>BPLT01000025.1:5000-1375000 GCA_019656295.1 Rhododendron mucronatum var. ripense
GGTTGCATTTGACGACGTTTTCTCAATAAAATCAAATACTTGTTTTTACCCTTTCATTTTATTTATCCGTGGTGTTTTAATTAACTTTTACAGTTACGTAATTAACTTTTACAATTACAAAGGGTTACAAAGAGGTAGTTATTTAGTAGTCTTGGGCCACCGCCACATGGATTTTCGTGAAATGAAGGAGAAAAATTTGGAGAAAACTCATGGAAGGAAGCAATGATCCCATTGGTTTTGATTATGAGCAAAAAATAACCAATGTGAGACTTGATATTGCTAACTTTAGCAACCTCTAAATGGATAATCAGAATCTGATGTGGCATGTTTTGATTATTCACTTTTGCTTATTCCACTGTGGATGCTCTTAGTATGTGGTGTTAAGGGGTGTTGAGGCAGTGCCCAAAACCACCAAATAATTTTTCTACAAAGGGTGAGGTGGGTTTTTTTTTTGGTCAAAAGTGATAAGATTGTATTGATAAACGTCCAGCGGCACTTACAAAAATGGAGATCATTACAAATAACGTAGACAAAGCCAAACTAATCATCAAACAAATAAATCACAAGGCAATCAATTTTTTTCATCGTAACCCAGACATAACCTGACGCAATAGCGACACTTTTAAACCGCCTAACATCTAATTAGGAGTCTCAAACAAGAAAAAGTGCAAAGCTAAGGACAAAAAATATCAAATACCCAAACAATCAGATGCACTCCACCCAAGTATAAACGCACCAATGAACTCCCAAGAACTACAGATCTGGCAAGTCGCCACGGGTTGTCTCGCCAAAGATATCGTGTAGGGATAAAATGCTAAAGCACAGATATCATTGTGAAGCAATCTCGATTGAGAGAACCCGAACTGTAGACAAAATTCGTCCAAAGATGAAATTAATAATTCTCATTGAACGATAGACAAAATTCTCCCAGATTAGACAACAAGTTGGTGACTTGGAGAGATAGAAGGAAAAAAATAAAAATAAAAACAAAGAAAGGGAGTCGGTAGTACCATGGCCTCCCCCTCCCACCATCGCACACGGGTATAGAACCCACGAGGGGGATGGGGAGGGAGAAGATCGATGAGTTGTGGTAGCTAGGGTTGAGATAGAGAGGGTCCGAGGGAGAGAGAGATGAGGTCAGTTTCAAGTGGAGAAATAATATAGTGTGGTGACATTATCAAATTGTAATGAGGTCATTTATTAATTTGTGAAAAAAAAATTATACATATAACATAGTAAATGTAGTCATATAACATGATAAGTGATGCCTTAATAAATGGTAGTACATCATGTTTTTATGATAAGTATTATTGGCATTTTTTGGCACAAAATAGTAAAATCATCTTGTTTAGCAAATTCACCTTACTCTAACGGCATAATTTACACATATTTAATGAGAGCATCATAAACTCATGCCACTTGAAAGCATATGACAGAAATTTTCCCATACCACATCATCTGGAGTTGCCAAAAGCCTGGACGGGACTTTTTAATTCTTTTTGAAAGACAAAAAGCCTGGACTGAGAAAGCTTATTTTAGCCACATATTCTTACCAGGCTTCCACACCCACCCTGGAGGGAAGAAGTGTGATAAAAAAAGGGAGTTTTTTCTCACAAAATCTTATCAAAAATGGGATAAGTCAATCAAAATATTTCATTTTTGTACTTTTCTCTCATTTCTTATCATAATAGCCAATCCAAATGAGAAATTTGGGTAAAAATCCAATCTTTTTTTTCTTTTTAAACCTTCTTTTTTAAAAATAAGGTAATTTTAAGTTCAAATATAATGAAAATAAAAAATAAAAAATAATTTTTTTCAATGTTTAAAAGAGACCTATCAAATAAGATTTATATTAGGAACAAATTATTTGCGTAAACACATAATTTTTAATTTTAAAATTACTTTCATTTTTTAAAAGTAAGATCTATCAAATAAAAATTATATTAATAAAAAAATTATTTACATGAACACATAATTTTTAAATTTAAAAATTCAAATATCATAAATGGTTTTCTAAAAGTTTTTAAGAAACCGGATCGGCCTTTTGGTCTTCCCCAAGTAAACGCCGACCTCAAAGAGAGAGAGAAGAATGGCAGAGTCGAAGATGGTGCACTCTCCGATAGTTACATACGTATCTGTGCTCTCGCTTCTCACTCTCTGCCCCCCGTTTGTGATTCTTTTGTAAGTCCTCTCATTCTCATACCACTCCTTTCTGTCTTCGATTGATCCATTTTTTAAATTTAATAGTTACAGTTTGAACTTGGAATTCATAGTATCTACTGTAAGTAAGATTTACAAGATCTCTTTTTCGAAAGAGTCACTTTGATTGAATCACTGGATCATCTAACTTTAGATCTCGTCAGTTAAAGTGTACTTGTGAAACTATGAAACGCACGCTCCCTTTGGTTTATTAGGATTCCAAATTTTACCTCCAAATTCACCGTACGTTGACAGAAAAGTTTTTTAACGTGTTGAATCTCATGTTTTATTGTATTTCTGCATATTTTTGGTCCGAACGGAAAAAAATTCAACTTAATGTGTGATAAGGACAACATGCTAAATGCGGTATATACCTGCAATGTTTAGTTGGTGAGAATTTATCTAAAATTACGCTGCTTTGAATTGAGTGGGTGATTGTACGTGCCCCAGTATTACGTTTTACATTGCAGTCAAACATTGAACCATGATAACAAAGTATCAAAGTCAAATTGATATGAGATCATTTCTTTACGAAGCTTATTTTATTATTGCTATTAAGTTCTCTCCTCTACGAATGAGAAATTTCCATTCTTTAAGCATTTGTCCCAAAATAAACTACTATATGCTAATCTTGATTATTTTGCTTTTATCAAACAAAAGCATTATTTTACACCGCAGGAAACACTCCATATACTTTGAAGAAATACTCTGTGATTTCCATTAGTTGTCTAAATTCTGAACAGTTAATATTCAGTAGGTTATTTCAAAATTTAGCTTTGAGCTACTCTATTGAACCTTACACTTGTGTTTTGGATGGAGGTGAAAAGTAAACTGGAGATTGCACTTTTGCAGATGGTATACGATGGTCCATGCCGATGGGTCTCTATCTGAGACTCTGGGTTACCTAAGATTGCATGGCTTGCAGGGATTGATTAACATTTGGCCAAAACCCACTGCAATTGCATGGAAAATAATTGCATCTTATGCAGCATTTGAGGCTCTACTCCAAATCTTTCTACCTGGAAAAAGGGTCGAAGGGCCAATATCTCCGGCTGGAAACAAGCCTGTCTATAAGGTAATTGTTATGCGCTATCATCTAATTGATAGCCTTGAATGACTTATTTTTACTGGTGATTGAGTTATTAAGCCTTGATTTTTTTTTTTCCCTTGTACAATACAAAAAAAATGGTGTTGGCTGATTATCCAGTTGTTATCCTTTCAGCATTCTTATATTGCTGAAATCTACCTTGTTCTCATTGCAGGCAAATGGTGTGGCAGCATATGCAGTGACATTGATTACTTACCTCAGCCTTTGGTGGTAGGGCTTTCTTATTTGGATCCAGTCCTTAGACATGTCATGTGTTATTATCCATCTGAGTCTTGGTTATCTGTGCTTTTTTAGAGGGTTGTAATTTTCTGATAACCTTATTCTACTTGCCAGTTTTAACAGTTGTAGTTACGCAGAAGCATAGAAATCCTGGTGGACTGTTACTAAAGACTGCTCTGGATTTCATGCTTCTGTATTCCTGAGCCCTCAGTCCAGACATTATAGATAGCTAGGATTGGTAAGGTGTATTATGAGGTTTCATGCTTGTAAATTGCTTCGGCAACTGAACTCTGTATTTGAAGTCAAATTCATTGAGTCGTGGGAACTTATTCTCTGCTCTCTCTTTTTTTATTGGCAAAAGTAACATTTTATTAAGGGGAAACGGGGAAGGGGAATCCAACAAAAAGTTGGACAATACAGCCAATTGGGTCAAGCCCAAACACCTAACAGTCATAGCCCTACAAATCAGTGGGCCTAAAATGCCCAAATATAGCAACACAAGCCCAACAACACCTGAGGGTCTAAAAACCCAAATATAACAATACAAACCCAATCAAGAAAACCCTAAACCTATCCCTACACTTCTATGAGCCTTCAAAACGCCGCCACCAGCCACCGCCTACCACCGGGCAGAAACAACCAGCCACCAAAGATGCTCCTCCACACACCACCAAGCCACCAACGGCAAACCCATGGAACAGCAACCAACCCCCACTGCCGCGGATGCTCACCCAAGCCGTTAGGCAACAACCACGCCGCCCAACAACGGACATGGCAGGAGACCACACTGATCTGCCGCCCAACACCGTCTGAAATAGTGATGCTGTCTGCTTGTTTCAATGTTGATTATCGTTTCATGGCCTTCATATTTTTGTACCCTCTTTATCTTACTATTGATAGCGCTCCTTAAGAAAATAGAATCCTGGGGCCCAGTGCCTTTTGGGAGTTGTTAATAGGTTGACAAGCTTTGGAACCTGCTTCCTGCAGTGTCTCTAGTTTTTACTTCCAACGGATCCAATGCCTTTCATCAATCAAGTACATTTGATATCTTTTCTATCGTGTAACTCATGTTTGTCATCAGGTTTGGGATTTTCAACCCCGCAATTGTTTATGACCATTTGGGAGAGATATATTCAGCACTTATTTTTGGAAGCTTCATCTTTTGTATATTCTTGTATATTAAAGTAAGTTTTTTTCTTTGACTGGATTATATATGAAGTTATACTACATCAGTTTAAATTTCTGATGCTCATACTTTGTGCATACAAGGGTCATGTGGCACCATCTTCCACTGATTCGGGTTCCTGTGGAAACATAATAATTGATTTCTATTGGGTGAGTATATTCAACCTTTATTCTATTTATATTCTGTCACCAAATTATTTCCTTTAATTTTTCATTTATCCATGTTTTTACGGTTGCAAATGCACTATCACAATGCAGATATGTGTATTGAATGTTTTTGCTAATGAATCATCTTACTAATAGATAATGGGGCTTCTAAGAATGTATCCAGAATAAAGATCTGATACGTGCTGAAAATGTTTGCACTACTTGGGGGTCCAGAATATAACTTTGTCAATTTGATTGATCAGTTAGTTGAGAATTTCAAGAATCTATTGTTGTGTTCGTGTATATTTTCCGAAATTGTGTACAATCTTGACCTTTGTTAAGAAGAAAATGACATTCTTCTTTCTGACTTTATTAGGGGCGTTGCTAAACTACATGAAAAGAAAATGGTACTGTTCCCATGTGACATCCATAGGTTAAGTATTTTAACTAAGGAGCCGTTTTTGTAATCCCATTGGACGATAATGACGATTAATAATACCACAGCTCCCAAGGTATTAAGAATCCCATGTTCTTGTTGGATTCAATATCTGGTGGATGTTGAATCCTGACCACAAAAGTTTGAACCAAAAATAGAGCATGTGGTCCCCTTGGATTTACTGCCCAATACGGTGCTCAAATCTGGGGAAACAAACATGCTGTTATATTATATCTAGCTGATCAAAACAAGAAGACAAGTAATATGTAAATTAATGGTTTCTGTGTCAATACCATTCCATTTCAGTTCTATTGTACTCTTGTCCAGTTGTCCACACATTTTATCTCCTCATGTTCTTAGAATGCATTAAAAAATAACATTGTCCACTGCTAACTAGATGCAAAAGATTTCTGACTCCCTGCTAAGCATTTGCATATGTGCCTACAGCCTACCCTGTATCTCTTTAAATGTGGGGACTGGCTAATTGGTGAAGAAGTCCTCTTGCATATGGGCTGGCCCTTAATAATAGAGATTATGTTGCAGGCAGTATATCATCATCTTAAAATGCTATTTAATAATGACTCTTGGTCCTTGCAGGGTATGGAGCTTTATCCTCGTATTGGCAAGGACTTTGATATAAAGGTTTTCACAAACTGCAGATTTGGGATGATGTCCTGGGCAGTTCTTGCTGTCACATATTGCATAAAACAGGTAGATGTTCCTACATTTTCTTTATGTGAATTTCGAATTACGTAGGAGTGTTTCCTCTGGGAGTTATTTATAGATTGGCCGACCTTGCCAATCTCTCTCTCTCTCTCTCTCTCTCTCTCTCTCTCTCTCTCTCTCTCTCTCCATATATATATATATATATATATATACACATACACACATACATACATACATAGATTAGTCTGGTTCAAGTCAGGACGTCTAGATTTTGTGTTAGGTCTGGACCACGACTCAGCCATTGGATTGTGTTTTCAATGGTCCAGATCAGCGGACGATTTAAACCATTTATGACCGGTCATAAACCTTCCGCAGATCCGGACCATTGAAAACACAATCCAACGGCTGAGAGCAAAAGTCCGGACCTAACACAAAATCCGGGCGTCCTGACCCTCCCTGTATACATATATACGAATTGGTGATGCCAATGAGTGCCAGCCAGCAATTGGCTGCTCTACAATTCAGCTGGGCGCAATTTAATATCAGTATAGATGTGTGGGCACACGCCCCGAAAATCGCCCGATTTTGGTTTCGATGAATATTGTTTGGGGGCGGCCCTTTTGGAAAATAGCGCGGCGAAACGCTTCGATTCAGAGTCGCCACTCGGGTTTTAGCGGAAGAACACCCAAGGAACCGAACTCGAGAACGTTTGCTACGTTTTGCTTTGATTTGAAAAATGATTGATTTGATTTGAAAAGGCGTAGACTGGTCCGTCGTCACCTTCGATATCTGAGGTTCGGGAGCCAGGTTACGAGAGGGGAAGGGTTTTATGGCACCCCTCTCACCCAATCCGGAGATTGGTCTCTACTCGGGCATTTTATTTAAGACGTTTGCATTTTTCTCTCATTTGATCATTTTTGGCCAGTTAGGGTGGGGGAACAGTTAATAGGGATTAAAACTGTAACACATTGCAGTTTGTATGACAAAAATGCTTATGGATGATGATTTGCTTGCTTGAATTGAATTAAATATAAGAACATAGATTGAGAACAAGCACTGCTTAGAAGTTCAACGGGATGATGTACACTGCCCGTCGGGTGCGTGAGCAGGCGACATGCTGGCACGCCATGGCCAAGCCACTGCACGCCAGCACACCCTGCGCACGCCACCTTCAGACTGGCGTACACTACTACGCCGATTTCCTATAGCTCCTACTCTCAATCCTCTGGGCTCTGGAAGGGACCAGTGCACACCCAGGGCAAACCACGCAGTTTATAATATGGATTATACATACGTACAGACATAAGGAATGGCTAGTAGCCAGGAAAATAGCAAGACAGACCCCATAAACAGAGTGGGGAGGAACAAGAGGCCAGGATTGAACTGGGATGTAAGGGCCAGGCACTGGTCTTTAACAAACATGTCGTACGCCACCCTGTGGAAGCCGTACGCCAGGTCTGCATGTGAACCAGTGTTTGGCTTTACATCATCTGGGTTCTGGAACATGACCAGACATACCCCAGTGGCCTTGAGAATAAAAATGGGTACAAGTATTGAAAACTACATTTGAACAGTTCTAAGATACAGAAAGCAATAGACTGGTTATTAGCATGCTAGAAGGTGATGACATAAAGGAAATGAGCAATAAATGAGCCCTTCATGATCCCCACGCCAGCTGTGCACGTACAGCCAAAGGTGGCGTACGGCTAAGAGGAGCTGGCGTGCGCCATGGCTTGGCTCCTACGACTGATTTATTTTACCAGAAAGGGGCCTGGACTAGTATCAGTTACTAGCCAGAACCCTTCTGGTTCCCCTCAGGGGTTGAAAACAGAACGCAGCACGAAGGTGGTATACCTTTGGTGCAAGAGAGAGGAAGGATGGTGGTGAGCTTTGGTTGAAGATGGGGGCTGTATAACAACTGATCAGTAGGGAGAGGGGGTGTGGAGCTTCTCTATCTCTCACTCTTTACAATGAGAGAGCAAGAACAAAGAGAGAAGAGGGAGAGTAGACTTGGAGAGTTAATGTTGTTAACCCCTTGCAAATGAATGCAAGGGGGGGTATTTATGGTGGAGAGAGGGGATGAAACCAGGGCTAATCAGCTGGGGTTAGGGCTGGTTTGGGTTGGTTGGGGTTGAGTAAGGAGCTTCCCATGCATTAAATGCATGGGACTAGGTGGTGGGTAGTGTAGGAGAGAGAGAGGGACGAGCCAGACGAATATAATCATCAGGGGCACTGTTCCCTATACTTTGGAGCCGCAAAAGTCTCGGTCGCGTGTTGTAAAAGCGGTGATTTGACTGGTCTTGACCCTCCGTACGCCACCTACTACCTGCCGTGCGCCAGGTCAAACTCAGTCAATCGGTCGATGACCGACACGTGGCAAATACCTGGCGCACGCCAAGGAGGAGGTGGCGTAAGCAAGGTATGGTTTTGCTGAGGCTCATTTGGCTCGGGATTTGAGAGGTTTGAAGAGGCTTGAAATGGTTTGAAAGAGGAGGGTCCAATGCTCAAAGCTCAAATCCTTCCATCGACTCTGAACTGTTCTCGACCGTTTATCATCATCGGGTCAACAAAGAAAGTAAAAGGACTAATCCGGACAGTCCAGAATGGGGTGTCTACAAGATGCTTGTCTAGTCTTATTGCAGCCAATCAGTTTCCAATAGTCCTCCATAGTTAATTAGCCTGTTAATCCCTTTATCTATTGCCTTCATCAACTGGGGTCTATTAATTCTCTTCCTGATAGGATATGCTAGGGCAACAGATGTGTCGGTTTGGTTTGAGTTGATGCCTACAACAGAAGAGAGCTTCCAAGACGGGTTTCCAAATGCAGGCCTTTGACAATCAAACCAAAATTGGGTTGAGCTGCAGCTAATTCCTTGCTCATATCCCTTCTGCTTTCTTTGTAGGGCCAAGGCGACTTGCTATTGTTACACTATGAGCTATTGAGGTGGAAATAGTGTGCCGACACCACTCTTATTTCCTGCCCTCCTGCTGACACTTACAGGGTACAGAATGTGGCCGATTGGCTGGGTAGGCCAAATGTCCACACTGTCCTAGCCTTTTGTTAGGTGACAGATTGGTGACTGCTGTAGTTGTTTATGTGACACCCCACAAGTTGAGTAGTGCTGAGCCAGGCGATCCTATTCAAATCATTACAACGCACGTTGAACAGCTTAAGTAGAAGTGAATAGGTAAAAAGTAGAAGCCATCCATATTAATCTACCTCCATTGTAGACCATATTAGCAAAAGGCAGTATCCCTAGATCCGGCGAACCCATCCCCATTACCTGATAAGAGCCAGAGGATAGTACCTTCCCAAGCAATAGCACCTTGATTTGGTCCTAGATTAGAGTTTTATGTATGTTCAATGGTCTGAGAAAGCCGACTTTTTTTTTATTTTGGGTAAGTCTAAGAAAGCTGACTTGCAAATAGACTACGGTTCTGTTGTGCCACAGCTGTAAAATATATTATTCCTTGTTAAATAAATGAGCATTCCAAATTGGGAGAAAGTTTTTTTTTTTAATAAGTAAATATTTATATTAAAGAAGACATTAAGGGAATCCCACCCGAATACAAAAAAAGGTCACCAAGATAAAAAGGCCCTATACACCACCAATCGAAAAGACAACTCAAACCACTCTAGAAAATGATCAATGGAGGGATTACAATCTCCCTTGTCCCAACAATATAAACTACTAACCACAAAACTTTTAATTTTAAATAAAGGCTTCTCAACCCCTTCGAAACATCTCGAATTCCTCTCACTCCAAATAGTCCACATCAAACAAAGAGGAATCATAGCCCATACACGCTTTCTCTCTGCTTGCCCACTCTAGCACCCCTCCAAACGATTAAAAGTTCCATAACATTTCTCGACAAAATCCATTGTAACCCAAACCAAGATAACACCGTGGACCAAAGTTCCCATGCCACCGAACAGTGGATGAGGAGGCGATTCACCAATTCTGCACCCCTTTTACACATACAGCACCAGTTAACAATTATTCTCCGTCTACAAATCAAATTATTGATTGTAAGAATTTTGCCTTGAGCCGCGCACGAAACAAAAAAAGCCACTTTCAACGGCGCATTTGTTTTCTAAATCGCTTGCCACAGAAGGGTAGAGTTACCACTCCCCCGTAATGCTTGATAATAAGATTTCACCTCAAAAAGACCCGATTTGGTAAGTTTCCAACGCATCTGTTCGATTTAGGGTAATCGTAATAGAGAGGAAAAACCACTTAGAGTTATTTTTCATTCAACGTGGAAATATATATATATGTTGTACAGTAATTGCACTATGGTCCTAAATACTTAAACTAATTACATGATAATACACATAATTACATCTAACACTCCCCCTCAAGTTGGTGCGAAGATATCAATCAAGTCTAACTTGGACACAATAGGATGAAAACTCTTGCTACCAAGCCCTTTTGTGAATATATCAGCTAACTGATCTTCAGATCTCACAAACGGCATACATATCAAACCCTCGTTCAACTTTTCCTTGATAAAGTGTCGATCAATCTCTATATGCTTCGTTCTGTCATGCTGAACGGGATTATGAGCAATGTTAATGGCAGCTTTATTATCGCAATAGAGTTTCATCGGAACTCTGTCAGCAAACCCCAAATCATGTAACAAAGTTTGGAGCTACAAGAGCTCGCAAACCCCATGAGCCATAGCTCTATATTCAGCTTCTGCACTAGACCTGGCGACTACCTATTGCTTCTTACTTCGCCAGGTAATCAGATTACCCCCAAGGAAAGTGCAGTAGCCAGAAGTAGAACGCCTATCATCCACAGAACCAGCCCAGTCAGCATCGGTGAATGCCTCCAATCGCAAATGGCCATGATTAGAGAATAAAATTCCTCTTCCTGGAGCTGATTTCAGATACCTCAGAATACGATAAACTGCATCTAGATGTGAAGTACGAGGATCATGCATAAACTGACTGACAACACCCACTGCATAAGTAACATCTGGTCGAGTGTGTGCTAAGTATATTAGTCGACCCACAAGTCGCTGATACTTCTCTTTATCAGTACACTCCCCTACATCCCCACTAAGATGATGATTCGCCTCAATAGGAGAATGCAAGTCTACAGCCCAACATACCTGTTTCTTCCAAAAGATCAAGTATATACTTGCGTTGGGAAATAAAGATACCGCTATCAGACCTCGCTACTTCCATTCCAAGGAAGTATCTCAATGATCCTAAGTCCTTAATCTTAAACTCTTGAGCTAGACAAGACTTAAGGTTATGAATCTCAACCACATCGTTGCCTGTCATTATTATATCATCAACATAAACAATAAGAATAGCAATCTTACCATTACTTCGCTTGATGAACATCGTATGATCTGCATGGCTCTGCTTATAACCAAAACTCAACATAGCCTTAGAAAATCTGCCAAACCAGGCTCTAGGTGACTGCTTCAGTCCATAAAGTGCCTTCTTCAATCTACACACTTGTCCCTCACTTGCAGGAGAAGAGAAACCCGGTGGAATATCCATATAAACTTCCTCCTCTAAATCACCATTAAGGAAAGCATTTTTCACATCGAACTGTTGAAGAGGCCAATTCAAGTGAGCAACACACGAGAGAAGAGCTCGCACAGAGTTCATTTTTGCTACCGAAGCAAACGTCTCCTCGTAGTCAATACCATAAGTTTGAGTAAAACCTCTGGCAACAAGCCTTGCCTTGTATCTCTCAACTGTACCATCAGCTTTTTGCTTAACAGTGAACACCCATTTGCAGCCCACCGGTTTCTTCCCTTCTGGAAGTGACACTAGATCCCAGGTGTCATTCTTTTTCAAAGCTGTCATCTCTTCTACCATAGCTCTTTTCCACTTAGGTATCATGAATGCATCCTGCCAATTCTGTGGAATAGATATAGAAGAAAGAGAAGAGACAAAGGCATGGTACGAAGGAGATAAACGGTCATAAGAAACAAACTGTGAGATAGGATGTTGAGTACAAGATCTAACACCCTTTCGAATAGCAATAGGAAGATTGTCAGGATCCATAAGAAGAGGTTCAATGAGAGAAGAATCATTACCAGAAGAGTCAGCTGAGGAATCCTGAACTGGAGTAGGTAATTGTGATTGACAAGGTGGTAACGCACATGAAGACTTTCTATTTTTCCGTCTAACATACCTCTGTAAGCCAGCTCCCTGCAACCGTGCAGGTAGTTGTTCCTCAATGTCATCACCAATATCATGTGTCCCTTTCGACAGATACTGGTTCCACTCCAGTTTTTTCCTTCGCCCTCTCATCATAGAATAATTTCTCTCCCTCACTATAACCATAAAAGGTAAACATCTCTTCCTCCTGCTGATGCTCCCCCTGAAGAGATGGTTTGGAGGGAGGATAAAAAACCTCTGTTTCCCAAAAAGTAACATCCATAGAAACAAACATCTTCCTAGAATAAGGATCATAACACTTATAGCCTTTCTGGGTAGGAGAGTACCCAACAAAAATACACTTATGAACTTTATGTCCCAGTTTGCCCCCAGAAGGTTTAGGGGCATGAACAAAACACACACAACCAAAAACCCTTGGTGGAAGAGTTGTAACATGATAACTGCTTGGCAGACACTCAATGGGTGTTTTAAAATTGAGGACACTGGATGGCATACGGTTGATAAGATACGTGGCAGTTAAAATAGCCTCTCCCCATAAGTATTTGGGAACATTCATAGTGAACAAAAGGGATCGCGCGACATCAGCAAGATGACGATTTTTGCGTTCAGCTACTCCATTTTGTTGTGGAGTGTCAACGCAAGTCGTCTGAAAAAGAATACCATTATCATCTAGATATGTTCGAAAAATCTTATCAATATATTCAGTCCCATTATCACTCCGAAGGATATTAATACGTGTATCGAATTGAGTGCACACCATCCGATGAAAAGATTTAAAACAAGAAAAAACTTCACTTTTTGACTTGAGTAAGTACACCCATGTGACACGAGAATAACAATCAATAAAAGTAACAAACCATCGATAGCTTTTTAAAGAGGTAACAGGAGAAGGACCCCAAACATCAGAATGGATAACCATAAATGGGGAACCACTTCGTTTATTAGTAGGAGCATAAAAAGAGCGTTTATGTTTCCCAAACTCACAGGCTTCACAAAAAAACTGATCCCTAGGACAATGTTTAACTAAAATTGAAAAGAGTTTCTCTAATATCCCAAAAGAGGGATGACCCAATCTACGCTGCCACCGATGTAACAAAGAAAGAGTGGAACTCATAACTGCTTGTAGAGCTTGTCCACATGCTAAAGATGACTGAGATAGGTGAGGTGCATTCTCCAGATAATATATACCACCATGTGCTTTACCACTGCCAATCACCTTCCTCGTTTTCAGTTCCTGAAGACACAATGAGTAGGGAAAAATGTCACAGAACAATTTGCAGAACGAGTAAAACTACTAACTGAAAGAATGTTAGTAGCAAAATTTGAAATATGGAGAACGGAAGAAAGAGAGATAGAGGAAGAATAGCGAATGGAACATTTCCCTGAAATAGCAGAGAACGACCCATCGGCAATTCGAACCTTATCCTTACCAGAACAAGTAGAATATGAATCAAAAACAGAGGAACAACCTGTCATATGATCTGAAGCACCAGAATCGATAATCCAAGGGATGTCAGAGGAGGCAGTAAATGCACTAGCTGGAATACCTGAATGAGCAAAATAGGATGCAGTAGGAGCTGTTGTGGAAGAAGGAGCTGTTGTAGAGGAAGAATCAGCTCGAGCCATAAGACGCCTGAGAGCTTACATCTCCCCCTGAGAAAAACCGCCAGCAGAATCAGAAGATGGCTAACCTCCTGTATTGAACCCAGAGTCAGACAAGGTAGCAAACTCTGAAACATGTGCCTGAGCCTGAGAATGTCCGGGACCACGACCTCGACCTCCACGTCCACTAGCTCGCCCACGAGAAGGACGATCATGTAACTTCCAACAGAAATCCTTGGTATGTCCAGTGTTGTGGCAATGATCACACTGGAGTGAAATACGGTCGATGGTCCCACTGCTAGTACCAGACTGAGACTTTCCACTACCAGACCCAAACTGTCCCTGTGGAATAGCAACCAAGGCAGAACGATCAGAAGTAGGAGCTTGCAACATAGCACTCCTCCTGCTGAACAATGGCATAGGCCTCTCCCAAAGATGGAAACAGAACACGACCCAACACCTGCACTCTAATTGGATCATATTCCACATCAAGACCAGCGAGAAAGTCATACACACGCTCCTTCTCGATTCTCTTTATCCAAGCAGCAGCATCAACAGCGCAGACGGCCTGAAACCCCTGATAATAATCAAATTCCTGCCATGCCCCACTTAGGTCAGCGAAGTAAACAGCAACAGACCGATTGTGTTGATCCAAAGTACGAAGTCTCTTTCTCAACTCAAAACACTGAGCATTATTACCCTGCTGAGAATAAGTCTGTTTGGCAATAGTCCAAATTTGATATGGAGTGTCAAGGAGCAAAAAAGGACTACGAATATCAGCTTTCATAGAGTTAAACAACCAGGTCATGGCTAAAGATCGATGAGACTTAAATGTCCTAAGTTCAGAAGCAGCAGTAGGCTCAGTAATAGGACCTTCAATAAACTCAAACATCCCCTTAGCCTCGATAGCTAAAGTAAAAGTTCGAGACCACAGTAAATAATTTGTGCCATCCAGTTTGATAGGACAAATATCTAGTGGAGAGTTATCTAAAGTCACAACCTTACTCACTCCACCTGTTTCCACAATCTGAGCATTTTTATCTTTTGAAGCCTCTGACATAATTATTCAATATAATACCAGTGGGACCAAATGTAGCAAAAGAAAAAGCAGTCCACTAACTCACACTTCACTGTCCACTTCACAATTCAATACAAAGTAAAAACTAATGAAGTCCACCGACGCACAATCCTGTTCACACTTCATTGTCCGCCTTATATACCTGTCGAAACCCAACAGTGGCAGCAAAAGAAAAACAGTCGGTGAGAACAACTGAACTACGCCGACAATAGAACTGATCGACGGCGACGGCAAAAAAACAGCAGCAACGGCAACAGCACAGCAGCGACAGCAAAAGCAGATCAACGATCGTCAATCTTTCAGATGTTTGATGAAGGGCAACGACGGTCCGACGAAGGTCGTCGGAGCTGCGGCGAGGGCCAGCGAGAGCTGAGATGGCTGGGTCAGCGTCAAGCGACGTCAAAAACAGTACAGATCCACGTCGGAACAGTACGGATCAACTTCAGACGATGTCGGAACAGTACGGCTGAGTTCAAACAAGGCTGGGTCGTGATCGAGAAGGACGAACGAACAACGGAAACAAGATCGCCAGGTTTTACTGCTCTGATACCATGTTCGATTTAGGGTAATCGTAATAGAGAGGAAAAACCACTCAGAGTTATTTTTCATTTAACGTGGAAATATATATATGTTGTACAATAATTGCACTATGGTCCTAAATACTTAAACTAATTACATGATAATACACATAATTACATCTAACAGCATCTCATCCTCTCCTTCTCCTATTCCTTGCAAACCGTACAATCTAGAAAATAAAGCCATCAAAGCTTCCTCCTCCCCTTCGTTAACATTTCTATGCAAACGAATATCCCAAACCGTAGCCCCATCGTTGTGAAGAAGATAATCTGAGACTGTTGCATCCCTTTCGCAAGCCAAACGATAAATACACGGAAAGGCCACCCGCAAGCTCACTTCCCCACACCACACATGATCTCAAAATTTTCACCCGCCTTCCTTCGCCAACTGCCAAATGAGTATAAATTACAAAGGCTTCCCAACCTTCATGATACCCCTCCACAACCCCACCCCATAAGGCAAGGTCACGTAACGGGAAGACCATCCTCCCCATTCACATCCATACTTCACAACAACCACTTTCCGCCACCATCTCTCTCTTTCGCAAGCAAACCTCCAAAGCCATTTTCTCAATGAGCTTCATTGAACAATTTTAACCTTCTCACTCCCAATCCTCCTGCACGAATAGGAGTGCACACCGTATCCCAATCAATAAGAGGATACTTAAACTCTTCCCCCACTCCTCCCCACAGAAAATCCCTTTGAATCTTCTCCAAACGCTTAACAACCGAAACCGGAATTACAAACAAAGACATAAAATAAGTAGGCAAGCTGGAAAGCGTACTATTGATAAGTGTCAATCTACCTCCTTTTGGAATATATTGACGCTTCTATCCTGCTAACCTCTTTTGAAAATGTTCCACAACTGAATCCCACACTGTCTTTTGATTTGAAGGAGGAGCCCAACGGCATGCCCAAATACATCACCGGCAATGACGCCAGCCTACAATCCAAAATCTGAGCAAGTGCATCAATATCATCAACTATCCCAACCAGAATCATTTCCAACTTCCCCAAATTCACTTTAAGGCTAGAAACCGCCTCAAAGCACAAAAGAACACAACAAAGGTAACCCACCTGTTGTCTACTGATTTAGGTTTTGAGGTTGACCAAACATGAGAGGAGAGATCATTACTGATAGAGAAGTTCAGGGAAAGAAAGTCTCTTCGAGTTGATGCAGACCAACACCCCATCGGGTATCAAACTGTTAGTTAAAAATTAGTCGGGGTCCTTTTTTTTCGGATGTCCTGTATCCAGTAGCTAAACATTAGCTTCCTCCAATATAAAGACTCCATTCAGGCAGTTACTGTTTTGACTTTTAAAACCAAAGTTTCGGTTATTTGATATTTCTATTTGCTGTTATAAAGTCGGTTCTCTTCGATTAATAGGAGTTGCCCAATTAGACAACCCAGAACTGAACCTAACCAAACCTACTCATCAGTTCAGATATTTTTGGGAACTTGACCAAATCTATGGCATGAAAATCGGACCAATCTCTGAAGGTTAGATTTGGTTCATTTTTGGGTTGATCAGCACGCCTGTGCTTTTAGGTGGGACCTGTCATCCAATGCAGTGTTAGGGTTTTGGCATTATTATTTGAATTTTGAGAGCATTATTTATGTCACTTTATTCTAAGTGTTCTTGCATTACCTCACAGTATGAAGCGAATGGGAGTGTGGCTGATTCCATGCTCGTAAGTACAATATTGATGCTAGTGTATGTTTCAAAGTTCTTTTGGTGGGAGGATGGATATTGGAACACAATGGACATCGCACATGATAGAGGTTTGTTGGTTTGTCATTATTTTCATTGTTTTTTGTTGCTACTTTTGGCTAGTGTCATTGACGCTTAATGTTCATTTATTGTTATTCAATGATTTGTTTTTGCAGCTGGCTTTTATATATGCTGGGGATGCTTGGTGTGGGTCCCCTCTGTCTATACTTCTCCTGGAATGTACCTAGTGAATCATCCTGTGAATCTTGGAGCTCAGGTACCCACTTTCACAAATGGGCTTCATGAAAAAGAAAAAAGTTGGTGACACGTGTCAATTTGTTTGGCCAAGATATACAATACTTCCTTTATTCTCATGGAAGAATGAATCGTATTTAATTGGTCATCTTCCTTGTTGAATTGCGTTGTGGCTTGAATTTACCGTTTTCTAGAGGGATTGAAGGTGACAGGGTTTGGGTTTCAGGTTTTTGGGGACGGGGAAGGGTTTTGGGCTGCTGTGGGAGGTCAGTGAGGATTGTGCAGTGGGCCCATGGTGGTGGACAGTGGCGGCGATGGGTGCCGGTGCACCATCGGTTGCATTGTCATATTTAGAAAGATAATGTTATAAAAGTGGGTCCAAGTTGTTTGGCGAGCGAGGGACCGAGAGCTGAGATTTAGGGTGATGGGGAGAGGGTGTGGTATTGTTCTCTAATATTGAAATACTTTCTGGGGTTGGGTAAGAGAAATGTATGTTTTTATAGTTTCTTTCCTGTTCTATTTTTTTATTTTCAAAAACTAAAAGAGGAGTTCATGTACTCCTTTTGTTTTATCTTGCACGTCTGTGATGCAGTTAATGAACAAGGGCACTACTCCAATATGATTAGTTTCTGGTCATACTAGCCGTCGAGGCCTGAGACTTGAGGGTTTGCTCCCTCTTAGGTCTTGGGTTCATAACCTCGGTGCTGTCAACTCTTGTGGGGCTAATCCATATGGGGTTCTAACCTGGCTTTAATCGGGCTCCCCGCTATTGAGTGGTGGGATTGATTCCGAAGGATTAGTCGGGGTGTGCAAAAGTTGACTTCACAAAAAAATACTAGTTTAGAGTGAAATCAATTGGATGAGGATAATCACTTTGTTGTCTTAACAAACTTATCCTTCCTTTCCAGCTTGCTGTCTATATTTTGATAGCAGGGATTCTATGTACCTACATCAACTATGACTGTGACAGGCAAAGGAAAGAATTCCGTCGAACAAATGGCAAGTGCTTAGTATGGGGAAAAGCTCCTTCAAAGGTATTTTCCCTTTTTTAGTCAAGCTCCAACTTTATAGCTTTCCGAAATATATTTTCAGTTCAAGGGTAAGAATAAATCTGTCCACTCTTTATACAGATTCAGGCAGCATACACAACAACTACTGGTGAGGCAAAAACCAGCCTTCTCCTGACCTCGGGATGGTGAGCTTTCCGCCCATACGAGTCAAATAGTTCATAAATAGTTGCTTTCTGCCAACGTCATGTGCTTGCAAGATGAGTGGTTGAGATTCGATTCCTGGAGTAATTGTGGAAAGTGTTGGAAACTACGGGATTAAAGTTAGGTATAGAGGAGACATGTGGGGGCCATAGGATAATGGAGGGGATTATGTATATCATAGGATTAGTTGTACTATGTTTGGTTAGGTTAGGATACTGGGATAAAGGAAGGAGAATTAATTTTGACCGTTGGATGAGGAGGTAATATAATCTTAAAGGGGCGGACTAGTTAATACCACCTTTGATTGTTAGAGCATCTAATGCGATGGTCACCGGTTCCATTCCCAATTATACCTGAAACTACCCGAGAGAGAGTCAGAGAGAGACTTCGATTCAGCAAGAGAGAGAGAGGTTGGCGAAACATCTACAAAAAGATTGGTATCCAAATCCACAAGAAAGATCCAACTAATCAAGATATACCATGAGGATTGTATCTGTACGATTTTGCATACAAAATCAGAGCCAGAAGAAATATATTTGAATCTAGAAAACAAAAGTAGCGCGCCACAACCAACCCCCCCCCCCGAATTGACAAAACTCTTTCGATACAAAATGTATCGCGTGGAAATCAACTGTTTGTATGATTCTTTGATAAAAGATAGGAAGAAATCACAAAAAAGGGTAGGTTCCACCATTTTGAAAGGATTAAAAATCACCAAAGTTATGTCTAAACCCAATGATTTAAAACAAAGAAAAGATAAAAGGATCCTAGGAAACACCCTTTCAATTGTCTCAATAATGTGGGTGCTTCGATTTTGTTTATCCCTCCCTTAATCCCATGCGCGATAAATAGTGGACTACAAATAAAGGGGGATCAGTCCGGATTTTAGTGATGTCAAGTAACCATTCGATTAACTTTTTTAAGTTATGCATTTTACAGGTGGGGCCTATCCCGTCATTTCCATTATGTACCAGAAATATTAGCAGCTTTCTTGTGGACCTTGCCAGCTCTTTTCAACCATGTAAGGCTTTGCTTCATTGGAATAGCTGCAGTTCATTCAATTCTGGATACCATTTGGGTTCATACATTCTTTTTCTCTTCTGCAGTTTCTTCCTTACTTCTACGTGGTGTTTCTCACCATCCTTCTTTTTGACCGAGCGAAAAGAGATGATGATAGATGTCGCTCAAAGTAAGAAAAGACAAGCTTTACTGTTTAATGATCGCACCTGCTTAAATATTTAACGTATGATGTGTGTGTGTGTGTGGTTGGTGGTGGTGGTGGTGGTGGTTGGGGGGGGGGGGGGGGGGGGGGGGGGGGGTGGGGGGGGGGTGGGGGGGGTGGAAGGGGAAGAGGGAGAAATTAATATTGTGCTTTCGAGTACCCATGCCAACCAAACAGGTTGCTTAAAACTCACACTCAACCAAAAGAGCTGCTGCTAATTATTCTGGATGATTGAATGCAAATTTTGACAAGGGGGTGGTTGCAGGTATGGAAAATATTGGAAACTATACTGCGAGAAGGTCCCCTACAGAATTGTACCTGGAATATACTGAGACGTGTCGTGTGGAGCTGAGCCCAACATCAGCTCGACTATGCTCGGTATGTAGGGGATTGTACCTTGAATATACTTGAGAGATGTCGTGTTTGGTGGAGCCCAACATCAGCTAGACTATGCTTGGTGGATGATACGAGCGACCCTCAAACCTACAAATGTGATTTTTGTAGGGCTTTCCCTTTGAACTAATCGGAATTTTTGCAGTTTTTATTGACTGGTTGTGGATTTTCACCGTGAAGTTACCGTTGTGATATGGGGTTCCAATTAGCAACCGTTGTTGTAATCATTAGCCTGATATGCTTCTAGTATTTGCTGAGTTATCTACTTGTGTGATAGTATTTCAATGGTAATTGGCCTGTATTCAAGTTCAAGTTTAGAGTTTGTAACCACTTTAAAATATCGGCTTGCTACACTCACCGAGTGGCTCAGGAGGGTGCTGAGTTAGTTACCTGTCCTTTCATGTCATGATGGGCCTTGGTTTATTCAGTAATCCAAAACTGGACGGGACTGGATGCAACTACACTGGACATGACTTGAGTCCAATTTCTGGAGATTGAGAGTCTACATCCTAACTGGGAATGGTATTTCAGAATGTCCTAAAAACTGAAACTAGTAAGAGCAACTCCAATGGAGTTGTATTTTGCATCCGGATAGTTATAATAGATGAAAAAAAAAATGGTTAAAAGTTAGTTAGATGTAACATAGAATCCACCCCTCTAATGGGAGATGTAAAAAAGGGTAGATAATTAACTAACTTTTCTTCCATCTTAGGCCCCGTTCGAGAACACCTTAAAAAATAAGTACTTATTTCACATTTTTAAACCCAAAAATAATGTAAATGAAAAATAATTTTTTAATTTTTTTTGTATCGTATTAAAGATTTCTATGAGATTTATCAAATAATATCCATATTGATAGATAAATTATTTACGTAAACAGATGATTTTTAAGTTTGAAATTGTCTTCTTAAAAAATAAGTACTTATTTTTGTTTACGGAACGGGGCCTAATTTTCTCTAACTTTTCCAATCCTAATTCAAGTACTTTCTCCGTTAAAAAATAATTTTGGTATCCAGTAATCGAGAACTTTAAAAAAAAATTAATTCTGCCAAAAAAAAAAAAATACTTCCGTCCAATTTTTTTTGTACTTTCCCTCCACTTCAATTATACCATTTACTTCATCTATTTACTCCCATCAATTATTAACCACATCATTTACTTAATCTATTTACTGCCCACTCCTATTTTTACAAAACGTTTCATAAGAGATATTCCTCCAATTTGTTTAAAATTAATGGACATTTCGGCCAAAAACTCGATTGGAGAATGGTCTGAGAATTGAGTTTTGAATTCCTCTCTGAGTTCTCACTTAGAGCAACTCCAATAAAAAAAATAATTCCAAAAAAAAATTAATTAATTCCGTCCAAAATTAAAAGACTCGTCGGCTCAGAACACCATTCCAACTTTACTCTCTCTCTCTCTCTCTCTACGAACAAAAGAAACCGAGTGCTGCTAATAGTACAGTAGTGGCTGTACAGCAGCCCTGTACAGATGGGGTTTGCGCCGGTCTCGGTTCCCACAAAGATGATCGGAGCCGCTCATTTTGTTCAAAACATATTTGTTTACGGTCCCTGTAAAAAATTATCTCAATCCGATATCGGAAAAGATGTTTACGAATCATCCAACTTTGCTTCAGAAATTAGGCTAATTTTTTAAGGGACCGTAAACAATATGTTTTGAACAAATGAGCAATTCCGATCATCTTTGCGGGACCCGAGACGGGCGCAAACCCCGTCTGTACGGGGCTGCTGTACAGCCACTGCTATACCTCAATCTTTACTGGAAGAAACCAGACGGTCCCGAAACCACCCCCCCCCCCCCCCCCCCCTCTCTCTCTCTCTCTCTCTCTCTCTCTCCCCCTCTGTGTTCCCGTTAATCTCTATTTCAGATTCGCCGGTGTGATCCCTCTCTCACTCTCTCTATCTCACTGAATTCTACCGTGTTTTGGTCACTTCGGCGCAGATTTGCAAAAACCGGCGATCCATTGCAAATTTCGGCCAACTTTTCCTGCGAATAGAGGTAACTCCGGTCATCCATTTTTTGGTAATTGCAGTTGGGTTTGATGATGTTTGATGACCTGTCAATTATAGCTGCAGCCAAAAGGGGATGGAAAATATCCATCTCAGCCATTTTACATCCTGATTTGTGTCATTTTACATCTCCATTGGAGCATATTTTTTTGCATCTGAATTGTATTATAAGTATAGAACTTGGTTTCCATCCCCCATTGGGGATGCTCTAAGTATATAAGCCAAGTGCTTAAATGATGTCAAGGCAAACACCTAAACCTTCCCCAAACATTTGAAAGTATTCGTCACAAAAAAAAAAAGTATTCCCTCCGTTCCCTTTTTAAAGTCTAGTATTGTATTTTGGGTTGTCCTTTAATAAGTATATTTTATAAAGTTAGTACATTTTTCATTTTGTCCCTAAAAGTATATTCCATTTTAAAAGTTAGTGAGTAAAAGTGTAATGATATATCTACATAGAAGGTAAGTAGGAAATGTCCATGTCGTGCCAATAACTACAGTAAATTTCAAGTGGGGAAAATGACGACTCAGGTAGTGTTTTGATAATTAATACATTTTAAGGACATGCTAAGAACATTTGTTAATGAATAAAATATCCTTAGCGGATATTAATTATCAGGACGTCCTAATTATCAAAACACGTCATTGCACGTCATTTTCCTCAGTGTACCAGTACGGAGCGGACCAGCTCAGCCACGGGGCAGTCTTCGATGACCACTGAACGGATGGGTTTGGGATCGGGATCCCGCTTTAGTCCAGCCCATACCACATGAGCCTCCCAAGTGGTGCTCTAGACTCCAGACCCAACCCCCTGTACACTTTTATCCGCGACCCGAATGAACTCGCCCGATAGAAGTCTCTCTCTCTCTCTCTCTCTCGCCGAATCGAAGTCTCTCTCTGACTCTGTCTCGAGTAGTTTCAGGTACAATTGTGTTATTCCACTCTGTTTACATCAGCAAATCACTTTGATCAAACTTTTAATGACACCTTAGGGTTCGTCGTTTCCTTACTGTGTTGTTATGGAAATTATTAGGTGAGTGGCAGTCAGATTTTCTTTGCAGGAGATTCCAGCGGTGGTACCTTACTACTAGAGTTCTTATTGTTTGATTATTGTCAATTCGACTTGGTCAATTATCAGATGTTGATAGTCGGAAATTTGGAAGGTTGCTTGCTTTCGTGACGCGTAAGGACCTGTATCTCAGTATCTATGCGTCCACTATTGCGTGATAATACTTAGATTGTTTTGGGGATCTTTTGCTTGGTTACGAAACTCAGGCTATCAATCTTGAGTGTGTTGGGGCAGCCGCTTTTGTACCAACAACGAACAAGATTTACCAAGTCAAAGAATGACTTCGATCCACCCCACCAGCCTGATGGTTTTTCCTTTTGGCTTTACCTTTTGGTTTAGGGATTAGAAAAAGGATACATGGTGGCCTTTTTTTTTTTTTTTTTTTTAACGGCGAAGAAAGTTTTATTAGTCACAGTAAAATTACAAAACGCAGCCCAATCAACACTCAATCCGCCAACTAATCCTATGCCGCTAACTACCCTAAGAGCCAGCGCTGCCAGCCACAAAGCAATGCAACCTGCACAAACCACTTGGAAGTGACTGTCAAAAGCCCGCCTAAAATAGCCCCCAATAACCACCCCACCCCGCCGTCCACCCACCGTCATAAAACGCCGCCGGCAATGTTTTCAAATCGGGATACATATTGTGTATCGTTTATTTCGTTTTACAAATCGTATCGGGATACGTATCGTGTATTGTAAGATACATTAACAGAAGCTAATGGGCAATAAAATAATAGTTATACTTAATTATAGTATAAAAATATGGTGTATATTTGAAAAATAAGTGTTTTATATATGAAAAAATGCTTTTAGGATGAAAAAATCCAAGTCTCTAAGGGAAGAGAAAAAGTGCCATTATTTGTTTAACGTAAACATGATCGAAATACGTTCTTTCTTTTATTCGAGCTTTGAGTTTGGGTTTTCTTTAAATGATTTGGATATGACCTTATAACTAGATGAAAAGATCAGTACACATTGGTGTTCCACTTTTTAAAATATGGTATGATTTGTTCTCTGTAAGTAATTGTAGGATACGCTGTGAATTGGGATATGCAATAATATCATAGGATACGCCGTAGTATCGTAAGATTTTCATAAAAAAGGATACGGGGTGTGAAACGTATCGTTTTTGGGAGGAGACGATACGAATCATAGGATACGTATCCCGTATCATAAGATTTTAACAACTATGCGCCGGACAGAAACATTGCACCAACAAAACCTGCAAGAGAACCCTCCATAAGGTTTAGGTCGATCCCAGATCCAAACAACGGCAACAAAGAACTGACTAGCACGTTGAAAGGGAAAGACTCAGAGATCAGACGCACGAGACATGGTGGCCTGTACAGGCAATGGTAGATGTTTGTTACTTTTCATAGGCTCGTCTCTTTTTTAGTAGTGCTGACGTTTAACGAAATGACAAGAAAAAGTAGACTGTACGCATAGACCGGTAGAGAAGACTGTAGTTCTTTCTTTGGAACAACAAGGAATTGCATGAGTTTTGCTTATGAGGGCATTAGGAAAATTCAGCTCTTTGTTTGATGGAGTATGAAAATAAAGGAGTATGTTATTGATGTTTAAAAAAATGAGAGATTGGATTTGGGTTTGTTCTGAGAATAGTTTCTCATACTTACGTTCTCAGAATAGTTTCTCATATTTCCTTCTTTTAGAGAGCCTCCCCACCTTATCATTTTTCGAATTCCTTCGACATGGAAGCATAATAAGTTGCGTACCCATAAAGCCATAGAGGCACTTCAGATTGCCTCGAGAATGATATGTTTTCCTACTTCCTAGACATTGAGTTTGTTAACTTTGGTAGGTTCCTCCCACTTTAAATATTTCTCGCAAATTAGGATGTCAATCTCCCTTGTTGAAACGCATATTTGTACCTAAAGCAGTGAATAAATTGGATGTATGATGTGGATTTACGATACCATGCTTATTATACTTGATTCTTTTAAACTACATTGAACTGTTTCTTTATTCATCTTTTTTTTTTCTTGCCTTTATTTGCTATTTTGTATGCTTCAGAGTTCAGACCTGTAATTTGAAGCCTCAAGTTTTTATATTGCTATCGTCTGGAAAGGAGAATGTCTGCATATGAGAATGTTGTTGGTGGGAAGTTGAAGCTGAAAGGAAAGGCCCTGGATGTCAAGGCTGGAGGAGTCAAGAAGAAAAAGAAACATAGGGAGCATTATGAGCAAATTTCTCAAGTCAGTGAAAGTGACCTTGCAGCTGGTTAGTTGCTGCCTGCTGTTTTCTAGTAAAGCATATACATTGTTTGGCATTGTACCTACATATGCAGAATACATGTACTACTATTTTTTTAAATTTTTTTTATTTGGTGTAGATGCAGGTTGTGTGGTTCTTATCCTTGCCTTTTCTACCTTGATTAATATTTTTGGCATCACTTACGTCCCTTTTTGGTTGTTGTGTTAGTCATCATAGGTGGTTAACTTATACTGCAAATTTGGTATGTATATGGTTTTAAAAGGTTTGCTAGGTTAGTAACAAGTTATTCTGGAGTGCATTTGAAAGGAATGGGAATTGGAAGAGTTGAAACCAAATTAAATTGCACCTGGTTTTGATAGTAAACAATAAATGTGTTGTCATAGTTCAGCATTTTGTTGTATATTTTGACATAGAAGTCAATGTTAGCATTTCTTAACTATTGGCGGGCATGATTTGAATATACACTCCTCTATACTTCTTGTTATCAAATGAAATTCGTGAAATCCATTGGTTTGTTTGCCTGCAAACGGAACTGTAGTAGACAGTCTTGAAAACTTTTGCATTAAAATTTTCCTTGAGAATGCATAGTTCATTTTTCGCACTTCACATTGTTTTTTGAACATCATCTCAATTCAAGTCGTTTCTTTTGTGGCCAAACCCTTCAGACAGTGCTTTTTGGACAGTGTCAACTCAATCTTTTAAGTTTTAGTGGTCTTAGACTAATTGTCCCGGTCACTTTGCTTTCAAAGTACAGGTTTCGGCATTCAAAGTCTAATTAAAAAAAATGGGGCTTTTAACATCAATCCAGTTCTCATGTCATAAAGAAAGACTGATAACATGGCCAGGTAAATATCGATTCGATGGATTTGCAGCCCGGTGCCGGAAGTTTCTGAGTCACTACCACTAGCTCTTCTCTCTATCCTTCTCTTAAAGAGCTTTAGTACTCAAGGAATAAAATACATTCCTCTTTTGAGTCACTCTCACGAGCCAAGAAGAGAAGAGACAGTTCGAAGCAAGCGAATCTACTATTCCCCTCAAATATTTTGAGCCACGTTTGTAAACTCTGTGATTTGGATGAAACTTGTGAGAATGAGTTTATGAAATTAAATAACAACCCCTTATTTTGCAATTCATAAGATGATTTTTTATGTTTTTTTACATAACTGTGTTTAAGGTTTAGCCTCTTCAGGGTGGTTACTTTCTTTAGTAATTGCAATTCAGCTCAAATTTCATACAAGGTAGTGTCTGAACATTTTAACCAGCCAATTCAACCTAGCTATCGAAAAACAGTGTTTTGGTGGATGGCAGTGAATATGTCATCACAAGGCAAGTGAAGAATGGCAGTCTTCTTTCTTGCTGTTTTCTCAGTTTGATACTTGGTGCTGGTGTAGGAGCAAGTACAGAAATGTCTGCTGATCTGCACCAGGATGATGTCAATGATGGCAACAAATCCACTGAGGAAGGAAATGCTGCTTCTTATGATGGCCATCTCACCCCAGCACAGAGACGCTATATGGAGCAAAAGGAGAAAATTGACGTTCACAGGCTGGCCAAGACGGCAAATAAATCACATCGTGACCGGATTGAAGATTTTAATCAGTATCTCGCGAACATGAGCGAGCATTATGACATCCCTAAAGTTGGCCCGGGCTGATTTTACAGAGTATTACTGGAGATGCACCTTCTCGTTTCCGAATTTACATTCTAATGCAGTGTGCTGCTTCTATATCTGCATCTTAACATCCTTCTTGTTGTGATTGTTAGTTATATTTGTGGCTGAAGCATATCTTTGTTTGTTGTTTTGGAATTATTTAACGCTCAAATAACATTGATGATGCACATCTCAGTTCCTTTTCCGCTTTCTTATTTTGGCTTGTTTTAGAAGTCATTCTAGACAGCAAGATGTTTGTAAGAAGTAAATCTGATAATTCTGCAGGCTTGATAATGTTCCTTGAAGTGAAGGAATGATGTGAAAAAGTTTATGGCCTTCGAAAAACTGTGCTTTCTTTTATGCATGCAGTTCAGAAACTCCACATCTGGGAGTTGACAAGCTAAATATTCCCTGGCTTGCTTCAAGGACCTGGAATGTATGATCCAATGAAGTGTACATGAAGACATGGGTGAACCGAAGTCTCTTGAGAAGGGAGATAAGGGGATTGGGTTGGGGGTGGGGGTGGGGGTGGTTGGATGGGGAGTGATCACAATTTAACAATCAAACCCATTTCATATACTTCTATACTTATTTGAGCTCCAAAAAGAACAGAGAGAAGAGCATGAGAAATCACCCAAGTCAATCAACTACGTTGCCATTGCTAATTTGTCACCAAGGAGGCCTATTTATAGGTTTAAGGCTTTAGGATTCCAAAGGCAATAAAATAATAAGCGACTCTGTCAAGGGAAAAGTAGTATTAGCAAAAGAGCAATTAAGGTATTACTGTTTAAGGTTCCACAAAAAATGAACTAACAAGATAAACGTAAAAGTTTCGGTGACCGTGGGGCCTCCCCTCCTTGTGGTTTGGTTTACTGGAAATGTCCCTCGGTGGTCTTTCATTGTTTTGTTGACTTTCCTAAAACAGAAAAGCTATAGGGTAGACTTTGTGCAGGTTCAAGGCTTTAGGATTCCAAAGGCAATAAAATAATAAGCGACTCCGTTAAGGGAAACAAAGTAGTATTAGCAAAAGAGCAATTACCGTATTACTGTTTAAGGTTCCACAAAAAATGAACTAACAAGATAAACATAAAAGTTTCGGTGACCGTGGGGCCTCCCCTCCCTTGTGGTGTGGTTTACTGGAAATGTCCCTCGGTGGGCTTTCATTGTTTTGTTGGCTTTCCTAAAACAGAAAAGCTATAGGGTAGACTTTGTGCTTGGGGTATGGTAGTGTCTGCTGGTTGTGTGCTTTGCAATTAGGGCATGGAAATTCATTGACATCTTTTCTTTGATTGTAATTATGCGAAGAGTATTTGGTCTGACCTGTTGGGCAGGAATTTGGTTTTGCGTCGGCCAAAGTCCAAACAGTTGGGATTATGAGCTTGCGTGGGTATCAACCATTGTAAAGTGAAGGGGTTCCGCTCTGCTATATACAAGTTGTCGTTGGCTGCAACTATTTACCACATTTGACTTGAGAGTATTGCTCGAGTGTTCACTCAGAAGTGTAGCGGCCGGATTTGGTTATGAAAGCTATTGTGGCCAAAATTAGAGATAGGGTCTGCTCATGGGGGAGAGTTCCTTACTCCTATGAGCATAACATGCTTTGTCGTAATTGGTCTATTTCTCCTTGTACTTTAGGAGATTTTAGGGGTGGTTTAGCTGTGGCTTCGTTTTGTTTTGCTTTGCTTATGGTTATAAAACTTTAACTTACCCAAAAAAAAAAAAAATTTATCCAAAAGGACTCCTAACCATTTAATGGAGCTATATAGGGGCAAGGACAATTAAAACGGTCCAAGTGAAGGCCTACGTGCATGGGCGGAGCCAACAATTTCTGTTAATGGGGTAAAAAATATTTCTTCTATTTTCTAATCTAATATTTATTTACATTAAGAGGTTAATTATAAGGAGGTATCCACTAATAAATCTAAGGCATCAACGTATTGTCTTTAGTTTAGTTGTTTTCACAAAACAAAACACCAAACACATTTTCTTCCTCCAAGATCCAAAGCAGTACAAAATGTTTTCTGCATACAGTTTCGTAGAAATAACTCAACTACAAAGCAGTAACAAGAAATTGTTCACAACTTCTAACTTAGAGGAAACGTCACCTCGCTAAGTTTGTGTATAATTGGCATCAAAGATTGATTATATTTTACAAATAAGGAATGATAGCCTCATTTATATTACTATCAACTCTCGAAAGAAAAAGAACACATTTAATTTCTATAAATTTGAAGTAAATTGGGGCAATTTATCAAATTTTTGTGTGGTTAAAATAGAAGAAATTTGATTACAAATCATTAAAGGTCTGTGTGAGAAATCAAAATGAGTGGGGTCAAGTGACCCCATTTGTATCTACATGCATGCCTGATGCCTCCGCCCTTGTTTCTATATTATTTTAGTAGATGTTAATTTAGTAAAAGTTTCCATTTGTTTTAGTAAATGTTTTGAGCTTTTTAAGCTTACATACAAGTATACATACTGACATATAACTTTAAGGGGAAAAAACTGAAATGGTCCCTGTAGTTAAGTGTTTGTGTTAACTTGGTCCCTGTAGTTTTAATTGGCTCGATTTACACTCTGTACTTTCTATTTTGTTTCAACTTGGTCCAATTACTAACCACCGTTAGTTCGCCGTTAGTTCACCGTTAGTCCTTTTAACAGTAAAATCAAATGACCCCCTTTTTTGGGGTTAAAACAGTAATTCTTTCATTCTCCTCTTGCCCTAATATTAGGTGTGTGCACGGGTCGGGTTTGACTCCCGAACCCGCCCCCGACATGTCGGGTAACAAATATTTTAGGCCCGCAAACCGAACCGAAAAAGGGTAAAAACCGTCTGCAAGCCCGATTTTTTACGTCAGGTCGGGTCCGACCAAAAACTGAATTAATCTTTATGAATTGGTCAGGTCGGGTACGAAACACACCAATTCGGACCCCAAACCGAAATCTGATTTTTAACAAAAAATGAACCCGTACCCATCCGAACCGCATGTTTGACCCCACCTGAGACCCTTCGAGTCGGGTCCGCATGTGGAAGGATTTTTTGTACAGGCCTACCTATATACCTCTGAAATTGCATATAGAACCATATCCAAAAGTCACAACATGATATAAATCCAAAAGTCACAATATGATAAAGAACTATATCCAAAAATCAGAATATTATATAAACTCAGGGGTTGTTTGGCTAAATAAGCCAAATGGCTTATGCTATGTTTGGATTGGTGTTTGAAATTTTTTTTGAAAAATAGTAGAGGTAATAAGTGGAAAGAGATAGAGAGAGAAATGTTAAAAGTGGTGAGAATTTAGAAGAAATTTTTTAAAAAATTCTTTTTGAATTGTAAAGAGAACAAGGTTATTTTTTTGTCCTTATTCAAATTTTTTTTTTTTTTTTTTTTTTTTGCATTTGTTAGTTTTTTGTCAATTTTTCGGAGATTATTGCTTCGTCATGACAAGAGGAACCTAAAAAGTAAAAAATTACCATCGAAATCTTATTTTTTTAATAAAGATGAAAAAGTTGGCTTATTGGCTTATTTTTTTGTCTTTCATGGCTTATTTTTGTCTTCATTTAAAACGACTAACGGCGGACTAACGGCAGTTAGCAATTGGACCAAATTGGAACAAAATGGAAAGTACAGAGTGTAAATCGAGTCAATTACAACTACAGGGACCAAGTTGACACAAACACTTAACTACAGAGACCATTTCGATTTTTTTCCCTAACTTTAATAATGCAAAATTCAAAGCAGTACCTGAAATTAAATTGATACTGGTATTGTATCAATAAAAAAAAAAAAGGTACCATTCGATAAGGTATTCAAAATCTTGTTTCTACATTGTTGTTGGCCTTCATCGTTCAACCTTTAATATTGCTAGCCACGCTGGAGAAGTTGTGTAAGATATATAAAGGGTTGACGTGGTGATCAAATTAGGCGTCATAGGATATGAAATGAAAAAGGTACAAGGGGGTAATTTGTGACTGAGATCATATTCTAGGACTTCTATGTAATTGTTGCAAATTTTCAATATATATATATATATATCCAATTTCTGAATTGTCACCCACCAGAATGAGAAGCAACCCAAACTCGTAAATCGGGTAGACCTCTCTCATTCTCTCTCTCTCTCCGTCTCATTAATTCGTCAGCGATTAGAGGTGTATTAAATGTAACAAGATGCTTTTGCTTGCTAATTACATGCGTACATGATCGATGTTTGCTGTGTGTGTCTCGCGCTCTACATCTAGACTTGATGTATATATATGCATTAATTTCTGAGGTGAAGCGGAATATTAATTAATTGTTTTGGTCAGCAGCAGGAAAAATGGAAGTAGGTTGGGCTGTGAAGGCAATCATCGTCATCGTAATCTCGTCCGTGCTGCTTCGTTGCGCCTCTGCCACGACTAACCATTCCGTTGGAGGTCCTACCGGTTGGGACCTTGCTTCCGACCTCCGGGCTTGGGCTGCTGCCACCACATTTTACGCTGGCGACAATCTAGGTTCTCTCTCTCTCTCTCTCTCTCTCTCTCTCTCTCTCTCTCTCTCTCTCTCTCTCGTGTGTGTGTGTGTTGGTATACATACAGGCGAGGATAGACGAGAATATGTAACTGAATTTAAATACGTAACGAATTTGTTTGTGATATTTTGTTTGTTTGTTTCCGTTGATCATCATAAGATTCATAACTGAAAATGAGACTCTCTCTCTATAAATGGTGCAGTATTCAGTTACGGACCAACGCACGACGTGCTGGAAGTGAATGGAGCGGATTTCGCCAGGTGTCGAACGACTAACCCAATCAAAGCGTACAACGATGGAGAGACGGTGGTCCTACTGGAGGAAGGTGGGACCAACAGGTATTTCTTCTGCGGGCGAAGTCGTCACTGCGACATGGGCCTCAAACTTGAGGTGGAAGTCCTCCTTTCTCGGCCCGATAATGCTAATGGTACTACAAGGCCGCATACTCCTCCGCCTCCTCCATATTCAAGCAGCAGCCAATCTCCTGAATATCCCTATGATCATCCTCATCATCTTCCACTTTCACCGCCTGCAGTACCAATCGATGATAATCATCGTCACCATGAATATTCCAGTACTTCTGGATCTGATCAAGGTGGTCGTGTTTCTGATCCTCCTACCAAGTTACTCATTGGGATTAATGCCATCTGGCTGCCGGTTCATGCTCGAGGCCGCCACTTCTTCTTTCTCCGCTGCACCTGCTGGTTACATGTCGTTGCTTCCGCACTAGCTGTCATCGTAATTGTCTTTTTCTAGCTAGTCATGACCTCGCTACTCACTCTCTCTTTCTCTCCCTGTCGCCATGGATCAAATTCCACTTGTAATTGTCATGACTTGGTTTCTTGAATGAAAGATAAACGAAAATGCAGTGTTCTCACTTCTTAGCAAAAGACTAGCTAGTTAAGATCCCTCGTGTGATACCTCTTGGCTTGTTAGTAACAAGTTGTTACCCAAGATGAGACTATCCTATTTCATGATCCAAATTGTTAATCTTGTAGGTTTTGATGAGGCAAGGTTCATTCAAAAAATTAAGTTGATAAGCAATCGGTAAGAAATTGATTGAATTATATCTATCTGAAGAGAAATATACATTTGTCTTGTGAGAAATATAATTCGTTCGGACGGATACTCATGTCCAATAAAGTTGATTTTTTCATGGACCGTTTAATTCATATATAGAACTTTGAAAATGGACTGTTTGGATCGTCAAATGAACCCGTGATCAGTCTCATTTTAGCGACATGAGAAACTATATAAGAGAGTATGTATCGCATGAGAGGATCTTGATTCAACTAAGTATTACCAATCAATGGTGTCCTAACAACATTTTTAAATATGTAAACCACTTGGGCGATTCCAGAAAAATAATTAGAATACGTGGGTCTGAGGTGCCACTGGAGCAGGTATTGTATGCTTCTGTTGATGCTTACTATTCGTTATTGATTAGGAAGGATTTGAGGGCTTGGGAGCCTCTAAATGACTAAACGATTAGGTTTCTTTTGAATATGTTCTCAGCGAAGAAGAAGATCGATGTACTGGTGAATACACAGTTTACTAGTAGTAACTCTTCCCCCAATGGCACCTTTTCCTCCAATTCTGCTTGGCTTCTCACTAGAAATTTCGTCTGCACTCCCCCCTTTGATAATTGGACTTGGATTTGGAAAATTAAAGCTAAACCCAGAATCAAAAATTTCTTCTGGCTTGCTGCCCAAAACAGACTCAAAACCAAGCACCTTCTTTTCACAAGAAGCATCACCCAAAGTGACCTTTGCGAGATTTGTAATGCTGGCAGTGAAAACACAACTCACGTCCTTCGAGATTGCCATGTGGCCTCCATTGTTTGGGAAGGTGTTAGTATCCCTAACAGTGCTCTCTCTCTTTTCTCCTCTCCTCTCCCTTTTTGGCTAAAGCTAAACTGTGAATCACAAACCCTCCACCGATCGGAAATTCCGTGGTGTGTTGTCTTTCCTTTTACTTGTTGGAATATTTGGCTTCTCAGAAACAAAACCCTCTTCCAAAATGAACCTAGTCGGGCCAGAGAACACTTGGACTCCACCATTACCTCTTCAATTGCTCTGGCAATTGAATGGTATTATATTGCAATGCCGGCCTTGAATTCACGAAATAGAAGTACTGTGCTTGTGAAATGGTGCCCTCCCGGCGCACCCTTCTTTAAATTAAATACTGATGGTGCATGCAAGAAGGATCTATCACAAGCCACAGGAGGTGGTCTAATCAGAGATGAAAAAGGAAACTGGATAGCTGGCTTCCACAAATCTCTCTACCCAATGACAGCATTGGAAGCAGAATTATGGGCTCTTAGGGATGGCCTACAACTCGCTCACAGCAAGCAGCTTGTCCCCCTCTGTGTGGAAATTGATGCTCAGACAGCCATTCAGCTCATTATGGGCCCAAATCAACCCCGACACATTCTAAATAATCTCGTTCATGATTGCAGATGCCTGATGAGACAGCTGGGAGTGGAGAAGATTGACCATGTCTTTCGTGAAGGAAACAAATGTGCTGACTTACTAGCTAATATGTCATTTGATGATGCTCTCAGTTTTCATTTATTTGATGTTGCTCCTACTTGTATTAATTCGCAACTTTGCGAAGACGCGAATGGGGTGGAATACCCTAGACTACTGTATGTTTCTTAAATTTTCTTATTAATGTTCCTGGTTTACCAAAAAAAAAAAAAAATAGTTGAACCAACAATCATGGTTATATGGGTAATATGGACCTTTTGCATATTGCTTGTTTACGGCATCCTAAATTGTGGGAAATTGAAACTTCAAAAAAGACGGAGGAGGGACATTGATTCAATTGGTAGATGGAGGGGGTTTGTTTAAAATTGTGGAAAATTGAAACTTCAAAAAAGACGGAGGAGGGACATTGATTCAATTGGTAGATGGAGGGGGTTTGTTGATTTTGTGCGTTAGATGGAGGGATTTTTTTGAAATTCTCCCACTAAATAAGAGTAGAATACAAGTAATTAGTAAAAGAATAGGGCCATGAAACAGAAAATTAGATTCAGAAATTAGTTACTGAGAAAAAGAGTGAAAAATCAATTGACGAAGTCCAAGCCTTGCATACATTATTAGAGTAGGAAATTAATTTTATTCTGTGTATCTAAACACTAAGATCAAACAACATTATTAGAAAATCAAACCAAATCATTCAATTTGGATTGGATTAGTCTATTAGGACTGGATTCACGATTTGACGGTTATTTTCTTCACCTCTACTTTTATTTGTTGTATTAGATTTGAGTTTTGTGTTGATATTTTATGGTGATACTTATGGTGGTTTGACTTAATATCCATAACAAACTTGTGGTAATGCATCCATAAACTTGTTAAACAGAAGAAGAAGAAGAAGAATTCTTCTTTATCTAATAAAACATTCATTTAAGTGGTTTGGAATTACAGTTTCTATAAAGTATTATAGTGAATGTTGATAACATGTCAAAAATTAACTATAATCTCCAATTTTGGTGCACAAGGCTTTTGATCATAACTATAACTATTACTAATAACTAATAGGCTAAATAATAACCATAAAACAACTTGGGTAGTAAAAAGAACTTTTATGGGCAAGCAAGTAATTTGACAACTGCTCCAATCATATTTGCCCACACCCACTATCAACCACACCAATGATTATTTTATCATGCTGTCTTAACTAAGACTTATTCATGGAGGGCCGTGATTCTCTTATTTAGGAAGCCGTGCGATTTCAGCCATCCATTTTGTCTTTAGACCGTCTTTAAAAAAATTTATTTAAATTTGTACCGACCAAATTAAACCGAAACAACTATACGCAATTCACCTCCGTAAATAACTATTTGCGAAAAGCTCTGTTAAACATATATTCGCCTTAACTAATCTACCATTCTACCATATTTTCTTGTTGTCCCCTTGCTTAGTTAAACCTCCAAAACGCGAGTACTAGTTGTTTATACCCGTTTTTTGCAAAATCTGTTAGGCCCTGTGAGGGATTGCCACATGGTTGTATGGCCCATTTAATTATGGAAGTGACCCGAGTTTGTCGGGTCAGGTTTTGGGTAGATCAGTTGTTATCCATTTTAATTGATCATAATTTTTTTACTTTTCGATTCATCTCGACAAGACAAAATAATAATTCACGAAGAGGTACGCAAAACTAAAAAACGCTAAAAAAAATTGAATAAGAACAAAATTCAAAAAGCCCTAAAGTTTTTAGAGAAATAAGGCCGAAGTTGTGCAAAAAAACTCGCCTACTCACTACCAAACCAACTCAATTGATGATCCTGAATTCCAAACAAAAAATCAGTAGATTAGATCAAGCACTTATAGTTATTCGATTAAACTAATCTTTTTAGACTTTTCAAAAACATATTCTAAAATTAATGAACAATTCAAATTATTTATACAAAACTCGAAAGTGAACCACGCCCGATGTGCATCTATCGTTGGCACCCTAGACGGATTCATCTCTTTTGGCATCATATAGTTTACAGTTTCAAGTCTTAAGATGCGTGTGTGCCGCCTCTAGTGGTACGATATTCTCTTCAATTCTTAAAGGAACCAGACGATGCTATTCAAGTCGTTGCAATATTTTTCTGAACAGATTTTTTTTAAGATAAAATCATTTTGAATTTATATTAAACAATATTCGATTAACATGAATTTTTATGTACTATCTAATACTCCTTCCGTCCCAGTTTTTTGTTGGTCCTTTTTGAGAGTGCATGTCATTTTTCAATTGATTATATCTTACAATTTATAATATTTTAGGTGATTTCAAAAATTTTGTATCAAAGAACTTATTGAGATCAATCAAACAAGATCCATATTGCATATAAAAAAAATTATAAATTAAGAAATATATCAAATTTTTTTTAGACTTAAAAAAATAAAGAGCAAGAATTTGGAACGGACGAAGCACTATTCTTGAGAAGGTCTAAAATATTAACGGCCTGATTAGGGGTGATACCGGTCCGGTTTCGACTTGTTTGGGTGTATTTTTTGGTCAAAACCGATTATCCGGTTTGAGATTTTTAGAAACCGGAACCGATTGAGATAAACCGGTTCCGATTTCGACCGACTCAACCGGTTCCGGTCCGGTTTATCCGATTTTCATTCATGAGCCATATTTTGGGCCCAATACATCAAAAAATTTACAATTCAATCTATAAAATATCAACCAAAAATCTATAATTCAACCATTTTTTTTACCTAACAAAAAAGGATCAATTTTGAGCTCAATACATAGAAAAAAAAACTCATAAAAACATAATTAAGCCCATAAAAACAGTTTTATATTTATTAGACTAATATATACTACAAAATATCAACCAAAAACCCATAATTCAACTCTTCCTCTATGTTTATATATATATATATATATGTATATATTATACATATATATAACCGGTCCGGTTTCAACCGGTTTTTAAACATATAAACCAGATCGAAATTAGTTTTCCGGTTTATAAAATTTTATAAATCGGAATCGAATCGAAATTATTTAACCGGTTTAAAAATTTTGATCCGATCTAATCTTTTCGGTTTCGATCGACTTTCTGGTTTCGAGTAACAGGCCTGGGCCTGACCATCTCATCTCATGGACCCGGGAAGGTTCAGAATGCCCCCCATTTGATCGTCCAGTCACTCCGAAAATTCCCCGAAGGAAAATGGAACGGATATATCCTGTTCCAGGTCGGTTAAAAGTCCAGGTCTGACTAGTGACATACGTATTTCCGCTCTTACCAATTACCATCTCTCTCTCTCTCTCTCTCTCTCTCAAAATCTGACTATTCGAGAGTTTACTCGCGTCGGCCACGAGCCCTAGAAATTTGATATTGACCTGAAATCTTTCCTGCTTATGAAATATCTTCCAATGCCTGAATTTCGGATCTCTCGAGGATCGTCGAACATTGTTGAAAACCAGGTCTGTTCTTCTTTAACCTCTCAAATTGTGCAATTCGGATATGTATGTTTGCGTATTCGCATGTCCATGTTCCACATTTCTGGCTCTGGACCTCGTGGACTCTTGTGTCTGTCCAAGAATCTGATGAGAATTCGGATAACTGTTGATTAATATGGATGCCGACAATTGGAGTGCTTGGTGGCTTAGATAGTCCACGGATATTTGCCGACAATTTCTTATATCCACGTCAATCAAGAAGATTGCAAAACCATGCTAGGTGTTTACTACGGTTATCAAAGTTGTATGCTAGTTTTGGGTACCTATTAAATTTTAGACACAGGCCTCTTGTATAAGATGCGTTACAACAATTAACATGCCTTTGCTTACATATAAGAATCTTTTTGGATGACTTCTATCATGTTTTAGTTTACTTATTTTTATTTATGTTGAAAATGCTAATGAAAAATAACCAAGTTTCTGAACATAGTTTACTTTGGGAGAGCTAGGTGTCATAGGGTAATATTGTTAGAAAATAGCCCCACATTGCTTGGGTATGGAATGCGAGATCACTTAATAATACGATAGATCTCCATGCTCATTGCCAATTGGTTTTTGGATTGGATATTAAGATTCTACATGGTATCTGAACGGGCCCATTCCATTGCAAATTAGAATTGAAATATTCCAAACCCCACGATGATAGAACCAAAAATGGCTACACGAAGATAAACTCCAAAAGAAAAAGTGGCTACACGTGAAAAACCTAAATGCAATTGCACATGAGGGGTGTTAGGGAATAGTCTCACATTACTGGTATGGAATGAAAGATCATTTAATTACATTAAGGAGTAAGGACCCCTCCACTTGTTGCCAATTGATTTTGGGTTGGATATAAAGTTTCCACAAATACAACAATCTTATTATCCTTGGGAATTTTAAACCTCTACAATTTCAGTGTCATCCTGTTTTCCCCTGCTTCTATGTATATTACTAATATTAGAATATGCCCCCTTCGTCTTTTTCACTAACTTTCTATTAATGAAAATCACACACATGTTTTATGTGGTGATGCATACTCCTTTTGTTTTATAGTGGAAAGATAGGAGAAGATTGGTTTTCCAAAAGACAAAATTGGTGAAAGCCTTTAAGAGGCAGAATCAACCATTTCTATGTTAATTTCTGCTCATAGATGACCCCATTAACAACTGATATAAATAACTTTGTGGATAAGAACTAAAAAGTTGGGTTTGAGCACACGGTTGATCATTCATGTGTTTTGTCGGAGTATTAGTTTTTGGAATGCAGGGGATCCATTTTGAGATCCAATTGTAATAGTGAATCTCGTTGAACTACAAAGTTGAAACATAATAATGGAGTAGCTTTTCATCACTATTCCTTCGCTAGTTATATGTATAAGTAGTTGAATTGAGATAAATTCTCCAATGTGCTTGGCGGATCGTACAATTGCACTATTATCTTGTTAAGTTTTAGATATTGCTGGACGCTACTAGGTGAAAATGTTGTGATTCCTGAATAAATGCATCCAACCCAACACTATTAGGCAAAGTTTTGTTGCTTTGCAGCAAGATCCTTCTAAAATGGGTGCGCTCCCTAGACGGGAGCTCAAATCGGCGCTCCCGAGATGGAAGCTTGACGGTTGCTTGCTCTCCCCTCAAGATGGGAACTCGTTTCTAACTAAGATGGGAGCTTATAGGGCAGTCAAGCCAGTTATTCTCTTACTTTTAAGGGACTTATGCCGTTGTGGAAATAAGAATATGAGAATCATATTAGCCAAGAAGTTTTTTGGAAATTGAGAATGAAAATTTTTAAGTAAGTATCACTTTTCCTTTAATGGTCAAGTATTTAAAGATATTTTTTATACATGTTTTTATATAGTCTGTATACACTCCTTAGGCGCTCCCAACCTTAGGAGCTTCTAGGTGCCCTTGCTTCGTGCTACTAAGCTTTGTTGAGTAGGTTGGTGTTGGTGGGCAATTGTGTGGTAATGTAATTTTTGCTCACTCACTTCTTTAGGATGTTGAAAGGTGGATCAAAGGCATTTGAGAGGATGGTTAAGTTGTAATTTTCAACTTGTATGGATTTCAAACTATATTTATGGGTAGAGATATGAATGTCTTAAAAGGCTAAGGCCTAAGAGTATGTCGGATCGTACATCGCCTGGTTTATCGTGCATCATTGGACGGGTAGTATGAATTATTGAATTTCTATTTATGAATTACCAGATGGTCCAGATTAAAGAAATTTCTATTGCCTAATTGGTACAAGTTTGTTCTATTTTGCAGGATTCTTAGTTTGTGCTGAAATGGTCAGTAGAAATCGTAAGTTTGGCAATGAATCTCGCACTTTAATACTAATTTATCAGTTTTCGCGATGCAATTAGTAACGAATGAGAGGCGGTTAGAAGATAGTTCAGAGACAGAGCCCATTTTGTGTCAGTCTAATACATTGCAAAGATCTGAAGAATCTTCACCTTCATCTGCATCTTCATTTGAGATAAGAACTGTGCCCAGAGATTGTACTGTTTCTGCTGATGATGCACATTGCGTTGATGTGGATGAAAATTGCAACCTGGTGAATGCAGACCAATCGCAATGTCGTATTTGCCTTGATAGTGGAGGTCTGTACTTCCAATCAATCTCAGCATATCTTTAATTTCTTTCAGTCATAAGTCATGCTTTTATTCACCTTATTTGATGAAAACAAGATGTTTGGAAGCAGGTCTTGTAAACATTTATATTTCCTGGGGCTCTGAATGATCTTGTACCCATGTTCTTTAGAAAAATCTATTTAAGAATCGGCCTTCTCATTTGCAGGGGAAGACTTGATTGCACCATGCCATTGCAAAGGCACACAGAAGTATGTCCACAGATCATGTCTTGATAATTGGAGGTCAACAAAGGTTAAGCGCTTGTCTTCTATTCTCAGTTCTGATACTTGACTGATATATTGGTGTTTTGGTAATGCTATGGGGAGTATGCTATTATAGAAAATGAGGTTAATCCCTCAGCAATGTTCACCCTTCTGGTCCATTAGCACAACTTTTTAAAGTCTTCATTGTTTACCGAGTTGGTAGCTGGATACATGTATTTAATATGTTGGGCATAGCGGATATGCATTTTACTTAATATTTAAACCTCTTTTTTATGTCAGGAGGGATTTGCTTTTGCTCACTGTACAGAGTGCAGGGCAGTGTTCGTATTGCGTGCAAACGTTCCTCCTGATCGCTGGTGGTCGAGACTGAAATTTCAGTTTCTCGTTGCAAGGGACCACGCATTTATTTTTGTTATTGTTCAGCTGGTACGGGAATTCAATTTTCCACGTAGTTGTTTTCATGCTAGTATTCTCAGCCCTCATCAATGTTGTGAATCAGTTGGGTGAATGAAATAAAAGGCCACGAACCCTTCTTGTGAACCTCCCCTCCTCTTCTTCCCTAACCCCATTCCCTGCGAGGGTAGGAGCCGTTGGTTGTGCATATTATTAGGTAGAAGGGTAGTCCACTTTTAGTGTAGGGGATATGTAGACTCCCTGCTTTCCATAGATGGATTTGTAGGTAAAGTACCACACATAGGGCTGCAAACGAACAGAGCCACTCGCAAGCAGCTCGAGACTCGGCTCGCTAACAGCTCGTTAGAACTCGGTTCGTAATATAAACGAACGAGCTCGAGCCACTTGATGCTCGGCTCGTACTCGGTTCGTAATATAAACGAACGAGCTCGAGCCACTTGATGCTCGGCTCATACTCGGTTCGTAATATAAACGAACGAGCTCGAGCCACTTGATGCTCAGCTCGTATGAGCTCGCGAGCTAACATGTATGGAGTATATATAATTTATTTTATATATATCCCCATACATATATGTGATGATAAACTTTTGGGTTAGACTTACCATGTGGCACGTAGCTTAGGCAGCCACGCACAAAGGTTTAGGCAGCCACACGTATCTTACTGCATAGTTTTATAGGGGAGGAGTGCTTATCCTTGCACATCTTTTACCGATGTGGGACTTGTCTGGAGGAAGGCTATACATTGTGAGGGCAAAAAAATTAGTCCCACATAGGAAGTTTAGGAGAACTCACAACTCCTGTACCAGTATAAACATAGAATCCAGCTCCCTTTCCTCTGCACGTGATGCGCAAGGGCTTCTCCAGCTTTCGCGAGCCACACAAGCCGAGCTCAAGCTTTCAGATATCTTTGCAAGCCGAGCTCGAGCCCAGGAAAAATAAGGCGAGCCAAGCTCAAGTATGGTAAAGCTCGGCTCGGCTCGGCTCGTTTGCAGCCCTAACCACACATTGGTGATCTGCCCAACTAGTTGCACAACTTATGCAACTAGCTGATCGAAACCTCTTTTTTTCCTTTGCATGCGTTAATTGTTACACTTATGCAAATTTAAGGGGGTTAGTTGTTTGGTAATATACTACAAGGGATTTTGGAGGGATATGGAGAAGAAGAGGAGTAATTGACTAGTAATTTTGTACTGCTTAGTTTTATTTGGTTTTGAATTTTGAACAATGAACTTGGTAATTGACTAGTTCTTTTCTACTCATTGGTTTCATTTGGTTTGAACTATGAACAATGAACTTTGCATTATGGATTGACTAGTTGTTTGGTGGTACTTAGTTTCCATATCACTCTATAGTATCTATCAAAAAGTTGTGATCTGCCCAACTAGTTGCACAACTTATGCAACTAGCTGATCGAGACCTCTTTTTTTCCTTTGCATGCGTTAATTGTTACACTTATGCAAATTTAAGGGGGTTAGTTGCTTGGTAATATACTACAAGGGATTTTGGAGGGATATGGAGAAGAAGAGGAGTAATTGACTAGTAATTTTGTACTGCTTAGTTTTATTTGGTTTTGAATTTTGAACAATGAACTTGGTAATTGACTAGTTGTTTTCTGCTCATTGGTTTCATTTGGTTTGAACTATGAACAATGAACTTTGCATTATGGATTGACTAGTTGTTTGGTGGTACTTAGTTTCCATATCACTCTATAGTATCTATCAAAAAGTTTGATTTTGATGGATGAATAGATGGATGAATGTTTAATGTTTTAATTTTGGATGTTATGTAATGTTTTGTTCCACTTATTCAAAACTTGGAAAGGGGTGGAGAATATTTGGAGAAAAAAAAACCCCGACTAATCTGTAGGCACTGATTAACCCGATTAATCGGCCTAGGCGGCAAGCGGTGCCAGGCTGTCCAACTAGAACCTTACAATTTTGAGAACAATGCGATGATTATAGAGATATTAAATTGATGAGCCATACAACGAAATTGCGGTAAAGAGTTGTTGAGCATCTCCTAAGAATGATGCTATGGTATTGGAAAGGCAGCTTGGGTTTATGCTGGGTAGAACAACTATGGAAGCAATTTACTTGCGACAGAGATTAGTCGAAAACAAAAAGTATAGAGAGAAAAAGTCCTTGACATGGTTTTGATAGACTTCAAAAAAACATATGATCAGGTGCCTTAGAGACGTTATATGGTGGGTCTTGGAGAGAAAGGGTGTGACAAAAGGGTATATTGATATGGTTAAGGATATGGAGGTGTTGCCACTTCCCACTACTACTAGATCTCCAGTAGGAAAAACAAGCGAATTCGCAATCACATTAGGATACACCAAGGGTCCGCTTTAAGCCTTTCCCTCTTTGCCTTAGTATATGTAGGATGTATCCCATAGTGCAAGTTGTTTGCGGATGATATTGTATTAGTAGATGAAATTGTAAAATGGTGTTCATGCTAAATCAGAGACTTGGAGAGAAGGATTAGAGTTAAAACTTAAAAGAAATTGGATTAGTGAAAGAGTAAAAAAAGAGGACTTGGAATATAGGTTTAGCGGTAGTTAAATGCTAGTGTTAACAGAGTGACTTCCAAAATCATGAATTATTAAGAAGCGAACATTTTAAGTACCTTGGCTCAATTGTTAAGGGTGGAGAGATTGGGGTTGATGTAACAGAGTACAAGTTGGATGGATAGAGTGACAGAATGTTTCAGGAGTGTTTTACGACTGCAAGATACCCACAAAGTTGGCTATTGCAAGATACCCACAAAATTGCCTACTGCAAGATACAAAGTTGGGGGGAAATTCTTCCATACTACAATAATGCATGTGATGTCATACGGCAAGGAGTGTTGAGCTGCTAAGAAACAACATGCGAGTAAGATGAGTGTAACTGAAATGAGGATGTTGAGATGGATGAGTGGTACGACTTTGCAATATGGAATTGGAAATGAGAACATTTGCGCAATGGTAGGGTTAAAACTGATAGAAGATAAGATTAGAGAAAATAGATTAAGATGGTTGGACATATCAGTCGTAGATTGACCAATGTGGTAGTTGGGAGAAGTGATATGAGGTTGAGGGAGACAAGGTGAGGGGTAGACCAAAATTGCCATTAGAGGCAGTAGTTTGAAAGGATGTAGGTTTTGTTGATATCATAGAACACGATACCCTTGACAAAGCTCAATGGCAAAAACAGAATCATGTAGAAACCCAATTGAGTGGGACTTAAAGGCGCTGTTTTACTTTTTTTTTTTTTTTGGTCAAGTGGAAAATTTTGTCAGTTAGTTTACATACAGTAATATCTCTTGACTTATTTGCGTGGCAAAATTTGTTTTGTGTGGATTTTACCTAGTTTTGTATGTTGGGTTTCTTGACTTACGATGACTAGAGAAGTTGGTAATCTAGGTTACGTAGTAGTTGGACCAATGGCTCACTTTGCATCATAACTTGACTTCAAGTACTGCAAGGGGTCTTTCGTTAACTGTTGCTAGTCTTCATTCTTGTCAGCTTGCTAAATGTATTTATCAGCTAGCAGTTGAATGGTATCTTGATGTAGCATGCAGAGTACGGTAATGCAATGTGATGGAGTTTTCATTAATACCAAAGTTGGAATTCTAGTATTTTAATCTGCTATTCACTGTTATGCCCTCTTGTGTTATGTATTCTCATTGATCTTCTTTAATCAACAGCATTATTTCTTTCACTTACTGTAGCCATTCCTTGCTGTATTTCTGTACTACATTTCACCAGCTGCAATATTATGCTTAAATCAAGATGATGCAAGGAACAATCCTTTTCGGCATGGCAAATCTACTTTTCTGCCATTAAAGTTTTTTAAAAATAAGAAATAAAAGATTTGAAAATTGTAGTAATTATACTTTCCAAAAAAGAGGAAAGAGGATGTAGTACGTGGTAAGAAAGTCAGATATGCAAGTATGCATCATATGTACGATATATGTGGAGTTCTATCTTTCATTTTTGTTTGTTGAATTTTATGTAGTATGTTGAACTAATCTTTCGTGTCGAATATGGGCACATTTAAATACCTTGAATTGTAACATTATGCCAAAGCCTCATGTATCACAACATAGATCTGCTGATGATGATACTTGTAACATGTTTTCCACTTTTCCTTAACAATTGGTAGTTGCCAATGAATCTGATTGATTGGATGGTGTCATACGTTTTTTCATGATAATCATGCCCAGCCTCATGTTGAAAGCATCTCCTTGGCATTGTTAACTAGTAACTGAATTTTCAATAGATTGTAGCGTTCTTAGGTGTGCTGGTCTACAAGTTTTATGGAGAGGAACTAAGAGAGATGTTTGGTTACGAGGAACACCCATATGGGTTTTACACAATGGCTGGTAAGCTTATTGTATTTGCGAAACTATTATTTATGCATCTGTTATCCTTTGCAGAGGAGCAGTAGTCTTGTTGTCAGGACCTTGTTTATTTCTCTATCTGATATCAAATCTTTTAAGTTTACGCATTTAATTCCATCTACCAATTTTTTGTGTTGAATGCAGTTTTAGCAATCGTTTTGGTGGGGTTGCTGTATGGCTTCTTTATAGCAATAATATGTGGACAAAGGATCAATGAACGCCACTACCATGTTCTGGCAAAACAAGAACTGACTAAGGTTTAGTAACTCAACCCTTTACCACATCCCAAAAGTTTGTTGAAGTAAGAATCCGTAGTCTCTGACTTGAATTGCCCTTCAACTGGAATTCTCCAGATATTGTATTAAAACATACAAAGAGATTGTTCATGCTCTAAACAATATGGAGAGTATCCTTTTGAACATCAATGGAAAAGTAGAGGTTAAATTATTGATGATAGCTGAGATTTCAAGTGTTCATTCCTGATGCTGTCACAAAATTAATAAGATCAATGAAAATTCTCTACTGATTTATTTCTGACCTTTTGATGTTAGGAGTACGTAGTAGAAGACCGAGAAGCTAATGAGGATATTCCAGAACTTGATCCCAGCCATGTCACGGAGCTAAGAATGTTGGGCCTCTTTTAGGCTGAAATTTTGTGACTTCCACCGATATTGGTGCATGCCAATGTTCGGAGATCTCTAAGCAGCATGTGTTCGTATATGCTCCATAAATTTTGTTACTTCTTCCTGTCATCCTAAAAGTAGCCTTTATCAGGGTCTGCCTTTTTGTGGCTGGTGCTGGTGTATTTGCAGCTTTGACATTGAGAAACTTGACGAGGAAGATACAAATTGGTGATTCTGTTGGCTAAAGAAGTTTACACCCAATCTAGCTGAGTTACTACATTTTATCTAACCACGCAAGCCATATCAACACGGCAATATCTTGTGTTGTCACCGAGCAAAAAAAAAATATCTTGTGTTGTTTGTATTCTTTGGTTTGGATGGGAAGCATATATGTACCTGTTGTGCAATTAAACCATAATAAAGTGTGACTACAGTAAATATAGGGTCGATTGTTGATTTGTGGTAGTTTTTTCCATATGGAATCATGGATATTAACTTGTCTTTGCTATCTTCCCATGCAAGACAATATTTAAAGAAACAATTCCATTGCTTGAATTTACAATGCCCAACTCGCAAGATGAAAAAGGAAAAAAGAAAAAGGCATCTTAGAAATTTTAATGATAAGCCTTTGAGAGTTTGAAACATCACACGGGCTGCTATGACCAACCATGTGGTGGGAGAAGAGCGATGTCACCAACCATTTGGCAGATCTCGAAAGCATCAAAGAGAGAGTTGCAATGTCATTTGGCATTGCATCAACACATGAATATGAGCCCTTATGTGGACTGTCAGCAAATTAACGGCCAATGGTCAGTGGCAGAAATGAAGCCAAAACTATTCCAATTCTCAACTACCTCATTATCCGTGTCCCCGGGAGTAGTTCTCTTTACCCCTTTTCATATAGGTAGATTACCAAAATCTGGATTCGCACTCAATTTCTGCCAAGTTTCAAGACATGCCCAAATACTAAATTAACTGACATACAAACCAATAGGCATTTTGCGGTCTGCCGCTCTTAATGGGATAGTAAAAGCTTATAGTTAATCCTTCTGAGATCTGCGAGGGTTTGGAGTTCTTATGGGCATGCCCAAGGAGAGTAACCACCCCAATCATCCCCTCCAGCTTGTAACGAGGATAAAAAAAAAGGGGCCTCATAGCACAAACACTACTTGAAAGAGAGCAGATTGGTGAAATAGGGGCGTAGAGTTCCTTTTCCACTTACTAAAGAATAACCGGAGCCAATCGTTCCGTGTAAAAGTTTTGTCACCCATTTCCCACTCACTGAACATTCACCAATAGTGTCCACAAACAAATGAAATAAAACCGGACATATTAAATTGTTTGTTTCCAGCGGTACGATAAACGGTCAAGTTGCAGAAGCAGAGACACAAAAAGATTCTAAACAATTGGTTGCGTATTGCAAATTAAAGGAGCAAAGAACACAAATCAAAGGCATATGACAGACACTTCAGACAAAGGATGTCCAAAAAATTATACAATGGAACTGCAGGTCCACAGCCTAGTCTCTTAATAAAAAGATAAAGAACTACAAAGCTAAAAACCCGAATGTTTTGATACTGCAGACGATAAATTAAAGCAGCATTCCCCACCTATCCCTACCCAAGTTGCATCTGTACAGCTCCTCCCACAACGAAAGACGGTCACAGCTACACCTCTACTTCTCTATTCACACACCCCATAAAAATTTACAAAAGTGTTGATGAGCCTGCACATCCAAACAGTTGAATTAGAATATGATCTCCATTGAGGTTCACATAGAATCAGCATTTCAACTTGAAAATCAGGATTCAAACCGACTACCAGCACATGTAACATAAGACAATCAACCTTGATACAAACTCTGATACGGCAGAAATCAAGTTTTACCAATGCCATATTTCACAAATGAAAGGCAATTGAAAAGCCTACTAAGTACAATACTCCTATTTTGATTTATGAATTAATCTCAAAAGCATTAGTTCCGTTTTACAAATTATGTCCAATATACTCCTTCATAAGGGGGTATCCAGGGGGAAAAACCCAGGGGTAGATTTATATAGACCATATTGCTTAGTTAATTAGTGCAGACAACAATTAGACCACGATATCGATTTCTTGTTTCTTACGTGATTATGCATCTCATTTCTCATAAAGCTATTCATTTGTAAATTTGCAAGGTAACTCAAAATCAATATGCAGCTAAAACCCAAAACCTAACTGACCCCAGAAGCCAGGTTAGTCAGAAACGTGTGTTATCCTTCCTCCTCCACAGACTGTGATGTACTTGTGGAAGCTGACTCTACCTCTGCCGGATCTGGAGATGCATCTGCAATCAGAAGGTAAAAGATGGTGCAAAGAAAATCAAAATCTGTCATGAACATAAAATGAAAAGGTATTTGATAATGTCTGAGCACTGTAGCTACATTTACAATAAAAACCATACACGGCTTGTTGATTAGCCGGATTAGGAGATGCATCTGCAATCAGGAGGTAAATAATGGTGCATAGAAAATTAAAATCTGTCATGAACATAAAAGGAAACAACATTGATAATGTCCGAGCACCATAGTTACACTTAAATAATTGATAACACTACATTCGGCTTGTTGATTGGCCAGATTAGGCAAAGATATTAGGATTGACTTACGAATCAATAGGAACCACTTTTCCAGTATTTGAAGGCGACGATTGATGGCTGAAATACATACCTCGTGGACAGCAAATTTTGCAAAACATGTGGTGTACAATACAAAAGGGGGTGGAATTGCTGATCTTCCAGTATTAGTCCATTTGGGATTACTCATCCCGCGAGATTACAAATCCTTAGATACTATCATCAACATGGTCATATTATATCAACCTATACTTTTCAAGTGCATCCCTTAGAATTTAGAATGAAATCATCCCTACCAACGGCACCTTAAACCAAGAGCATGTGATGAGAAGCAATTTGTTCCCAATAAAATTAAAGAAACTCATTTCCTTTCCTTCACTGTCTATCTAACAATATCTTTGCATTTCACCAAAACAAACAAAAAAATACATCTTTGCAGTATACCATGACAAGAGTGAGTAGGTAATGTACTACTATAGGTAGTTTTAACGTACGTATACAGACGACCAAAAAGGCAATATGCATATTTAGGTCCCTCCTATTCCATGTATAATAAAATTAAGAAGGTATTAGTAAATAGTAATAATAGTCCTAATAGAGATGAGAGAAGAAAGATGAGGAGGGATGGGGCTTTAAGTACCATCATTATTATTGAGAAAGAAAGCGGAGGAAGGCCAGCCGCGAGTAGTGGCGAGCGACATGAGCTCCTCGTCGGTGAGAGAATTGGCCAACTTCTCTAGCAAATCGGCGATACCGTAGGAGGATCGTTTACGCGGAGGAACCCAATAGGAGGATCCGGGGAGTAAGGGAAGCCAATCAGGAGCGGATCTCCTTTCTATTATACGGTGGATGGCGTCCTCTATCCTCTCAACCGCCAATAATGTCTCCGCTGACTCCGATTGACTCGATTGACTTCGGAAGGCTACCAACCGATGATGATGAGATGTACTGCTTGTCGTTGATGATGGTTTCGAAGAAACTAGAGGAGAACAAGTTCGGATTACGGATCGATACATAGATCTGGCCATGTTGCAACGACGATGATGATGCAAACAGATTCTAGAGAGAGAGAGAGACGAGGAGGAGGAGAGCGAAAATGAGAGAGGAGGGTATTGATATTGGGAGCGGTGAAGAAGATTGATCATTGTTTATTTATCCACCGTGAATTTGTTTCGCTCGTATGCATATGTACAGGTCAAGCCGACACTACTCCAAAAGTTAAAAGAATAAAATACTACTAGTACTAATCGTGTAAATTGTGCGGATTTCCCTTGAGATTTATGAAAATTAAAAATACCTTCCCTAAATTGTTTTAAATTACATTAACCTCGCTTAATTTATCTGACACTAAAAAGTTAAAGAGCCATAGGCGAGTCATTACTCCCTAATACTAGTATTAAAGATGTGGCCCAAGCCATCCCCACATACGCTATGGCTTGCTTCTTGTTTCCCAAAAAGGTAGTAGATAAACTGAACTCCTTGATTAGGAATTTCTGGTGGAAAGGAGACCCGAAGAACAAAGGGATTTATTGGGAAAGTTGGGACAAGATGGTTGTATCTAAAAAGGAAGGGGGTATGGGTTTTCGCGATTTTGGAGCTTTCAATGAGGCTCTCTTGGCAAAGCATGCTTGAAGGATCCTCATGAATCCCAATTCATATTGGGCAAGGATGATAAAAGGAATTTATTTTCCCAATTCGTCTTTCCTAGCTGCTACGAAGGGGAAAAATGCATCTTGGGCATGGTCAAGTCTATTAAAGGGAAGTGAGATTCTTGTGCAAAGGCTGAGAAGGTAGGTGGGTGACGGTCATAGCATAAGCTTCTGGGAGGACAAATGGGTTCCTTCGCTTCCTAACTTCAGAATTTCCTCTCCAAAGCCTACTGAATGTGATATCCATTTGGTGTCTAACGCTATTATTCCAGGATTGGGTGTGTGGAATTTTGACAAATTGAAGGGAGTTCTAGTGGAAGACGAAATCCAGGCAATTGCCAAGATTGCTTTGTCTACTTTTCCTCGATCAAACAACCTCATTTGGCATTACAACTCTCAAGGCGTGTATACTGTCAAGTCTGGCTATTGAATAGCTCTGCAGAAAGCTGGCAACACCATAGACAAGCCTGAATCTTCTTTCAAACCCAACAAGCACCTCTGGAAAGTGATTTGGAGAGTGTGCAAAAACAGCTTGGCAACTAAAGAAAATATGTTAAGAAGAAAGTGTGCTCCTTCCACTCAGTCTCCTATTTGTAATGAGAATGTGGAATCAGTTGAACACTTGCTTACTCAATGCCCTTGGTCGAGACCGGTGTGGTTTGGTAGTGATCTTAACTCCATTGTGGCTCTAGAAAAGTGTCCCTCCATGCTCATTTGGACCTCAAATATTATTGATAACGGTTCTAGTCCCAAGGAAGCTGTTGGGACGATTGGTAAGGTGGCTCACCAGGCCTGGTTTATCTCTGGAACGGGCGTAATGACTTGGTGTTCAACCACTGAGGGGTTGACCTAATGTCTGCTGTGATTAGAGCATCTAAGGCTCATTCTGAATTTGAATTGATTTCATCTATTCAGAGTAAGGTTTTGGAGCATCTTGATGTCCCCCTTCTTGCCTTTTTCAGCTTGGAGAAAACCTATCCCTGGCAGTCTCAAGATTAATTGTGATGTTGCAGTTCATGTGGGCAGTGCCAAGGCTATTGTAGCTATGGTGGTTCGTAACAACTCTGGTGAGATAATAGACAGGTCTTCCTCTTCCTTTTTTTCATCCTCAGTCTTACATGGGGAACTTGAGGCAATTAAAAAGGCGTGTTTTATGGGTCTCAAGTTGAGGGCTAACCCGGTGGTGATTGAATCTGACAGTAAGGTGGCTATAACTCTGTGTGTGTCTGAACTTGTGCCCCCTTGGGAAGTCTACTCTGTAGTGATGGATATTCGGCACTAGCGCCTCTACAGCCAAGGTAAAGTGGTCACATGACCACCCTAAAAAAAAATTCCTACATATTATATTATACATGTAAAAATTTTAGGTTACTTCATTATTTGAACACCTAATCTAAATATGAATGAACACTTTGTCCAAAATTAAATGAACACCCACCCAAAATATTTAAAAATATAGAGAGAAAATGAAAAATCTATTATTATCAGTATCATGTTCTTGCTTTTTTTTTTTTTTTTGAATGACACTCGACTCTACATCTCCAAAAATAAGAGAATATGTCCTAAAAGATTCATGCGAACGTATTTACCTCAATTTTTCATAAAAAAATATTAGTAGATTCATGTACTTGTTTAATCTTGCTTAGCTTAAAATGGAAAATTCCGTCTATAAGCATATGTATTCTTATTTTTATTGATCACACTATTGATAATAGTGTCCTACGAAAAGACGTACCATTTTTGGATAAAAAATGTAGTGCTTTGCTATATTATTTTTCGAGTTTCTTTGCATTAGATCAAAGATCTCGAATAGTTTTTTAACTTAATGCGAAATTTTTTTAAAATTATGAATGTAAGTATTTTATTTTTGGGAAAAAAACTGAAATGGTCCCTGTAGTTAAGTGTTTGTGTTAACTTGGTCCCTGTAGTTGTAATTAGCTCGATTTACACTCTGTACTTTCTATTTTGTTCCAACTTGGTCCAATTACTAATCACTATTAGTTCACCGTTAGTCCTTTTAATGGCAAAATCAAATGGCCCCCTTTTTTGGGATTAAAACAGTAATTCTCTCATTCCCCTCTTGCCCGAATATTAGGGGTGTGCATGGGTCTGGCGGGCCGGGTTTGACCCCCGACCTGACATGTCGGGGTAACAAATGTTTCAGACCCGCAAACCGAACCGAAAAGGAATAAAAAACCGTTCGCGAGCCTGATTCTTTACGTCAGGTCCGATCAAAAACCAAATTAATCTTTATGAATTGGGCGGGGCGGGGCGGGTCAGAAACGCACCAACCCAGACCCCGAACCGAAATCTATTTTTTAACATAAAATGAACCCGTACCCATCCAAACCACATGTTCGACCCCCGCTCGAGACCCTTCGAGTCGGGTCGGGTGTGCGGGTTTTTTGCACAAGCCTACTTAATATACCTCTGAACCAAAACACAACTCATTCTTCCATTCTCCGTTGATAAGCAGGCACCTAAGAAGAAATTTGGTTACAATTTTCTACAAAAAGTTGCCCTCCAATTCAATATTTTTATGATCAGCCATGAGACAACATAACCACCGGTATTGTCTACCTGTTCAACTTGTAGACAAATACTGAGATGCGTTATTTTTCTGCATAGTACTGAAAATGCATATAGAACCATGTCCAAAAGTTACAACATGATATAGATCCAAAAGTCACAACATGATAAAGAACCATGTCCAAAAGTCAGAATATTACATAAACTCAAAGGTTGCACGGCTAAATAAGCCAAGTGACTAATTTTTTTGTCCTTATTCAATTTTTTTCGCATTTGTTAGTTTTTTGTTAATTTTTCAGGGATTATTGTTTCGTCATGATGGAAGGAACTTAAAAAGTAAAAAAATACCATCGAAATCCAATTTTTTTAAATAAAGACGAAAAAATTGGCTTATTAGCTCATTTTTGTCTTTATTTAAAAGGACTAACGGTGGACTAACGGCAGTTAACAATTGGATCAAATTGAAACAAAATGGAAAGTACGGAGTGTAAATTGAGCCAATTATAACTACAGGGACCAAGTTGAAACAAACATTTAACTACAGGGACCATTTCGGTTTTTTCCCTTTATTTTTTGATTCAAAAATTGCATTTCTTGGCAAAGACTACTATTTTGGAACGTAGGGAGTATCATTTTTTTTTTGTATATTCTATTCGTTAATAGGGGTAACAGGGTTAAGGTAATTATTGAACACCCTCTTACAAAATTCTGGAGCCGTCACTTATATTCGAGAGCTTGCTCTACAAAGGAACCTGAAGTGGAGTGGGTTAGAAGATCTGGAAACAAAGTCGCCCATCATGTAGCAAAGTTGGCCTCAAAAGGAATTCTCAACCCTGGCTGGGTAACCAATCCTCCTGTTTGTTTACTTTTTTTTTTTTGTTTAATGTTCAGATGTTTCTCTTTCTGAGTTGTAGCCCTGAGGGCAATTTCTAATGATAAAAAAAAATTATTATTTATTTGTAATTTTCAAACTTAAAAATAATAGACTTACTAAAATAAAAAAATATTCAATATGGATCTTATTTGATAGTTTTTGTTGAGATCTATCAAACCTTGCAAAAAATTTAAAAAATTATTTTTGTAAGCCCATTATTTTTAAGCTTTTAAAATAGATCCTTATTTTTTAAGTACTTATTTGGATTTTTGAAACGGGGTCAAAGGAAAGTTAAAAACTCTCGTCTATGATTATGGTTTGAGACCGACATATCTATCTTGATTTTTGAAAATGGCCAAAAGGGGATTGGACAACTACCATGCCACTTATATCCAGACGACTTACATCGACTACATATTCGCAACTTCATTTTCTTGGGCGGAGATTGAATGAGTAGGCTGTTTTCTTTCTTTCTTTCTTCCTTTTTTTTTTTTTTGCTGTTGGTTTTTCATTCTCCACACTATGTGGAGTGTTACCCCTCCCATTATGGGGTTGTTTCACATAGATTTCATTTGTGCCTACTTAGCCTCCGTTCTACGACTAAAATAAATAAATAATTTTTATTTTTCAATTAAATGTGTTGTATTATGAAAAAATGACCTATCTCGCAAAGAAAGAAACGAGTACTTAGTAAAAAATAAGAACCTTAGCCAAACGGGGTCTTAATGATTTGAGTTGAGTTTTTGTAAAGATCCTCTACTGCCAAGTCTTTGACTGGCCCAATGCCCAACCTTATTGTTGGTCTGGTTTCACAATACGTGCCATTAAGTTTGTTAGTATATGTGTCGGTGTCTAGATTTTGATAGTTTTTGTTCTTCATATATCTTGTTATGATATCTTTATTGCTTTTGGACTTTTTAAAATAAATTGTCTTTTGTTAAAAAAAAAAAAAAAGACACAAAAAGGGATGCGAAGAGAATTTCTCATAAACTACCATCCAATTGGTATGTAGCATAGCAATGTATTTTCTGTACTTTTTTAAGAAATTCAAAATTTCACATGGCATCCTCCTACCCTTTCTCCTCCTCTCCCCCCAATATGATTCTATCATCATTGTGAAAAGACAAACTGAATAAGGATGAGATAGTTGTGGTATTAACAAAAAAAAAGATGCAAGTCTTTTTCTTTCTTACTTACATTAGAAGTTTGCCTTCTACATAGGTTAGATTGGTCTCTCCTATTTTGTTTTGTTTTGTAGTATTATTTTTCGCCACCATCCCGGCATCCCCACTGATAGTTTGGCAGGGGAAATGTGTGGGGTGCCAAATTATAATTAGACATGAAACAAGAATAAAAAAAATTATAAGAAATTACATTTCTGAGCTTCTCTTTTTGTCATTTAAAGCTAAATAACTTGTATCTACCCTGAAGGATTACATGTTAGTTCCTCTGTCCTAATTTATTTATATCCTTTTATTTTTAAAGTCCCATATTGTAGACACCCTATTGTTCTGATGAGACCATATATAAATTGCTGCTCTTGACATAAATCTGAAGATTTCCATTCTTATTGATGAGTCTTTTAGAGGGTTATTTGTTTATGTCGTAATGTTCTCTTTTTTTTCTTTTCTGTTTTTCATTTCCTTCCCTTCTTCCATGAGAACTCTACTAAATTTTCAGAAAGTGATCCACTGCAGTCCAGTTCGGATTATTTGGCCCACCTTTACTCCGTACGATGTTAATTCCCACTCTACTAAATTTTTTTGTGTAGAATGGGCTTATGGTTGACTTTGGAAGAAATGTACTGTGATGAATTACTTTAAGGGAGGAGAGGCTAAAGTTTTGGTCTGATCCTGATACAGAATTTTAACTGGCTAAAGCCACTGGTGTTCGTGTCTTCCGATTGGACAAGGATCATGCCAGAGGAGCCAATCAATGGGAGTAACGAAGCTGTAAGTCTTTTTCCAACTAGGGTGTATGTTCGTCCGTGCGTGCTTAGTTTATTACATTCAGTTGTTTTACAATCTGTCAGGTCAGTTGCTAAAGGAGTGCATGCTGTAAGTAAAGCTTTGTGTTTGTGATTCTGCAAGCAAATCAGTACATGCATAATATTGTGATTCTTTTAAACCAAGTGTAAACTTAATTATAATGACTGAACATTTTACCATTCATTATTTGGTCCGATTTCTGACAATTGAAGGAACGTCACATTTGGCTCTGGAGGTTGCACTGCTATACCGAACCACATTAGGATTCATATCATAAAGATGTGCAAGTAGAGCATGCTTTTTCCTTCATTAACCTACGTGTATTGGTAGAGCATGCTTTTTCATTCATTAACAGTTGCTGCCACCATCGCCCATAATTCATAGTTTATTTGATATCATTATTTTCAAAACTGCAATTTTTTTGGCACAGAAACTGCTGTACTTGGACAGTTTTTTACACTTTAAAGGTGCTGTTTTTAACCTTCAAAACTGCAATTTTTTGGGCCACAAAAACTGCAGTACTTGGACAGTTTTTTTACACTTTAAAGGTTCTGTTTTTTAACCTTCAAAACTGCTATTTTTTTGGCCATAAAAACTTCAGTACATGGACTGTTTTTGGACTGTTTTCATACGAACATAGGTGCTGTTTTTTAACCTTCAAAACTGCAATTTTTTTGGGCACAAATACTGCAATTCTTGGACTGTTTTGGACTGTTTTTTTACACTTCAAATCTGCAGTTTTTGAACTATAACAGCAGCCTAAAAACTGCAGTTTTGGTGGTTTACCAAATGCAAGTTGTGGGACTATAGCAAGTGTAGTGTTTGGAGCTTCCAAACTGCAGGGTTTTGTGATTCAAAACTGCCTTTTTTTATATCCAAAATTACTATTCTAAACAGCTATAACGTAGCTTGACACTAGCACACAAACCACAAACATAGCTTCATAACATAGCATACAATAACTGCTAGTACTCTCATGCATTTCATAACATAGTTTCACACCAAATACAACGGTTTTTTACCATGGGTGTGCTTTACACTTGACATTAGCACACAAACCACAAACACAACGATGACTACTACAACAAGTGTTGTCAAATTTGTTAGCCTATTTGTTGTCTTCCTTGGCCCAGTTTGTCCTGCTAACTTGACATTAATCTCAGTCAACTCTGCTAACTTCACGAACAATGCATCATTTTCTTTTTCCAATTTTTGCATTCCTTTTCCCAACTCATTATTCATCATCTTCAAGTCTTCAATTTGTCTCTCAAGTTTTTCCTTTTTCGCTTGCATGATCTTAGCATATTCCAACCCTCTTTCGCATGTTGGTGGAACCACCCATACGAAGAACTTGCAGCCATTGTTTTTCTGAAAAATTCAAACATGTTAGTAAATATACAAAACAATAACATTTAGGAAACAAAAAATTATATAGACAACAAAACATTCAACTAAATTACCTTTACACAACCAAGTAACCTTCTACCTGGATTTTTCACAGTTAATGAGGGTCTCATCACTGCTTTTCGTCCACAATCACATCTTTCATCTCTATTGTACTGCAAGTAGTTGTTGGTGTAACTTGAGCTACTACTCATTTTTGGGTTGGGGATTTAAAAGGGGCTTTTAAAAGGGGATAATCTGGTTGGGGGTTTTTTTTTTTTTTGGTTGGAAGAGAGATAGGAGAAGGGAGGTACACATGTGGTGTATTGGTGGTGCGGGGAGGAAAGAAGAGGAGGAGGTGAGGGTGGACAGAATTGTGGTGAGTGGAGGTGGTCAAAGGTAGGTTTAGGGTTTTCTGGTGGGGTAGAGGGAGGGCAGAAAACGTGGGTGGAGGAGGTGGTGAGAGGTTTAGAGTCGTTTTCTGGTGTGGGGTAGAGAGAGAGGAAGAGTCAAACCGTGTATTGTAGAAGGGGAGGGAGAGAGAGAGAGAGAGAGAGAGAGAGAGAGAGAGATCGTGTACCTGGAGGCCTGGTGGAGAGGGAGGAGAGAGAGAGAGGGAACAGGAGGAGGGGGTTTATAAATAGGTGTATAAGGGGCATTTTGGTATGTCAAATTATTTTTCCATCCACTTTTGCAAATTTCCATCCAAATCCCTAACAGAATTGGACGGAAAAAGGGGGAGGGGGTCAACTTGCTCGAATTTGATAGTTAGGGGGGTGAAGTTGCTCGAATTTAAACTTAAGGGGGTGAAGTTGCCAAAAAGTGATAATTTAGGGGGTGTTCTTGCAATTAAGCCTATTTTCTTCTCACCCCTCTTTACAAACCTAGGTAAGGGGAGAGAAACCCTTGACTCCTATTTTTCCTACGATCCAAACAAGGCTTAAGGGTGTCTATTGTGGAGCGCCCTATCCCTATGCCTGATAAGGTGGAAGATGTCTTTTTATTCAACTTTTCCCCTCCCTCTAATATCTATATTTCGATTAATTTTGGTTATTCTATTCATGTCAATCCATCAATATTTTCTATCAGGCTTTAGAAAGGTATTGCCGGACAAGAGACAACACACCAGTTGTTGCGGCTGTCTAAAGAGTGGAAGAGGTGGAAAGAAAGGAGAGAGAGAGAGAGAGAGAGGGCGAGAGATGAGATGAAATCACACCGGATGTATTCCTAACAGAGACCTCTCCATGTACAAACAAACTGGTGCCCAATGCCCATGCGCACATAACGTACATATACCTTGTCTCCAAATCTCCCTCAGTTTTCAACTCCAACATCTTCTCCCACTTCAGGTACCTTCAAAAGTAAAGTACAATCTCCTGTCATTCCCGACGTCTTATCCCCCAACTCCCTTTTAACTCTATCTTCTTCGATCTACTACTCAAAATGACCGATCTTTTTCGTTTTCCCAGTCTTTGTTCAAAATGTTGAAATGAGTATGCTTTCTCTCTTTGATTTTGCTTCCTCTAAAATTAGGGTCCTCAGTACTGTGTCTTACTAGTACGGTAGATAAATCTGGATATAGAGATGTGGCCTTCTGGTTGGGTTTGTCATTTGTGTGCTCTGATTTTTCCATTCTGGATTTCCTTAAATGTTGGGTTTCATCTGATGTTCTTTTGACCGAGAGTTGGTAAGCTTTGTTTGGCGATTTGTTGTGTACAGTTATGTTTCTCTCTCTCTGATCCGAACTAACTTCTACCTATTTTAGTAGATGCATCTATTTACGTACATGCGTGTGTGTGCGCTACCATGTTTGGAATCTGGGAGACTGGTGGGATTGAAATCCTTCCTCCTTTTTGTGTTGACTCTGCGTTCTGTTTTAGCCCTTAGGGAGTCCCGAGAATCTGGAAACTTGTTTAATTCATTCTTTTTTTTTTCTTCCCTTCTCGCTCTCTTCTGAATTTGATTACCTCAAATGTGCTCTTGATTTGCGTTTCACTGCTGTCTTTTGATTTGGTGTCTAGGTTTTATCTGGACAGTATAATCTCCTCAAATTTGGCTTTTAATTTTCTGATCTAGCTCTTATTTGTTTTGTGTTAATGCAATAAAATGGGTTTATGATTTGGCTTTCTTTTAGGATCTGAGGTAACTTGTTTTTAGAACTCTTATCATATCAATAATGGAAGCCAAGAAATTCTTGCTTATGTGAGCCGAAAGGATGTTTTTAATGCAATTTGGTTTAGCAGTTGATGCATGGTGTAGGATCGGTCCGATTTCTGAGTGGACAAATACCCTTTAAGAGAATAGATGTGCCGGAGAGGTTGTAATAGCCATGGAAAGGGACGAAAGGAGTGATCTAGAAGGGTGAAGAAGAAGAGCAGGGGTGAACAGAGAGGGTAGGCAGTGGAGACCCAAACCCAAGAGATCCCTAGGAGGAAAGACAATAGAGCCCCTGAAAGAGGATAAGACCTCCTTTGAAATCAGTGCTCACCAACTTTCTCTCTCTAGGAACTGTTCACAAGCTCAATCGCTTCTCTGAGGTTCAATGAAGAAAACGTTCATATTTATAGCCCACACGAACTAATGCTCGGGCACCAAGTGGCGCGCTGATAAAATGACACGCGTCCCTTCTGTACCCCCTGACCGCCGAGGTGTCGCTACCCTCGCGATGACCGCGAGTATGACGGTATGCGTATCCTCTTATTCGCGGAGATCCTCTTCTTCTTTTACAGCCACCAAGCCATTAGATCCCTTTCCTTCCCGTAGGGCAAGGTCGTGACCTACTCGGTCACGCCAGTACCGCTTGCCAAGCCTCAAGGGGCCCCTCGGGTCCTGCCTAAAGGCCGGAGCAGACATAAGAGTCTGGGCAATTTCCCTGGTGCCTTGGTTAAACCGCGTTATCGTCTCCATTAGACTGGGACCGCGCCAAGTGTCCACCGGAATAAATATAACTCTCTCCTTAAGGGAGGAATTTGAGCTCGCGACCCTTACATGGGCGCTGCAAAGCTATGGGTAGCGCGAGGCTCCCACGCGCAAGGCCACGTGTCGCGCAACTGAAGCGCCACGTGGCGAGCTAGGGTTCGTTGGTCAAATCGTCAACCCCGCGAGGACGAGTACACGTGTCAGCTGCTCATTGAATAGTCAAACGGTCAACGGTCGCGCCTATTGACCTTTCCTACACATGGTTTTGATGTTTATTCATTGTGACTCACATTCTTTATGTCTTTATTTCTTTATATGCTCATTCCGTGTCTTATAAGTTGGTGGAAAATGATTATTATGGAAGTTGAGATGTTTACCTCTTTCTTGGTTATCCATTTGTCCGGATCACCTGCTTTTTGTTGTACAACAGCGCTCAGTTGGTTTTAACTTTTAACTACTGATCACTTATGGTACGACGAATCTTATTTTAATTTTTTCCTAGCTGCTTGGCATGTAGTAGGTATCTGGTTCACTGCTTTAGGTATCACTGCTTTATAAAAGGTTACTGATAATTGGGTTCAAAGTCATAATGTTTTTGGGTAATCGAATTGAAGTTTCAATGGTTCTTGAGTTATAAATGGAAAATTTGTTTCTCAGGTTTGTGCGTTCCATAAAATCTGCCTGAAATTATTATCTACTTTTACTGTTGGTGGAATGTTGGTATGCTAAGATCAGCTTATTCAGTACCCGGAACTTCTTTCTCATTCAGTAAATGATTCTCTCTGCTACATGTTGAATTCTGATCAGCCCTCCTTTCATGCTTTGTTTACGGCAGATGTAAGAGGTTTAGCAAACATTTATGAGTTTTGAATCTTTTGATACTTGGTTTTTGATTTGGTATTACATATTTGGAAGTTCTCCCTGGAGTTTTGGCTAGTGAATCATTGTTTGAAAAGTTTGTATTTCTTTCATTCTTGCAAGGGTTTTGAGGTCTCCCAAGTCCCAACAATATACTACAAGTGGAGTTTTCATTTTTCTGGCACACCGTGAAGAATCCTGATGGGTTCCAGATTCCCATCTCATCAGCTCAGCAATGGCCTATATGTATCAGGAAGGCCAGAGCAGCCAAAAGAAAGGACTCCGACTATGAGCTCAACTGCCATGCCCTACACTGGTGGTGATATCAAAAAGTCGGGAGAACTTGGGAAGATGTTTGATATCCCAATGGAAAGCTCTAAGTCGAGGAAATCTGGACCTATTAGTGGTCCTCCTTCAAGAACTGGATCTTTCGCAGGCGCTGCTTCACATTCTGGACCAATCTCTAATGCTGCAGCTAGGGCTAGCTATTCCTCGTCAGGTCCTGTAACGTCTGCTGGCGCTACTGGTTCAGCTTCTGTGAAGAAGTCGAATTCTGGACCATTGAACAAACATGGGGAACCCATCAAAAAGTCATCAGGCCCTCAATCTGGTGGAGTAACACCAGTTACTCGACAAAACTCAGGTCCTCTTACTCCAGTTCTCCCTGCAACAGGTCTCATAACTTCTGGTCCCATCTCTTCGGGCCCACTAAATTCATCCGGGGCCCCAAGGAAGGTTTCTGGTCCTTTGGACTCAATGGGATCAGTTAAAGTACAGGGTTCCTCTGTCACTCACAACCAGGCTGTGACAACTCTTAGCCAAGATGATGACTATTCTTTTAAAAGGAATGTCCCAAAGCCAATCCTCTGGGCAATGATTCTGCTATTTGTGATGGGGTTCATTGCTGGTGGATTCATTCTTGGTGCAGTCCACAACCCTATTCTCCTCATCGTTGTTGTCGTTTTATTTGCCATAGTTGCTGCACTATTCACATGGAATGCATTTGGGGGAAGGAATGCTATTGTAGGTTTCATTGGCCGTTACCCAGATGCTGAGCTCAGAACAGCCAAAAATGGGCAATATGTGAAAGTCTCAGGGGTACGTAGTTTCTCAGTAATGTCTAAACATTGACTTTCCCTTCATCCTAACCTTTTTAGGAGGGTGCATGAACAGGGATCAAGATCTTTAGTTGTTTAACTTTCTTACATTACCATGCATTTAGGTTACTGGGCTCCAATTTATTATGGTTTTTAATTCCCAAATTAGAGGTAAAAGATTTTATAACGAGATAGGACTGTTAAATGGCACGCCCCTTTATGGGACTGTTAAATGCAAGCAAGTAAATTTGGGTCCTAAACTGTGCACTAGATTATGCATGGATCATACGATTTTAATAGAATTCACGATCTGAATTGAACTTTTTTCTGGTTGGACTTAAAGAGTTCACATATTTGACCGTAGTATCTGACGTATGCAGAATGTTTTCAAGAATTATGCAAGTTTCCAACATGCATGATTCCCGTGCCATTTCGGTCTGGATTTACCATAAATGCAAAGAAATGTTGTACGACCTTGAGTTCCGTCTCAGTCAGTTTACCGTACCACCCTTGCCTATTTTGTTAATTCCGGCAAGCTTTGGACAATTCCAGTGAGTTTGCAGCATATCGCTAGTGTCTGGTTTCTGTCCATTAGAATAAAAGAACCAAAGGAAATAAATCTTGAGGTGATTACTTCTGGTTCTAAGTTTCTAACAGAGGAGAGACGAAGGTAAAGGGGTGAAGGAAAGTTGTGGATCACCTTTACAGAAGAAGAAGGTTGTCCATGGAGATGGATGAATGACATTGTTGTTATTTACTTAGATGTTGTGGCTGGTGGTTTTCAAAAGAAAGCACGAAAAAGAGGAGAGTGGAGAGAGAAGATGGACGATATCATTAATAAATGAATGTCTGAAATCGGTTGAACCCTTTCTACATTTTTTCCCTATTGTGCGTTCTTTTCATATGTATTTGAAAAGTAAGAAGGCTAGTTGTATGGAGTCAGAGTGTGTGTGAAGTGATGAGGTTTTCAGGAAAAAATTAAAGAGATAGGAGCTTTTATTCTCTACACGCATACACAGATGGGCACATTGATGGTTTCTGATGTTTTCAACTCTTTTGTTGTATTCTATGGGTTGTTACAAATTTTTGTGCCATACAATCAATAGGATATTGTCGAGACGTTAAAGCTATATCAGATCTCTTGTTGAAATATGTGTATTGCCTAGAGCAACAAATCCAAAATGGTATGCCAAAAAATTCTCGTATTGGATTGATAACTTTGCTATCAGGTTGATTGGATGTCGGTTTTCATAACCCTTCAATTGGTCTTATTATTAGTCAGTACGGTGTATACATACGTCATTGTTAAAGACCAGTCAAAATATATTTGTACACCTATACCGCCTCGTTAGATATGCTTAATTGGCATCGATTTGAAGTGATTAACATATGGTTGCTAATATTCTTGAAGGTAGTCACATGTGGGAATGTGCCCCTGGAGTCATCCTTCCAGAGAGTTCCTAGATGTGTCTATACATCTACAAGTTTATATGAGTACAGAGGATGGGATTCAAAAGCCGCCCATGCTACTCATCGCCGATTTACATGGGGGCTTAGATCATCAGAAGTGAGTAACTGACTATTGCCTTAATTATTTTGTTGGATACAGTATCGTCACCATGGATTCTTTCTCGATTCCTTGAGGTATACTAAACAAAATTTTGGATTTTGTAGTTGACAAACAACCAAAACATTTCCTGTTGCCTTGTTCATAATGGTTGAATATAAATCGATTCAGATGGCTATCTCCTGAACACTTATTTAGCGTTCTTTGAAATTTTTCTTGAACACCTCTATAAGTTCAATGTGTCCTCTCTGGAAGTGCTGAGTTTCACTGTTTTTTAACACAATTTTCTGTTCATTTTCTTGGCAGAGGCATGTGGTTGACTTTTACATCTCTGATTTCCAGTCTGGGTTGAGAGCATTGGTTAAAACTGGTTATGGAGCACGGGTGACTCCTTACGTGGAGGAATCTATTGTTGTGGATGTGGATGTTAACCCTTCGAATAAAGATTTATCTCCAGAATTCATGAGGTGGTTGGGAGAGAGGAACCTTTCTTGTGATGATCGAGTGATGCGATTGCAAGAAGGGTAAATTTGCTATTTAGTTGGAGACATCTCCACTTCCACTCTTGGTAGTTCGTAGACACTACATACTAAAATGACATTACATGCTGCAATAAGTCATGCTAAGAATTCATTAGGAAATAACAATGAACTTTCACCAGCTGTAGGAATATTATCGTTCAGGCAACCCTCATGTTTAGATGAGGAACCATCAGTTTTTTTTTTTGATCATAGAAACCATCAGTTAAAAAGCAAGAAATTGAAGATATTTTGACGGGGAGGATAGGCCATTGTTTAAAATTAAGTGTCTTTTGATTTCTGTTTTGTTTTGTTGGGAGTCAAGGGAGTGCAACCCTACATTAGATCAATTCTTTGAAAATGTTAGATATTGAGAAAATTAGCCATAAGGACGGTAAAATAGTTTTCATTTAGGGGAAGGATGCTGGCAAAATAGTTTTCAGTGGAGGTCCTTCAACTTTTTGAGTTTTTTAGCCACAAGGCCAAAACATTTAGGCACTTTCTTAGGGTTTTAGGGTGCACTTTCCTATTATAGGGTTTTGTGGTTTAGGCACTTTCATATATAGGGTACCCTAGGATTTTAGGCACTTTCATAGGGTACCCTAGTATTTTAGGCATCTTCATAGGCACATTTGTTCTTATGTTTGATTGCAAAAGGTGCTTGTCCTTGAGGTCAAAAAATGTAAATATGAGGGATTTTTGGCTAAGTCTCCCTTAGATATTTTTGGAGTTTAGAGTGGTATGTAGGTCCTTTTACAATTTGGCCTTTTCTTTTTATATCTCGCTTTCTTTTGTTCATGGGTGGGATCCCCTAGATGCCTTTTCAAATAAAATTTTGTTACTTATCAAAAAAGAAGAAGAAATACTAGAACTCATGAGTTCGTTCATAGTTGAAAACACATAATACACTTGTAGGGTAATTGGGTGTATAAACTCTTCATCACCGTCGTCATTTTAATTGTGCTTTTCTTCTTTGGTCCAAAGAACTGATAATGTTTCACACACTTTACACTTCAAAGATTGATCCATAGGATTTCCCACTTTCCAGTTTTATGTCATCTTCTTATCGTCTTAGAAAGTGTTGGTTTTAATTATGTTTCATTGGGTGGCGTGTTTACCTTTGGAATGGCTGTTTGTGCTGTGCTAGGTACATAAAAGAAGGGAGCACGGTTAGCGTGATGGGAGTTGTTCAGAGGAATGACAATGTGCTTATGATAGTCCCGCCACCGGAGCCGTTCACCACAGGATGCCAATGGGCTAAATGTATACTCCCTGCTAGCCTTGAGGGTGTTGTTTTGAGATGCGAGGATGCTTCAAAAATTGATGTTATACCAGTCTAGTGATGTGTACTATGAAGCTATCTCAGGTATTGCTCCTTGAAAAAATAGTTTGTTGATAGTGGCAGTGGTGGTTGTAATGGTGGGTAGTGATTCGGGTGACTTAATCGTATTTCATGTGCATTTATGTTTGTAGATATTAGGGTTTGTTTTTGTTGGTTTCATAGAGTTGAAAGTTTCGGGAGGTTATAATTTTTTTTCTAGTTCTAACTGATTAAACATTCTAATGTACTGGGTATACTGTGGTAAAATAGAACTTGTGGATTATATATGATTTGTATCTCTATGGCTCGGCATAGATTTGATCCTAGCTACAACTTCCTCACTATTCAAACTAATTGCTATTGCTGGGAATGTCACACACACCTCCAATGTTTTTTCAGATTTGCAGGTTCCGTTCTTCCTCAGGTCTTTCGCTGCAAGTGAAGTTTAAGAATAGAGAAGAATTTTAGACCATCCAATTCTGAACCAAACACTTGAATCATCTCCTTCAGTCGAGTAAGCTTGCACTGACCTTTGTGTGGTTTGGCTGCACCTGCCCTCTAGAAATGATATTCGGGAAAGTTGCAAGTCTTTGCTTCCTATTTTTATTGTTCTATATTAGTAGTACAGGTCAATAATGTAGCATAGTATCTGCAGATCACCATGAAATTCAAAAGCCAGAATGTAGATAGTGGGTTTTTTGGGGGGTGTGTTGGTGTTTTGAATACAAGTTATAGCTTTTAGTAATTATTTTTCTCGATGAAGGTTGAGAACATCCAACAATATTTGTTACTCGAATTCCCGACGTGAATTAAGCTATTAGTGCTATTCACCACTTGAGCTGGATTCCAGGTATGTACAGGTTATTGCAGACATATATGAAAAAACAACTAAATTAAATTGCTGCAAAGAATGGCTAGCTAGCAGATCGGCGCAACGATTGGCTTCTCGAGCGATATGTCTGACTTCACTCCCAAGCAACTGGAGCATTGAACTGCAATCAAGAATCGCATTACTAAGATCATGATTACTTAGATTGTCCAAGTGAGCATGACTTTGGTCTTTGGGAAATGGAATATAATATCAGATCAACCGGGTGTCACATGTTAAACAACTTCAATAAATTTGCTTATCCAAAAAAAAAACTTCAATAAATTTATCCACTAATACTTACAAGTTATTGATCAAGATTTTTTTTTTTCTTATAAAAAGAACCAATCAATCGTGTAGCTTATCACTAGCTACATGTCAGGAGACGTGGATTCTTGTAATTGTTATTTTTATTTTTTGGCTAAGTTCGTGGATCCTTATTCATGAGTATCTGGAAATGCCGTACAAGCAAAACACTTGGCAGTTGGCACGGACTAAAATTTAACAAAAAGTCCACCAAAATCAAACTGTTGGCAATACATATATATTGCAGGTTTTCTACAATGTTTCGTTTTGGGTCTCAAAATCCAATTCCTTTCGCTGTATACGGTTCCTAATAATATCTATCTCCTCCGCTCATTACCCTAATAATCTCTCTCAAAATTCAAACCGAACATATGTTGTCCACAAAAGAGGAGAAAAAAGCGCCATGAATGTTGAATAAATAATTAAGTTGAGCAAACTATGAGAGCTTGGTACATAAGATCTTTTGGCCATTTAGCCATTCCATAATACTCCATCCGTCCCAACTTATTTGTCCATTTTTTTAATGTTCGTATTAGTTTTCAATTGTTTATATAGTTTAATATGAATTTTTAAAAATATGCAACATGAATCTTGTTTGATAATTTGTGATTAATCTTATAATTCAAAACTTTCAAAATTGTGGAAAACATTATAAATTAAAAGCTATAATCAATTAAAAATAACAAACAAAATGGGATGGAAGAAGTAGATCATTGGTCAAGTGGTTATATATAGGTAGCGACAAGTCCAGATAGATATGAGCTGATCTGCGGTTAACCATGCTCTTAAATGGGTTGACGGTTTTTGGGCATGTCCAAATTAGTGTAAACTAGACTTCATAACTTTGAGCACTTATTTAAAAAATAGGTACTTTTTGGGTTGACATGTCTCGAAAAATAAAAAATAAGTATTTAAAAAATAATAATCTTAATAGGACAGGGCCATAAAACACTTATTGCAGCGGCCTAACATGACTTGTTCAGTGATCTGCAAAGAAAAGTATATACCAGTAAAATTAATACTACATCTAACGTAGGATATGTGTCATAGGTTCATGTGCTTTTGTACTCACTCTATTTGAGAAATGAATGTTGATGAGTGATTCTGTAATCCGGAGGTGTTTGAAAATATGCATTTTATGATTTGGGAATTGTTCAGGAAAACTTTGAGAGAAAAATGGAAATATGCGTTTTAAAATTTTAATTCTGTAATTTACGAACAGTTGAACTAACCTTTGGTAACAAGATGGAGTGCTTTGAAGGAGAGGGACTTCATAAGATCTGTAAAATGAACAAATATTCTCTCGAGTAATAAAAGAAATGTAACCTGTATTACTTTAGAAGAGGATTCTATATGATGGCGAATTATACTACTGCTACTACTACTAACGAATACTAATAATAATAAGTCAGAAAATGGGAACACATCATTGGGCATTTTACGTCGGAAAATTGAGCAGAGAGACATGATTAGTGTTTGAGTTGAGACTACAGAGCGAGAATTCTACTGCTCCACCAGATGGACAATCTCTCTCTCTCTCTCTCTCTCTCTCTCTCTCTCTCTTATAGCCGGTGTCGAGGGTCTCCGATAAACAGCAGTCTGGACCACTCTTGGCTTTGATGTTGGAAAACCCTAATATGCGCCCAAAACTCGAACCCTTCCTTATCTTCACTCTGTTTCCATGTAAATGCAGCAGAGGAAGAACATAACCAATAGGAAGACGTATCCATGCGTACGTCTCGCTTTCTTACTCGTCTTGCCCGCCACCACTCCTCCGCCCTCGCCTCCCTATCTCCGCCCGCCGCGTCCCTCCTTCGCTCCTCTCTTCTCTCTGAATTTTGCGGAACATCTGCCACCGACGATCGCCCTAGTTTTCAATTCCATTCCAACACTCTACTACGCCATGGAGGACGAGGAGGAGGGTTCTCCACTTCTCCATTTCCATATCGAGGTCTTGTCTCACGATATTGCTCTTCGAGACGAGCCATTTCATTGGCTTCATTTTCATTCGATTCCTTTAACCGAAGTACGCTCTTCCTCTGTATAAACAGGTTTGTATCTCTGTGTTTATGTGGACATCTGTGTTTGATATTGTTCATTGATTTTGCAGGTTTTTTCACCAGAGCTAAAGAAATAAAGAAGATAGAAGTTCAACATGATCACAGGTGAATTGTGTTTCCCCTTACCACTCGACCTAAATTGCACTTATTTTGGACATCGCATCTTGTGAAGCAAACAATAACTTTTATAGGCTGACAAGCAATGAATCTATGTGAAATGATCCCCTTGTCCATACACTTGCAACTCACAAATTTGTCGCGACACAAAATTGGTTACAGTTTCCTTGGTAATGAATGACTTGTTTCTTAGTTCTTGGACTAAGAGAACTCACAAGACACTAAATGGCCGGAGCAGGGAGAGTATACCGAGATTTTGATCATAATGGAAGTCTTTAACCAATGGTTGGAGATGATTGTCTTGCATACAGCAAAATTGTAGAATCAAGAATTGGCTTTCATGCACCTTCTATTTTATGGTTTCAGAAACTTGACTATCATGTCATGGTTCAAGCACGAAATTGTGCTTTATATTCAGATTAGTTGTCTGAGGACTTGAACCTAGGCGGAGATGTGGCATATTGGCATGTTCCCCTCATCAGATCCATTACATGGAGCATTGTGTGGATGCTCTCAATTGGCAATCTAAGGGCTTCACTGCTCTTGTTGGGTGTTCTTCCTTAAATTTTGAGCTAGCAAATCTGTGTGCTCTTTCTGAAAATTGATTATTTCCAGGTGTCTTAGTTGATTGGCAACTCAGGGTTTGGGGTTATGACCTTAGGTTTAAGCATGTATTTTGGACGATGCTTGACTTCCTGTTAGGGGTACGTTTGATTTGGGGATTATTTGAGCTCAAAAGAAATCATCTTCCCCTATCTCGTAGGTCCGCTTCAACTCAGGATTTGCTAGTAGCTGCCAAAGTTAATGTGCACACTTGTTATGTTCATTGAAAACAACCGTTGTGCATTATCTCTTTGACTACATCTGGGTGCCATAACCATTTTGTTTTCATCTAGAGTGGCATAACCGTGTTCCCCAACAGGTGGAAATCGTCATTTTCAATCTCACTCCACTGTGCATGTTCTCTTTCTTAAGCAATTTATGGCTGAACGAATGAGTAGTACTTACCCACGGATGAACTTGTAACTGTGGAAACATTCTGTTTCCCAATTTATTAGTCAAAATTGTAGCGATCAAACAGATAAGGGTGGCTATCGAACATAGACTAATAGAAGTGTGAATTTGAAATTCCCTATTGGTGGATTAGGTAAGTTTGATTGCAAATAGTTTGTCCAAAAGAGAGAGAGGAAAATGGTATAAAACCTTTCTTTTGAGGTTTGGGTTTGACATCCATTGTTGAAATTGACAACTTTTTCGAGGAGTTGACCTTAAGTTCGTGATCTATAGTTGAGGATGTGTCTGATTGTTCTGTTGCTAATTTTGCGAGATGTTGAGTTCAGGTAGTTAAGGATGTTAGGCGTCATTTGAAGCAAATTATAGTTAGGGGAAAGGACAAAGAGAAAGGGTAAGGATTTTCCTATTGAAAATTAGCTTTTGTATTCATGTCTGTTTTTGCATTGATAAATATCCTATTCTCATATCTATGCCATGTCTTCTATATGATCAATGCTGCTAAATGTCCATTAAGTATAGTATCATACTCTAAATTCAGGTTTTCCCCTTTTTGAAGCAGGGCATGTTGTCTTAGCAGGATTATTTTAAAAAATTCAAAAACTATCACATGAAAAGTTGCATAATTTAGTGAAATTTGAGCACCTTTTTTCAGACATCTAAACAATTTCTTTTCCCTGCTTTGTCCGACAACATTTTTTTGCTAGCCAGCGAGCGGTAACAACAGCATTATGGTGCAACTTCCTTGTCTTCTCTCTCAAGTTTGGGGTCTGGTTAGGCACTTCAAGCCATGTAATGCTGGCTGAAGTGGTTCATTCTGTTGCAGATTTTGCAAATCAGGTACGCAGTCCTTTTGATCCTATTTCTCATCTCCTGCTGGCATAAACGTGCTTATGTTAGCATCATCATATGTCGGAACAGTGAATGCTGAGAATCTAATTCATGTTTACATTGTAGGCACTTCTTGCATACGGTTTAAGTAGTTCAAGACGTGCTCCAGATGCCCTCCACCCGTGAGTGTTTCACAATCAACTGACTTTTGTCCAATGTTTTATATGCACAAACTGAACAATTCAGTATTTGATGACCGATTCCATCTGTAGCAGCTTATGCATGGTATCCAATTGGTTTTAGATGTCACAAAAATGCATCTTCATGTGCGCTCTCAGCACCCCTCAAAATCTTCAGGAACTCTGACGACTTTTGGTGCCGAATTACCATTTTTAAATTTGCATTTGTTCCTTCAGTTTTATTTCTGAAACTTGATCTGGACCTGTCATTACTTATTTTGTTTCAGTACAACAGTTGGGTTCAGCTCGATAAATCAATCAAACTGGAGTTCGTGATTCGGAGTAGAAATTATAGAAGTATAAACATTTGGATGTGGCGATGTGCTGAATCCTAATCTTATATGTTCGCAGTTATGGTTATTCCAAAGAAAGATTTGTTTGGTCCTTAATATCGGCTGTTGGTATCTTTTGTCTTGGTTCTGGTGCGACAATTGTTCATGGCATTCAGAACTTGTGGACATCGCAGGTAATCCAACCAATTGAAATTCCTTTTTCCTTTTCTTTTTATCAGCATGAGAATAAATTTATTGTGAACAAAAATAACAAAAGATACAAGAAATGGGGACAAGAAGTCCACCAAGGGAGATAAACCAATTGAAATTGCTAGTGCCTGTTTTTTCCTTACATGAAACTGAGTTTTTGCGGTCTGTGTGCCTGTTTTTTCAGCCCCCTGGAAATATTCAATATGCAGCTTTGGTCATTGGTGGCTCATTCCTTATTGAAGGTACTAGTCATGGAATTATAGTTTTACACTTCTGGAGTTTCTAAATATTCCTTTACTTTTGGCTTTTCTGTTCATTTTCTCTCATGAGTAACTCTAGCCTTTCTTTAGGTGCTTCTCTTGTTGTGGCCATACATGCTGTCAGGAAAGGTGCAGCTGCAGAGGGTATGACAGTGAGAGACTATGTGTGGCGTGGTCATGATCCCACAGCTGTTGCAGTCATGACGGAGGTCATAGTTCCGATCTTGGAAAGTTAATAATAATGTATTTCATGTATCTTAATCCCCCCCAAAGGGAGAAAAAAAAACCGCTTGGGAAAAGAGAAATAGAAGATACTTATCAGAGTGCAATCAATAATGTGATGCTAGGGAAGGTGCATGTGAGCTAAAAGAACTACATTGATCACGTGTAGCATTTGCATAAACAAAAGCTAAAACAACCATACTGCTGCGATGTAGCTTATGTATTGCATGCAAATAAGGAGCTGGGATCTAATTTATTAACATTGGCTGTGGTTGCTGTAACTGCAACATGGAAACAATAAAATTGAACAAGTTATACATGGAAAGGTAGTGCATGCTGCAATTCACCCCCCACCCCCAAAGTAAATTACATGGGAATTATGCTTCATACCTTCACACGACCCATGGGTTATGGCTTCTAAATCATGGCACTTCTGCTTCTGTCTTGGTTTTAGCCTCTCTTAAAATGCTCAAAAACATGCAGGATGGTGCAGCAGTAACTGGTCTTCTCATTGCTGGTGCATCATTGGTTGCTGTTAATACCACAGGAAATGCAATCTATGATCCTATTGGTTCAATAATTGTGGGCAACCTTCTTGGAATGGTAATTTACATGCTTATACTTCCTTGCCTTTAGTTCTTCTTATTCTTGTACTCTTAAGTCACTAAAATATTTCAAAGTTATGTTTGTCAGTTTTTGAGATGAGCGAGAATTTGGCTCCAAAAGTACCCTCCGTACGTCAAACATTATGTTTGTCTTTAGGCCATGTAGCTTTTCATCCACATACATACTGGTTGAGTATGTTTGCTTTGAGTGGTGCTTATTGGGGGATACTATTAATACTGAAAGGAAAAATTTAGAGAACAAGCTATAGAGCCAATATTCAATATGGGACTAATCTTTAGTGGCTAAGAAACTACATATAAATAAACTTGGTGTCTTTGATATGAAGATGCTCTGATGTATCTGTGACATGGCCAAAGAAATAGAATCCGTAGTAACTTCACATGTGAAATGGTACAATAGAACCAATTGATAATAATCTGAGAGACCAAAAGAAAGAGTTAATTTTGTTTTTTTCCCCTAAACTATCCACATTTTGTCCCCTCCACTTTCTTATTGCAATCTATTTCGGCCAATTTCTATATTTTTATACTTTTCCAACAATCCAAAAAATCTGTTCTCAGTCTTGTAAAAATTAGGAGAAAACAACCAAAAAGTCTTGGTCAAAAAGACCCAAAAATTTAGGCCAAAGGGGGTCTAAATGCATTTGGGGGCATATGGCACTCCATCTAGCAAAAAAGCTGCATGATTTGGAGTATACAGGAAAGTTGTTTGAGATAGTTTGGAAAGGTACAACAAAGGGTGTTGGAGAGTTAATGCAACAACAAGCTAAATGACATTGTCCAAGCTGAAGATGCCCAAAGGGCAACAGAAACTCCACACGATGTGTGTTGATGACGCAGAAGCACAAAACATGTGAGGATGTAGCTCAGTGTGAAGCCAAAAGAAGAATCTGAATCCTTGTAGCAACCACGAGTTGTTTGGATGAAGGCCTGTTGAGCTGAGTTTTAGGTTGAGGTCTGCCCATCTGCAGCATGGAGGTTGAGGAAAAAGTAAAAGTGGCACTCTGACTTGTATTTGTCTGGCTAAAATTCAGTAGGAATTGAAGGAATTACAATTCTGTTGAATTGAATTATTTATACCGTACAAACAGGGCCATAGAACAACTGTAAATCGGTAAATGTGAATGACAACTTCTTTTTCCCTAGTTGGGATGATATATGTATAATTAATCTGTTGTCTTGGAATATTTGAAGGAATGAGGGGGAAGAAATGAGAGCACGGCTTTATTTGTAATTATAATCATTTGCCATAGGAGGGAGAGATATTGAATCAAATATATGCATTCAATTTTGTGCTGACTATAATTCATTTTTAACAAACTTTGAGCCTTGTCTTATAGAGATTTCGATGCAGGTTGCTATATTTCTCATCCAAAGGAATCGCCATGCTTTGATTGGTAGAGCAATTGATGATCACGACATGGAAAGGGTTCTTCATTTTCTGAGAAATGACCCAGTAAGATTGCCATTAGTACTCAATAAGAAGTGTTAGTGTGTTACGGTGATGTCCGAGTTAAACAAATGGAATTTGTGCTACAGGTAGTAGATGCTATATATGATTGCAAAAGTGAAGTGATCGGGCCTGGATTTTTTAGGTTCAAGGCTGAAATAGGTGAGCCTTTTTGTCATATCCTTTTCCTTCTTCATTTTCATAAAATTAGGGTTTGAAAGATATGAAGTGGATGCAAGTGCCAGTGGATTTTTATGACCTTTTAAATGCCCCAACATTGTCATTGCCATGAGCATTTTGACCATTGGATTTTGTTTAGAATATAGATAATAAAGTTGCCCCTCTCTAACAACTTAAGCTTTTAGATGAGTTGGTGGTTAACAATCTAATATTGGTATCAGAGCATGCAATAGATAAAAGATCCTGGGTTCGAATCTCACTGCCTACCTAATGATTAAAATTTATACGTGTTCACCCACTTTTGGAGGAGAGTCTGACTACTCGTGAGGGGCCATGTTGAGAATATAAATAATAAAGTTGCCACTTTCTCTAACAGCTTAAGTTTTTAGGTGAGTTGGTGGTTAACAATCTAATAATAGATTCCATAGCTTCAAGATTACTCCGTTCTAAATGATTTATGCTATGTTTGGATTGGGTTTTGAAATTTTTTTTTGAAAAATAGTAGGGTAATAAGTGAAGAGAGAAATGTTGGAAGTAGGAGGAATCTAGGGGAAATTTTTTGAAAAATTCTTTTTGAAAAATAAAGAAAACAAGACATTAATTTCTTTATCACCTCTTGGTGTATTATGGTATCCTGTATCCCTTGTTGCAAAAGTGCCATTCATATCTCCCAATATTTCTTGACGATTTGTGTGTCATGTTTTACCTGTAACTGGATAAGTTATAAAAATGGATACATTGACTGGATTCACTTTTTTGCGTTAACTCAGCCTATCACAATGGCAACTCTTGTGTGGGCATTGGAATAGGAATTAGAAAACCTGTCCCGGTCCGAATTAGAAAACTTGTCGTCCAGTTAGATTTCGATACCCCTGTTCACTCATTGGTTAAACTGGAGAAAAAAAGAGTAATTGGTTCAACATTTGTGTGGCAGATTTCAACGGTGAGGCACTGGTGCAGAATTATTTGAAAAGAACAGGACGTGATGAGTGGGCCAGACAGGTTAGTATTTCGTATTTGACTTCTTATGGTTAGATATTTTGTTTGCTGCTTGTAAGCACGCAGTTACATCATTAATTACACATGCTAGGAACTACTCAAGTAACCTTCACTACATTAATATGCCTTGGCAAACTACTCTTAGGCCACGTTGTACATATGAGTAGTTGAAATTGGGGTGGGTGTAGTGAGAGAATTGTATTTATTTGCTTCATGTTTCACTGAGAGAGATTCCACTCAATAACCATTCTGCTGTTGAGAGAGATTCCAACACTCAATAACAGTGTTCTAAACAAGGAATTAATCGGCGATTAGTCATTGGTGCCCCCTATCCGATTAGGTCCGACTAATGATTAATCGCCAATTACTAATTAATATGCACCGATTAATCCGATTTATCGCTCGAAGGTGGCTGACCGCCAACTATCAGCCTAGCGACTTTTAGACATTGCTCAATAAACATTCTGCTGTAGCATGTTTAATTATAAAAATCCCAAGAGGAATTGATGATATTGCCATGTTATGTGTACAGTTTCGAGAAGCTGCAAAGGAGAAGGATAATACTGGCTTGCTCAAGGTCATGTCATGCTATGGTATGCATTGTCATGGATGATTTGCTTTCTGGCTGAATTGGGCGTGTTACATGATTAGAACTAATCTTGCTTTCATTCTCATGGCAGGTGAAGAAGTGGTTACAGCTCTGGGGAGCGAAGTTGACAGGCTAGAAAAGGAAATCCAGGAAATTGTCCCTGGAATTCGTCATGTTGATATTGAGGCCCACAATCCCATTGGCCCATCCCCATGATTCCCATTCCTTGCATTTAAGTAGTATTTTTACATGATTTTGGTATTGTAATGTACGCTCAACAAGAAAATCACCTGCAATGATTTGAAGCACAAAATGATGGCAGTCAACAACTATGTATCCAGTATCCACAAATGTTGATAGTGAAGACCAGAACGTATTGAAGACATCAAACTGCCTAAGTCATGGCGGCGCAAAATAGTTTTCGAGGGTTGAAAGCTAAAAGGTTTTATAAAAGAAAGTCCTCTGCTTAACATGAACAGCCATGGACAATGCCATGGTTAGATTGGTCTGTGAAGAACTATTCCTCCCTCGCTACATGTCTTGCTTGTGTATTGTGTTGACTGACTATGTTGTACTGGTCACGAACCACTTGCAGCACACCAAACAAATATCAAGCGGATGAGAAACTGAACCTTGAAAGTAATAACCTAATTCAATGCAGCAACTAAAGAAATGCAGTATGGATTTTTGTTTAACCTTTAGACATAAAGTTCAGTCATCACGCAAAAGACAAGGACTTGTGAAGATTATGCAACAATTTATGAATCTCAGCACAAAAGCAAAAACAAAATGGCCCATGTTTCATGCTCCTTTAGGAGATTGCAAAAGTAACCAGTTAGGAAAAAATAACCAGCAAGTAAAATAACCAGTAAGGAAAAAGTAAAAGTTCATAATCTAAAAAAAATGTTTATAATCTACAATCAATAATCTACAGGGAAAAAAAAGAAAAAAGAAGAAGAAAGAAGTAACCCAAAAGTTGTGTATTACTATCGTTTCCCCTTCTTTGAGTAAGGGGTTGTGTATTACCAAGGTTCCCCATTAAAGGTAAAAACATTGCATGTGTTTTTAACATTTCCAGGAACAGTAAGGGAAACTAAGGACTAGGCACCACAGAATTATATCATTACAAAACGATTCAATATTTTTTGTCCATGACAAACCGCATCTAATGTACACACCAAAACGAGAGTTTTCATACAACTACAGGATGCAAACTATGGAAACAACTTCAGAAATTGGAATGTAATTTTCTTGTTGACAGAATCTAATATTTCTGATAGGCATCACAATAAATTAAAAACACACTCTTAACAATCATTTTGACAATTCTGTGTTGGAACAGTTTGTTGTTCTCTTGGATAACCTCTAGAAAAGTACTCTGGTGCCCACTAAGCACAACAATTGAAGTATGAATGCTGCAACCAAATGATTTGTATTTTCACAAAGAGTGCTTGATCAATGAATTGGACATCCCTTTAACTGCTCTCCTCAGCTTCCTTCACATGCAGAGTTAGCAGAAACAAGAATAGGCCAGGTGATTCTTCTTTGAAACATAAGGGGATATGAAGTCTGCTGCAGAAGTAGAGCCTGGAACATTGGCAGGAACAAGTATCTGTGTCCTTCCGGAAGCAATTCTCTTACCAGCTACATTGGCATAAAAAAGGCCTGAGATGGCCGGTACAAAAACGTCACTCTCAGAACAAATGTAGAAGTCGATAGCCTTCTCAAATTCGGAAGTTTCCGAGTTGAGGTACTTTGCCTTTTTATCCTCTGGCATAATGCCTTCCTGCGACAGTTTTCATAGCACATACGTATTTAGAATACAATCATCTTTATCCAGTGTCAAATCTAATATTTAAGAGAATATTTGTGTCTCTAAGCAGTTTCAGGGAGTATCAACTGTTATATAACGTTTGCTTCAGTAGTGAACAACTTATTTCTGAACTGCTCCGGTTTATAATGAGGGTATGGTCTGGTGTCCAACAAATCTATGACAGCTCTCTTGTTCTTTATACACCTTTTCCATTATTCCGTCATCAGAAGCTAGAGTAAGAACAGAGGAGCTTCTTTGCAAAGTATTGGAGTGTTTCCTTATGATACCATTCTTCGTTAAGGCGTGCACTTCATGTTATGTAAGAGCATGATAGGGCTCTTCCTTTCAAATGAAGAACAACTTTTTTTCCTTTTCATTTTGGTAAATAAGATGGTGAAAACATACAAAGATTGAACTAAGTGCACTTGAGAGTTCATCATCGAAGCAATCTCTGTTCTTGCAAGACGCTATAACCTGGCAATTTTTGTTATCCTCACCTTTTCTATTCAACTTTTGAAAATATATGAAGCTGTCTGGAAAGAATCATGAGGGAGGCTAGTAGAAAATTTTTTCCAAATCCAGTCACCTTACTATGCCTAAATGATAACCTAGAGCTGAAGTGTAAAAGTCCTGATTGAGAAAACTTTTCACAAAATTGAACTTACTAGAGCCATTGCAAGAGACATGATTAGCATGTTACGGAGGAAAGGAAGAAACCCAGTACCTTGGTATAAGTTTTGGGGAAGAAATCCTTCAGAGCATCGAGGCTGCTATCCCACCTAGATTGGGTCAAATATACGGTGGTGTCCTTGTTAAAACCAATCTTCCTCAAAAATAGTGCAACCTCTTCTGGACTGTAACAGCTTTTTGTTGAACTTTCTTGGCAACCTTTCTTCTCCAACATTTCAACCCTCAAATCCACTGCTATGAACTGACCATCTGATTTTCGACTTAAAGTTCTTAGCCGCTCAATTATTGAGTCCACTACTTCACGAACCTCAGGTTTTAACTCTAAAGTTCCGAACATAGCCAAGCATGCCACTGAATCAATGATACTTTTATGTTCAGTTTTTCTCATATTCACTGAAGGAAAGTAAGTTGCCAGCCTGATGTTGCCCTTTCTACTAAATATTGGTTCAATATGTTCAGCAATGTGGTTTCCAGTAACACGATTTGGGACCCTCACAACTGCAAGGTTCCGAGCTGATATTTCACCAGGTTGATATTTAGCGACTCTGACCACCCCATTCAGACTTTTTACAAACTTTTCAACATCATAAATGTCTCCAAAGTTCCTGGAACATTTCAGCACGTCAGTATAGTTGTGTTTCACAGCTTAGCCATTAGAAGTGCGTAAGGAAATTCATCTATGAAATTGGAATCAATTCAAAGTTACACCATATATATATAATAGCATGTAACATACACAAGAAAATACTTGCCAAAGAAAACATTCACAAGAAAATACATAAAATTGCTTAGTGCAGTTTTCTTGGGAGAAGTTCCCCAAATATTATTGACTTCCACACGTTGAGAAAGCATGTTATCACCATCATTGTTGCACTATGCGACAAGATACCCATGATGTTAACACAGAAAGCATAAAACTGAAGGTCAATTTCATTCTATGTACCCCAAAATGGGATCTGAGAGCAAGTGAAAAGATTCACAAAGAAACTCGCCTCATCCATCTGGACCATAGTTTATAAGGTTGTACCCAGCCCCCTTGCCCGGAGAAAAAGAAAAACAATGCAAAAAAAAAATGGAAATGAAGAAGCAGCAGCATTAGAAACCACTGTGGGGAAGATTGAGTCAAATCTCATTGTATCTTTCAGTTCACGGTATTGCGTAGGAAAAGTTTGTTATCATGCTCATATACAGATTGTGATCAACGCTGTGGTCATGGATGAAGTGACTTGTGGAATGGACAACTAACCTCTTATCACCTGGTTTGCTTCCCCTTACGTCTGGCAAAACAAGAGTCGCTCCTAGATATCTTGCAACTACAACTGCATCGGCAATCTGAAGACAAATCACCGAAAAATAACCAAATTAGGGATTCTGGCATATAAAGGTTACACATACGACGAGATGGAAAAGTACAATAAAAGGTAAATTCCGAGGATTCGAATACAAAATTAGGGACGACAAATGACTATAAAGGCTACAGACAAGACAGAAATGGAAAATTCTAATAATGACGCCCATCAGAGAATAGGAAACGATATAATATTGCAAACCAAGTATACCGACTTGAAGAGAGCATATCTATCGATGGAGGAGAAGTAAAACAACCAAAACCTACACACCTTTGCTCACAGTACTGACTTTTAATCATCATTAGCGACACATCTACTAGGAGATACTGTAATTACTAATTACTATCGTAGTCATTCACAAATATGGACTAAATAAATAGGAGCTTGTTTGACCATTTCCTATTTGGACAAGAAGAATACATGTGTGAAATTCATGACGTAATCACAAAAGGATGGATTAAGTCTTGAGCGAAAGCTCATTGTTGCAATGCATGCATTGGGAGATTGAAGAAAGTTGGAAAGAGTTGACATCGAATTTGATAGACATCTTATGAAAAGATGGTCAAAGAAGCTTGATTAAGTCTTGTACAAGCACCAAAACAGGAAAGCTTTTCAATGTTAATGAAGATAAATGCATAGAATTCGCACAAGTAACAAGGTACCATCAATCCAGGGAAAAATTAACAAAAAAATATAAATTCCACAACCCATTGATGCATAGCAGGATGGGAGAAATTGGCTGCATCATATATATAAGTAAAAGGTGGATGCTTATACAAGATTGCTCATAGCAGAGAGCAAGACGTGCTTGGGATGTTCCTACAGGTCTGGCTTACATGCATCAATCAAAGAAAATTTCTACACACGACAATCATGGCACCATGAAAATTGCGAGGCATGGTTTTTGCACCAGCAGAATGTTTAAAATTTAGGTCTGCCAGTAAAGAGGCAAATGCAGCTCACTGATAGTTAGAAAGGTAAAATTGATGGGAAGTATTGATTTTCTCTGAGAGGAAATCTAGGATCAGAAACCGAGCATAATTAGAGGGAATTTGAATGGAAAGTAAGTCAACCATTTTGCTATAATGGGCCAATTTTGTCCTGATGATAAAGCTTTTGGATTGAATCTCTTGGGTTTTTTCAATCTGGACAAAATTACGTATGCTGCGCCTCACAGTAAAGTTTTCTGAATTTATTGAGAAAGGCAGGCAAAGTCAGGCAATAGAGGCATAGTGTGCTGGGTACCTGTGAGACATGATACTCAGGGCCATTGGTTAATGAGAAGGTGACAAAACCTTCTGATTGCTGCCCCTCTTCTGTTAGACATGTAACAAATGAGTAAGTGCGTAAGAGAATGAAAGAGAATTGGTAAATGGAAGTTAATATTAATGGAACACTATATGAAAATTTCTGAATCTCCAATAGCCAAGCTGACTTACCTGAATCTGGTTTTGTCCAACATGGCTTTAGATTTAGAACATCTTCCTTCCATGGCCCATTTCTCACTCCTGGAAGTGTGACTGTGGTGTGCTCACTAGTCTCAACATCATCGTAATTACCACTCGGAGATCCTGAATGGTTTGCCTTTTACAAAAATTGTTAGAGAAAAGAACAAACCAAAAAGGGGGATGAAGCAGGTTGACAGTAGAACTAATAAGTTTGTTAGGAGTTGAACAAACGCCAGTCCTACTTAAATTAATGAGAACTCAAATCTTCCTCTCAAACCACCAAGAACTGTAATAAAAAAACATAATCCATTACAACATAATCCATTACAACAAGAAGCATACATAAAGAATACGCACAGATACGTAGAGTCAGCTTGAGGAAGTTGAGCGTTAAAGCGTCTCCAATGGGCGGTCAAATTAATTGCTAACCTAGAATTTAGCTAGAAGATGTATTGCAAATTGAACTCCAATGGGTAGTTAAAACTCATTGTGAAGATGGCTTCACCAAATCTTTGGCAAATAAAGAAGCAAAAGGTCCGCTAAAAAGTGGTCCAACTAAATTTCTTCTCCCTATTGCTCTGTAAGCAATGGAGCAACATTGGGCACTATAGATAGGGAAACGCAATGATCATATGGAAAGACCTGTAAATATCATACTACTTGCTAGAGTGCAGGGAAAGGAATTGGGGAAACGAGATACTGGTAGGAATGAAAGCGAAATTGAAGCAGGAGGGTTGAGGAGCAAATGAGTAAAACATGATTGAACAAATGCATCGAAAATGAGAAGAGAGGAGTAGTAGGTTGAGAGTGAATAATGATGATGAGATAAGGAAGAAGAGTGAGGCGGGGGGTTGGGACTTACTACTTCAACGGTGGTATCAAAATGGTCCCTCTTGATCATGTTTCCAAGCATTACAAACATGGTCACTGTTAAGAAGCCAGCCAACACCTGCCTCGGATCCACTGCCATTTCCTCACTCAGATCAACAACCAGTCACTCAAAACTCCGCCGCCTCTCTCTCTCTCTCTCTCTCGATCTTTTCTCTCTCTCTCTCTCTCTCTCTCTCTCTCTCAGAGACTCAGACTCAGAGACAAATTGGGCAAATGCGGGGGAGCCGGGTTTTGTGTGAGGAAAGATAGAGAGATACTACAACTACAGTCTACATACAGCGGGAGAGAGAGAGAGGGAATAAAGAAGAGAGAGAGAGAGAGAGAGAGAGAGAGAGAGAGAGAGAGAATAAAGAAGTGAAATGGTGGTTGAAAATCAAAGAAAGGGTGATTTTAGGTGGGTGTTGAGCGAGAAGAGAGAGCATATATCCTCTTCATCGCACCGACACGCCTACCCAGAAAACGATTGGGCGCCTCAATTATGTTTTAATTTCCTGATTTACCCATTTATATATAATAATAATAATAATAAGAAAGTCACAAAATCTGATACAGTAGTATGTCCTTGAGATCATCCACAATGTAATAATCAAAATAAATAGGTTGTTAAAGTTAACAATGTGTGCTTAAAAAGTGCTCATATTGTAATAATTAAAGTTAGCAACTTCCTAATCAATAATCAAATTTAGGCATTTGAATAATCAAAAGTAACAATATGAGAATTTACATTGCTAACTTTAATAACTCTCTAATGAATAATTAAAAGTTGACGTGACAAATTTTGATTATTTATTTTTGCGTATTACATTACGGATGCTCTAAGTAATAAGTACTCCTATAATTGCTCTCTTCAATCATCCGAGTAGGATTAGGTACTCCTACAAGTCAAGTCTCCAGTCTCCTGTCTCCACTAAAACCCATTAATCTCGCCTACATCTTGTCTCCTTCTCTCTCTTAATTCCCTCCTCTCATAATGACTGTTCCACATTCTCTCTTTTAATTTTTTTAAATTAAAAAATTAACTATTTTTGAGTATAATTTTTTAAATTTTTTTGCATCATATTAAAGATCTCGATTAGTACTTTAATTTGGTGCTGAAAAATGGCTCCTGATTTTACCAATCCCCTTTTTGTTAACATCACTTCTTTTGTGTATTTTTGCACCAAAAATACATTTGCAGGGGAGTGGCGTTAACAAAAAATAGAGTGGCAAAATCATTTCCTTAAAAAATTCAAAAAATTATACATAGAAGTAGTTGATTTTTTTATTTTAAAAATTATACAGCTTTTTATGATGAACTCGAAATATGAAACGGAGAGAGTACTACTATATCTTACAAAATTAGATGCTGATGATGTGGGCAATTTAATTTAATAAAATCAATGTCACAAGAAAAGCAAAGTGGTAGCTGCATCTACATAATGCATGTGCCTCTCACGTCTTACTCTTTTCTTTTTTTTCTTTTTTTTTTTGATAAACAAAACTTTCCCGGAAGGGTTACAGAAAAGGAGATGCATCTCTATCAATAATTGACAAAACAAAAGAAGAAGGGGATGACACCCAATTTGCAGGTAAACAGCCCTTGATTGCTTCTGTTGCCACGCCAGGTTTTATTTATTTATTTATTTATTTGCATCATGTATTCAATCAATTACAAAATATAAATTCAGAACACTGCATCAATTATAAGAATTCACAAAATAATTACCAAGCAAAACAACTCAATCAATACAAGAAATAATTATACCATAATCAATTGTACGTGAGAGTTCACGAGATAATCACTAAACCCAATAACTCAATCAACACAAGAAATAATTTTATCATAATTAATAGTGAGAGTTCACTAGATCATTATCAAGCTCAACAACTCAACTAATACAAAAAACAACTTAGAAATTAGTCTATCATAGGGAAGAAAGAGTACGTCTTAAGAAAAAACATTCACATGCAGATGGAGAGATTCAGGCCCCGTTCTGGAACTAAAAATAAGTACTTATTTTTTAAGAAGGCAATTTCAAGCTCATAAATAATGTGTTTACACAAATAATTTTTTTAGCAATATGGATCTTATTTGATAGATTTTATCAAGATATTTTATACGGTGCAAAAAAATAAAAAAATAATTTTTTATTTACATTGTTTTTGAGTTTGAAAATGTGAAATAAATATTTATTTTTTAAGAAGGTATTTTGGAACGGGCCTGAACTCTTTGTCTCCTAATTTTGATGCAAGAGTTTTGGTCAACTGAATTAGGTTAGTGGAGTAAATAAGATTAGTTGGATTAATTAGTCAGATTTGTTAATTAAGTGGAGTTGAACCGTCGTATAACTACTACTACTACATAGTACATACATTCGTTTGTGATGTTGTAAATTCTATATATATCAACTCATACTCCCTACTACGACGGGAAAAGTTGTAATTAAGTTCAATCAATTACTCATCATCGTCATCAGTGAAGAAATTTGTATTGGCTAAAAGAAAAGAAATCAAGTACCGTAATTTGATATTCAAAATGCATAATGTAGTACGTCTAACATCATAGATTTGGTTTAATTATATATACAATAAACCAGGGACGGAACCAGGATTTTGTAAACACGGGGGCCGATCTATGAACAAAATTTTGAAATTTGAAGGTTCGGGAATCTAATAGTTTGTTTGGTTTAGATTTTAAGGGAGGTTTTTTTTATTGTAAGTAGAGAGAGATAGAAAAAGAAATGAGATCAATAATTAAAAGAAAAACTTATGAGAGGCCATGCACATAGAGAAATTGGGTTTTAGGACAAAAAACAAACACATTTTTATATCTAAATAACACCCAAAACAAATTACAATACCTAAATGTTCTCACCAAACAAAAAAAAATTTAATTTAAAAAAAAAACCCGAAACCGCGCGGGGGCCTTGGCCCCCATATGACCACACTTCCCTCCGTCTCTGCAATAAACCTAAGAGTATCCACAATGACATAACCAAAAGTGATAAAATTTTTAAAGTTAACAATATTGGTACAAAATATGGCTTACAATGCTATAATCAAACTTAGCAATCTCCTTAGAAATAATCAAATTTAATTTAGACTTTGAATAATCAAAACTAACAATCTTTTGTCAATAATCAAATTTAATAAATATCACATTCTCAATGAAATACACACATCATTACAAAAAAAAATGTTCTCTCTTCCATCCACAATACCCCCTCACCTTTTTTTTTCCTTTTTCAACAATGTTTTCAAAAAAAATATTTCACTGTTTTTTAAAAATTGTTTTTAAAAAACAGTTTTCCCCCAAAATTTGTTTTTTAACTATTTAAAAAAAAAAAACATTTTATACAAAACAAATTGTTCTTTTTTCAAAAAATTGAGAAAATATATTTTTTCAAAATCTTTTCTTATATAAAAAATATTTTTCAAAAACTGTAGTTACACAAAAGCTGTTTTTCTTTAAACTGTTTTTTTTTTTAGTTTTGAAAAAAGTTCAAAAAGTATTTTCTATTTTAAATAGTTTTTATTAGTCTCAAAATTATTTTAGGAAAAAGTATTTCCTATGTTCACAGTTTTTAGTTTTTTTTTTTGTAATTTAAAAAGGTGATGTGGCAATTTTTGGTTATTTAATTTTGATTATGCCATTGTGGACCTCTACATTGTTAATCTTAACAATATCTTAAATGGATAATCAAAAGCTGATGTGACAACTTTTGGTTATCCATTTTTTATTATAGCATTGTGGATACCCTAAGGACACATACATTTTTACACAGATCTTGCACATACACTTTTATGGGACCGCCACGGGTCCCACTAATTGTGGGCACGCGCCCCGAAAATCGCCCGATTTTGGTTTGGAATGGATATTGTTCGGGGGGCGGCCCATTTGGAAAATAGCGCGGCGAAACGCTTCGATTCAGAGTCGCCACTCGGGTTTTAGCGGAAGAACACCCAAGGAACCGAACTCGAGAACGTTTGCTACGTTTTACTTTGATTTGAAAAGTGTTTGATTTGATTTGAAAAGGCGTAAACTGGTCCGTCGTCACCTTCGATATCTGAGGTTCGGGAGCCAGGTTACGAGAGGGGAAGGGTTTTATGGCACCCCTCTCGCCCAATCCGAAGATCGGTCTCTACTCGGGCATTTTATTAAAACGTTTGCATTTTTCTCTCATTTGATCATTTTTGGCCAGTTAGGGCGGGGGAACAATTAATAGGGATTAATACTGTAACACGTTGCAATTTTATATGACAAAATGTTTATGGATGCTGGTTTGCTTGCTTGAATTGAATTAAATGTAAGAACATAGATTGAGAACAGGCACTGCAAACAGTTTCAACAAGATGATGTACGCTGCTCGTCGGGCACGTGAGCAGGAGTCGTACTGGCACGCCATGGCAGAACCATTGCACGCCAACAGACCCTGCGCACGCCACCTTCAGGCTGGCGTACACTACCCTATTAATTTCTTACAGCTCCTACTCTCAACCCTCTGGGCTCTGGAATGGACCAGTGCACACCCAGGACAAACCACGCAATTAGCAACATAACTTAGGTACATATTACAAGCAGACAGGCGTAGGAAATGGCTAAGAGCCATGAAAATAGCACAGAAAACCCCATAAACAGAGTGGGGATGAATAAGAGGCCTAGATTGAGCTTTGACATAAGGGCCAGGCACTGGCCTTTAACAAACGTACCGTACGCCACCCATTGGGGACCGTACGCCAGGCTTGTATGCTAACCAGTGTTTGGCTTTATATCGTCTGGGTTCTGGAACATGACCAGAAATACCCCAGAGGCCTTGAAAAGCAAGAAAGACGAAGGTATTGAAAGCTACATTTGAACAGTTCTAAAATACAGAAAGCATTAAACTGGTTATTTGCATGCTAGAAGGTGATGACATGAAGTAAATAAGCAATAAAAGGACGTTTCATGATCCCCACGCCAGCAGTGCTCGTACTGCCAAAGGTGGCGTACGGCTTGCTAAGGCTGGCGTGCGCCATGGAGTGTCCTCTACGACTGATTTATTTTACCAGAGAGGGGTCTGGACTAGTATCAGTTACTAGCCAGAACCCTTCTGGTTCCCCTCAGGAACTGAAAACAGAAAGCAACACAAAGGTGGTATACCTTTGGTTGCAAGAGATAGAAGGATGGATTGAGCTTTGGATGTTGAAGATGGAGGGTGTGTAGTGACTGGACAGTGGAGAGGAGTGCGTACTGAACTTCTCTTTCTCTCTTTCCTTCAATGGGAGAGCAAAGAACAAGAGAGAAGAGAGGGATGGGCTTGGGTTCTTAATGAGGTTAACCTTTTCAAATGAATGCAAGGGCTTGCATTTATAGAGGAGAGAGGCTGAGACTAGGGGCTGATCAGCTGGGGTTAGGGTGGTTGGGTTAGGTTAGAAGGGAGCTCCCATGCATTAAATGCATGAGACTAGGTGATGGGTTGTGTAGGAGAGAGAGGAGGACGTCCCCTGCAAAATGCAATGATCAGGGGACTCTGCGCCGTACTGAGACGGTTGCAAAGCTTCGAGCACGTGACAGAAAAGCAGTGATTTGACCGGTCTTGACCATGCGTACGCCAGCTATAACCCGGCGTGCGCCAGGTCAAACTGAGTCAATGGTCGATGTCCGACACGTGGCAATTTACTGGCGCACGCCAAGAAGAACCTGGCGTAAGCAAGGTACGGTTTTGCTAGGGCTTGTTTGGCTCTGGTTTTGAAGGGTTTTGAAATGGGCTTGAAGGTGGGTTTGAAGGGAGAGAGTTCAACGCTCAAAGCTCAAATCCTTCCATCGACCTTGAACTGTTCTCGACCGTTTATCATCATCGGGTCAACAAAGAAAGTAAAAGGACTAATCCGGACAGTCCAGAATGGGGTGTCTACACTAATATGATCTGAACCGCTCATTATTTTTAAAACAATTTTTAAGAGTTTCTGTAAAAAATCAACTCGATAGGATATCGGAAAGGTCTTTTTCAGAAATCGCCGGGCGAATCAGACTGTTTCACCCTACAATTTTTTAAAAAACCCTTACCGATATCCTATCGAGTTGATTTTTTTACAGAAACTCTTAAAAAATTATTTTAAAAATAATGAGCGGTTTGGATCATCTTGGTGGGACCCGAGGTAGGCCCCAAAAAAGTGTATGTATAAAATTTGTGTAAAAATATATATGCAAGTAACATTGCTCGTGGATTATTAGTCCAATGAATTAACCCAGTAGTAATAGTTGAATTTCTAATCTAATAGGAAAAACAACGGGGAAAAAATATAGCAGTTACTCCTACTTATGTTCGAGACGAGTATATACGTCTCGAAGATGATTGATCAGTCTAGTACTTGGAAGATATGGAATGAGCTCAGATCGATGACATTTAAATTTTAAAATTTCTGTGTGAGACCTTTGAATCTTCGAGAGCCTCTAAGTCTACATTTTTCCTGCAGCTAGGGTTCTGCTTGAGAAGGGGGATTCTTTGAGAGCCTCTCTGTCTACACTTTTCTCCCACCACCACACCCACCCACCCCCCCGCGGATTTTTCCTCTCTCCCTCGTCACCCTGTAGTCTATAGATCTGGCAAGTTAGGAGAGTCGGTGGTGCGGCTAGAGTTCTGCTTGAGAAGGGCAGCCTCCCCCCACCTCGTTTATTTTTTCTCTCTCCCTCCTCATCCTGTAGTCTATAGATCTGACGAGTTAGGAGTCGGTGGTGTGGCTGATAAGGATCAAGGCTTGGTTTTGGGATCTAGTTGTTAGAATGCTTCATATGGCTGCTGTGGTCGCGAGGGTTTGCCGGCTATCTTCGGTGCCGGCTTGTCTTCATCTAGGAGGTTGAGGTTGTTGCTGGCTGATGATCAAGGGATCCCCAATTTAGTTTGTGTATTGGTTATTGTCTCCGTTTGAATTTGATAACCCTCTTTGATGTATGTATGCTTATTTCTATCAATGAAATCTCCTACCATTTTGGGAAAAAAAAAAGTAGTTAAGGAGTCTAAAGCATGCGGACAATGGACAGTTTTTACCACGAATAAATAATGAATCTTTACCCAAATACAATAAGTTCTTGATCATTAATCTATTCAGCCCAAAATAACCACCGGTTAGTCTTCTTCTTTTTTTTTTTAACATAGCAAATCCTACACTAGCTTAGCTCTAAGGGGTATGGCGGTAGGATGGTGGCCGGGAGTTGAACTCACAAATCTGATGGATCGATTCCACCAACTCCGAACCTTAGCTCATGACCACACCGTAAAACAGAGTCCCTTTATATAGGTATTCCATCCAAACCTTCGTTTGGGCGGAAGTGGAATCGAAATTTTTTACCCTAGTGAGAGTGGATATTGTAACTCATGCTTGTAAGAGCATGTCCAATGGGGATTGAAAATGAGTGGTACACACATAATCGTTGTGTAAAATACAACACACAATCAATTTTTATCCGTCCATTGTTGTAATAAACGCTTAGGATCCGCTCAAACTTTTTCCTAGAAGAGTTTTTTTTTTTTTTAAATCTAGACCGTCCAAACAAATCTGAATTGCCAGAATTAGATGCACAACCAACACAATGGTTGTGCGCATAACATTTTTGAATGACTATAGTTATTTGGTCATTTTTTAACATCAAAAAGTTGTTCAAATTTGATTGTAAAATAAGACTCTCTCTTCTCCAATGGTGAGTTCTAAAATAAAACTAAAATAGTCTTAAATGTTGAAGTAACTTTCCTTCCACCTTATTTCCTCCGATTTTCTCAACCCTAATTCAACTAATACTTCCGTTTTAAAATAATTGTCGTGGCCACCAAAAGAGAACTTTAAAAAATATGTTCTTTTAAAAATTATATTTTATTTCTTGGGGAAAAAATCAAAATGGTCCCTGCAGTTCAGTGTTTGTGTCAACTTGGTCCCTGCAGTTTGAACTTGATTTACACTCTGTAATTTTCATTTTGTTCAAACTTGGTCCAACTACTAACTGTCGTTAGCCTCCGTTAACCCTAGGCACAAATGGGTCCATTTTCTAGTAAATTACCGAACCATTTCTTCTAGAACCTCACAGACCTAAAGCCTTTTTCCTAAAAAACAAAATGGAGTCACTTTTTTCTAAAAATTGGGTTCTCTGGTTCTTTTTTTTAAAATACTTGAATTATTCTTCCGATATTCAAGAGGTGACTAGGCACACCTAAACTCTATCCCCAATAGAGATAAGTTTTTTTTTCTAAACCCCTTTTGTGGCCCGAACTATGGCCAGACCTGATTCTCCTTTACCTGGAGATATGTAGGCAGCTTGATAAAAGCTTGGTCCCTTTTGAAAATAAAACCCACTTTATTTTCTAAAATTCAAACATTTTTCAAAAATATCTGAACCCCTTTTATAGAACACAAAACTCCTCATTTTTCCTTTCTTTTTAAGAACCACGTTGCAATCCATATGAATTAGATCACTTATTCATGCCCTAATCCCTCTCACTCCTTCCCCCCCCCCCGAAGGCGAACGAGACACGTTTCCGTCGAAGGTAAAATCTCAAGCGCGACAAATGGAGAATGGAAGCCGTGAAAAAAAAAATGGAGAATGGAACAATGAGGCTCTGTGATTTGGTTCAGAGATATATTAGGGTAAAGGGAGAATAAGGGAAAAAAACTGAAATGGTCTTTATAGTTTAGTGTTTGTGTCAACTTGGTCCCTGCAGTTTAAATTGGCTCGATTTACACTCTGTAGTTTTCATTTTGTTTCAACTTGGTCCAATTATTAACTGTCGTTAGACTCCGTTAACCCCAGACACGATGTAGACACCCCATTCTGGACTGTCCAGATTAGCCCTTTTTACTTCCGTTGTCGACCCAATGATGATAAACGGTCGAGAACAGTTTAGAGTCGATGGAAGAATGTGAGCTTTGGGTGTTGGACCCTCCTCTTTCATACCATTTCAAACCCCTTCAAGCCCTTCAAATCCAGAGCCAAATAAGCCTCAGCAAAACCGTACCTTGCTTGCGCCACCTCCTCCGTGGCGTGCGCCAGGTATTTGCCACGTGTCGGCCATCGACCGTTGACTGAGTTTGACCTGGCGCACGGCAGGTAATAGGTGGCGTACGGAGGGTCAAGACCGGTCAAATCATCGCTTTTACAACACGCGCCCAAGACTTTTGTGGCTCCCCAAGTACAGGGAACAGTGCCCCTGATGATTATATTCGTCTGGCCGTCCCCCTCTCTCTCCTACACACCCCATCAAGGCAAGTCCCATGCATTTAATGCATGGAGGCTCCCTCCTCTCCTCAACCAGCCAAACAGGCCTTAGCCTAACTGATCTCAGTCACCCTCCCCACCATAAATACCCCCCTTGCATTCATTTGCAAGGGGTTAGCACCATTAAGAGTCCAAGTCCACTCCCTCTCTTCTCTCTTGCTCTTGTTCTCCCATTGAAAGAGTGAGAGACAGAGGAGCCCAGTACACACCTCCCACTACTGATCAGTCACCCCATTGCCTCCATCTTCAACCCCCAAAGCTCACTTTCTTCCTCTCATCTCTTGCACACAAGGTATACCACCTTTGTGCTATGTTCTGTTTTCAACCCCTGAGGGGAACCAGAAGGGTTCTGGCTAGTAACTGATACTAGTCCAGGCCCCTTTCTGGTAAAATAAATCAGTCGTAGAAGTCAATACATGGCGCACGCCAGCTCCTCTTAGCCGTACGCCACTCTTGGCTGTACGTGCACAGCTGGCGTGGGGATCATGTAGGGCTCATTTATTGCTCATTTCCTTTATGTCATCACCTTCTAGCATGCTAAAAAAACTAGTCTATTGCTTTCTGTATTTTAGAACTGTTCAAATATAGCTTTAAATACTTGTACTATTTCCTGCTTTCAAGGCCTCTGGGGTTCTTCTGGTCTTGTTCCAGAACCCAGATGATGTAAAGCCAAACACTGGTCAGCGTACAAACCTGGCGTACGGCCCCTATAGGTGGCGTACGGCACGTTTGTTAAAGGCCAGTGCCTGGCCCTTATATCACAGCTCAATCTAGGCCTCTTATTCCTCCCCACTCTGTTTATGGGGTCTGTCTTGCTATTTTTCTGGCTACTGGTCATCCCTTATGTCTGTACATGTGTATAATCAATATCATAGACTGCGTGGTTTGCCCTGGGTGTGCACTGGTCCCTTCCAGAGCCCAGAGGATTGAGAGTAGGAGCTGTAAGAAATTGGTGTGGTAGTGTACGCCAGCCTGAAGGTGGCGTGCGCAGGGTGTGCTGGCGTGTCGTGGCTTGGCCATGGCGTGCCAGCATATCGCCTGCTCACGCACCCGACGGGCAGCGTACATCATCCCGATGAATTTCTGGCGGTGCTTGTTCTCAATCTATGTTCTTACATTTAATTCAATTCAAGCAAGCAAATCATCATCCGTAAACATTTTGTCATATAAACTGCAACGTGTTACAGTATTAATCCCTATTAACTGTTCCCCCGCCCTAACTGGCCAAAAATGATCAAATGAGAGAAAAATGCAAACATTTTAAAATGCCCGAGTAGAGACCGATCTCCGGATTGGGCGAGAGGGGTGCCATAAAACCCTTCCCCTTTCGTAACCTGGCTCCCGAACCTCAGATATCGAAGGTGACGACGGACCAGTCTACGCCTTTTCAAATCAAATCAAACCTTTTTCAAAACAAAGCAAAACGTAGCAAACGTTCTCGAGTTCGGTTCCTTGGGTATTCTTCCGCTAAAACCCGAGTGGCGACTCTGAATCGAAGCGTTTCGCCGCGCTATCTTCCAAAAGGGCCGCCCCCCCCAAACAAACATCCATTCCAAACCAAAATCGGGCGATTTTCGGGGCGCGTGCCCACAGTGGCGACTCTGTTGGGGATCATTGCATTGACTAATATTTAGACATTAATACATAAATGAACAATCTTCAAAAGCCTGGCAAAACAGTACGCTCCGCGCTGCTGAAGAACGGAATGGTAACGTAACAGGATCTCAGCATCCGACCAATCCGAACTGGGGCTTTTACTATTGTTCACCTGTGTAGTTTTGTCTAAGTATTGATCAATAAAAGTGAGCCAAGCTTCAAAAGGCATTTTCAAAATTTTGCATTTTTCTCTCATCTAGTCAAACTTTGGCGTTCTTCATTTGCATCGATGTTGGATAAGCCCCGTTGAGGTGTTTTGGGTAACCGGCACAGTTTACTGGAGCCCGGGGTCCTCGAATGCCCAACAACCTTGGACGATGATGAGTCGTAATACCGTTCGACCATTGCTTTGCTGCACGCATTTCAGTGGGAGGTATACCGCGGCTCTAGTCAGAGGAACCCCTTTCAGCCAAAACCAGCCTCGTCATGTGTACAAAGCACTAGAACCTTTCAACCTAAGACAGGAACCTACAGGGTAGGATTACTTGCATCTAACCCCCATAAACTGTCTATGTGTTACTGCTTTCCTTATCGCATGCCTGTACATACATACATCCCGCTTTGCGTAGGAGCATGCTAAGGCGGCTTTTAGGTCTGTCTCGAGTTCGTCTCGTGATTGTTAGGACCCTGCCACGGACCGATGAAGAGTCGCGCATCTCGATGTTGCGCGTTATCAATTTCCAAAATCCTTGAGTCAAGCGAGACTTTGGGAAATCAGGACTGTTTAAGTCTATTGTCTAAACCTAGTCGAAGTTTCAAACAGAAAATCAGGAACAGCGAAAAGGATGTCGTGATACCCACACCATCCCAGGTTAAAGTGCTAATCACTTACACCATCAAGGCTCCGGCACAGTGCTGCTTACGCCACCTCGGTTATGGTATCACGCCATCTGCATCGAGTTGTTCCGACCTCCAAAGTTGAAACTTCGATAAAGGAGCGGTCAAAAGGCTTAGGTCGTCTTGACATCCTTTAGTATCCATCGACTCAAACAAGGATACACCATCGAAAAGAAATCCGAGGATTCTGGCAGCATCCGAACGTCATGAGACAAACTCGTTTCTAGAGTCTAGGAGGACACTGACGATAATGACATGCGCATTGAATTCTTTCAAATTCTTTCAAAAGCTTGTTGCAGGAACACCACTGAGTTCTCATTTACTTTGCTGTCCAAAGCTTTAGGCCATCACCTTCATCAATCATCAATCCAAAATGGCAGCACAAACAGAGATGGCTGAACTGAAAAGGGCTGTAGAGGAGCTAGGTCACAAAATGGACAAACAAATGATCATGGTCCAGGGACTGGTTGACCTCTTCACCACCATAGCCCCGCAGTCGGATATGGGGCTAATCAAGGAATCCTCTCAAACCTGCCACGCTCCTGCCGTCGGAAAGTGCTCGAAGGATATGTTCAAAGACCTGGCTGAGTTTCATGAAGCCAGGACTCGCCCGAAGGAGAATGTTGGATCCTTTTTCAAAGCCCATGCTGAAAGAGAGGATATGTGCAATAAAGAAATCAATCCCAAAGGCAAAAGGGTGCATCATGTTCCTCAATCCGATCGTCGGAACCCACCAAGGTCCTTCTCCCGCTTCTCCACACCTTTGTCCTCAGTTTATGAGAAGCTCCTCGAAGCTGGTTTCCTCAAACCGCTCCTTCCAACCCCTATACCTCGAACATTCCCGGCATCTTACAATTCAAGTGCCTATTGTGCTTTTCATCAAATGCCTGGCCATCTCACTGATGCCTGCTACCGCCTTCGACATGCCATTCAAGATCTCATCGACAATGGCATCATTCCAGCTCCACTCCCATCAAAGCCCGATGTCATTTCCAAACCCGTGCCTCAACATGTTAGTCAGATATCTACCACCTCCACTCAAATCAACCCAACCTCCACCATATTCAATCCTAGCCTCCACATCCTCCCAGAAAATCAATCCAAGCCAATCTTGTCTCTCCCGTCTGAACCCGAGGTCGACCTGACGGCCATAGGTGAAATCGAGATCCTTACTGCCGACACCTGGGTTGGCAGTGATCAGGAGCCTGCAAAGGAGGAATTCAAGAGGAAGCTTGATCAATCAAAGGAGAAGGCGGACAAGCTGTGGTCTTGTGATCGTGAGGATTTTGGGGCTGTTGTTCAAGAAGTTCTCTCCAGTGGGTCTGGCCGAAGAAGCTAAAGAAGCCGAAGTGTTATTGCTTGGGCTTGTTGTCCTCTAACTCCCACCTCTCTGCAAGGAAGTCAAGGGTAACTATAAAAGTTGCATTTTCAAATCGCGTCTAATTTGCATTGACACTTTTGAGTTTGAGTCTGACACAGTGCCTGTCAAGTCGTCTAAAGTCTAGCTCTGAATTGGAGTTCGTGCCTCTTGGCCCTCCATGTCGTAGCTTTTATCCTCAATTCGAGTCTTTTTGCTGTACTTGGCAACCCCGAGGCCTTTATGATATGCATTATCCTGCTTCTAAGTACTTTGCTGGCTTTTAAATAAACTGTGTCGACCCTGACGACGAAGGGATAGATTTCGATGGGATCATCCCCAAGGAAATGTGTTCCCTCGCCGAAAGGGAAGACGAAAGGCATGCTCAGCCTATTAAAAGGAAGAAGTAATTTCAAATAAACTTGAAAGATGAGGTAGACCCCCGAAAGCTTCAAAGTGGTTCAGTGTTGTCCCCAGAAGGGCATTGTACCAATTCAGACATGTTCAAAGAATTCAACAATATCTTGGCATGGATCTTACAAAGATACACCTGGCGATGATCAGAAGATAAAGAAGCATCGAATCCCCTGGTACCGGATGCCAATCCAGAAAGCAGAAGCTCAAAAGGCTCCAGGCCATGTACCATGTCCAAAACAGTAACAGCATCATTCCTATCAAGCGCACATTAAAAAGGTGCAAAAAGGTGGCCTAGAGCGAGGCATTTCAAACCGAAGCAGTCAGAACCCTTTTACTATCAAAGCCATTCTATCTGGGGCTACAATCAAAGATCATCGGCCTCGACAAAGTTCAATACTGTGGTCAACATGGATCAATTCAAGTGCTACTTTTCCTTGAGAGAAGCTCGTTGGGTCGAAAACCACAAGGGTGGGCGATTCCAAGCAAAAGTTAGAGTAGCCTGTTAGACCGAAAACCTAAGGAGGCGGTCTAGGCAAAAATAATAGGCAAAGTCAAAAGCTCGCTAGACCGAAGACCCAAGTGGGCGGTACTAGGCAAAAGTTAGAGCGTAAAAGGAGAGGTAAAATACACGAGTGAACCTTGGCCTGATCTACGTTTTGACCTGATTCCCCAGAACGGGATACGTAGGCAGTCTCTCTCTTCGAGACTCGGTCATAATCGATCAAAGGAATCTCAAATTTTGGCTTTGGTGCACCGTGTTGGCCGCCTGACCTATGTTTCGACAAATCCTTCCTTGAAGCTCGGTCGCAATCTATCAATTGGATCAAAGGCTTCGGTACGTCGCCATAGTCAAGAAGAAGACAAGCTTCATTTGTGCAGAAGGGGGAAAACCTTTCGTCTTTCAATTTTATTTCAAACTACTTCTTCAATTCCAAAGCTGAGCAAAAGTCTTAAAATATCTGAAGTATCAAAAACAGAACAAAATGCTTGCGAGGCCTAACGGCTCACAGTTTATTCTAAGTTCAGCGAAGTCTGGTAGCCGTAGCGGATTTGTAGTCATGCGCGCTAATCCAAAGTTTACGCGTTTTTGTTCAAAGTGATGCACGTTGGTTTCAAACCCGCTTGCGCTTATTCGATTCCTGGAGCAAGCAACAGTAGGCGGCCATCGTGCCTACCAAATATTTTGGACTCCTGCGTGGGTACCTCAAGTTCAAATCAAGGTCTCGGTGCCTCGAAAGTTGTTCTATCATTCAAAGCACCTCGAATATCATTCAATGGGCTTTTGCCAAGTTTTGTCATGTCATGCAAGTCATACGGACCTAATATGACTACACGGGGGTGTCGGTTTCAGTCCGGGCCTATACGAGTCATCTCTTTGCGTCTTTTTGTCCATCTTTGCGATATTTTTCGAGTGTTTTAATTTGTTTCCCATTCTGGGGCTTTCTTCTCAATTTTGTTTGTTCGTACAGGTCATTGTACATCTATTTGACCTTACGCAAGTGTCAGTTTCACCTGTCTACGGGATATTTGAATTTTGGCTCATTAATGCCTAAAATTTCATTTTTTCGCGAATCTAAGAGTCCGCATCGCATCCTGGGGCTCTTTCTCCCTTTTTCATTCCAGCTAGGCACATCTGCATATATGTGTGTCTGTGTGTCGACTCAGCTCACTTGTCAATGCAAATTAGATATTAGTGGTGGGGTTATCCGCTCTCTCTCAAAGGAGAGTCAATAAACTGAAAAATGCAATTTTTACATTGCTACCCTAGCTTCTATCTTCTATCCAAGCAGTGGAATCGTGTGAACAACAAGAGTATGTCAGCCCATGGCAAAACAAAGCATATCTATGGGGCACATCTGCCTAAGCATCAAGGAAGGGGCACACTGGCCCAATACCGTTACTATGTCAACTAAGGCACACCAGCCCACCAGCCCACTCAATGCCCCTCTATTTTGTCACGCAAGCCCGAAACTCAAAAGCAAAAGGCAGTAAAGTAAGGAGACTCAGTGGTAGTCCTCAAGCGTTGTCGTCCTCCTAGGAGCCGCCCTTAGCTTGCATCTGCATTTTCAATTTGTGCATACAATTGAGTACGTATCATTGCATATTGTATATCAACTGTTTAAAACAGGAAAAGTCTATCCAGTGCCAAAGCACGCCTATCTAGTATCGAAAGCAGCAAGTAATCAGGATTTTGGGTTTTCGTACCTGGGATCAAGTCACTGCTAGAACTAGAGCCGAAACCACTACCCAGAATCAAATCAATCAACGACGGTCAGCCATATCGTCCTTCAAATCAATTCGATCAACGACGGTCAGTCATATCGTCCTTCTAATCAATTCAATCAACGACGGTCAGCCATATCGTCCTTCAGATCAATTCGATCAACGACGGTCAGCCATATCGTCCTTCTAATCAATTCAATCAACGACGGTCAGCCATATCGTCCTTCTAATCAATTCAATCAACGACGGTCAGCCATATCGTCCTTCAGATCAATTCGATCAACGACGGTCAGCCATATCGTCTTTCTAATCAATTCAATCAACGACGGTCAGCCATATCGTCCTTCTAATCAATTCAAATCAACGACGGTCAGCCATATCGTCCTTCTCAAATCAACGACGGTCAGCCATATCGTCCTTCTAATCAATTCAATCAACGACGGTCAGCCATATCGTCCTTCTCAAATCAACGACGGTCAGCCATATCGTCCTTCTAATCAATTCAATCAACGACGGTCAGCCATATCGTCCTTCTCAAATCAACGACGGTCAGTCATATCATCCTTCTCAATTCAACGACGGCCAGCCATGTCGTCCTCAAAGTCAATTCAATGCAACGACGATCAGAATGTCGTCCACTTCAATCCATCAACGGCGATCAGCCATATCGCCCGCTTCCAACCCTTCACGGCATTCAGAATATCGCCCGCCGTTCAACTCAGCGACCGCCCATCCAATCAATCACCATAAGGCGGTCTGCCCGTCTAATCAGTCTGTAACAACCGTCCGCCTATCCTGATCCATATCTATGTATAGCAAGTGCAACTTCCAACAGTCTTATTGCTCTGTCTCGGATGGTCTTTGATAAGGAGATTGGCTCTGGTTCCCAACAGATGGAATTTAACCTACCTGACACGACCTACCCGTGGCTGTTGAAGTTTCTGTAGGCCGAAGAAGGTTCAATCCCCCAGGGTAATGATTTGTCCGCAACTGATTAATCCCCAGGAAAGTCCGCCTCGGCATTCAATGATGGTCTGCCCATCCTCGTTTCTCAACAGAGTTCAAACCCTCTTTCAATCAAATCAACGATGGTTTAACGAGTCGTCCCTCAACGATGACCCACCGTCTCAAAATCAACGATGGTTTAACGAGTCGTCCCTCAACGATGACCCACCGTCTCAAATCAACGATGGTTTAACGAGTCGTCCCTCAACGATGACCCACCGTCTCAAATCAACGATGGTTTAACGAGTCGTCCCTCAACGATGACCCACCGTCTCAACTCAACGATGGTTTAACGAGTCGTCCCATAAAATTGACCCACCGTCACAAGTCAACGATGGTTTAACGAGTCATCCCTTAAAGATGACCCACCGTCACAAGTCAACGATGGTTTAACGAGTCATCCCTTAAAAATGACCCACCGTCACAAGTCAACGATGGTTTAACGAGTCGTCCCTCAACGATGACCCACCGTCACAAGTCAACGATGGTTTAACGAGTCATCCCTTAAAAATGACCCACCGTCACAAGTCAACGATGGTTTAACGAGTCGTCCCTCAACGATGACCCACCGTCACAAGTCAACGGCGGTCAGAACATCGTCCGGTTCAATTCATCAACGGCGACCAGAACATTGTCTTGCTCAATTCGTCAACGACGATCAGAATACCATTCGATAGGTCCGTCCGTCTGCAACTAAGTGTTCCCCAGGAGAGTCTGCCTCGGCCTGCCCTGAACAAATATCTTCCCTTCAGTCTTGCTTCAAATGCATCTTCCAGCAGCCTTATTGCTTTGTCTCGGATGGTCTTTGATAAGGAGATTGGCTCTGATTCCCAACAGATGGAATTTAACCTACCTGACACGACTTACCCGTGGATGTCGGAGTTCTTTGTATCGAGGACGGTTTGGTCCCCATCAACGGCGGACCACCCGTCCACTTTCAAGTCAACGACGGTCCACCCGTCCAATTTCAAATCAACGACGGTCCACCCGTCCAATTCTAAATCAACGACGGTCCACCCGTCCAATTCTAAATCAACGACGATCCACCCGTCCAAATTCAATTCAACGACGGTCCACCCGTCCACTTTCAATTCAACGTCGGTCCACCCGTCCACTTTCAATTCAACGACGGTCCACCCGTCCAACTTTTGCCCTCCGCGAGCAGCAGTCTTTCTCAAATAATATGTCCGGCTGAACTCACCGACCAGGTTCTTTAAGGTTCATGCCTTCTTTATCTTGCTCAGGATAGTCGAGAGTAGGGTGTCTAGACAACCTTTGACGTTACTTGTCTCCACTCAACCAAATGGTGCTCCAAGTGCCGTCAAAGGGGGGCTTCTGTAGACACCCCATTCTGGACTGTCCAGATTAGCCCTTTTTACTTCCGTTGTCGACCCAATGATGATAAACGGTCGAGAACAGTTCAGAGTCGATGGAAGAATGTGAGCTTTGGGTGTTGGACCCTCCTCTTTCATACCATTTCAAACCCCTTCAAGCCCTTCAAATCCAGAGCCAAATAAGCCTCAGCAAAACCGTACCTTGCTTGTGCCACCTCCTCCGTGGCGTGCGCCAGGTATTTGCCACGTGTCGGCCATCGACCGTTGACTGAGTTTGACCTGGCGCACGGCAGGTAATAGGTGGCGTACGGAGGGTCAAGACCGGTCAAATCATCGCTTTTACAACACGCGCCCAAGACTTTTGTGGCTCCCCAAGTACAGGGAACAGTGCCCCTGATGATTATATTCGTCTGGCCGTCCCCCTCTCTCTCCTACACACCCCATCAAGGCAAGTCCCATGCATTTAATGCATGGAGGCTCCCTCCTCTCCTCAACCAGCCAAACAGGCCTTAGCCTAACTGATCTCAGTCACCCTCCCCACCATAAATACCCCCCTTGCATTCATTTGCAAGGGGTTAGCACCATTAAGAGTCCAAGTCCACTCCCTCTCTTCTCTCTTGCTCTTGTTCTCCCATTGAAAGAGTGAGAGACAGAGGAGCCCAGTACACACCTCCCACTACTGATCAGTCACCCCATTGCCTCCATCTTCAACCCCCAAAGCTCACTTTCTTCCTCTCATCTCTTGCACACAAGGTATACCACCTTTGTGCTATGTTCTGTTTTCAACCCCTGAGGGGAACCAGAAGGGTTCTGGCTAGTAACTGATACTAGTCCAGGCCCCTTTCTGGTAAAATAAATCAGTCGTAGAAGTCAATACATGGCGCACGCCAGCTCCTCTTAGCCGTACGCCACTCTTGGCTGTACGTGCACAGCTGGCGTGGGGATCATGTAGGGCTCATTTATTGCTCATTTCCTTTATGTCATCACCTTCTAGCATGCTAAAAAAACCAGTCTATTGCTTTCTGTATTTTAGAACTGTTCAAATATAGCTTTAAATACTTGTACTATTTCCTGCTTTCAAGGCCTCTGGGGTTCTTCTGGTCTTGTTCCAGAACCCAGATGATGTAAAGCCAAACACTGGTCAGCGTACAAACCTGGCGTACGGCCCCTATAGGTGGCGTACGACACGTTTGTTAAAGGCCAGTGCCTGGCCCTTATATCACAGCTCAATCTAGGCCTCTTATTCCTCCCCACTCTGTTTATGGGGTCTGTCTTGCTATTTTTCTGGCTACTGGCCATCCCTTATGTCTGTACATGTGTATAATCAATATCATAGACTGCGTGGTTTGCCCTGGGTGTGCACTGGTCCCTTCCAGAGCCCAGAGGATTGAGAGTAGGAGCTGTAAGAAATTGGTGTGGTAGTGTACGCCAGCCTGAAGGTGGCGTGCGCAGGGTGTGCTGGCGTGTCGTGGCTTGGCCATGGCGTGCCAGCATATCGCCTGCTCACGCACCCGACGGGCAGCGTACATCATCCCGATGAATTTCTGGCGGTGCTTGTTCTCAATCTATGTTCTTACATTTAATTCAATTCAAGCAAGCAAATCATCATCCGTAAACATTTTGTCATATAAACTGCAACGTGTTACAGTATTAATCCCTATTAACTGTTCCCCCGCCCTAACTGGCCAAAAATGATCAAATGAGAGAAAAATGCAAACATTTTAAAATGCCCGAGTAGAGACCGATCTCCGGATTGGGCGAGAGGGGTGCCATAAAACCCTTCCCCTCTCGTAACCTGGCTCCCGAACCTCAGATATCGAAGGTGACGACGGACCAGTCTACGCCTTTTCAAATCAAATCAAACCTTTTTCAAAAACAAAGCAAAACGTAGCAAACGTTCTCGAGTTCGGTTCCTTGGGTATTCTTCCGCTAAAACCCGAGTGGCGACTCTGAATCGAAGCGTTTCGCCGCGCTATCTTCCAAAAGGGCCGCCCCCCCCAAACAAACATCCATTCCAAACCAAAATCGGGCGATTTTCGGGGCGCGTGCCCACACACGAATGGACCCCTTTTTTAGGGTTAAAACCGTAATCTGTCATTCTAACTTCCGTCATTATTTGACGTTGTCTTTGAATTTACCTTAAATATTCATGATATTTGTTGCAAGCCTTTATTTGCATCGATCGAGCCTTGATATGGAAGCATCCGTTCATTACCACTTGGATCGACTAACCCTTCATTAATAATCTTAAGAGTTAGCAGACTGAGAATTTAATTTCCACTAACAATGGTTTGGTGGTGTTTACACCATAATTTCGTAGATTAGTCAGCAGGGCTCGACTAGGTCAAATCGTGACACGTGTTGACCAAGCCAAGACTAATTTCGAAAATGTATTAGGCATGTCAAGGGGCCAAATGGATTGATCGACGGTTAGAGCTAGTTTTTCTCAATTCGAGACACGTGTCCAAGGACGAATCACAAGTGGATGATACGTGAAGCAGTTAACAAAAGCAGTTGGGAGAAATAAATACAACATGGAATCGTGTGAAGTAACCATCTGCTCAAAAAATGTGGAAGAGAAAGAGGGAGAAAAGAAGTAACCGCTTGATTCAAATTTGAAGAGGGAATTCCATTCAATTTGAAATTCAAGTCGAAGTGGCAGCCTATAAATACCAAAGTTGAAGACAATTTGAGACCCCACTCAATCGCCCAAAGGCTTCTACTTTTTATATGTACTTTACTTTTCTCGCTCTAGGAGTAGCTTGTAATGTAACCATCTAATCGATTGTGTTCTCACTGTCGACTGACTTCTATTTCGAAGAATAATAAAGTCCATTTTGTTGTTCTTCTTTCATCTACATTCACTTCACTAAGTTTGCTTCCAGAGAAGTCCTGAAATACGGCAAGGAACCAAACTCCACCACTACAAACATCCACATTCCAGCACTTCAAACATCTCTCAGTCGATTATCGACTATAAACGAAAAATAGACAAACAGGTGGGTATGCACTGATGCATTGATTTACTGTATATGGTTTATCCACAAGAGGTTGCTGGGTGATCAAGACATGAAATCTATGATTTTGCTCCCTCCAAAATTAGGTTTCAGGTTTGAGCTATCAACTATTGATGCGCTCAGCTCATATGGGAGTTGACACCGATTTTAATGGACTTTCCGCTAATGGATGATAAAATTGATCCCTCAAAATTAATCAAAGTGTTCGCCTCGACATCCAAGTTATCAGAAAAACTTCTTGTGAAAGACCTAATTGTAGTGCGTCTAGGATCGGTAAACCAAACAACACAAACACACACTGACACACAACAAAATAGGTTTCAAAGACGAAGGACTTAACAAAATAGTACTAGGCAAGGCAAACAAGCCCTCACATTGATGCTATAAGATAGGCCGAAATAATATCCAAAAAAAATCATGCAACAGCAAAAACGAATGGAGTTACAATTGTAGTATTGGGCTACTACTGCATGGCAATGGGGGACTAGCGGGACTGATTATCTGAATTTCATCGGTTACAACCAATAATGGGCGCTCCTCATCATCAGTAGATGCGTATGTGGTTTTACGATTGCAATATTGTTGGAACGTATTGGCGCAACTGAATATGAATATGACAAGTAGAATAAGAGCTGCCATGCTGAGGAAGATGGTGGCTATCAGATGCGTTGCAAATCCCCACCACTGATGTTGTTTGACCATGTCTATTCCGTGATTTATATTGTCCGTCACAATCATCCATGTGACTGCACCGGCCATGCATGCAAACACTAGAGCTTTCAGCAACGGAGGAATCTGGTGCGGTTCGTCGTCATCTTCTTCTTCTTCCATTCTCTCTTTCTCCGGCCAACTCACATAATTTTGCTTATATCTATGTGTGTGTGTGTGTGGATAACTGGCCGTGAGTCTACAAGTCCTTGAAGGATTTGGAGTATGCTATACACAGTGACGGATTATAGTGGGGACACCTATTACTATTCACAATTTTTAAAAGGGCAAATTTTCGTAGTTGTCTTCTAGTTTTACGATTGTCTCAATTTCTTCCCTCTAGTTTCAATTGCTACCAAATAAACCCTGTAGTTTATTTTACGTTCCAAATTAGTAAAATCGTTAATACCGTTAATGAAACAAACGGAAAAATATAATTAAAAAAATTAAGTGCTCCAATTTTCAATCCGGTTGAACCTGTGCGAATTGAAGATCTTATTTTTTAATCATTTTATCCTAGATGATCGTAATGAATTTTTGGCTCTAAGGCCTTTCAACGAATACCCGAAGACTTCTTATTTAGTTTCAGGACTCTCTTAGGATGCTTATTGAAAGGCCTTAAAATCAAAAATCCATTATGACCATTTAAAATAAAATGACCAGAAAAATAAGATCTCCGCACCGGTTCAAACGGATTGAAAATTGGAACACTTATTTTTTTACACCGTTTATATATTAAAAAATATAGTTAAAAAATTAAGTGTTCCAATTTTTAATCTGTTTGAACTAGTGCGGAGATCTTATTTTTCTGATCATTTTATCTTAAATGACCATAATGGATTTTTGGCTCTAAGGCCTTTTAATGAGCACCTTAAGAGAGCAGTAAGGAGTCTTCGGGTACTCGTTGAAAGGCATTAGAACCAAAAATTCATTACAACCATCTAGGATAAAATGATCAAAAAAATAATATTTTCGAACCGGTTCAACCGGATTGAAAATTCGAGCACTTAATTTTTTAATCATATTTTTCCGTTAATTTCATTAACAGTATTAACGATTTTACCAATTTGAAACGTAAAACAAATTACATGGTTTATTTGGTAGCAATTGAAACTAGATGGACGAAATTGAGACAACCGTAAAACTAGAGGGACGACCACAAATATTTGCCCTTTGTAAAAATATTTCTTTGAATGCATACCACTAAATTATCATTCAACCATTGAATATTAATCACTCATTCTATTCCGCAACTGATTTTTCACAATCGTAGTGACAAACATAAAGTTGATACTATAGGCTTAGGTTCCGTGCGGATTTGTGGATAGAAGTGGGAAAAAAGAGAAAATTGGAAAGAAGTGGGAAAAAAGAGAAAATTTAAAAAGAGAATCTCAATTCAAATTTCTTCTTAAGTTTTCTTCCAATTTTTCTCTAATTTCCTTCAAAACAATTATTTGTATTCTTTCTCGAATTCTTTTCCAAGGTTCCAAAAAGAGTCTTAGTTTCTAAGAGAAGGTTAAAAAAAATGAAGTTCCAATGTTAGACACGAGTTGAACCCATGTTTTTCAAGCCTTAAAACATGTGCTGTTGCCAACTAACCAACAACATCCATCTTGCAAGATTTTTCTCAAAAAGTGTATACATCTATATATCGTCAACAGAATAACAGAACATAAATATGCTTCCACCAAAACTTGAACCTCTGTTGCCAAGCTTTAAGAAAATGCTGTTGACTAGCAAACCCAAAGCGGCCTCCACCTAAATTCTTCGTCAAAATATGTATATATCTAAATTATTATTATTATTATTATTATTATTATTATTATTATTATTATAAAAAGGCGTGGGGGCACGTGGGGTGGATCTGCCCCTGGCTATATATATATATATATATATATATATATCTTCACAAATCTAGCTAGGAAAGACCCCTACTAATTAAGCGAAGTGTTGTACATATATGATCGATCGAGTTCTAAGTAAATTTGGTTTTCTGGCTAGGTAGGTACGTATTTGGATAAGATGTGAAGTCCTAAATGTACAAGGAGTGTAATACGTGTTTGTTTCAGTATTCAGTAATTGTATGAAATCGGTCGGAATCTTAGATTTTGGCCCCTAGTTATTTAATCAAACCACCTTGGGCGTGTGGGCCGATTGAGGCCAATGAAATCGAAAGCCAGAAGTGGTTGTTACTATAAACGGCCCCCACTTCTTTCTCTCGCGGGAAACTGCTTGTTTTGTTTCTTTAGATCAGTAAGTAACTCTAAAGATTAAACCAGGCAGAGACGTCCATTTCTTCGCATGCTTCCGCGGTGACTTAGTAGCTGTTGAATGCCTCCATCAAATTACTCTTTATAATTCCACAGAATAAAGGTTCGGTAATTTGATTATATCTCACTGTTACATTCACGGATCCACTGGTTACATCCAAATTTGTTGAATGATCGTATAGGCTTTACTAATTTGTTCTAAATTCTCGGATGCAGTTTCAGTTTTTTGCTTGTGTATGATTAGTTAAGAGTAGATTCGATTAGTAGAAAACGGAGATCGAAGCCTTGGACACACACTGCATGTTCATTTCACTTCGACCAAGAAAGAGTTTTTTTTGAAAACATCCCTCCAACTATCCACTAGATTTTTACTTAGTCCTCAAACTATCAAAATGTTTTATTTAGTCCTCTAACTATTGGCTTGCATTTTATTTAGTCCTTCCGTTAAGTGTTCCGTTAAGTGTCAAACGGCCGGGCAACATTTTGTTTTTTAAAAAAAATTTCCAACCACCAATTTGCAATTCTATGGAGTAGAAACGTGATTATGAGAGCCTTAGAGACAAAATTTGATTATGTCTCTTTAGAATAATATGATCAGAATAATAAGATTTTCACACCCATTCAAACGGATTAAAATTTGAGCACTTAATTTTTTCGGACGGCAACCTTTTGTTTAAAAAAAAAAGTTTCCAACCACCAATTTGCAATCCTATGGAATAGAAACGTGATTATGAGAGCCTTAGAGACAAAATTTGATTATGCCTCTTTAGAATAATATGATCAGAATAATAAGATCTTCACATCCATTCAAACGGATTAAAATTTGAGCACTTAATTTTTTTGAGACGGTTTATATATTAAAAAATATAATTAAAAAATTAAGTGCTTAAATTTTAATCCGTTTGAATGGGTGTGAAGATCTTATTATTCTGATCATATTATTCTAAAGAGACATAATCAAATTTTGTCTCTAAGACTCTCATAATCACGTTTCTACTCCATAGGATTGCAAATTAGTGGTTGGAAATTTTTTTTTTAAAACAAAATGTTGCCCGGCCGTTTGACACTTAACGGAACACTTAACGGAAGGACTAAATAAAATGCAAGCCAATAGTTGGAGGACTAAATAAAACATTTTGATAGTTTGAGGACTAAGTAAAAATCTGGTGGATAGTTGGAGGGATGTTTTCAAAAAAAGAAAAGAACGCCAGCACTTGCCTCTGCGATCGAAGGACTTAAGCATTACAAGGGAAGGGAACACCGTTAATTCATTTATTCCATGGACAAGGACTCCAGAGAATAAATCTATATCGATCACCACTCCATTTTGTTGTTTCTCTGCAAGAATTAAGTTATTATATGCCTCCTAGCAACTTAATTCATTAGGGAGCGGATAGAAGCACTTCACTTGCAGCATTCTGCATCCGTATATATTTTGAGTTCATGCTCTTCTGCCTTTCTAAATTGCCATAATTAACAGGTTTAAGAAGCTTGAGCATTGTGGATATATTTTTTTCATTCCTTGTGCTTTTCGTTCAATACCCGAGTTCTAAACTTAAGATGCTCGCGTGGTGCATTCTTGCTTCGACGACTTTTAATGAATATATGCTTATTATCCTCTTCTTCTTCTTTTTCATGTAGCAGTGAACACTGTTTTTCACGATAAGGAATTTCTGTACTATCCCGTTATGTCCACAAGTATGAATTGCCCGACTCCACTGGAAGTTATTAAGAACTCGTTGCCCTTCACTATCTCCTTCCAACCATCTATGATCTTAGTATCTGCTTGATGTACATTAGTATCAATTTACTTCTTGTCGGTCGCCGTTATAATTAATTAATGTGCAATGGCATCTTAGTATCTGCTAGTTTGGTTCTCAATGGTCATCAATTTTTTCTAGGCCACGTCTCATCATTTTCGCGGGTTGCTAATCAGGTTGGCGTTGGAAGTTGTGTATGGGTTCCTTGCTGCTAACTTGTACGTGAAAAGGGTCTTTGGTGATGATGCTTTATAAATGCAAGCGTGAGAACAAGCAGATGGCAAGCTGCTCAGTGGGTACGTCAGAATTAGGAGGAAGACTTAGGGCATTTCTTTTTGTCTTCAAGACAAGTGACTTACCAAGCAATCAACCTTACCATCCAAGGCATTGCATTGCTATGGTCGTCATGGACCTAACTAAGACTTATCAAGCAATCGACCTTACCATTCAAGCGGGTATAGACTTGAGTGCACAATAACCCAGTACCATTTTCATAGGTTTTATGAGAAAACTGTTCTCCCTTGTTCCTCTGACGTGATCTGCATCATGTTGGCACCAGCAGGTGTGTGTCACTTGTTACTTTTTAACCCTTTTTGTGTCTCAACAATTTTCATTTTGTAATACGGAATAGAACCAGTTCTGCAAGTTTGTACGCGATTTGCCCTTCCTATTCTAAATCATTTTGTGGTGATTTATTTCTCCGCCTATTGTTTGTCCTGGGATTATATGTTTTTCAAAACTGTTACTATTGCAATCTATTGTTGGTTTTGCATTCCATCTCCCACGCTGTCAAGAAGGGGATGTTGGCTATGAAATGGAAGATGTCCACATGATCTTTTGTAATGGATGCTGCATAAGCCGCCATGTTATTGGGAACCTGAGATCTTTAGTAATGGATGCTGCATAAGCCGGCATGTTATTGGGAACCTGAGATATGTGCCCAATCTCTATCATCTTCAGTTGAGGATGGAGTATCTTTTTATCTTTGATGTTATTATTTAGACATGTACTTTATTTTGTCAAAATTGAAAAGCAACACCCAATTGCTTTCGGTCTGGAGGGAGGAATGACCCAAGTGCTTCCCTTCTTCCTTCCCCCAATTGAACTTATAAAGAGAGATCGGCAGTTTTAGCATTTTTGCTTGCAGTCAGGTTGGTTCTTGATGGTTGGTTCAGGTTTTATAATTAAGATTCATTTGAAGGAATTTGGAAGTTAGGTTTGAAAATCTTAAATTTTGATATCAATGGATGAGATACTAATTAATGACTTGGTGGAGGAAGAAACAAAGTAGAATGCAGGATAAATATTTTTTCCATTTGTGTATTTTATGCTTTATGTTCATTTACGGATCGTGTGCCTCGTGTAGCAGGGCATTAATTAACGGTTGCGAAATGCAAATTTAGGCGGATGTTCAACTTAATTGGATGGCTTTACATTAAAAGCGTGGAGGGAACCTCGAAATCTAGCCTAGTCTACGCTTAATTAATTTGCAAGTTCATTGTTTCTTGGGACCATAGCCCAAAGTTGATTACATATGCTCTCCCTCAATCAAGTTGTTAATTGCTTGTACATTTATCCAATCAAGTTGAGGATTGAACGCATTGAAATTAGTAGTGTGATGTGATGGAGGATTGCTTGTGAGAAGGTTTGGTGGGTTAGCAAATGTTGGGAGTGAAGTGAAGGTGAAGAAACATATGTTTTTATCATATTAAAAAGTGTGTGTGTGTGTGTAGATATACTATATATTATGCATCAAGCATATTCTGAGTCCAGAAATCTAATTGCTTGGTGGTTGTGGGTGTATCAGATATTCTTCTTTTGGCAGTGAAGTTGGTTTGAATCCGGTTCTTCTCTTTTCACCTGATTTGGTGAGTTGTTGGAGAAAGTAGTAATGCCAAAACTTTTACTTCAATCTATATCTTATGCATGCTGCTTTTAAAAACTCGGTTAACTTGATTCAGCTGTTGGAGTTCCATGGTTGACGTCTCGTTTGGAGATGGAAGAATCAGGGACCTTTGAGAATCTTCTAGCTGCAAGGAGAGTTCTGAAAAGCAGCTTGGAGAAATCAAGAGACCTAGCTTCTGAAATCCATAAAACCGGCTCGAGATTACAAGAAGTTAACCAAAGATTGCCATCACTAGAAGCTGATATCAAAATCATCGGGCACAAGTGCTCTCTTCTCGAGATCAGAGGACACATCAAACACGCTGTGGGCCCTGCCGCTGCAGTTGTAAAGGTCTTTGACGTGGTCCATGGCCTTGAAAATTTGCTTCTATCCAATCCATCTTTTGATCTCGTTCGCTACCTTTCATTTGTGAAACAACTTGAAGAGGCACTGAGGTTTCTCACAGATAACTGTGGGTTAGTTATTCTGTGGTTGGAGGATGTCGTACAATTCCTCGAAGAGAGAAAAGTCGATGAGGATGATCGGTACCTCTCGACTCTGAGAAAAACTCTGAAGATACTCGGAGAGTTACAGGCGATGGAGGGGCGATCACGTCTCAGTGGAGGGCCTCTGTTTGATGCATTGGAGAAGTTGGAAACTGAATTTCGACACCTCCTGATGGAAAACAGTTTCCCAGTGGCTTTCTCATCAACCTCTGGTGGCCAAAAAGCCTGCGATGTTTCTGCATCATCACCTTTGGCAGTTCCCGTTATCCAGAAGTTGCAAGCCATTCTGGAAAGAACAAATGGTAACGATCGAATTGAGAGTTGCATAAATATTTATGTTGATGTCAGGAGTTCAAATGCAAGGGCTACCATGCAAGCTCTTGACTTGAATTACCTTGACATATCATTATCCGAATTTGAAAGTGTGCAAAGAATCGAGGAATCCATAGATCTATGGAGCAGCCATTTGGAGTTCGCTATAAAGTGTGTACTTGAACAAGAGTACAGACTCTGCAACGACGTCTTCCAGAAGGTTGAATCTGATGTTTGGAAGAGTTGCTTTGCAGAGATTGCTGTTCAATCCGGAATCCAATCTTTCATCAAATTTGGTAACACTATTACCAAGGGTAAGAAGGATGCAATCAAGCTGTTGAAGTTACTGGACATATTTGCGGCTTTGAACAAGCTGAGATTTGATTTCAACAGACTATTTGGTGGAAAATCCTGTGCTGACATCCAAACTCAAACGAGGGATCTCATCAAGAAGGTAGTTGATGGGGCTTGTGAGATTTTCCAGGAGCTTTCTGTTCAAGTGGAATTGCAAAGGCAAAGCACCCCTCCTCCAGATGGCAGTGTCCCAAGGCTGTTAACTTTTATCACAGACTACTGTAACCAGCTGCTTGAGGATGACTACAGACCGATACTGATTCAAGTTTTGGAAATTCATCAGATTTGGAATCGCAAGGAATTCGAAGAGGGAATCCTTTCAAATGAAATCCACAAAATAATGAGGGGGATTGAGCTGAATTTGGATACATGGGCGAATAGATATGAAAACACTGCACTCTCCTGCCTTTTCATGATGAATAATCACTGGTACTTGTTCAAAAACTTGAAAGGCACAAAGCTTGGGGATTTAGTGGGCGACTCCTGGTTGAGAAGGCATGAGCAATACACCGAGTATTATGCAGCTGTGTATTTCAAAGAGAGTTGGGCAAAGCTTCCTTCTCTGTTAAGTGAGGAGGGTCTGATTTTGTTCTCCGATGGAAGGTCTGTTGCTCGAGATCTGGTCAAAAAAAGATTAAAGGCTTTCCGCGATGCTTTTGATGAAATTTATCAGGAGCAATCGGAGTGGGTTGTGTCCGATAAAAGCTTGAGGGTGAAGACATGTCAAAATGTGGTGGAGATGATTGTTCCTGTTTATAGGAAGTTTATGGGCAATTACATGCCTTTGGTTGAACAAGGAGGAACAAGTCCAAACAAGTATGTAAAATACACCGGGGAGAATCTGGAGAATATAATGGGATCCCTGTTGCAGCCAAAGCTCGGGAAGTTTGGCAACACCAAATGCACACACTTGATAGGTAAGATAAAAAATGTCGTCACCAGTCACTTTTCATCAACTCCAGCTGCTGCATGATCTTGTATGTAGTTAATGTTAATTGATAAGCGTTCTGTTTATGGGCATAAATTGCCCTTTCGTATATATTTTTCGTGATTTACAGTTCTAGATTGGATTCGATGATTTGGCCATCAGTTTGACAGTGTTTGTAGTGACCATGGATGGAAAAACTGCAATTTGTTCGGTTGTTTCAACTACCGTGTATGTCTCTCAACTATCTTTTGTTCCCATCAGCTATTAAAATGTACTGGGTTGCATTGCACTATCAACTGATCAAAACTTCATATCTACCTTATTTAGTTTCCTCACTTCTTTCCTACTTGTTATCGAAGTGGATGTTTGGTGGCTGAACTGCTATAAATGGAATCTTGTGAAATATAAAAACCAGCCTCTTAAGAAAGCCCTTTTCCGTCTTTTCATCTAACTATAAACATAAGCTTTTTCGTAAGTCCCTGACAGAAGGTTCATGAAAGGAAATCCAGTAGCAAAAACCAATCAGACAGCAGTTCAAATCCAAGAAAGGGTAAGAAGAAAAAAAAAAAAAAAAAACTGTAGTGATTCTAAAAACGGTTGTAAACCTATGAATTCGAGCAGCTGGTTTCTCTTCTTGATTGCAAGCAGTCATTAAAGCCGGATAACGAATTAGGGTCCATACCACATTGACTCAATAAAACCCTACTCCAGGTCTTGGGAAATGGTTTGGAGAACCTTTTAAAATCAGGGAATCCATACATTTGAAACAAAGATTCACGAGGTAAGATTAAAAATCATGGCAATAAACCCAAGCACCATAAACATTTGGAGTACAAAGAATCTGAACGGTGACTGATCAACCAAAATGAAAGCCTCACACATATTTGGCACCAGGTCCACTAAGAAATATTTTGGCCTCCTAGTCAATAGAAGGTGATCTCATTATTTTGCGAAGAAATGAGCAATCAAGATGCTAAATCTATGGCTCAAAAGATAAGAGAAAGGTTAACATCTATCCAGTGCGAAAATTAAAAGAAAACAAAGATACTAGTTAATGACCTCTGCATGCGATCTTCTTCAATTGTTTCACCTTCTTGAAATCAGGGACATGGTAATTCTTTTCCACCTCCCAAGCAAGTTGGGACATCCCATTAAACGATGACTTTACACCCTTCTCATCCGTTACTTCCCGAGGGAAAGGAATTCGGGCTTCAAATATACCGCTTTGGGGAGAGGTAAGACGCATGTCAAAGCCAAACCGGTCTACCCAAACCATTTTTGCTTCTGTTACCTGCAACATAAAACAATTTAACCACAAGTGACAAATGATTCCTACCATGGGGCAGCACCTTTCCTCAAGTTAAATGAATATGCTACCGAGAAAAAAAAAAAAAAACCTGTGACTTTTATAGGCTGCAAACCTGGAAATCTACATCAACAAAGATGTTGCAAAAGCGATGAACATCTTCCCTGTTGTGTGTGTTAATCTCATTCACGATTCTTTCTGCAAAGTCCCGAAGTGGATCAGGGTTTGCCAATTTATAATCTGATGAGGTGACCCATACACCATCCTGAAAAGGTTCAAAACATTAGGTTTACAAGCCCAAATTATATGTTTGAACCACTAAACTTACTTATGATCATGCACAAAGATGTCCTTAAGTAATAAACATTAAATCTTACTTACGTGCTCAACAGAATAAGAAATGTAACAGCTAATAGAAAACACAAAAATCCTCTGAATAAAATATCAAACCTCTGTAAAATCGTCCATCTGAAATACCCTTTCAACAGCAACAATGTATATAAGGTCGTCATTCACTTCTTCTCCAAACCTCTTCTCCCATGTTGTACAAAGCTTCTGTCAAAAGAAGCAGCTTGAACAACCAAATGAGAAGTTAATCAAAGTCGTAAACTTTTATCAGTGAGAGAAGTAGAAATCAACCTCGTCATCTTTTATCAATGTGATAAATAGATGAGAAAGCTTCTGCCAAAACACGAAGCTTGAACAACCAAGTAAGAAGTGAATCGAAGCCATAGTCATTTATCATTCAGTGCAATAACAAGAGATCAATATCCTAAAACTAGATCAAACAGATAACCCGATACAAATTTCCACTTGCTCTTGTGATATGATATTACAATTATTATCACCTCCTACAACAGCAATATTTTATCAATGTGATAAATAGATGAGAAAGCTTCTGCCAAAACACGAAGCTTGAACAACAAATAATAAGTTAATCAAAGCCATAGTCCTTTATCATTCAGTGCAATAACCAGAAATCAATATCCTAATACTAGATCAAACTGATAAACCGACAAAAATTTCCACTTGCTCTTGTGATATTACAATTGTTATCACCTCTTACAACAGTAATATGCACCTAATTCTGGAACGAGTGGCGAAATCACAAGTGTTGAGGTGCCTGCATATGGAAAGCCTAGCCTTTGCAGCATTCTGGGATTTCAGCTTCACACTTGTTCTGTCAGGTACTTGGGAGCTCCTGTCAGTTCTACTAGGCTTAAAGCTTCTAATTTTTCCGCTTCACTGAAGAATTACTGCAAACCATTACGCACTGGGCTAACAGAATTCTTTCCTGCACTGGGAGGCTTTTCCAATTATCAAGGCTATCTGTTCAGCATGCAAGTTCTCCAGAGCACTCATTTTCTCTTGCCCAAGTCTATTTGTTCAGAAATAGAGCAACTTGCTCAGGAATTTTATGGTTCGTCAACACTCTAATAAAGTTGCTTGGAAGGATATAAGTAGGCCTACAAATGGAGGTGGGTTTGGTCTAAGGACTGTTTGCTGTTATGAGTGAGGACTTATGGACTATCTATCAACAGTTACATGATGAATCTCCACACACAGAACTAGATAAGGGTGATTTACCATTTTCAACACATTAATTCAATCCAGTTGGGCAAAGACCAGATGAGGACTGTACAAAGACTTATACATGGACACAAATAGACATCATTTTGAGTCCACAATGAGTACACGATAATGGAACAGTTGCACGCATTTCATAGCATATCAAAGTTCCAACGGCATAGGCTAAATGGCAAAATGCAATTCCTTTACACAACACCAGCTTACTGCATAATCATACTCAAAGATGAATACATACCTTGAGAAGCATTCTGTCTTCTGGTTTGTCAAGGCTACCTTGAATTGTGCACTGAGGAGTCCGCAAACGACTCTGCCCTAACTGTTTGAAAACAGATGAGAAATATCAAAAAACATAATTAACTACCAAAACCCATCTAGGTTCGGATTCAAGTTTATGAAGAAACATCAACCGCCCATTAGCTGTGTTCCAACTTACTAACTCACTAATAACATGTTTGAGGCGTATATAAGTACCTATTATATCTACACGCACAGAGAGTCCCAACTAAAGTGGCTTAAAACAATCATAAAAAGGGGTGAGATTTTATTTTATATTGAAGTGAATTGAGTAGTGAAGGAAGCAGCACCTGGACATGGAGGCTCGACCTCCTATCCAAAGAGAATTGCCTGTTGGAGTCATTCAAGCAAAGAATCGGGGTGCCTTGTGCATCAACAGCAAATCGAACACCGATACCGAGGGGCCAAGCATCATCCTGGGTTAGAAGAGTAGAAAGAGTGCCCACAGAAGTCAACTCCATGATTGTTCTTGACACCTCAGCTGGGAAGGGTTTATGGTGGTTGTTCGTCGATTCCAAATGGGTAGGCTCTGAAACCACAGAAGAAACTGAGCATTTCAGAGTCTGGAACGAGGATTTCCGAGATGGGTATGATCTTCTTGAAGGGTTGAAATTGGGCGTGTCAGTGGTTTTTGAGAGAGAAAGCGATAGTTTGGAGGATTGGGTAGAGAGGAAGATCGAAAGCGGAAGGCGGGATGTGAGAGACTGGGATTGCTGAAACATCTGATTTTATGGAATCAATTGGGAGTTTCAAGATTTCTGACGTTGGAACACTTGGTTGGAGAGAGAGAGAGTGCTGAAGGCGATGATGCGGTGGTGGGAGTATATCCGTCTAGTGCAGGTGAAATTTAGATGTGAAGGGTAAAGCAAGCTTGAGCGGAGGTCGATGAATTGAATTGGAGTTTGGTTCCTAATGTTATGTGAATCTCGAATTTTTGCCATTTTTCATGTTGATACTCTATATCTATATTCTACGAAGTTGTTCAATGGTACGTTTTATCTTCTTTTTCTTTGTGGTGTCGGATTATTGATACGTGACATATAAATTGTGAGACCCCATGTCTTAAATTGGTTGGATAAGTTTTAAAATGTTGATCTTTTAAGACACGTGATTAGACTAAGTATTAGCAGGTAAGTTGATGTGGATCGTTATAATTGATATTAGAGTACGACTTTGGTGTACATAATAGAGGCCACCTCTAGAATTTGGTACGAGCCTGATTGATGTATTGTACAAATCTAAGCGCTACATCATGGCCACCAGATAAGATTGTTGGGCCAATGCAATAAGGACGTTAAGGTGTGGAAATAAATAAATATATTATAAGACAAAAAAAATACGTATTTCTATGTATTTTTTTATACCTTTAATACACATTTACTATTGTCAGCCTATTGGACTGATTTTAGAATTTTCTGGCAAAACAACTTCATTTCTTGTAAGTTTAGAAGAATCCACCTTAATTTAATTCCCCTAGTTAGGAAACAATGTTAATGCAATCTCAAAAAGTAAAGAAACTATATTTATGGAGGCATATCTGCTAATACCTATGTTGACCCTTTCTGTTTTTAGAGTTTCAGCAAATGATCGGAACCGTTAAAGAGCTTTCGTAAAAAAATTGGCTCATTTTGATATATGTAAGGCCTCGATCGACTCATTCATTTTATCTCGTCAAAATTAGGGATAAATACCGATCAAAGCCTTATCGATATCAAAATACGCTGATTTTTTGCAGAAACTCTTAAAAATCATATTTTAAACATATTGAACGGCTCTGATCATTTGCTGAGACTTCAAAAAATAAGAGGTGTTAAAAATAAGTGTCAGCGGATTCAACCCCTATATTTATTTACTTATATGATAATAAAAGGATAAAAAAGGCAACTCACATATCAAGATGATATAAGCATAACCCCGAAAAAGTGGGCTGCATAGGATGATTAAATTTCCTCATTTTTCTATTGTTCCTTACGTGCTCCTCTCGTCAATGATTAATTTTAGAGGTGGCAATTTGCAATCCAACCTATAAATTCAGCCACTTATAACCCAATTCAATTCAATCCAATCATATTATATAAAATAGGTTGATATGGGTTGAACCCATATAAACCCGTACCAGGTTTAAGGCCCCATTCGGCTAAATAAGCCAAATGGCTTCCTTTTTTTTTTATTTATTATTATTCAATTTTTTTTGCATTTATTAGTTTTTTGTCGATTTTTTTGAGAATTATTGCTTTGTTATGATGAGAGGAATTTAAAAAGTAAAAAATTACAATCGAAACCCAATTTTTTGTGAATAAAGATGAAAAAATTAGCTTATTTTCGTCTTTATTAAAAAAATTAGATTTTGATCGTAATTTTTTATTTTTTTAGATTTCTCTCTTCATGACAAAGCAAATAATCCTTAAAGATCGACGAAAAATTAACAAATGCAAAAAAAATTTTAAATAAAAAAAAAAACCAAAAGGTTTATTTAGCCGAATGAGGCCTAAATGAGTATATTTGGGTGGATGATACTATGGTGTCCCTGGTCATTTTGGAGACGCAGTAATTTTTGGCATAACTTCATTATTATGAGCATAACTAAAGTTCATTACAAATATAACAGTATTCAAATAAGGCATAACCAAGAAATATCCAAAAAATTAATCAAGGCATAACCAAACTCAAACAAGGCATAACAAACAAGTTATGCATTATTATGGTTCTGTTATGCTTGTAATGGATTTTAATTATTATGAGTATAATTAAAATTGGAATAGTTGGAGGGGGAAGTAGATATTTAACCCTAAACATTAATTGTATATAATAATGAAGAGTATAAGAAGAGGTCCTAAGGGAATGACAACACAGTTTTCCAGAAATATACTTACTCTCATAGATTTGTCAAGATTGAGCTCTGAAATGGGTTTTGGTCGTTCGAAATGTGGAGAACAGCTCTGAAAATAGTGGATTAGTGAGTTTCAGGTGTCAAAATCAGGGTTTAAAGGCTTGGATTGAGCAGATCTGGAAATTTGGAGTGAAATGGTGTATCCAGCAAGATTTTCCGGCGCCGTTTTAGGGTTACAACGAGATTTTCCTGCGAGTTATCCGGCGAGATAAATGGTGGGGATTGAGACTCGAAGCTCTGATACCAAATAATGCAAACCAAGATACCCATAGATAATGTAGAGAGAGAAACTCTCAAATGGAATACAAAAGAGACTATCTCTTAATAATATTTGTTCAAAATGATAAAAAGTAAGAGATTCCAACACATATATATAGACCCCTTGCTACTAAGAACACAAAATAACATAAGTACCCTTACTACATACTACATCATAAAGCTCCCAACTGCTCATTCTTACAACTATTTTTTTGAAGCAGATACTAATTTACTGTGCTCATTTTATAGATACTAGATTTTTTTTTGAACCGCATAGATACTAGATAGAAATGGAAAGATTCACATGACTAATCCATTCATGGAATTGTTATAGGCAGTTGCCCCCTTTAAGTTGGATCAACAAATAAAGCATTAATAGTTTTTCAATTTTTTCCACCAATCAAAAGATATCAGTTAATTCTTTTGATCCCTCTTTGTCTAATGTGGATCATTTGGCGGGAAAGAAATTCGAGATGCTTTGATAGGGTGGAAAAACCTTTATATAGAATTAAAAGTTTTTTGGTGAATAGTTTGTTTAGTTGGGACAAGAGAGAATGTGATCCTTTCGGCATTCCCTTAATGCCTTCATCTATATAATTATTTACTTATAAAAAAAATACGAAAACACGACTGCTGAAATGGACATATTATTTACTTATTTACTTACAGTATAAGATTGGACGGAGGAAGTAGTCCATTTAAGTTGCTAGCTGTGATAGACTTCCAGTTACTTTTGTGCTTTATACCTTTTTTGTGTTGTTGGTTTACATTTTAATGTTTGTCATGCTAGGCTAAGGCTCCGTTCCGGAAACCTTTTAAAAAAATAAGTACTTATTTTGTCACTTCTCATTCAAAAATAAGAAGGGTCATTCCACAAATTCAAACAAAAAGTTCCTTTCACATTTTCAAACTCAAAAATATTGTAAATGAAAAAAAAATCAATTTTTTTTGCACCGTGTTAAAGATCTCAATGAGATCTATCAAATAAAATCCATAGTGATAGGAAAATTATTTGCGTAAACACAAGATTTTTGAGTTTGAAGTTGCCTTATTCAAAAAATAAGACTGTTGATATGATAATGGGCGCCGGCGGAGGAAAATCGTACCGGCGGCTTCACCGGGCTGTCTCCGGCCACCGGATGGCCGATCCGAACCGTCCAAAAATTCTAAATAAAAAACCAAGAGGGCTCTTCGTGGGAATCAACGGCATCCGAGGTGTGTAGGGTGCTTGATCCGAGCGCCTCTTTTCCGTGTATATATGAATCATCATATATACACGGAAAAGGGGCGCTCGGATCAAGCACCCTACACACCTCGGATGCCGTTGATTCCCGCGTAGGCCCCCTTGGTTTTTTTATTAGAATTTTTGGACGGTTCGGATCGGCCGTCCAGTAGCTGGAGACGGCCCGGCGAGGCCGCCGGTACGATTTCCCTCTCCGGCGCCCATTGGTACCTATATAAATTCTGAAAAATAAGCACCTCCTTCTTATTTTTTGGGAAACAAACTTTCTTATTCAACAAAAAAATAAGTTCTTATTTGGTTTCTGGAACGCACTCTAAGCTTGCTAGCTACGGAGGGACCTTGCACCTCGACCAAAAAGAGGTCGTGGTTCTGGGGAAGGGTTTGATATTATGAAAAGCGGAGATGCCAGAGTTGGTCTAGTGGCTTTCCCTTCAGTTGGGAAATCAACACTAGTGAATAAATTAATTGGTACTCTTTCGGAGGTGCGTAATCCTCATATCTGATTTCATGCATGTCTCCCTAGTCCCTCCCTTAATGCGGATACGAGGCAACATTGTCTATCCAAATATGTCAACAACTCTATATTTCTTGGACCCGGGGAGTGTGCTGCGCAGCCCCGTGCTGCGCAGCGTGCTGCACGGCCTTCGGCGCCGCCTTGTCGGCATCGGTTCGACGATCGGAGACGTCCACTGCGTAGAGCTCGTCGAATACTACAAGTGTACCAAAAATCAACCCGATCAAGTATTGTTAAGTGTCTCATCGGAACACATATAATTCAAAAAGAATGTATTCAGTGGTTTTGATCCAGTTTCGTATCCATTAAGATTCATTTTTTTTCAAGTTATATGTATTCCGATGAAGTACTTAACGTTATTTGATCGGGTTAATTTGTGGTACACTTGTAGTATTCGACGAGCTCTACGCAGTGGACGTCTCCGATCGTCGAACCGATGCCGGCAAGGCGGCGCCGGAGGCCGCGCAGCACGCTGCGCAGCACGGGGCTGCGCAGCACGGGCCCTCTGTCCATATATCTTTGGGAAGTATTATTCCTTAATAGCTTATTGTTCATAGCGTTTATATGAATGTTGTATTTCAATTGAGACCTTAAGCATTTTTCGTTGTGTTAAACTGGGAAGCAATATATATGTCCCATGTAGTTTGGTTTCTGTTTTTCCTTTCTATTAGATTTGTATAGGGTTCAATGATCTAATCTGATCTGATCTCTCTCTCTCTCTCTCTCTCTCTCTCTCTCTCTCTCTCTCTCGCACAATTAAATTCCAACTTTGAAGCCTAATAAAAAAGAATGGGATGCTGCTAAGTAAGATGTTGCAACATAAATAGTGACTTACCTACCCACACTACAACTTTGGAGGAGATAAAAGCATCAATAGAGAGGTTGCCTGCTGTAGTTCTGGGCAAAATTTTCTTTTGGAGAAGGCACTAGTCGAGTTTGGTTCCTCCAGACTCCAGTAGTCGAGTTTGGTTCCTCCAGACTCCAGTATATATTCTCCTCCTCTTTCTTCTTTTCTGCGCACATAACCCAAGTACTATTCTCTAGTCACTGTTCCTATTTCTTCTTAATACACTGCTTAGAATCAGATGTGCCCAAGCCTAAAATTCGAAGGCTGAGCTTGGAGTTATGACTTGTGCGTTGTGTTGGGTTGGGCTGTGCTTGCACCCATCTTATACCTTAATATAGTCTGGGTGGGCCTACATCTGGTTGGGCTTGGCCAATGGCAACCATTAAATTGGATGAAGGCAAGAGGGGACAAAGATTATAATTCTTGACCTATGCCGAAGAGCTTGTTTATAAAGTGAAATGAATTTTCCTGGTGGGAAGCTGAAAGGTTTATAAATAACTTGTAATTTTTAACCAATGCCAGAGCTATCTAATTGGTTACTTCGTCTAAGAAGCCTTCTTCTCTTTTGGTTTCTCATATTTCTGTTTTGAACGTTCAGATTTAGAAATTGCTTATAGACAGAGTTAAGGCTCTTCTTGTTGTAGTTTTCTCAAGACCTTAGGTTTCCATGGCTCACTAGTTGCTTCCTATGAATTCACGTTGACAGGGAGCTAAAATTCAGGCCGATCATTCCGATTGATGTGTTGAAGGGGCTTATCCCGGTCTTTGGTGTAGTTTTCTGCTTTAGTTGTGGCAATGTACATAAACAACATCATTATATTGGTCCTTTCTTCTTTTCCTCTATTGACTTGTGATTAAATACCACTTGCACCATATGATTCTCATTTTCCACTTGTGATGATTGACTATTTTTGGTAGTTGTTGGATCTACCTGGTATTATCAAGGGTGCTAAGGATGGAAAGGGTAGAGGGAGTCTGGGAGACAGGTAAGCTATGCTATTGTTGTCCATCCTCTGTTTTCTCTTCCATTATCAGCTATGAGATTTTTATTGCCTTTACCTGAAAGACTTGTCTAGGTCCCGTGAATGATTGCATATTTGTGTACCCATGAAAGTTGTGTTTGGTTCCCATGGCTTGACCAGTTTCCCTTCTGTCAACTACTTGGGTGACAATTGTTTTTTTGAAAGATTAGACTCTGTTACTCACTGCCACTGCATTTCTATGCTCTTCCGAAATGTACTTTGACTAGACACTGCATTTCATATTCTATTGATTAACAAGAATTAGGCATATACACAGTATCAGAGTCGGCATATTCTGGCTGTTATCTGTATGCTCTTGAATCCTTGATGCATCTAACACAAAAACAGGCCAGCAGCAATGCTGATTTTTTGGAAGATATGTTCTCGAACTTATTTATAGTTTGGCTCTAAAAATTTGAGTTTATCAATTTTCTAATTTCACTCATGGAAAATCAATTGCAATAATAATCTAATGTAGGACAATCACATGCTATTATACAATGGACATCTGTATTTTAGAAAGCATCCTATCGTGTATTCTTTTGATGGGTATGAACATGCTTTTTGGTACATATTATTTCTTTATTATGGCGACAACCGTTAACACATTAAAGATTGAATGTCTATCCTTGTAACGCCCCGCCTTTTCGGGGGTAAAATAAAATAATTCCTTAGGAAAATTTTGCTAAATAAATATGATTTTTCAAAATAAATGTTTTACTACAATTTCAAGAAAATTTACTGATTCAAATGCATTAACTTCAGAGCTGACTCTAGGCTTGACACGAATTCCGAGCATACTTGATCTCTATTTCTGATGTTCTTTCCACGTTGAACTGCACCATCATTGAATCCTGCGCCCTCTGGCAAATTGATCGCCGAAGCAAACGATTTGCCAGGATACAAACGTATCCGTGAGTGATAAATCACCCAGTAAAATAATCCAACCCAACCACCCCTCTTACTTTACAACTAGCAGGCAGCAGAATAATATGATAGAATGATACGAGAAAGTAAAACAGAGATTATGTACATAAATCAATTCATTACTATCCATTAATCTATCGTGTAATCTAAGATCTCCTCCGCGGAGTCTTTCCTCCCCAACCGTTAGCTATGCTCGGTCCCATGAGGTCACTTCCCTTTGCTGTCGCAGATGTACCTAAGTTATGTACCGAGTGTGCATCCCAATAACTACAACAAGGGGAAAGCTTATCATGCCTGAATCACAACTAGGGTTCGCCTATCTTACATACCACCTTCACAATCATCACTGGACTACCGCTAGATTTAACTCGTCACTGGGCTTACTTTGCCAGTTTCAATCTCATCACAAAACATCGCTGTACCACCCGCCAGGTTTTATCATCACAAAACGTCACTGACAAACCGTCAGGTTTTATCAAAATATCACTGGGCTTACTTTGCCAGGTTTTATCATCGCAAAACATCGCTAACCAACCGTCAGGTTTTATCATTGCAAAACATCACTGACCAACCGTCAGGTTTTATCAAAACATCACTGAGGTTACTTTGCCAGGTTTTATCAAAACATCACTGGGCTTACTTTGCCAGGTTTTATATCATCACTGAACTCCCGCCAGTCTATCAATTCATCAATCACCACTGGGCTTACTTTGCCAGTTTCAAATCATCATAACCAACTCATCACATCTCAGAAATCACACCTGCAGGCAATCTAAAAAAAAATAAAACTTTCCAATTTATCCATCACCAACATCGTCTATGTTAATTCTATTCGCATACCACCCCATGTCTCTAGGGTCCAATCTAGCATATAAATCAAGTGTCGGAGCAACATACAATTAATCAAATAATAATTAAAACAATTAACGAGCAATGCAATCACACAACTTTTTATGGATGGGCCGTTGCCCTTAGTCTTGTATGGCCGAGATGTTATTAAAGAAGTAAAACTTTTATAAAAATTATAATAAAATATTTTCTAGGCTCTTATTAATTATTTCTAATTAAATAGTTTAATTAAAAGCTAATTAAATGCATTAATTAGATAAAAAATATTAGAATAATTAATCATGACCTAATAAGAGTCCTAAAGGTCCTATATAATCAGTTGAATATCAAAAGTTGGGTTCGGAGGGTCGAATAATTAAATTATATGAAAACGTTAATTAAAATGACCGAAAGTGAAGTAAATAGACAATAAATAATAAGTTATAAAAATAAATGTTGAGACTGACATAATTTCATATTTGGACAGTGAGGAGTCTAAATAAAATTACTCGGGTATTAATAATAATGTTTATAATGTCGTAAAGTAATTTTGATTGGAATTACTTTAAAAATAATAATAAATAGTGAATTAAATAAAATAAATATTTAATTTGACAAGTTACTGTAATTGAGATGCAAAGAGTCTAGAAAAATTTTGTTGAGTGTTAAAACGCTAGTTTAAAGGTCGTAACTAATTTTTGTTTATAAACTTTGAACGATAACTAACAAATAATTTAATAAATAGATAATAAAATAAAAAAAATATGGCCTTAACAAGTTATGATTTTTGAAGTGTGAAAAGTCTAGAAAAAATAGTTCGGGGGTCGAAAATCAAGTTTAGAAGGTCGCAAAACACATTCGAACCAAAACAGTCGAAACCGCAAGGTTTGACCGAGTCAACCTTGCGGCTAAGCCTCCTGCCGCTAACTTAGTTCTGGTTCTTGCGGGCCGCAAGGTCCGGGGCAGGTTCGTTTTTTTTTTTTTTTTGCTACGGTTTTGATGCATGGGACCATTCGGGCTATTGGGTTATGCTTCAAAACATTAAATATACTTAGAGGGAGGGTTGGGAGAGATTATACTACCTCAAATCGGATTGAATTGGTTTTTGATCGAAACTTGAAAATTTGGGAAGAAGGTTTCGGGTTCTTCGATCGGGGAACTTCGGGACCGAATTGGGTGACGTTTGGCGATGCTAGGAGTTGTAGGAAGCGTCTGGAATGATCGAATTGGATTTCGGTCGAGTCTTGATCACAAACTCACTTTTCTCTCTCTTTCTTTCTCTCTCTAGAACTCCATAGATTGGAGCTCCAATATCTCCTATTTTTCTCCGTTTTCTGGACTGGTGAGGCGTGAGAAATTTCGTGGTGTGCCCTAGAGTCGACGTACCAGGGTATATATAGGAGAATTTGAAGAGTTTCAATTGAAATTGGATTTTAAAGAGGTTGTATTCTATCGGGTTTCGGAATGGACGAATTATGGACGGTTTTCGTGCTCCGAGAGGTGTTAGAGACTGAGTAGGAGAGGGAGGGATGATAGGATTACATGCAAGCAATTAACATAAATTAAGAGTAAGATAATTAAGACTAAATTAATTTTATTTGTATATATCTACTAGATAATTATAATTAAGATAATTTTATTATTACAAACGATACTCTTTAAATGATTTTATAAATGATAAAATTACGGGTCGTTCCAAGTTGAATTAAAATTTTGCTAAACTAATTTTTGGTTACGAAAAATAATAATCTAGATTTTGGTTTAATCTAATAACACTTTTAAATAATTAATCAATTACTATAGACTATTTGATTAAAAATAATTTCTTTATTCGAAAAAAAAGGGCAAAAATCCGGGTCGTTACAATCCTAACTTCATTTCAGATGTTGAGATGGATGTATTGTAAGACTAGACGAGACATGTTTAAAAATGAAACGGTTCGTGAGATGGTAGGTATAGCACGTATAGAAGAGAAGTTGAGAAAAAATAGGCTAAGGTGGTTTGGGCATGTCTGCCGTAGATCAGGAGATGCAGTAGTTAAGAGAACGAATAGGATAGCTTTGGGTAGCAATGCTACGAGAAGGGGTAGACCTAAATTGACATTAGATACTATGGTGCGCAAAGATATAAGTATAGTAGATTTGTGTGAACAAGTGGCCCTTGACAGAGCTCAATAGAGAAAAAAGATTCATGTAGCTGATCCCAAGTGATTGGGACATGAAAAAAAAAATTGGTTACTGAAAATTACGCTTTTCTTAGTTCCGTAGAAAACTTGACAGTAATTGTCCCATGTTCCATTCTATGTAGTGGATCTGCTTTGTCCTATGAGAGTGTTATTAGGAATTCGCTTATCGGACATATACACACTGAATAATACAGACATAGACATGGTTGACGTATGGTATTTCCAGATACAAAATGAAGTTGAATTGAATTGAGTTTACAGAGCAATCTCTCTATTTATTGAATTGAGTTTAAAGAGCAATCTCCAGATGCAAAATGAAGTTGAATTGAATTGAGTTTACAGAGCAATCTCCAGATGCAAAATGAAGTTGAATTGAATTGAGTTTACAGTGCGAATCTAGGTGGTGCTGCTAATTTTCTTCATCTGTCATCTGCTCGCCACCACCTGGATTCGTACCCAGTAGGATTTAGATTTGTGCCCAAATTCTGCTGAGCGATATCAAGATTTGCATTTGGTAGGATGTTTTAACCTAATAGTGAGTCAGCCGCTGTTGATAGTTGCTCCCATGACCAGTCACCCCTCAAATTAGACCAGTTAGCACCAAAAGGAGACCCCTCGTACACGGTTGGTTGCTCCCCTGACCAGTCTGCACCAAAATCACATGGCAGTTGCATGGGTGGCGGACCTTGCGGTGCTAATGACCAGTCGGCACCAAAATCACCTAGCTGTTGCATGAATTGCGGCAGACCATGTTGTGGTTGATACATTTGTTGATTATGGCTGATCATTAGATTCACTTTCTGTAGCATGTGGGGTTGCATGAGTTGTGGACCTTGTGGTGCTGGGTCCTCCCATGACTAGTCAACGCCAAAATCACCTAGCAGTTGCCTGTGTTGCAGCAGACCATTTTGTGGTTGATATGTTTGTTGATTCTGGGTGATCAGATCTGGTTGCAGCAGATTCACATTCTTTTCCATCTGGGGTTGCATGGGTTGTAGACCTTGCGGTGTTGGGTTCTCCCATGACCGATCAGTGCCAAAATCACCTAGCAGTTGCCTATGTTGCAGCGGATCATTTTGTGGTTTATACGTTTATTGATTCTGGGTGATCAGATACGTTTGCAGTAGATTCACATTCTGTACCATCTGAGGTTGTAGGGGTTGGGGACCTTGCAGTGCTGAGTTCTCCCATGACCGGTCAGCACCAAAATCACCTAGCAGTTGCCTATGTTGCATACAGCTGATCATTTTGTGGTTGATACATTTGTTGATTTTGGGTGTTCAGACCTGGTTGAAGGGACTTCATCTTAGGTTGAGGGGGTGAAAGTCGCACAATGACGCAATCAACTACCTGCAGATCAAGACATGAAGAGAGAGTGTGTGTGTGTGTGTGTGTGTTCATACCTGGTTGAAGGGACTTCATCTTAGGTTGAGGGGGTTAAAGTCGCACAATGACGAAATCAACCGCCTGCAAATCAAGACATGGAGAGAGAGAGAGAGAGAGAGAGAGAGAGAGAGATTGCATTTGGTGTGGGCTTGATCTTGATTGAGTATTAATGCATGTGCCAAGAAGTTTTGAGCACCTTTCATCTTTCCTTCTAGAATTTCCTTCTAGAAAGACAAGCGTCCGTTTTTGACCAATTACGTTGTTGGTATGGACAGGCACATTTGTTGTGATCCGCCAGTACCCATTGGCAACATCCCTTATATCTTTAGTCTGTTGAGGGTATTTTTCATCCCGGAGGAAAAAGAAAAACAAAAGAATCTTGGGTTTTGTGCAATGGATGTTCAACAGCAAAAAGAAAAGATCAGTATGAATTGAAAAAATGTTACATCCCGGTGATCCCGCCCGAACTATTAATCATTTAATCTTTGACTTTGTGGCAGTGGTGCTAAGTAATTGGGAAGGTAAAGTGCTGGATGGCAGGACCAAATCAGTGAGAGTATCCTCAAGCTTGCAAGTTGCAAGGTGAGTTATTAGCCACTTGTGAAACGTGCTTATTTTTAAAGGTTCTGGGGATCAAAGATGCAGAGGTAAAATCCGACAACAGGCAAGCTATCCCCCTAAGCGTTTTTTGAAGTAGTTCCCCCAAGAACAAGATCAAGCATATGTCTAAATGCTTTCAACTACCAAAGAAACTGCCAAGAAGAAAAAGAACCGCCAGAATTCATTACAGATTAATCCCAGTTCAAGATTTCTATCATTTCATCTTTCATAAAACACGATTTGCACATCCATCGCATGTGCCCGGCTGTCTACTATGTATACACACAAACACACACACACACACAGACCAACAATTACTTCTGGGTGAGTAGAGTTGTAGGTTCAGGGATGTTGTTTTTTGGCAAGGCTTCACCGAGTTGTTTTTCGACTGAGTACTTGCTGATTAGAGTCTCATCCGAAGGGTGGAAATAGTATCCTAGTGGGCTTCTGTCTGCCCATGCTTCCCAACTTTCTTCGTTTTCGTGGTTTTCAATTAATGGCATCAGATTGAAGGGAGTGTTTTCTTGGTTTTCAATTAATGGCATCAGATTGAAGGGATCCTCAGGATCCATAGCCATTTGGAATTACAACGAGAGAGAGATAGAGAGAGAGAGAGAGAGAGAGAGAAGTGGGGAGGGAGAGCCATGCAGAGAGAGAGGGGTAACGAGAGTCTTAGTCACACAGGTAACGGGAGCAGTGTTGATTTTGAGTTATTTGCTAGGATATATACTAGAGATATTTATTTTATTGCAAAAAAAGTCCAAGTTAAATATAAAGTCTGGAGTATTTACTTACCTCACGTGGCATTCTGTTCCTGTTTTCATTCCAGTAAACGAGATTCCACAAGGCTCTCCACTCCTGGGCAGAGATCGACTCTCGCTCTCTCTCTCTCTCTCTCTCTCTCTCTCTCTCTCGATTCTCCCCTCCCTCCTCAGGAAAGAGATCGACACCATGAACCATTTGTCAGAAAAGGCGACATGTTTTCCCGCCAAGTTTAAGTTTTCCGAATTTCCGCAATTTTTTATTTTTTTGTTTCAGTTTGTGATTTGTGCGGTTTTTCTTCTTGATTTTGTTCAGGATTTTGTGGTATTTGTTTTCCCTAGACGCTCATTGTTGTGTGTGTTTGAAGCTACTCTAGCTGTGGTGTTTTGGTTGATTATTCTGTGTCTCAAGGGTTTTCCCCTTGTTTTCAACTCTGTTTTGATGGTATGTTCTTGGTGTGAACAACTACAGCAACAACAAATCTAAATGCTTCAAAATATGGGGAATAGTGAGAAGGACGCTCGAAAGATGGATCTGCATCTAGGCTTCTGAGAGTCCGAAGGAATCAAAGTTGAGTCGGTGTACTTTCCTCTTAAAGGTGAGTCAGTGTAATTTCTTATGGTGAATCTGTCAACATAATGATTGTGATTTTGTGTTGTATTTTGAGACCTATGAATGAGTTTGTATATTACAATTTCTTGTGCAGCATGGCAGTTTGCCAATTGCCCTTGGGCAAATAAATCCAACAGGTAATCTTTTTCCTCTCCTCCTGTCTCCACACTCAAATTTGGTTCTTAAGGCATACATAAGTAGAAGCAATGGAGCTTTTTAGTCTTCAGTTTTTTTGTTGGATTTTTTAGGCACGAAGATCTAATTTTTTTTAGTATTCTTGCATTTTCTGCATTATCTGAAACTGAACGGTTTGCAGGTGTAGGTCAGTGATGATGTTCATCATGGAAGGTTCAATGTTAACAAGGTAGATTGAATTAGAGTTTGAAGTTTTGATATACTGTTGTGGGATTTTAATACTATTTTCTGTATGCTATGAAGGTGCTTCAAAATTTGGTATGCATATGTTGTGCTTTGTGGAACTGTATTCCATCTGTAACAAAAGGAAATACCTTTGCATCACATTTTCTGATGGATAAGTTGAATAACCAAAAAAAAGAAGGAATAAATCAATTGCTTTCAGGGAAGGACATGGCTTACAGAATGTATACAATGGAGAGTTTTTAATTTGTAGAACAAAGCAAAAAGGAGGTGGCAGTTGAAAGAAAGGCACATAGAGGAGCAAACGTGGGCACCACCTAGGAGGAACTTGACACATTCTATGTATAAATTTGTAGATATATGTTATAGTACTTGTTTTCATATGTATTACGTATAAATGTATAATTAACAAATGTATTATCACTGGAAATCAGACCCAATTTCTCACTGTGATCTATATTCTTCACAAAAATAGACAAATATACGTAGACACGAGATAACAAAAGATAGACATTCTTTGTCTTCATCTCTTTTTAATTTGCGGATCTAGATGTTGCCCATCCGAGAGTCATGATACTAGCTCAATGGGAATACAACATTGTATTACTACGATATCCACCATTGTTGTAGCAGTTCTCTTTTTTGACACTTCCTGATCAGCCATAAAGTTGGAGAATACAAGATAGTGAATTTGAATTTTTATTATCACGTATAATATCTCAGACAGCACTAGGTCCATGAGGTACTCACCTTCAATTTGGTCCTCCCTTTGATATATAAAGGTTATAAAGGTGTAGGTCTTAAAGTTATATACATCAATGCTATGTAAGACTCTAGCAGAGTTAAGCTATGTAAGTATGCGACAAGTTTGGTCAATTTTTGGTGTACTTCATGGTCTCTGCTATTTTTCTCACTTACCAAAGAACATATTTTGGTTGGACTTGCTAGCTATTACTACTAAAGTTACTAAGCCAAAATATAAGAATAATAATAATAATAACAACATTAGGACCGGAAAGAAGCCAGTGAAACTAAGCTTCTTTGAGATGTATTTCTATGTAAATATTTGCCTTCCAATTCGATAACTTTACACCTCTATTTTTTCGCAGGTTCAGCAGGAGTTAAACAGGACAGAAGGAATATTTTCAGTAATATGTGAAGAGCAACCATTTTCGTACATGGTAGTACCAAATGTCTGAAACCAATAAACGCAAATGAAGAAACCATGTTTGACTACTTCTACTATGGTGCCAAAAAGGAGTAAAGAACAACCAAGGGTAACATTCAGTCCCCAAGAACAACTTTACTCATAAAACAAAAACTTCATCAAGGATAAAGTCATGGATAAAATCATCCAATGAAGAAGGATGATACTATATATGGTGTCTCCGGTAATTTTAGGGACACCGTAAGTTTTTGTATAACTTTATTATTATGAGCATAAGTAAAACCCATTACAAGCATAACATAACTCAAACAAGGCATAACCAAGGAATATTCAAAAAACCAACCAAGGCATAACCAAACCCAACCAAAGCATACCAAACAAGTTATGCCTTGTTATGGTTCCGTTATGCTTGTAATGGGTTTTGGTTATACTCATAATAGTTTTGTTATATCAAAAGTTATGGTATCTCTAAAATGACCCGGGACACCGAAGTCGTTCCCAATGAAGAAGGAAGAATTGTTCATTCCGTACATTGAAAAAGTGCTATTTGGTACCATTGATAACGAGTATGTGACTATGCAACGATTTCAAAGAACAGTTATAATAGGTTATTTATTTTCTTCTTTTTTGTGGTCAAACTTCTGAAATTAATACTACTAGAAGTTTGTTTGTATATTATTGCTAAATTGTTAATAGAGAAGTTGAATTCAGTTTGTTTTTATGAATACCCTATTAAAGTTTCTGGAGTCGTCACTGCCAGACACACGTGTTCTAGGTTTTTTTTTTTCCTATAACAACTGGTGTTAGAAACACGTGTGTGAAACCTCATGTTCAATCTACCTTGCTAAAAGTTTCTGGATTTGCCACTGCCCAGATGCATGTGCTATAGGTAATTTTTTGAAACAACTAGTGTAACGCTCCAATTTTTGAAAATGTTAATTACATATTTTTTTTATTAATTTACTAGTAATAACTTATAAAACGAATTACGGATTAAATTAGCATTTCAAAAGAGTTTAGCAGCGAAAGTCTTAAATACTTAAATAGAAGTCCTGTCCTCTGGTGATATTTATATCCTCATCCTTTGTGTTTTGAATACTTTAAGGCCTCATTTGATAACTGTTATAGATAGGGTGAGATTCGTAATAAGATGAGAGTGAGATAGGATTCGTAATGAGATGGGATTAATAGTGAGGTTGTTAAATCACCCTCTCATGTTTGTTTTGCACGGGATTAAACGATAGCATTATTAATATCATGTTTGTTTAGGTCTGGATGGGATAGGATTACACCATAATTTCCTTTATACCCTCAAACCATAAGAATAAAATTAAAAATTTATTGTAAGGTTAAATAAATAAAAAGTATGCAAATATTTTGTTTGCTAAAAAATTATATGTACAAGAAATCATCATGCACCAAGTAATTCAGGAGAATAACCGTTCCACTGGGGCAATGAGAGGTTTTTTTTTTTTTTTTTGTTACTTCCAAAATTGAGAGGTATGTTTCGGCTTCTCCTATCAATGGAACAAAAAAGTCAACTTTTTCCGTTGAAGTGCACACATAGGATTGTTTCTTTTTTTCCGTTTAAAAAAACTGAGAGGTGTGTTGGGGTTATTGTGGGGAATAATAGAAATTACCTAGGGCAATGAGGTAATTTTGGACTACAAGCTTGGGATAGGATTGCTAATACCTGGGGGGGAAGGTATCAATTGTCCTACACAATGGTGGGATTAGCATTCCCATGTGATTAGTAATCCCCTCCACTTTTGTGCAAACAAACAAGGGATTAGTTGGTCCACAGCATTAGTAATCCTATTCCAATGCTTAACACACTTATCAAACAAGGCCGAAGTCTCCATTGTGACATTCAAATAATGCCAACAATACCCTTCATTAATACGATTAGACCATTTATTGGAAGGGTTTGGAAAATACTTTAAATTTTTAATTGGGCAGGGCTTGAGATTATTAATAGAAGCCCAATTATTTATTTGGCAGGCTTGTATATGAGCAAATCTCATTATTATGTCGTACAAGCCCGATCCGATCCAATGTTTGTGCAGCCCTAGTCATCGATACTTACCAACTAACCGTTGATATGATTCGTATTCTCCTATTTGTGACCCAACTGATATGTGTGGTGCCTGTTGAAATCCAAACTTGATCCAGTGGCTCAAGCCCGTTCAAAATTAGGACGGATCAGGCTCAATGTCAACCCGAGCCTAGACCCATCTGATTCATAGGGGTAGATCTTTGGGCTAAAGGTTTTGAAGCCTGACTCTGCTCGAAGCCCGGCCTTGGGCTACCTTGTTAACTAGTCCTATCCAACCCCGTCATGAATGGTATGTCTATAGTTCAGAAATTAGAGAAATTGACTAGCCGGTCCTTCTTTTCAAATTGATAACCCACTGAGTCCTTTCCCTACATGTGCAACTGCCTTGTAAGTCCTCCAGGAGTAATTTTACAAATATACCCCAATTCAATAGTCCACGTACAGCCTTTAAAAGAAAAAACTCCAAATACAGCAAAACATCATCTCGCTTTCTGTCGATCTCAACAGATTAGAGTTTCTGGTGGGAGAGGCGGTACCTCTTCCCCGTCCACCACCGCCGCCGCCTTTCCCTGCCATCGCAGATCCTATCATCGCCACCAACATCCGTCCAATCACCACTGATCTGAGCGTCGTCGTCACTGGTGGATCTTTCGACGATCGTCTTTGTATTTCGCCGGTCTCGCCAGACGTCGTCGACCGACGTTCTATGCCCCAGTCGCCTTCGATCTCCCTTGAAGCTGTGTTCTCCCCAATCGCTGAGTTCTCTGACATTTTTGTGCTGCCATGGCTTGCAGATTTGTGGTAGTTGTGTGATGCGGTTGGAGACACGCCGTTACACTTGGTGGCGAGCTTAGAGAAGCCGCTAGATGTCGTGTGGTTGTTGACGACAATAGATGAATGGTTGGATTATGTTAAATTGCAAATCGCCGGCTTGCGGAAGCCCCGGTGGGATAAAAGCTATGCACAATGCTCTAATTATCAATTGGTGATGGTGGAGTGGTGGTGGTGGTTATGGTGGCGGCGTGGTGGTGGTGGTGGCGGCGACAGTGGCGGCGTTGTGGTGGTGTAGGAGATTGTATGGGCTGACTATTAATTAACACTGTTAATTGTGGTATGAATTTATATGAAAATTAACACTGTTAATTTTGACAAAAATTAACACTGTAATTATGGTGGTGGTGGTGGTAGCCGCAGCGTGGTGATGGTCATTGTGGTAGAGGTGGTGATGGTGGTTATGGCGGCGTCGGTGGCTGGGCTGAGATCGGCAGAGGAGTAGCTGCTGGTGGTGGCTAGATCATCTCAATCGTCTCTCTCATTGTGGTGGCAACAGTGGTTGTTTAGGAGATTGTATGGGCCGAAGGATATTAACACTGTTAATTGGGGTGTGAATTTAAACGAAAATTAACACTGTTAATTTAGACAAAAATTAACACTGTTAATTATGATGGTGGTGGTGGTGGCGGCGATGTGGTGGTGGCGACGTGGTGGTAGTCAGTGTGGCGGCGGCGGCGGTGGTGATGGTGGTGTGGTGGCAGCGTCGTGGTGGTGGCGGCAGAGATGGCGTGGTGGTGGTGGTGGTTGTATGAGCCACTGTTAATTAACTAACACTGTTAATTGTGGTTTGGAAATTAACACTATTAATTTATACGAAAATTAACAATGTTAATTTTCATCTATTAATTGTGGTGGTTGTGATGGTGTCGTGGGGGTGGTAGTCATTGTGGTGGTGGTGGTGGTGGTGGTGTGGTGGTAGTTGTGGTGGCGGCGTCGTGGTGGTGGTGGTGGTTGTATGAGCTGACTGTTAATTAACTAACACTGTTAATTAACACTGTTAATTGTGGTCTGAATTTATATGAAAATTAACATTGTTAATTGTGGTGCTGATGGTGGTTGTAATGGTGGCGGCATAGTGATAGTCATTGTGGTGGTGATGGTGTTGTGATGATGGTTGTGGTGGTGGTGTGGTGGCGGCGGCGGCAACGTGGTGGTGGTGGTGGCGATGTGGTGGTGGTGGTGGTGGTGGTTGTGGCATGGTGGTGGCGATGTGGTGGTGGTGGTAAAGGCGTCGTGGTGGTGGTGGTGGTATTTTATCTCTCCTCAATCGCCTTTTTTTTGTGAGGGGTATTTTTGTCAACAAAATATTAAAGAGGACCTACTGGACTATGGGCTCTTTGAGCAGGATCTAATGGGCTATTCCTCACCCAAGGAGGACCGGCCAGGAAGTTCCTCATATTCAAATATCAAAAGTAGATTACTCTAAGACATTAAAGTCCAAACTTTAAATTTAGAAGAAAGTAGGGAACCCAAAATAATTGGTGTCCAATATGGGTGCTTGGTGGTGATTTTATGTGCAAAACAACTTTATCCACTCTTTTGTTATTTTATGAAAATGTGGTTGTTCATGGTTTTTTTAATAGAAAAAAGAACTAAATTCAATACTTTTTGCCTATTTTACTTATACAAATTATATTCCATGCATTTTGTGTAGTAATCATGCAATAAAAATTCATTAAGATAATGTAGTAAAAAAAAATCTGTAGTCTTTTTATTTCTGAAGTAATTAAAGTAATACTACTTTCAAAAGATTAAAACTATAGTTTACTTCTACAAAAGAAAGTTGTGTAAATATAGTCTTGTGTATCTGGGGGTCGAACCCAAGCTCTTAGCCGGAGTATGTTTGGGTTCTGAGCTACGGTTGGGCCTAGATATTTTGACATGGGCAAATCTTTTGTAGGTTTTGTCTCAGCTTAGATGGGAAAGGTTAGAGTGACATTTATATGGAAACACACAACTAGCTTGGATCAAAACTCGCTAGGATCTTTTAGTGCTTTGCACCAGTGACTCACACACCATGCGCCATGTGCAAACCATCCATGCTTTGCCGCTCGATCCAGTCTAAACTGACACGCACATTGTTGTGTGGTTCTTTTCTGTTTTACCCCAAACGAACTTAAAGTTTAACCCAATGCACATCATCTTATGGGAACATATATATCTAATACTATATTTAGGAGAGTATTGTGTTTTAATTTTTAGAAGAGGCACCATCAATTTTCTACATATAATACCGTCAACAATAGATGATTGAATCACAATATTGTGATCTACCGTATACGTAGTTCAATGATCTCATTAGGTCAACAAGCAGTTATAAGTCGTGTTCTTATGATTGTGTGTGTTTGTATGTTTCCCTGCAAAAAAATAAAATATCGTGCATAACTCAAAAGCTTTTACGTAACTGCCTGTGTTTTGTTGGAGGCAGAGGACCAAAAACAAACCAAAGTTGAACTAGAATAACCTTTACTTAGATAGGAGTACATTAGTTAAATGATTTTTTTTTACTAGAAGATTTTCACTTTCTTCTTTCTTTCTTTTTTTGGACCAGAAAAAAGTACTGTAGATCTAGGCCCACTACTACAATATCACCTAAAGATTACAGCTATTAGTCGTGATTGTAAGTCTTCAATCACCCACCCAAAACCGTGGTTTTTACGGGTGAGATCGTAAGTCACTCTCTTTTATCACGGTTATAAATCATAATTGAAACATAGCAAGAATCTCGGCTGAATGCATGAATGTTTCTGGTAAAAACCCAGATGAAAACTAAGGCTCCGTTTGTTTGGAAGTAAAATATTTTTTAGTAAATATTTTACCTATTTTTCGATGTTTGGTTGTGTAAAAAATAAGGAAAATATTTTACATGTAAAACATTTTCTATCAATTGTATGAAAATGACTTACCCTTAAATCTTCCGTTAGTTATTTTGCGAAATGAACTTGCTACCTTCTACTGCAATTCTCACTGCTCAATTTCCTCGATCATCAGTCCTGACCCACGTTCAATTCATATCTCTCCACCGTTTAAGCTCCCCCCTCTCCTTCTACACTATTTTGTTGATTTCTGAAAATATTTTCAAGTGCCAACCAAACATTGAAAAATAAAAGTTTGAAGTTTATTTTCTAAAAAATATTATAGATGAACGTAAAACATTTTACATCGAAATAAACGGAGCCTAAATCCGCATGATCTTATGTGGTTTTTTATCTCAGTTTTTTTTTTTGGTAAAACAGTGGTTAAATATAAACAACAATCACGACCAAAATGTGTGATCTTTTATGGTTACAACTGATATGGAAAATAATTTGGCGTGATTTTTTTTGGTTTTAAATCTCGGTTTTCGTCTAAAACCATAGTTAAATGTCCTTACCATCACAGTCTAGGAACCATATTGAAAGATGCAATATATATATATATATATATATATTGCACTTGAAAAAATGCCCGAAGCCTAACATGCAACATCTGATATCAATTATCTATTTTAAATATCAGATTAGCCATGGTATTCACCTGAAATCTTTTTGAATGCCAACATTAACACAAGACCGTAACAAATAATCTAACCAATAAATTTCGCTTTGCAGGCCATAAAGTCAAGTACTGAACTTAAAAAAGTTCATGTTTAAATACTACTATAAGCTTTTGCCTTATGTTATTGGTAAAAAAGAAAAACATTAATCCTCCATTTGCATAAGAAAACGTGGTAAAGCTATTCCAAGTTGCAAAAAGCATTCAAAAGTAGGGGTAAATTTTTTAAAAATGTAGGCAGGATACAAGATTCTCTGTCCATATAAGAAAATGAATAGTCTAGATTCACAGTGAAAAGAAATGAATGGTTCAAATTCACATCACTGAAAATCTGAATCATTCATTTTCGTTTATGACAGTTTCATATACCGAGAATCTTGTATTGTAATACCACTTGTATAAATAATTTCAGTTTTGGTGTATGGAATTAGAGACTAGAGAGAGAATGGTGTAGAAGGGAAGGGAAGAGGTGTGGACAAGGCCCACATGACTTTGCACGGGAGGTAGGAGTTCAGTTTGGCCCACTATCATGCGTCCCATAATTGGGATGGCGATTTGACGGGCCCACCAAACCTAGCGTCACAGTCACGGCCCCTCCCTCCATTCCCAATCCTCACCGTCTGATTCTCTCTAATCACCTATGGCTATGGTTAAGCAGGCCATCAACTGAAGCACAGTGGTCCAGAACCAGAAAGGGGCTGTTATCACTTTATATTATTATTCCTCACTCTTCTTCCTTCACCAGCTGCCGACACATCTCTTTTCCATTCCCCCATTCAGCCACCACTAGTAATACTGGTACATCTCTTTACTCCATTTAGTCAATCTACCATACCACAAACCAACACAAAACATGGTAGCATTCAGAGAGAGAGAGAGAGATAGAGAGAGAGAGAAGACCAATCAAATGGGAATTTAATTATCTGGAGCACATTTACAGATGGTAACATGCGCTGTAATTTTGGCACACAACATAAAGCTAATTTGACGGTTTGTTTAAGTACATGACGGGAAAACCACGCCCAAGCTAGAATACAATGAATGAAGAAAGACCCTGTCCTCTGGTCTTACGTACATATGAATAACAAACAACAACAACAATAATTTAAATAACCAAAAGAAGCGGAAGGAAGAGAAACAAGATTTATGTGGTGATGATGATGGTACAATGTTGAAGATTGGCCAAGGTCATAAATAACCCCCAAAAACTCTAGCAAAGGAACAAGGAAAACCATCTACTATCAAGAAGATGAAAAATAATTCTATATGATTTGATTTTTAGCGGGAAGAAGAATTTAAACATATTTCGCAGGTCACCTGCCGCCGCCACAAAGGCAATGATTGATTGGAACACTCTAAAAAATGCAAAGAGTCCATCTTTTTTTCTTCAATTAATCATTTATGGGTTTTTTTCCCCGCTTTCTTCAGCTTACTTGTTCACCGATAAGGTCAAGACCCACAAGGAGGAATGACACACCTTGGAATAGTAAGAAGTAGAAATGTACCCCTTGAGCTGATAGAAGGCTCCTAAGTGCAGCAGTAAGTAGTAAGAAGGCCAAAGCAAGCTCCTTCTTGTATATCTTGTTCATCTTCTTTGCAGGAGGTTTTGGACCTGATTCTTGATGTTCTTTAAATCTGTTGAGCTCAGAAAGCCCGCTCTCAGAAACACCCCTATGAAGTGGTGGGTGATTCATTGCCTTAGATTCCCTTTCTTCCGCAGCCAAAAGGTCTGGCTCTGATGCCCGGCCGGCCTTTTTCGTGACAACCCATTCATACGAGCTTCCTAATTGGAACAGTCCAGAGACCATGGCATGGAATTTGGTCACAGACATGGTGTTTTCAAATAGAAGGTAAGGGGCTATAAATGGGATGGATCTTGGTGCAGGGAGAATGCTTAGGAATGACATGAATACGGGAACATAACAAATAACCCATGAGGGTAGCTCAGCTTCAGGGACAAACATGGTTAACGGAAGAATGATGCAAAACAATGTGAATGAATAGAATGGGAGAATGAGTTTCCTCAGCAAAAAGAATAGTAGGATTAAGTTTGATTTCTTCCAAATTGATATCTGCAGTTCAGGACATCAAGTGAAAGTTTTGAGACATTAGCATGGAATTATGCATATAAATAAAAGCAACATGCAGGTGTACAAGGCAAGACAAACCTTGGAAGTTATGATGGCAGGAAGGCAAAACCGAAAGAGTTGCATTGGACCAGAATGCCAACGATGTTGCTGTTTCTTGTAAGCTTCATAAGATTCGGGAACCTCGCAAAGTGCCTGAAAATTAGTTCCACAAACACACAACATTACTTATCCTGCTATGCAGAATTCTCCAGCTGTAGGAGATGCCGTAGATCTGCAACCAAGTTCGACAGAGAATAGCAACCTAAAACTTGGGGAAGTATGCCTATTGTTCATAGAAGTCCCAATTATTATGCCAAATCACCAAATGTGTTCCCCATTTTATAAGTACAGCTCCATAATTAAGTTCCTTCTTGAAATTCAACATACTTGTAAAATGTCCAAAAAAACAAAATTGAAATGGTCAACTTCTATTCAACTAAAGAGAAACGACAAGTGATCAAAAGCTTACCCTGACATCATTAAGGAAAATGAATTTCCAGCCATTGAGATGAGCACGAACCGCTATGTCCATATCCTCCACTGTTGTCCTCTCAAGCCAACCACCAGAGTCCTCTAGTGCTTTGATTCTCCACACACCAGCAGTCCCATTGAAACCAAAGAAGTTGAGGTACACTCCATTAACCTGCTGCTCCACTTCGAAGTGAAAGCACAAATTAATGTTTTGCAATCGCGTCAACAGATTTTCATCCTTGTTCACAAAGGACCACCTAGCCTGAACTAAACCAAGTTCGGGGTTGTCCTGAAAAAACAAGCTGAATGAGTAATAATCCAGAACAAAGCCCCCCTATTTTTTGATAGATTCACAAGAAGATGATTTATTCCCACCTTAAAATGCGGAATTGTAAGCTTAAGGAAATCCGGATTTGGTTGGAAATCAGCATCAAATATTGCAACGAATTCATATTGCTTGACGTAGTCACAATTCATAGCAGATTTAAGATTTCCAGCTTTATAGCCAGTTCTAACCAAACGATGGCGATAGATAATATTGACACCCTTTTGGCCCCATCTTAAAACCTCTCCCTCGATTAACAACTGAATGCTTTGATCATCAGAGTCGTCAAGAACTTGTATCAACAAATGGTCTTTCGGCCAATCCATTTGGCATACGGCTGAGATAGATTGTTCGTACACCTACAGAGGTCAATGCCAGAGTCGTCATCATCATCACCACTGTTGCAGAACACAACTCTAATTTCATTCTACTATCATTTTCTACTGTAGAGTAATTGTTACTTTCCTAACAAAACAAGGGTTAATTAAACATTTACCAAAAAGACAAGGGTTACTAAACACTGCAGCAGTGAGCTTAAACTACAGATCAAAAAAAAAAAAAAGAAGAAAAAGAAAAAGACAGCCAGATTAAGTGGCGAAATCTACAAAGAGGATACTTTACTTACCTCCTTCTCGTTACACATTGGAATCTGGATAAGAACCATGGGATATTCATATCCAGAACCCTCCAAATCCTCCGAATTAAACGGATCTCCTTGAATTCGTGGCTTGATCTTTTTGAACTTGATCCAGAAGCAACCAAGACAAAGAATCAGCCTGTCGGCGGATTGAATCAGGAAGAGAACAACACAGAAGTTAGAAACAGACTGAATTGGAGGAGCAACGTAGTCGGCGCGAAATCCCAACCAACCCACATACAGCTTGTGCATCCATCCTTGAATCTCCCAAGTTTGTGGGATGTGTAAATTGTGGTTTTGGAAATAATGCCAGTCATTGAAGTGGGCAACCACTTCAAACCCCAGAAATGCCAAAGCAGTCACTAAGAATCCCAAAATGATCCTCAACAGTAACTTTCCCTTAGATTTCTCACTCTCCATTCCCACACCGTGGCCTAGTATCAACCTTTTCTTGATAGTGCCAAGTAATGCCCAGAGGAAATTACCAATCCAAGAAAGGCAACCCACGGCTTGATGTGCTTTCAGAAGTAAAACCCATGTGAACTGTTTGGCATTCTTCCCTCTATCTTTGTCCACTGGCCGAAAAGCGGCATCAGGCCCATCAATTTCTACTACTGAGAAATTGGGGTTTTCCATTGTAACTACCACTGGTGTTCCCTTCCTTGTGTCTTTTCCCCACCAACGGGAAAATTTTGCCATATTTTCCACTCGAAAGGACAAAGTGTTAATTATATGCTCAATACAAAAGGGAAAAAAAATTATACTAGAAGCTTAACAGGAACAAGACATGTTTCAGACCCCAGAGAGAGATCTCAAAATGAAGAAACTCAGAAAACTTAACATCTCATGAATTGAGAACCAGATATCAAAATTCTAAAAGCAGACAAGAACTCAAGATCATGTATGACCACAGAAAAAACAGATCTACCATTAGGAGATTTGTTTTTAGGAACCCCACTTCAATTACCCTTGCATTCCACACCAAAATGCTGCAAAGAAAAAGCCAGAGAGAGGAGTGGGGTGTGTGGGGTTTCTTTCTCCCTACCACCAAAAGGCTCTCCACAAGCTAACCCAACATTTTACAAAATTACCAGTACGGGACAGGGCCTTGTGCCCTTGAGTTGAGTAAAACCCTAATGCCTGTGGTCTAAATTGTCAAAAGAATCCAAACCCTCGTACACTCAGTTCTAGATATGTATAATTCCCCCAAATTCTGTTCTAAGACAAGCAGAATGATGATTAAAAAGATTAAGATTTGTTTGGTACTTGTGAAAAGAAAAGAAAAGAAAAGAAAAGAAAAGAGAAGGGAATTGTGAAAAAAAGTATACTCTTTTCTGTTGTTTAGTTGTAGAAATAAAATCAAAGGAAATTACGAGGAAAATGAATTTGTCTTGTTTGGTTTTAAGAGAAAAATGGAAAGAAAGGAAAATTCGCTAACTACCTCCTCCGTCTAACTCTTTCTCTCACATTTTCTTATGCAGTTTTTCACTTCTAGACCTTTCTTAAAGTAATTTCCTTCCTACTTTATTTTCCATTTCCTCAAACCAGGAATCAAACAATTATGGAGGGAAATTTTTTATTTTCCTTTCCTTTTCCCCATTTTCCCTTGGTTCCAAACAGAGTAAGAAATTGTTTCTTATATATGGTTTTACTTACTTTACATCTAACTACGACCAATAAATATTTCTCAACATGATACCATTACACTGAGCCCAAAAAAAGTGACAATATACTCTATTGATTTCACACTATGAAGGCACCAATACGCGTACCGTGTATATATACAGTATATGAGTACGTTACTTTAGGATTATGACAAGATGGTAAAACTTTAAAGAAAGAACATTTTACGAGTAAGGCTGAGGAACATTTTAATTCAATTATATGTATTGTCAAAATTGCAAACTTGTTATATATCAAAAATAAAATAAAAAATTAGCAGCAAATCAAGAATATTACGTCTTGATCTAGTTACTGCTAAGTGTCAAACCTCCACGTTCATTATTTACTCTACACGCAAAATTTGCACCCTTAAAATAAAAAGGCTTGAACTTATATACTATAAACTTGAGTGTTCTATAATCCTAAAATTTTCGAGGATAAAATTTCACACATAAACTAGTTTATTGTGATTTGTTAACAAATAAAAATTGGGCAAAAATATTAGTTCTATCTTTCTTGACATCCAAATACAATCACCGATCCACGGTAACGTTTTTAAATACTACTACAAGTTACGAGGGAAGATAAAAAAAGAAAAAAAAAAAAAGAATCTAACATAGCAAAAGGCAATAAACTAGGAACCCCGCTGACAAGAAGCTACCAGAGCATGCATGTGAGAATGGTAAAGAGATTAGCAGTAATTAACTACTCTTTTATCTTCTTCTCTTAATTAAACAATGAGGAATTTGGTATGGGAGTTTTCAACTGTGGATCGAAAGTTACTACTTAATTAAGAAGTTGCAGAAATGACAGAGACGGGGTCATTTTCTCTTAAGCTAAAAAATCACTACAGAGATGATTAAAAAAAGGTAAGCAACATTAATCAGCATAATAATACTGATCATTAATATATATATATATATTGAAAAAAAAAAGCATATATAGAAACAAACAATTAATGGAGATCCCAATACATAACCGACCTCGATCCTCTCCAATACGCATTCAACTCCTGAAATAAGTTATACTATATATTAAACTATTTGGAGTATATTCTTTTTCCCCTCAAAACCAGCATCAGTTCACTCCATGTGTGTACCCTGGCTTGCTTACTTCTAATTTTTGTAACGCCCCGAATTTTGGGTACGTTAAATAAACAATTTTATTGAAAACTTTAAAGAAAAGAGTCGGGCTCTTATTACAACAAAACTCTCACAGGAGTTCAATATTATAAAAGAGAGGGATACTAGGGTTTCCTATCTACAGCTTCTCTTGCTTCTCCATCCTAGCCGGCTCCTCGGCTCCGAACGCCTCCAAGGTGTACGGCTCGTCCTGTTCATCTACAAAATCTGACACATTATACCGGCGTCGCCACCAATATAATATGTCAGGGTCACCAAAAAGGCAACACCGTGAGCTACGAAAGCTCAATAGAGTAACCCTACCCACTAACCCTTAACTTAACAACAGATCATTTATATAACAGACAGTAACGATGACACATCCACATTCGTTATCTAACGTTGGTGTCCAAGTTTTCTCGAAGTTCTTCCTACGTAACCCATCGTAGACCGGGTTGTTTTTACTACCTTTCTTTTCCAAAATCTCCTTTTTAACTCACCCAATCTCGGTTCCGCCGCGCCGGGTTCCCGAGCATCCTCATAACGGTTCTGCCGCGCCGGGTTCCCGTTGGCACACAAAACTTGCATTGGTTCCTTTCGACGGATAACCAAGCTATATTACCAACAAGGCTACCACGTCCGGCCCTATTGGCAATCTTCACAAAGGGCTACCAAGTCCGGCCACTTTGTGGTTTTCACAATCCACGCAATGGGCTACCAAGTCCGGCCACATTACAAGTTTTCATTCACACAACGGGCTACCAAGTCCGGCCACGTTGCGGTTTCAAAACACATTTCTCTTGTAAAACACAACTTAGGTGCCATGTTTCTAACTTCTTCGGTTTTCGTGTCACGTTCTCATGCAAGACTCCGCGTGTAAGACTTTTCATACCATCATGCATTCAATCAAAGCCTTGAAATAGTACAACAAGATCATCTAAGCTACATAGCATGCTTGAATCAAAACAACACACATCATGCATTTCCAACTTTTTATTTACGATCAAAGTAACTTCCAAACAACATGCGATTTATTCAAAACATAGAATTAAGGTGAAAAACTACTTTATACTTGGAAAAGTAGGTAAGGATAACTACCTTGATCCGAAACTAGTCGGGGCCGAATAAGCTAGTTGGAAAAATTCTACGGGTGGTGAATCTGGACCGAACTTCGGATGGCAGTAACTTGGTCAATCTTTGGCCGAATAGAGTCGTTCTTGGGTCGAAATCGAAGATCTGGAAACCCTCTACGACTCTCGTGAAGGAAGTTGATCCTAGAAATGACTTTAGGTAGGAGAAAAATGGGGGTAAAGGAGAAGACAGTAAGCTGTCTGGAATTTGGAAATCCGAATTTTACTGAACTTCGGATGCCAATAACTTGGTCATTTCTGAACCGATTGGGGTGGTTCTTGGGTCTAACTTCAAGGTTTCGAAGTTCTCTACAACTTTCCAGAAGGAAGTTGATCCTAAAAACTACTCTAAACAGGATAAAACTGGGGATTTCCGAAGGGGCAGTAGGCTGCCTGGAAAATCAGAAATGGTTTCTAGAGAGAAGGAAGAGCAAAGCTTGAAGGTGTGAGTTGAAATGCTTGGAATGAGCTTCTATTTATAGGCAAAACATTGGCTCTCTCTCCTCTTCTCCATGGCTGGCCCCCCTCTCTTTCTCTCCCTCTCTTTGACACTTGTCATGCAAATCCAATGGCTAGGATTGTTTCTTGGGAGACTTGGTGGGCAAGAAGAATATTGGTACAAGATTTTTGTGTTAAACAAATCAAGGAAGTACAAGGGAGGTTAAGTCTTGCTTGGAAGAGTACATGGCCAAAGATTTGAAGTACATTGGAGATCAAGGTCAAGGTACAACCAAATCTCCCTCTTTCTTCCCTCCTTGCTTCCTTCCTGCCGAATTCTCTCTCTCCCCTCTCTCCCCTCTTGCTTTGCTTCTCATGGTACATATATATATATATATATATATATATATATATATATATATATATAGCAAGCATACAATTAAAATATATGTACTGTAGTACTTTAAGATCAAAAATAGACTTTAAGACCTAGGATTTTCCCAACAACTAATAAATAGGCATGAGGTACTTAGGGTAATATTTAAATCATCTTAGTACTTAAATAATAAATACATAGATACACAAGTACTTAGGAAGATCAAAATCCCAATAGAAAACAATTAAAGGGTACTTTAGAATCTTAGTACCTAGTACCTTTCCTATTAAAATATGGTTGTGCTTTCACACATGGTTTAAATGAAAGTATTAAACTAATAATCCCCATGGTACTTTGAAAGACTAGCTTTTACCCAATGGGTAATAAAATCCCTAACTTCTATTATCCAATGGATAATAGTTGCTAGGGTAATTATATAGTAAACTAATAAAAAAAATGTCCATTTTTTAAAAGATAAAAGTACTTAGCCAAGTATACTTATAATGTAAGGAATTGGGGTTCTTTTATCCAATGGATAATAATTCCCCTAATATTTATTGTCCAATGGACAAAGAATAAAACCAAAAATTTTTAAAAGAAAATGAATAATCAATTCTTGTTCTAGGGTTCAAAAGGCTCGCATGGTTCAAGAGGGGCAAAACGGTCATTTTGTGGTTAGGAAAAAGTAACTAGATGGCTTGCTAGCTCGGTTTCTCCAACAAGTCGGTTAGAAACTAACTAGGCTTGCCAATTGGGCTAAAGCGCAAAGAAATCAAATTTCAAGGGCTAAAAATGTAATTATGACAATTTACGAGGAAAATAAGGAAATTCAAATATTTAACGAAATTTTTAACGACCAAAAATCAGGGTCGTTACATTTTTACTACTATCTTTTATAATTGAGGTGTACGTTTGGCTGGCTCAATTTATGAGATACGGTGGGCCAATTAAAGCTCATTAAGAATTGATAGCATTTGATCGAGATGTATTAAACCTGATAGTTTTGGAGAAAACAAATCCCACATGCATGCAAATAATGAGGCACATATATATACACTTGTCCTTTTAAAATTATGTTAAAATATGCTATATATTGTCTCACTTGATCTTTAACTTTATGCTTCCTGCTTCTCATGATAATAACGAAGAGTGGATATTTATGTTATTTTCCTATGGCCTGAAGGGGAATACTAGGTATAAAGAAAACTTACCTCGAAAGTACCCCGAAAACAGCAATCAATGATTGAGAATCACTTTAATGATTGTGTCACACATATCAATGTGAATCTCAACCACTAGTTGATCTTTTCGGGATAGTTTCAGGGTAAATTTTCTTTGTCCCTAGCATTTCTGATAATAATTAGATTCAATGATTGGAAAATGTGGAGGACTAAAAGTATGCCTCCTACAAATACATTAGGTGGTTCATTCAATTAATTTCTCCTCATTTTATTTTGACCGCCATCCCCTACCCCCCTCACAAAATAATAATAAAAATAATAATTAAAAGTTGAAAGTGACCAGAGTCGGACCATTCTTTTTAGTCATTACTTAATTTGGTTTTATTATGTCGATCTTACTCACAAACTATCTATATGCATCATTCATGATATACACATGTAGATCATGTGTATATCATGAATCATGTTTTTTTGGGTTAAATAAAGGTGTATCGATCATGAGTGACTTGTAAAGCACATTGAGCTGATTCCATTTGCTAATAAACTTTCTAATTAATCGTGATTAGGTGTTCGATCAATGGTTAGGATTTTCGAAAAGCAAACCATTTGCTGGTAAAGTTGTACTCCAAACTAAAGCTAGTTTAAAAAAGGAAAAAAGAGGAGAGAAAATTAACAGATTATGTTAATCAGTTATCTAGTTGGTTAAATTCTTTTTTTATTTGCTCGTCATAGTTGGTTAAATTCTTGTAGCCTGGCTAGATAGCTAATGCCCAGCACCTGAGGCTGAATCTTCCTAATTAGAATGCGGATTAAGTAATTACTATTTCTATTCCAAAATATTGTCCTATCCGTAAAACGATGACTTAAAATATATATATATATATATATATTCATATTTTCATAAACTAAAAGAACTCATTGATATCTAATAAATTGTTCAAACTTTTAACTTTTTCTTGAAAAAATTATATCATTTTCAAATTTTCATTTTGTGGAATGGACAAATATTTTGGACAGAAAGGTGCAATTTAGAATGGTATTTGAAAGGATTGGATTCGGGTCTTATGATAAATAAATACCACAGGGTGTGGCTTCCATTTTTTTTTCTTACGTAGTAGTATTTAAATATATGGAGACCAAAGGTATCTTTGAAGTTGAAGAGCCACCAAGATTTAATTTGCACATTCAATATGTATCGCACATTCAGCATATATAGTATGGTTCTTTGTCCAGCTACCACGCCATATACCAAGATTTTCATTTTTCTATAGAGAGATAATTAAATTCTCTTTTGTTATATTTTCAACGAAGTCAACTACATTCCCATTTGATTTGATTTCTCTCCTCTTTACTTGCCTTCATAGCACAATTTAGCATTTATTTATACTCTATTATAATAACTTATAACAACTGAACAGATATTTGAATTTTAATTAGGCTTGTAATTACGAACAATTTTTCAATATAGCTAGAATTAGAAATCATGCGAGATTATATGTATGTCTTAGATGTTCACTTTTACCTTTCTGTTTTTGATGCCAAAAGTTATGATTGTGTTTGTTCGTATCTAATGATCCAGAGAACTCCTACAGAACAAGCCTAATGACAGCTAATGTGGTCGGTGAAAGAGCCTCCGACGATCAGGTTAGGTTATGTAAAGTGTTTATGAATATTTTGTATTGAGCAGGAACAAAGTGCCTACTTTTATCATGGGTGTGTCGGGCCCATTTATAGAGTTTGTGTGAACGGACGGAATTTCAAGGGATGGCGATCTCTTGATCACATGGAGCTTTACCTTTCTTGTCGATCGTAATACCGATCTACTTATTCAAAGGGACGTGGCGCCATATCGGAGTGGTCACCCTCCATGAATTAAGCCTTCACAAGCTCTCATATAAATGCTATGGACTGACCAACTCGTCACAGTACTCCTACTGAGCGGGTTAATGTGTTTGGGCTGAGTGAGCCTAGCTTCACGTAACACTCGGTAATAACAACTAGTTGAAGGCATCAATTTTATTTCATCACTAAGTATATGGTAATAATGAACACTATATCAATTATGTGAGATCCGGTTATTGACTAAATCAAGTCTAGCCTTGGAAATAGTTCATACAGAAAAGAAATAACTTAATTCTACAAGAAAAGAGAAAAGAAATAACTCGACAATGAAAGACTAGCTCATATATTGGAAATACAAAATCATTAATCATATGTTGCCTTTTGTAATAAGTATTAATTTGAGCCCTTACCATGTAAAATGGTTGCATGCATGCCAACTAGGACTCAGACTAGTCTAGTTGCATGGTTGATTTCACCTAGCTCCTACGTAAAACGATATTACTTGTTCAGGTTTTGCCATCTAAGAGCATCGATCCACTATGAAAATACTAAAATTCTAACCACGTCCACATAGGTAAAGTTAGAGTTGAATGGACTTAATTAGTTAAAGTTTAAGTTAGGTAATAAACTCATAAAAAGTTTCATGGGCAGGCTGGATAAGTTAATTAAATCGTATTTCTCGATTTAATGAGGAGAACTATATATGCACACTAAAGTCTAAAATGTCGAAAGCTAGCATTGCATTACAAACATTTGGTCCCAATATGTATATCTTTTCTGGTCTCTTTCTTTCATTTTGCAGTGAGATCGATGTGGCAGCGTGACTCACTACAAAATTACAAAATCTAGCTAGCACAAGATGGCCGGTTGCTGAATTGTAGTTGTACTCTAAATGGAGCAGTATAAAACAAGAAGAGAATATTTCCAATGGGTCAACCACGACTTTGATAACAATTACCCAACAATTAAGGCGTATACTACTACTGTGTTCATGAACTCTTGTAGTTCACCCGGCCCCACCTCGAACCTAAGTACTGTAGTAATTGAATTTTTCTGTAGATAGATAGTAGGACAAAGCCGACCGTAATTTTATACCCCACCATCGATCTTACCTGTAATTTCGGCACAATCAAATGAATTAATTCTGTGTATTATGACTATGAGCATACATATTTCAACTTAATTGGTAATCTTCGTTATTGTCCCCTTGAAGTATAAGACTGATGCTGTCCTGTTTTTTCAAACCAACACCACAACTCATATGAAGTCAAAAGGAGTACAAGCATAATAATTCTTTACGAAATGAGAGACTACCGTTTCTCTCCGATCCTTATACAAAGCTGATAACTAAAAGTTGAGTGCAACTCTATCTATGTAAAACAAAAACAAATTAAAACAAAAAAACCTTGAGTTGTTGATTCATTTTTGGCTAACAAGTCACTGCCTCGTTAGCTTCCCAATAACAAAATGTGACTTGCAACAAAGAGAACTCAGAAACTAGAGCCTAAACTCTTGAAGCATCCCGCTGATGCAGCGTGCTTGGACTTGTTGCTTGCAAAAAGCGTTGTACACAAATACTGAATCAGTCTCAACAACAAGATGAGCAAACCCGAAAATGACGGACAACCTACAATCCATCACGCACAACCCACATTTCTGCCATTAGGTTAGAATTGATGTGAAGAGATTGTTCATAATCCAAAATAAAGTCACCCAACCAGAGCTGGCCCACCCCCAAGGCCCAAGAGTCCTGGGCCTTGGGCATCAAAAAAATCCTAAATTTTAGGGGCAATTCAATATTTTTACTACATGAGTTTAAGTAGGAGTCTTTTTAAGTCCAATAGAAAAAAATGTCCAATTAAAGGTAATGAGTTAGCCCAATAGAATAAAATATTTTTACTACTTGATTTTGTGTTCATATTTATATACTCATAATTAATAGAACTTTATATTGGTCTTGATTTTCTCATATTGTGATGGTTTCTGTAAAAATTATTAAGTATTAACTCTTTAAGGGCTTTTTTTTATTATTAAGTCTTGAGTATTAAAAATCCTTAGACCGATCCTATACCCAACCAATTATGATTGTTTGTAAAAGGATGTAAGTAGAATAAATAAACGTTGAAGGTAACGCTAGTTAGCACAAGAAATAAAGCCATTAGTAAAATAATAACGTACAGACAAATTACAAAAGGTGGAGAGTCTGGAGACCCCAAACTGACACGCCAGATCGCATTATACTTTATGAGAGGGACGATTTAGGGCTAATTATTGAGTACTTTTGGGGTAACACGTGGTAGTTCCCGCAAATAAAAGATCCTCACACTATACAAATAATTAGGAGTATCACGTAATGAATAATTACTCCATTCTCCGATTTGAATGAAACAATGCCAAGGTAATTGTTAACAGTGCAGCCATTAATTAGTACGTGGGTTTTCCTCGAGATCGAGATTGTCAATTCAATAGATTTGGAATGACGAAATGGGGAAACTCGTTTAGGAAACTGGTGGGGAAAATTCATACAGTAAAAGTAGTAGTAATGTACTACCATACATACATACATATATATATATATATATATATATACACACACACACACACATATACATATACACACATGTGAGTAGGAAGGAGTAGGGGGTCCAAATCTCCAAATTACCCGTTCCAGAATACCTTCTTAAAAAATAAATACTTATTTCACATTTTCAAACTCAAAAATAATGTAAATGAAAAATATTTTTTTGATTTTTTTGGTACCGTATAAAAGATCTTTTTGAGATCTTTCAAACAAGATCCATATTGAATATTTTTATATTTCATTAAACCCATTATTTTTTAGTTTGAAATTTCCTTCTTAAAAAATAAGTACTTAAAAGTCGTTCTGGAACGATACCGAACCTAGACCTGCATTTGGTAAGTCACGTGTGGCGCACCAAGTGCTGTTCTGTTGTCTCAATTCAATTGTTCCCATCCATTTTATTCATTTCATTTTCATTTAAAGAAAAGGAAAACAAAGAAAATTAAAACCCAGTCAATTTGATTTGGATACGTTATAGGAGTAGGATAGTATACCACAACAAAGACTAACCGTCACCCTCTCTCTGTCTCTCTCTCTCTCTCTCTCTCTCTCTCTCTCTCTCTCTCTCTCAATTTTATTGGAGCCTTTGGGCTTGTTTATTTTCTTGAACAGAATTTGTTTGGAGTCTAGCAAAAGAAAATATGGAAGGGCTAAAAAGTACAAGTATGAGGACTAGTGTGTGGCAAGAGAAGAGTAATTAATTTGTTAGTTTATGAAATACACTACAGGTTTGGTTGGATCCTATGAAAAAGAAAGGAACTTTAAAAGACAAAAGTTCTTTCATCTTGTATTGCTCTTGTTGTTTGACTGCATACAACTAAAATTATTTCACTTCAAAATCATGCTTAATTAACGGCAACAAATAATTGGTAAAGATCTAATTATACTTTGAAATGCCCGAATGTTAAAACTTTGATTAGAATATGCCACTAAACTTGTTCGAATACTAGCTCTCTCTCTCTCTCTCTCTCTCTCTCTCTCTCTCTCTCTCTCTGTCTCTCTCTAAAAGATGAGCGCAATTACAATTATTGTGTCAAAATACATTCTCTTTCTTAGATAATCCAACAGAAAATTGTGGAATCAAAAGCCCTATGAGAGTATACAGTAGTGGATGCTTTTAATACTTTCTATCTCTCTCTCTCTCTATATATATATATATACTAGTGTTTGCCTATGCCTACGGCACTACCCACTCCATCTCATGCCTATATCACTACCAACGATGGTGCAAATCATGTAAACGCCAAGTTGCATCGAAAGGAGCCAAATCCAACTATTCCCTCCGTCTTTAAATAAATGTCCGGTCCGCAAATGTAGGCCTTTTAAAACATGCAATTTTTTTGTTAAACACCAAGTTGCATTGAAAGGATCCAAATCCAACTAATACCATGATACATTCATAGGAGCCAGGTTTAAACATGACACGAAAAAAAGACTCACTAAGAGGCAAACTCACACACAAATGTAACAAAAATGGGCCGTAGGAAAAAAGACTCCATAAGAGGCAAACTCACACACAAATGTAACAAAAACGGGTTGTCTACAAAGGATGTAATCTACAAAAGGATCATTGTCCCAAAAGTGTTTCCTCATTACTCTTCTCTAACTATCTTGAAATTTTCTCTTCATCACTCCCCCAATAGTTTGTCCTTTTTGAGAGAAAAACCAGCCTTGGTGGCAGCCAAATGGAAATCCCTCACAAGTTTGTTGAACTCTGGCAAGAGGAACCCATCTTTATCTCCACTACATCTGTTGCTCGGGGAGAGACCAACTATGGAACTATCAAGGGAAGCCTTGTGGTTAGTCCGGTCTTCCTGCAGATGAGCAAAAAAGATCTAGTAAGTACACACACACAATAAATTCAGCCAGATAACAATCAACTAATTCGGCTTCGTTGTGCAAGAAAAAAAATGTGATTTGGACTAATTAAATGTTCATTAACAGTCTTAACTAAATTTAAGCCAAGGCGCCATTGAGGAATAAAAATAGAATGAATAGAAGTAGTTAGCATCGTTTGATTAAACATTTAAACTTGATTCAATGCTTCACAAACATTTTTTATTTTAAAGATCACAAACAGCATTGACTACTTTGATCATACATCCCAAATGGTTCATATAGTTGCTACAATGCTACCTAAGATAAGTAGAAAAAAATGCCTTATAGTTTTCCTCATTTTCCCATTGGAGTACTTTTGAACAAAAATTTCCCACATATATTCACCGTCATATAAATGGTATATATCCTACATCAGTTTCTCAAATTGCAAGTTTCAGCAATAATCTTGAATTGAAAATCTTAATCCCTACACTTTCTGGGCTAGTAACACCCCAAAATCAAAATGATGAATTTCCCTAGATCAAAAATACAAACAGAACAATAAAAGCAACAAAGTTAAACCGGGAAAAAGATAGTTCAAATATTCTATTGACTCTGCCAAGAACATTAAAAATCTGAATCCATCGATTTTCTTAAGAGAGTTGGAGCACACCTCATCCCTTGGATCAAATGAGCCCTTGGATCAACTTGTGTTTATGTAGAGGCTCACACTCTTGTGAGAGCAATTGAGGAGAGCTTTGTGCATAAGCTTACCCCATCAACCTATACCAACAATTTGGACTTAGGACCCAACAATTCCCTCGAGGCTCTTATGGTCTTAAAAATCAATCACACCTGAAGAATAAGAAACAAAAATGAAATCAAAACTTTGTAAAGTTGACATTGGGTAATAAAAAAAAATAGAAATTTAAAAAAGATGGAAAACGAAAGATTTTAGCAAATTATGAAGCTTGATAATGGCTCCAATGAGCATCATGAGTCTGAATCATAATCTAGAGTCAAACTACTTGGAAAACAATTCAAATATATGCGAAAATCAAAACCTAGAATCAACACACAAATCATGATAAACAACTTCCTAACTAACTTGCTAGCTGTTGCTAATTTAAGACAAAATCACGTTAACCATAAATACACACAAATCATAATAAATAACTTCCTAAATAACTTGCTAGTTGTTACTAATTTAAGACAAAATCACGTTAACCATAAATCAGCAACTAAATGGATCGATAAAGACTCAATTCCCTCCCCTTTGTCTGCATCTCCTGAACATGCATTTTCACAAACACGTTGTAGGCATCTTTCAAAAAACTAAAACATTCCTTATCAGATGCCAGCGAGGTCTAAGAGGGGTTTGATTTTTGTGGTGGTGTTCCTCATTTTGGGGTTCAATTGCCATGAACCATTAGAGAGAGAGAGCTTGATCCAAGAGACAAATATCAGCCAGTAAAGAGTTGAGGTGAGGGCCAACCACATAGTGGTGTGGTCGGAGTTGCCGGTAATTGACTTCTCCGGAGTTTGTAAGAGAGTGGGGGGGGGGGGGGGGGGGGGGGGGGGGGTGTTGTGTGTTGAAATTTGAAAAAAAAAAAAAAAAAGTGAAAGGATCCGACCTAATTTTTGGGAAAGACATGTATGCCAGTGTATGTAATTCAGTTAAAAACTATGGCCACTTTAATGAAATAGAAAGAATTCCTCTCAACGCTTGGATCAAATGAATCTCAACCTTTGGATGTGTTTGTGTGGAGGTCCACACCATTGTGTTTTATTAGATAGACTAGTGTTAGCCCGTGCTCCCTGTTGGAAGGGGATGACAGTTGTGTAATTAGCTTTAAAATATGGGCTCTTTAATGAGATGAGAAGAATGCCTCTCAGCCCTTGGATCAAATCAATCCTAGTCATTTCAACAACTTATCCCCACACATTTCTGTTTTATAATAGAGATATATACAGTCCGGATCAAGTCCAAACCTCTTCCCGTCTACACCGTCCGCACCTCCCCTTTCCCGGTCGAATTTCGATGATCTGAGCCGCTCAATGTGATCAGAATGTGATTTTAAGGGTACCTACTTGAAATCGGCAAAAAAAAAACACCGGGAAGGGCTTCATCCAAACAATTTTTTGTTTGTATTTTACTGAACGGTTCAATAAAAAACTGCTCAAATCAAGCTCTTCCTGGTGTTTTTTTGCCGATTTCTCGCAGGTACCCTTAAAATCACGTTCTGAACACATTGAGCGGCTTAGATCATTGAAATTCGATCGGAAAAGGGGAGGTGTGGACGGGTGTGGACGGGAAGATGTTTGAACTTGAACCGAACTGTATATATATAATTGTACAAACATCATACGAGTGAGTGACATGGATCAAAATTTTGATAAAGTTCGTATTCCATTAACTAAAATAAGTACTTATTTTTTAAGTTAAAGATAGTATATTTTGAAAGAATAATCTATCTAATAAAGCGAAAAATAAATACTAGTATTTTAAAAAAGAACCTTAGCGGAACGGAACCGTAGCATCTAGAAGTCAAAAATGTCTCCAAAAAGAATACTCCCATGTTACGCTTTAGGCCCACGTGAAATGCCCACTTGTAAGCCCAAACCCCCAGCCCAATACTAGTAATACAGTAATTTGGGAAGGAACATCCCTTCCCCACAATTTAAAAAAGGAACTACCCGACCTCGTTGCCTTCCTCCTAGGCCGTAGCTAGGGTTTGTTTTCATTCATCTCTTCTCTTCCCGTTGCTTTCTCAAGGAGACGAGACGATTCTCTCAGTCCCAGCACTAGTAGCAGCAGCCATGGCGACCACGAAAGTACAGAGGATCATGACCCAACCGATCGTAACCTCTCTCTCTCTTCTTTTACGTACTTAATTTGTACTAGTACTGCATTATTAGCTCATGGAGTATGCTCTTTCTATATAATCATACTGGAGTATTATTTACTGATTTGTATTTATCTTTTGCTTCATGGACGGATCGGCGGACGCTGATTTCAGAATCTCATTTTCAGGTTTCTTCAGAGTGTAAGCCGCTTGCTTCTATTTTGTTTCTTTTTTCCCTCCCGAATTCTTGTTCCTCGCATCCATCGTTTTTTTTTAATTTAAATTTTATTTTTCTCCGTTTGCTTGCAAATGTTGGTTTTCTAAACTCTCTCTCTCTCTCTCTCTCTCTCTCTCTCTCTCTCTCTCTCTCTCTCTCTCTCTCTATATATATATATATATATATATATATATTAATTGAAACAGAAAGCTCGCATCCAGATATGGCTTTTCGAGCAGAAGGACTTGAGGATTGAAGGCCGCATTATTGTATGTTTTCCATATTTTTCTACTCTGTTTCTGTCGTACGTATCCAACCTTTTGCTTCTTCTTCTTTTTTTTTTTTCTTTTGGAAAAAAAGGCTGTTGTAGAAAATTACACAGGAAATCAAAGAGTCTAGTCCTCCATTTAGTTCAACTTGTATATTGGCCTACGAAGTTGTTGGAAGATATAACCTAGTGCTTTCAACAGTTATTGTTTTGTAGAAGGCCGCAGTGAATTTAACTGCTGTAGGATCCAACTTTGGCCCAACGTGGTTTTAGAAGGCATTTAGGTCATACTGTAGTCTGTATGTTCAGTATTGTATGGAGTTATGCTGTGGATTTTGCATGGTGATTCAAGCACCCTTCCCTACTCCTCCTGGACCTCCTCCGGGTGGTCATATTGCGGTTGGATTCTTTACATTCTTTGTTAGGGAGAAACAATGTTCTAAAAGTCATTAGGCACTAGTCGGGCGGTTGGCCACATTCGAGCGATTAATCGGTTTAATTGGCGATTAATCGGTGCATATTGATTTGTAATCGGCGATTAATCATTAATCGGATAGGCCCAGCCATTATTTCTTGCTTTAGAACACTAGGGAGAAAGATGTTCCAAAATATCATTTGTTGGCGACCAGGAGCCTTAGGAAGCCTGAAGCCTTTTGTTTTGAGTTTTACTCCCACCCGCGTGCTATCAATTCCTCTGCTCAGTCTGCTTTACGGGGTCAGCCTCAGCTTTAATTGGACCTCCGCTAGTGGACAGTGGGATTCGTCTCTTGATTAATCAGTCCATTGGCTGGATACCAATTTTTTTCTTGGTAAATTAAATTTGTATTACGCAAACAACCAAAACACCAGGAACAATCCTTACAAGCAACTAGCCCACCCCAGGGTAGCTAAGGAATACAGGAACAAGAAGAAACAAGGTAAGTAAGCCTTGTCCTAACCAGCTAGAAGCAAAAACTACAAGAAAAGAAAAGAAAAAAAAAAAAACAGAACAACATTCAAACACTATCAGCCAAAGATCCTGTGACTGAGCTTCCATTCCCCAGCCAACATTTTATTAGCATCCGAGGCCTTAACATTCCTCAATGAGCAGATGCAGACCCTTCTTGCACAACCTGGGTTATAAGAGAACAAAACAATAAGTTGTAAGTGTTAAACAGACATTGAGTGCATTTTGCTCACAAACTTGAATTTGTTAAAGGACAGTCCTGAACTGTAGTTCTTGTTAGAAAGGGCAGTAGCTGAACTCTCCAACGTATGAAATCTGCCCTCAGAAAGTCTGTTTATCAGCATCAGCATTTTCATTGCAATGTGCTGTCGTTTTTCATGTACTCACTCACTCAGGATTTTAGATGTGCAAGTATAGACTATAGAGGACCTTTGAGATATCAGTGCTTGTGTTCTTGTGCATCTGGCGCGGATATACCTATGCTCAACTACAGGAGTATATTTCTGTCACTATTTGTCTTGGGATCAATATAGAATTACGTTCCCTTTCGTCCTGTCTTCGATAAATCTTTTCTTTTCTCAATCAGAAAATAAAGTGGTCTATTTGTTTGCGGTTTTAGGGGTTTGATGAATACATGAACCTTGTTCTGGAGGATGCTGAGGAGGTCAACATAAAGAAGAAGAGCAGAAAGGCTTTGGGTGGGTGTTGAATGACTCTAGAAACCTACCATTTGTTTCTTTGGATTGTAAACTTATGATATGGTGTTCTCTTTTCAGGGCGGATACTTCTTAAAGGTGATAACATCACACTGATGATGAACACGTAAGTGATTATTATGATTCATTTTTCTTTACGTATTTGAATGCTCTTTTTCCACAAATCTCACAATTCCTTTGGTATCATGTACTTACTACAGGGGAAAATGAAGACAAGCTTTAACTGGTGCATGGAAGGACAGCTTAGTTTGCTGGCAGTAGTTCTAAAGCCAGATGTATTGAGATATCTGTGACATTTCTTCTTGCATCATTTTTATCCTCGAGTTTAAAACAGGGATATGATGCACAGCTTCTGTATTGATCTTCGTTCGGCTGCAAATTTGTACCTGTTGTCTATCTTAATTTTTCATGTCTATTCGGATTTTCTAGGCACGTTGGCTACTTTTATCAAACACACTGTTTCCTCTTTTAATTGAGCCTAGAAAGGGAGAGAATCCTGTAGAATGCAAATTTCCTTGTTGGATTGTCAACCTTTGAATGAAAGTATAGTTATAGATGCCAGTTTAAGGTTTTGGCCATAATCAGGGTGGCCAAAAAAAATTGGGGCAATCATTTACATTGAAAGCTTAGATGATGAGAACCAGCTATACATCGCCAATGGCCTTCTGTCCTGAAAGAATTTCCCTTGGGTGTTGGATTTGAGATTAAAAGCTGACACTTCCAGCAGCTATCTAACAACTAGTGCCAAAGATTATTAAACATCAGCGCCTCAATCAAACTGATCACATCTTGAAAACCTACTATTTTACACTCCTTTAAAAGACACAGTACAGTAATGGAACGGAACTAGAAATTTGAATAGCCATAAATGTCTCAGTAAAACCACTAGAATCACGTCGATTAAAAAAAAACCCCCCAGAATCACAACCAGCCAACAACGAGAGGGCTTACAACAGAAAGGAGTTTACACACTATCTGGATTTAAGCTTTAGACTATACCAACCATGGACGGTCTGTAGGGGCAGAAGTCACTCCTTTATTTGTGAGGCACCTAACTTTATTCTAACCTCTCACACAAAAACACATGTATGAAGCCCCTATTGTTCCTCAACATTGGAGGAAGAATTTCGACCAACACCCTATAGTTTGAGAAACACAAACTCTTCAATTGCAGGTACCTCTCCTATTTTCTTGAGGGTGTTCTTATCTGGCTCTTCATCAACACCAATCGCCATGATGGCCTTTGTCCTCTTAACAGTCCTCCCTACACTCATAAAGCTGACATTATAATTCTGTTCACCAAGAATGTTTCCAACCCGTCCGATCATCCCAGGTTGGTCCACCTGGCAACACAATATCAGGTTCCCTTCCAGACTCACATCCACACTGAAAGATCCCACTCGCGTCAGATGAGGTATTCCGTATTTCACTCTCCCCTCAATGCTAACATTTCCATGCTCCGACTCAGCACTCGCAAATTTGGACTCCGTATTGCTTATTAGGACCTGGATTGAGTCAATAGGGTTCTCAGGGGATGAATCAACCACCACTCTCTCCTCACTAATACGGAGGCCTTTCTGCTTGGCAGTGAAATCAGCATTAACTAAGTTGACGAATGAGTCGGATATAGGCTCGATGATGCCCTTTATGACCATGGCACGGAGAAGTCTGGTGTCCAGGTCATCTGGTTCTCTAGCTGATCTGTAGACCACCTTAACTGCTTTGATTCCGTCCCCTCCCGCCACCAACTGTACAGCTAGCCTACCCAGTTTCTCAGCTAGCAGAACGTAAGGAGCCAACTGAGAGAGAACCTACAAATGAAAAACATTAAATTAGCAACCTGGATTCTGATTTGGTTTCAGGTATGGGTATGTGTTAGAGTTGAATTCTTTTCATTTTCATTTCAAGGACACGGGGACTCTATAATTTTGTATTCCTTAGCACATATAAGTTATTTTCTAAGAAAAATAGTACTTACAAGGTACCTATACGTATTCATGCATAATATAAGTTTTCTATGCATAACTTCATGAGAAATTGAAATTGCAAAACACGCCTTGCTAGATGAATGCCGAGCTGAACATGTTGAAAAAGGATGTCATATCCTTGTTCAACTGTTGAATGTCCGACACAAGTTCTTTATTGACTTAAAAGAGTAGGTGTAACATAGCAGCAGTCACATGGTGTTATATGTGATATTGTATACCTCGGCAGGGACCATGGGAGCATTGACGGCAGTTGCAGAAAGTTCCCCTCTCAACGCTCCAACTACAGCTTCGGCTATTTCTACAGCCACACCTTCCTGAAATACAAGATTTTAACATGATTGAAGTCATGGCAAAAGAAAAAATTGACAGCAAATGAAGAGCAGAAACCAGTCAAGTAACGGTCACGGGATGCTTATACCTGTGCTTCCTTAGTGCTAGCTCCAAGATGAGGTGTAAGAGTGACATTCTCAAATTGCAACAATTTGCTATCTGAGGGTGGGGGCTCCTCGCTGAACACATCAAGTGCTGCCTGTTACACATCAGTATCCAAAAGTCACTTTTTTTTGGAGCTAGGTGGGAATTTCATATCCCCAAAGGAACCTTTTTCCATAAATTAGACCAAATACCATAATTTCAAATAAAAGGATGATATAAAGAGAAGAGTTCGTGTGGGATAAAACAGGTCATTTTTCTGTCGTACTCCATGTTTATGAAGGTGCAGGTTGTAACCTACTTATTCCATTTGTTTCTCTCCCTCTTAATCAATAATTTGTGGGGTGAGTTGGGGTTGGATGCGATGGAATTTTGAGATCCACTCTCTCATGATTAGCGACACTTACCGTAAAATCAATCTTATTCAACAGGGCAATAAAAACAATGGTCATCTTGAGAAGGTCAAAAAAATAAACAAACAAATATAGTGATCTTAAAAAGAAATCCCAAAACCACCTCATTTTGATCCTGTTTTTTCCCCTCAAAATGCTACAATAACGCATGAGCTGTTCAAATTCTACTGAATTCCTGAATTCAAAATCCATTAGGACAAGGGTATATGGTTGACAACACAATCATACCTGTGAAACTACTCCACTTTCAAGGGCCCTCACTAATGCATCTTCATCGATAACACCACCCCGGGCAACATTAATAATGCGAGCTCCCTTCTTCATCTTTGCAAAAGTATCATCGTTGAATACCTTGGAAGTGGTAGGAGTGAGGGGCATATGGAGAGAAATGAAGTCCGCAGTTGATATGGCATCATCGAAAGAGACCAAGTCCACACCAATAGCACGGGCTCTATCAGCTGGGGCATACGGGTCGTGCGAAATTACATGCATACCTAGGCCTTTTGCACGTCTTGCAACTTCAGATCCAACTTTCCCGAATCCCATTATTGCTATTGTTTTCCCAACAAGAGAGACTCCAATGTACTTGGTACGTTGCCATTTTCCTGTTAAAAAAGCATCCACGCATGAAAAAAATCACATAGAACATAAGCAAAGATGAACAAAGAAGATTAGTTTTGTGTTCACGGGGGGAACAATTGTGCGAGGAGACAAGGAATACGTGCTTAGCTAGTAGAAAACCATGGTTGGTAAGTGGTAACCAACTCCAGCAATCTCCAGGTTAGAGACCATATACATACATATATATATATATATATATATATATATTATTTATTTATTTATTTCCTTAATCATGTCTCGGCATTCTGCCTCCTAAATCTGTTCAAGGAACGTGGTTTCAGAATTTTAGTCAAGAAAAGTGCACCACAATTCAGTCAGTCGCCGAGTCCCATAAAATATCGAGCAAAATATCCCATGTTGATATCACTCCAATCACAATAGCAGAAATTTGGTCAATTTCCACTGGAAAATACGAGGTTGAACACATCCTAGCAGTCAGTATCAAGGCAATGGCTAGGATGCAGTTCAAAAAGGTACTGGCTGGGACGGTCTTCTATCTACCCACAATGAAACTACTGTAATAAAATGTTTCATTCTCAAAAAAAAAAAAAAAAACTACCGTTATTGCATGCATAAGATTCACACTGGGGAGTGATTTTCACACTCCCCTTTTTGATATCCACACTCCCTTTTTTGTTTTTTAGTGTGGAAATCAATTCCCATTCACATTATGCATATGCCCCAGGATACACCAAGAAATCTCTACTATAAATTCATCTTTTGGCTGTTTTCCTGTGGGTGGGAAGCTGCCGAAATGAAAGTTTTCGACTGCAGATCTGCATTCTCCTTCCCCAAATGCCACAAACGCGTGGTATTCTCATTTCAACAACCGTATTCCATCAGACAACTGGAACCAATTTTAAAACTCAAACAAACATATCCTTGAGAAATACCAAATTTTATAACCTCCAGTCGCATGAATGCAAGTGAAGTTCCGCCCATGAACAGAGCAATTAATTAAATCCAAATCACCAACTTCAAAAATTTCAAGCAAATCTATAACCTACCATAACGGGCCAAGAAAAATCTACTAGTATACAATAAGACAAATATCTATAACACACACAAAAGTTCAATCATAAATTTATGGTCTTGTCATTTGTCAGTTACTCAAACTGTATTCAATTCCACAACCAGAGCTAATTTTAAAACCTATACAAGTTATTATCCTTGAGCAATTCCAAATTTGTATCCTCTTGTGACATGAATGCAAGTTAGCTCCGGCCATACAGACCAACAGAGCAATTAATTAAATCCAATTCACCAACTACGTGTATATATAACTTGGAAGCAAACCTGTTACCTACCGTTACAGGCCAAGACAAATCTGTTAACATATAGTACGAAACTTGAGTCATATGCGAGCAAAACGTATATATACCAGATTTGACGGAGGCATCGGACTGAGCGACATTTCGAGCCATAGAGGCAAGCAGAGCAATAGCATGCTCAGCGGCGGCGATGGTATTGGCCGTGGGCGCATTGACAACGAGGCATCCCAACTCGGTGGCCGCCTGCAGATCCACATTGTCGATCCCGACTCCTGCCCTTCCCACGACCTTCAAGCGGCCGTTGGCGGCCTGGAACACCTCTCGCGAGACCTTGGTACCGCTCCTGACAATGAGGGCGTCGAACCTGGAGATCTCCTTGCATAGCTGCTCCGGAGACATGCCATAGAGACACTCGACGTCGGCGAAGCTTCGGAGGAGGTCGAGACCACCTTCTCCGAGTTTTTCGGAGACGAGGATTGTAGGTTTGGCGGTGTTGGTGGTGTGATTCGGATCTGTGGTTTTGGATAGAGAGACGATGTTTGGGGATTGGGCTGTTTTCAAAGCAGCGGCGTTGGTGATGAAGCAGGGCAAGTGTGGTTGAAATCGAATTAGGGAGGAGTGAGAGAGGTAATTCCTAGGGAAGGAGATGTGAGGGAATTTGGCTGTAGAAGGAAGAGGAAGGAGAGAGGGTAGGGAAGGAGGTGGTGAGAGGAGAATGTGGTTTGCAGAAGAAGCGGAGGCCATGGTCTCTCTGTCTGTTTTTCAGTTTCCGGATTCTGAGAAGTAGTAGTTTGTTTGTTTGTTTGTTTGGGAGGGGGAGAAGTGAAGATGTTTTCCCCTTTTCCTTTTGTAGGAGAGGAGAGGAGAGGAGACCGGAGGAGGGAGAGAGAGAGAGAGAGAGAGAGAGAGAGGAGGATACAAGTTTGAAATCCTCCTAAAATTGGGGGTGGGTGGTTGGGTGATTATTACATTTACTATTACTATTACTATTACAGTTAATTAAATACGCGATGTAGAGTCGCCGTAGCCAACTTGTTTTCTCTCCCTCCTCCGATGCATCAATTTACTTATATGCCCCCTCATTTACATGCACCTACATCATTAATCTCAAAATAAAACAAAGTATGGAATGATGATATAGACAAGGCTGGCAAGGCGATCGCCTAGGACCTCCCGTTTTTGCCCAGTAACAGGGTCCCAAAATAGAAAAATATAATAAATATTATTTATGTAATGTTTTCAACAAGTACTCTAATGTGGTGTAGTGGTAAGCTTTGTGCGTCGAAGACATCGGGTCTCGAATTCAATTCATGACCTCTTCACTTTTTAACGCTAGTAGGTCTGTTACTCAAACAAAAAAATTGGTTTCAAAATAACATGTTTGAGACTCGAACTCGTGACCTAAGATATTAAAGAGCTGGTACTATACTTTAGCCATTGAACCACAATACTATCTTGTTTTGTTTTTGGAACAAATAATATATGTATATATATATATATATTAACATCTAAAAGCCCCTATTTTCAAATACTGCCTAGGGCCTTAAAAAACTCAGGGCCGGGCCTGGATATAAAGGGAGCAAAATCCTATCTCGTAAGTCTTGATTAATTATCAAAACTGCTTTTTGGCGTTCATGCTCGTTCAGTTTATTACTCCCTAATTATTTGTTTATTTTTATACAAATGATTTAAACGAGATCAAAGATAAGTATTTTTCTATTTGACTAACAATTTTTTATTAGCTACTAATTACTAGCTGTGATGTTTTTTTGGGTTTTGTTTGATAAGCAATTAGGTCATTGTGCCAGAAAGCAATTAAAAAAACAAAGCTATTACGAGTTCCAATATGATAAAGGTGGTGCATGTTCATCAATGAGTTACCTATATGTTTTAGTTAACTTTTGAAAATTTTCCGAAATTTTGTCATCATAAATTGTCGTTGATTTTCAAAATAGGAAGGGGAAAAAAAAGGTACTCTGTAATTGGGATGGGCCTGGAAGTAATTTTCGAGTGCAATCACTCATAGAATTTCCTTTATGTTTTAGAAATTTGTTTTTAAACACAAAAGTTTAGAGATTACTCCATTTGCACACTGAACTTTAAACTTGTTTCGACCTTTTCTTTGTTCTTCCAATAGGAATCTCCCTGAAAGGGTGGGTGTCCGGGGGTACGTAGCATTTCTATTTGACAGGAATAGTACAAAACAAGGGTATTCCGCCGTGTGCGCTTACGTGTCCTGAGGCTGCCTGAGGGAGGGTTGGTCCGTCCGTTTGTGTTCCTAGCGTCTGCCTTTGTCCCCATCACCTGCATTTTAAAGTACGACGACTAATAAAGGCAATAACTTCCACTCATTGGGTCCCATTACTTCATTATTGTTTTTTTCATGATTGGTCAAACGTCGAGGGAGGAGGAAAATATTTTCAGTGCCGAGCGGGTATCCGCTCGCACATCCGAGCCATCCGTTTTGTGTTTAAACGGCTCAGATTTGGAAAGAAAAAAAAGAGAGAGAAAGTGTTGAGATAAGAGTAGAAAGAGGATTTCAATCTGAGTTGTCCAAAAATATCTTGAACGGCTCAAATGAATTGAGCGAATACAACGTAAGATATACCCGCTCTACACTTAAATATCTCTCAGGAAAAAGGGTACTAGTGTGCTTCCTCCTCCCACTATTTGTGACTAATTTATTCAATGCCTAGGGCCACCGCCAAGTTGTGCTTTAAACTTTTTCTCCATTACATTAGCAGAGATGATTGTTTCGCTCAAACTATCGGTTAACCGAATTATACCGAATCATTTGTTGCGGTTATTAACTGAAATTTTAATCGTAGTTGTGGCGTCAGTGGAGGTCACCAAAAATGGCGTGGGAGTTGCAGTAGTCTGGGTCTTCCTACTCCTCTCTCTCTCTCTCTCTCTGTCTTCGAACCAGATTTGTGTGTTTTGCTTTGTTTGGATTGGAGTTTGTAATTTTTTTAAAAAAACTAGTGTCACCATTCGTGCGTTGCACGAATCGCGTGCTCATTATAATGTGTCAACGTTGAGTTTTTGCTATGTGTTCTAATTTATTTGATTTGTCATTAGAAATTTATTAATGGTACAAGAAGCTATGTTGTATGGTAAAACTCAACTCTGAAGCGTAAACCAAAGAACTCTCGATTCCAATCACCTTAATCAAAAGCAAAGATTAAGGTCTTGACTTATATCTTGCGAATACAAGACTTGTTATAGAAAAAGATGCTCACCCAAAACAAAACAAAACCAATCTTTGAAAACCCAAAATTACTGAACAAATCTCTATTGCAACCAACTTCATTCATCATCAAAGGTTGGAACTTGGTAGAAACCAAGTCTCTGAGCCATGTTTTCCAAGAATAGCTCTCTCGCCTTCAGACATGAAGGATGAATACGGTTGCAAGCATCCCTCGAATAAGCCATACTATGCATAGAACATTCTCGCTTGCACCAAAGGACAAAATGTCACAAGCTTTCTTTATATGCCCACGAACAAAAGAATTCCAGATTTTTTTCCTTCAAAAAGAAATAATGTTGCATCAAACAATCCAAACTCTTTCTCTAGTTATCAAAGGACAACTTTTAATCCCATGTGCACTTGAAACTTGCCTAACCGTATCAGGCAGTTCCTTAAATTTTTTAAACAACAAATAACAAATACAAGAATAGTATTAATGAGAATTAATACCACTTTTCATAGGAACATCCTGTATTCGCAAGATAGCATAAGAAGTAGAACCACAACCTCAATGAATTCAGAAAAGATGCCATCACTAACAAAGGTAGGAAATCTCTTTGAAAGACAACTAATCTTATGATATTACATCCAGTTAGGTGGCGTAACACACCATTACTATGTCAACCATCCGCCCAACATGTTTACGGTACAATTCATTCCAGAATCCAAGAACTTTAGAAATACCCAGCTCAAGTTGTCTTCAAATTCATTTTAACATGTAGTGAGTAACACAACAAATTAGGCCGTGGAAGAGAGCAGGCCTTAACCTAAGAAGTTAGCAACCAATTCCATAGATGAGAGAGGTACACAAAGAGACTTTCACCACATAGAGAATCTTTAAAAGGAAGCACAACCAAGTAGATTTGCAGGTAAAAATCTGCAAGCCAATAGAACACACATCGCCATCTTAGGGCTATGCTATAACTCTGAAATAAACAATCAGATTCTGATGCAATTACAATACTAAAATAACATATATCTCCGCTTCAGGGTGATGACTCTGAAACAAACAATAAGGCTCCAGCAAAACTTTGCGGCATTTATTTCTGGACAAATCTCTTAATAACCGCCTCCGCCCATAAATCTCGATTAGAAAATCAGAGAAAGGAACTAAAAATATGAACTTCTTCTAGTTGTTGCAGCACGCACTTCCAGTTCGAGAAGCTAAAATTACTACTGTACTAAATGCCTATCCACATTTTACAAATCCTTGCTCACATAATAACACACAACTACTAAAACATTGTTGCCAAAACACATTATCTCAGTTGATAAATTGCAAAAACATCTGAATTACTATTCAAGGTTTGAAAGTTGTCCTGAGTTTAACCTGAATTATAAAGGCAACTCGTTGCTGCACAACTTGACTAATGGTCGATTCGAACTCATGTATTTTCGGATTTTCAGTATTGGTTCTGACCCAAATCAATAGTGTACCACCTCCTGCGACCAACACAAGAGGGGAAATCTGGTAGGCCCAGCACTGGCAAATACAACCGAAGCCACACCAAAAAAAATCAGTTTCCCCCCTATAACTTGTTCAACCCAAAAAAATTAGTGTTCTGTGTTGATATGAAATTAGGGATTTTGTTTGATTAGGATTCCAATAATATGTGAAATTGGGGATTTTTTTGAAATTAGGGTTCCAATAACCAAGCTTGGCTTTATTTCGTATACCACCTGATATAGAAGATCCCTAAATTTAGGAATGAATCACAAACATCAAGCAAATACTTTTTAAAATAGGAGTAACCCAAAAACGATGAATTGTGGTACATATATGGTACAACATATTTAAAGCAGACAAGAGTGCGAGAGCGAGAGCGAGCAATTTCTGACCTTGGGATGCTCAATAGAATCCAACGAATGAAAGATCACCAAAAAGGGTCCTGCAGTAGTTTGGAAACACCAAGAGCAATGAATATTCTTCATTAAAGCACAAGTATATTTCTCCTTGTAGAAGCACCACCATGTTCTCCTACCCACAGGCTAAAATAATTCCTCATCTTAGTTTGTTAAGACATGGTGCTTGTGATAAGCAGGATAAAGCCCGTGGTGCAAGAGGCAATGAAAAGGAGAGTGGAGATGAAAGCTAAAGCCCGATACGACTGTGCTTTACCAAACTGCATGATCACAAAGACCTACAGCACGAACTGAACGTGAATGAAGAGGAAAAAGCATGTGATTCGGTATACCAGATAAAGTGAAGCTTGGTTATTGGAACCCTAATTTCAAAAAAAAAAAAAAAAAACCAGAATTCACACCCTCTTGGAACTCTAATTTCAAACAAAATTCCTAATTTCATGTCAACACAGAAGCAGCGTCGTTCCGTGTCAAAAATAAACTTGTGAAAGCTTGAAGTTAACTACTACTCCGTAGATTAGTGGTCAAGATCCAGCGTCGAGCCGCAGGGACAGGTCGCCTAAGTTGCTATAATTTCAATCAACTTGTAGATTGGTTTGGAAAAGTGAAGATTTATTGATTGGATTGTTTTGAAGACCTAATGAAACTAAAGAGCATTTTGCTATTATCGTACGGCGAACAAGAGTGGTTATACTATTTGTATTGATGATTTGGGATTTGATCAGTTTTAATCAGACATGAAGGATGAATACGCTTGCAAGCATCCTTCAAATAAGCCATAGCTGCCATACTATGCATAGAACATCCTCGCCTGCACCAAAGGACAAAATTTGTACAAAGACAAGGTTGGAATTGAGAATCCACTGGAGCCTCCTATGCTAATTGCAGATACGTCCTTGATCTGATTTGCCTAGGTATCATCTGTTACCATACTTAATACCTCCCAAAAACACACCTGTTCTAAGGATAAAAGTTCATAACACATAACAAACTACATATTTCCATAGGCTAATCCCTCATTAACATACTTAATGCCTGAAAAGAAATACATGTGTTCTGTAGAATAACGCTGTTTCTTTTTCTGTAATATGTGACTTTTTTTTCTTTTGATCTGGGGCTGGGGGTGGCACGTGCCACTCCCCCCTCTTATTGCTTCCGCCCCTGTAAACCTTCCGACATAGAAGAGAACACTTTCGATCAACGAAACTTAGAGCATGTGCATAGGTGGGGCAAGGTATGACATTTTTTGTAGCACTTGATGCATGACCATGAGTGAGGAAATAAAAAAGATTTTGACGTCCTTGTTAAAATGATTTTGAAAGAAATTCCAAGTATGATGAGCCGATAGATAATAACACGGCAGTGCACACAATTGTCAGATAGGTATCTGCTCATTTTTGGAAGCAAAAATTGCAGCCAACTGAAAAGAGATTAGTTTTACATCTCATACGAACTTCTCATACATGGATTCCCAAATATCAATGAATAGTAATTTCAAAACATGAAAAACCATGGGGTGTGGTATATATGCGCTGAATGCAAAGAAGTTAGGTGTATCTACTAAATAGAGTAACACCTATCTGTAAAGAACATTCCTTCTCGTCATTTAAGGTCATTAACTTATCAAATCGATAACTCAGTAAACTCATGCACCTTACATAATCTAATACTTAGACACTTGCTCACAAGTCAGAACCAACACTTCTAATTAGTCTACCCAAGAATTTAAATTTTGTGTTGAGTCTGACTCACATCACACCAACTTTGAATCTTTCCAGTAAACCTCATTCTCTGGAAATTTCTGGGGAAAGTTTCTATGCAGTTAGAATTAAGTAAGGAAACCCCTAAGCCTGTGTAAGATTCTTTTGTCCTTTCGGTCCTGCTTGCTTATTTCAATGACAGAAGCTAAATCTTCTTTTGTCCTTTTTGCGGTTCAACCCTTGGCCTTTTCATCAGAATTGTCAAACAACATATAGAGCATCCAATAATTGACTACTAAAGACACATACGAGCTAACCTGGAGAATTTTGAAGTTGACCATCACGCAATCTCTTTACATTGGTTGAATTACCATTTGCAATTGCATTAGGCCCACCTTGAACTACCGACCCTTCATTAATACTACTACATTTTCGGTCCTGCAGCCAGAATAGAACATCAACATTGTACAATTGAACTCTCATTTCCAATAATAAACGATGGCACGATATGCATTTTCCTCAAAAGAATTTCAAACCTTGAGCAGATTATATTGTTCCACCCACTTTGACTTTCTCAAATTGCCCAATGTAAGCCTCTTATGTCCTACAGTCTTCAGGCTTCACCTCTGAATTATGTCCTACAGTCTTCAGGCTTCACCTCTGACAAGGAAAGATCAAAAACCCCTTCCACATGCAGCTCCTGGAAGGAGGATATGTTCTCCCTTGAATTGAGGGCTTGCAAACATGCTTTTAAGGCTGTGATATCACCAAAAGAAATCTCAGGTTATGGAATTTTCCATGAAGGATCCAAATGATTTCCTTTCATTCTTAGTCTTGCATTACTACGAAGAAAATCACACTACCTCCGTTCCATATATTGGTTTTCCAATATTCTGCACATCTTAAAAAATTATCTTTCCTACTTTATTGTATTTTAGATGATATAAAATCATTCTTTCCCTCTAGTACAAGTATTCCCAGGCACAACGCAATTATCAGGGCACCTCTTGCTTTTGGCACAGTGAGTGGGAGGCCCACACGACAGGCTGCTAGCTCAGTGGTTTTTTTATTCACCGAAGTACATTATTTGTTAATCCAATCAAAAGGCACGACTGCCAAAAAAGACTATACAGCGCAGAGGGAGTATTAGTTGCTCCAGAGTTGATCTAAACGTGAACAATCTTTTTGTCCTTTTGATGGGTAAAATAAGAACGTAATATCGAGTTGACGGTACTCGAGTCAAAATTAGACGTTGAGGACTCTCTACCTATCAGGAAGTCTGGCAGTATCCACAAAAGGGAGATACTTCAGCAACTGTTGCTGCTCTTCATTCGTCAGGTTACTGGAAAACTAATCGAGAGTGAGAACATTCTGCAACAGATATGAAAAGTGATCAGGATCACTCTGCACAATTTCAGAGAGAACATATTTTTACAGCAGCAACAAATTTTGAGTAAAGAGCTGAAGGTTCCAAAAAACTATTCTTACAGAGGAGTTAAGACCCTACGTTTCCTAGAAACCATAACAAATAATCTCGCCCGGTATTGCCTTGAGCCATGGAGCTGCCAGGTTCCGGCACCTCCACAAACACCACTCCTCTGAGATGGTTCTGTATAATTTGCAACTCAACAACTTTTTAGATTTCGAAACCCAGTTTGAAACAATTTATAACCTAATAAGCAAATTAGACAACACACCAACTTAAACCTTTAAAAACTAACTTCTGGGAACATTACTGATACCAATGGTATTTGAATTATGCTCATAGAGTCATAGAAGAATATCAGAAAAATGGTTCGTAGATCTTTTGGAGAAAAAGAGATTAGCCCCTGCCTCCCCTTGTATAGCTTATGGCCAATATGTATTCGCTACAACAAATTTCCAGAAAAGGATAAACTCTTGTAAGGGAGTAAAAGAACGGTATATTCCGAAAATTGTGTGTAAGCTACATGGCCTCATAATATTCCAAGGTTAGTAAGAAGAAGATTAATTGAAGAGCTTTGTTACCATACAAGGTCATACTGCTCTTACCGCTCAAATGCAAAAGATACATAATAAAACAAAATTGATAATTCTATAGAAAAGGATATATATATAGTGATACAGATATTTCATGCCCAATGATGGGGCCTATTATGTTCAGTTGGAAATTGAAAAGTTTGTTACTGCGGTTCATAGTTTCAGAAAAATATATTGAAAATTCTCATCATTTTGTATGAATTTTCTATTATGGACTATAATTGGCCATGTTTCCTCTATGTAGAATTTTCTGCCAATATAGTGATCTAAAAATGCTCCCCACTCCGTATTTATGATCTGAAATCAAGTACATCAATCAAAAAATAGCCTTGCACTAAAGCCCATGGTTATTAGTCCGGGTAGGAATATTACAAACCTACCAAATTCTAAGGGGTGAAGCAGAGCTGAATTATCAAGATTCAAGAAAAACACACCACGGTACTACACCATGGCCTTATGATACAACAGCTATATTTATAGTAGTTACTCCATTTGCCTCCACACTGACTGGACTTTGTAAAGTCTTTTCCTCTACCGTTGCCATTCAAAACATGCAATAGTCTTTCTCCAAAGGACATACACTGGGACAAAACCAAAATCACACATCCCTTTCATGAACCTAAAAGTAATCATTCAACTCACGCCACTGGCAAGCCTACTCTTTGGCGATCTTATTTCCGTTTATAATCAACCGGACACAAACTAAGTCTGTCAAATGAAAAAGGAAAGAAGACATTCATTCCATATACCACCACCACATACGCATCCTCTTATGGTTAGGGGAAGGGCACAAACAGCACTTTGCTAATTTCAAAATAAAGCCAAGCTTGGTTATTGGAACCCTAATTTCAAAAAAATCCCCAATTTCACATATTATTGGAACCCCGATCAAACAAAATCCTAATGTCATATCAACACGGAACCCTAATTTTTTTGGGTTGAACAAGTTATAGTGGGGAAACTGAAAATCTACCAAATGCAGAGAGACAAGTAATAGTGGGGAAACTGAAAATCTACCACATACAGGGAGAGAGGGAGAGAGACCTTGGTGTGGCGTCGGTTGTATTCGCCAATGCTGCGCCAACCAGATTTCGCCTCTTGTGGTGGTCGCTGGAGGTGGAGGCGCCTCTGGTAGTTGTGGTTGTCGGTGGTGTTGGTGACGGTGGTGGTGAGTTGGAATTCAAGATCTGCCATTCTACTCTTCCTTTGTTTTTGTCTGAGAGAGAAACAAACCCCTTTTTTTTGAACAAGTTATAGTGAAACTAAAGGCCGAATCGACTGAAATAGTAGGGATTGACAACCCAGAGAGAGACAGAGAGACCTTGGCGGTGGAATTTGCCGTCGGTGCTGGTGGTGTTGGTCGCCGGCGGTGGTAGTGTTTGCCAGTGGTGGTGGGTGTCGCCAGTGGTGGCGCTCTTCCTCTTCTCCTTCTTCCTCCTCCTCCTCCTCCTCCTCTCTCTCTCTCTCTCTCTCTCCCCGTTCGTTTTCCAGACCTGGTCTGGGGAACGAGTTTGAAATTTGGGGATTTCGTTTGTTTTTGTTGGGTTAAGTCAGTGGGTCCCACTGATTGAGACAGAGATCCTGAATTCCAGTCGGAATTCCCGTGGATACAGCGGCCCGGGGAGGTGATTTTACTGGAATGCCCCAAAGCCCAACACCACTACGTGACAAAATAGTGTATGAAAATCGGGACGTAGAGGGAAAACATTGAAAGTCCGAAAACCTGTTAAAGTAATTTGTAAATAACCCAAATAGTGGCCATGGCCCACCACTTTTGAGCATGAAATTACTAAAACACCCTTACGTAGGAAGAAGCAAAATAAAATCCTAGGCATTTGAAACAAGGGGCATTTCCGTCCAAACTTGGCCAAAGTGTAAGCCACAATTTGGAACTTCATTCCTTTATAGGCGCCTGTGGAAATAGTAGAGATAATACGTGGAAAGAGATAGAGAGAGAAATGTTAGAAGTATGGAGAATTTATGGGGAATTTTTTGAAGAATTCTTTTTTATTTAAGAAGAAATGCAAGGATTTTGAATCCGAGCAAATTGAGTAAGAGGACATATTATAAGGATTTTTGTTATAATAAGGACATAAATATTTTTTCGTAAAGTCTAATGGACATTCTGCCCAAAATTTACAAAAAAACCTTCCCAATGTTGATCGGCGTTGACCAATGTTGATCGACGTTGAAAGTGCCTAAAATCCTAGAGTACCATAAGAAAGTGCTTAAACTGCTAAAATCCTATAATAGGAAAATGAACCCTAAAACCTTATGAAAGTACCTAAAATCATAGTGTACCCTATGAAAGTGCAATAAGATCAAAAAAATATGAAAAATGACATATTTTGTGTCAGTCAAACAAGGTTCTTGTCTCATTTAAAACAATTTAAATGAAAAAAGACATTTTTTGTATAAGCCAAACACAGCCCTTATCTCATTAAATGCAATTTTGTCTTTTCACGTACTCTAGACGGAATTCTCTTTGCGCCCCCCCCCCCCCCCCCCCCCAAATAACCCCCGGCAATAATTTAAACCAACTCAATAATTCAACATTTTCTTATTTCTCATTTATTTACTTAATAACTTTTACATCTTTTTTATTTTTATTTATTTAATATTAATTCAGTGTTCCAATTTTCAATCCGATTGAATCGATGCAAAGATCTTGTTTTTTTTATCATTTTGTCTTCATTGGTCGTAAAGAATTTTTGGCTCGAAAGCCTTTCAACAAGTATCCTAAAGCTTATTATTTAGTTTTAGGTCTCTCTTAGGGTATTCATTGAAAGGCCTTAGAGCCAAAAATTCATTACGACCATTTAGGATGAAATGATAAGAAAAATAAGATTTTCGCATCGGTTCAAACGAATTAAAAATCGGAACACTTATTTTTTTACTCTTTATATGTATTTTTAAATTATTTAATATTATATACGTGACTAAATTTCTTTATGTTATTGAAATTTTACTCTTATTTTTTTACTCTTATTAAAATTTTATAATTCTTTTATGTTATTGAATTTTTTAATTTTGTATTTATTTATATCTTTTATCTATTTTATTTTTAACTACTTATTCAGATTTTCTTTTATCTTCTTATCTTCAACTATAACCGTGTTGGGAACAATCACTTTGTGCAACTTTTCTTGCAGCCTCATTACCCTGTACCACCCTTCCCAATATGGTGGTGGAACAATTCATCAGATTAAGCTAAAAGATGGGCTGCTCGTTATGCAACACGAATTAATGGATACAAGGCCAAGAGGGACAGGAGCAGAATTTGGTGGAAACATTGATTAGAAATTGAATTTTCATGTATTTTCATGTATTTTCACTCTTCGATGAAATTAGTACAAGTTATGTTTGGTTTGATTAATTAACATTAGTACAAGTTATATTTTAACTATTCATTTATTAATTCAAATTATAGTAAGAAGTCTTTTAAAAGTAAAACAAAAAACTACTAAAAGTAAAACAAAAAAACTAGTCAAAGTTTCAAAAAAATAAAAACAATAATTAAAGTCTTTTATAAGCAAACAAAAAAAAATTAGGAATAGTTAAAAAAAACTAAAACAGTAATTAAAGTCTTTTATAAGTATAAAAAAAACTAGTAAAAGTGAAAAAAAAATAAAACAGTGATTATTTACTTATAAAAGTAAAACAAAAAAAAAAACTAGTCTAAGTGAAAAAAAAAAAAAAAACGAAAAAGGAGGGGCAAGGGGGGAAAGGTGGTGGGGCCGGAGAGTGTCAGGGGAGGGGGGAGTGTGTCAGGGGGGTGCGAGAAGAGGCTCTCACTCTAGACTCTAAAATATTTGTATTAATGGACTCTACTAGGGATGTGCACGGGTTTGGCGGGTCGGGTATGGCCCGCAACCCGACCCCGACCATGTTGGATATGAAAAGTACAGGTCCGCAACCGAACCGATTGATGGCATAGACCCGTCCGCGAGCCCGATTTTTTTGGTCGAGTTGGTCGGGTTGGAGTTGGTCGGGTCGGGTCCGACTCCCGCGGGTAAAAAAAACACAGACCCAAAATCCGAACCGAAACTCATTTTTTTAACAGAACCCAACCAGTACCCGACCGAAGCCTATATTTGGAGCCGCCTGAGACCCTTCGGGTCTGGTCGGGTTGCGGGTCTTTTGCACACCCTAGACTCTACACATCACAAAAACTTAGGCTGGACTAAAGCTCCTATGAGGTTTTTTTTTTTTGGTCAAGCGGAAAAATATGCATTAACTTAGACGAACAAGGTCAAGAAGCCAGATAGATGGCATACATAAAGGTACAAAAAGACTACAAGAGTCGTAGACTAAATCCTAAGATGACCAACACCCATGGCATCGGCCAGAGCGAATTCCCTAGCTGCAAAAGGAATGGAGCTAGAGACTACTAAATTTTGATCCTGCTGCGATCCAAGTCTGGCCAGGCAATCGGCAGTTTGGTTGGCTTGCCGATAGATGTGGACAACGGATGAATTTGTCCGGGTAGCAATTCTTCGAGCTATGAGGTTGTTTCATTTGGACTTTAGACTAATATACTGCCCTCCTCTTATTACAGAGCCTATTGATAAATTACCTTTTGAGCCGTTCATTGCCTAATTTTGTGGACAATTTCATGGATACTTGTCATGCATCCTATCATTTTCAAAACAATAATATTTTGGTGACCATCTTTGATTATTATGTTTTGAATACCATATAATGTGTCACCAATGTATTGGTACCCAAAACATGGTCAAGATTGTCACCATAGCATTGTTCTCACCTAAAATACTATTTAGTGGAAATAAATTGACTATTGTCATTGACCTGTAATCCAATAATATAAGAAAATGCACCATAAAATAAAAACCACAAATTTTTAGTTGCATCTATTTTTGTTATATATAGAGTGAGTTGTATACATTTACTTATGTGAAACTGATAAAAATGAGCAACAAACAAACAGAAAGCTAAGCTAACCCCAATGGGACTTAGGATTTACTCTCTTCTAAAGTCTCAGGTTTGAAATCTATAGACCTTTGCTCTGGCTATAATTAGAACACCTGCAAGTGAACGGTGAGATTGATCTTCTAAAACTAGTCAAGAAATGCATATGCTAATCCGAATACCTGATTTATAAAAAACAAACAACTAGAGAATTCTAATTTTCATATATTATTTTTTTGTGCTCCGAATTTGACATGATGCAAATCATGACTCGCTAAATCATTGGGTGCATCAAAAACATTAAATGTAAATTGAGTACTTATTAGTTATTACAACCCCGATAGAGTCTACAACAACCAAATTAACAATACAACTAGGAATGGAAAGATAAACAAGAAAGTTCCCAACCATCTGCACATTAGTTCTCCTTGCGGTCAGCATATGCTTGACGGTCAAGCTTTCAAATCTATTAATTAGTAACTTGCAACTAAGGCTGTAAATGAACTGAGCCATTCGCGAACTGTTCGAGACTCGGTTTGGTAAGAGCTCGTTCGAGTTCGATTCGTCTGCTAAACGAATCGAACCTGAACCTCAATTCTCGGCTCGTTCCGTAAATGAGCCGAACCTGAGCCTAACGATATTCGGCTCAGTTAGGTTTGCGAACCTATACTTAAATTGAATTAATAATTCAATAGAGGTTTATTTGTAAATATAAAAAAAATTTAAGGTTGTATATATAATTCAATACTTATTTTTCTCCCAAATTCTATACGATCAATGAGAGAGTTTGGGTTCGCCTCTAGTTTAATGAGCTGAGCCGAATCAAACCTGAGTCTTGACGAGCTCAATTCGAGCTTAGATTCAGCTTGGCTCAATTCATTTGTGTTTAATGAGCCAAACTCGAGCCAAAATGTTCAAGTTCGAATCGAACCTGGGCCGAACTCGAGCCAGACTAGTACCTTAACGAACCCAACCGAGCTGAACCCGAGCCGAACTCGAGCCAGACTAGTACCTTAACAAACCCAACCAAGCCGAACCCGAGCCTTGAAAAATTTTAACGAGCCGAACTTGAGCCAAGTTGTTCAGGCTCGAATCGAACTCAACCCAAACTCATACCTCAACGAACCCGAGCGAACTTAACAGGGTTCGGCTCGATTCGGTTCGTTTACAGCCCTACTTGCAACAATAGATAATATTGCTAAGAGGGTGATGATCAAGAGTTTTTGTTTGCGTTATAACCAAAGCATCGACTTCTATCTCCATTTTCTGTAAGAGCAAGTTGGGCTAGCTATTTGCTTTGGCTCCAGTACTGCTTTCTTCACTATGGCCTCGTTTGATAACAGTGATAGATGAATGAGATTCGTAAGGAGATGAGATTGGGGTTTGTAATGAGTATGTTTGTTTGGATGAGATTAGATGATGGAATTATTAATATTATGTTTATTTGAGATGTGATTAGATGATGGGATTGGATTGATAGAAGAAATTAGTAATGAGAAGAGATTGGTAATGAGAAAGGGTTGAGAATGGACTACGAATACTAAGTCCTAAGAGATGATAGGATTGAATTGAAAGAAGGGATTGGTAATGAGAAGGGGTTGAGATTGGACTACGAATACCAAGTCCCAATGGATATTACTAATACCCCCTATGGGCCGGATTGTTCATCTCATGGGACTACCAATCCGGACTAATTTCAAAAACCAAACAAAGTATTACTTATACCATCACGGCATCACTTGAACAATCCAATCACAACCTCCAATTCGTTTATCAAACGGGGCCTATATAGATAGATCTCTCTACTTCACTTCAATGAGATGGGTGAATATAGTAGTTGATTCGTTTATCTCGTGCTGATCTCAGGGGGGTGGAGTTCAAGAAATGCGATTTTCAATAACAATCTTTTACTATATGAGATAGTGAATTTAAGATGAAAAACTTTCATGTGATATTTTCACACCAATGGATGAGGAAAATTGTTAGAAGTTTAATTACAGGGAGAAATTGCATTATTTATTTGTTGGGAATCGGGGATCACACATAAAATACATACACCAAAGTTTAGCGTGGTTTGGCCGAAATATCCGCTCCACAGAGACAACACTATTTTAGCACGTCAGTGGAAATAATAAAGGTACAACGCTCAATCTCACACCCATGGTTTTGGCTTTACCCTATCTGCTCTCCTCCACACATCATCTCTAACCCTATGAGTATAGATGCACAAAAGTGGGAAGTAAAAACTAGGGAGGCTAGTAGTGGCGAGTCTTCAATTAGCATCCAAAAGCAGATACATGTCACTCTTATAATCACGTACTCATAGGGTTTTTTTACGAGGGACAATTAACCTCGCATGGTCAATAGTCTTAAAGTAAAGTAGAATATTTACTCATGTTCATCGACACACACACATATTATGAAACAGAGGGTGGAATGTGATCAAATTAACTAAATTTAAAAACAAGAAAGTAAGCTAACTAGTAGTATGAAAATACAATATATGCTGACGAAAATAAGTCTCCATTACAGAAGGCAGACGACAATCAATAAATAAAAGGAGAGAAACCAAATTTTCCCTTGGTTGGAGGAGGTAGATCAATTTGAATTTCCAAGGAGTTAGAATAAAATTGCATATATATATATATATATATATATATATATATATATATAGAGAGAGAGAGAGAGAGAGAGAGAGAGAAAAAGAGAGAATAATAAATTATTATCAAGTGGGTTAACAATAAACATATACTTATAATCCATATATCCAAGTGTGAAGCAAGTATACATAGTGATGAATAATTCGCACATGCTCTAGAATGTGGAGTATCCAAATATGATATGGCTAGCTAGCTAGGTATCTTCCACGCGGGGGTTACCCATTCTTGATCGGAGCCTTTTGGCTTGAGAAACGAAGGTGCCACGAAGATCATCTAATCTTGGGAGAGACCCAAGTTTGGACTCAGAAAGAGAGAGAGATATTGATTGACTGTGTGAGGGGGCGAGATGACCCGCCTGATGATGGACTCAAAAGACAGAGGCCTTGTTCGTTTGGTAATTTAGATATTTTAATTTTAATAGTAAATGGAGAGAGAAATAGGGTAATGATTGAAAAGAGGAGTAATGAGTGGAGAGAGATAGAGAGAGAAATGAAATTAATAATTGAAGAAATAGAATAATAATTTAAGAAAATTAAAAATTAAAAAATAAAATTAAAACAAAATGAATGTGGGAAACGAACAAGGCCAGAGACATTTCCTTCAACTAATTTGGGAACGCGGTAGACAACTGGGTCAGCTGGGTTGATGACTTTCTTCTTCATTTTTGTACTTCGGTGTAATTGTTTGGACTCCGAGAGAGAGAGAGAAAGAGAGAGAGAGAGATTGATTGTGTGAGGGGGCGGGTCTGATGATGGACTATTAGAGAGAGATTGATTTTGTACTTCGGTGTTATTGTTTCCTTCAACTTATTAATTTGGGGACATCGGGTCGCCTGGGGTTGATGACTTGTTTTTTTTTTTGGGACTTCGGTATGTATATGACTGATCGCGTCATTCTGTGTCAAAAATAAATTTATAAAAACATGGAGTTAACTATTACTCCGTAGAATAGTGGTCAAGACCGAGTGTCGATCCACATGGACAATATGGTTAAATTACTACAATTTCGATTGATTTCTAGATTAATTCGGAGGAAAAAGATTTGAGTTATTCATTTCCAAAAACTAATTAATTAAGAAAACTACTAATTATTTGATCTGAAAACTAATGAGAAAAAGACCTAGGGTTTCAAATCCATCCCAACCACGTAACAACGATATGAATAGGCTAGGTTTAACATTCGAATCATTAAAGACTATCGTTAGAGCTTGCAATCCCTTCCGATAATCGTCAAGAAGATAATTCAGTTGTTAAAAGGCATAGACTATCCTATAGCATGGACCATTTCACTAGCCCAGTCTGGCCGCCTAATGGCACGATTTGTCTTACGAGCATAATTTATCTCAGAACTCCAACCACAATCAAAGAATACCATTGTTTAACTCTGTATTTGAAAACCGCGAATATAAATACAGAATAGATTGAAAGTATTAAAATCATTCCATAAAACTAAAATAAGTTCTAGTTAAATAATTGATTCGAATATTAAAATCTAAACCTATACATATACAAAGTTACTTGAATCGGTGCTTCATCTTCCCCCTAAAGAATGGAGTTTAGCCGGCATCTTGTTCGTCATCCTGTTCCGTCCCAACCTTGCCTCCACGGCCGAGAGGTTCCCGTCCACAAACTGACTTCCACCGTTTAAAACTCCCCTCCAAGTCAACAGTCATCATAGTTCTTACTCCCTTCGTCCAATTTTTATTGTCCATTATTGTTTTTGTCTCTTTTATGTCTATTGCGTATATCTTTCAAACTATAATATTTTGCATGATTTCAACAACTTTCTATTATGGAACAAATTGAAATCTACTAAATAAAATTCATATTGCATATTTTTGAAAATTCACATTAGAAGATATAAGCGATTGAAAATTGACACGAACATCAAAAAAGAACAACCAAAATGGGACGGAGGGAGTATACTGGTAGGGCTTTTATGTATTAATTGCGTAGAAGCCCCTTGGACATTGTCTAATAATTAATTGGAGGCCCCACTTTAGAAAGTTCTGTGCTTTGACCCCAAACTCCTCCGTGTACACAACATATGGCTAGAATTTGATCAATTTCCATCTTTGCGACAATGCTCCCTAAGACCTTTCAAATTACATGTTTTCGCACCCATCGGTCTCTAAGGCCTAAAAACACTACAAGACACTAAAATATATTAAGTAACAATGCAAACGGACCAACAATGCGTAGATTAGGTGGATTAAATGGGTGTTTTTCAGCACCTATCAATGACTTTCTTGTTTGTTACTGGAGTTTCCCTCTCTAATTGTTTGGTAATTAATAACCTTGCTGTTTTTTAGTAAAAATGCAACAAATATACTAATATCAATGATCTAACTCATCGTGTACATCTAATACTGAATTAAAAACTTATTGCGCACAAATAACACATCCAATTAATAATCCCGTTGTTGATGTCATTAAAGATTAGCTCCGGCCCTCGTCACTCCTTACAAAATGTGGATCACAAAAAGGATGGAAATTGGGGAAGATTTCAAAAAGATTATTGATGTCACGTGAAAAATAGTATTTTAAAAGAAAATTTTAATTTCTTATACAAACAGATATTCCTATTATAGGAGTTTCAAATTTTTAGGGGAGCAGGACTAATAAGTTTGGAAATGAAATCTAATTCTAATACTCCCTCCGTCTCAAAAAGAATGATAATTTTTAAAATTTGTGCCATTTTTCATTACCTATATTTTTCAATCTATAAAAAATTTTACGAGTTTGAAAATTTTGTATAATAGAACTCATCGAGAAATATCAAACAAGATTCATATTACATATATTTTGAAATTCATATTGAAATATATAAAGAATTAAAATTAGCACAAATATAAAAAATTGTCATTCAATTTGGGATGGAGGGAGTAGGAACCCATCTCTTGAGCTGGGGAGGTAATATATATTTGTGAGAATTGAATCAATAAACAAGATCATCTAACCAAAATTATTTGCCGTTGTATTAAGTTAATTTCCTCGTAAAAATTGTAGTGATGAGCTGTATAAAATGAAGAATTACATTTAGGGTATGTTTGATAAGTGTGTTAGGGCTTGGGAGAGGATTGCTAATCCTAGGTTTTCCAACTCTTTGTTTGATTGTAAAACTAAGGATGGGATTAAGAAGAGGATGGAATTGCCAATCCCACACTATTCCCGGATTACTAATACCATGGGGTACTAGGTATTAGTAATCCTGTCCCAAGCTCCCTCATGTAAAATGACCACCTTGTCTATGGTTTTTTAACTCAATACTAATAATACTCTCCATTATACGCTACTATTTATACACTTCCCCTGCCAAATCCTTATACTCTACTCCCATAGCTGCTTCCAGAGGGAGAGAACGACCCAGCTGTTGGTGGTGCAAGTTTGGCGGCATTCAACAGCTCGGGAAAAAAACAAACCTTCGACCTCATTTTTCTGGGTTGTTTTGAGAGAGAAAAAAAAAAAGGTTGTATCCTATTTAAAATTGACAGAGGGACAGGTTTGGGATTGGTAAAAAAAATTAGCTTGGGGAAAAAATAAAGAGAATGGAAAGTATTTATTTTTATTGTCTTTGAAATAGGACCCAGTCTTGAAATAGGACCCAGTTTTCTGAGGGAAGGAAAAATAAGTGCAGGAAGTTGGAATATCATTGTTTGATTATTGGTGATTTCTCGGTGTAATTTCACCAATGGGTATAATTGGAAAATATAATTTGTATCATATCTCTTGGTGTTCCAATCAAACAAAGGATTGTGATTGGTAATCACAATCCCATGATTTAATCCTTACACAATCAAACACCCACTTGGGATTACACTCGGTATTACTAATCATATCTCCTTACAAATTTCATCTCCTTATTAATCTCATCTAATCCAACACACTTATCAAACGGGGCTTTATTACAGACTTAATTTGATTTACAAGCTCCAAAGTAAACGGGGGTGGACAATAGAGGACCGGACGGGAGCTTCGCTTCGCCCCCCTCTATCTCCGGGAAACATCCTCAAAATCTGATGGTCCAGTAGTCCCCCATCCCTCTCCTCTTTGACTCTCTCTCTCTCTCTCTCTCTCTCTCTCCTAATCGAATATTTCATCTCTCTCTCTCTCTTTCTCTCTCTCCTCTTTGGGAGATCCTTCTTTCTTTGGTCACAAATCACAGATCACACCACCACCTTCCTTTTTTCGTCCTTTCTCCACTTTGACCTTGTCTCTATATTTTTCTCTCTCCCTCCTGTCTAACGGGGAACAAGAGAATTAAGAAGACTGCTTCAGCTTCCACCGATTGGATTGGATTGGATTGGATTGCTTATTCCGATTGAAGAGATCATCATCATCAATCACCAGCAAACGTTGTTAGTCACGAAATTATCCAAACAATCAAGCAGCTGTTAATTGCATTATTGGTTAAATACTGTACTAATTCACAATAAAAGAAAGGGGCAATCAGGTCAAGGGAAGCGCCAAGCCATGAGAGGCAATCAGCCACCAGTCCCCACCGACAGTCCCCACCGCCGGCGCAAGCCAGACCTAACCTTACCTATGCCACCACGGGTCCCTTCTTTAGCGGTGCCTCTCCCTCTCCCTCCTACCTCGGCGCCGTCATCATCTCTGGAAAGACTCAACCGAATCGGCAGCGGCAGCGGCGGCACTGTCTACAAAGTCATCCACCGCCCAACCGGAAAGCTCTACGCCCTCAAAGTCATCTACGGAAACCACGAGGACACCGTCCGAAACCAGATCTGCCGCGAAATCGAGATCCTCCGCGACGTGGACCACCCCAACGTTGTCAAATGCCACGACATGTTCGATCACGCCGGCGAGATCCAGGTCCTTCTCGAGTACATGGACGGTGGGTCCCTCGAAGAAACCCACATCCACCAAGAAGCTTCCCTCGCCGATCTCTCCCGTCAGATCCTTTCCGGCCTCCACTACCTCCACCGCCGTAAAATCGTCCACAGGGACATCAAACCCTCAAACCTCCTAATCAATTCCAGGAAACAGGTCAAAATAGCCGATTTCGGGGTATCAAGGATATTGGCACAGACAATGGATCCTTGTAACTCTTCTGTTGGGACTATTGCGTACATGAGTCCGGAGCGAATCGACACCGATATCAATCAAGGCCAGTACGATGGGTACGCGGGAGATATATGGAGCTTTGGGGTGAGCATCTTGGAGTTCTATTTGGGACGGTTTCCGTTTGCGGTGGGAAGGCAAGGTGATTGGGCGAGTCTCATGTACGCAATTTGCATGTCGCAGCCGCCCGAAGCACCGCCCACGGCGTCGAGGGAGCTGAGGGACTTCATCGGGTGTTGTTTGCAGAGGGATCCGGCCAAGAGATGGACCGCCGCCCAGTTGTTGCGCCATCACTTCGTTACGCAGAACATGACCGCCAATCAGGTTCCGCCTCAAGCTCACCAGCTACTCCCTCCACCTCCACTTTTCTCTTCTTCTTGATTTCTCTTTCTTCATGATAATCGGGGGAAATGGGGAAATGGGGAGGTCTTTTATGTGATTGATGATAATCGGGGGAAATGGGGAGGTCTTTTACTTGGAGCAATTGAGGTTTCTATCAATCAACCATGTATAATGTGATTATGTGTACCAGAAAAGGAAAAATCCAGTCTTTCAAGATTGATATCAACCTTTTGGAATCACGTATTGGATTTCTGGGTGGTGATTTCTTTTCAAGTTTTGCCTAATTTTCCTTGCATGTCTGATTTGTTGAAAAGCCAAAAGTGGTAAATCTCAAGCTACCGTACCCGTTGGTGGATTGGATTGGCCTCGATCGTAATGTCAATACTCTAATCCATCATCAAGGTTCTAGTTGTAGGATTTCATGTTTTTAGCAAATAGCAAGACCAAGTTTGTAGCTTTGTTTAACGTTTGGTTTTACTTCGAAAATCTGGTTTTTCAGATTTGAAGAAGTGCATTTTTAGTTATCTTGTTCGGTTGTTCCTTCCATGGAAGGACATGCCAAGAATGCAGGCGAGCAAACGGATAGAGGGAGTGTGCTGCGCAGCGTGCGGCGCGGCCACCGGTGCCGCCTTGCCGGCATCGGTTCGACGATCGGAGACGTCCACTGTGTAGAGCTCGTCGAATACTACAAGTGTACCAAAAATCAACCCAATCAAATACCGTTAAGTACTTCATCATAATACATATAACTTGAAAAAAAATGAATCCTAATGGATACGAAACACTGGATCAAAACCACTGAATCCATTCTTTTTGAATTATATGTGTTCCGATGAGACACGTAACGGTATTTGATCGGGTTGATTTTTGATACACTTGTAGTATTCGACGAGCTCTACGCAATGGACGTCTCCGATCGTCGGACCGATGCCGGCAAGGCAGCGCCGGAGGCCGCGCAGCACGCTGCGCAGCACACTCCCCTGGTCCCGAGCAAAGCCTTTTCAGGTGAACAAAAATGGTGTATTCTCCTCCTTCCGCTAAAATTTGGTCATTCCAGCAACCTATCCCTGCATTATTTCTTGCTGGACTGGAATTAAATTTTTGGGTGATTTCTATCTAGGCTTGGTTGGGAAAAAATGGATGTGATTAATGCATTTTGTTGTAGGTTAATTTGGTGTACATATATTTTGTAAATATTCGTGGCCAAGCATCGTTTACTACGACTACAGTCTACTACTACTATATTTCTGTCAGAGAAAAGTTGAAGACATGTGGGAATTGATTAAGGGTGTTTCGGTTATCTCAAAAAATATTTTTTGAAAAGAAAGATAATTTTAAGCTTAAAAATAATATATTTACTCAAATAATTATTCTACTAATATGGATATTGTTTGATAGGTCTCATTGAGATCTTTTATACGATGCAAAAAAAAAAAATCAAAAATTATTTTTCATTTTTATTATATTTAAATTTAAAAATTGAAAAAAATAAGAATTTAAACTGGAACACCCTGCGAATGTGGGCAGTGCTTTTGTTTCTGTCATATTCTTATGGAAAGGTACTTTTGAAAAGTTTAACTGGAAAATTTTTCAGTGCCGAGCGGGTACCATATGGTGTCTGCTCGGCAATCCGTCCATTTCGTATTTAAACGGCTTAGATTTGGAGAGAGAAAAAGGAGAGAGAAAGTGTTGGGGTGAGAGGAGAGAGAGAGTTTTAATCCGAGTCATCCAAAAATGTATCAGATGACTTGAATGCGCCGAGCGAGTGCCACGTAGGCAATACCCGCTCGGCACTGAAAAGTTTCTCAGTTTAACTAGTTACGTGTCGTTCTGCTTTTTTAAAAAAAAAATTTGAAAAAAAAGCCATTTCAAGCTTAAATATAATAAAAATAAAAAATATTTTTTTAATATTTTTTTCACCTTTTAAAAGATTTCAATGAGATTTATCAAATAAGATCTATATTGATAAAAAAATTATTTGCGTAAGTATATTATTTTTAAATTTAAAATTACCTTCATTTTCTAAAAGTTCATTTTTTTAAAAACCGAAACGGAGCCTTAAAAGAGTGTTCTGAAAGCAGTCTGCAGTGCGAAAAAATTTCCCTCAATTAATTTTAGGCATTGCGGTATATTCCCTCAATTAATATGTGCATTTTTGCAGTACAGATCTCTGAATAACAGCCAATTAGCAGAAAGTCTCCTGGTACAGGCCAAAAATCTGTACCAGTGTGTACAAATCCGTTTTTGGACCCATTTTGGGTATCAAAAAAATAATCGAAATCGCTCATTTTGTTTAAAATATTTTATTTATGATTCCTACCAAAAATAAGTTAAATCCGGTATTGGTAAGAGTATTTACGAAACATCTAAACTTTGCTCTAGAATTCAATAGAGCAAAGTTTGGATATTTCGTAAATACTCTTATCGATATCGGATTAATCTTATTTTTTGTAGGAATCATAAACAAAGTATTTTAAATAAAATGAGTGACTCCGACCATTTTTTTAGGCCTAAAAAGTGGTTTGCACCCACTGGTACAAATTTTTGGTATGGAACAGTAGCACCATTCGCCAATTAGTTACTGCCATGCAAACTGCGTTTTATGCATCATACATGTTGTCTTGTAGGGTGCATGCATCATGTGAAGTTGCGGCCAGGGGTGGATTGCTCCACACTCTGTTTTTTTGGCATGATTGCCTTGTTTTTTTTACAATTCAAAAAGAATTTTTTTAAAAATTCCCTCTAGATTTGTCTTAGATTCTTCTTACTTTTAATATTTCTCTCTCTATCCACTTATTATCCCTACTATTTTTCAAAAAAAATTTCAAACTCCAATCCAAACAAAACAGTTTGGTTTTCATGAGAGCTCGTTTGATTGGATTTGTAGTGGAGTACTGTATTACTCCTTCCGTTCCAATTTATTTGCCCTTTTTAAAATTTTTTAAAGCGTTTGACCTCTAAAAAAATTATCGATAATTGACAAATCAACTAGTCAAGAGACGATTATCCATCTATCATGGGAAATACTGTTAGGTCACTTCAAAAATAGGAGTAACTTTTTACTGTACGTGCTGTCTGGTCTGGTCGAGACTGTATTTATCTATTCTTGTAAATTTCTTTTTCTTTCTCGTTTTGTGTGTTTTTTTTTTTGTCAGATTCGCGTCATATTTTTTAAATTAATCATTCGTCCCAATAAAAAGAATCTAAAAAGTACAAAATTTTGATGGAAAAAAAGTTTACTAAAAACGAAAAGAGTATCAAACAACTGTTTTATTTGTCTAAAGTGCCGTCTTATTTAAATTTTTTTAACATCGATCCATATCTTATATTTTTAATTCGTCTTGTCGAGATGAACAATAAATCCCAAAAAATCGATTAAACCCCAAAAATTATGATGAAATTTTTTTAAAATAAGTTACAAAATATTAAAAATATCATACTTATAAATTTACAATAACGTACCGTAAAAAGGACATTTGTTAATATGTCATTGCTTGTATATTGTCATCTCCATTTGTCAAGGGCATTGATAATGTCACTCCCCAAATTTATAATACAACTTCCTAGGGGAGTTGCTAAATCAATTCCATGCAGAGATTGATAATACCACTCCCCATATTGATAATTGCACTCCCCTTTGGGAGAGGCATTATAAATTCCCTTTGCCATTTTTGTTTTTTTGATCCGCTGTTTTCCTTTGCCAATGACTTCGTGGAAATTGTGGCACAGTTGAGCTCAAATTGCAACATGACATCTCTCTCTTAAATTTGCCCTTTTAGCTTTCTTTCTGATTTCATTTGTGGATGGTTTATTATGAAATTAATTACTACAGTACTACTTGTTTCGGAATAATACAGCACCCGTTGATCCTCAGAGATTTCAGCAATCAATTATTCTACTTCCACGGTGTGGAGCTACAAAACTTGTTAAGTGTGCATTTGTGCGTGTAAAATAGGCATAGACCCCGTTCCACTAAGAACTTTACACTTTTTACGACGTACTTTTTTCGTTTTGAAATTATTCAAATTTTTTTGTGTTTGTTAGTTTCACGTCAAACTTTTATGAATTATTGATTCGTCTCAAAGTAAAAAAAAATCTCTTGAAAAATAACAACTTTTTATCCCAAAATAAAAAAGGGTCAATTTTTTAAATGAAAAGGAGTGAATTGTAAAAAAAAAGTGTGAAAATCAATTCCCTCTTAATTATTACATTAATTGTGGATGCCTTTATGTTTCCTCATGTTGTGAGTACAGCCAAATGATCCAAGATTAGAATCCTTGTGATGAGTGGTGTCGTGTGAAACAAAGAATGCAAATAGAAGAATGAATCAAACTGGAAGAATAGCTAGAGTATTATATGTGAGCACCACACCACGCAACGCAATAAGTAAGGCACGCATTGAAAATTTGATCCAAAGAAAGAAAAGAGAGCCGTAATTAATAGTACTCCTGTCACGACAGGACACGTACCTAGCTTGCTACTATATGATTGATTGATGCTACAACTTACCAGCTCCCAGTCCAAATAGTAGTAGTAGTAGTGTTTAATTCAATGGATGTTGAAGTCACTAATGACGTTCTCATATTTTCGGCTGAAGAAAGAAAAAAAAAAACCCTACTTCCCCTCCATAGATAAACATAAACAAGTCCTATTACCAGTGTGTAAAAGTTAGAAATGTGTGGTGTAACCGAGTTGTGCATCACGTCGTTTCAATTTGCATTTTGATAAAACAAACAAGCATCTAAAATCTTTTCGGTTTATTGTTTGTAAGTTGGAACTACAAGAAGTACACCCTGAGAATTGTGCATATTTAGTTGTCGCTAAGAAAAAAATTGTGGAGTTGTCCAACATCTTTTATATTTTCAAGTAATTCAATTACACTACTAGCTTTCGTAGGACAATAACTTAATTGTCGCGGTAAAAGTCACTCAAAGAGTATGCATGTGCAAGACTTGAAAATATATGTGTATCTCGATTGACAAGTTATTATTATTTCAACGAAGACCTCAAAAAATTGACATCTAATGGCTAACTTGTCAATTGAAAAGCCACTCTTTTCTATTGTCCCAAGTTTTATGCTTGGATTTTTTTGCGTCAAAGTAATAAGGAATGACAAATCCATTTTATTCTCACATAAGCTTGTATATGCTACTACACTCATGATTGAAAGTTTACTGATATTGTGGGTTGGGAGTACTACTATTTGCACCGACGGTTTCCGTAGGGAAACCGTACCGACGGCGGCGACGGGCCGTCTCCGGCCACCGGACGGCCGATCCGAGCCGTCCAAAAATTTAAAAAAAAAAAAACCGAGGGGCCTGCGCGGGAATCAACGGCATCCGATGTGTGTAAGGTGCTTGATCTAAACACTCTTTTTTCGTGTATGTATATACACGAAAAAAGAGTGTTTAGATCAAGCACCTTACACACATCGGATGCCGTTGATTCCCGCGCAGGCCCCTCGGTTTTTTTTTTTTTAAATTTTTGGACGGCTCGGATCGGCCGTCCGGTGGCCGGAGACGGCCCGTCGCCGCCGTCGGTACGGTTTCCCTACGGAAACCGTCGGTGCAGATATCATTTTCGGTTAAATAAGTCTTAACTTATAGAAAGAACAGAACAGAGCTCTGAGGGTGTGTATGAATAGTGAACATCTCTAAAGTTTGGATCTCTACTTTAGATAGAGTGGTGGCTTAGCTTAGGCTGTCATGCCATGCACATGCCAATTCGGCAGTCTTTGACCCAGATCAATTCGGCCTAAGTTCGTGGATCCAGGTGGTTGGGCTTTACACTTGATCACAGGCCACTCTCGTGCCGGTCCAAAACGTATTGTTACAACCCGACCGAAAAGTGTAATGAATAGATTAGGCTTTACAAAAAGGATCTATATTCCCCACATCGTAAGAAATATACCTTTCACGTAGGATAGAAAGTGAGTCGTAACGCATCACATATATATGTTACTACGGGAGGACTCTAAGGGGTTGGTGTCTCGTAGTCAAGTTCCGAGATGTAGAAGCTTGCTCTATTTTAAGTCTAAATTTTGAAACCTTCTAAGTGGTATGAACTCTCATGGAGACCGTTGATGCGGAACATTGTTCTAGCTTTAAATGAGCCCTACTAGTTGACAATAAAATTGATTTTTCAAAAATTAGTCAAGGTGCGCATACCTAATCGGGACATTTTGACTTATCCTAAGAAAGTAATACATATGAGGTGACCAATGTGCTACCGAAGAACCATGATTCATTTTTTGGTATCAAAATAAAGATATGCTGATGGCATATTGCCTTGCTGTTAGTCGTGTTGGCAAGGCCAGTTGGTGTGTAGTGTGAATTCTTCACTCTTTCTTGCAGAGTCGCATGTTCAAATCAGAGTGCGATAATAAATACGTGAATCAGATACTGTGTTAGAGAAGCTTTTGTCACAATCACAGCTTAGTAGGTAGTAGTAGCTTTGGCTATTGTTCCTTTGTCGGGTCTTGTACAGGTTAAGAGATATAGAGATGAATATGAAGAGGATCAGGACAAGTAGTTGTTTCGAGCACCCTCTTTTCTCCCAATTAGTCTTAGCCAAAAAATGATATAGCGATGCCCTTTTTCCAAACAAAATCTATCTCTGTGGGCATTTTGTTTTTGTTGAAAGGTTAAACTTGAATATGACATTACACTTGTACTTATGTAACCGAGATGAGTGTAACGAAAATGCCATTTCTCCTCGCTCATGGAGTACATTTCACATGAGTACTCATCAATCATCATCACCATTGATTCATCGTTTATGGATGAAGTTACCTAATATAATTGGGCTGCCGCGATTCATTTGTGGGATGTCAATAGGCTAGGTCCACAAGCCCAATTGGTGTGCTTCTCTCTGTTTTTGAGAGCAGAGCATTAGCCCAATCGGACCCATGAAAAAACTGACCCTATAAAATAGGAGTATTAGAGAAACTGCATGTGTTTAACCGAACGGTATGTATATGTAAAGATAATTACTTATAAAACTATGGGAATTTTAATCAATTCGATTTCCGATTTACCAATGAAATTCTCTTTACATGGAGTAATTATTTTTATCTTCTCGGTACAATCTTTCATGAAATGTTCATGAAAAAGATGTTTATAGAGATAAAAAAAAAAAGAGAGACAAAATTGAAGGGGAAGCCTACAACTAGGCTTGTCAATGGACCGGATTGAATCCAGATTCAACAAATCCGAATCCGATAATGCTCAAATTCGATCCGAATTTCATAAATACAATAGTGGTAATCCAAATCCGAATTCGTAAAATCGGATATCCGATCCGAAAACTTATTTACTTCAAATTTTTTAGCAAAAAAAAAAACAAGTTTAAAATAAAAATACAACTTCTTAAACATTTTTTTTTTCAAAATAAAAAATTTAAAAAAAGATTTTTGAAAATAAAGTTCGAATGATAACGAATTTAATCCGATCCGAGCCAAATTCAATATGATCCGTATTTAGATTACCAAATCGACATTATCGGATTCGGATAAGATTTAGATCGGGTTTTTTTGGATCAGATTCGGATTGAATCCGGTCCATTGACAAGCCTACCCTCAACTAATACAATGCTAGTTTTTCCTACCTTACCTACAATACTATTCTCAATTCCTTGTCCTTTAAATGTGGTCAGCCAACATAAGTCTTCAAAAACTAGCAGAATGTATGAGATAATTGAATAAAAAGTAGTAATAATGCCAAAACTATTTTTTTGTGTCAAAACTCCAGTGTATAAAAGTTTTGTACATTGCAAATCATACAAGTCGTTTGTGCACTAGAGTTTTGACACAAATAAAAATAGTTTTGATACCAACAAAAACGGTTTTGGCATTATCATTTTCCTTGAATAATTTCTTTATTTAAGTTAAAGCTATTGGAATAATATTTCTATAACAAAAATTATAACTCCACACCCATTTACACACTCACATACACACCCATACTCACAACAGAGGTGGGTCCACACACACTGAATGTGTGGTGTGTGCGGGCTCCATCTTTATTGTGAGTATGAGTGTGTAAGTGGGTGTGGAAATAGAATGATTGTTTTTGACTGCTGATTTTGCCACTCCCTTTTTTACTTTTTTGTTAACGTCACTCCCCTGTAAGTGTATTTTTGGTACAGGAGAGTGGCGTTAACAGAAAAAGAAAGTGACAAAATCATTTCTCTTGTTTTTATAATCTGATTAATCAGTACCTATAAAATGTTACTAGTACTCCCCGATTTAGATATTTTATTTGTAAGGAGAGATAATGACTCGTCGAGGGACCACTGACCAACTGCATGTTTTTGTCTATTACAAGTCGCCTCGGATTTAGGTCGAAAGCAACAGATGTTGAAAATTATAGAGAACCATCACAACCTTATCAAGCTCTACTTCGCAGAACCTTCCCAGAGTCTTTCTCTCCTCCGGTTACCCGACGCCGTCTCTCTCTTCTCGAACAGGCATTAAGCGCCTCTCCGTACGGACTTTCCACTTCTCTTGGTCGCTCCTTGATCTATTATTTATATTCTCGCTTTTGAATATTCCACAAAGTTCCAGGTGTATTACACTGACTGACTCCTGCCCGAGGCCGAATCGGTCCATCACTTTTTAGAATAAAAGTGGAGCCTTTTTGGATCTGATTTGTAATTCTAGGTACGTAATACTCCACTTGTATTCTCACCATTTTACTCTTTCAATTTATCATCTTTACTTCTTAATTAACTTGTAATCACTTTGTGTGTGTCGTTGATTCGTGTTTCAGCAGTATACTATTTGTGTGTCTAGCTTCAGTCACGTGAATTGTTATTTCTTCTTGTTTTTGTTTTCCTGTGAGCTAATCAGAGTTATAGGATTAATATTATGTTTTGTAGCTTCAAATTGTTTGTACACTTGCTCTTTCTAAACCGATCAAGTGTCGTGTTTTAGGCTTTTAGCTGCCAAATAGCGTGTTTGGACGTACTCTTTATTCGAGTAAATGCTGGAAGTGGATGATTTACAGGCTACAGCAAAGCTCTGGATGATTTACAGCTCATCTTCGATGCCCAAACGGACTTTAGAAACTCATTTCCTTCGTTTGGAAATAAAATTTAGTTCAGTGAATCACAAGACTATATTTAGACCGTTCTTAGCCTAATGCCTATCCCTTTTTCATATGGTGAAGTGATATGGACCTCAGGGGCAGAGCTAGTTGGTGGGGCTTGGTGGCACGGGCCATCCTGGTTTCAAAAGAAGTTCTATTTTACACTCATGAAATAGGCACTTATCAGTATACAAACAACTTGATTTTCTTTAAAAGATGGATGATTCAGATCATAAAAAAATTATCTCAAATGACTTTTATTTAAGGGCCACAACAGAATTGAATTAAGCGTTTATTTTATGTTTTGACAAAACAAATTCCAGGACAAGGCGTGAATTTACTCGTAACCTTCCTCTTCCTATTTTAAGTAAAAATATGCAATAATACAAGTATACTCCTGTTAAACAGCGCCACCCCAAACCTAAATTCCGCCACAGGATACAGTGACTTCCCCAGAATCACTACTTATTTCATTGGTGTGGAAGATTTGAAATTGTCATTTGATTTGAATTTTTCCGGTTGGTAAATTTTTTATATTTTGACTATCCTAGCCATAGGTTGTGATGGTAATGAATTGCCAATTGAAGCACAACCATTGACGATGACTATACAAATTATGTGACTATTGAAAAATGCATTGGAAATGTGGAGAGGGTTATAATTGGAAGATTGATTTATTTTGCATGCTAATCAAAATGAATTCTCTAAGTTGGTTTGTTATTCAAGATACATAGATAGGATGCAATTTTACTTTCATCCGTCAAGATGGACTTAGCTCATCTTCTATTTCAAATTTTCAATTCACATCACACGTTTTGTAACTTCTTTTAATGGTGATGACCTTAGTTGCAGGGAGCTCCTAAAGTGGTGCTGCTCCCACCTTGGGAGCCCGGTTTTGCGCTCCCAACTAAGGAGCTTGACGGAAGCCCGCTCCAATTGCGATGGGAGCTCGCTCCTTACAAAGATGAGAGTGTTTGGATGATCTTTGTATATAAAAACAGGAATTTATCACTTGGCTTTATTAATTGGTCTTTGATGAACTCACATATCTAGCCGAAGTGATGATATCTTAAAAAGAAAAGCATACTACATTGTAACACTATCCAATTTTTTACACTTATGGAGGACTGACCCATATTTTTACTTTCTAAAATGATTGTACTTTTAAAGTGAATACTCTATGCTATATTATTTTCAATATATATGTACACGCTCCCAACCTTGGGAGCTTCTATATTCCCACGCTCCTGCCCCAGTTTCCGCTCGCGCTCCCGCTTCGTGCAACTAAGGTGATGACTTAGCATGCAACAGGCATTTTGCCATCTTAATGCGGTTGACCTTACGTTAGATTTGCAACTATCCTTTCCCTTGTTGGGGACAAAACATGGCATGTTTCATGACGGTATCTATCTAAAGGTTGGCTGCGGCAGTTGCTTGCCCAACTTGACATACAGCTGTTCTGCATTTTCTACCATTTTGAAATTGTTTTGTTGCATAAGTGACAAATTTAGGACCAGTGAAACGCTTCCAAACTGGAGTAATTTGATTAAAAATAGATTGTTATGTTCTATCAATTACCTCTTGTTCTCGTAGTCAGATCATGTGCTTCCAGTTGACTCGATGCATTGAGGTTGATTCTTCCATATGTAGGGTCTTTAAGGTGATGGAAAAAATTGGAAATTGATTGAACAGTGTAAACAGGTCCTGTGTTGAGCTTGCATTGCTTTATATTTCTACTTGGGTGGATGAGTAGTATTTATCGGTGTATGCAGATGGGACATGTGGAGGAGAAGATAGACCTCGAGTCTGATGAGGAGATCCCCTTCAACTTATCACAAACTATGAGTAAAGCACACAATTTTGATTTTGAGGCCCCTCAAGTTGGGTCACAAGCAATTCCTTCCACTTCGTGGGTTGAGCAGATGCGCTTCAGACCTCTCAGGAGTGTTTACATTGTCTTAATAAAAGCAAAGATTAACGTGTTGCTTCCATTTGGGCCCCTTGCTATCTTGCTGCACTATCTTACCGGAAACCATGTAAGAAGTACGGACTTAACTTATTGTTTTCTCATTCGCGTTATTCCTTTAATTGGAGAGAAATGTGGAATCTTCGTAAAGATAGCCCTTTTTAATTAAGAATGAAGATTGAGCACCCCAAAGGTAATGTATGGTCATGGGGAAGTTGTTAACATGTGGTGTTAACTATCGGTAATTTGTGAGGCCTTTCCTCTTGATTTTAGTTATTTGATGGTTGTTATCTTTCAGGGATGGGTCTTCTTCTTCAGTTTGTTGGGTATTGCACCATTAGCCGAGCGTTTGGGTTATGCAACTGAGTAAGTTTTGGCTTCTCAAATTATGTTTTAACAATTCTTTGGTGTTGTTGACTCCCCTTTCTCTTAAACACAACTAATATACTTCTCAATGTTCTCATTGATCACTGTCGTGCAGGCAGCTAGCATTCTATACGGGACCGACAGGTATTTTGTAGATTTTGCTTGTTGTTCAATCTGAAAAAACAGATTTGCAAAACTAGAAAGTTAAAATCAAAACATTGATATCTTGATACAATAGTACCTTGTCACAAGCCAACTGCTTACAGTTGCACCCTTGACCCCCAGTCCCCACCCCCTGCTTCAAAATAAAATAGAAATATGACTAGGATGGAAATGTGCAGGTTGCACTAAATGGTTTTTTGCAATGCGGTTTTAAAGTAGAGAAGGTTGAGCTTGTGGCTTGTTCATGCCTTAATTTTCTTGATTCTTTGAATTTCATCATGACTAACAAAAAAGACAAGTTCTTCTCATCCTTTTATTTACCTTGATCTTGTTGTCTGTATCTTGATGTAATTTTTCCTACTGAATCTGCAGTTGGGGGCCTTTTAAATGCTACATTTGGCAATGCGACCGAAATGATCATATCAATATACGCATTGAAGCATGGGATGATTAGGGTAGTTCAACAGTCATTATTGGGTTCTATCTTGTCAAATATGCTATTAGTGCTCGGATGTGCCTTTTTCACTGGTGGGATCATTCATAATGAGAAAGTGCAGCGTTTCAATAAGGTAAATCACGATAGTGGATTGTACATATCTCAGGACATACTTAATGTATTTGAGTATATTTTAGAATTGTTCATCCTTTCCTGTTGAATCAACATGGGGACAGCCATGAAAGGCCATGTAAATACCAACTCCCGACACTCCATTGGATTTATGTATGTAGATGCATGTATATGATGTATTGGTTCGTATTCACACACACACACATGTATGTATATATACATATACATATATATATACATACATACATAGAGAGAGAAGGGAAGCTGATTTCTCTTGAAATGTTTTATACAGGCAGCTGCTGTGGTGAACTCAGGATTGTTGTTGATGGCTGTTATGGGAATATTGCTTCCAGCAGTACTTCATTTCACACACACGGAGGTGCACGTTAGAAAATCAGAGTTGGCTCTTTCTAGATTTAGCAGCTGTATAATGCTGGTAGCATATGCAAGCTACCTTTTCTTTCAGCTGAGAAGTCAGCACAAGTTTAATGATTCTGTGGATGCCGTTCCTGTTGAAGTAAGTTCTTTACCCGTGGCTCCTTCGATGTTCTGGCATTGAATTATTTAAGCTGCAAAGTCGCAGTTGCTGGCTTGCTGCACGATTCTTGTTTTATTTAGCAAGTCGGGTTTCTCCTTCTCTTATGCATTAACATGAAATGGCTTAAGTTTTGCACCTAAATGCTGCAATATTTTGTGGCATTAGCTGCCTTGTATCGCTCATGGAGCTCCAAAGCCTATTTTCTTCGTATATACGTGATTGCACTTTCTGGTATCTTTTATCTTTAGGGTTTGGTAATGATCTTCACCATTGAGAACCTTATTCGACGGAAGTGTTGGTATTTATTGCAGGAAAGAAACAGTACAGAAGATTCTGATGTAGAAGAGGTTGCTGATATTACTCAATGGGAAGCAATTGGGTGGCTTTCTATTCTGACTTTGTGGGTGTCTGTACTATCTGGATACCTTATTGATACTTTACAGGTGAGATCTACTTTTCCATTCAGCGCCATGATTTGGGGAAACTAGTATAACCTTGTTAGCTTAAAATCAGCTGTTAACAGATCAAAATAGGGAAAAATATCAAGAAAAGAACTTCTCTTCTAATTTCATGACACTTTGGAAGTGATTCTAAAGGATCTGTCCTGGCTCATGGATGGTATTCTTTTCTGTCAGCAGATCATTAGCGTGATGAACTTGTATCTTTTTCTGATTGGCGATGATCTTGTATATATACTGGCCATATGATCATACTGGAGCCAATTATGTAGAATTATAATTTCATTGGCCACGGAAACAATAATCTGCGTTGAGTCTTGCGGTCCGTACACTTGGTAACTAGTGTCATAGGGCTCCTTGCACTTGGTAACTGGTCATTCTGAATCAGGAACTTGTACCCTCCGTCCCATTTTGTTTTCCTTTTTTGATGTTCGTGTGAGTTTTCAATTAGGTCTTGTTTTCAATTAGGTCTTGGATCTTGTTTGATAATTCTCAATTAGGTCTATAATACAAAGTTTTCTAGTTTACGAAAAACATTGGGATTGTGACATATAAGCATTTAAAGAACGACACGAATAACGAAAATGGACAAACAAAACGGGACGGAGGGAGTATCAGTAATTTTCAAGGATGGATTTAGTTGTGTACTTTGTTTTGTTTGACAGAGGATTTCTGCTTCATGTTCATTTTGTTTGTGGTTTTAAAGTTGTTAAACCTCTTTAAAATGAGAGAAATATTAAGGGAAGCTTTGCTTCTTTTCCCAACTTCAGAGGTTTTCATTTCTATTGCTAAACAGAAGCATTATCTGGGAGTTCTGGAAGAATCGAAAGTCAATCTTTCCTTATGTGTAACATGGAACCCATCCTTTGTTAGTGAAGGATCAAGAAGATGTATGTGACTATCTGAAGCAACCACAATATAAAGTGTACAGTTTCAGCATCAGTCCACCCTCCTTCAGTGAAATAGGATTAGGAAAGCTCTTTTTTCAGTGAAAAAGCTCGAGGATTCAAAATCAGTGATCATGCTGGCAAACTGGCTTCAGTTCAGGCTGCATCTTAGAGCCCAGGCTCATCAAGTATGACCTGAATGTATAGTTCACGTTGACTTCTGGACAAGGATTTCTTTTGGCTACTGGACAAGGATTTCGCTTTGGACTTAGAATTTAGCAGCCTCCCTTTGGGCTGGAATTGTCAAGCGACTCAAGCTCTCTTTTATGCTGTTGTTAAACAAATAAAGCTCTTTTCCGAATCTGAGAATTGAGGGGATAGTCAATTTACACAAGCAGTTGATGGTTTCATTGCTTTGATGTACTTTTTCAGGGAGCGTCCAACTCATGGAACATGCCTGTGTCTTTTATTAGCGTTATCGTGCTTCCAATTGTGGGGAATGCTGCAGAACATGCAAGTGCTATTATGTTTGCCATGAAGGACAAGCTAGTGAGTGCTCGAATTTTGGACCATCTGTTTCTTACTTCTGTTGATTGAACTAATTTACTTGTTTTCTTCACTAGGACATCACACTGGGAGTCGCCATTGGATCATCTACGCAAATATCAATGTTTGTTGTAAGGCCTTGATGCTTAATGCAATTTTTTAGTGCTACATGTTGACTCTGGAAGGGCTTTCCTATTCTTGTTGAAATTACATGTTTGTGAGGGAAAAAAAAAAAAAAGACGACTATTGGCATGCCTTTTTCCAAATTTCCTTCTCACCTGTGCTTGGTGTAATTTGTTTTGACACAACTGAGAGATTGAAACCATTTCTCTTCTGGGTAAATATTCAAGTTCCTGCATATAGCTTAAGGGCTTATGAATCCTGCTCTTCATAAATGCAGATTCCTTTCTGCGTAGTGGTTGGTTGGTTCATGGGAAAGCCAATGGACTTAAATTTCCAACTCTTTGAGACGGCTACACTCTTCATCACGGTGTTAGTGGTGGCATTTATGCTGCAGGTTGGTCCATCTATTTGTGTCATGTACTGATTATCTAATGCACTTGTTCTATTTATAGTTCTCACAAAACACCTTGTAAAGCCTTTTACTGCATATTTAACAACTGCCTTTTGTCTGTTTTCTGTGATTTTTATGCAACCATAACTGATTCATCTTTGCTTTATTTTGTTATCCCGATTTCCTGGATTTAAGAAAACTGAACGAATTGCATGTAGAAGAGTTGTCATTTCAACTTAAAATTCCTACCCTGGCTGAAATGTTGCTTTTGAATAGACAAGTTTGTAACTGTTATTTTCATTATTACAGGAAGGGACATCAAATTATTTCAAAGGCTTGATCCTTATTTTAAGCTACCTCATCGTTGCGGCCAGCTTTTTTGTACACGTCGACCAATCTGATGGTGAGCCAAATAAACTGTACTTCAATACATTATGTAGTCGGGCATTTTGGTCTTAATTTGTTGTATACTAAAAATAAGTCACTACTTTTTAGCTTTGCCTTTGATATTTGTCGGTTTGACTTTTGATGCAGATAACCATGTACCTGGGGGGTGAATGGAGAAGACAGATGCCAGATGGTACATATGGAATGAGTTACTTTTCTTGCGTCTTCCCAGCATTGTGAGAAGGATGGTACTTTTTTGGTCTAAGGCTGAAAGGCGATTAGGATAGTTCATTTTGTCACCGACCAAGGGGAACTGGGGCATGTATAATTTACTCTTCTCGATATTTTTTTGCAAATTTTCTTGAAAATGACTGGCCATGGTGCCTTGCTTGTGAGATCAAATGTATTGTTTGCTAAAGTTATTCTGCATATGCTTTGTATATAAGTGTGGAGGGTCATTAATTTTGACCTTTCTCTTGTGTTTTAAGACGGTTGTTTTGTCTTTCATTAGAATCAGCAGATTTTTTTAGGCCTAATAGTGTTTCTCTTCTTTAGCTCGAACACAAGTTTCACGCCGCTTTGAGGGTTGAACATTATGGAGCTAACCATTAAACTTCACAAGAAATCTAAGAGGGCTTTAAATAAATTTGACTGACGCAAGCAATTTATCGGATAATGCTTATCGGATAATGCAACTACCATTATCCTCCAAATTAGTGTGATTGGGTGATTCTGGCTTTGATAGTGACGAAGATTGAAACTACACTTAATCCAATATTCTCAACCCCTACAATTTCAGCTCTTTTGTTTTTCTTTGCACTTCCCCTAAACCAAGCAAAACCAAGATTTTTTTATAGCTGTAAAAAATAGGGCTTCTTTCGGCGGTTAGTTCAATTAATAGATATGAAGTGTGTATATCGATTGCAGAAATGCAAGGATAACTTACATAAATGTGGGATACCTTCACCTTAACCAACCAATTGAACTCAGAAAACATTCTCATGAACTCTAAATTTCAAGAACAATATTCAGTTTCAAAAAAATTCGGCCATTTGGTAACTCTGATGTTAAAATATTGCACTCATATCATTCAGGCCACAAATACTTTAAACCAATAGCGCAGTGTGGCATTCAAAATTTAAAATCCTTGCACAAGTAGCATAAAACGTTAATATACCTGTAATTGATGGTACTGTCACTCTAGGCATTCCCTTAATGTGGCAAGGTTCATACATCTCTTGACAATAGAATTCTAGTTAAATGAGACCAAAGCCATTGCCTATTGATTCCCTTTTTTTGGCTATCAACTTTATGTTCATGAAATTGTTTTGGTAGACAGATTAAGATTAAGTAATTAACAGCTAGAGGAAGATATTTGGGAGTTTCACATGAAAAACAATGATTCTTCAAGATAGCTTCCAATTTGCAAATAAGCTCAATTTGCAGCTTTGGAACCCTGTTCTTTTTTACCATAAAAAATAAAAAAAGAATATGCTCTCAAACTGTCGAACAAACTAATAGAATCCCCCATTAGCAAGCCATAAATCACAGGTTATTAACCTTCTTATTCATACAATCGGATAAAGATGAAACTGAAGCTTTGCACATTGCACTTCAGCAGTACCACAGCATGCAAGAAGGGAAAATTACAGAGAGAAAAATACACATCACAGAGCCCTTGATACACTTTCAAAAGAACAAAAAAATGAAAAAGAGAGAGAGAGAGCCCTTGATTCATTGTTGAACCCTACTGATGCCACCCTTGATACATTGTTGAACCCTACTGATGCCACAAGCTACCTTCTCAGCAATGTTGACGATGTGATGAACCCCCCATATATGTCAGCTTCATCTTGTTGCTGACCAGTACCCGGTTTGGTAAAAAGCAGTGAAATGCAGCCAATAAACCTTCTTGTGTGCCCAAAAAACCCAAATGGTAAGTCACCAATAAGGTCAAAAACTAGGGACACACATTAGGAGCAGCCACAAAACAACCAGACCAGTTTTAGGCCTAATGGACAAAAGCCAACAAGAGGGTAAATAAGTGGAACTGAATTGGGATTTGTAAATGGATCAATTCAGGAGGGAAAAAGGTAGAAAGAGGTAGGAGCTAAGCTAAATGGCTAATTTAGTCTTCTCCTTGAATGTAGGAGCAGAGAAGCATGGTGGCGCATTGGCGGAGTATGTAAAGTCTAGCTCTTTGTTCCTTAACCAAGGAAGCACACTTCCTTGTGAATCCATTGCCCTTTCTCTTTGAACAGGCATTGGATCTTGAACTCTTTGACTGTTGTCGCTTTAGCTCAGCCATGAGTGAAAAAGATGATCAGAGAATGGTGTAGAAGAAAAAAAAAAGCTAAGGAGAAAAAAGCTCTCAGTTTTTGGAGCTAGACCCTGATGGGGGAAAAAGTGTAGGGTAGTGTAAAGTATTTATATGCCAAAAAGGGTTGACTGGATTTTGAGATGGGGAATGGGGGAGTGAACTGAACATGGTCAGGTTCGAAAATTGAGGCATTTTGTAGCTTTTTAACGTTAGTTTTTTCTGAGTAGAGGCACCCTCACGTGGGGCTGGATTTTTATGAATTATAAAGCAAGTGCAGTAGCGCAAAGGAAGGGATGATTGGGTTTTTCCTTGTGGGATTGAGTGCAAACGGAGGGTTGTACTAATGAGGACAAAGCAGGAAACGGCGCACAGGGGAACAGAGTGTCGGCTAACTTATCGCTGTTCTGTGGTGGATTCGGGGGCAGCTTCAAAACCCCAAGCCTTTGATTCCTCTCTCTCTCAAAACACACGCACACCCACACCCACACCCACACACAGTCACATAATTAAATAAAACTACGAGAAGATTAAGGTGTAGCTAACTCCTGGAATAGAATATAGTCAGAAAGAGTTGCTTGGTTAAGCTCCTTCCAACATCATGTCCATATTAACAATGGGTTGCCGACAATCACGGGATTCGTAGAGTGAGATTTGTTTTCTGATATAACCTTCAAACTTCTAACCTTGGCTACCCAAAAGGTAGGCATTGAATAGAATAGCTGAGTTGCATTCAATGAGAATTGTAATAAGTTCATTTTTCATTGTCGTATGAGATTTTTTTTGATCTGCGTCGTATGAGATAACTAACTTTGATTGGCTGTATCTCTAGATGTTCCCTGACTCGAACGTGTGCCCCAACAATAGGAATATAGGTTGGATAACACTTTGTTTACACCCATTTTTGGCCAAAAATCAGGAAATGGATTTACAGGTTAAAAGGTAGCCTCGAGGGTCGAGACCCTAGCCTTGAAAGACCTTACGACCAGTTGCCCACGAATTAGGGCCGGTTCTTAAGAAATGATGGGCCTTCCATATAGGCCCAAATCAGTCAAAGGTCCAAGGCTTGAATCAGTCCACCAGGCCTGAGTATTTCATCCAAGCCTAACCAAATTCCTAGAAGTAACAAGGCCTACGAAATAGGCCCAAATTGGTAGAAGCCTTGGTTTCCTCACCAGGCTTGGGCTCAAAAGGCTTACAATGGACAATGGCCCATGATTTACCACAAGTTCAGGCCCAATTGATGAATAGGCCCACTGCTTCAAAAGCATCATTTAAAGCCTTTAATAAACAAGAAAGGGTTCTTAAGCTGCTCACAAGTAGCTCAAAGGCCTTAAGCTGCTCACAAGCAGCTCAAAGGCCTAGGATATTCTTGCTAGACAGATCTGGGTAAGCTGCTCACAAGCAGCTCAAGGTTTGAACTGGTGGGACCCCATTCTTCAGCATGAAGCAAGGCCAGCGACAGGTGGCGCACATGCAACCCTTAGAGCTGCTGGTGAATGATTCATGCAGACCTAAGCAAGCTGTTCACAAGCAGCTCATCCAAGTCTGGTTGATCCTTTGTTTCTGGATCCTTCTTCCGTGAGAGATCAACCTCAGAGGATTTAGAGGGCCCACCAAGTATGCAAGGTCCAATAAAATGATAAGAAAGGCCCGGTGAAGTATTGGTCTGCGCTATGGTGGGCCCAAAATGGCCTGGATACTGCAGGAACTGAAATTTTCTTTGCCCTTTTTCAAAGTTTTATACAAAGAAGAAAGATTTCTCAGGCCTTTTCTGTTTTGTCGGAGTAAAAGACACGTTTTGTTTGGTGAGCAGCCCCTCATTGGAGCATTTCGAAGCTGCTCAAACCTAAGCTTCTGCTAGAAGGCCACATGGCAGCCATGCATTAGAGCATTTTGAAGTAGCTCAAGGCCTGTAGCTCCTATAAATAACAGTTTTGAAGGCCTTGGCCAAGGTCCACGACCTCAAAAGTTCACAGCTTATGCACTTACATTTCCATTTCTTTCAAGCATTACTTGTACTCACTTCAAAGTAGTTTAAGTATTTATCACATTCCCTGTACCCAAGCTTCATTAAACCGTTAATGGAGTTCGTTTGATCCTTGTTTACTGCATTATCTTTCTTTCCATTGTTCTAGCAATGAGTAGAAAATATTTTAAGTCCTTAGCCCGACAAGGCAACCAACGAACCATCACGAGGCCTTATCCTTTAGGCCAAGCACAATCACTCAATAGAAGTCAGGTTTTGAGGCACGAAGGCCTTAAAAGCAATTCGGACAGACTTGTCCTGGCACGCCCTCGCATTCCAAGCCAATTCGGTTTCGAAACTTTTTGTGGAGAAGCACACTTGCATGAATGCAGATTTTTTTTCATAACCAATGGTCCCAATGACTTTTTGCCGGCAATAGAAGTGGAACATGCGAGTTTAGGGAAGTAAACCCCGTGCTGCAATGTCCTCCCTGACCAACTCCTTGGGGTTCAAGGTTTCACTTAACCTTGAAACCTGAAGATGGAAGAAAAAATTCAGCATGATATGTTCACGAGGACTCGTCCATATCCATGTCCGTCATCTTTCCAAAGGTGGAACCGAAAGCAGCAATTCCCAAACTGTTGGAGTAAGAAATTAATTGCAGAAAGTGTATACTACCACTGTAATTGGGGAGGGCAAATTCAAAACAAACACTCCATTCCAGTACAATGTATCTCCAAGAGTGTTGCATAAGCTAATAACTACCAGAACACCAGTTCACGAGAAAGAGAGGAACTAGAGAAGTAAATTGAACTTCTGCACCCATGTATTTGGTACTCCATAACTGAGAGCATCACCCTACAGCACATTTGTAGGAAAAGGTCGTACCCAAATCTCCAAAACTGTAGAGGTATCTAATTCCCCTTCTGTGAGTTGGTAACGAATCACTTCATTTGAATCAGAAATGAGTGTACAAGAAGTTTAAAAGCATATTGCGTTCCTCTAAATTTGTAACATTTTTGCCAAGTGTCAAGAGTGTGATAATTTTACAAACCTTCCCCTAAAGTCGACTGAATTTACAGCGCTAGGGCACAATCATGTATACAGATTACAGTGATGAAAACAAAAATAGGTAAACTTGCACTCTTAGGGATTTGCTGTCAAATAGCTTGCTGTTGAATAGATGGCTGACATGTATTTTTGCAGCATTTTCCTTGCCCAAATACCATGTATCTGCAGATCCTTAATTTCTGCATGCTTTCTGGGTAATCACAAATTTGCTTCAGATTTGCATTGTTTGTTACACCAGACTTGCCTCAGCTAGTTTTTTCTGGCTCCGGGAAGCAAGCAATTCGTAATCCTGCATAGTTCAATACAGAATTGCTGAAATATTTATGTACAAAAGCAGATGCGTCACTTTTTATTATTTCTTTGTTTAAAAAGTTTCACTGAGTTTTGTTCTGTTTATATTTTCCTTTCTTCTTGTTTCAACAATCCAAGACGCAATAACTTGTTCAAGCCAGGGTATGGAGATGTGCTGCAACCAGAAACAGACTTTACAGGCTGAGCCAGCTAATATATATGGCATAAGCACCCAGAAAGTAATATCATGCTAAACAACTACAAAATCTACCTCATTAGTCAAACATGATCCATAACCATAAAACAAGCTTTCTCTTTCCTGAGAGTATTGTGGGTTACGTTGCCAAGAAGTAACATCATGTCAAGATTCCGGAAATTCAAAGTTCAGAATGAAACTCAACTAGGATACTACTAGTTCAATAGGAAAAATTAGGTTCTTTAGCTACTTTTTAACTAAAGAAGAAAATGAGCATAACACCCTCGACAAATATCAGTCAAGTCTGCCTGTCGAGCAAGAAATAACACATACTACATCTAAATAGAAATTACCTGTACAATAGCTTGTGCACAAAACTTTCCTGAAAGAACAGCACCTTCCATTGAAGCCAAATATTTTTGTTTTGTGTAGTCACCTGCCAAATAGAAACCTTCCACTGGGGATCTCTGTAATGGACGGCAAGGTTCACAGTCTGGGACAGTTTTATAAACAGACCTGAACAAAGAAATAGGCTAGTTTTAGAAAATAAATAAATCTAAGCAGCGAAGAGCTACAGCATGTGGCGTATGGGTATCTAACTCGTGTAGGATATTTTATTTTCTTTTTTCCTTTAAAACTGTAATGGCCTATGGTGCTTGTATTGAGTTGCATGGGGATTACTAAATCTACATAGATATATGTTCAAATCAATATCAATATCAATATCAATTTGCTAAATTGAAGAACAAAATATTTAGCAAAATATTTTGCAAAATATTTAACAAAATATTTTTGACAGCAGTAAGTCATTTTTGCAAGCTGCTGTCTAACTACTACACTATGGATGAGAATAATCCAGCTATCCACCTGTCAAGGACTAGAGATAACATTTTTATTCGCACTAACCTTCACTCAGAATGCCCATTAAAAGTGAGATTCTAAAAAAGAATGGATTCCAACCTTGGTGTTTTAACGACATGGTACTTCAATATTTTTGCTTTACTCTGATCTGCAGAAATTTCATCAGGAAAGAGTTTTGCGAGCTCCTTCATAGTAGCGTCAATAATTTCTTGATCACTTTTTGAGATCCATTCCTCTGCAGGGGCAAAAACCAATTCCAGCATAGAGCGATGCGGGTCGTAATATTCCTACACAAAGAATGCAATAATAAGGCACACTATTGGGACAAGTGAAGGATGATGACTTTTCAAGTCTTCACCAGATATGGACGTACAAGAAAATTGGATGAAGGGATATTGTTAATGCTTGAAAATCAACGTGAAACAGGTAATTGATCTAACCATCAGTATTCAGTAAGTTGCAAATATTTTTCTTCATTTGAATAAAATTTCTGCAGCCCCAGCCCCTATATGTTCATCATACAAACAAACTGCCTATTTGTACAAGAGACAAAAAACAAAAGCTACCAAAACCTGGCCATTTGCCTCATCAAATTCCAAAAGTTCTTCCCATTCCTAGTAGACTCTACTATCCTCGTAGTAGCCAATTAAGGTCACAATACAACTTCAAATGCCTAAAATGTGATGCTGCTTCATGTCCATGACACAAGGAAATTAGGAAAGTATACAATAACCATAAAAATGAGTTGCATGAGTCCGATGGGGAAGCTCATATTGGCATTCTTTTGGCCAAGAGTCAAGATATTGCAGGCCTTATAAAAAATTACCTTGCATGTAACAGACATGTCAGCATACACACTGAGAAGGTGACTTCTGCATGAAGAAAAATCAATTGGTTACAATAGATCTTTTAGAAGCAACATTTATAGAATCGCATTTGGTCAAAGGGAATACAAATTGGGAGTTGAAGAAGCACTCCTCACAATCATCGACAAAATGGAGACAAACATAACAAGGAGGATATACTGAATGATATATCCAAACACAAGAAGAAAAGAAAACAAGAAGGGGCAAAAAAGAGGGAGAGAGAGAGAGAGAGAGAGAGAGAGAGAGGAAGAAGAAGACAACGATGACTGCCAAAGGTTAAATTTACCCTCAATGTTCAATCTTGATAGCCCTATTAGTACTCAGTTAAACTCTTTTGGGGAAATCTTCCACTGAACATGCTGCTGTTCGTGTGTTAGAAGAACAAATTCTGTGAACTTCAAATATTGGTATCATAAATGCGCAAAATCACTTGAAAGACTATAAAGGAAGAACAAATAGAAGATAAAACTGACTTCCTTAATTTTCTTTTAACAATTAGAATATTCCTATAATACTCACTAGCTCCCTGTTTTATGAGATTTGAAGGGCATGCCCTTCTTGCATAATCTTAGTTTCTTCAATAAATTCTTGGTTACCCCCGCCCCCCAATAAAAGGGGACAAAACTGATACCGAAATGCATGAGAATGACCTGCTAAAAAGTAGATGATCGTATGTGTTCCTCAGTTTCCTGTCGAACCTGCAATTGAAGTCAACTAAATGTCAGCAACTAATGAGCTCACAATTCAGCTGACAGCTACCACTGAGTAAGTTATACTGTGAAGTGTAAACATTTACTGCCACCCAAACAAGAAAGAGAACTCAAGATTGATGAAAATGAAGAACATGCTTGAGAAATGCAATAACAAGAATGTTCTTATGTTTCCTCCCTCAATCATGATTTCATGTTTACCAGGTCACACCAGTTGAACAAAGAAATCTAAACATTGTCTGTCAGTACAGGGCATACAATCCTTATTTTGCATGGATAGAATAACATACTTATCAAGCACAAAATATTACAAAACTCAAGCAGAAAGAACCATACTAACCATATGTGAACATTTATGACGGGAACTCCAACTAATTTCTCCAATTTCCTGAAGTAAGGAACCTCTTTCCAGTCTTCGGGCAAAAGACGCTTCAAGATATCGACTAATCGGAACCAAAGCATCAGGAATCTTGGACTGTTGAGTTAACAATATTGAGTCATTCAACAACAAGGAAGTAGATAGAATACCTGGAGTGGCAAAAACGTAAACATCTCCTTCAATAACATTACCGTTCTTTAGCAAAAAGTTCTTCACAGTTCCGTCTTTATTCAGCTCAATCTTTTGAATTCGAGAATTAAGTCGGACTTCACCGCCTAGTGACCGAATGTGATCGACAATTGGCAGGCAAAGTCTCTCTGGGGGATTACCATCCAAAAATGCCATTTTCGAACCATGCTTTTCCTAGTTATCATTAGCTATTCAAAATTAGCTAATGCTAAGTAAAAGAAACATGTTAGCTAGTGCTAAGTAAAAGAAACATGTTTCATGTGACTCCTATAAACAGCAACTTGAAAATAAAATACAAAACATGAAAAAGAAATTATGAAGAAAAGCAAATTTTGTAGAAAAAAAGTGCAAGTAGATTGGTTTCCAATCACATACATTGAATCAAATACACCTCCATAAGTACTTTCAATGACCACCATACCAATCCTATGCAACAATATGCGAAATATAAATCATCGGACACGACAGACAGGAACAATATCGAACCTGAAGAAACCGGTTTAAGGCAATCAAAATACACTGCATGGAAAGTTCATCAGGGTTTATGAAGTTTAATGCCTTTGACATGGCAATAAACACCTCAGTAGTTACTCGATCTGGTACACCCTACAAGGATTGGAAAAATAATAAAGCAATTAGTAACTTGCAAAGTTGAGAAACCAGTAAAATAGGACACACACACACACACACACACATGCGAGCGCGCGCACACACACACATTACAAATTACCCCAAATATTCATCCTCATATGCTAACCCAAGGAATAACTCTTGATCTACTCAATTAGCTTCATTAGTTGAAGCCCTTAACAATCTTCATGCAACATAAACCTGATTGGAGAGTGTAATAAAAGACTACCATACTTGTTTCTTCATCCAGTCTTTCACAGTTAAACCATCTTGAGCTTCAACATAAGCCTGTCCACCGACCATTGCCGGCAGTAGTCCAATTGCAAACTTTATTTTCTCTGGCCAAGTAAGCATTTCATTGTTCTTTAAGATAGCCCATATCCCTGGATATCACAGTTATATGGAATGTACTCATCAAACCTTCCAAGGTAATTAAATAACAGAATCTCAAAATCTATGATGTCAATTTTGTACAAGCAAGGGCAGGGATCCGTTCTACTGTTCACACCGCCCCCATAACCCACATCCACTGCAAAATACTGCCTTCCACAAACCATGCCAAATCACGAAGAATGAATACCCCACTCGCAATGGTGTTTGTATTTGATCTTCCCGTTAGCGAGACCACTATCCTATAGCATGTTGTCACTAGAAGCATCAAGGTTTTTCTAAATGAGTTGGCATTCAAGATTTCAAGCAGTTCTTGCATTTCCCAACTTCATAAATCCTATTTTGGAACTCTCTTTGAAGCTAGTCATAAAACCTAAATGACAATGACATTTAGGAAGTCAAACAAAGAAAAGATGAACATGCTTTGGTTCTCATAATGTTAGCGCTGATTTCTTACCGTTCAGTGGTGCTGGTAGAATGTCAAGGAAGTCAAATCGACTGAACTCCCCTGGCTTGTTTGGCATTGCAAATATCATAGAATGTTCTTTCCACTGCAACCGATCATTTAGACCAAGTTCTCCAAACAGGTTCTGGACATTTGGGTAGGCGCCAACTTCAGGCAAAGAAACAACCCAACTTATTTAGCAACACGTATATAAAGTTGTAACACCCAAAGTAAAAGATAATCAACCAGCAGGAGACAAAAATATGCTATTTATATGGAAGATGACGAGGAAGACAATAAATACAGTTGGCCTATTAAACTTCCGGAAAGCTTCTGAATGAACCCTCAACAGACAAGATGTCCTGAGAGACACGCAGGAACTTTAAGACCTTCAATGTAAACACATCCCAAAGTAAGATTCCTCAAAAGAGTTTTTATTGGATCTCTATCTACCAAAACTTTGATTTCTTGTTCCGGCGATCAAATAATCATTGATTCGTAAAACACAAAAGACTTACAGAATATATGTAAGCCAGTCTCATACCAGTCTCCATCATCATCTTTCCACGCAGCCACCTGGACCGAATAAGGGCCGATCATTACCACATAACATGTAAGTTATAACCCAACCAAACCAAACAGAGCCTTAAGTCCCAATCAATTGGGGTCAGCTACATGAATCTTATCCATTGAGTTTTGTTGAGGGCATTGTGTTCCATGATATTCAAAAAACAAAGATCCTTTCGAACTACGTGAAGCTAAGTTATCATTGCTGATGTTGCTCCATAAAAATATCACATAATGAGTTCTCTGAAAAAGTATCACATCTTTTCAGCTACTTTGTGAACAAAATACCTATTCAAACTCGATTTTACTTTTTCTCAAATCAAATCAGAAAGTCTTTGATTTGGGGATAGAACTCCACTATCACCATACACCTTCCCCAGTATTTTTTGCAGAAAAATGAGTAGAAATTAAATCTTCTTTTAGTTGCTAACAGAAAAAATCCATCTACTCACACTTTTCAGTAAACAAAAAATTATATATTCTAATTACTGACAGATCAAAAAACAACAAAAGAGTTCACTTTTATGGTATAAGAATAGGAGGAAGAAATGAGAAGACAGGCAGCACCGCAGCAGCTATGTTTTTTGGTTATACAAGGGATAGAAATAGAGCATCTCACAAACCTTTCCACCTAAAACATCTCTTGCTTCCAACAATATGGGTTTATGGCCTGCATCTGCCAAATATTTTGCAGTTGACAAACCAGCCAAACCTGAAAGGATGTGAACAAAATAGTAAATTAATGTAATAATTACCAACAAAAAGAAGACATCATAACATGATTATCTTTGAGCATTAGAACAAAACCAGATAGACTCAGCACATCATTAGGCAGCCATTGAAGGTTCTGGTGCATCAAGTGGCCAAATCCTGAGGTTGGTTTCAATGTCTGGGACATTCCCACATACACATAGGTACGGTTGAAGGACAACACATACACCTACATATGGTTTAAGGACTAAGTTTGAAAGAGCTATTTAGGATCAAATTTCATAACCTAAATATAAACGCTTAGGAAACTTAAGCTGAAGAGTTAAAGCACAAGATCTTAACTCCAGCATCCCAATTCAATCACGTGTTCGTAAAAACATGACTCATAGCACTACTCAGTAATTAAACTATACAGTCAAATTAGACCATTAAAATCAAGTTAAGTACTGCATAAAACAGGTTTAGAAAATGGGGTATGTAAACAATGAAAAATAAATATTTACCTGCACCAGCAATTACGACCTTTAATGGTTTATCTGGACGAGGAGAAGTACGAAAGGATGAAGATAAGTAAGCAGCTTCCAAATAATTGACAGTACTCTCAAGCTCTGGTCTGGGATAGTCCATGCAAACCACCTTCAACACAAAGAACTGACTAACTACTAAATAGATTGGCAACAATCCTGTGAAAACCAAACCATCCTATTGAATTTGTAAAGCAGACCTGCAAAGGCTGCACATTCTTCATTGGTCTGGTTCTAATAGTATAGGCATTTGATACCCTATGACCCAACGAATCACTCCCTTTAAATGATAGCGCATTGTTATGCCTTGAACTAATGGGATAACCGCATCTCCAAGTATACCTTGGGTTCCACAAATTAGTTGCGTTGTGTTGCCCAGTCCAATATACGGCAGAAGCATGTCCAAATTGAGACATTTTATCAGACACAATACGCAGTTCAGATTCGGGAACCAGGACTAACTCTTGGGAAAAATTTCAATGACTGCAGCAATAGTACCCCTGACATTAAAAAGTTCACATAAGACATAACTTGAGCTTCCTCATTAGAAAGAGCTTCGTCATACAAAATTAGTAGTATGTTGGAAGTGAAGTTAACGCTGAGATCAAAGAAGTGCAAAACTAGCAATGCACCCATAACAGAACTCGTGTTCTCAATAAATAAGAGCTTCACCATTGCTAAATTAGTGTATCGTAAGTGAAATTACTGCTGCAAAATCAAGAACTAGACAAAAGTAGAAAAGTGCACCATAATTAAGAACTAGACAAAAGTAGAAAAGTGCACCATAGCTTCAATTTTACAATCAACTGCTGTTCTTTGATTATGCATAAGAAGAACTTTCACTTTGTCCCCCAAATACTAGAGATGGAATTCAAAGAGTTAAAAAAAAAAACCCCAACAAAACCGCAAAATGGAATATGAAAAAGAACTCAGGTTCAGTTAAAGAACCCAACTTTAGAATCGCGAGTGAAGCACCATAGGGTTATCAGCTGGAGTTGTACGAAAGTAAAGTAACCTACTCGAAAGTAAAAACTAAACCTCTGAGAAGGGTTCGATCAGAAAGACTGTCTATTTCAGCAAAATCAATTCAATAGAACCCTTCACGTAAGATGCTTTTTACAGCCTGGAGATGAAAAAGTTTCATAAGTTGGTTTTATCACGGGGCAAATAAAATCCGGGCTTGAGAAAGCTGAATTTTGATCCCTTCAAACCAAACGAAAGAGATAATGAAATATTCTAAGGGATGGCAGAGAGCAAACTTGGCACAAGGGACTGAAGCAGGGGGAACTGTGGCCTTCTTTATGGTGGTGTTCTTGGCAGTTACCCACTTAAGAAATGGTGGGTAGAGAGAAAACGAGGGGGTTGTTAAAAATATTTTTACTTTATTTTTTTCAATCATGTGAAAGTGACTTTGAAAACATTCAGAACTACTACTAATATTTATAAGAGCGAAATTGAAAATGAGAATGCAAAGCAAGAATTGAGAGAAAAACGAATGGTCTGTTGGAAGATTATGTGATTTAGCTCCGTACTCCTAAATGGGAGAGTGGGGGTTTTTGCCAGCTTTTGGGAATGGGGTTTGCCATCAGTGGGTTGTTCTATCCAAAATCTTCGCTTGTCCACGAAGTTGAACAAGTCAGATCAGGGAAAAAAATTAAAGTTGAAGTAGTCTGTTTGGATGGAGGGATGAATTAATTTCTACCTCTTCTTTTTTGATAATCACATGTTTTTTTGAATTTTAGTATTAAAAGTGTACGTTTTTTTTTATACTAAAATCCAAAAAAGAGTGTGGATATCAAAAAGAAAAAGAGTGTAAAAATCAATTTTCTGGACGGTATGAAGTAAAGCGTATTTTTATTTGAGAGTGTAGATGTGATATAATGAGGAGAGATTCTTTTAATTTAGGCGCTCTTTTTTGCAATTTTTTTGTTATTTATTATGAAAGAATATTAAAGGGACCCGCATAAGCTAAACTACTAACTATGTGGCTCAAAAAATTAACTTCAAATTATATAAAAATTGCTCAAAAATCTTTATATATCAACTCATGTGAATTTCACCCATTGATGTGGGACTACTTTGTAATCTCACAAAGGTATGGCATGTTTGTCTTTTGAGTTTGGACGCCCTTCTTGAATTTCATGAACTTCTCTAAATAAAATGAAACCTATGACCAAAGTGAAAATAAGAAGATAAGAACATGTAGTCTTTTGTCAAGACATACTTTTTTCTAAGTATATATTTGAAAATGAAATTAATCTTGAACAGGTGCTATTAAACCTATGACCAAAGTATCGGGCCGAGCCAGACTAATGTCACAAGGGATCCAATTCCAACAAGCCATGATGATGTTATGGGCCGTGTGGACATATCTATCCAATCCAATTACAAGACTGAGGGCCCACGAAGTCCACCCAAGCATTAACCAACCAATGTACTTGCAGGTCTTACAGAGGGTTTGAGGCCCAAATAGAAGAAAACATAATTGTTTTCCCCTTCTCTTCAAAAATAAGACTTTAACATGAGTATTTTCGTAGATATCTAAAAAATTGAATTTTTGATCTTTTTTTTGGATATTTTTCAAAATATTTGTGTAAAAGTCATAATTTTTATTTTTCGATTCCTCTCATCAAGACGAACCAATATTACATAAAAATTTAGCGCAAAATTAACAAACGCTATTTTTTTAATAAGGACAAAACCAAGAAGCTGTAATCCACAACTTGTTTTTTTTTTTTTGAAAATGTCAATTTCATCTCATAACAAGCCCGAAGGCAAAGATTACATCGCAAAATACAGGAGTGTACTACACTACCTAATCCGGGGTTAAAGGACACTCTGCAAAAGCAAATCAACACTATGTGCCGATATGAGAATCCCATCCGGGACTAGGCAGAGAGAAATCGAAACGAAATCCCAGTACAAACCATAGCACAAAAATAACAGATGTAATCAGAACAACAACAAAATCACAAGCGAAAAAAGAATCTAATCCCGAGGTTCGCCGACTGAAAGAGTACCAATCCAGATGATCTAAGCTGGTACGCGAAGCTCGACGATCGGAGACCAAACCCTTCTTCACCATGACCTGCAGTTGTCTCCGCCGGCGCAAGACCGACCCATGACAGAAATCAACCAAAATAGGCCGGCTACCGATCCCATGGACTGCTGTCCTTTTAGCATGCTGGCCGGTCAGAGAAACTCCACAGCAAGCCTCCACTGCCACGGCAAGCTCCAACCACGCAAACCGAAGCAAACCAAACAAGGTCCGGCCGGCTAAGCGAAGTCACGGCGTTCGGTGAACGATAGAAAGACTATCCGTTGAAACCCATCCACAACCCATACCAGAACAAGAAAGAAGAAATTATTTGCCCACCACCACAACATCACCAGATCCGGGGGAGACCCGAAATGGTACACAACCGGACTGAGAAACCAGCCGGTAGAGGCGACGAAAAAACCGTCGAAAAAAGAACGAAAAAACCTAACTCCAAAAACACCTCACCTTATTGAGCCCAACCACCGACCACCAGCTACCAGATCTGAGTCACCACCGCGAGGACCGAACGGAAAAACCCACAAGCCAAGGCCGGAGTCCAATCGCCGAGCTCAACAATGGATGAAACGGGAACGGAGAGGTGAGAACAGTAGGAAAGGAGGGGAGGGAGGAGGGAGAATAGGGGAAAAGGGGGGAGGAGAGGAGGGGGGCGGCAGCCCCTCCTCCCAACGGAACAAACCTAGCTGCTAGAAAGTTTAGAGAGAGAAACTAGAGAGAAGGGAGAGCACGCGGAAAGGGTCTTTTTAATCCACAACTTGTTGGTTAGTGGAAACTTAACAGATTCTTTCACCTCATCTCCACATTTATTTGAGACTAAAACCTATTGATTTGCTTAACATAAATGAAAAATTGAGTGCTTATTAATAAATCTGTAAAAAAAAATTAATAAACTTCTAAGAAATATATTGAAGGCATACAAAATATTAATTGCGTTAAACTCGAACCAGTATTGAGATACAGACTGGTACCAATACATACCGTTCCAATAAAGAAAACGATACGCTAGTTGATACAAGATTAATAACTTTGACAGGAAGGCCGCCTTTGGTACTGTGGCAAGAGATAGTGGTGTAAATGCTCAGTGCTGGATGTTGGAGTTTTTCAAAATAAAATGGGATTTTAGTTTGGAATTTTCGGAAAGGTACGAAGTGAGAATTTTTGTGAAAGGTTGTTACACTTTTTCACAGGAGTTGTGACTTTATGTAAATGGTTGTAACACCCATTAAATTAGGGTGTGTTTGTTTGGAAAAGGATGTGAAACATGGGGGTGCCTCTAAGAGACATGACCTTTCTAATTAAATGTTTCATGAAAGGGTGCCTACCAAGAGGCATGTTTCCTTCTAATGAAATGTCTTTAATAGACGTGACCTTTCCTAATTAAAAGACATGACCATTTCTTATGCCTATTTACTAGAGATACAACCTTTCACACAAGGGTGCTTGTAAGTTTATAAATAGGCCATTTATAAAGTCATTTGGGACACCGGAAAATTCCATGCTGAATTGCCTTCTTCCTCTCTACCCATTCTCTCCCTAGAATTGACAAACTAATATTCTGTTATTCTCAAAGTAGAGTATCAGTTCTTGGTTCTTTTACAGTTGCTTAACGGATATTATGTCTGTCTTCGTTTGTGCAAACGTAAACAGAAAGAACCTAGAATTCGGATTCGATTTATCTTGAAGGCGGATTTGCTGTAACCCGGTGCACACCTTATGGTGGGAGCAAATACTGTCTTTAGGAAAACGTTCTCCAACGTGACTCGAATGCTTCTACCATTCCAATTTTGAAGAGATGATCCCGTTACTTTCATTATTTTGAAGACCGGATTTCCAACACTGGAAGTGTGGCAAAGTGGAGGCATCATGAGCTATTTTCGTTGAGGCATGGGCACCGAGGATAGTTTGGGGACTCTGGACTACGTCGTTAGATACGAACGGCTTGGAAGCAATTTTTGAGTTGGATTGCAAGACAATTATTGACTGCGTCAATGATACTAATGCTGCGTGCCCATGGGAGATTGTTGCTATGGTGGAGGATATTTAATTCTAGACTTCATGTCGTAATTGGTTTTTCGTCTCATAGGGCTGCTCATTGGCTTGCTTCGAAGAGGTTGTTGTCCAATTTGTTTTTCAATTCATGTTGTATCCCACCTGAGTTAGAGGTTCTCAATGTTAGAGACCATGATTCTCAATTATTATTTTTTTTTGTGATAAGTACTGTGATTATTAGTTTGTTTATAGCATGCATGTGATCTTTTCAAAAAAGTTGAAGAAAAAAGTTTACTATGAGGCTTGACACATTAATGTCATACTGATTGAGTATGCCTCAACGAGTCAATATGCGCTATAACTACATAATTTCATTCACAGTGAAACATGGTTTTGTCTAATAATGAAAGCTCAATTATGTGATTTTTAGGAATGAATTGGAAGATTATAAGAAAATGAAACTCTTTTTGAATCACTATAAAGTTGGAAAATTCTTTCTTCGTCATTTTTAATTATCAATTTTGTTTTCTTTGTGGGAGTTTATACTTGCTTCTCTTTAGTTCAACGTGCATGGGGTGCTATTTGTGAGTTGGTGGTGATCCAACTCGTTAAGTTCTTGGAACATTTTTAGTCGATCGATCCTGACCGAATAAGTTTTGCCTCAAGAAAAAATGATTGGAATGGAAGGGGTCCTTTGCAGAGTCCTTTTGTTAATCTCTCGTGCGACCTAGCTCTGTCCACCTTAGCTTGCACAGGTAGTGAACCGTTAGTGTCAAATTGGTCGGGGGCCAATCGGAAGGCACACCATCGACGGTCTATTAAGTTGTGCTCAAAAGAGAGAAAGCAGAGGACTAAGGTTAAATTTAGAGCCAAGTAGAATATACCTCTTTAGGGTTTATCACAATAACTAGTTGGTTGGCCGAACCATCGTGCTGACCTAACATAACACTTTGTAGAAGATCGTATTGTGTCTCAAATGGGCACGGTGTTATCCAAATCGAGGTGTCTGAGTCTCAGGCCCCAAGTACATCGACTGGGAGGTTGGACCTGTCATTCTGGCCGAACGACCTCCCAATAGCTCCCGTGTTCGAACCTTGATATTTTGGCCCACAACAGCAGTGCGCCGCTCCGGAAATTCTTACAAGGGTGTTCAAAATATATACGTTTTATTAGAAACCACGACTATATATAGATAAAAATTTATCTATTCATATCAATAACGCCATCAAATATATAAGATACTTAGTTCTCGAAGAATTTTCATATTTTGAAATCGTTGCATGATAGTCTCATTATCAACGGTATCACATACATCACTCTATATATAAGTAATTAAGCAATCATTCAATTCATCCATTGCTCTTTATGTACTTCACATTTTGAAACTATTGCATGATAGCCTCATTATCAACGGTATCAAATACATCACTCTCTCTATATAAGTAAAATGAAGGCACTTCGGCCAACAAAGAATCTCACCCATCATCTCTATCATTTGCAACCGCTGCTTAGACATTTCAATAAGTGCCGTAGCATTTAAGATATCTTGTGACTTCTTTTTGTAATTCTATTGACAACTCATTTGTGATCCATATGACATTTTTTTACTAAGTATAAGCGAAAGGCAAATTCAAAGTGAATTCTTTTGTGGACTATTTTTTGGGTGGGTGTTTATTTACTTATGGATTGAGTATTTATTAACAATTGGGTTGGGTGTTCAAAGTAAGGTTAGTCCAAATTTTTTACATGTATTCTAAGCAAAAAAAAATTTGTTTGGATATTCAGTTGACCATGGAACCTTACATGTAGAGCCCCTTTGCACAACAGGAGGCTAAAGACATGCGGTAAATTTGATTTTGTTCATGAACAATACATACGACGTGTATTATTAAAAAGTGCAGTTAAAGATTTGAATCTCTAAAGTTAAAGAAATTGGTTTATCTTAGCAATAGTCCTCGTAGTTTGTAACAATAATATACTACTATGTGTAGTAATAATCCCTGCTACTAATAATATTGGCCACAACAAAGTCTCACGTGCAATTAATCAACAGGATTGCATTATTCACGGATTGAGTATCAAAAGTCGTCCTCCTCCTCCTCCTTTCAAAAAAGAGAGCTTGACACGAAATCCATGAAAGTCTGTCCAGTACTCTCTACCTATTTTGGATGATGGAATGGGATCCAAACCAAGTAACGTGAATTCATTTATTTACTCACTCCTTTATAGCATAGGAATAGGACATACTTCACTTTCATCCCTTGTACTTCAGGCTTGTTGCAGATTGTCCCACTTCATCTTCATACCTACCCCCAATTAACAACCACCCCTCACTACTTTCATGATCCACCACCATCTGTCCAATCCTACCATAATTAAAAACATTCACGAAAACGAACCGAGACACCTTCCCCATCCTAGATAACAATGAATACAAGAATGACATCGCTAAAGTAATCAAACTCACTCAAAACTTATGGAAATACCGAGTTGGGAAAAAAAAATCATTTTCATTCACACTTTGAATAGGGCTTATACACTTATTTCGCGTTTCACATAAAAATGTGTAATGAGAGGAGGCCTTGGGGCACCACGTGGCGGTGCCCCAAGGGAATTGAATAAAAAAAAATTCATTAACATGTAATACTATAACTCTTCGCTTTGGTCCATAGACTACATAGGGACTATTACGTCCTAGTTTTGAAATGTCAGGTGGACAATACGCACAAGTCCAAAACACAAGGGGTGAAAGTGAAGTTTCCCGTTTTATTGGATAAGCAAGTCAAGTCCCCACCCCCCTAGTAGTCCCTACCACGAGATGAGATGTGAATCATGGGATCCATGCGGCGGGAATTACGTGGCGCGAATCGTAGAGAGTGGACCGTTAGGTTTGAAGGTTAGGTTTTAGTTTTGAAAGACGGTTATACAACTGCCCTTCTTCTTCTTCATTTACTTCGACTGCGTTGCCAGCCCAATCAGATCAGATCGATGGCTCGATCTCGATTTCAATCTGGATCTCGGCTGTCAGTTCCTTACGAACCACCTACCAGTGGTCAACTACCCAATCCATGTACTTCTTCCCCACTGCCTTTTATTGGTCCACCTGCTCATTTTTCCCTATTCTCTTTTATAGTGCAAACCCTAGACAACAACATAGTCCACAGAATATTGGTTACACTCCTCCTATCACTCCCAGGCACTAAGCCTTCCCGCTGTTTTCCCCTAAAAAGTAAGTATTTTCAAGCAAACTATATATTATATTGTGCTTTCATTTTTACGTAACAGTATGTGTGTTAAGTGTAATTTCTCGGAGATGCCTATGTTGAACTAGTTTGAGTCTGCTTTTGAGGAAAACAAAAGCTAGGTGATTGAGGAAAAAGGATTTTTCCGATAGAAATGCGTTGATTATTATTTTTGGTTAAAATCAGTGATGGCATTGTTGTTTAGTGTTACTAAGGGTGCATGCCTTTTGATTTTTAGTAGTAGCTTAAAGTGATTGTTAACACAAATGCGTTACTTATACAAGTAAAATTGTGTGATTACTAAGTTTTCCAGTCGGAACTCTGGCAATTTAGAATTGTTGAGGTTTGATTTTGGATTGGAGGGAAATGTGAAAAAAAATTCTGCTTCTAACTGCATCTCGTTGGATGAGATGAGATCAGTTGGGTTGAGGAAGTGGAGTATAAGAACCTTCAAGCATTTGAAGTTGGTTGGGTCACAGTGAGTAAATTTCATGTGGTCTAGGTTCATGAATCAATTTAATTTCCTCAGCTGAGCTTTCCTTAGTTTGAGGTGATTAGTGACGTTAATTTCCTTGCTTCACTTATTTTCTTCTTTCGGGTTGAGATTCCCTTTCTAGTTCAATCTTCTTTCAGCTATGAGATTCAACTGGGGTCTTATTTAATACTAGTCATTCCAAGTCCTTCAATGGTGCTTGAATTTAGATTGCATGCTTGAAATCAGATATCCAAAATGTGAAATTATAGTCAATGGGTTTAATCATGCCCCGGCTGAGAAATGGATGTGATGTATCATTTATGAAATGCTAGCTTGATGCTTTGGAAAACACTAAGCCCTGTTTTAATTCCAGGCTTAAAGCCTGAAAAATGGGTGAAGATCTGGAGAAGCCACTGTTGGGTCCTGAGAATTTCAATAGAGAAGGAATTGATCTGGTAAGAGAAGAAGCAAATGCAAGTAAAACTTCGGCATTTTGACAATTACAAATAATAGTATGCACGCATGACAAATCGATCTGCATGAACAGGAACGCTTACCGCTCGATGAAGTTTTTGAGCAACTGCGTACGTCAAAAGCAGGACTTACATCTGAAGATGCAGAAGCCCGATTGAAGATATTTGGCCCAAACAAGCTTGAAGAAAAGCCAGTAAGCATCACATTTCTGTTAATATTTGCTTTGCATTCATTTATCATCAGCATTGGATGCAAAGAAATTGACACCAAGTACGCCATAAGATTCTTGTTATTGATGATAATGGGAAAGAAACACATGTAGTACTTTCTAAATTTAAAAGCAAGAAGAGGAACTACGAAACTGGTTTTGGGTTGTGGAGGCTAATCGGATTGGTCACGAGACATTGGAAACTTCTTACGACAATGGATATTCAACAGTTTGAAAATCATTTCTGAAGCTCTGTCAAGAGTTGAAGGTTGCTTCTTCACTAAAGAGGCAATAGTTCATTCAACAAGGCTGATATTGCCTTTCGAATAAAGACGTACAAAGAACAAATAGTGAAATAGAGATAAAAGTCGTTCAGCTGCAATATATTGTCTTAGCAAACACGTCAGACATATTGATAATTTAATTTGAGCTCAGGCAGTAGGTGGATATTTGTTTATAACCGGTTTCTCAGATTAAGTGGATGTTATCTGGTCTAATATCCATCTAAATTGCCAAAATTACATGCATACAATGGTTCCTTGCTTCCATTGTGAGTCCCCATTTTCCTACCATGCAGGAGAACAAATTTTTGAAATTTCTCAGTTTCATGTGGAATCCCTTGTCTTGGGTTATGGAAGCAGCAGCAGTGATGGCAATTGCTCTTGCTAATGGTGGAGTGAGTTTCTTGAACCCTTACTGTGCAATGCTAAATGGCTTTCTGTATTTTCTGTCCCTCATAACCATATTATTCTTTAAAATATTTCAGGGGCAGGGTCCAGACTGGCAAGACTTTGTAGGGATTATTTGCCTGCTAATAATAAATTCAACAATTAGCTTTATAGAGGAAAACAATGCTGGTAATGCAGCAGCATCCCTCATGGCTCGTTTAGCTCCAAAGACAAAGGTGTGTATATTGATTTGAATAGTGCCTTAGCCCAATAAACACTAAAAATAGCAAGAAATTTGCTTCAAAAAAGGCAAAACCTCCTTATTGAGGTAATGACCGTCTCTATGAGCAGGTCCTCAGAGATGGCCATTGGCAGGAGCAAGATGCTGCTGTTTTAGTACCGGGAGATATTATTAGCATAAAGCTTGGTGATATCATCCCTGCAGATGCTCGCCTGCTTGAGGGAGACCCGCTGAAAATTGACCAGGCAAAGTACTCTTGACAAACTGAAGAGTGTTGTACTTTTCTATGCATTATAGTCTTGGTAGTTCTGTATGTTTATTTTAATTGAATACGTTTTCTTGGAATTGCAATTGAAATTACCTAAATTACAAGCGGTTTCAGATGGTATAACCATCTGATAGTTTTTCTTTCTGCGCAGTCAGCTCTTACAGGAGAATCTCTCCCTGTCACCAAGAGGACAGGCGATGAAGTTTATTCTGGTTCAACATGTAAGCAGGGAGAGATAGAAGCCGTAGTGATAGCAACTGGAGTTCACTCTTTCTTTGGGAAAGCTGCACATCTAGTTGATTCCACTGAAGTTGTTGGTCATTTCCAGCAGGTGATTTAGAAATCTTCAATCCTTATTGGAGTACTCTAAGTGTCTTGCCTCATCCATGGGAACTGAAAAAAAAAATTTGTGCATATTGAACTTGTAGTTTACGGCGATAAGGTTTTGTCAGTTCTATGAGAAACTGTTTCGATTTTGGTGAATTCCTTGAACAAAAGTGCTCAAGTCCTACAAAAATTTAGAACAAATCACAACACATTAGGAGAAGCTGTTGTTTTTCTGTTATATGAGAAGCTGTTGTGGGTTTTTTTTTTCCTGCAGGTTCTTACTGCCATTGGGAATTTCTGCATTTGCTCCATAGCTGTGGGGATGATTCTGGAAATCATTGTCATGTACCCCATACAGCAGCGTTCATACAGAACTGGAATCAACAATCTTCTTGTTCTTTTGATTGGTGGAATACCCATAGCCATGCCAACAGTATTGTCTGTTACACTTGCAATCGGTTCTCATAGACTCTCTCAACAGGTACAGCCCAGGATTGTCTCAAACATCCAATCAATTTACTTACCTTTGGATGATCCACTTTATATTCTAGCGGAAGAGTCTCACTTTTTATTTGTTATTTCACTTCTTCAGGGAGCCATTACGAAGAGGATGACGGCAATTGAAGAAATGGCTGGAATGGATGTTCTATGCAGCGATAAAACTGGAACACTTACCCTGAATCGCCTAACTGTTGATCGGAACCTTATTGAGGTATGAAAGCTGAATTCAGAAGGGCTTCTATTCACCTACATGCTTCAGTTTTTTTTTCCCCCCTTTCGGGAGCAAAATACTTGCTGGTCATAGTACAGACATGACCACTTTGATTGTGTGCATTTTTTTAAGTGATCCAGTCCTGAAGTCATATAAATGTCTCATCTATTGTTCATAGGTTATTTAGATAACAAAGTTCCTCTGTAGGTTTTTCATAAAGATATGGATAAAGATACGGTTGTCCTGCTTGCTGCAAGGGCGTCAAGAATTGAAAACCAAGATGCTATAGATACTGCCATTGTTAACATGCTTGCTGATCCAAAGGAGGTAGATTGATTTATAAAAAATTTCTGTCTTTGAAGTTTCTTGTTCGTTTTCTTTTTTTCTTTTATGTTAATGTGAAATTCAAGGATGGAAAAACTTTGTTGATAGGCACGGGCGAACATAACAGAAGTGCATTTCTTACCTTTCAATCCAGTGGATAAACGCACTGCCATTACCTACATTGATTCATATGGCAACTGGTATCGGGCCAGCAAAGGAGCTCCTGAACAGGTATCAAGCATTATGCAGGAACCATCATTGTGATTATTTAACATAAGGTAGCTGGCACCTATCACTAGGACCATCTGGGGGAGAATTGTACACCTAATTTTGTTTCCAAATATTTAGGAGATGAATAATTTCTTGTAATAAAAGAGAATCTAATCCTTTAAGGACTACAAGAAGGAACAAAATATTTCAAACTATCATTCAGATAAATCATTTTGGATACTGTAATGGAAACAAATTTTTTGGAAGTTACATTTTACAAGTTGAGGGCCCAAATTGAAATAGCCTTTTCATGGCATATTATTATGTTTTTACTTGTGCTTGTGTGTATCCAGAGGTATGATGATCCTAACTGCCACTTGCATTGGATTTGAACTAGTATAATAACTGGCATTTATTTTCTTGTCCTAAAGTGAACCTTACATCCAGTTGAGAATATCTGTTGATTCAAGTTATAGTGCAAGTTTTTATAAGAACAATTTTCATAAAGATCCTATTTTGACTTCTTAAGAAAAAGTACAACCGAAAAGAGTCCACAAAAGTTCATCTTTGCAGTAATGATCGTTTCCTGCTCTATTTCTTTTCCCTCAATTTCAGATTCTGAATCTCTCCGTAGAGAAAGAAGAGATTGCTGGAAAAGTGCATGCCATTATTGACAAATTTGCTGAACGTGGCTTAAGGTCTCTTGGAGTCGCTATTCAGGTATGAAGCCTTCACTGGCTTTCTTTATATTGTTGCTGTTGGGTTGAAGGTGGAATTAGTGGCAAGGATAGACCCATAATCTTAATGTCTTTTTCACACGTCACTAACACAACTGTGGTTTGATAAAGTTCCTGATTGAAAAAGGAAATCAAATGCAAGACTTGACTATGTTTGGGTAAGAGAACATTACAGGCATTCTGTAATGCTGGTGATCACTAGACACAATGATAAATTTAATAATTCACTCTGGAAAGTAAAACATGCTAATTTGTTAAATAATGTACACCAGTTTACCCAATTCTAGCCAATTTGCTGATTAAATTATCCTTTCAGGAAGTTCCAGAAAAATCGAAGGACAGTCCGGGAGGTCCTTGGAAGTTTTGTGGGTTGTTGCCCTTGTTTGATCCTCCAAGACATGATAGTGCTGAGACCATTCGTAGAGCACTGAACCTTGGGGTTTGTGTTAAGATGATTACAGGTAAATATTACTCTCCACTTGCAATCTAATGATCGTTGGTCAATTATATCCAACTTGCACTAGTGATTGTTTTCCATTGATGCACACTCCAACCAGTACCTATATTGTGGAACAGTCCCCTTCTACTATCCAACATATATGTTTATGTTTTGGAGTCTTGGACTCTGCAGGCATGCTAGAATTCACTTAGTTAGAGATAATCAGATGCCTTCTGTCTTCTACATGTTGATTATTTATCTGAGAAAAAGTGGGGATATCTTGTTGCTGAAAAAAGTAACAGATAGTCAGTCAATCAGATTAACTCAAACAAGTCTACAGAGAAAGATCTCACCATCCAATGATCTGAAAATGTACACCACTTATTCTCTGCATGGTATCGTAGTTTCGGAAGATTGACAAATGAAGAGAATTAGTGACTCAAAAGTTACGAGAGTCCAGTTTTAAGTGTTGTGCTCATGTGCTTATAATAAGGTTGAACAGGAATCTCTTGGCACTAAGTGTTGGTCATTCGGTAAGAGCCCAGGATTTTACTCTCTTTATCAACAAAACTAGGTTCAACTGTCCGCAGAAGATTTAGAAATGGTATTACATATGGAAAGACTTCAATCTAGAAGGAAACATATGAGCTCCTCAGGAAAATAACGTGGAACACACTGAAGGGCGGAAGGCAACAGGTATAAATCTGAAGAGCCATTAACAAGATAATAAATAGGAGATGACTGATGAGCCTTTCAAAATGAATATAGGAAAGACTATAATCTAGATTTATTTCTGAAGGAAACACAAATACCTGGAAAAAATATATATCCCCGGAAATCCTTTTCGACAGGTGACTTTTTTGTTTATTCATATAGGGATTTTACATTACATTATTTGAACCAATAACCTTAGTACTGATAGTGAGTTCATGATGATTCCGACTGGTCGTATATAGTGGCTTTTGATTGATTCCATTACATACATTTTTTGTTTTTGTTTATAAAGAAGCCTAGGGCACAAACAATAAATAAAGAAATAGTTTTATTTCTATATAGGTGATCAATTGGCAATTGCAAAGGAGACAGGTCGACGACTTGGCATGGGAACTAATATGTACCCCTCTTCATCATTGTTGGGGCGTCAAAGGGATGAAAACGAAGTTGTTCCAGTTGATGAGCTCATTGAGAAGGCAGATGGCTTTGCTGGTGTATTTCCTGGTACTTGAATAAGTTCCTTCTTAATCATTGTCTCTGTTCATTGTTGATTCAGGGATTAATAGTTTTTCTCAGATTTGGATGCCTGGTTTCCTGATTTCAAATTATGAACTCCATGCCATTTTCAGAACACAAGTATGAGATTGTGAAGATTCTACAAGAAAAGAAGCATATTGTTGGAATGACTGGAGATGGTGTGAATGATGCACCTGCTTTAAAGAAGGCAGATATTGGAATAGCAGTGGCGGATGCTACGGATGCAGCAAGGAGTGCTTCTGACATCGTCTTGACAGAGCCAGGCTTGAGTGTGATTATCAGCGCTGTTTTAACTAGCCGGGCTATATTCCAAAGAATGAAGAACTATACAGTTCAGTATTACTCTTTTCTATTTGCTTAAATGGTACCATAAATTCTAATAAGGTCCTTATATGCTTATTAGATAGCTGAGAAGTACATTCCCCAGAAGTACATCTTAACATTATAGTGACCCTTTTCAATGAAACTAGTTTTCCTTACATGTAGCTTTCAATAAACTATTTCTGCATGACTTGAAAGTCCTAAATTTATGTGTTCGAGGGGCTAGATATGGTTCTAACTGTTGGGGAAAGGAGATGTTTTAGCCTTATGCTGCCAAGACCAATAAGCATGCATGACCTGAAATTTCGAAGGTTTGAAATTTTTCCCTTGTTTCGATACTTATTTTGGTTACTTTTGAATATGCAGATATATGCGGTCTCCATAACCATTCGTATCGTGGTAAGTTGGGAGAATCCTATGCATACTCCAAGCTTGTTTCGAGTCTGACATGACCTAACTAAGTGAAGTTTTGTTTTGTTTTGGCTATTTCATATTGAAGAATTTATGATTTGATTTCTATTCCTCTTGCAGCTTGGTTTTATGCTCCTGGCATTGATTTGGGAATATGACTTTCCGCCTTTCATGGTCCTTATTATAGCAATACTGAATGATGGTAATGTTCCAAGCTGCGATAATCCATTTTACTTGATAATAGGAAAATAAGAAGAAAATAACAGATGAAGTGACATTAACATCTGAATTGAAGCTTGTGCCACTAAGCTTTTTGTGCATTGATATAGGAATGAACTGAATGGAGCCTGTTTAGAAAGAAAAATGAAAGAAAGCAAACAAAGAAAAAATGTGTACTCTTGGTTTGACTTCGTCTTTCCCTTTGTGGTTCAGTTTTAAGGTCCTGTATATAGCCTTTTGCAAATTTATCCCATGTGTTCTACGCATATAAGTTTACTTTTTCCCCCTTTTCTTTTTAGTTTGCCTCCCCTTTCATCCCTCATATAGATATTTCAAGCATAAAAATGCACAAATTGTATTGTGTTAAAGCTACAGTACCTTCTATTCAATGTTTTGTGGGGGGCAAGTGGCAATGTACCCCTTTTCAGCCAAAAATAAAACAAATAGTTCTTACTGTAGTTAAGAACTCACTCCCAACAAGAACTTCATCTATGCTGGATTTTTAGTACACCGAAAGTGCGAGATGGCTGTTTAGACGATGTAATTTTTCTTTTCAGTATGCAAAGAGGAGGTAGGATTGTGATCTTAGCCATCTAGGACAATGTAACTTGGTTTAGAAACATGATTAAATATGTACATTTTTTTTTGTCTTTGTAAACAGGGACTATCATGACTATTGCCCAAGACCGAGTGAAGCCATCTCCAAGACCCGACAGTTGGAAGCTTAATGAGATATTTGCCACCGGTGTTGTCATTGGCACTTATCTTGCTTTAGTTACTGTCTTGTTTTACTGGGTTGCAGCAGAAACAACTTTCTTTGAGGTACCATAATAACAAAATATTTTGCTTGTTAACAAGTGCTGAAGAATCTGAATAATAAAACATAAAAGCATGAAATATTTATTCGCTGTTCCTGATACTGAGCTCATCAATTTACTAATTTGGCTGCAGACCTGTTTTGGGGTCAGTTCCCTATCCGGAAATAGTGAAGAACTTTCGTCTGCTGTATATCTGCAAGTCAGCATTATCAGCCAAGCTCTTATATTTGTTACCCGCAGTCAAAGTTGGTCATTTCTGGAGAGGCCTGGGACCCTTTTGATGGTTGCATTTGTGGTGGCTCAATTGGTAAGGGTTACTCTAACTTAGTAAGAAGCTCCACACAGACAATGGTAGTCATTGTGCTGTCACTATGTTTGCCACATGTTTGACCTTTACACGTGTCTATTTTTTCCTGGTTCTTGACTCTAAGCTGGTTTCTCTTCCCTCGTTCCCTCTACCTCATGGTCCTCTTAGTCAGTAAAAGCTTGAACAAATTTAGTTTGGTTTCCCTCGAGAAATTCAAGTAATTTTACCTTATGCTTTTAATTTTGCCAATTTATTTATTAACAATATCTTATAAGTATATGGGTGTTTGGTTACCATAAAAAGCAAACAGAAACCACTCTTATACAATGGCATAGAAGAGCCAAAAAATTAAAGACAACGGTGATTTAATATTAATTTTCGCACCCCCCAGTTCTTGCTGGCTGGCTTCACCGGTGTCATCCCATCAACTTATCTGCTGTGAATTAAAGCTCAAATTCTGCCACTTTGGCTAAAGATTCGACTTGATGTGGAACTAAGCATGTTGTAGGACCTACTCATAAATATTCAAAAATAAACGCTAATCATGAAAACTTCTAATTTTTTTTTGACAAAAAAAACAGAAAACAAAAAACCGTTGCATGGAAGTGAATAGACAAAGCAAGCAGAAATCAGATAATTGATTTATTTTTTTCTTCCATGTACTTATTTCCTTCTTTTGCCTTGTAGGTTGCTACCGTGATTGCAGTCTATGCAGAAATTAGCTTTGCTTCAATTAGCGGCATTGGTTGGGTCTGGGCAGGGGTTATATGGTTATATAGTTTGATCTTCTATATTCCCCTAGATATCATCAAGTTTATAGTGCGCTATGCTTTGAGCGGACAAGCTTGGAATCTAGTATTCGACAGGAAGGTATCCACAAAGTTTTCCCTTTCCATGTTTTTGTTCTCTCGTGGAGTAATCTTTAGCTAAGAAATACTATTTTCATGTTTTGTTTATCAGACGGCTTTCACATCTAAAAAAGACTATGGGAAGGAAGACAGGGAGGCTAAATGGGTACTTTCTCAGAGAACTCTACAAGGGTTGATGTCTGGAGAGTTGGAGATCAGGGACAGGGGGTCATCTATGCTCGCCGAACAGGCCAGGCGTCGTGCTGAAATAGCTAGGTGTGTTAGATTTTCACTCACAGAATTTTCTTCATATGGCCTTTTCATTTGTTGATTTTGTAGTTAGATATCCTATACTTAAAAAATAGTCAATTTTTTCATACCCGTACTGGATTGCTGAAAACTTGGTAAATGACCCTTCTACTTTGCAGGTTAGGAGAATTACACACTTTGAGAGGACATGTAGAGTCTGTGGTGAGGCTTAAGAATCTTGACTTAAACATGATTCAGTCGGCTCATACCGTCTAAAGACATGAACTGAGAAGATCGGCTAATACAATTTTCTAGCAAAGGACAAACGGTTGGTGGAGCAATGAAATTGGGAACAATTTTGGGGAAAACATGCCTTGGTGTTGCTGGAAATGATGTTGAGGATCTTTAAAGTTTCATTCTTCAATTTATTTTCGTATTCCAGAGCGTCCATCTGGAATGAGCTTTTTGCAAATAAATCATGCATTTTCTTAGTATGTATTTATACTTTTTTCTTATAATAGACGACTGGAATAAAGTTTGGTATTTTTTCATTTTTCGAAAATTTAGTGTCCCATTGCACAGACCTGTTCTGGAAGTTCTAAAACTTACTCACAAGATGGAGTTCCTTATTCTAGATTCTGGAAGTAATTAATCTAACTTACAAAATGGAAATCCTTTTCTAGATCCACCTAGATTGTGTGGCATCAACAAGATTGTTCAAGCCAGGAACTCAGGGCACTTTTGTTTTGGAATTGAGACTGAAATTGGATTTGGAGATGTAATTCTGTCATTCCTAGAAAACCTGTAGTTGGTGCCCCGAAAGTTGAGATGGGATGAAACCTATATTCCACCCTGCATGAGATTCCCATTTTTGTGGAATTCCAGATCCCCTCCCCTCCCCATCAGTATACAATTGGCTGTTATTCTATACTATATGAAACTTGTGATATACCTTAGAACGAAATGGAAAAGGCACGCCAAAAGCCCAGCCAAAACAAATAGAGTACCAAAAAATTTCTTTCACCATTCATATGCTGAGCTATATCCCAAGAGATTCTATATTCCATACGTATTCGGTAACTTTTATATCCTCCATTTATCTCCGAACAAAAAACGAGGACTTAGATTTCATTCTAATCGGATAACGATCCCCACGAACAATAAATTGAATTCAGCAAGAAATGCGACTTAATTTCTATTGAATCACAAAACAGAACGGAAACACAATAATAAACGCCCCCGTAGTAACTTGTAAAAAAATTACAGTTTCTCACTGATATTGTAATTGAAAGAAACGGAAAAGCATAGATAGGCAGCCATAACACAAGCAGTTCTCACCTTCTAGGTGCTGCAAGAGGATGAATAAACTTAAGTAGATAACAACACGACAGTTGCATTTGTAGCCACAAGCAAATTCTCGTTTAGAAGGAAACAAGAGCAGCTGAGTCAATTGTAGACCATGTACTTGGGAGTGGCACTGAACTTCTGGTACCCCTTGATGACTTTGTTCACAGCATCAAGGAAGTCTTTCAAGGTTACTGTTTTCCTCCGTGCTCAAATCGCATACATTCCTTCCAGCCTCCGTACACACACTCCTTATGCCAGCTCCTGAATGAGAAAATTTATTAGTTAGGCCAAATCTTAAAAATCGTCTTTCTGACCTAACATGATACAGCAGAAAAATTCATAATGCTCCATTTTAGAGTGTGGGATCATATATACAATATAATAAAAAAAATTAGTACTATCATGTTACCGCTTCTGTGGGAAGTCCAAAATAGAGGTCTCTAACATGCTGTTGGTAGATGGAAATCCCACCAGTACCATAGAACAACACATTGAAGCAACAAGAGAGGTCAAACCATGAAGTGTGATTATCATTTGATAATTTATTTTCCCGAGGACCAGTTTGCGTGCACGCACAAAAGAGGTACACTAATCAGTAATCACAACAAACAAGTATGAAATTGCTTTTGAAAAAAATATCAATGGAACAATGGGTCATAAGTGACTTGTATTTTGGTATCCATCTCACATAGAAGTAATCCACACAAATTATTTTACCTAACGCGCAGACCACTAAAGTGATCAACCTAAATAGACTGCAAAATACACTGGGACTGCTGATTACACCTTTATCTCCCTAACATAAATGATTTAAACAGCACCAATGATGTAATGATGAGAGGTATAGTAAAGATAAATGTGAACTTTGGGGAGAAAGGAGAGCCTCCAAAATTGGGTTTCTCTCTGTCACATTTTGTATTTATATTGACAAGAGTAAAAGTACAAATTGCTTTAAAAAAAAAAAAGAAAAAGAGAGAGAGTAAAAGTACAAATATACCCCTAAGTAACAAATACATAACAAAGTAAAGCCTAACTTAACACAAGTTGGTGCAAAGATATCTATCAGGCCCAACTTGAACACAGTGGGATGAAAAATCGTACTACTAAGCCCTTTTGTAGATACATCAGCTAGCTAACTGGTCCTTAGACCTTACAAACGGCATACATATCAAACCCTTGCTCAACTTTTCCTTTATGAAATGCCTATCGATCTCGATATGCTTCGTTCTGTCATGCTGCATAGGATTATGAGCAATATTTATAGCCGCTTTGTTGTCCCAGTAAAGTTTCATAGGACCATCAAAAGAAATTCCCAAATCATTCAACAAGGTTTGGAGTCACAAAAGCTCACACACGCCACGAGCCATAGCCCTATATTCGGCTTCTACACTAGATCTAGCTACCATTGATTATTTCTTACTTCGCCAAGTAGCCATATTTCCACCAAAAAAGGTGCAGTAGCCAAAAGTAGAGCGCCTATCATTCACCAAACCAGCTCAGTCTATATCTGTAAATGCTTCCAACCTCAAGTGACCATGATTGGAGAACATCAGAACATCAACCAACAAACAAACCGTATAGCATGCACAACAAAAGTTGTCAGCATTGTAATAAAAAAGGATGGTCCTAAAATGTTCCTTGGCTAGAAAATTTAAAGCAGGCAGGAGGAAACCTACCCGACACGCATGCCTTCTTCAAGATCAGTTGGTGAAACTTTGTCACCCAGCCCAACGACAAACTGCCATTTTCACCAAAGAAACAGTCAAACAAGATGCTAGTATTCTTGTCCCCAGAGGTTTCAAATTTTATCCTGTTGACATACAAGATGAACAAAATATGCTGATAAAAAAAGGTGCAATCGAGATTGAAAATGTTGCATCTTCAGGAGGATATAGAAGAACTTAGGTTGCTAAATTACTTCACTTTTCCCGTCAAACTAAACTAAATGTGGCTATACCATCAGTTCAGCAATCTCATCTGTAGCTAATGCTGCATTACATAAACATAAAAAATGCTACAAGAAAAATTTATTCATGAATCATCGGTTAGACTCCTGAGGCTACAGGAACATTGCAGCATATATAATTTGAATCAATCCCGATGTACATATTGTTTTCCACCTTTTTTCATAGCAAATGTGAACGAATTGGTAAGTTCAAACCACAGTGATCCTTTATACTCTTCAACAAGCATAGCAACAATTCAGCAACTTGCAAAATATCAAGTTACTATAAAAGCATAGACATAAATTTGCCCACCAATATAACATGGATATAAGTAAATGGAATAACTAGAACACCAAGCAATACCTTTACAATTTGCTTAACATTTATGACATACTTTGCATCTTCAGTGTTAGGGTTGATTATCTTTGTGCTCCTTGCCACCTAGTCACCAAAAGAATTCAATACTTAAGAAAGGACATTGTCAACTTTCCAATAAATTGGTTTGACAACCACCAGGGAACCACACCTGGAGAGGCTGCTCCTCTTGCATCATTTGCTTATCCGAAACAATATCCCATTGGCTTGGAGTAGCTAAGCCAGTGTCGGACTCCTTAATACCTACAGTAAGATGAAGACTAACACTCAAGTTTCAGGGTATTCGGTTCAAAGCTTGGAGAACTCACCCAGCAATAAGGATGAAGGCAGAAAAAGAAAACACAACAAATTGATACGACGGGGTCCTTTAAGAAGAGCTCCCTCAGGAGAAACTATAAGACTATTAAGGCCGCTTTCTAAAAAAGACTTGAAGTAACAAACCACATAAATTCGTCGTTTGATGGAAGGGTTAACGCTAGACATAGGTAGAGTTATTAACATACTTGGCAAATAACAGGACAGAATTGGCCTAAAAGCATGTCAGATAATCTAGACTCTGCAAATTGGTGGATTATAGAATCAGCACATAAAAATTGAAAACATACCAAGTCGATCATTGACATTCTTAGCCATATCCTTCTCTGCTTCCTTTATGGCGGTAGAATAAGGTCCCAACCCTGCATAAATAATTTCAATGACCCAATCAGTGTTACTTTAGATTAGACACCCAACAGCTAGCATAGTTAGAGTTTTAGAACATCGGGGGGCAAGTAAGATGCTACAAGCAGTAGCTCCACAAGCAACTTATTTTACCCCCTAGGTTTTGAAAGATAACAACTTCAAAACCTTAGTATATCAACGCACAAGATTGCATTACGTACTTGTCGTCAAGCAATTCACATCACGAACTAGTTCAATCAGTTGACAACAAAGAGGGTAAACAAGAAAGCGCCAAAACCCTACTATTACGATCTGTAAGCCTATTTCTTGATAATGGACAGGAAAAAAACCCGGCAATAAGGAAATACTAGCATATTTGAAACAATCACACTTAAAATCTGCTGAGCCAATTTCATTAATCAAAAGCAAAAACATGAGATCCAAAGTGAAAGTTTCATTCTTTCCCTAAAACAAGTCTCCCACTGAGGGTTAAAAATTAAAAAAAGGAAGATGAATCAATGAAGAAAAAAAAAGTAAAGTAGTTAAGTACATTAGTTTTGAGAAGAGTGATGTAATCGTCGTGGAGAGGGCCGGGGAGGATTCTTCTCATCCTTGATATCGTCTTCGGCATCAGGCGCCATTATTGCTACAACTGATTTTGCTCCTCTCCTCTCTCCTCAACAACAACAAGAAGAGAAGAAGACGAAGAACAATCGGCGGATCTTCTAATCCGTCCGTCAAAATCAGCAGCTTAAAGAAAAATCTCTTATATTTATACCACACTTGAGCTCAGCTGCCCAGGCCCTCTCACGTACTAATATGCACGTGAACTTGCCGTTGAAGCCACCTTCTAGCACGTGATATGCACGTGACCTTTTGTACTGGGCCCAGGCCCAGCAGCAGGCCTTCTCACTTAAGGCCCTATAGCTGACCCAGTTGAAAAACTAGCACCGCTTTCGCTAACAATCCTCGCTCTTGTAAATTTTAGTAAATTGAGATGTTTTAAAAAAAGCCTTTTCACGCTTTCGTTCACATGCACGGATGAGCATTACATAAGTTTTGGCTATGGTGTCGCTCAAGAATTTTATTTTATTTATTTTTACTTTTACCCAAAGAAACAATAAGTCTGTCCACATAGACATTCTGTGCATAGATTGTGCACAGATTTTGTTATGGGGTCCACCATGGGTCCCACACAAACGATTCGAGTTGTTCATTAAATGTAAAATATTTTTTCAAGTGTTCTTGTGAAGAATCAGCTCAATCCGATAACTATAAGTGCTCGATCTAATCATCTAACTTTTCATTATTCAGAAATCTGAATAAAAATTTGGATGATTGGATCGAGCACCTATAGGTATCGGATTGACTTGATTTTTCGCGATGATCCTTGAATTTTTTTTTTACATTTAATGAACGGTTCGGATCATTTGTGTGAGACCGTGGTGGGTCCCACAACAAAATTTGTATATTGTTTGTGTGGTTAGCTGTTTGGAAAATAACCATTTTTAAACGGAAAAAGTGAAATAGGTTGACTTATTTTGTTAAAAAGTGGTTATTCCCCAAAATATTTGGATAGAAGTAAGAAAAAATTTACTTTTCCGATTACTCTAGTAGAGACGAATCAATAATCCATAAAAATTTGACGCAAACCTAACAAATGCGAAAAAATTCAAATAATGACAAAACTAACTTATTTTAAAGATAAGTTTAGGAGAACTCACCCTTAGTGGGGAAGAATTCAAACAAATCAGGAAAAATACTGGTGAAAACTTTCGCTTGTTTTGAAGATGTCAGACCCTATCCCTTGAGTGTATGGGCTTTTTCTCTTTTGGTGTTTTGTCCGATCTTTTTTATTGGACGCTCGATGTATCCTTTTGTCGAGTTGTAATAAAATTTATTTTGCCGATAAAAAAAAAGATGTCAGACTCTTCAAATTGGGGTTGTCTACCGTACAATTTACCGATTCCTTGAGAGTAAGGGAAGGGGTTTGATTACTTTCATTACTTAAAATTGCGAGATAGGAGGATAGATATGGTTCCAAGTAGAGAGAGAGAAACAGAGGAGTCCCATGTTTTGTAGTAGTTCGCGGTTTGATTACCAGATTGTACGGAGTAGTTCTGAAACTAAACTTATAATTATGAGTCCAGATTTAAAACCAATAATGTGATGGGATACTGTTAGGAACCAGTTTTGAAACTGCACGGACCTGCCTCCTACTTGGTGATGAATATAGACAGAGTTATGCCGAACTCAAAAAATGAAGCACAAACACAATCAGTCAATCTTGTGACATAAATAAATGAAATTGATGAGTCAGTTCCCACGAAAGGCCTTATGATGGTTGTCTCTCTATCAATAGCATTGCCCTTACAAATCGTTTCTTCCTCTGTGAAATCCAAAAATACAAGACTCTTAAGTCTGTTCAGCTATTTCTGAGGCTGAAATCACAGAGCAAATAATGAATCAAACGAATAATACTCAACCATGGCTTAAAAAACAAACGTTGTATGAAACACGAATGTAGATGCTATCACAAAATAGTATACAAGTTGACAAAAATCAGGCTGAACAAACCATGATCAACCGTGGACCATCCATGGTTGAAATTGAACGAAGGTAAGGCACTATAACTCGCAAGGGGACTCCACATCTCTTTATTCATTGTCTGCCATAAAATTTGGCAGTTCACCATGGCAGAGGTATTCATCACAAAGTGAAGCGGATCCCCAGTCCTTCCGGAGCCGAAGAATATCCTCTGTGAAAGTGGATCCGGAAGATCCAATAAACACCGTCGACATAGCACAAATTGTTTTATCCAGCATAGCTTCCACCTTCAAGATGAAAATTGAATTCCTCTTAAGAATATGAAGTTTCCTAAAAAAATTAAAATGTGCAGCAAATGATAGAACTTATAATCTAGAATGCAGAGGAACATATCATATTGAGCAGCCGGAGGTATATGGCCTATGGCAGAATAAAAAACTGAGGCGCCTTACTGAGGAGGGAAAATGTTCCACATTTTTTTTTGAACGGTGGAAAAATGTTCCACATGACCACAAAAATATACTCCTTCCGTCCCGATTTGTTTGCTCATTATGGGAATTCTCCCATTTTATTGACTCAAAGGCTTTGGGTTGAAAAGTGTATAGATTCCCAAAAAAATACCCTCTAGAACAATACAATTACTTTAATAGTTGTGTTAGAATTTTACACTAAAAAGGGTATTATTGGAACTCTGCCCTTTCAGAGGTTTCTAATTATGGAAAACTGCAAACAATTTGGGATAGCCCAAAAAGGGAACTTGAGCAAACAAAATGGAGCGGAGGGAGTAGTTCAGAATTGGATGCCCGTCCTGTATCCAATTTTGAACGATACTTTTTGACCTCTGTGACTGTCAGAGGGCTCAGGGAGCTAACGATACTGTATTCATTTCTTCTCCATTTTCCTGTTGAGTAGTATCAGACCAGAATAATTCACTTCTACCTTTTTTTTCCCCACATATGGACCATGGAAGCTCCAATTAACCGCAATCCAATTAAACCATTAAGAATTTAGACTAAAACCTGTATGAGAATCAAGTCGTTTATAGGGATAAGGAAGTATAGAGTAAACATCCTATGTGTTGGGATTTGTCCCACATCGTTTAATTATCTCCTTCAAAACTAGCATATGAGCCTAGGCGGCCTCTCCACTCTTTGCCAATTGGTTTGGAGTTGGATGCTTTAACATGGTATCAGAGTCAGATTTTCGGAGGCTTTTCCCCTTTGTTTGTGCCATAGTTGCACTTTATTTCCATATGGATCCTTTGTTTATCTCTCCACGTGCAAGTCGGGGGTCGCACGTGCGGGGGAGTATTGGGATTTGTCCCACATCGGTTAATTATCTCCTCCAAAACTAGTAGCTGAGCCTGGACAGGACTAACCATGTTACTACACTTGAGCAGAAAGCAAACCAACGCCAACGGATAAGTTTAGGTCAGTGGCGATACAAGACGGACCATGTCTTGAACCATATACCTGAAATGTCAAAGAAGTCATAAACCAACCTGTGGGTCTCCGTCAAGTCCATGTCTGTACAACAAAGCATCCCACTTCTCAGCAGGATTACGAGCTGGCCGCTTAATAAGTGGCACAGCTTTCCCGTTTACTACAACTAGTGATTGCAATATACTGGTTTCACTTTCTGCAGCATCCGTAGAGAGATATACAACAGGTGTATTGGCCCTCTCAACCACCCTAGCAATACAGTCCGCAGCTTGAGGAATTGGAAAAAAGCAACTAGGCTTTTTAGCATTGCTGACAACAATAGAAAGATCAAAGATGACTGTTAGGGTTGTACTTTAAATGGAATATCTGCATGAAGACAGAAAAATAGTTCTATCTGTGAGGCAAACATGAATGCACAAACACAAAATATTCCCTATGACTGATGTAAAGCTGGCAACCAACACGTTAAACATGCCTTCAGTTAAGGGTAGCAAAGATGTTTCCATTGACTTCTGGATTCATCAGTCCATGAAGAAGTTGCAGCATTATTTTGCTAGTGAAGCATTTTCAAAAGCGAAGGGGGAAGAGGCCATAGGTGATGCACAGCTATACAAGACAAATATTTGTATAACAAATCGCAGGTTTTCAAGTGAATACATATACGTTTACATTTCATAAAATTAGCCATGCTAATTGGGAATTTTTCTGTACAGAAATCTCAAATTCATAAGCACATTTGAGCGAAAAAAACATAGATTCGAGTGTACAAGGATTAAAATGCAATAATACAAGCTGTTACTATTCCATACTGATAATGCATAGCTACAGATTTATGTGTTTCCAGACTATGAACCCTGAGATGCTAGTCTAACGTACTTCCAAAAATCAAGGTTGGAATTTGGAAATAAGGAAGAGGAGTATACCAGAATATCAAGAAGCCATGACGCCGGAAATGAAGAGCAACAAATTTCTCCCCCAAAAATGTTTGAATAAAACGCTGAGCTGTAAGCAAGATAAGCCGGCTTGGTTCAATCAGAGTCTTGCATTTGTGAGCAAGAGGACCACCGGGCTGCATCACCAAGTCTCGCTCCACATCAGCATAGAAGACATCTCCAATAGCAATAACGTTGTCATTGGAAGAAAATTTTTCTGTTACATCTTGCATTGTTCGTTTAGTTGGCTTCTTAACATCCTCGATCCAAGCAGCCTTGAGCTTATCCATCGAAATCCCCAACGACTTTAATTTCTTAACATGGTCATCATCCATAAAACAAGGCTGCGGCAATGAGAAATAACACATGAACTTGTCAATGTGCAAATGGTTCTTCATAGCTTCTGCAAACTCATCAAACTCGACCACTACTTTTCTTCCTACACATTTATTTATCCGATCAATGTCCAGCACACGATCGAACTGATAATCGACTTTGGGACTTGGAATAACCAAAATTCGGTTGAGTAGAGCAGCAAAGAACATATGCTTCTCTAAACAAATCAAATGATTCGACATTTGCCCCGACACACAGATTGCAAACAAGTACTTATCCAGCCTTGGATTCCACTCAATTGTTTTCCTCTCAGACAACTTTTGATCAACCTTTCGACACGTATCAAGACTGGCAAAACCGCTGAGAATCGGATCCGTTACATTATCAGCCAAATCCAATGAATTGCCCAACTGATGGGACGACAAAAGCACTTGTTGGATTTGTCTATTCAATGAAATCTGACTTACCACTGTAGATTTGAAATCTAAATAAGAGTCCACAGGGTTTAGTAGGGTTGAATTGGAATCGGCAATTGATGCATTGACAAAAGAAGTATGGTTCCACAACTTGAAAAGCCCTAATTGCTGCTGTCTCAACAAAGACAAAGCTTGCAACTCAGAGTCGCGCATACGATTGACGAAAGAATCAAATCTGGGGTCGGAAACATTAATAGTAGTAAATCGGAATAGGTTTTTGATGTCGGTGGTGAAAAAGAGGAGGAGGATGAGAAGTGGGAGGAAGATGGCGAAAAGGTACCTCTTTTTGAAAGTGAAATTGGCATTGGCGATCCTGTCCTTAAAGTGATCAAGGTGGAAGGTGGAGATAATGGGGGGATTGGATTTTGGTAGTATTTCGTTCTGGTCGATTAGGTTTCGGCGATCTTCTTCTTCGTCTGAGGATGATTCCCTGTCCATTGATAACACCAGCAGAGCAGAGGCTGTAAACGCTCGCCGAGCTTAATTTTGAAAGAGTTGATTTTGGTCTGTCTGTCTCTGGTAGTCTGGGCTTGACAGAGGCACAATGTAGCAAGCAGAGGAAAACCTTAAGTGAAGAGGCTTAGTCTGGAGTGCGTGCGTGCGTGAGATTAGGATCTGGGTGGGGGAGAAACAATACTGTGCTACTCCAGTAAGTAGTGCAATAATAAAAATAATAATAATACTCCGTAGTAAGAGAGATGTAGAGTAGGAAGGTCTGGTCTGGTCTGGTCTGGTCTGGTATAGTAGGGTGGTTGGTTGGTTGGTTGGTGACTTGGTGGGTGGGTGGGTTAAGCTGTGAGCTTGAGACAGAAGCAAGCAAGGAAAGAAGTGGGGTAGCATAAAAGTGAGATTCGAAGATCCCGTGGCGTCGGTGGAAGAAAATGACTCCCCCGCTGCCCAATTCGAAGCCGGTCCGCACTCCGCCCGCAGTAGTGAGAGAGAGAGAGAGAGTGAAAGTTAACTCCTCTGTTCTGTGACTTCTGTTTCACGTACGTACGACTGAGTCCACAACTCCCCAGTCCGAGGAATTTTTCAGTGCCGAGTGGGTATTGTCGACGTGTCACCCGCTCGGCCCACCAAAGGCGTCCGATTTATTTTTGGATGGTTCGGATTAAAACACTCTCTTTCTTCTCATCCTAACACTTTTTCTCTCCTTTTCTCTCTCCAAATCTGAGCCGTCCAAACACGTAATGGACAGCTCGGATGCGCGAACGGCCACCACGTGGTACCCGCTCGGCACTGAAATTTTTTTCCCCCAATCCAATTTCCTACAGCACCAATGCTGGCTATGTGCAGGGGAGGAGGATAGAATCAGATGGACTGGCAGCAGCGTGCTGTCCCGGTAAGGAGGCCCTGCTCCAGTCTTGCTCCAATGATTGAAAACGTTCACTTCGTAGAGCTCGTCAAGTTGAACAAATATGCAAAAAATCAGTTTGATCAGATATCATTAAGTACCTGATCGGAACACATATGACTTGCCAATAAGGGGTTCTAGTAGATTTGATCCAGTATTTCAGATCCATTCTTTTCAAGACCAAGACTAAAAGGTTTTGATTAGGCACTTAATGATATCCGATCGAGTTGATTTTTTATTAGTTGTTAAACTTAACGAGTTCTACGAAGTAAACGTTTCCAATCATTAGAGCGAGATCGGAGCACGGCCCCCTTGGCCGAGACAGCAGAGATGCTGTCCCTCCCCCAACTCTGAATTAGATATATATATATATATATATATATATATATATATATATATATATGCATACAGTATATAAATGTGTTTGGATTCGTCAAGTTTATTGCACATATAGAAATCTCACATATCAAAGTCACCGGAGAATACATCTTTATCTAGATCTGTAAACCTCTGTCGGTGTTAGTTATGTTTTGTTACTCCTACAAAGTAGATGTATATGCTTGTACATTTTCTTCCAACTTTTAATTTGTTGTTTTTCTATAGGGAACTGATTTTCGTGCTCCAAAATTTACTGCAGGTGCTCTATCTTTTTATTTTTATATTATGATGTTGCTGGCAACATCAGTATATATTTTATTTTTACACTGTGATGTTGCCAACAACATCACAGTGTAAAAATAAAAAGGTGGAGCGCCTGCAGTAAATTTTGGAGCGCGAATATCAATTCCCTTTCTTATAAGGTAGAATATTTTGGATGAACGATATTGCTTCATGAGCTTTAACTACTATACATCAAGACGACACTGCTACAACTACTACAAATTAAATTGACGCTGCTAAAATTGCTGGTAATCCAAATGCAAGCTCAAAGATAATATGTAGGAACATACGTTTGTACCACTCATTTTCACACATTGCCGAAATCAAAATATCTACTGACAAATAGGAATAGGTATTGAGTTTCTTTCCTTATAATTTCACCCTTTTTCATTTTGTTTTCTGTTTTATGGGGGTGATCTCTCTCTGTTAAAAAGGAAGAAAATGAAAGAGAAATTATTATTAATTTTTAAAGGCATATCTTCAATTAGAAATTCAAAACGGATCAGAGAAACAAGTATTACCTGGATTACATGGGAATGACCCAGACAAAGGCCCGCATTCAGTTTTCTACACTTGCAACCACCGAGAGCAACAACATAGAGACAAACTCAAAGCAAATAACATCACTAAACCATCTGAATCTCTAACAAAGACAGCAAGAGAAGCTGACCTATCCGTGTACAATTAAATTTTCAGTAATCGTGAAGGGTTTTTTGTAGGAAGCATGTAAGGATTCCTGATCATTATCTTCTCGTAACAACGCACTGGGTCATTTGCCTTAAGAATAAAGGCAAAGAACAGGGAAATTATTATTAAAAGGCAAAGAAGAAAAAGTAAAGGAAAGGAAAGAGATTGAGCAAGACGTGTACTCCCAAATCCACCGGTCAGAAGCGTCCAGTTGGGTTGCCCTTTGGAGGCCAGAGCTCTCTTGGTTTTGTGCGCATCCATCGAGAATCAATTGGGCCAAATGTTGATCCAATGTTTGGGCTTACCATAGGGGTCAGAAAGAAGTATCCAAATCCAAGGCCCCGGCAAATTCATATCTGGGCAGAGTTTTGCTTACTCCAGTGGAAACTTTCTTTTTCATGGTTCTCTCCTTTACACTTACTTCGGTTTCCAACTTCGAAACTAGACCCACCTATGTTTAGAAAACAGTGAGATTGTTCAAACATGTAAGAGACCGATAAATAATCAACCTTGCTACGGACACCAACGGCGCACCTTTGATCGGTGTCTTTAGAATTTCTAATAGAAAAAAATACAAGGAAAAAAGTACTTGACAAAAAAGTTAGAAAATTGGGACCTAACTCTACATGATCAGTTTGGCTACTCATACTGCGACTGCTTAGATTTTGTTCATGCTCAGCACGGTTTGTCAATTCCATTAAGACAGAGACAAAGCTATATAAGCCGGAAGCGGGCTACTTTGGGTTGGTGTTGTGCAGTGAGGTGCACAGCACAGTGTTGCGCACCTTTGAGCTCGATCGTTGGTTGCTGAGATGTGATTCGAGCTGTTGGATGCACGATCCGACGGCTCAGAGGTGCACAGCATGGTGCTGCGCACACCAATACACAGCACATTACTATGAGGACATTTTGCACAATATTTGATCTTTTAATGAAGCTTTTTCTTAGTTTAAACTCCAAACCATTTTTTTCTTTTTGAAAGCCATAACTGATCAATAAAATCATTGACGTGTTCATTTTGATGTACACTAATCTAACAACACATTAACCTATCAAATAGTAGCACAAAAGGTCGATGTTATATAGTGTATAAAAAAAATGCAAACAACAAAAAATTTTATTTGGAGCCAAAGAATCATGTTTCAAAATGATTTGAAATGAAAGAAAATCTAGCTAAATGTGAGCAATTGTGTTTTGAAATCTCCTTGGTGCGAATTTGTTGCTTGATTTGCCTCCCTCTCGATTCAAAATCCTTATTGCGTGTGGTCTTCTCTTTACAGAATTAATGAACCCATAATATTAGTTGGGTATGTGTAAAATTAATCAGCAGCGGCATGTCCATTGTTTTGTTTATGAGTAATAAAATAGCAATACTATTTACTTAGTTTTCAAGTGTTTAAGAAATATTTTTAATTAATTAATTAATGACCCTTTGAAGTTTGAAGTCATAACGCTGACCATTAGAATATTCAAGACGACTTACTATAGATTCCAAGAATGTGGCAATTAGTGGTCATTCCTAATTAGTGGGGGATTCAGAAATTGAAACAATGATCCAATTAAGATGCCTAGCGTAGCTAATGGAGTAATTAAAAGTCTTCCACTACTAAACCGGCCCACCATCTGTGGTGGTTGAAGCCTGGCCTGAAGGGGGACTCACTGCTAGCTACTTGTCAAAAAGGTGAAATATCTTTCTGGTTTTGAATTCCTTAATTAAACAAATTAAACAGTTCTATATATTACTGTAGTACGTATAAACGAATTGATCCTTCAGGCTTGGACACGCCTAGAGAAAGACTTTGTAAATTAATTTCAAAGTCGATCGTACGTACGTGCGACTCCCCTCCACTTGGATCCCTCCATAGTTTACTCGGTTAAAAGTCACCAAACCATGTCCCACCCACACCTATACCTATTTTGAAGTTTGCACCCTAATCATAGCAGTAGCATGATGGTAATCAATGATGTTAAAAAAAAATCATGTCATTTTCATCATATTGCCTTCTAAAGTCGTAAATTCAGGATTATGAGTCTTTTTGACTTTGAGCTAAATCTGGAGCATACCCCCCCAATTATGGGTGCACAATGCACATCTCTCTCTCTCTCTCTCTCTCTCTCTCTCTCTAAAGCTTGGAAATACTGCAGCTGCAGGTTAGCGAAGAAAGCCAAGGAAAGGGGATAAAGAAAGAAACCGGGCAAAATATCAGGAGGAAAAAGGGAACCTTACCAACCTTCGTTTATATTTTTTTGGGATCGGGGACCTATCAACCTCTAATAGAGATCTTCTACAACCATAAACAAAATACACAAATGCATAAACAACACACTCACATGGCATATGTGCCCCACATACACTGAAAGTGTATTGTGTCTGGGGCCGACTTGCTATGCCAGTGTGTTATGTTTGTGGTTATAAAAATTTTACCTCTAATATATGGTGTAAAGAAAGGTCAGGTTTTTTCCCCTTCTATGATTGTTTCTGCGATGAGGTATCTAAGGTCACTTTAATTCCTTCTTCGAGCCTACAATCAATGGTTTAACAAAAAACCTTTTGAATGAAAACAAACTTATATATGGATTCACGATTGGTCCTTGTGACATCATTTATTGAAGATATAAATAATAAAGTTATTCCTTTCTCTAATAGCTTAAGCTCTTAAATAAGTTTATGGTTAAAAATTTATATATCATTAAACCATTAGACTCGTGTTATTATGAATTTTATAGCATATGACTAATTAGAAGTTTGAAATTTGAAAAGGAAATCAGATAGAAAGGACAAAGTAACATGGCCTGACCCCCCAAATCAAAGGCCAATATTGGTGTGAGGGTGAAATTGCTACTCAAAGTTGTTGCATGAATTGAGGAAGATAATAGCCTTTTGTTTTGTTTGATTTGGTACATGTTGGTCCCATTCCCCCTTTCATGACTTTTACATATATAAAATACTTCCAAATAACCAACCTTAATTTGAGACCCAAGCTACCAAAAAAAAATAAAAAATATGGGGTGCACAAAATACAGAATACAAGGAATTGCAAACCTCACTACCTCAGAAGATGGTGATGGACAATTATCATATATATCCTGTGTTCAAGATAAATACATTTTAGATTAGGGTCGAGAAAAGGAGTTCTCGTACGTGTAATCACCCTTTTTTTCCCCCCTATTAGTACAAATGGTGTGAAAATAATATGTCTTCAATAGTGGTCTTCCTTCACTGTCTTGAGTCTTTTCTAATGGGAACCAACACTAATAACGTTCCTTCTTTTCATCTCACTGCAGATGATGATTCATGTGAAAATACCATTGTATAACTTCCTTTCTCCCCTACGAATAAAAAGTGGACCGCGACTATTTGCAGCCCTTTATTTTCTCCCATAACCCACTATATTTCGGTAAGTGGTTGTTGAAAATCATAAATAACATTTCGGTAAATAGTTGTTGAAAACAAGATTATATTTCGGTAACTTCATGTCGAAAATATGTTCAACTTTCGGTAAACAACTGTCGAACATACATTTTTGGTAAATAGCTGTTGAAAAAAATATTATATTTCGGTAATTAGATGTTGAAAATGTATCTCAATTTCGGTAACCAACTGTCGAGTATAATTGAAAATTTTTAATGGATTATCGGAGAAAATAATGGGCTGCGAATAGCAGCGCCCTAAAAAGTGTAAGCCCCAATAAGTGGTACTCCCTCCGTCCCTTTTTAAGTGTCCTGCTTCGTAATTCCAACTTATTAAAAAGACATCATCATTATACCTTTCACATCAACTTTTTCTTTCACTTTCCATACGTACCCCTCATCATTACACTTTTACTTACTAACTTTTCAAAATGGAATCTATTTTTAGGGACAAAATAGACAATGTACCAACTTTTACTCAATAACTTTACAAAATAGACACTTATTAAGGTATAGCCCAAAATGGAATACCGGACTTTAAAAAAAGGACGGATGGAGTATTACAATCGTTGGGTATATGTGTTAAAGGGTTAATTACTTGTTGCCCCCTTTATCTATACACTTTTTCACTTTACCCCCTCCTACAATAGAACGCTACAATCTACCCCCTTTATCTTCTAATTTCTAACACATAAGGCCTATCGTTAGTCTGGAATCCAAAAAATCGTCAAAGGGGTATGTGCATGTCACATAATTTGTAAAAGTAAAATAAAATAAAACAAAGTGCTCCAATTTTCAGTCCGTTTGAATCTGTGCAAAGATCTTATTTTTCTGATCATTTTATCCTGAAGGATCATCATTAATTTTTGGCTATAGGGTTTTCGTTAGTTAGTCCTAAGAGATATTTGGTTTTACTACTTTCTCAGGACTAATTAACGAGAGTTCTGGAGTCAAAAATTAATTATGACCCTTTAGGATAAAATGATTATAGAAATAAGATCTTCGCACTGGTTCAAATAAATTATAAACTGCCTATGAAAAATTAAGTACTCAAATTTTCAATCCGTTTGAACTAGTACAAAGATCTTATTCTATAATCATTTTATTCTAAAGAGTCATTATTAATTTTTGACTCTAGAGCTCTCGTTAGTTAGTTCTAAGAAAATAGTAGAACCAAATATCTCTTAGGACTAATTAACGAGAGTCCTAGAGCCAAAAATTAATTATGATCCTTTAGGATAAAATGATTAGAGAAATAAGATCTTCGTAATCGATTCAAACGGATTGAAAATTAGAGCACTTAATTTTTTCTTTTTTTACAGATCATGTGACATGCACATGTCCCTTTGACGATTTTTTGGATCCCAAACTAACGGCAGGCCTAATGTGTTAGGAATTGGAAGATAAATGGGGTACGTTGTAGCGTTCTATAGTAGGAGAAGATAAAATGAAAAACGTGTATAGATAAAGGGGGCAACAAGTAATTAACCCTATGTTAAATGGCTCTCTCAATCAATGGAGAAGTGAATAAGCCAGGTTTGCAAACCTGATTGGAGAGTAATAAATCTGCTAAATCACCAATTCCAAATTTTCAACTTCGCATGAGTTATCACGTACTATGTTATTGAGAGTGTTATAAATAGTCATGGGTTTTGTGAAGGAGTACTAAAAGAACTACAGTATTTAGTTAGAATTTAGTGTTTGGCACAAACACTTCCAACTGTAACTTTCTTCATTTTACGTGATTTTTGGTTACAACTTTAGAAAGGGAAAGAAATGGGAAAAATTCAAAGAAACAAATTTCATGTCAAATTCTCTTTATCCTTCAAAATTGAGGGGCGAAGTCAATGAATGCCATGCCGCCATAGCAGTCAAAGGGAGCACAGCCACCGCATGAAGGGAGTGAAGTACGGGCTTCAACTCTTCTCCGGTTTTTCCGTGAAAATGCTCTCTTTCTCAGCTCTTTCCACTTTAATTTTTGTCACTTTCACTCTTTGGACCCAACACAACCCACAATGCTATTCCTCTTCTCTGACCTGAAAACTCCCTTCAACTCTCTCTCACCATTCTAGCTTTAAAAGCCTCAATTCCCATTCTCTCTCTCTCTCTCTCTCTCTCTCTCTCTCTCTCTCTCTCCCTCGTTCAAATTGCAAGTCCAATTTCTTATTCTTTCAAATCCTCCATTCTCTCATTTCCTGTGTAAATTTCTACCCCACTAATCTGCATTTTACCAAGAAAACGTTGAGAAATCCCACCTGGGTTTTGCTCGGAACCTCAAGATTTTCCTTTCTTGAGAAATCAAGAAGGAAAAATCTCACCCATTTCTTCCATTGTTCTTTCTTTTCCTGGGTAAAGAATTTGCGTATATTGTCTCGAAAATGGGAGACTCTTTCTACGCTAATGACTCTGCGGCGATTGCGGTAACAGGAAAAATAATGGTGGTGGCCATAGTCATCCTCTTCTTAGTCGTAGCCTTCGTCCTATTCCTCCACCTCTACGCCAAATGGTTTTGGCACCGCCGCCAAGAAGCCGCCGCCGCCACCACCACCGCCACCACCACTCGCCGCCGCCGCCTCGACTTTGTGCCCGGCGCCGGCACCGCCGTCCGCAGCGGCCTTGATCCGACACTCCTCAAATCCCTACCCATACTCATATTCAACCATCAAGAATTCAAAGACGGCTTGGAATGCGCTGTTTGCCTCTCTGAAGTCTCAGACGGCGAAAAAGCTCGATTATTACCCAAATGCAATCATGGGTTTCATTTAGATTGCATTGACCTGTGGTTTCAGTCTCATTCCACTTGCCCACTGTGTCGAAACCCGGTTTCGACCCAACCCGAGTCTCAACCCCGAGTTGAGAACTCAGCTGCTACTGCTGCTGGTCCTGTTGGGGTTTATTCAGCCGAGTCTCCGAATTTTCCGACAAATGTTTTGTTTTGGGGGAACCAGACTCGGGTTAGCACTTTGGGCGCCTGTTTGGAAGAAGGGCATACTACTGCTGCTGCTGTTGCTGCTGCTGCTACTGTTACTACTACTACTCCTCATCTGCCTTCTTCTTCTTCTTCTTCTTCTTCTTCTTCTTTGTCGACTTCAACTTCGTCAATTAATAGGCCAGATGGGTGTTTGGTTATTGATATACCGAGGCAAATTGTTGATGAAGAAGAAGAAACAAAGTCGCCGGTGACTACGCGATTGAGATCATTGAAAAGGCTTCTGAGTAGGGATAGAAGGGTGAATCCTTTTAGTCCCAGAGTTGATACAGAACAACAAATGGGTCGAGGTCAGAGTTAGCATCAGAGTCATTGTTTGAAAGCGATGAGTTTCGCTGCTGATTGATTTGGAAATTTACCAAAAGGGTCTTGCTTCTTCAATTTTGGAAACAATTTCTTCGTGAAGTACTCCATTGTAAGGGATATATATACTGTACAAATTGACGGATAGTAGCTTCTCTTGTTTGAGAGGTTGGGAAAAAGGATCCAACTTTCTCCTATGGAAGATGTATTGAAGATGTTTTTCTGCATCCTCTTTTCTTTCTTTATGTATCTTTTGAGTAATTGAATCCATTAATTCGTGGCTTCGGTTTTTCCTCAAACTCTTTTGAGAAATATTCTAGGATCTGTAGATAAGCTCTTAGATTTTCCTCTCAACGCTTTGAGAAATTATTCTAGGATCTGTGAAGAAGCTCTAGATTTTCTTTTCCTTTTCCTGAATATTACTAGATGCCTTCATAAATCCATGATCCAAAGACGGTCTCAAAAGAGGAGATTAGCTTTTCTTTGAACACTCGCGAAATGTCCAGGTGTATTGCTCTCTCTCTCTCTCTCTCTCTCTCTCTCTCTCGATCGAGCGCGAGCGCGAGAGCGCGCGCGCATATATACAAGTTCTTAATAGTAATACTATCACAGTGCTGGGTAATTCTTGGAGCCAAATGCATCAATTGGAAGAAAGTAGAACGAACATCAAAGCACTAGAATTCCAAGGGAAGTTCTTGGCAACCAGATAACAGTTCTTTCTTAATGAAAGTTTTCATTACCAGTTGCTCATAAATTTCAAGCTCAGATGAAGGATCATAAGAATGTATAAGGTTTTTTTTTTTTTTTTTTATAACTACGAAAGAATGTATAAGCTGATGCCAACATTTTTCAGTGTGTCAAATAAACATGGCATTAGAGTATCCACAATACTATAATAAAAAATTGATAACCAAAAGATGCCACATCAGCTTTTGATTATTCATCTAAGAGATTGCTTAGGTTAGCAATATAGATGTCTACAATGGTATAATCAAAATTGGATAACCAAAACTTGTTACATCATATTTTCAAACTACAAAAAACTAAAAACTGTGAACAATAGAAAATAAATTTTCTAGAAATAGTTTTGAAACTATTAAAAACTATTACTAGAAATAGAAAATAGTTTTTGAAATTTTTTTTTGAAAAAAACTATTTTCGAAAAAAAAATTAATTTTTTAGTAAAATATTTTTTTTCCCAAAATATTGTTCAAAAGAAAGAGAGAGAGGAAAAGGGAAGAGAGAACAATTTTGTATAGTAATTGGTGTATTTGATTGAGAATATGTAAGGTCTATTAAATTTGGTTATTGTCAAAAGGTTGCTAATTTTGGTTATCCAAAACTCAAAATTTGATTATTTCTAAGGAGATTGTTAAGTTTGATTATAGCATTGTGAGCTATATTTTGCACCAACATTGTTAACTTAAAAATCTTTTACTTTTGATTATAGCATTGTGGATACTCTTAGGATTGAACACCATGAGGGGAATTACGCTTTGCCAACGCACATAGATATAGCCATATAGGGTGTCTCTTCCCCCGATTTTGAACTTGGACAGCCAACTTGAATTCCACTTGGTGCATCCGGACCGTCCATTTCAGTTTTGAACAGCTCGAACTTGGAGAGAAAACGGTGAGAGAAAGAGGAGAGAGAGTGGTGGTGTGAGAGGAGAGAGAGTGTTTCAATCTAAACCGTCCAAACACACTTTTGGACGGCCCGGATGTGGGTGCTCGGCACCATGTCAGCCGGGTTACGTAATACCCACCCGGCACCCAAAAATTTCTCCTGTATCCGAGCCAGAGGTGGAGAAAGAGGACCACTTCTTGTTCCCTTTTCGGGTACAAGTTAGATCAAAAGCTTCCTTTTTCACTAGAGGGAAGTTAAATGAAACGCTAACAGCTCAAGATTAGATGCTTGCTTTCTCCATGGGGTAGGGAAACGAAAAGGAAAACACATGTTTGGAAGTTGAAATAGCATGAGAGAAAAAGTCAGCTATCAGCCACAGGGCTCCGGCACATTTCAAGCTGAATATAAGATGCCATCAGGGAAGATGGATCTCTTACCTTGGAAAACAAACAATCCATCCATTCCCCAATATAGTCGGAGAAGTGAACAAAGAAGAGGAAGCAATTTATTTGAAATCAAAATGTCTATTTGAATTATTTCAGAATTCACTGCATGGTGATGAGATATCCAGTTAGCGCCCCAGTAAATTTCATCTGAAGACAGCATTTACCTCCCCATAGTCCAACGTGAGGTAAAACAGAAAACAAAGGAAAACAACCGATGATACCAAACCGAGACTTTATATTGATTAAGATGGGATCACAAGCATGTCAATGGTTAGACAACAGTATACTGGAAAGAGAACCGCCGACCGTACACTAGATAGAAAGAGGAGGGGATATCTGATCCTTCTTCCATTTGCACCACCTCTATGCAACTTCTATTAGATACATGAAAAACAAAAAGACATTAAGTATTTGAAAAGGAGTACTTGTGACATTCTCCCTCCTATTGGTCTCGATATCAAAGTTGAAGTAGCGGCAGCGCCATTACAATCCCAAAAACAGAAACCAGTAGCACTACCATCCATGTTGGAAAAGATTGCCGCCTGTGGTGTTTTATATCCCTAGGGGCTTCTACCTTATTCAGGCCCTCTATACCATCTTTCTCCAACAATGGTCTGGATTTTTCCTTTTGTCTTGGCACCAGTGACACTTGCTCTGGAACAGGATTTTCAGCAAGCTGCTGCTGTTCATACTTCTCCACGTACTCGGGGAACATTTTCCTGAATGTTGCGCTATTTAAGGAAAAGTGTCAAGAGTCAGTGAGCCAATCAATGAAAACAACATGAAGAATGTGACACAGAAATCCCACAGATGACGCATCAGAGAATGGTCTGTGTTACTCGGGCTCTTCTAAATGTGCACAAGTACTCTGTGGTCAAACCCACACTTTGAACACGGGGATTGGATATGTGTCTAACGTGTTGTGTACCTTACATAGTAAATTCAAGTGAACCATATAAGTAACCCATATCTTTCTCATTTTATGCATGGAAGAGACTTACTTCTTACAATTGAAGGCAAGACTAGACTTTGCTAGCCGTTGTTTCTCATCAACAGTAGTTGTAACGCTGCCAGTTGTTGGGCTGTTGTCCATCTGCCAACATACAAAGAAAGCAATGCACACTCAGCCCAATTAAAGCTTGAAAGCATAAAATTATAAATTTTTTTTTTTTGTTTCTATCAGCAACAACAAAAATATGATTGCTGATAGATACACAGAAGTACAAGGGAAGCACAATAGATTGGTTCAAGTTTCTGAATTCAACATTGCCACTAGTTTGCACTCTCCAATAAACTGCAGCTATTTTTTGCACTATCTTGTTGAACAAAATCCGAGCCATGAATCTGGAAAATATGCTGCCGCAGCTACGGTGCAGATGGTTCCAGACTATTATTGTTAGTATGTGCATATTCAACAAACTTTAAGAGTTATTTAAGTGGCAACCCACCCAGAACTCTATTCACTAACAGCCCCAGATCCACAAATATCTACAAAAGCACAGAACCGCAGATAATACTACCAATCAATAAAGCTTACAGAACGTTGCTCATAACCCCTCTTAGAAGTTAGAACCACGTTAAATTAACAAGAAACCTGCCAAGATGGAAAATGAGGGATGAAGTGGAAAGGTGCTGGAGGCCTTTAGTCAACAGAATAAATGAATCAACCCACAGTTAGACCAATGCAATAAGATTATTTGACCCTTAGCTTGAGCATTGTCCACCATCATGAAGCCAGAGTATATTCCCATAACAGAAGTTAGCAAACCAAAACATCACTCCAAGTCATGATGACAAGGATGGAGTGTCTAGAATGTCAATAAACAGGAGTGAGATGCCCATATCAGATTTTGCGGACAAATTCCATTTAGTCATGTGCCTACTGCCTACGCATACAGTCAGTTGAGAAGAGCCTGCAGTAGTGCAAGTTCTGTCATGCAGATTATTATGGGTAGTAGATTGACAAACACCCCAAACGACAGATATCGATTGACTGAAAGAACCCATCCATGAAATTGTTCACTGAGGGAGACATGATGGCTAATAGTTTGGCCTATATATTTATATGGCAAGCCATGCAATCTACCCAGAAGTAACGGCCGCATGCAGACCAAAATAGTGAAACTAGATTCATATGTTATTTTATGAATCCCAGTAAAAGTTTCACTGTTTTTCAGCAGCGTTCCTTATTCTTTTTTCCGTTTTTGTTTTTCTTCTTCCCTTTTTCATTTCTTTGAATCAGAATCTACTAAAAATCATCACGTCGGATATAAGCTTCATTTTTAGACAGTGCTTTACAAAACTAACAAAGAATGATATTCCCACACAAGCAAACAGCAGCTACATGAATACGGATATTTTTTATTTACTAATCAGAGTAGCAAAGATCCATAAACTCACCATGAACGAGAGAAGACCTGTAAGTATGCTGCAGTTAAGACATTCAACAGTAGTGAGCACCGGAAGCTATAAAAATGGTTACAAACATGCACCTATGTTTGCTCATTAATGCAATTTGTTACCTTGATACAGACCACATCGGATTCCAACTTTCTGGATGAACTGGAAAATATCCCACAAGGAAAAACTAGTCAGTCATTAGAGAGATAAGATGATTCCCTTGCAAATGAAACTTAATACACTTACAATCACTCATGGACAGGCAGATTTTCTTTTGTGTTATAAACCGTCCATTTGGAGTAACCATGCTACAGAGAAGGAACGATACTTTCAGTAAAAGCAACATTTAAGAAGATTAAAAAAATAAAATGAGAGGCTAAAAGGGATCAATTAAAGTTTTGTGGATAGCTAAAGCAGCCAAAATCCCAACCTGATTCCTGGAGGTTTAAAGGGGTACTCTGGAGGAAACTTGATCTTCCCATAGTAATAACCACCTTAACATTCACGAATAACATCAGACAAATTGACATCATCAGAAACAAAGATGAATACCAAACAAATACAGCAAAGAGATAAGATTGCTGCATGCCCAACACTGCAGACAAGAAAACAATTATGACAAACCTGCAAAAGGTGTTCCTTCACTTCCCTCTAGTACGTAATCTGAAATAAATAGACGGAGAACAAAATAAAGTTAATCATAAACGAACATGAAGGGATGAGAAGTCATACGGACAAAAGTAAACCATGAGTGTCGGTGCCAGTTGATGTTTTACCATGGATAAATATCGCAAAACTACTTACCACAGCCTTCATAAATGAAACTAAACCGAAACAGACAGGGAGCTAATGTATTACCAAGGATAAACCAGAAACTACTAATCACCAAATTTTTCCTCAAAAGACACTTAAGACTATGACTCAAGATGCCAAATTTATTCTTGAATAAATATAGCTTAACTAGAGCAGTCGCCCATCTGCTCCTAAGGTTAACCTTTTTATATCCTCAAAACAATATGAAGAAGGTCAATTAAGAGATATAAGCTAGGGAGCTTAACTAATAAAAGTGAAAACTAACGTGAAGGCATTGAAAGATAGGTAAACCATGAAAGAAAATGTAAGATCTAAGAGGTACATTTTTCTCATTTTGAAGCTCATGACAGTTCCAAAAGCTTCAGATGGAGGAAATATCATAATATACTTTGGCAATTCTTGCTCAATTCCATGCTAGTATGGATTGCATTGTTGTTCAAGGAGTCTCAAGATGTAACAAATATATTGGATGGGACATAATCTTCCAAACAAGAAACATGAACAAAGAACCTAAGAGGAATATAGATAGAGCCACAGAGGAGAGGGCAACCGGAGACCACACTACGGGGTTTAATTTTGGAGCACCAGAACATTCATCCAATGAATACAACAAATTATTTCAAATTGCTACATGGCATCAATGTAAACATAATGAAACATGAAGCTAAACCAAATGCACACATGCAAGATGTGTCTGTTTCTCTGTGTGTGTGTGTGTGTGCGAGAGAGAGAGAGAGAGAGAGAGAGAGAGAGAGAGAGAGAGAGATATGTTGAAGAACACCAGAGAAAATGTTGAGCATGAAGGCAACTTACGCCACTCAAGAATGTCATTTGGGGAAGGACGAGCAGTAACATGGGAAACAGGTTCCTGCAAATTCACGGAGGACTCATTATCATGCCGCATAACACAATTAAGGTATTAAAACATGGAAACCCTGATGTAGTACAGCAACGAGACAAAAGCAATCATCACATTCAAAAACAAATAAATAATGAAAAGCACAGTGTGAATAAAACAACAGACGAAAGAACACCTTACATTCAAGTGGGATACGCAAAAAATAATGGAGATCAACATATATGCCACAATAGAACAGGAGAAAAGTAGCTAATACCTAACTCATCATCTTAACAGATATAGTTAGAAGTTATTCAAAAAAAAAAAGCAATGAGACTCGGGATTACTTTGCAAAGTGCTCTATATTCCTTCTGAAGGCGTTTTACACAAGCTTTCTCTGCCATCAAGCAACTTCCAATTGTAAGAAAACAGTAGATAAATTCCCTGGTCTGAGTTCCCCGGTAGCCCCTTCCCTTTCTAATTTGCTGACTGCTGAAAGTAAGAATCATTCAACCATCTTAAGAAATAAGGAATACAACTGAAATTTTCAGATAAAAACCTTCTATAGTAAAAAAAGCAAGTTGCCAACTAATGAACAACAAAATCCGAAATTTAAACAAAGAAAAACAAACAGCACTAAAGATCGACTTCTAGTGAAGAAAAAGAGCATGTTGAACACTGCAAGTCTGTACCAAAAAATGGTATAGACTTCAGGTACTTGGTACTATATGAAGTAGAATCTTACAGCGTCCTCATCAAAGTAAGACATAATCACAAGTTTACCACAAAGATTGATCCAAAGATAGTGGCCAGCATGCAAGGCTTGACACAGTTACCCTAACAACGTGAGATAAATACTTATTTTCTTGTTCAAAACTACGCACCCATTCCAAAGGGATCTATTTCTTAACGTAGTCCTTTCCTTTCCCGTCAATGTCACTATTCTTAACGCAGAGTCACTTCTGTCCAAATAAATGGGACATGAAATGCTAATTCAGGATCCATGTTCACAAAAAAAAAAGCCTAGCAACGAAAAGGCAACGCAGAGATCCAACATCAGTATCTACCTATACAAGTACGTACAGATACAAACATAAAAACCTAGTCCTATGAGAGATCAATTTATTCTTCTGCTGTTGGGCAACATTAAAGAAGCGTAAAAAACTTAGACTAGTGTGTTGTAAAGTGTGGACCTTGGTGATACAGTGATACTGTACATTAACCCAACTCGAATAGTTCGTGTCTCTGCTCCTTTCAGACCACATGAGCCGGACTGATGGTGAGCCAGTGTCGCGGTATGTTGAGGTGGTTCTTCTCAAGAAACCCTAATCGGGTCTGGTTAAACATGGGACAATGCGAAGGATTGAAGGAAGATAGACTTACCTCCAAGTCTCCAACTAATGAAGAGATCCTGGTGGAATGGCTTCATAACGGTCTTTACATGTTGTGTATCAAGTATCAACAGACTTGGAACCCTACCTACATATTTTAGCGTCGGGAAACCCTCTCAATTCTTCATCATCACAGTGAAACAGCCATAGGGACCATGAACATCGCCCACGTTGGGTGGACCACATAAAACCTTTTGTTTTAGTTTGTTTGCCTTGGATTCTTTTTCTTTCCGGCATCCGTCAAAATCACGTGTTAGGGTTCTACATACTCCCAAGAAACTGGATTAACATATACATTCGCACTGAAGAGTTAATTGGCAGTCAGGTTTTATCTTATAACAGTATGCTCGCAAAATCATTCCCATTTCATCGCTGTGATCTACCCCTACTCCGTATCAAAGCCCGAGAAATCAACAACCATATCCAATAAACAATATCAATTGGAATCACGATAAATAGAAATACTAATTCGAATGGAATGGAAATGAAAAATCAAGCAAATCAAATCAAGAGTGAAATTTTTACATTCAGTACAACAATTGGCTACTGGAAGTTCATAATATGATATTTGAACCAAATGAACACAGATCCATCAATGTATCAAGACTGAATAGCGACAACAGAGAGAGAGAGAGAGAGAGAGAGAGAGAGAGAGAGAGAGAGAGTCAAGTCACCTGAGATGAGGGAAGCCGACGGGGGGAAATTGAGAAATGAATTCAGGAGATTGAAGGGCGTCGACTTCAGGAATTCGGCCTCTGGAGAGTCCTCGTCGTCGACGTTGACGATGACATCTTCTCACAAATCGGAATCGCGAAGAAGAGGCACTAGTCTAGGGCCCAGCCTACTACCCTGTGCGCTGTTGGGTAACGCTAACAAGAGAGAGAGGTACGGGAGCTTCTAGATGCACACCCATTTTGGCCTCGGTTCACTACACCCTCAATTCTAGTAATTGGAATTTTAAAGATTGCCCCGGTACAATCCTCTTATTCCCATTTGTACCCTTTCTACAACTTGAGAAATCTAGCAGGGGTACACCTAGAGGTGTCGAACGGCCGCCTAGGACAGATCTAGGATTATAGGCTAGTGGAGGCATTTGTTAATTATAATGACAAAAATTTATTTTTTTAGTCAATTATAATAAGATTATACAAAATTAAGACATGCACTATTAACTATAAAAGTTTATGACGCATACTTTAAATTAAATTAGGTAAAAAGGAGAACAAAATTTCAGACAAAAATTTTTGAAGTACGTTTTAAATGAATATCGACAAGTTTTAGAATAATCGAGCTATTTTTGTTAATGACTTTATTTTAAAATATTTCTCCATGAATAAATTTAGACTTTGTTTGGAACTTGTGGAAGGAAAAGAAAGAGGAGAGAAAATAAGTACAAGGGAAGCTATAAAGAAAGTGGGCTTCTTTTCTTTGTTTGATTCTGGAAAGAAAATGAGAGAAAATAAGGGAGAAAAAGATTTTCCCTTGTTTGGTTCCAAAAGGAAAATGGATACTAGTCGAGGGAAAAAGAGAATTGTTTTACAAATTTTTCTCTATCACTTTCTTCCTCACTTTCTGTCTTTATAGAATTTTCCTTTTAGGATTCCTTTATAATTTTTCCTTCTCTTCCCAAATTAAGAATCAAACAACCAAGAGGAAAAATTTCTTATTTTCCTTTCCTTTCTCTCATTTTTTATAAGTTCCAAACAGAGCCTTAAAGAGAATCATGAAAGAATGGCTCTAAATAGACAAACAGCTCGTACACCATATGATGAAATTCAGGTATAAAACTAATTATATGTGTGTATTTCCGAGATATATGCAATTGTGTATGTTTATATATTGGGGCGGATTCCGCTCACAAAATATTTGACACAAGTTTTTTGTGTGACCCATTTTGGAGTCCCACACAAATGATCGGAATTGTTCAATTTGTTTAAAACGTATTTTTAAGGGTTCTTGTAAAAAATCAACCCATTCGGACGTCAATAAGTGCTTAATCGGTTCATTCAATTGGTTCCTGTCAAATTTGAAAGCATAAAATTTAATGAGTTGATCAAACCCTTACCGATATTTGAAAGAGTTGATTTTTTGCGAGACCACTTAAAAACATGTTTTAAACAAATTAAACGGCTCCTATTATTCGCTTGGGCCTCCGATTAGCGTTGTGCCAAATATTTTGTGAGCGAAACCGGCCCCTTATATATTAGCATACTTTTCATAATTATGCTAATTTATTAAAAAATATTTAAAATTTATTTGTATTTCGAGTGGGGGCACGTGCTCCCATGTGCCTCCACTTAGGTCCGTCGCTGGAGCCGGCATAAGCATGAGCACGACACTTTTAAGAGCGGCAGGGCACGATTCCTACGGTGGGCTAGGATGGGCCATTGTTTTGAGGCGCGAGCACGACACGACACAATACAAGCACGAGCATGGCATAACACGACACGAATTATTGATTACAAAAGTAGATGCACATTGTATACGCTATTTATCACATAATTGATGAGTCACAATATTCATGATTATGGACATAAAACACTTACGTTTGGATGTAGAACTCCCTCAATACCCGCTTATATAGGAAAAATTCAAAAAATCAAGTTAAACTGACTTTTTAAACATGTAAGTTGGTGTCCACACCGCGTGCCCGGATGTGACTCCTATCTGGATGCTTCCTTCCGAACACTCAAACAGTGAGCACAACTTGGGTGGCTTTCAGACAGTCGTGATTCCCGTCCGGATGGTGCACATGGGTTTAAGGAAAACTCAACAGTGTGAAGCCGGCCAAAACCTTTAGCACAACAGGTTTTTGAAAAAGCTGTGTGAAAATATTACTAGTAATTTAGACTATAATAGTAGGAGTATCATATGTGCCGAGTGAAGTGGTTAAAATGTCCATCCCGATGAAATGTCCTTCCCAATGACCCCAGCCAACCCATGTTTACGCTGGCATTCCCCTTGACAATTTCAAAACCGCATAATTGTTTACTATATGGTATATTTGTTTCTTGTTGTTGGGTCAAAAAGTATCACCCTAGTGCTGGGTTTCAACCTCCTTTTTATCGAAAATCGCAACAACTTACTTACCCATCCACCCCCTAACATTTTCACAGATCTAATAATAAACTTTTCAGGTGACAACTCATCAACATCTAAGTTATTAACTGGTGAAGAATTCAACTAACGTATCGCCTTTTTTGTGCTGATAGTGCATGATAACTGTAGTATGATTATTCTAGACTAGATGGTTAGTCCTATCCTATGAAAGTTTGAACCAAACTCTCTCTCTCTCTCTCTCTCTCTCTCTATATATATATATATATATATAACACTGAACACTAGTGGAGTATTCCATGCAGTATGGTCTGACTACTGAGGCTAGCTAGCTACCACGTACAGGAGAATAATAGTACTCCCTCTCCCTCCCTCCACAAATAACTACAGTACTTGAAGTTCATCTCCCCAAAAAAAAAAAGGATTAAGATATTTACTTAATCACGTGCCCCATCACATGATCGATCCCGCTCTGAAAACTATACATGTGACAACTAATCTTTTATTCTAGCTGAGTCACAGTTAGCCAAAGAACGGTCAAACCCAAACCACATGATCGATCATCCCACTGCTAGCATGCATGATTGCATCGGATCCTTTTTCTTGATCTCTTTCTTTTAGAATTACTACAAAATTAGATTCTAGCTATAACTATATATATCATACCGTATAGTATATCAACACTACTAATATATACTACTACAACTTAAAACCTCCACATTAAATCACATATCACAAGATCAGCTATTCGAACGTACAAGACCCTCCTCCTTCTTCTTCTTCTTCAAACAGTACTACGTAGTTAATTACGTAAGAAGAAGCTCAACAAAATCATGAAGTCCTACTCCAGATCACTAGCTGCTTTTGTCCTTGTAATTCTGTTGATTTTGCATTCATGGCCGAGAAGTGGAGCCCAAGCGTCACGGGTCCTACTTACTACTACAAAACAAGATTCTTTGTCATCATCGACTTCTACGCAAGCTCTGGATGTGCAGCTACAGGGAACTCAACCGGCGGCCACCTACATGAAGGCAAGTGCTAGGGCCATACCCCCGAGTAAAGCAAACCCGACTCAGAATAAGTAAATCCTTGCTCCCAAACAATTCGAGACGGCCGGAGCAAGTACTAGTAGTAGTAAACAGAGAAGAGCGATCCCTTCGATCTGTTGTTAGGGAATTGCTACATTAATTTCTTTTTTCTCCATTTGTACGTTAGTGCTAGTTAGAATGAATGTCATTCATCTACAATTTTGGGGTAGTCTTCAGATGTACTGTACAATACAGAGTTTTCCCCCCCTCCTATGTTGGCAACAGTTTTTCACTTTCCAGCTAAATCAAGTACTATTACGCATTAGTAGTGTACCAGCACGTACGTTATTTATACAAGGATGACAAAGTAGGAAAGTGTTAATAAGAACTACCTGATGTTCTTTATTTAAGCCTTGCAACTTTCAGCCAAACAAATTAGCTAATTGAGAGCTTTAAAATGGGAAGAAATACACTTAAAAACATTGTAATATCTTTCTTTTAACTTTTGTTCTGAAATTTTCTTTGTAAGCCATGATTCTTGTGCCGTTCTTAGGGGCGGAGCAAAGATGTGTGGTCAATGAGATCAAATAATACTACGCGTACCTAGTTTTTTCTTCTTCGAACCAAATTTTCAAATATGTGAGGCTAAATGTGTAAAAAATTTGCCCATTCTAATAACTTTTTTTATCAGAGAGTGATCACTTGACCCTGATTTCTACCACGTGGCTTCGCCCTTGCCATTCCTTCTCTTCTTTGGGAACATAATGGTATATCATTTTTGACCTCTGCTTATACATTTATGGTTGTGTCTTCATACATTCTCAACTGAATAATCATGCCTTAAGATCCATATCCTATTTTGAGATGTTGATTGCTTCGCCCGGTTGAAAGTGGATCAATTTTTTGGTACACAATGGCCTGGTTTTGTGATGGTAAGGGCCAGGCTTTGTGTCATGTTGCACCGTATTCAAGTTGTGTCATTTCGCATTCGTGCCAAAACACATATTCACTTCAACGTGTAACGCATCTTAACGCTTACCCGACCTACTTATATTATACCTACTTAGAATCAGTCGTATTCATTTTAACTTATTCTTCTTAAGAAAAAATATCAGCAAAATTATACATATAAAAATATGTTACACTTGTACAACCGTTTAAGCCAACAACAAAATGAGTACATTTTCGATGCTATTACGATCACATAAATTACACAATCAACAAATTAAACTAACCAACAATAACCAAATCATAACATTAAAAAAATACCTTGAGTTACAACTACACAAAAGTCTCAAAATCGATTAAAGGAGTACCATTTTCGAGTCGTATCAATTCAACTAAAATGGGTCACAACAAAAGATCAAACTATTTGTGTCCTTGAATTACGAGAGTCCAACCTGTATTCATCCCATTTAATTTTTGTGTTGTCGGGTCAAATCAAAAAATAGTTGACCCAGACATGTTGGGTCCATGTCATGTTAATAGGTCGCATCCAAAATTTCCAATGGTGAACTATCGTTGCAAGCAACACCATGCTTGATCTAGTTCTGACAGGGCCCTATTTTCAAAACCAAACTTGTGTTCAAATTCAGAATATAAGAAACCAAATCTGAATTCTGAAACCAAATCAGAGCCACCACCAGTATAAGAAACCAAATCTGAATTCTGAAACACGAAAACATTTGTTTTTTTTCTGACTTAATCCATATGCTAACCCGTAATGCAAGGGATCCATTTTTCCACCCTTGGGAAAAGATTCTTCCCATCAATTCAAACTAGTCTGTCAATTGGGTCATTAACTCACATGCCGTGCAATTTGGTTTCAATTCTTTATCCACTGCCTACAGAAACAGCATTTGCCTGTTTTTGAGCTTTCCCCATAATAGAAGCCACCAAACTCAGAGATCTTGAAAGACGTTATTACATCCAAGTACATGGTTAAGTAACAGAACAAAAACGATTGCCTAGTTAAAATCCAATAAAAGAAGCAAATAACAAGCTCCCAACAAAGCAATTTAAATCGTACGCAAGCATAACTGTAATTAAACCCCTGCCAACGAATGGAATAGTGAAGGATTTTCTTCTCATAGGCGACTTATTACAGCCTCTACCTCCGAAGGAATATATAAATGGTAAGTTGGAGCAACCTTCGCAATGTCAACATTATTGGGTGTCACCTGAGATCATACATTCAAGGAAAATGCATCATAAGAGTGCATAACCAAACTAAATTACAGCATAATAAACCAGAGCAATGCAGTGTAGCATACCTTTTCTTCCATAACTTGCTTCAAGATGGAAAGAGCTATTGTTTCGGCTTCTTTAAGAGTTATGTCCTGGAAATAAATAACCACATTGAATTCACAATGACCTATTAGCAAAATCATACATGTTGAGAGTTGAGACAAAATGAACAACCGATTTAATATTTGCCATCTTAGCCAGACAGCACGATTGCAACAATGCACTCGTTCTCTTTTATTGATAAGTGATAGCAGTAATTCACTAATCTCAGGTTGAAAATAAACCATAAGAACTCAAGTAACCAAAATCATTGGAAGTTTTCCAACAGAATGACAGGCTTATAATATACCTTGTTATATTGTTCCTGCAAAGAGCTGTCAGCACCTTCAGAACCTGAACCAATAGCTTTCGCATTGCACTGCCAGAAAGTGCCGGATGGATCTGTGTAGTATCTGTGAGAAAAAGAATAATAAGAAATTATGAAATGGATTAAAGACTCGGCAAATGTAGAGAATTTTAATTTTGACTGTTCTAGTGCTCTAACAAGAATCTGCATAAGCAACAATGATTTCAGCATGTAGGTGTTCTAGGTTAGGCTGCCAGAGAAACCAAGCTAACAAGAGCTTGACTTGAGGAGATTGCTAGTGTGATATACAAATCAAGTACCATCACATATTGTGTTTTGATACCATTATACATATGTTACTGAGTAAAAAAGCTTATATATGAAGACCAAAGCTTGCATAAAGTTCGAGGGTGAGGCTGTGAGGTGCTGAAAGTGAAGTGTATTGTTTCAGGAAAAATGCTTTAGACATCAGATACCCGAAACAATTAGCACTTACAGGCTAGGTCCATTCTCATCATGGCCAGCAATGAGAAGAGATACTCCAAATGGTCGAGACTGCAAAAAAAATGAAAACAAATAAAAGATATCAACCTGTAGAGAGAACAATGACATAACAAATTACAATTCAACACCCGATTAACACTAAAATTAAACAAAAGAATGTCAAACAACAGACTGCACAGCAAAAGTCTGAAAATGCTAACAGAAGACACTTGCAATACTATTTTTCAGTTTAGCAGAAGATACACTGAATGAAATGTATACTCCTTCCCCTCAAAATTTTATTTTTTGAAGAAGAAAATAAATGCATACTCCTTATCTTCACATATACCAGTAGATGGAGTTCCATCAATCTTCCAATCTACCTAGGGGTAGGTGAGACCAAAGTCCCAAACACTAAGGCCTTCCAGATATGATAGCAATATATCCCTAACCAAGCCAAACTTTCTTCATCAAATATAGTAGAATGAGAATCCAAGCCAAACAACAGAATACCTCATCATCAGCCCCAGATCCGTACCCCCAGAGCCAAGACAAACCAGCAGGCATCAGACCAACCTCACCTTCATTGAACCTTCAGAAATTTACTGAATTGGTCACATCTTATTGCCTCAACATCACAAACCCATCCTTGCCCTTGGAGTCCAAGGTCTTAGGCCTGGTCTCTAGAACTTCAGTTTAAGGCATTACTCTGTAACATGCATGCATGACACCTACCATGCGAAACAGAGGAGGAAATGGGGGGGAAAAGCAAGGAACAATGAGAAGTGACTACCTAGCATAGATACAACATTTTTTTTGAGGTCATACAACACCACCTCCCCCCTCTAGAAAACTTCCTCATAAAAGTTTTCAAGATTGCTTTTTCATTTTGTGTTTTTAGAAGTAATGGACAATCTTTCTTCTTAATGGTGCATCACACCAAATTCTTCAAACGACTACTAAACAGATTCTAGAGAATTGAAATGAAACATGGTTTAGTTTGTATCTTGGGAATATTAATGGAATCAAGGACAAGAAAAGCTAGTGAACTGCCGGTTCAATCTTCAGGAGGCTGGTACGAGCTAAAAGCTTCCACATATATCAACAGTGACATCAAATAGAATACCAATCACCATAACATAAGTAGAAAGAATCATAAAACAAAAACCAGGCAGATTAAGCCATTTGACTACAAATCACAAACAAGGAAAGGAACTATTACTATCTTAAAGATAAGCAGCTAACCATAGATTCTTCATCCCCTTCACCAAATCGCAAGGCCAAGTCACATAGAGCTTGTGTAGTAGACTCAACAGTCATGGGCTCACCATAAGAGAATCTATGATTCTGTTGAAACAACATTATCATTAACTGAGCAATGCAAAATTCCTGAACAAGAAAAATTACAATGACGGTGATGATTACTTGAGTTTCAACTCGAGCATGTTCAACGAGAGTACGAGCATCAGCAATCAGCCCACTCATTGCACAGCCAATGTGATCATCAATTTCCATAATTTTCTCCACGCTGCTGGGCTCCTGCATTTGATAACGAAAAATAGCCTATGAACTCACAGTACTTTAGCTCTCCCAATCAAAAGCATTTATGAGACAAAGAAGAACCAAGAAACCCAATTTAAACTCCAATGGGCGTACAGGCGCATTACAGTAGCACGATGGAGGCGTGTCATACAGATCACAAGATAGAATAGGCTAATTGATAGGGGTCTATCAGGAGACTCAAAATTCTCTCCAAGAATAACTATTTTTGTAGTGGTCTGCACAGCCTTCGCTTAATCAACAGTCAACATGTTATGTGCACGACTCTAGCTGACAGAACTGTCACCTCAGTACCTTACTGTATGATAAAATCTGTACAAAATAACAGCAAGGTTTCTATTCTGAACTCTCTAAAGTTAGAATCCCCACTCATGTAGGCTTATGAGATTTTATGTGCGTCCCAACTTTTTAATAACCTGTTATAGTACGTGATTGAAACTCCTGAAGTTTGTTTCCTTCAAAGCTGAAGCTCCTAAGATCCAATCAGGTTTTTCTTTTTCCAACAAAACAACGCTAGAATTTTTGGGTCTTTTTTTTACCATCCCCACCATCTTTGCATATTTCCCACCCTCTCCATGTGACAACAATCATCACAAACAATTATCCAACACATTCCGAAATTTCAGCATACAAATTTCTCATTTTTTTACAAGGGGGAGGAAAGTAGGAATAAGTAAGACATAGACATGGAATAAGTTTGCATAATAGAGGCAATAAGTTTGCGAAGTACGAAAGCCAGCTCTTTTTTATGGAAAAGCTAGGAATTGGTTAGATTTACAATTTCCTCATAATTAAAAAAACTAGGCCACAATAACTAACGTTCAATGCTTACTTTGGTGAAATTGAAATAAAGCTAATATATCAAAAGTAGACAATAACATCAACTCCATAGGACCATACATGAACCTAACATTTGGTGCAAGTGGGCTAGCATAACGTGATAAAACAATCACAATCATAACATAGAAGATGAAAACGAAAATGGAAGAGATGGAAGGAAGGCAGGCAGACCAGGAGTGGTGAAGTGATACGCTTCTCAACAGCAAGAACAACGCCCTCCTTGGTCTTCAACCCAATTGCAGTGGAACCCAGCTGTTTTAATCACAATAAAAAAAACCACAATGTCCTCTTAGTGAGAAGTTGATCTAATATCCAAAGTTCCAAGTATCAAAAAGAATTTGTAGCTGTATTGTGCATAGACAAAGCTAGCAGAGGTTACCTTAATTGCCTCAATGGCATATTCAACCTGAAACAATCGACCTTCTGGAGAGAATGTATTGACCCCTCTATCGTATTCAGTCCTTCAATTACAACCCCAAAAGATGATTTTAGGCAAGGAGATAAACATAATAATTAATAAACCATAAAACATATATATAATAGTAATACTAAACATCGGCGATCTCAAAGAGAATCATAAAAACCCTAGATTCGTAGTCAGAATGAGAACTGACCTTGTGAGAAACATCTTCTATTCACTCAAAGACCTTAATAAAAGCTGCCCAACAAAAACACATGATACATAAAGGAGGGAAATGTATGAATTCGTCACTATCTCTTTCAGTCGGAGTAGAATTTAACAAAAGTACACGAAAGGATGTATAGATATTCAAACGAAAAAAGGCCAGGGTTGTAAATTTAACTCACCGATTGTTGTTAGCACAGAGAGAGAGAGAGAGAGAGAGAGAGAGAGAGAGAAGCTAGTCGAGTCCTATTATTTTTGATGTGCTTTCGTGGATGGAATCCTTCTTCTTGCTATGCAAGATAACTACGGTGCGTGCCTGCGTGGGAGGGAGTACAGAGAGATTCATGGAGCTTTTCAGCGTAGGAAGTTCGGGTCGAACAATAGAGGAGAGGCCAGCTAACTCGAGTCCGAAGTTACTTTTTGGTCGGGCCCGTAGGCCCCTACAATGTGGACCCACGGTTCCTTCACAAATACACAATATTAGGGCTGTCCAAGCTGATGGAGGCCCATTTTAAACAATTCTAAGACATATCACCTCAAAATCAAAGATCACAATTCACAATCCACCCGTTCGGTTAGGATTTTGAAAGAGATTTTTGAGAGTAATAAGTGAAAAATGATAGATAGAGGAAATTCATTGAAAACCGTGCTCAGAAATTTCGAGGCCCAAAACGAACAAGGCTAGCCTTGTTCATATATGATACAATGATCTCTCGTATCAACTGAAAAAAAAATCGTACACACACAAGGTCATCAAAAAGAATGTAATAAAAAAAAACTACATACTCAAGTTAGTTATGACTTTTCATTTTGCACACGGGGAGAATTTTCTTGATCGCTATTCTTGGACTGTAGAATTTTTTTATCGATTTTTTGAAGATTATTGTTTCTTCATGATGTGAGGAATCTAAAAAATAAAAAAATTACGATTAAAACTCAATTTTTTTGAATAAAGACAAAAATAAGACAATAAGTCAATTTTTTCGTCTTTATTTAAAAAAAATTTAAAATTTGATCGTAATTTTTGCTTTTTAAATTCCTCTAATCATGAAGAAGCAATAATCCTCAAAAAATCAACGAAAAATTAACAAATGCAAAAAAAAAAAAAAAAAAAATTGGATAAGGACCAAAAAATAAACCATGTGGCTTATTAAGCCAAACGACTGATTGCATGGGAATCAAATGGATTGAATATGAATTATGATGCGGGTACCCTTATGATGCTGAGTAGTAGCTTTCTTTTTGTTGTTTTCTATTAATAGAGGCACATGGATAAGGTCACATTAAGACGTCAATTTTGGATCTAAATTTGAAATTTTCCTTATACGTACAGTATCATCGTATCGTTAATGATCTTTTGAATTATATATAATAATAAGAATCTATTTTGTTAGTTCTATCTTTGAATACTCAAAGATTTATATCTAAAGTAAGTTTTCAAGAAACTGCTCGAGTTTTAGCAACAGCTACTCTCTGGGGTCGTATCGATTGGTTGAAAGGCTTGAAAGAGAATGTTGTTTTGGGAGGAATGGTACCCATTGGTACCTTTACATGTGCTTTATGGTCCGGAAACCATACGGGTTATGTTTTGGTGTTCTGATTCATAATATGTTTTTGAGGTTATGGTGTTGGCAGATCCTAAGACTGGTGAGTGGAAAAACCTTTACGAATTTGATTTGAGTGGGAAAAGGAAGATGATAGGTTTGTCCTTGTTCAAGAAGACCTCTCCTCCAAGACGTTTAGAGCTTAGACCTGTTGCGTGGGTTAACAACCTGGTGAAGTAGTGGTCTGCACTACATTTGACCGTGCAAGCTCCAGTTATATTGCTTACAATTAATGTCGAGACAGGAGAAACTAATTACTCTTTTGATATGTGCGAGAAGAATTACGGCACCCCCTTCTGGTGTTCCCATGTCAACAGCCTTGCCTCATCATTTCATTTGCCACAAACAATAGTAATTATTGGTGCTTGTAGGCGTGCCAGAAGCCTTGATTTGATGATGCCATGGGATTTGTCCCGGTCTATTTAAAGAACTGTACTTGTATTTATTTGTTTGTTTTTTTGAGGAGGAGTACTTGTATTTGTTTAACCAATTTATTTATGGATGCTGTTGTTTTTTTCCTAATTTTTTTTTTTAGCTGTATTGGTGGTAGAGTCCTTTGCCTGAAATGGGTTTCTTGGAACTTTGCTTGTGTTTTTCTTTTGGGTTTTGTGGGGGTGTTTTATTCGGCCTTATTTTATCTAATTGTTCGTGCTGGCTATTGTGTGAGTTGTTTGTATGCATGTTTGTATTCGTATAGTTGTATTGTTTATTTGGTTTCTATGATACTAATGAGATGATATTGTTCGTCAAAAAAAAAAGTTCGAGGCTCCTTCACCTCTTGTCCATTAGTTTTTCCGAAGTAATTCAACCTCATTTAGTTGATTGTTAGAATACCTTTTTATTGCAGTTTAGGCGACGTACGTGCATCTTTTAAGTCGCATTTGGTTATGTAATAGGACAAGGGGTAATCCGTAATACGACAAGGGGATAAGGATTATCCAATCCCTGATCGTCATCAGATTGAATTACTCCATTTTCTACGGATATATGTATTGTACACTATGTTAGCATACTAAATGGAATAAATAGATTCCAAACATGACATTAGAGATATGAAACTGATCATAGGAAACTCTTAAGAAGAATTAGCCATGCACATGGTTGCCAAGCATTAATTATCTTCATTTCCATGCCTTCTCAAATAGGCGTTTTCAAATTCTATAAAGATGACTATTATTACAAGGAAAGCAACTACACGAAGTTATATGACCAGAAAAACGGGAATTTTGTGGGTTCGCCAATGCCTTCTGTACTTGTTTAGCTGCCCTGTGAATTTGGTCAGAGTGCTGTAACTGGGCTGCAGCTCTCTTTTCCTCAGCCTTCCTGTGAACAACACCCATTCTCTTCATCAACTTCTCTTCCAAATTTGATCTCATCTTCTCAATTTTCACCTGAAAAATCGTTCCAAAATATAACTAAATTATAACCCCAAGTAAACCTTATCAAATAGCTAGGCAGGCTAGCGATGAGTTTCAAAACATGATATATTGCCGCTACCAAATGAGATTGTTTTCCAGCAACTCGTTTAAAACCTTAGGCTGTTAGATCAATGGCTAACCTTATTATTAACGTTATTGAACAAAACATAATAACTTATGCCAGTGCTGCTATTGGGGTTCTAGCTACCAATTTGTCTCAAGGACAGAACCAACCAGGTTTACGTTTGAGTCAGAAAGCCTCTAAATGTGTCATGGGTTTTCTCGTTCCAGCAAGCAAGCCTTTTGAATGTTTCAATGGGGGTTTCTTCATTCGGGCAAGCCTCTACATGTGTCAAGGGTTTGTACGGAAGCTACAGGCTGAACCCATGAAAAATACAGAAGATTACATAAATGATCGAACGGAAATTCTAAAGAGTTCTAGGAAAAAATGCAAAATTGCGGACAAAACACCAAGAACTGCTACTTTGGGATCTTGTATTTAACAAATTAATGTTATTGGTTAAACAGTAATCGTGACACGTTTTCTCCTACTTCTATCCCTGATTAACGTTATAATTCTTTTTCTAACTTTGTCAACATTCCGGATGAGCATACATTGCAGCTGGTGCTCCTATTTTCTACACCAAATTTTGCTTTATGACTGCACATGGAGTGCGCGCAACGTGAACTGAGAGAGTACAAATCACCCCCAATAATCCATTGAGTCACCCCATTAATCTACTGAGCAAGTCATTGTATAATCCACGGACAATTGCACAAAATTCTACAGTAATCTGGAGAAGGAGAGACACCCACGATTCCCAAGGGATTTTGCCAATATCCTCACATGGGAGAAATTTTTCAGTGCCGGGTGGGCACGGGCCATGTGGTGCCCGGCACCAGTCTTGGCCGTCCACTGAAGTTTTGGATGGCTCGAATCTGTTCGGCTGCCGAGGGGTATTTTAGTCATTTCACACTTTAAATAACCGAACAGATCTGGGCCGTCCAAAACTTCATTGGATGACCGAGATGATGCACGGCACCACGTGACCCGTGCCCACCCAGCACTGAAAAATTTCTCCTCGCATGGGCTTATGACATCAGTATTTGTCTTGCTTGATGACGGAGTATATAAAAAATTAAGTGTTAGGAATGCCTTGTATTCCTTAGTCCCACATTGGTTAATTATGTTGTTCCTGTTTTTGTAGCCTATTATAAATAGGGCCTTTAGGGAACTTCTAAAGTATCTTTTGGGCTTTCATATTTGTGGCCTTTCTAGAGTTACGGATTACAGCCGGCTCTTTGTATCTCTTCTTCACGTTGGTTAGTGAATCCTCCCTCTCCTCGCCTGTGGACGTACCCATCTTGGGGAACCACGTATATCTTGTGTCTTTGTGAATTCTTGTTTAGTTTTTCAATTTCTCGTTCTTAGCTTGCATTCATAGCGTTCGTTACAACAAACTGGTATCAGAGCCTTAGGTTGCAAAAACTAGGGTTTCGTTTCCGATTGTGGCTATGGCGGCTAAATTTGAGATTGCGAAGTTTGATGGGCAGAGCAGCAGTTTTAGTCTTTGGAGAGTAAAGATGAAGGCTCTGTTAACCCAACAAGGATTGCACAAAGCTTTGTTAGGCAAGACTAGTTCTGGAATCAAAGAGGAAGATTGGGATGATACGGATGCCAAAGCTCTGAGTTCTATTCAGTTGAGTTTGGCAGATGACGTTCTTCGCGAGGTGGAAGAGGAAACTTCAGCAGCAGGAATTTGGCTGAAGTTGGAAGGCATATATATGACGAAGTCGCTCACCAACAGGTTATATCTTAAACAACGTCTTTATACGTTTCGTATGCGAGAAGGTATACCTGTTAAAGATCATTTGGACGAGTTCAATCGTATTATTATGGATCTGAAAAATATTGATAGTAAAATTGAGGATGAGGACCAAGCCCTAATTTTGTTATGTTCTTTACCACTTTCGTATGAGCACTTTGTTACAACCCTGTTGTATGGCAAAGACACGATATCCATGGAGGATGTTAAGGCCAGTCTTTATTCGAAAGAATTGAGGAAAAAAGTGTCAGGTGAGGGTGATGCACATGCGGAGGGTTTGTTTGTTAGGGGAAGAACAACAGAAAGGGTTGAGTCGAGTAATAGGGGAAGATCCAGATCATCAGGTAAGAAGAAGGGAAAGTGCAATTATTGCAAGAAACCCGGGCACTGGAAAAGTGACTGTTTAAAACTCAAGGAGAAGGAAAAAGAAGACCAGAAAGGGGGTAAAGTAATTGCTGGAATTGCTGAAAGTTCAGATGAGTCAGATAACGTGTTATCAGTTACAGAGGGCGATTCTCGCTCTAATACCGAGTGGATTATGGATTATGGATGTTCATACCACATGTGTCCGCATAGAGAGTGGTTTTCTACTTATGAGGCGGTCAATGGTGGTACAGTTTTGATGGGCAACAACATGGCCTGTAAGACTGTTGGTTCAGGAACGATTCAGCTTAGGATGCATGACGGTATTGTTAGGACTTTATCTGAGGTTCGACATGTTCCAGATTTGAAGAAAAATCTTATATCCCTAGGTGCTCTTGATTCTCATGGTTGCAAATTCCTCGGTGAAGGTGGAGTTTTGAAAGTCTCGAAGGGTGCATTGGTACTGATGAAGGGTCAAAAGCGTGGTAACCTCTATACACTCCAGGGCAGTACAGTTTTAGGTGCTGCAGCAACGGTTGCTTCATCCAAGGTTTCAGATTCAGACTTGACTCGTTTGTGGCATATGCGCCTTGGGCATATGAGCGAGAGAGGGATGACAGTTTTGAGCAAACAGGGTTTGCTATGTGGTCAGAAAACTGAGAAGCTGGATTTCTGTGAGCATTGTGTCTACGGCAAGCAATGCAGGGTAAAATTCAGTACAGCTGTTCATCGCACCAAAGGCACGGTGGATTATTTTCACTCAGATCTTTGGGGTCCCGCAGAGGTAACTTCTAAAGGTGGTTTTCGTTATTTTATGAGTATCATCGATGATTTCTCTCGTAAGGTTTGGGTGTATATGTTGAAACATAAGAGTGACGCCTTTAATACATTCAAACAGTTTAAAACTTTGATTGAGAATCAGACTGGTAAGAAAATAAAACGTTTGAGAACTGACAATGGTATGGAGTTTTGTCTTGGCGAGTTTGATAGGTTCTGCAGTGATGAGGGCATTGTGAGGCATCACACAGTGAGAAAAACCCCTCAGCAGAATGGTGTGGCTGAACGAATGAACAGGACTCTTTTGGAGAAGGCACGTTGTATGTTGTCCAATTCCGGATTGGGCAAAGAATTTTGGGCTGAAGCCGTTTCCACGACATGCTATTTGGTGAACAGGTCTCCGTCAACTGCTATTGAGTGTAAGACTCCGTTTGAGGTATGGTCAGGTCATCCAGCTGATTATTCCGTGTTGCGTGTTTTTGGGTGTCCAGCTTACGCTCATGTGAATGAGGGTAAATTGGAGCCACGGGCCAAGAAGTGTATTTTCTTGGGTTATGCAGCAGGTGTCAAAGGGTACAGGTTATGGTGCTCTGATGATTTGAAGTTTTTGATCAGTAGGGATGTGACTTTTGATGAAAATTATCTGATTAAGGGGTCTAAGCAGGTTAAGGATACAGTTCAGGAACAGAGTGTTCCAAAGCAGGTGGAGTTGTTGAGTGAATCTTCCGACTCAGGGAAGAAGCACATTGAGAAGCCAATTGAAGAGGAGTTCAAGAGTTCAAACACAGAGGATGATGCATTAGTTGAGCAACCACGCACTATTGCTAAAGATAGGCCAAGGAGGGAGATTCGGCCTCCTGAAAGGTATTCGGCTTATTCTGAGATGGTGGCCTATGCTTTATCAATTGCTGAGACAGTTGAGTATGAGGAGCCTTCAAGCTATACGGAAGCTGTTTCGAGCATTGAGTCTGCACAGTGGTCTGTTGCTATGAGTGAGGAGATTGAGTCTCTTCAGAAGAATCAGACATGGGAGTTAGTAGAACCGCTGAAAGGGAAGAGGATTGTTGGGTGCAAGTGGGTCTTCAAGCGCAAACCAGGTATTCCAGGGGTAGAAGATGCTCGGTTCAAAGCTCGGCTAGTGGCGAAAGGATACAGCCAGAAGGAAGGTGTTGATTACAATGAGGTATTTTCACCAGTTGTAAAACATAGTTCCATTCGCACTTTACTTGCTATTGTTGCATGTTATGATCTTGAGTTAGAGCAACTTGATGTCAAAACTGCGTTTTTGCATGGCGAGCTTGAGGAACAGATTTATATGCGTCAGCCTGAGGGATTTGTTGTTTCTGGTAAGGAGGATCACGTTTGTTTACTTCGTAAATCTTTGTATGGCCTCAAGCAATCCCCTAGGCAGTGGTATAAGCGGTTTGATACTTTTATGATAAGCCAGTCATATTCTAGGAGTGAGTATGACAGTTGTGTGTATTTTCGAAAACTTCCAGATGGTTCATTTGTTTATCTACTGTTGTATGTTGATGATATGCTTATTGCTGCCAAGAGTGTATCAGAAATCAACAGGTTGAAACAACAGTTAGGTGGTGAATTTGAGATGAAAGATTTGGGTGCGGCAAAACGTATTTTGGGTATGGAGATTTGCAGAGATCGAGCAGCTGGCAAATTATTTTTGAATCAGAAGTCTTATGTTCTTAAAGTGCTTGAGCGCTTTGCCATGCAGAACTCGAAGCTAGTTAGTACCCCTTTGGCAGCACACTTTCGACTTTCAGCTGAGTTGTCACCACAGTCGGAGGATGAGGAGAAGTATATGTCTCAGGTTCCATATTCGTGCGCAGTTGGGAGCCTTATGTATGCTATGGTATGTACTCGTCCTGATATTTCACATGCAGTTAGTGTCATTAGTCGTTATATGGGGCGTCCAGGAAAGGCACATTGGGAGGCTGTGAAATGGATACTACGTTATTTGTGCGGAACTGCAGGTGTTGGTTTATTATTTGGGATTGCTAATTCTGGTGATCATGCTGTTGGTTATGTTGATTCGGATTTTGCCGGTGACCACGATAAGAGGAGATCTCTGACAGGTTATGTCTTTACTCTATCCGGAAGTGCCATTAGTTGGAAAGCTACTTTACAGGCTACAGTCGCGCTGTCTACAACAGAAGCGGAGTATATGGCCATTGCTGAAGCTGTGAAGGAGGCATTGTGGATGAGAGGTTTGCTTTGTGAGCTTGGTCTTGCACAGGGTGTGAGTTCAGTATTTTGTGATTCGCAGAGTGCTATACATTTGACTAAAAATCTGATGTATCATGAGAGGACCAAGCATATCGATGTCAGGTATCACTTCGTTCGGGATATCATCTCACAGAAGCAAGTTGAGGTGAAGAAAGTGGGTACGGCAGATAACCCAGCAGATATGTTGACTAAACCGGTTCCGGTTGCCAAGTTCAAGCATTGCTTGGGCTTGCTTGGTATTTGCAGTTGATGGCCCCTCGGGGGCATTTGGCGAGTGAGAGGTTAGAAGGGGAGAGCTATATTTGGTGATTTGGTTCAGTGGAATTCAAGTCAAGGTGGAGAATTGTTAGGAATGCCTTGTATTCCTTAGTCCCACATTGGTTAATTATGTTGTTCCTGTTTTTGTAGCCTATTATAAATAGGGCCTTTAGGGAACTTCTAAAGTATCTTTTGGGCTTTCATATTTGTGGCATTTCTAGAGTTACGGATTACAGCCGGCTCTTTGTATCTCTTCTTCACGTTGGTTAGTGAATCCTCCCTCTCCTCGCCTGTGGACGTACCCATCTTGGGGAACCACGTATATCTTGTGTCTTTGTGAATTCTTGTTTAGTTTTTCAATTTCTCGTTCTTAGCTTGCATTCATAGCGTTCGTTACAACATTAAGTAGTACTTCGATTGCTTCTGTTGCCTTTTATGATTTTATCCAGTGTGAAATTAATCATGTTGGCTAAAGGAAGACACACACACACAGAGAGAGGAGAGTGGTCGTGAATAAGGAGTGGGTGGCTCGAGGAAGATGAAGCCAAACAATATGCCAGACAATGCCTTCTAGTAACAAAACTATTGTCCACGTAATTCTGCCCACTTATTAGTAGCGTATATCCGAAACCTAAGCCCTTTTAGTACTTTTCAATGCCACAACATGTGTTGCTTAACTTTTAGATAGAGAGAATCATTCAAGAATCATTTTTAAGTGGTCAATCATATGGTCAAACTATATAGCTGAAGCCTATGATTGCATCTTACGGTTGGAAAGTGATTTATCGACCAAAAAACTAAGGAAAATAGTTTTGTCCTCCCAACGCTTTTTCTTTTTGTCATAACTCGGTGAAACATAGAGGAATTTCACATGCAAGACGAGAAGGCAAGAGGGTCGGAGGAGAAATTATTAAGCGGCGGTGCTTCAAGGGCCTCCGCAACCCCATATTCACACGGAACTCAACATGAAGTACATGGATTCCACTTGAATGTGTGGTAGCGGAGGTTCCAGGAGCACCATGTAACAGTGCTCCATGAGCACTAAATAATCACTTGGGTCGGAGAGGGTATAAAATAAGGTTACCAATGATTATTTTCCCTTTTCTTTTCTTGACTCTTCTCTTCTTGGTGGAAAGCGGTTTGGGCCCTACAAGGTTGTCCCAAGGAGACCTAGTTGTCAGGGGTTCGAGTCGCGCAATTAACCATTTTGTTTATGGGATAAGGCTGCATACATCCAACTTTTTTCTAGACTTGCAATAGTGGGAGTTTTTTTTTTTGGGTAAGCAAATACAATAGTGGGAGTTTCGAGCATTGGATAGCCTTTTTAGTTGAGTTGGGTTGGGAAATGAGAATATAAACATGCATATGTCAATAAAAATCTTGTTTTGCTTCATGTTCCTTTCCCCCAATATCCAAACATAGCCATAGTGAAAGAGGAACAGTTGGAATGAAACATTTTGAGGTAAATGCAGTTATCCAACCATGCTGCTAGCAATCAATGCGCAAGATGGTGAAGAAATGGAAGCCATAAAGGAGTAAATCAGAACTAGAAGTTACCTCAAGCTTTCTTGCCTGAGCTTCTGCTCTAGCACTTTTGAGATTCACCCAAGCTTGAATTTTTGCTTCTTCTCTCTGATACCTACAAAGCCAATCACATTCAAGACAAAAAACAAGAGATAGGAAACAAGAAATTATATCAACCCAACACCCATTTCTATTCTACCTAACGCAGCAGTTGCTCTTTCCCTCCTCTTCCCACGAACAAAACCTGGGCTCTGAAAGACTCTTCCTACAGTCACTGCTTATGTCAAAGTGCCTCAAGCTCTTTGATATCTCCTCTTCCTCCTCTTCCCTCGAGCTCCAGGTTGAAACGACGGAATCGAATTGTTCCCCAGTTTGCAACTTAGCAATATGACAATCTTGCAACTTGGCAATATGGGTGGTACGAGAGTTGATTATGGCCAATGGGCGTGACCTGTTCTGAGGGGTATTATGTCGGGCAGGTGATGTGCTCTTGAAAGGTGAGTGGCATCTTGATGTTGTGGAGCTGCTAAGGGGAGTCATCTCCGTCCCAACATCTCTGTGTTTTACCTCTGTTGCTGCCTCTGTCATGGAATTTCCCCCCAAGTTTGGAAATACAAACCCCTCGCTCATTGGCTCTGAGGATCTAAATTTTGGGAAAATTGGTTCTACCTCTTTCGTGAATTTATCTGCAATGAGGGAAAAAACAAACAAACAAGTGGAAATCCGTACTGGTTATTGCAGAGTATAAAAGACCGAATTGAGTCGTGGAATTAGGGTTTTCACAAAAATGATCACAATCTTGAGCACAATGTCTCTAGATATATCTTCAGAAACAAAAAAAAATGGGCTATACAACAACAAAAAGGTGAAAATCATATAAAGCGTTTAGGATGGCAAAGGAGCACATTTTTTTTATTTTATATTTTTTGGAGTACATTGGTAGACAAGAAATGGGGAAGTTAGGAAATAACGCCTAAGGTTTTCTACCTTTTAGACGTACATTTGCAGAGGCTGAGACCCCATTGAAAGCTCTCTCTGAGATACTAAGAAATTCCACCGCTATGGACCCTTCAGTGCTTGAAACTGGCTTTGTTACCTTTTCCTCTGTGACCCTTGTTTTCTCCGCAAATACCTCAACTTGTGGTCTACATCCCTCAAATTGTTTGAAAACTTTTGTCCCTTCTAATGGCTTTGACCCATGAGTATGATAATGAGCAGGGGAGTCATGGCAAGAACTGCTTCCATTAAGCCACTTTTCTGCATCATCCCACTTGGAAGGAAAGCTTTTTCTTGAAGAGAAATTCCTACTATTACTGATTCTGAAAATGGGTCTACCAGGTGTGGAAGGACCTTCTGAATGCCTCTTTGTGACCGAACTCACTCCCTCTCTCCTCTTCTGATCAGCTGAAACATCAAGAAAACCTCTGCTCTCTGTGCTGCTGTCGTGATGATTTTTCATTGCAAATGACCTCATAAAATCAGAGGTCTCCTTGAGATTGAGCTTGCAAAGTGGTTCTGGAAATAGGTTCTCTAATGGTGGCTGCTGAATACACAAGCAGAAAAAAAGTAGCAGAAAATTAGAAGAATGTATTGTAGTAATTGCCATTAGCACATGAAAATGCAGAAATGAATAACAACTCCTCACCCCATGAGGTAGAAGAAAGGGTGGAGCTTCATAACAGACGTTGGAGCTTGGGAGATCCATGGCTGTGATTTGGGGCAATCCCTGAAAGAACCTCAGTTCTTTTGCTTGGTGACGTTGCCTATATCAACCCCATTTCAATTGTCCAACTATGGTTCTCTGTATTTATAAAGTGACAGGGTTGGCAGCTGAACTGTGTTGCAGTGTTACTCAACTTAGAAAAGAAGCATTCACCGATTTGGAAATCATGTGCTAAAATACTGCTAGTGTCTCACATGTGGGAAGTAGAAGTTAGGTTCTCCAGACTAGTCCAGTAGGCCCCTTGGACGTATCCAAATTCTAAATGAAACAGAGGTGAGGTGCAACCTTAAGCTTAGTTTGGGCGGTTGGTGGGCGTGCTTCCCACATAATTGCTTAGGATTCAAATCTTGGGCCAGACTGCAAAATAGTAATAGTTTCTTATAAATTTTCTAATTTCAGCATGAATAGCCTGCATTTGACAGGACCGGAAATGAGAGAGGAGATTAGTCATGACACGCATAAGCTAATATGGACACCCCTTGCCATCTTTCCAAAACCCAATATCACATGAAGGTAATTTGTATTTTACCATAGTATATATTAGTATAGGAAATCTTAATTAGCATGATTCATGAATAATTATAGACTTGCGCTTTCATTCCATTTGCCTTTGAAAATGGACCGGTTTTTCGGGTCCATTGTTGTTAATTTGAATTTTCTAAGAAGGAGATTTGAGGAGTGAGATGTCGATTCTCTAAGCAAATGAGGAATGAGACGCGAAAAGAGAGAAGGAGCTTTGGGAGGTGAAATAAAACACTCCTCACATCATATAATGTTATATGTGTAGAAACTTTATGTTCATCTCAAAATCAATTGGCAATGAGTGTAGAGGTTCCAAATGTTATTAAGTAATCACTCATTCCACTCCTAAATAATGTGGGATTCATTCTCTTAACATCCCCCCTCACTTGCAGTCGCATTTAAGGTTTGTCATGTGTGGTCACTTTTGAGTCCTATCATCGTGCACCCTTTTTGCTGGTCTGTCATCGTGGAGTGTGGATTGTGAATTTTTAAAATGTGGGGTGGAACAGACCCCGCTCTGATACCATGTAGAAACTTTATATCTATCTTAAAATCAATTGATAATGAGTGGAGAGGTTCAGATGTTATTAAGTGATGCATGTTTGTGCACAAGAGAAATCAAATAGATATCTATTCATTTGATTGTTACCCATGAATGCTGGCCTGGGGGAAGCTTTTTGTTAGCTTTGAGTTTTAATAATGTGAATTATGCATGTTACAGGTTGGTTATATTATATATACACAAGTGTCTTTCTGCTTAAACTTTTGTTTCGTCACGTACTGAAGAGATAGCTAGGCACTACTTTTCCCTGTTTTATTAATTGCATTGCATGCAGTCATTATTATTACTGAGAAAAATTGCATGTCCGTGCTTTTGATGTTTTATTTAAGCTAGCCCTTGAACTACAGTACTCATTGCTAGCTGGGTCCATTAATTAGCCTAGCTAGCTTGTTATACTGGGTACAATTTTTAGGTAGGTACTAGCTAGCTTTGTTTAACTCATCTGTACTTAGCTACTCCGTACTCTCTCTCTCTCTCTCTCTCTCTCTCTCTCTTAGAGAAGAAAAAAGTACATATGGGTGGAGGTGGTTAGCAAGAATCTTTACCTGCTCATTAACGATCAAGAAAATCGTTAACAAAACAGAAGATAGTCAAGATTCTTGTACTACGTACCTACAGAGGAATGATTCGAGCTAAAGGCTGTCAAAGAGAAGAGCCACATTCTTCTACTACCTCAGAGTATAATCATAACCCCATTCTAGCTAGCCAAAACTCGTGCACGTAAGATTGAAGTTTTTGGATTGAGTTTTTGCACATAGTACAAATTTTTTATGCACAATAATTTTGACATTAATAAAAATGATTTTGGCATTAACACCACCTTTCAAAAATTACAATTAAGGTTCAAACAATAATAAGTCAAACAATGTTTTGCCAATAGAAATTTATTGCATCAACACATAGTCTTGCGAGATCTGAGTGGAGAAAAAACAAGAACTAAAAGGTTTTGGCTAGAATTAGAAATTTATGACATCAAAATATGGGCTTGGTGTTTTCAAGGACCGTAACTGGAGAAGAATATATTCAAGTTTGCAGAAGAAGCGGCCATATTCCGTTCAGGGAAATAAGTACTTATTTTTTAAATAAATACTGTACTTATATTTTGAATTAAAGGTGATGTATTCTAAAAGAATTACTTATCTCGTAAAATAAAAAATAAATACTTAAAAAATAAGAATCTTAATGAACAGATTGTGCTGCCATATTCCTTATCCTTTTACACGTAGAACTCCTGTGCAACCCTACCTCAAAATGTTGCACATGCATGATGCAGAAGTTAGGATTTGGGATGCAGCCCTATTGGGAGGCTTGGCTGTTGTGTTATGGTATTCTCATAATTAAATCTCTACTTTTGAGGAGTAGTATTATTGTAAGCCTAGTGACACTTAGGATACCTGATATAAAATGGGAAAAATGTAAGGCGGTTGATGTCTTTCACCCCAACCCAGGTTGACACACATTCTGCTAAAATTTTATATTTCCTAAGAGTTTTAAAAACCGTAAAGTTTTCTGACACTCGAAATCCAAACAAAATGTTGTGCCAAATATCTATCTATCTATCTATACACACACGCTAGTAATTGTCCGTGACCGTAATGCTTTTTAAATATAGTCTAAATAAAGTATTAAACCCCATTTTTTAATGTGGATATAACAGTTCTTTTTAATTAACGTCATCTCACAAGCATGTGAGTCTCGGATATGCGTATGGTTCCACATCATGCGAGAGAAGCATTACAAATAACCGTGAATTAGAAAAAAAATTCTTCTTCCAACAAAATCTACTTCTCGAAAATTTTCATTTTAATAATAAGATTCAAACATGGTCCATTTAACCAAGTTCATAAAATAGTCTAACACAAAAAATATTACCAAATCTATTAAATTTCGTTAGTTGCATTCAGGGATAAAATCAGAGATATTAAGAACGTATAATTATACGGGATTCGAACTCAAATTCAATTATTTAAACATCCACTCACTTAAAAGTGACACCTCTATCGCACTTGTTTATTTGACTGACCTAAAAAAATAGAAAAATAAAATAGTTTTATGTATTTGACTGACCTAGAAAAATAGAAAAATAAAATAGTTTCAAGATTACATATATGTATATAACCAAGAAAGGAGTAGAGTTTGAAACTCTGTCTACTTAAAAGGCTCCAACAAAAAATCTACTCCCTCCCTCCGTCCCCTTTTAAGTGTCCTGCTTCGTAACTCCAACTTATTAAAAATGCATCATCATTACAACCTTCAAATCAACTTTTTCCTCCATTTTCCCTACTTACCCATCATCATTACACTTTTACTCACTAACTTTTCAAAATGACATATACTTTTAGGGACAAAATAGACAATGTACCAACTTTTACCCCCCTAACTTTACAAAATGGACACTTATTAAGAGACAGCCCAACATGGAATACAGGACACAAAATAAGGGACGGAGGAAGTACGTACAATCTTCAATCCCAGACAGACCATGAAACTCCAAATCATTTAAACCAATAGCTCAAGTTGTATTGAACAATAATTTTGTTCTCTTACCTATTAGTTATAAAGAAAACGAATTTGATGCAAAGAATTACTATTAGCCGTAAAGAATTACTTCTAGCTGCGAAGAATTACTCATGTCCACAAAATATTACTCATGGCCGCAAAGAATTACTCTTGGCCGCATTGAATTGCTTTTAGCCGCATCGAATTGCACTTGGCCACTACAAATTACTCTTGCCGCATCGAATTGCTTTTGGCTGGATTGAGTTACTTGATGGTCTTGCAATTTGATGCGGCCAAATGCAATTTGATGCTGCCAAGAGTAATTCGGTGCGGCCAAATGCAATTCGGTGCAACCAAATGTAATTCGATGAGGCCAAGTGCAATTCGATACGGTACGCCAAAGTACAATTCGATGCCGCCAATTGCAATTCGATGTGGCCAAAAGAAATTCAAACACATTTTCAGTACTTAATTTTTCAGCTCTCAATTAATTTTCAGTTTTATCAAACTGCTCCAAAAATTTTGGAGTAAAACAAGGTGAGCGAGTTAATGGATTCTATTTCTTCCACCCCACCTTTTATCTCTCTAACTGTATATATTGGAGTACCGCCTTCGCAATCGCCGGCAGAACCTCTATCAGCTCTCACTCACAACTTTGTCCGGACCTGAACCATATCCAATTCCTTTTGGAAGGTATGATCGAATACCCAGAATTCGTACGGATGTCATACTGTTTCTTCTACAATTGTTCTGTGGGGTCTGATCTGAACTTACACGCCTTGTATTTTTTAGAAGAGTTTTGGCAGAGCTAGATTTCGTACGTCGTCAAGTATTGCTGAATTACCCCCTGATTGTTGGTCTCCCCTGATATGTTGTTGATTTTTTGTTCTTTGAATCCCTCCTTTGCATGGTTTTTAGAACGTTCGAGTTCTTCAGCTGAGGGCTTACGCAGATAGCGGCATCTTGTAATTCTGTCATTTGATTCATCACAATTCTTGTGTTTTTTGCTCTTGACATTCCATCAAAAAGCAAACATTTTTAACTGGGGATTTGAATTAGATGATTGCCATTCAGCGCAAAACTGTTCACATGCTAGTTTCTGATTTTAGATGATATTAATTGTTGTTGTCCAGTAAAGATATATATAAGAACATTTTGCATGCTCTCCCACCGTTGCGATTATATTGTTTCTTCTCCTTTATTTCCTTCTCTCTTTTGGCTCAACTCATATCAGTAGCACACTTTTGTTGGTTTTATATTAATACTAGGAGTCAAAATATTTTTGGAAAATTTATAGAAATGGTCCTCCTAATTTCACCCGACTTTTATTTTTGTCCTTCAAGTATTAATCGCAACTCTTTTGACCTTCAAATTTGATTTGCGTAACAAGTTGGTCCAATCAGTAACGTTTGTCAGCCAAACTGGACGGAAAAAAAATCAGATTGAAAGTAGACATTATCAATTGAACCTGTTTCGTTTGAACTACATCATCACTTGAACTATGCTTCTCTGTGTTTTTGAGGCCTTTCTTCCACAAACGTCAAGTAACGCCTTCCTAAAAGAGAAGTCATTTTGTATAAGAAGCAAGCTTGACAGCATTTAACTAAAAAGCCGCATAGCAAAAATAGAACTATATATAATTATGCCCCTTTGAGCGTGATTTTATGCATGCCGGCCATCTGCCAGTATTGACCCTTTTGCAGTAGTTTAACAAACATTTGTTAAAAATCGACCACTAAGAGTTATGAAAATGCAGAAGGTTCTTGAAAACTTGCATGAGCTGGTTCGATCTACTTAAATTTCTTTCCATGCATGGAGGAGGTGAGAAAGGGTGGGTATATTTTCCATTAAGGGCAATCAAGCCGCCGGCCCCAGGCTATCTAGGGTTTAGTTCTGTGTTCTTAATTTCGGAAAATCTGGGCTATGGTGGAGGATGATCATGTCTGTATACCAGTCCAATATATCCTAGCCTTCTTCATCAGTACTGGTACTGTTCCCCCTAGCTCCTAGTTAATTGGTTCCTGAGGCAAGCTGTCATTTTTCTATGAAGGACACTATACCCATGCCATTTCTTGTTTTAATGTGCATGGTCTATTAGTTCATTACTACTAATTAAGATTTTGGCTACCGGTTGCAACATATTACTAGTATTTCCCTTATCATATATGCATCAATCAACGAGTCCGCTTTTGTTAAAAAAAGCATGCTTGATATATAATATTCCTTTCCTTTAATGCAAGAGCTGGTGAGCTAGCTGGTTAGAAGTGTATCGCCATTGGATATATTAGAATTACTGTATAATACTTGCCCGATTAACAACTTCAGAAAATTTCATACCTAGCACAAGGTTGATGTTGTGGTTGTGAGAGAAACTTATTCACCGAAACTCCGTGAATAGGTTCTTCACAGAGTGACGCAATCACAATCGTCCATTCGCATAATTAATGGTTGAGATTTGTTTTCAATTTTGATGGGTAAAAAATAATTTTTACCGGTCAAAATTGGTTTCCAATTTGAGCCATCCAAAAACATTATAGATGCGTGTGATTGGGCTCCGTAACTCTTAGTTCACGAAGCCCTCCGTAAAAAAGATTTTATGGTTGTGGTTATGCATGGTACATCTTGATTGGTCGAATTTTGGTTGCACAAAGAAATCATTTATAAGAATATATGCTCTTCTTTCTTTGAAGAGTCATTTGCCCACATGGCTCTTCTAATTCTAGAGAAATTTAAAGTTACTTCGTCTTTTTGAGATGCTAAGATATCCAAACAATTGTTTATGTTATTATTTTCTTTGAAAGTAAGATTCACTCTACTATTTTAAGATCAACCACAATTATAATTCCGTAGAATGTTTACATGTTCAAAAAGTAGCGAAAGATTTCGAGTCTAAATTCAAGAAAAAAATCATGAAAATTAGTTGAATAATATTTTCATCTCTCAAGTGATATTTTACAAATTAAAATCCAAATACTATGCCAAATATATATTTTTTTCTTGGTGAAATCAGGTAGTGCAAATGTAGGTACGTATAAGGTTTGAACCATAATCAAATGCATGAAAATATATGGTGCCTATCAGGCTATTACTGAACTACCAGTGTACCACTCCACTTGCATGATGCCATGTATTTTCTATTCGTTCTAGTAGATAAATAAGCTCGAAAAATGAAATGAAAGCCTAGCCTAGCTACAAAGTAAATATTGTTGGAATCATTAAAAATTTCCTTTCTCTTGTGTTTCCTCTTGGACCCACATTGATCTTTTATAATCCTGAATTAAACACGATCAGTTTACTGCTACCAAGTACATCAATCACAACATCACAGATGAGAATAAGAATGAGCCTAATACCCAAAACACCCAAACGAGAAAAAAAGTGAGATGTTTTTACTCGAATATATCAAGTTTCATACCGAATATTGTGAAAGAGTGGAGTATTATTTTCTTGCAAATTATTTTCTTAGATTTTAGAAGGAAAAAGGACAATTAAGATACGAAAGGTAATTCCATCACAGATTGGCTTTCTTGACAAGAAACTTCTCCCTGAGGTCTGCAACATCAACCATACCAAAATGAGTCTCTGGAATCCAATTACCGGTCTTTGGATCTCTCATCCAAAACACATCCTCCCTTTTCCCTCCCCCGGACGATGCTTCTTTTTCGGGTCCCATTCTGCTCGAATCCACGGCTTTCCTTGCGCCCAATGCCGCAGTTCCCACCCTCACATTCTCCGCGGCAGCTGTGTAGGTTCGCCTGTTGGTTGCAACGTACAACACAAATCCATGAATTTTAGTTTGAGCAATAAAAAACAAGAAAAAGTAGATTATTGTAGGCCTATATAGATGGGGGAGAAAACATTTATATTGCCATGTAGTAAGAAATTTGATTTATGCATGTGTGAACAACAACTAGCGCTAACCTGAGAAGGAGAAACGTGTTAACAACAACTTTGGCCATGGTTGCAGAGAGAGAGAGAGAGAGAGAGAGAGAGAGAGAGAGATGGTTTTTTAGGGTGAAGAGATTTAAGGGAATATAGTGTGCATTTATAGGCATACAAGGTTGGCCTCATTAATTTCTTTCCTGAAGTAGCTTAGACCCATTGGAATCTAGGCACTTTTTCCAATGGAAAATGCGAAATTAACTAACCAAAACAAATAAACCCCACTTCCAAAGGAAATAAACGACCTTGAGCCTACCCCTGCTAAAAAATAATGAAATTGATCGGATATCTAGTAAAACCCTGAAAGGTAAATTTCTTCAAGGGTAGTAGTTTTCACCCTCCCCTTTTTTATAATTACTCATTTATTGTGTTTATGCGATATAAGTTTATAATGCATACATGTTATCCTTCCAAGAGTGAAAAAGTACACAAATAAAAAGTTAATTTTATAAATTCATATCACAAAATGACAAAAAAGCGTTGAAATGCCGCACGCAACTGTAAAAAGTACGTCATCCAATATATAGTAAATGAAGTATACCATTAACAAAGATATGACATAGAGAATGGGTACGTGTTATATAATATTCCCAATAGCTAGCACGTACACTTGCATATGAACTTTGCATTAAAGAAGAATAAATTCCAAATTATCGCTTAACGTACGCTAGCTTTTGGCAAAAAAACTAGCAAGCTGTATATATATTCGTGTATGTCCTACCAATGCATGCACTAAATTATTATTTTTGATGAATAATGCATGCACTAAATCAATCATGGAAGTGATGATCCATGGAGCATAATCCCATTTGGGATGCATAGTAGATCAAGACTAGAAGTACTACCGGAGGGTCTTGATATTGGAGAGAGAGATGAATTTGCACAAACTTTTCAACAGGATATATCTAAGAAATAAAGTAGAGTACTACAGTAGTTGCTTTCAGGGCTTGTTTTTTAATGGAAGTGACTACTTGCAGGTTATTATGTTCTTGCAGGTTTTTTTTTTTTACTGCTTCCTCCGTCCTCGTTTTTTTAATTTGTTTTTTTGTCTTATTCCAATCAGATAAAAAAATAATTAAAATTTTTAACTGGTAATACTATTTATATGAAATATGAATCTTATTTGATCGATCTCAATAAACTCCTTTAAACGATATTTTCAAAATCACCTAGTAAAAGATTATGAATTGCAAGATATATAATCAATTAAAAAGTGACATGAACTTTAAAAAAAAACTAAGAAATTGAGACGGAGGGAGGGAGTATGTGCAAATCGTCATATAAATATGGGAAACTCATTTACTAAATATTCCAGTGATTTGTCATTTGTGATATACAAGAAACAGTTTGAAAGTAATTCAATTAGTTTGATCCAAACAAAAATTGTTTTCAATAAAGTGTTGGGGCATGATCCATCATATATAGTGCTTAATTAATTTAGTTGTTAAAATAAGTTTGACTCCAAATCCCAAACATTAATTATGACTAGAGGCGGAGCACACGCGATGCTTGTTCAATTTGATTTTTCACAAAGTATGCGCTCTTGCTGTTTGATTGAATTGTGACAAAATATGTAATATTTGACTTGCACGTGATGCATGCTCCGGCCTCTAATAGGTATAAAACAAAATGAAGGGTGGCACACAGTACGCGTGTGCATTCATTCATAGATACATAATGAAACTTCAAACAACCAAATAAGATTAGTAATTTTTTTCCGTGGCTTCTGACACTTCAACTCCGTACCAATTAGCAGTCATTCGAATTTTACACTTTCATCATCCCAGCATAAATTGCACTCATTACTCTCACAAATAAAACAAAATGCTGTCAGATTGGTAGAAGATTAAACAGTTAATGGAGGAGCATAAACAAATGAAGTTCGATCACTTGTAAAATTAGAGAATACAAAACCAATTTGTCTTACTCAACACCGGCGCTTGATGCAACATGAACCATTTGTGCAAAGAGTGTAGAGGAAGATGGGTACAAGTGCTGCTCGGTGGTGAAACAAAGGGAAAAAAGGTAGATTATTGGGGTTGGTGGTTAAACTATGGAGAGTCAATTTAAAATTTGATAAAGTACCGTATGACCCCACAAAAGTTGAAAGCATCTATTAACATTCATTTGGAATCTAAAACTTAGGAACGAGCGTACCCTAATTTCTTGTGTTGACTACCAAGCCAACACCAGCGACTTAATTTCTTAAGCCATGTTTGGAATGTTTAAAAAGTCATCATTTCTTCGCAAGCTGTCATGGTTTTCCATTTCCCTGAATGGATATTTTTGTGAAATTTTGACCCAACACTTGGTTGAATAATTTGATAAAGGATCATAGGAGAAACTCTGATGCACGAGTCCTGATCAATTGGTGGCACCTCCTACAAAAACTATTTTTTTTAGAATTTGGGGTGCATCAAGAAGCAAAAACGTTTTATTCCTTTTTGAAAAAAAAAAATTCTTTACAAATAGGGCATGCTCTACAAATACATTGTTCATGACATATCACATAGTACCCAAAATGTGATAGTCAACAAAGTACTAGCGAAAAAAACTAAGGTTGTTTGTTCTACTCCTCCCATATGTTAACCATACCAAACATGAAGATACGTTGAAGTACTGTTATATATATATATACTAGGTGCGGCCACGTGCAAGGCACGAATATCATGTGCCCGTTTAGGATAGGGTGGTATATGGTTGTCATGGTTTGAGACAGTGGGTTATTTGTGAACTGCTTGAAATTAAGTACAAAAATTTTTGTAGGGTAGTTCTTGTGCTTGTTTTCGTTGCTAATAAAATTTTGAAGGCACGCATTAGCTAACAAAAATAGGAGATATGCGGACACGACATAAAGAAGGGGAAAGTTTATGAATAGCGTGGCAGCAGTGATTCAAATAAATGAGAAAAATCAGTAAAGGTTTTAGCAGTTAAAGATAGGAATGCAAATGTTTTTGGAAAAAGAATTTTTGAGAAAGATCATATATTGTTTATGAAAGTGTTTGTTTAATAGCAAACTATAATCTAAATGAATGATCAGTTCATAAGGAATGATGTATTGATGGTGTTGGAGATGGAGGTGCATTGAAGCGGTCAAGTCGATCTTTTGCAAATAGTAAGTCTGAAAAAGAGCAAGTCTGTATATTGGATGAAAAAGAGTAAGTCTGTATATTAGATGATCAAAAGAATCTTCCAGAAAGTAAAGCCATGTCAGTGTTTGAATTTGTTGGGAAACCACCTGGTTGCAAAAGTGATGTGAATGAATGATAATGGTACATATTATCGAAAAAATAAGGCTGTGCTGCTGTTTCCTTCGGAGCGAGCAATTTGATATTTTGAACGTGTCGCATTGGTGCAGAGGAAGTTTCACTGGAGGAATGTTTTGCGTATCGCACATATGTGCATAAGCAAGCATACACATGGATCTCACCTGAGTAATCAATCATGACTGTAAACTTTTGAATGCAACTATAATAGCAAAAAAGGTTCAGTGACAACATAGCTCGAAGTTCATAGAAAGTTCACATAGTAAACTTTTGAATGCAACTATTATAGGAAGTTCACAGAAAGTTCGAAGTTTGAGTCTAGAGGCAGGCATAGTCATTAGAATAATTTTACAGGACAACATGACTAACTAATCACGAAACCTTAGATTTGAAAAGCGGCTAGCTTAAATATGTACAGAAATTCAAAAGCCATGGAAGCAAAACAGAGAAAGTGAAGCAAGATCAGATGAACGATGATATGTAGGGTTCTATTTACAATGTCAAAATAACTGGTATTGGATTAGGCTTAGCAAAGCTGCAGAAATGGGAAGTAGAGAATTGCAGCACAAAATGAGATAGCAAGCAAATCATGCACACCAAAAGATTTTCTAGGCTAGTTGTTCCTAGCACCAAAAGTTAACCTGAGTCATGCACACCCTAACTTCAGTAATTGTGTGCTTGCTTTTCTTTGCTAAAGGAGTTTCGGGTGAGTCCTAAGATGGTGATGCTGTAGCTGGGTTTTCCCTATTGGTTGGTGTTTGTGGTAGCAGAGCAGGGGCTGCTGTTGAAGGTAGCAGAGCAGAGGCTGTTTCTTGGTTGTTGATTTGCTGTGGTTCTGCTGTTGGGTACATTGAATGTACGTTGAACCTCAACTGAGTGATTCTAGCATATGTGTACATATAAGCTTTGAGCGAAATGCTGCCTTGTTTGTCTTCAGCAAGCTTGTGGAGGATTTCTGGTGCAAGTGGTTCCTGTATTTTGCAGGGAAGTGTTAGTTTGCAGAAAGAAATCTCTTGTTTACCAAAGGACGCTAAATAAATAACAAACAAACGCATTCCTAATTGAATGTTTTATCCATGAGTTTACGAATTGACAAATTTCAACACATACAGGTTGCTTGATTCAAGTCAAGAAGTATTTGTTACTTCTTCAATAAATGAACATGTTTGTACTGGTACTTAAGGCTTGTAAATGGATTTATATAGCAGATAATTGGTGCCCATGATATTGCAGTAGTTCTTTTTTTCTTTTTGTTGGTTTTTTGAGTTTTGCTTACCTCTTGTTTTGGAAGGCTTGTATTGCTTCTTGTTGCACTTTCGTCTTCGTAGGTGATACATTCTTGTTTACCAGAACACAAATGAAATAGAATATAGCAGTTTTAATGCAACATGATCAAGGAGGGTGTTTGAGGTCGCTAGGAAAATATTGTGGGGCATTATGCAAAGCTACAGCCATTGTAAATAGATGTTGAGATAGTGTGAAAGTGCTTAGCTCATCCAGAGAAGAAAAATTGTCCATGAAAAAATGTTTGAAAAGAACCCAAATCAGTCTTTTAGAATCTTAGTAGGGACATTCCAACTAAATATAAGAACCATCTCTTATGACTATTGTGCACAAATGCCATTCCTCATGTCACCACTGATGCAATTGAGAACAGAACTGAAATACCTGACTTTTCCTGAAAAACTGAAGCATTTCTTTCCAACCTCATAGACAACAGTGGCAAACTGCAGCCTGAGAATAGCAGAATGAAAGGAGGTTCTCCCAAGATAACCACTTGCCCATGCCAGTTCCTCTGACCAAAAAAGAGGTCTCCTCTGAAGTCTGAACACTGCATCTGTCGATTATCATACTCCCAATTTTGTTTGAATAAGCACATTCAGAAAACACTGATATTACAAAATAGAGAAACAAAATAAAGCGGACAGCCACTTATTCATTTCAGAAAATCAATATGTGGTTCCAATATTTATATTTCTTCCAAAAACTAACAATTCATCATCATCCATTACTTCAGAAAGGTTGTTACATGAGAAATAATTACGTCAACTCATTACTGTGGAACCTCAGGTACAACGAAACAGGCATACCTCACCATTTTCCTCTGAATGCCGCATTGAACAATTTAAACAGTGTGTGTGGCTCTAGGACTAACAGTCAATTGTTTAGGCAGAAGGCGCAGAACCTAAACCTATATTCTTAACTGCATACTAATATACTATAATGAACTAACAGTGTATTGCCTTTGAATCAAAACCAGCAATTTGTGTAAACGCACACCCACATCCATTTATTTCTAGAACAACACCACACGCACAAATAGATTCAGCCAAGAGGGGGAAAAGATTAGAAAAACTTGTCGAGTAAGGTGGATATTTATCGACCATCCAAACCTCATCCACCACTGAACATTCAGAAAACGCGGGAAGATTGAAATGAATGGAAGGAAGTAAGTCGGGAAAGGAAGTGAACTCAGCAGTGGTGAGGCTCCACAAAAACCGCCGAGCCGGCAGAGTTTGGAATTAGTCCTTTAAAGTTTCAATGATTAAAAACAGATTGATAGTGAATGATTCTAAGGTTAGCACATACCTCAAATATCCATGTAAATTATAATCTGTTACTCTTTAGAATTGCTTCTTTCCTGCTTCTCCTGGTGTATGAGTGGCAGCCAAAACGTGTTCCCAATCAAAGATCTCCAAGATTCATCAACAAGCTTCTGCAAATATTGTCATCTAAATTATAAGCGTAATCGGTGATCTAAAAAACTGATTGACTATTAACATGAATAGTATGAACAGGATCCTTGATATATTTATACTTCTTGTACAGTGACTCATGCTCATCTAAATCATTTTATTGTTCAGAAAATCATCCCCAAAGGTGATGCGTTTTCAAGGTTATATGTGCGAGCAAGGTAATGAGCAACAGTTGCATTATATGTTAAAAAGCACATTGGATACTTAATAAGCGATTGTTGGGTATTCAAAATAAGCGGGCAGGAATTGTATAATTTAACGCATACCTCATATAAACTTATGCTTGACAATGCCCTAAAAAGATTAGGAAACAATTAAAAGCAGAGTTAAATAAGAAAAATAAGATGCGACCATGTAAAAAATTATATTCGTTGTTAATCAATATAGTACCTCATGAGCCAACAACACTTTAACGCATTCCTCATCCTTCAATTGAACTATCAACTTTTCTTATAATTTTCAATACTATCTTCATGCAAGAGAGGTTAAATTCACATAGGAAGCTACAAAAATCCATATACTGCATAGTAATTTGAAAGGGTTGACCTGTCCGAAACCATGAAATACAGATTGCACGAAATGACAAATGCATTATTCCACATTACACTACTGGATCGGAATCAGCTAGAAAAGCGGGACAACTCACTTAGAAATTAAAGGCAGACTTAATAAATTATGTTCATAGCTAATCAACGTCGTACATGAGCCGGCAATTACATTTAATATCATTCCTGGTCCTCCAACCCAACCACCGACGTATCTTTCTATTGTAGCATTGGTGAGAAAAGCAAAAAGAAAAACTAATAAGCATGGGTATAGAAAAGTCATTACCTAACTCTTCAAATGGAAATGAACAGGCGAAAAAGCTATTTTTTGCTTTCTTTTCTCATGAAACCCCTCCATCTAAAGAGGGGGTGTCTAACCATAGGACACTTACATCCCCGGCCCTTTAGATTGAGTGAATTGGTACTACGCACATCAGTTAGACGGGTTTTATAAATTCATGCACGAGAGAATGAAGAAATAGAATAGGAACGAAAATCCAAAGAAATGTAAAAAGAAAATTCCTTAAAGGATGAAGGAAGACTATTAAATTAGCAAGGATCAAAGAGAAATACGCTGAGGGCAGTGCTTGCATCACCAACTAAACCGCTAACCAAAACCTTGCCACTATAAGGGGTAGCAATGCCTCTCTCTACTATGAGATCCACCTCTTTAGTTCTTATGTGTCAACCATAAAAAGGGAAAATATGATTGAATACCAAAAGCAAGGGAAATCCAAACAAAACTAAGCCCGATGTTACAATTAAAGGGCATCCGATACATGAATTCATCTTTACTATTCTGCACTGTTAAGGGCTATATTTTTTTCATAAATTTGGCAGATCTCTATTAGGTTTTAATGCTACATCCCATCTCAAATTGAATATTTTTCAAAGGACTAAATCATATAGTGACGAGTAATAAGGATGACATTAAACAGCATTCAGAGAATCAAAAGAGAGAAATTGCATTATGTGCCAACTTAATAAAATTTATTTTTGCTGATCAAGGAAAAAAAAATGTGCCAACTTGATTCAGCTTTAGGAAAAAGTATTTTGGAAAAAAGCTAAGTAAAACTCTAAGATGTATCAACGCCTTTGAGAATTCAAGTGATCTATCCAGATAGCCCACTTATCTGTATCAAAATTATTATGGCTAACATTTGCCCTCAAAATTGTTAAAAGAGAGCTTCACATGAACGAAGCGCCGACACTCCAAAAGGGTACCGTTGGACATGGGGACACAACGACACAGTGGGGACACAAAACAAATAGATGCATAATATGATCATCAATTCACCACTAAACAATCGCATAAAGTTCTATATTTTTTTAACCAACAAAGACAATAGATCAAACTGGTGGAGAAAATAAGCCATTCAATTTTTTTTACCTATTTGGCTGCATGAAAATTGGTCAGAAATCCTTATCATTGTTGGTGAAACCGTTACCATTGTCACACAATTTGCCCTCTCATTGCTGTTTAAGAAATAAGAACAAAGCAACTAATTATTAAATAGCCCGGTGGTACTGTTAATTAGTTCAATTTTTGAGATTCAAAACAAAAGCTACATGGATGACACTTTGACAAACATGTGTTTCCTATAATAAACAGAGAGGAGATAGAACTAAATGAATTATAACATTGAATTGATTTTGATCAAAAAAATATTCAATTGATTTTTCTAAATAGGTGAGTGATAAAAGTAAACAAGATTTGTCAAAATCATTATAAAATAACCAAGCAAATAATTTGGCCGGGAAAAAAAAATTAAGATTCCCTGAGTTAATAGATGAAACAGTAAACCAAATTCAAAAACCCAATGCCACACGTAGATGATAACAATGCTCTTTACGTACAATCCCAAGTACTCATAACATTCTCATTCAGGAATAACAATCTTCTTTAAGGATAATCTCGTATGCTTATAACATTCTCAACCTAAATCAAATTTACCCTTCTGTATTTTACCATGCCACCACCGAACTCAAATCTCCCAAAATTGGTTTGTTGGACTATAGCTCTACATGTAGCAAATTACGTACGTCCTACATGATTTGGGGCAACACAGTTATGTTTTTATCAGTCAACCTAAGATATTTGACGATTCTAGATATAATATCCAAAATCCAAAGGGCATTGACCATTTTTTTTTTAAATTTTGAAATCATTAGGGCATTCCCCCTCAATGTTAATCAATCGCAACACGAAGACAAACAAAAACAGATATAATACATGCTTGCTTTTTACGATATATTAGACTCCCTTTCATATACATTGTAGTCACATAGAGATCGCCATTTACCCTGCTGTTATGAATACAAGATCAGAGCCTTTAAAGGAAGCAGCAATCGCTTGCTTTGATTCCTCCGCAGCTTGTTCCCCCAAGAGTGGATTCCCACCACTACCTGCACTCTATTAAGCAATTGAATCAGAGGACAAAATTAAAAACATTGCAAAAAAATAAGTACCAATACCACACAAGCAAGCAGATATCAGAACAGTGATTTTGTGATGCTACTTAATCACCATTCACCACCATAGTTATTCAATCACATGGACTCCTTCTTGCTTCAGAAAAGGCAGAGTGGAAGTTCTAGAATAAAATCTTACAAACTGAAATCAAAGTGAACTTTAAACGGCGGTCTTTCTTGATCTTTCTCCCAGTTTGGCTGGGCTGTGAACTTTAAATAACCAATTTTGGGGCTCTGAAGTTTGAACAAGAAGTATATACTCTGTGCAATAAAAGGGGAAAAAATGATTAAACATTTCTTCATCTTCCCGCAGCAAGGAAAAAAATATATCAGCAAAAAAAACATGCAAACCAGTTGGCAGATGAAAATTCATTTGCTGTTAAGGCTAGAGGTCACAGACCCAGCAATTTGGCACAAGTAGCTCTAGAGAATCCTATTTTTCTCCTCAACACATCATAATCTCAAGACAGAATGCATCAACAATCAATGGAAGGAGAAGGCTACTATTTCATCAGGTAACATAATAAGTACCGGACACAAACAAAATCTCAAAAGAGAAAAAGAATGGCCGTGATTTTTCGAAATAAGAAATTTTCAAAACAAAAAATGGTAGTATTATTTTCTGGACAGATCATGCGGAAGGAGCTACTATTCCAGCAGGCAACATAATAGAGACTACAGATAATTTAAAAAGAAACAGAGAAGTTGAAATAATTGAACTTAAATTTAAAAAGTTCTTATCAAACCATCCAAATCCAACTCTGTATGACAAAATGGAAACCTATTCATGATTGAAACCCGGGAACAACACATAAATACAGTCCTCTCTTTGGTTGCGGCTTCTACAACAATTCCCATTTTTTGAGATGTAACAAACTCATTCCCTTTCCATTTTGCTCTATAGATCATTTTGGTCATGTATATCAGATATTATTAAGGTAGTTAGCTTAGAAAATTAAGGAAGTCAAAATCTACCAAAAGCTTTTTCAAGTCGGAATTGAAAAGAGCATGTTTTGGAACACGACAGCAACACCCACGGCTTGTGCAACGAACATGAGCACCATACCCTTCATGGATCCATGGTTTGTCGGCAGTTGTCCCATGAGCACATTGCAGTGCTTTTGTGCATCCCTGAAGGAGGCCAGGCGTATAGCATCCTCCTTAGTGACAATGCTTTCTCATTCTACAACATGAAAACAACCAAATAAATGGTCAGGTAAAAGATCATTATTGATACACACTCGAACTTGATTAGTAGTGCAAAGAAAGTGAAATGGAAATAGAGATAACAAATAAGAACAAGATCATGCAATATTTGTGGATTTTAAAACTTAAATGAATGAAGTACCACGATACCACAATTATATTCGGTGAGATGATTTTGGGTTGTGTGGGAGTGAAAGAGAGCAATGAAGCATGATTTCGTATTCAAGAATAAGAACAAGCATCATTCATATCATATGGAAGATCGGATATAAACGTCTAAGAAACCACATTGATGCATATAACTGAGCATACTTTTACTTTCAACAAGCATCAAAACCATATTGATGCTATATAACCTAGGGTGTGCTTGGTTTATGGATTTGTGGATGGATTTACCAAGAGAAAGCTATAGATAGGAAAATCAAAGAAATAAATTTATCTTCAAAGAAATAAATTTATCTTCTTGACTTCATTTTTTATCTCTGCTGTAAATTTTTTGTGTAGTTATTCTTTCCCTCCAATGCCTTTTCAAATCCAGATCCAGACACATTCTCAGTAAACAATTTGGATCATCTCACACAGCAAACACTGGGAGAATCAAATCATGGTTGTACAGGGATCATGTTCCATTTTCCTACCATGGCAAGTCACATATTTAAGACATCTTATTATATGTTACAGTGTATCTGATGATGTTATGCCTGAAACTTGTCGAAGTAACCTTTGAAGGCTCAAGAGTAAAATGCTTCAGCAACTGTTCCTGCCAAGCTTTGAGATTATCCAGATAAAGGTTATTCTGATCGTTTTACCACAAACAATTTAAGTAATTGAAGCACGCATATTAAAAGAAGTAAGCTCAAGTTAATAAACAAAACCATAGCAGTAGAAGAAATAATAATCAAAAGACCAAAACTGCTTACCCATTGCTTGTAAGCTGTAACAGTCAGGGTTTTGGGTTAAACACCATATGATTACAGTGCTTGCTTCACTGGATATATTAACCACGTCTGTAAACAACTCTATACATTAATCCCCAATCTAACCCAACATGCATCTAAACTGAATAAAAAACACAGACACCATAAGGCAGCTTATCAAGTTTGTCTTGCCTTCTGCAGCAGCTTTGACAGCAAACTGCAAAGTTTGCTGTGTCGTTTGTTTCATTCATTTGCTTCCCCGGGAACCAGTAAGAGCAATCTCTTTCAATGTGGGATATACAGCTTCAAATCTTTCAGTTGCCTGTGTTGGAGTTTGTCCAACAACACAGAATGCCCAGACGATGTCTCATTCCTGTTAGTGGTCATTCATCAGAAGCCTTTTCTACAAGTGGGATGCTGAAGCACATTATCAAACATTATTATTTATGACACTGCCAACATACGAACAATTTACCAGCAGAAATTAGTGTATAGATCAACGTAGCATCACATATAATTTTATCAGGTTTTCCTTTTTCCAGTCCTTGACTGCACAGTGATCAACCAATATCTTCTACTACGCTTTAACGAACTAAGGATTGCAATAGCATTATTGGCAAATAACAAATATTGGCAGTCAAGCAGTCAGATAATGATATCAGCAGATAATAAAAGTATGGGTGGGAAGGAACAATACAATAGCATTATTCACAAACTTCACAACTGATTGGAAATTTGGAATAGAAAAGAAGGGTAAACTAACTGAAGTACCATGCCCTCCCCAATCTTCTAGCTCTAAGCCAGTGAGATTTTCGGAGAATGCCTGCCCTAAAAACAGTAGTTTCGATATAGCTAAATCCAATTAATGCCAACTACCAATAATTCTTGAACAAAACGATGACGTTAGAAATGAAGCTTGTTACAAAATGATATCCATACAAGGCAAATTGAGAATTCCCAACCCAATCCATAGAGATTAGTAATTACCAAATGTGCAAACATGCAATTACTGCAATTACGAAAAGAGATGAAGAATGAATATTAGTAATTTCTTCAATAATTTGACTATGTATGAGAGAGAGAGAGAGAGCGAGAGCAGTTGATACCACAATAAGAAACCGGAGGAGCATGGGGTGGTCTGTCGTCTTCTCGACACCAGAAAATCCAAGCGACATGGGTTTCGTCGACAGCGTCCTCCAATCAAGACCAGTTGAGCTCCGTGCGCAAGTACTTGTCGAAATCTTCAGGAAACTCTTCTCTCTCCACAACACTACCAAAACCCCAATCAATCAAATCGTAATCTAATATTAGGGCTTTCCAAGATTGGGGGATTTCAAAAATTACGGCATTCAACGAAATCCAAACCCAACCTAATCCAAAATTACGGATTATCCCAACTCAAAGAAACCCCAATCAGTAGGAGCATGGCATACAACAATAGTTCTGGTAGTTAATTAAAAAAAAAAAAAAACTTTTTTCACCTTGAACCTCAGCACTTCGAGCCAAACTTCAAGACCATACGCCGGCCGACAGGGTTCGACATCAACACCACGCCAGGAAACCGATCGCCTGTGGGGCGTCGGTGGTGAGGGAGAGAGGTGGCATCGACGGTGGTCGGTGGTGGGTTGATCGTCTGCGTCGGCGTCGTGATGAGAGAGAGCGAGAGAGTATACACGATCTGGGAGGAGATCGTGAGGCGGCGGTGAGCGCCCTTGGGAGTCATGAAGAACAATCCCAGAAGATAGAGGGAGAAAGATGGAGAGAGAGAGAGAGAGGCCCTGGGAGTCGTCTTCGTCATCTTGCAGAAGACTCGAAGAAGATTCGAGAGGAAGCAGTGATGGAGTAAAGGACGACAGAAGCTGCAACGTGGCCTCATATTGTCCACCCTTTTTGCCTGGGACGAAAAGACCGAATTACCCAGCTGCCTAAGCGTGCACTGTTTGCAATTGAGGGGCAAATGTGTCCGAAATTGAAAATAGGCCATCCGAAAAACTGCCTCTTTTTATATAACTGCTGGATATATATATATATATATATATATATATATATATATATATATATATATATCAATCTAATAATAATTGCAAACATATTGATCTGTATATTTGGTTGGATTTTTGTAAACAGGTGTGGATGCATGGGATTTTTGCTACGGTTGCGGGTCATCATGGACGTCGGAGCATCGTGGATGTCCGTACGTGTACCGACTAAAGATGGTGGTGTTGTTTGACTAATATGGAAGGAGCTGAGCTCGAACAAATGAAAGCTTGGCTCATATTTGCTCTGTTTTTTTCAGCACTAGTAGAAGCTTCAGGAGACTTCTCTATATATTAGCTATCTCACCCAAGGGTTGCCAATTCGTTGCTTTTTTGTAAATCCCTGAATTGTTGGGTAACCACAGTTGTATATGGATTAAGCAATAATATATATTGGCATGAATCAATGGCCGACACAGAACTTGTCATTAGTGGAGGTTTAAACTAGCTAGTATCTTCTATTGTAGTCTTTTGTAGACTCGAGGAAAAAGACGAAATTGTGCGTATGTACATAATTGTTTAATTTTGTCAATCATTATTTAATTTTATTCATGCAACCAAAAAAATGATTGATAACTTCAAATTTTGAAAGGTTTTTTTTTCACACAATTAAAAAATATATTAAGAATTTCTTTACCCAAATGACTTTCAAGGGCATTCCCACGAAAAAAATTCAAATTAATGTAAAAATTAAAACTAATAGTATAATTAGTGAAAGTTTTCGTATTGCCTTGCATCTGGACATCAAGGGTGCCCAGGCTTGACATGTATCATATATATACTTGTCAATGATGGAGTTAGGGGGTGGCTAGTGGTGACATTCGCCACTGCTACATTTTTAATATGAGGGATCCCAAAACTGGAGGGATCATTCACTTGTATGTCCACTTACTTATCCAAACATACCAACAAATCCATACTACAACGGTTTTCTTCTCCCATTGTTTATGTGTAAAGCGTAGTTTTTTAAAAAAAAATCTCTAAAGGTGCAGTTTTTTTTTTTAATTCTCTCTAGGAGCAAGTTTATCAGAATAGCAAAACCAACATTTGTAGCTATTTTACCTAATTAAAGCATCAAAATAGAGCTGTAGCAGATTCAGGAAAAGGGGAGGTATTTTCCATTTGCAAACAGTTGTTAGGTACTTGTACTGAAAATGGTACAAGTACTGTTCACAAGGGACCCTTTTAAATATTACATTTTATTTTCTCTCTTCTCCCTAGCACTCTCTCGTTCTCTCCTTATTCTCTCTGCAACCAGCGCAATCTAAGCCCAAATCGAGTCATCCATCAAAGAACTTGAATGCCACTCGCTGGGATCTTGCTTTCTGGAGACACTCTCCACCAAGCTCCAGATCTGGAGCTCAACTACTGCTTTGGAACGCCGGCAAAGGTACTTCGACGACGTCGGCGGCATGGAAGATGATTTGGAGATCTGAACCTTGGAGTTCTTTGGTTGTTGAAGCCGGTTCTAGACATGGTCGGTGGTAAATGATAAAAATAAAAGGATAAAGGAAAAGATTGAAAAAATGTATGTTTTAATTGATGTTAGGTAAAATAGATAGTGTTGATGTAGTTGTGAAATAAAATGTTAATAGCTAAAATAGCATTGTAAACTATTCACGAGGTAATATACCTATGGACCGGTAAACTTGCTCTCTAAAGGTGCAGTTGTTAAAGGATTTATCTTCCAAATGATAATAGAAGGACGAACATGAGAATTAAGTCAACTAGGGGGAGGACTACTATAATTTATCCTGGGGATAGTTGGTACTTGGTACTAGGGGTATGTAGTGTAGGAAACCGAAAACGATCTTCAAAAGCGCTAGGGATGTAAACCGTTGAGTTCGATTTGGCTCGGTTTATACACTTTTTCAAATCAAATTAGATATTCTCTCTGTTCGAATTTAATAATTCTTTTTTAGAGTTTGTGTCATTTTTTAATCAATTATAATTTTTAATTTATAATATTTTACGTGATTTAAAAAATATGATATTTTAGAACTAATCGAGATTTATCAAAAATATCCATATTCAATATGAAATTCATTACGAATTCAAAATATAATATATTTTTTAACCGGTTGGAATAGAAGTAGGAACAATTAAATCCGGACGAAATAAGTATATTTGTTTGTACATTTTACAAATCAAACCAAACTATCAAACCATATACGAATGCTCCGGTTTTGCACTGTTTTGTTCGGCTTGACCTCATTGGACTTGCCCTCTCTGTCTATGTGCTGCTTATCAGAACTCGTTTCCGGGCTCTTTAAACGTAAACTAGACATATTTATCGAGTGATAAAAAAAATTTGCTACAATAATAAAACCGGATCGATTGATTGGGTCCGGTTTCAATTTTCTGTTCGGTTTTGGTGGGATCTGCTAGCTCATGAAATTCTGCTTTCCTTCTTATTTTCTCTCAACTAAAGTAATCCACTCTCTAGGGATTTCTTCCTTCTTCAATAGAGTTCGTACTACGTAGGTTAATAGTAATTCTCAGAAAAGAAAGGAGGATGCGTGGCGGCGGAACCATCATTCCCGACTTCATTCCACCGTCGCAATATCGCCGGCCCACAGATCGTAGCCCCTGCAATCAGGGATCAGAGATCGTCGACTTCAATGATGATGAATTCGAGGCCGATTTTCAGGATTTCAAGGACTACTACTATGATTCTGAGGAGGAGGACGACGACGACGACTACTACTTTAAGCCCTTCGCTTTCTCTGCTTCGGAATCTGGGCTTCCTCATGGTAAGTTAAACAACTCTTCTGATCTCATTTCGTATTCCTTTTTTAGGACTTCATCAATTGTGGATTTGAAATGACTTTCTTTATTATAGGAAATGTAGTTTACGCGAGGATTAAAGTACCGCTAATCCATCTTCCACTCGAATTTCACTAGTTAACTGTTGTTAAACCTAATCCTAAGCTCTCGCGTTTGAAACCTCTTTGGGCGTGTTTGATAGCCGGATTGGGGTTTGAGATAGGACTCTGAAAGTGAAGTGCAGTTCAAAAGTGTGTTTAGTTGAATTTTTATGCCATGGATTACAAATCCCATGGGAATACCAATCCTCCCATCTAATGGGATTAGTCAACCCATGAGGGATGTTATTACGAATCCCACCCCCATGGGATTGAGCAAAACCAGTTTAAAAACCACCTCAATCCCAATCTTAATCCTATCCAAAACAAATATGTTATTTACAATCCCACCTCATTCTCAATTCCAATCTCAATCCTGTGCAAAACAAACATGAATAAATGATTTATCCCCTCATTAATAATCCTACCTCATTCTCAATTCCATTCCTAGTCCCACCTCATTACGAATCCCCTCAAAACGAAATCTGCAATCAAACACGCCCTGGGACCAGTCCAATCCGTACGGGGTTTTGAGCTGGCCCAGTTATCAAGAAAAGAACCGATGTTAGACTTTCTGTAGTTTGGTTGGAATTTAACATTAATGCCATTGATTTGATATCCAGTATTCACGACGATGAAGGGTCTATGGTGTTTTGAATATTGTCATATTTTTGTTGTGAGACCGCCTGGCATTAACTATCAATCTTGTTGAGAAAATAGTATTTCTTGAAACATCCGAGGTAGAAAGTCAATGAAATTGTTCTTATTGATAACTTTAATGTTGACTTTAGTTCCAACCTGAAAAATGAGTGGTTTTTGCTGAGATTCTTTTTTTTTTTTTTTTTTGGATTTGGATTTGGATATTGGTACTAAGCTTTTATTCAATTTTGTATGGAATGCTAACAAATATTGGGTGACTTGATTCTTGGATTTTCTTTAGAATTCGTCAATTCAAAATGTGGGGCATTTCTTAGCAGTGACCCACCTGAACCTTTTTCCTGATTGAAACTGAGGCTAAGTTAGGGACAAGGTTTTCGGGAATTATGTTGATGGGAAACAAAATGTCTGGGACACGCATCTTCAATCTATGAAGTGCAAATTCCTTAAAGTTTCGTTTTCATCCTCACAATCCTTTACAAGTCCTTGAGCCAAAAACAGCCCAAGGAAACCTTGTTTAATTTTTTTTGTCCAGTCCACTACATTAATTAGCCTTACCCCATTTGAAGTAGTTAAAATTCATTTTCTCGTTCTTACCATTGTATGCCTCTATGTTTGAGAAAATGGTAGTGGCTTTGAAGCTTCCCTTCCATTATGCAATCATTGTATTGTTTTCAAAAGAAAAGGGATGGAGGTTAGTATAAAAAAGCTTGTTTGCTGCCTTTAGAAAATGAAAAAAGTACTCTTTCCGTTCTCTATTATGTCCTCATCCATGATTTTCCTTAAATAGATTACACGCTCCTTGGGTATAGTTTTTGTTTGCTAGTCCGATCGAAAGTATGATATATTTGTTTCTTTACTGAAGGCTCTGGATCTACAAGATATGCAGAACCAAATGGGCAAGCCGAAAAATCTGCAAAGAGAAAGAGGAAGAATCAGTACAGAGGAATTCGGCAGCGTCCATGGGGTAAATGGGCTGCTGAAATCCGTGATCCAAGGAAAGGGTTTCGGGTTTGGCTCGGAACTTTCAATACTGCAGAAGAAGCTGCAAGAGCCTATGATGCTGAGGCACGGAGGATCCACGGGAAGAAAGCGAAGGTGAATTTCCCCAATCAAGCTCCACCGACTGCCCCTACGCTCAACATCAAGGCTAGTACTCAGAAGATTATTACCAAGGGATCCAAAAACTCTATCCAACCTAGTCCGAACCAAAATTTCAATTTTGTGAACAATCTAAACAATGATTACTGCAACGTAAGTTCTGAGGATGAGAAACAGGCTACCCTTTATTTTGGTTCTGATCAAGGAAGCAACTCTTTGGGTGGGAAGAATGCAACACAAAGACCCCAGAAATATTTTCTTTTTTTATAGTTACGTGAAGCTCAACTCATAGAACATGCCAACCCTGCAAAAAAATTGAAGTTTGACCCTGAGGATGTGGGAGCTGTTCCAGAAAATGCTGTTGAGAAACTATCCGAGGAGCTTTCTGCTTTCTGCTGTAATGATTTGCAAGAAAGTGGGTGCTGGGATGCTATGGCAAGCTCTCATGTGGGTCTAGTCATGAAGCCGAGCTATAGACTATTTACCGAGGTCTAACTATTATCTTGGAGAAAAGTTTGATGAATGTGATAATCAAGTGATTCAAGTCGGATGCTCTTGCGCATAAACAATGGTACTCCGGAAGGCCATCCTCAACAGGCTCTTGTGGACGATTCTCAAATTCTTATGACACATGCGTGTGCCAGCCTTACCCACATACCCCTGTTAGCAAATCAGAACGCGGACGATCTAGTTATCTCAGTTGACATCCCGCCTTCAACAAGGCAGTTTATCATTGAGGATAGGCTGGGGATTGGGGATTTGAATGTTAAAGTTTTATGGAAGTTGTGTGTTTCCCTTGATCTTTGTAGTTGTCGTTTGTATGGACTCGCTGTGTATGTACCATTTGGTTTTTTGATCTATGATATTTTCGATGTACCAAAAGAAAAAAGGAAAGAGCCTACTAAATTTATTTTTGTTTTCATTCGTAATGGCTAGTGATAGTTTTATTTTTCAGTTTGCTGACTAAATTGCGGCAACTTAAGGTTTTGGTTGGTACGGATTCAAGGCGGTTTCGGATCGGTCCGGTGATTAATGTTAACCGCTAATTTCAGTGAAAAACCGAACCAAACTGGTCCCGGACGGTTTTGGTTTAATTATTTATGCATTTTTTTTTCGTTTTACTAAAACTCGAACCAAATAGAACCATTAACATCCCTAGCTACCAATACCAATGCAGTTTCGCCCGTCCATTGAAGTAAAAAGGGAATCTACAACATTGCTTACCACACGAAAAGATTTAAATATAGGTAGAACTTATTATATACCATTGACAAATTATGTTGTAGATATATGGGGGAGATCTAGGGTGGATCATACAATTGAGAATTCCACTAAAATTGAATGAAAACAGATAAGAAACTTGTGGCAAAATTAATTTCAAAACTCTACGAAACAAGTAATCAGTATTTTGCCATGGTTATAAATTTGGTACTTGACAGAAGCAAAGGTGCTTTAGTGAGTATCTATCTATTGATAGCTAATTCGTTATCCATCTTTCGCGTGGCAAGCTGTTGAAATTTTATTTGAAATGAAAACATTTTTTTCCAAAACTAAAATGAAACCATATACAACTAAAGAAAAAAATTGAACAATATATTGGGTCGTGTCTTATGGTAAATAGTAGTTTTTTTGGTAAGATAACTAAAAGAAGGCAAGGATCCTTGAGAGCCAATAAGAAAATCAAATTAAACAAATAGAAAATTACAACCTCCTGCAAAACAAAACAAAAACCTTCTCAGCTTAGCTGTCTAGGAACCCCTATGCATGTCCAAAATTGCTTAAGTTTGATTTGAGATATACAATAGTTTTAAAAATATGGTACTATTTTGATACTCCCTCAGTTTCATATCGTTTCACTATTTAAAAAACATTATTATATTTTTTCAATAAAAGTGAAAATTTTGAATTTTCTTATATTGATTTTTCAAATTTTTTCATCAATTTTATATCTCAGCAAAATTTTAAATTAATAGAAGAATGAAAAATCCTGTTAAATAAAATTTTCAAATTAGTACAAAAATATATACAATTTATGGCGCTATTTGTTTGGGCGTAACATATTTTTCGGTAAAATATTTTACTGTACTTATTTTCCGGTATTTCATTGTGTAAAAAATAAAGAAAACATTTTACATGTAAAACATTTTCTATTACTTGGATGAAAATGATTTACTTTTAAATCTTCGGTAATTTATTTTTTGAAATGAACCCGCTGCCTTCTACTGTAATTCTCATTATTCAGTTTCCTTGAACGCCAGTCCTGACTCACATTCAATTCCAATATTCTCAGATCTCTCTACCGTGTAAGCCACCCTCCTCTCTCTACACTATTTTTTCGATTTTCGAAAATATTTTTTAAGTGTCAACCAAACACCAAAAAATAAAAGTTTAAAATTTGTTTTTTTAAAAAATATTTTATACAAAAAAAACATTTTACGTGGAAAACAAACCGAGCCAATGTGAAAGTGACACGACAACAAACAATACGGAATCACTTTATTCGCTTCTTTCCCCTCCCGGGCTCTATATACATAAGTAAACCCCTTGCATAAGTTGCATTCGGTGTTTCAATCCTCATCGTCTCTCTCTAAATCCGTCTAAAGATTCCAACTTTGTTAGGGTTTTCGAAGAAGAATATGGACAAAATCAGGAGAGCTTCGCACGCAGGTTCATGGTACACAGACAATCGTAAGCCATCTACTTTTGACTTCAGAATCCTGCTCTCATCAAACATTAAATTCCCTGTCTTTTCTATCATAATCACCATAATTTATATTTCTGTGAACTTTGTATAGCTGATAATAATTGTCTCTCCAAGTGCTCTGTTTGTTTGCTGTGGGATAGTTCGTTTCTATGCAAGTTATTCGTAAGCTACTGTGTTATAGATTTTTTTTTTTTTTTTTGGGTGTGTGTTTGTGTGCTGCTTTTGTTAGGGCTTGAGAGAAATTTTTTTCTCAACTATTTCTTTGCCCAAATGGAAGAGCTTGTTGAGTTGAAACTGAATTCATAGAATTGTGGGAGTGATAGTGGTGGACAATTGGAAAAAAGCGACCAATTGCTTTGTAGAGGATGACTTATTTGAAATATGGGATGAAGTTTGTGAAGCTGGATTTTAGCTTGCAGCAGTTTCCGGCCGGATGGGTTCAAGGCCATCCGGACGCCAGTGAGAGAATGGAAAGTGGGAGCTTGCAATAGGTTCCGGCCGGACGGGATTCAGGGCCTTTGATTTGCCTCCACTGCCATGGTTACAATGGATGAGGTGTCTGTGGACAAACCATGAAGCAGACCAGGACAAACCATGAAGCAGACCATGGTTGTTTGTACCTTTCATCGATTTTTCCAATGCCCTGCACCTACCAAACGCCCACTCAACACTAAGAAAGAAGGGTGGTGACAGAAGATTAATTAATGCCAGGTGAAGCTGGAACAGGAAGGGTTCTTGGGTCTCAATATATCTCCCTCGGTTTTATTTCGTTGATAGGATAATAGGATCAAGTGCCTTTTGGTGCTGAAATGCCGCTGCCCATCACTATTATTGCTCATATACTACTCCTGCTGGGCCTGCAAACAACTAATATGGACCCCTTAACAAACATTTCAAGAGGCTCACGTAGTGATTAACGCTAAAACGAAGGATGGGAGAGTCTTGCATTGTATTTGCTAGTTTAGATTCAGGTATCCAAGCTTAGAGCTGCAATCTCCTGTTTCTTGCACTTCAAGGTCTTCTCACAATTTATTGAAGCTCGTAGTATGTGTATGGATGCAGGAGCATATTCTGTTCTAATTTGCAAATGTTAAAGATGATGCCAAATTGTGTCCATTTGTGTGGTCGACATGTTAGTTTCACGAACTTGATTCGAATAACCACTTTTTGGTCCAAGTCCTGGCGGATACATCATTATCAAAGAGGATATTTATTTTTCTAGGAGGTTTGTCGAACCTTTGACCATTGCCTTGCCATTAAGATGACGTTCCACTGAGCTGCAACATCTTATGTAACCAACTTGTATGTCTTATTTTACCTCAACACATTCCTAATCTGTAAATATGCATATAGACTTATTGCGTCTTATTTCTGCTTTGGATAATCTCTTAAGAATTTGGTTTCGGAGTACACAGCTCTTGCACTTGCATTACCTTGGGCTCTAGTATACTAGGTCACACCGCATGAGGGATCTATGTATTCAAGATTGATAGGCGTAAATGACGCAGCTGGGCCGATGGGCCATAACATAACTGTTTACAAATGTCATTAAGAATCATTGATTTTCCATACTCGTCTAAATTGTGGTAATGTGCACTGGCCCATGGAAAAGATACAGACTTCCCAAAAAAACTTTTTTCTTAGAAAAAAAATAATAACATGAATGTTTTGGTTCTCAGCCAAGAAATTAGCAGAAGAACTTGATGGATGGCTCCATGCATCCGGTTTGGTAAGATCTTCTGATGTACGAGGGGTGATTGCACCGTAAGTTGTCATAGACCATGTAATTCTATATCCAACAGGTAATATTACACTAATCATATTTGCTGGGGCAATAAACCCACTAGTCATGCAGGCTATTCATATTCAGGTCGTGCAGCAGCCTATGCATTTGGAAACATAGACCCAGCAAGCATGTGAGTTTTGTTTCACTGATCCCTCTCTTATGGTTCACTTTTGAAACCTGCATTTACAACCTCATCCATCTATTCCCTAGAGGAATGAGATCATGTTTGCCCCATTACTTGGTAGCCCCCTCTTTTGCTTGAACTTTAGTGCTGGCTTTGTTTCTAATTTGTCGGAAGAGTTACACTTTCAGTACTCGGGTGTTTCTTCTTGGTCCATCTCACCACTATTACACTCCAAAGTGTGCCCTTTCAAGAGCTACTGTTTACAAGACCCCAATTGGGGATCTACCTATTGATCTAGAAGGTATTGCGATTTTTTCTTTTCCTGAAGTCAAATCGTGGTCTTTCCTTGATATTATTATTTTTTTGTAATAATTTCATTTGGTAATCCTGACATATTTTGATGTCATTAAACTACCAATTTTCCTGTTCTGCTTAGGTTCAGTTTGTTTGCACTGCAATTTGCGGATAGTTGGAGAAACTAAATGTAGAGACGACTGCTTCTAAATAACGTGTTTTTTTATTATTCCATTGCTCTCTTACTTTTTGGGGTGCGTAGGACTACTTTTGTTGGTGGCCTCGAGTCAACGCGTGATTTTCTCATGTTGTTCGGGCTTGATTTAACCATAAAAAATTGAGTTAGATAAAACATCATCTGCCAAACTCCCTGCAATGGTGAATTAAACAATATCTTGTGTTACTTGTCAGGATATGTTTTTTTGATCGGCTACTTGTCAGGATACTTGCAGCGGTTTTTCCAAATTAGCTCGGACAATGGATGTATTGTTTTGGGTTTTTTTGGGGCTGGAAGGGACGTATAATCCTTGTATATGTTGCATCGACACGGAAACGCGACAAGACACGTTGACTCTGACACGTAGATTTTAAAAAAAAAAATGGAGGACAATGACATGTTGGGTACACTTTTTAAATAATATTTATGTATTCAGTTTTATTGTATAAAAAAGGCTCTAATTCTAAATATGTGATACCATGTACCTTAAACTTATTTATCATCCAATCAGTCACAAAAGTATTTCAACAAAAAGTGTTTCATCATCTATGTGTCTTTATAGTAAGTAAACTATCATTTCACACAAATAAGAAAGACTTTTTTAAGCTTTAACAAGAGTCATAACTATCTTGTTTTAGACCCTCAATGTGTCTTGCGAGTGTCCCAAGTGTGTCCGGAACATATTTTTAGAGTGTCCAAACAAAAAATGTTGAGATAAAATAGGACACTTCGGTTTTGAGTGTCGGACACGTATCCAGAGAGTGTTGGTGTCCGATGCTGGTACACGGACTCCAATAAAGTGTCTGTGCTACATAGATCCTTGCTAACTGAACCAAACCGTTGTGTATTGAAAGAGTTTGACGTGATTAGTTTGGCTGAGTTGGTTGGGTGCTTGGCTAAGTTTATCTAGGTCAAGGATCAACTCTTGACCACCCCTTTATCTCCCCCTTACCTTCGTAATATTATCATATGTTGTGTAATGTATTAATGCTGCTTTTTTTCCGTGTTGCAGTACACAATTGGCCTCGACTCTCTCTCTCTCTCTCTCCCTCTCTCTCTCTCTCTGCATATTTGTACTCTATACTAGTTCTTTTTATGTATTCCAACGTTGTTACAATTGCTTATTGGATGCAAGACTTGTTAAAATCAAAGCTTGGTTTTGTACCAGTCATTGAGGAGCTAAAAGCTACGGGAAAGTTTGAACTGATGGATCTTCAAGTTGATGAGGCCGAACATAGTATGGAGATGCACTTGCCATATCTTGCTAAAGTATTTCATGGGTAGATTCTGCGACATGTTACATCTAGCTTCTCCATTTTCATCATGCTGGTCTGATTCTGTACATATTGCCACGGCAGGTACTCCGTTAAAGTTGTTCCCATTTTGGTTGGTGCTGTCAGTGCCGAAAATGAAGCCATGTATGGAGAGTTGTTAGCCAAATATGTGGATGACTCAAATAATTTCTTTTCTGTATCCTCGGATTTTTGTCACTGGGGCTCTCGGTATGTCCCTTTATCTCACTTTTGGTCATTTCAGTACAGATATCGCATGTGGTATCTGTTTGTTTTTTGCCATGACAGAGTCGCATGGTAATTACTGTCAAGGCCACCAGCCATATCAGCACCCATGCATTAATTATTTTTAGTATTGCATGTGCTCACCCTCTTTCGTGAATATTACACTTGTACACTTTTCTTCTGGTCGTTGATTTTACTTTTAGGTATTCCATTTTCGCACTCCCCCTTTTGAATGGCACTCCTGTTTCTAATTTGGTCATTATTCTTGTTAACTTACAATCTTGCTCTTGGTAATGGCAGAATGTGAACAAATAAAAGAGAAATCTAGTTAATTCTCTTGAATAAGGAAAAAAATAAAAAATGGGGGAGTACAAAAAACACTCCACTCCTTTTATGTGTATCTTGATATAGTGTGTGTATGAAGCCATATACTGCAATGTTACTTATTACTCCCTCCGTCCCATAACTTCTGTTCATTATGGAAAGTCATGTCATTTTTCAAATACAAAAAAAAAAAAAAGCACTTCTGTGCATAGTTGTCCGATTTTTTCTGCACCAATTTAAAGATCTCAATTAGCTCTAAGTTGGTGCGGAAAGATTCAAAAATTCATGCACGGAAGTTCTTTATTTTTTAATCCGACATAGCGCGCCACAGCTAGAGACCCCTCTAAAGCAAGTAGTGCTCATAAGATGGATGCCCACCAGGCCCACCCATTCTATGAGCAAAGCGCTCAAGCTTGCACCACCTTCTGCAGCTCTATTTTACTGAAGGAGCTCTCGCCCCGCTGAATGACCACTATTGGCAAAGAAAATTTAGATCATCCCACCCAAACTCGACTTTCGGTGATTGAATAAATTATGAGAATAGGGAATATTTTCTCAACCAAAATTGTGGGCATGTTCCTACTCTTGGTACGTAAGCTGTTATGATTTGTTTTCGCAACGACTTCATAGGAAAAGATTCGGAAAGTCATGCACGGGAGTGCTTTATTTTTACATCCGAAAAATGACAACTTTTGTGATCGACTAAATTATGAGACGAGGGAGTATGTTCTCAACTGACGATATGCACACCTATTATATTCTGTTCGTACTCTTGGTACTCTGTGCTGTTATGATTGGTGTCAACAAAGGTTTATTAGTATACATGATTTTTCTTTAATCATCCGACCTTACATATAGCCTCATTCTTCGGCCTTAGGTTTAACTTCATGCATTATGACAAAAAGCATGGAGCTATCCACAAATCAATTGAGGCCTTGGACCGGATGGGAATGGATATAATAGAAACAGGAGATCCAGATGCATTCAAGCGATACCTGTTGGAGTATGATAATACCATTTGTGGACGTCATCCAATCAGTGTTTTCCTCCATGTAAGTATGCCTTGTCGCTTTATGCTCATTCGCATTTATTAGAAAGTAAAAACTACCATCCGACCATAATGAAGCATTTAGGTGTTTTTAAGTACAAATTCTTGAGACTCTGTGCTCTCGGAATCCGTATTTGTAAGCCATTTTTTAATTCCCGTTATTACCATCTTGTATGCTGGATACATTGCTAAAACTACGAACTTCTTGGTAGAAAATTCATTAATTCCACTCTATGAAGCTTATGTTCTACATTTACCTATCCATCTAAAATTATAATGAGAAAGAATTAATAATATTGTAGTTTTTGGCTTCTTTTTTCCTCCTTGACTTCGGTTGTGTGTGCTTTTCCTTCCTCTTTTTTTTTTGGTGATTGGAATAGAAAGAACGTTATACTTAAAGAGGGAAGGTTAAAGATGATATACTCAAAAGAGTTTTGCTAGAAGATTACCAAATAGCTAAGAGTTTTCAGTTTCCTCTTCTTTTTTTAATTCTTTTTCACTTGTTATTTGTTTAATAAGCGGACCGTTTGTATGATTCAAGTATTTCTCTAGTGTATCAATGAATTCACTAATGTGTTTCTTTTGCATTGTGCTTTTAATTATCAAATATGGACCAGATGTTGAAGAACTCTTCGACGAAGATGAAGATAAAATTCCTTCGATATGAACAGTCAAGCCAATGCAAAAGCATGAGAGACAGCAGTGTAAGTTATGCATCTGCTGTGTCAAAGCTGGATGCTTGAATTTGTTTTGAAATTTATTTATTTATGTATTTAAGGTTCTTATACAGCAGTGGAAGTTTTATGGATTTCAACTTTCTGAAATTGACTGTAAAATGCTAACTTTGTTATTACTAATGAGTAACCCAAATCACTTTGGGTTGCCTCATAAAAATTCATCTTTGGATTTTCTTTATATTCTGCCTGAATTTCCATCAGATTTTTTGATCATGCGATCAGCATTTCATTGTTTGGAAATCTTTCATTTCCTTTCTATTCAAAAAAATAGTGGGATGATTTCTCACAAAAAACAAAAGGGGATAGAGATCAGTATGGAACTCAATTACTACAACCTACCCAAGGTTCGATAGCAAAGAAAACAAAGCGAGGGTCGTTGTCCGGAAAAGTTATGCTCTAACAATACTACTGTTCTCAAAAAAACAGGGCAACATTTTTGCTCCTGCTGGATTGGTGTGTGCCCCGGTGCCGGGTGGTGGTGGGCGGGGGTCCCAGCCGTGCTGGGTTTGACAGATGGGCATAGTAGGATGCAAATAATAGAGATGGAGAGAGAGAAGCCCAAATTATGTACCAGGAAAATCCTCCTTTATTCATTGCATTCCAAAAAAACTAAAAATTGCTCTGAATTGTAAAAGAAAGCACAAGAGAACTTGCACAATCATGTGTCAAAAAAGTGTCGCAAATAATAATTCATACTCCGTATGTTATAGATCCTAATTATCCAACACCGTAATATATTTTGCAGAACAAAGTTCTAAGAAACCCATTTCAGGCGAAGGCTTCTAGCACCAATACAGCTAGAAAAAAAAAATAGGAAAACAACAACAGCATCGATAAGTGAATTAGTTACACAAATACAAGTACTCCTCAAAAAAAACAAAAACAAAATACAAGTACAGTTCTTTAAATAGACGGGGACAAATCCCATGGCATCATCAAATCAAGGCTTCTGGCACACCTACAAGCTAGCACCAATAATTACTATTGTGGCAAATGAAACGAGGCAAGACTGTTGACATGGGGACACCAGAAGAGGGTGCCGCAATTCTCCTCGCACATATCAAAAGAGTAAGTTTCTCCTGTCTCGACATTGTAAGCAATATAACTGGTGCTTGCACGGTCAAATGTAGTGAAGACCACTACTTCACCGTTCACCCAAGCAATAGGTTTAAGCTCTAAAAATTTTGGAGGAGAGGTCTTCTTGAACAAGGACAAACTTATCATTTTCCTTTTCCCATTCAAATCAAATTCGTAAAGGTTTTTCCACTCACCAGTCTTAGGATCTGCCAACACCAAAACCTCAAAAACAAATGAATTAGAGCACCAATACAGCCTAGGAAGTTCCTCACCTCCTTATGCCAAATGTGCCACCCCTGCATACTAGATTCTGGAACTGGAAACTCGAGAAACACTTCAGTTTCCACATCCAAAGTAAAAAGGTTGGACCAACCCCAGTTAGCCCAGTAGGCATATCCTCTTGTAGAGAATGGGCGATGGTGCAAAAGGCTCCGCTTATCGACGCATATATCCTGTGTATCAACTGTTCTCCATGTAAGATCTTTACCCACAGTTATTATTCCACAGTACAAGACTCCATTCTCCTGGTAGGTACCAACTACTTTATAATCCCCCGTTGAACGAGCATGTGCTAATATGAAATAAGAACCCAACCAGCACCACTCGAATGGAGGGAGGGTAACTTGCTGCTTGGTGATACGATTCGTGATGTAAAGAATTTTTCTGTCATATCTTTTACTTTTATCGGCAAGATGGGAAGTTTTCTGACATATCGATCACTAATGAGTACTAGACCATCACAAGTAGCCCAAACTTTACAAGAAATCTGGAAATTTAATCTCGTCACTGTGACATCCCTCGTCCCCGTGTCTACATAGTAGGCATTATGTGGAGCAGATCGATATTGGATGAACAGGCCACTCGAACGATGGAGGTGGGCCTTTATGAAAACTGGCTCATGAATTATTTTACACCATTGGAAGCACAAGTACCTCATCACATTATAAAGAACATCAAAGGGAAGGAGAACAAGTATGTTGAACATTAGCTCTTTAGGAGAGAAATAATCTTGCTTTCAATACTTTCATCAGGACATCCGGAAGTGAGGTAAATTCCACAAAACTAACTTGTAGAGAAGAATAACAAGATTAGTTTCGCCAAATTCACAGACCAAAAAAAGATGAGAAAGCCACAATGAAGACTCATCTACACGGTATCAAAAAGTACCCAAAGCCACAATGAAGACTCATCTACACGGTATCAAAGGATGAGCTTGATATGACTTTCTTTTTCTATCCTAGGTATGACTTTCTTTTTCTCTCAAACTCGTCCTAGATTCTGTGTTGTAACGAAAGGATTGTAGGTTTTTAATTTGGTTGGCAGTTTAATAATGAGTTGTAAGCATGAACTCGGAACAAATTCGAGGTTGTAAGTTTGCAACCAAAAATTTCTCAATGGATGGACTTGATTGTTTTCTATATGCTCATTTCTAACTAGTTTTTTTTTTAAATTGTATGAGGGTCAGGGTCGCTACTGATCGGATTAAGCAAGTACCGGTACCTGATATTACGAAATTCATGTCACGACATACTAGCAAAGCAGAAAAACATGGTGGATGGAATGAACATGCTTTCAAAAAAAGTTAAACCAACTCATGTTGTGTGTAAGTTCATGCACCTCATCGGCTTTTGTTTTCCAATTTGGCTTTTTGTTTTTGCTTACTATTGTAATGTCATGCAGGATGGGCAAAGGGTCGATGTATTTGGAAGTGAGAGTAAGAGCTAGGGTGCAACGCCAAGCTAGGAACCCACAGGAATTGGAAGACCAACATCCAGACCTACAAGTTAATTCTGAAACCAACCGTCAAGAACCACTAGAAGTTGCTGGTGGTCTGGAATATCCAGAATCACCCCATCCAGGCCCACCCTATACAGAACAACCCCCTCCGGAACGACAAGAAGGTTAATTCTGAAACCATCCGTCGAGAACCAATACAAGTTGCGGGTGGTCTGGAACAGTCAAAATCACCCCATCCAGACCCACCCCGTACAGAACAACCCCCTCTAGAATGACAAGAAGTTAATTATGAAACCATCCATCGAGAACCACTACAAGTTGCGGTGGTCTGGAACAGCCAAAACCACACAATCCAGACCCACCCCCTATAGAACCTCCCCCTACAGAATGACAAGAAGTTAACTCACTGTAGGTTGGGGTTCCGCGGATGTATGCTTACGTGTAGATACATGTGAGCTAGAGCGGTACGATTGGTTGATGATTAGTGAGGGGAAAGGGAGGAAAATCTTGTGGGGTGAGGGAAGGAACAAGAGGTACAGAAGAGACAAAGGTAGCGTGTCCCTTGTACAGAACTCATCAACCCCTATTCTGTCCTTCGCTTCGGCGTGGAGCGTGGGATTTCCCTCATTCGGAGTGTCATTTTGGGGCTCAATCTTCTCCACCACTGATTGTCCGGAGTCGTTGATGTGGTCGTCAGTGATCTCGGCCGGAAGTAGCTTCTCCTTGGCACCAGCACCCTTGACGCTGTGATGCAGTCACGGAATTTGAATATCCCACGGCACATGCCAACCACCCCAGGAGAAGCAGGACTATAGGGGTGCAGGCAGAAGTTTGCTTCAACATCGCAAGCCTCATACCAGGAGGCGTCGCTGCTAGTCCCATACCACCGCTCCGCGCGGGACCATTAAGCCAACGCTGGGAAGCTCCGCGGAACTGGAGCGATGATGGAGAAATGCTAGTAGAAATATGTGAGCAAAAAGCTGGTGTGGACCATAGAAAGATGGTCACACCTCCCAAGAGACCTCACGAGGTAGGTGTGAACTAGGTCTGGTTGACGATAGAGTGACCCCTGGAACAAGGGGGCCAGTGCAATAGGCTCCCCACGAGCCAAGAGGATGGCAAGCGGGAAGACTGCTAGAGAAGGGCTATCCAACGGATAGTCGGGGAAAACGAAATAGGAGAGGAAGAAGGCGAAGAAGCCTGCCATATAAAGCTGTTGTTGGTAGTGGGGACCCTCAATGAAGTCCCACGCTTCCCTAGGAATCACCAACTTCGAGGGCTGGAGATCTTTGAAGAAAAAGCAGATCCAGCTTGGCCAGGAAGTCTTCTTGGCATTCGCCGCGGAATCCTTGTGAACACCTTGAACGATGAACCGAGGGCCAAATTGAGCCAATTTGCCCAGCCTCTTTAATTCCGCGACGTTTTGCTGGTTGACAAAGGAAAGGTTGTCCGGATTGAAGGGACTGACCCCGCGGAAAGAGAGGCGAGTGAGGATGACCACGTCCTCTAAGGAAAGACCGATTTCTCCCCAAGCCCACTCGAAGGAGTGAGTATCGACGCTCTAATGCGTGCTCTAGATTCTTGAGTGACACCCCGTGCCGTGGGATATTCAAATTCCGTGACAGCATCAGCGTCAAGGGTGCTAGTGCTAAGCAGAAGTTGCTTCTGACCGGCATCACTAACGACCTCGTCAACCCACTCCGACCAGTCAGTGGGTAAAGAAGATTGGGCCCCAAAATGACACTTCGAGTGAGAAAAATCCCCACGCTCCACGCGGAAGCAAAGGACAAAAGAGGGGTTGAAGAGTTCTGCCTGCCCTAGGCTAACAGGGCTCATGAAGTGTATGGGGTTGGTCAGAGGAGCCCCCTCGAGGGAGTAAACCTCTGCATGAGCCCATAATGGGTCCCTAACGATTTGAAGGTATGGGGTCCTCCGCCATTGTTCCGCGCCCGGGACGGGCTCCTCGATGACTACATTACACACCATGAATGTTTGTTATAGGAAAGGAAGTAGTTTCTAGAAAGCGGAAAAGAGAGACTGGGAGCTGTTGATTGCAAGGAGGGAGAGAGCTTTTTGACTGCGGAAGAAAAGAGAGTTGAACGATAGGTGAGAAGGAATAAAGAATGGAGACGTTATATAGTAAGTCAATTAATGAGCATTTATGGTAACTGTACACAAAAGGTCACCTCAGTACACGAAGAGGCACCACCAACAGGCAAGAAACGCACCGTTTCGTGGAACGGTTCACGATTTTCCGCGGAAACTTGCAGAGTAAAATACCCACACGCACGACATGCACCAGTCGTACGCGCGCGGGAGCATATGTAGCTGCAGTCAAAATTATCAACCTTTGACCATTGCTGACCGTTTGACATGCCAATCAGCAATGGGCACGTGGCCGTAGGGCCCACGCGGAAGGAAAGCCTTGGTCAAACCTCGACTTAAAGAAGAATGGTTGACTATCCAATTGAGAGAAAACACGTGTGCAGAGTTCGAAGAATATGCCCACTGAAGGCTTTCACAAGAGGCGCGATATCCGCGGAAGTCCGCTCAATCCGCGGAAGAGAAAATGGATTCCAAGACAACCTAGGAGTGAAAGACCATGGGTAAAGCCCGTGAACCTTCAAGAGTTTGCAATTACAAAAAAAAAAAAAAAAGGATTTGATTAAAGAGTCTCTAAAGTATCATCCGGGCCATAAGGCAGGGTCTGGAAGGAACTCCGCGATGAGGAAACGATCACGGCAGGTCGCGACCTTGCTCTCGTGGGAATAGGGGAGACTCTTGTGGCTTGGTGGCTTAGGAAGGAGGTTGCGTCGGTTCTCCCGCAGAAACCTTCAGCGAGAGACCGAGTTTTTCCCAACCTGGAGGTACAGGAGGGACACATGTCGAGGTTTTATAGGGACGTCGTAGTGGGCCTGACCTAGGCCCAGGTGCCCTATAAATACCCCTGACATTCCCCCTAATTTGACAAAGCTGACTTTTTCTGGAGGGAAAGTGTGTGATCACTGAATTTGAGGAATGAGAACATACTGAATTTGAGGAATGAGAACATTCTTCCTAGAGAAAAGGTGACCTCACCCATTCAATTCAGGAAAAGTCAGACGTTACCCCCGCGGAAAGAAACAAGGGACACGCTACCTTTGTCTCTTCTGTACCTTTTGCTCTTCCCCTCACCTCACAAGATTTTTCCCCTCACTAATCATCGACCAATCGCACCTTTTCAATTCACACATATCTACACGTAAGCGTACATCCGCGGAACCCCAACCTACAGTGAGTTAACTTCTTGTCGTTTTGTAGGGGAGGTTCAGTAGGGTGTGGGTCTGGATGGTGTGGTTCTGGCTATTCTAGCCCACCCGCAACTTTTAGTGGTTCTCGACAGATGGTTTCAGAATTAACTTCTTGTCATTCTGGAGGGGGTTCTTCTATACGGGGTGGGTCTGGATGGGGTGATTTTGATTGTTCGAGACCTCCCGCAACTTGTAGTGGTTCTCAACGGATGATTTTAGAATTAACTTCTTCTTGTTCTAGAGGGGGTTGTTCTATACAGGGTGGGACTGGATGGGGTGATTCTAGCTGTTCCATGCCACCAGCAACTTCTAGTGGTTCTTGACAGTTGGTTTTAGAATTAACTTGTGGGTCTAGATGTTGGACTTATTCCGGTGGGTTCCTAGCTCTCACTCTCACTTCCAAATACATCGACCCTTTGCCCATTCTGCATGAAATTACAATAGTAAGCAAAAACAAAAAGCCAAATTGGAAAATAAAAGCCAAGGAGGTTCATGAACTTACACACAACATGAGTTGGTTTAACTTTTTTTAAAAGTTTATTCATTACATTCACCATGTTTTTCTGCTCTGCTAAAGTACGTCGTGACATGAATTTTGTAATATAAGGTATCGGTACTTGCTTAATCCGATCAGTAGCGACCCTGACCATCGTACAATTTTTAAGAAAAAAATATTAGTTAGAAATGAGCATACATAAAACAATCAAAGTCCATGCATTGAGAAATTTTTGGTTGCAAACGTACAACCTCGAATTTGTTTCGAGTTCATGCTTACAACTCAGTGATAAACTGCCAACCGAATTAAAAACCTACAATCCTTTCGTTACAACACAGAATCTAGGACGAGTTTGAGAGAAAAAGAAAGTCATACCTAGGATGAGCTTGATGACTTTGCCCTGGTATAGCATTCCTAGTTTGTGACCGAGTGACTGCTCGAGACATCCTGCAATAAAACCGTGCACATTGCATAGTGTTGGAGAACATACACAAAATAGGACTTTTATGATACAATAGCAATATAATGCAACACGAAACTCCACTGTTAAAAATTTGAATGGAAGCACCAAATTTTCTAACCATTTATCATAGCATACAAGTAATAAACATAAGCTTCCATATTTGGAAGATACACACAGGTTGATGGCCATCGTTGGTCTGCAACCAAACAGGGCTTTTCTAGAACGAGTTTGAGAGAAAAGGAAGTCATACCTAGACTGACCTTGATGAGGTTGCTCTTGTATAGCATTCCTCGTTCGTGATCGAGTGACTACTCGAGACATCCTGCAATAAGCGCATTGCATAGTGTTGGAGAAGATGTAGAATATAGGACTTTTATGCTACAATAGCAATACATTGCAACACAAAACTCCACTGTCGTTTGTCGGAAATCTGAACAGAAGCCCCAAATTTTCTAACCATGCATACAAGTAATGAACAGCTGAACCGCACCAAAATGAGCCGAGACCATTACCTGAACAAAATTATCAGTATTTTCACTCCTTTCAAACCTCTCTCTAATTGGAAGCAAACTGGCGCTTTTGAACTCTGGAGCACATCTCAAATTTTTTGTTGATATTTTTCGTTATTCCCTGTTTTTTACTGAAGCTAAAGTTTCTGAGAGAGATTTTGGGTTTCGAAATTCGTCAATTTAAGGCGTCTAAGTTATTGTCTCGAATTTTTTGTTGATATTTTTCGTTATTCTCTGTTTTTTACTGAAGCTAAAGTTTCTGAGAGAGATTTAGGGTTTCAAAATTCGTCGATCTAAGGCATCTAAGTTATTGTCAAGTTTAAGAAAGTTCTGTCGAGGATGGCAAGGAAATGCATATTAAAAAAATTGACAGAGAGAAATAGAGTAGAGATCTATATATGGACGTTACCTTTCCCTGGGAAAAGGATCAAGTTGGCCCTTGCGAATGGCTACCGCAGCGACGGTGGTCGACGGTCGACATTGTGGACGATCAAGAGAGGGGGCTGGATGGCGTTTCTGATCGTTCTTGTAGTGCAAGTTTCCTTGATGTTTTGTTTGTTACTTGGGCTTTGTTTGGAATTTGGGAAAGAGAAGTGCTAGGGGCACATAAGGTCTAGAACATCTCAACCATACCTCTCTCACATATAGGTGGGGTCTGTTTCAGTGGGTTACACCTGTATATAAGAGGGGTGTGGTTGAGGTGTGCCACACCGATGTGTCTTTAACATTTCCGTTTGGGAAAGTGGAAGGAAAGAAACAAAAATTTTATAACCACACCCAAAATCACACGTCCAAATAAACATCTTCTTACAAAATACTAGGGTTCCACACACATCCAAATACACACTCTCTCATAAAACACACAAGATAGTATGTTTGGGTGTGGTTATGAATTTCTGGAAAAGAAAAGAAAGTTTAAAATCTTCTCCTTCAATTGTTTGTATAATTGTTTGTATATAGTAGAGAAAGATGAAAGAAAATAAAGAATTCAAACTTCGTGAATGTTAAAATTTTTCTTCCATTTTCTCTCAATTTTCCTCTCATTTTCTTTCCATCACTTTTTTTAAATTCCAAACAAAGCCTTAGAAAAAATGAGAGAAAGGGAAAAAAAATTTGAGAGAAAAAAAGGAGTATTTACTACAAGTTAAGTTGTTAATTTCTTCTCTTTTTCTTTCCAACACTATAATTCTTGCTTCACTATCGAGTATCGATTTAGAGTAAGGTCCCGTTTCAGAACACCTTTTTAAAAAATAAGTTCTTATTTTACATTTTTAAACTCAAAAATAATGTAAATAAAAAATAATTTTTCAATTTTTTTTGCTCTGTATTAAAGATCTCAATGAGATCTATCAAACAAGATCTATATTGATAGAAAAATTATTTGCGTAAATACATAATTTTTGAGCTTGAAATTGACTTATTAAAAATAAGTATTTATTTCTCTTTCCGAAAAAGGGCCTAGCTAACACTCTTGAAAATGTTGCTTGTAAAAGGGTCCTATTTGTAAGTGTCGTGTGTGGCCCGTGCGCCTTTAGGCAATTAAGCACAAGCAGCAACAAATGTTTGGTTGGTGGATGTGTGAATTGAACACAAATGATTGCACATATTTTATTCCTTTCACAAATATGAATAATTCAGTTGATTATTCCTAATTAGCATCCTACACAGCATCTTAACAATGCGTCAATTAATCTGCGTAAGCAACAATGTATATATATGTATATCATTGGAATTGAAAATCCTGAAGGGTGAAGCCTTCGGAGGTGTGAGGTGGTCGATTCAGTTGTCCATTTTGGCACGAACGGTGTATATCATCATACACTTCGCAAATTGAAATGAAATAATTTGCACGATTGTCCTTTCCATATGATAAAAAGGTGAAATATGAGAAATTGACGGTTGCCTGGCCGGGAACAACGGCTGAGACCTCAAATCTTTATTTACTGCTATCAAAGTGATGGCACTTAAAACAGATGATGTAAAACTTTTTAAGGTCTCATTCTTGTAAACTTATTTATTTTCTTCTTTTTGTGTGTTTTATTCGTTTTTTTTTTAATTGTTGTTGGATTTGAGTGAATTTTATTGAATTAATTGTCCATCTCGATGGGAGGAGTCTAAAAAGTACAAAATATGACCAAAAGCAAAAAAAAAAGTTAATTAAAGACGAAAAAAAAATATCAAATAACTATCTTGTTTCCGTTTTATTTGAATTTTTTCAACATTAGTCCATATTTTTCTACTTTTTCGATTCGTTTCGTCGAGACGAACGATCAATCCCAAAAATTACGATGAAAATCTAAAACAAAAAGTAGAAAATACTAAAATAAGTTTTAGATACAAGACTTCTCTTCAATCTCACTACTAATATATCGAAATGTGAAACTGCATAAGAAAAATCAATTAATTGTACTTGCATTCCTAAGCATATATCTATCCAAAATTGTGCGTGTTTTTCGTGCTAGAGTTCAATATATTTGTTCATTTTTTGTGTTGTGTTATTGTTTCTTAAAACTATGTCGTTCTTTCAAAGATCTTTCAGTCAAAGTACCAAAAAAGAAATAGAAAAATTTCAGTAAGAATCAACTGAATCCGAGTTTCAATTTTAGGCTCGTTCAATGAATGAGCCAAATCTAAACCTAATAGTATTCGACTCGATTAGGCTCGTGAAATTTACATGTATATATCTCATAAGAATTTCATATGTAATCCTAAATATGTTTACATAATGAATTTTAGTATGTTTTTATAATTCTATATGTGTATAAACTCATTTTAAAAAATTTATTTGCAGTTGTAGACTTATAAGAGAGCATAGATATCTACTAATATTTTGACTCGTTAAGGCTCGTGAACAAGTTCAAGTTGAGTTCGGCTCAAGTTCGCTTAAAAACTTGACGATCGAACGAATCTGAACATCACTAAAGCTCGGCTCGTTTTTGACAAAAACATGAGCTAAATTAAGTAATATATACGAAACCCTTTATGGGAAATCTGGTGAAATTATCATCTTAATTATATGCCGGCCGACCACACCAAAAATTACTTGAAAAATAGGACGGGACCTAAATACTCGAGCTTGTCAAAATCCGATTCGGCTAATCGAAAAGAATACGTAGTCCAAGGCTCAACTATATTTGCAGGCATTTTATACATGGCCGGGCAGTTAAAAGGATGTCGATCTCATGGATCAAGGAAATAGACTACGTACGTCGTACCTGCTAACGTAAGGTATGACCTGAACATCCTCAGTTCTTACTAAAATTAGCAATGTATAGAAAGACCGGGTTGCTGGAAAGTAGTCCTTGTTTGTTGCCCAAGCTTCATTGAATCAGTTGATTTGATTATTCAATAAGAAAATAATTAAAGTCAATTTTAAGGTAAAAGGGTACTGATGCATAAAGGGAAGAAGTCAATTTTTCTTTCTTTCCGGCCAAGTTTCTTTGTCATGCAAAGGGCCTTATAAATACTCCGTACAAATTAAGGGAACCGATTGAGGCCGGGGCAATTAACCAGAGAACGAATTTAATTAGTTTCAATGGCTTTTACTATAAGCTTTCTGAAGTACTACTTGTTTCTTCACTTTGCTATATTCATTCTTTTCCCAAACAGTAGCCATGCTCATGATCGTCTCCCACACTCGAAAAAACATGTGGCTCTCTTCATATTTGGGGATTCACTGTTTGATGTCGGAAACAATAACTACATCAACACCACCGCCATCAGGACACAGGCAAATTTCTGGCCATACGGGGAAACCTTCTTCAATTATCCGACTGGTAGATTTTCTAACGGCCGCCTGATCCCAGATTTCATCGGTAAGAGATATTGGTTAATTGGTTTTATTTTACCAGAAGAAAATGCTAATGGATGCCTTATTAGAGAATTACGTTTGGAAATGCATCTCCAAATATGGTACACGCACCTGCATTAATTAATTATTAGATTTTTTAGGGACAGAATTTCTATGAGAACTCAATTGACACTTATGATTCTCTGTTGCAGCTGAGTATGCAAAGCTTCCATTGCTACGACCATACAAACAACCTGGCAACAACCATCAATTCAGCAATGGTGTGAACTTTGCGTCTGCTGGAGCAGGAGCACTAGTTCAAACTAACCAAGGATTGGTTTGTGAATATTAATTTGCATCACTTTCTTATCTTATATACTTACTACTAGTTGCTTTTTCTCTCCATCATAACTAAACTTCAGAGAAAAAATCCTCTCATGTGACGCAAAATGGGACTTGCTTGGTTTAATCTGGCAATTTGAATCGTTCGTCCAATAGGACTTGATGTGTACACCTTGCTTGGTTTATCGAATATCAGTAAAGGTTTGGTCAATCATATTTGGCTCAAAAGGTAATGGAAAGTAGAGTGTGACAATCCATTGCTTTTAAGACAAATATGGGACATCTAAATGGAGATCAACCTATTCTTTTGCATAGCTGTTGTGCACAACTTGGTTCACAAAATGAACGGCTTGGATTGTTAAATGAAATCATGATAAATCTCATTTTAAGTCACATGAGAGATCGTCAAATTAGAAAATTCAAATTCGTAATTAACGTGGTGATTTTTTTTTTTTTTTGTAGGTCATTGACCTTAATATGCAGCTAACCTATTTTAAGAATGTGAAGAAAGTGTTGGAGCAACGTATGGGTGAAACAGAAGCCAAGAAAATACTGTCAACGGCCGTTTACTTATTTAGCATTGGAAGCAACGATTACATATTTCCTTTCATGACAAACTCCAGTTTTTTCCAGTTTAATTCTCCAGAAGATTATTCGAAGATGGTTATAGGAAACATAACAGATGTGATCAAAGTAATGTCATCTTATCCATTATCTCACTCATACTTAATTTAGTCCTCTGTTACCCAGTGAATGTTTGGGTTTGTGAAGCTTTGATTCATCTTTAGATTGTCACTTTGCAGACCTTGTCAGGGTTCAGTAATTGCCCTGAAACCTACACCTACACATGAGTATTATGGTAAATGACTCAATGATGATGCGAACCCTAGGTTATACGTAGGCAATATAATCTGCACACTCTTTTCATTCGATGCATAGTGAAATTGGTGTGGGCCATGAATGTCCTGACTTACACAATTGGGAACCACGTGAAAATCTCTGTGTCGTTTCTGTTTTTGTTTTTCACGTAGTATGTGCGTTGGTTTGGCTGAGTTCTCAACATCAACAATCAGAGAATTAATTTGGTACTGCATTTGGTAGTCAGAGCCTAATTCTTTCTTATGAATTTTGTAGGAAATATACAAGGCTGGAGGAAGGAAATTTGGTTTTGTTAGCTTGGGCCCATTGGGTTGTCTACCACTTGTAAGGGCGCTCAATCCAGCCGGTGAATGTGGGCAAGAAGTCACGGCTCTAGTTAAGCTGCACAATACTGCCTTTTCAAAAGTCCTTAAAAAGCTGGAAATTCAACTACAAGGATTCAAATATTCAAATTTTGACTTCTACAATTCTGCTACAGAAAGAATAGAAAACCCATCAAAATATGGTTCGTTGCTTTTATAACCTAGTTTGTCTAGAGTTCAATTCATACCCTAGTTACTTGTGCGACCCAGTGTGTTACATAGGATTTCCAAATATCTAGCTACTTGTGTGATTGCTAATTTTTCTACTACTTTTTGATACGTTTTGTGACTGTATTTGACGACATTGCATGTGAAAGGTTTCAAGGACGGGAAAAGTGCATGCTGCGGATCAGGACCATACCGGGGAGTTAATAGCTGTGGAGGGAAGAGAGGGGTGAAAGAGTATGAGTTGTGTAGCAATCCCAGTGAATATGTTTTCTTTGATTTTGGTCATCCAACTGAGAAGGCATATGCGCAACTTGCCCAGCAAATGTGGAGCTCAACTCCAAGCATTGTGGGGCCTTACAATTTGGAAGCCCTCTTTGAACAACTACTGTAGTAGAAAACTACAGTAGAATGTCATCGTAGTATCCAGAATAAGGACCACTCTATCCTGTCCACCACCACTATATATAGTTGCTAGCTTTTAAAATTTGATGATAGGACATTTCATATTACTGTTTTTGGGTATTTCCTTTTCTGTTCCAAAGTGCGCGCACTACCTCACTTTCAGTCTATATGAGGTGGGCCTCACATCTCTTGTCACCTCCAGTGTGTGCAATCCACATATCTGGTAAATGTATTTGTGTGTTTGTTTGTGGTTGTAGAAAAACTGTATAACTGTTGGTTACAGATGAATTCCACCCCAATTGATATTGTTGTTTATAAAGTTTGTGTTCGCTCTTAATATGTATTAAGCATAATTGTTTCCGTCACATGTTAAAGAAGAAGGGTGCTACTAAATACAACTGCGAATTTGCCACATGTAGCCAATTCAAAGGGTTTTTCTAAAAATTTCCTCTTTATAGATTGTCTATATGTAGCAAATTCGCAATTGTATTTAGCAGAACCCACAAAGAATTGTATTTTTTTGAATCCTAACTTACGACTGATTATTCAGTGTCCCAAGGGCATTGCCATGTGGTATGGCAGAGAGATGAATTGGGACACCAAAGCGGCAATGTACTGCTCCTATAATTTTTTCAACCTCAATCAACTGCCCACCTACTGTCTTGTTGGTACTCATCTTTTTCTTTTCTCTTAACGGGGCTCAATGTCAACCTCTCCTACAGTGAGTTTGCATCATTTCTCCAACCTTGGCAAGTATATATGCTAAGTTACATAATTCGCATGTGCATGTGTAAGATGGAGCGTGAGGGCATTTTGAAAAATTATGTGGCTAAGAGTATGCATACACAAACGTTCAGGGATCCCCTCTTTCCTGGAGAATTATTTAGTGATCTAATCCATACATTTAGCACTGAAGGCTACAGGAATAAGTGACGGATAAAAGGGCTGGGGCACCATGTTCCAAAGCCCCAATACCATCAAATATTTTCCCCTCTCTCCCATCCAAATAATTGAACATGATCCATTGAAGGATCATCACGTGGCAACCCAAATACCCAATTGGCTTTAAATAATTAATGCGGGACGCCACAAATCATTTTCACGAGGCCAATGCGAAATGTCTCTCTGGGGTCATGGTTTTGAGGTAGCCTGATGGATGGACCCTAACGCCCTTAGTCCTCTCCTGGGTAGACCTAAAAAGGAACCACCGTTAGTACCACCCAGCTGAAGTCAGTAGGAGGGCACTTCGATACCTAATTCAATAATTGAAGAAGAGAGCAGTGGAAAGTAGATCCCAAATTAGGAGTGGCGTACCTCTCTTAGGGCTTATCCCTTTGTTTGTATAGACGGTTTGTATTTGCTCTCTAAGTTGCTCGTGCACGTCATGTGCTTAACATCACGCGTAATTGCCTAAGTTAGTGACGTCATGGTGACGTTCGGCCAACACGTGGTCAGTCCCACGTGCCCGGAATGTGACACCATAAATATCTCCAACTGACTCTCGGGTCCTCATCCGTGTCAGGCATACCGTTGTTCAAGACTAATGCCACCGGATCCGGGTCCTAGGCTCCCTTCTGGACCATGCGGAACGGGTGGTATGTGGGCAACCATCCACTACTGTTTTGCCCATCTTGCTTCCAGGGGTTTGGGCTACCCGCTTTGGCAGAGCCATGGTAAGGCGGATTCGGCCATTGGTCAAACTGGGTCTGGCCCACTACAATCCCCATTGTGCCATGTCGACGTCTCGCTCCGACTCTGTATCATGCCATGTTTGACTGTGTCCAGTGTTAGTCTATCATATCTTCCATTCATTTCACATTCTCATAAAATTCATTGTTGCATGCTAACCGCAATATTTTAAAAACAATCACTTCAGAGCGCTCTTCTCTGTGTTCTCGCACTTGGTATTTTCACTAATCAATAAGTTGTATATCACAATTTTTTTTGTTATTATTCAAAAAAAAGTCGAATTTGTTAGTTTTGCTCCAGATTTTTATGCAATATTGGTTTGTCTCGGCGAGAGGAATCGAAAAAGTTAAAATTATGAAATTATGACTCTTACACAAATATTTTTGAAAATATCCAAGAAAAAGACCAAAAAAAAAAAAAAAAACTTTTTCAGCATATATACAAGATAAGTGGCACAACCATTTCTCCCAAACACTTACGCTAGTGATTAACTTATGTAGAATAATTTTTTGATTTTGTTTCTATTCAATTTTTTTTTGCATTTGTTAGTTTTACGCCAAATTTTTTATGCGATATTGGTTTGTCTCGACGAGAAGAATCGAAAAAGTAAAAAAAATTATAACTTTTACACAAGTATTTTGATAAATAAAAGCTCAAAAAATCAATTTTTTGAATGAAAACAAAACTTAAAAAATTGTAATGCATAAGTTAATCATTATCATGAAGACATGAACGGGTTGCTTCGCTATCGATTTATAGAGTAACACTCCTGAAAATGTCGCTTGTAAGGGTCTTATTTGGAAGTGTCGACGTGTAGGCCCGTGGGCCTAATTTTAGGCAATTAAGCGCAAGCAACAAATGTTAGGTTGGTGGGGGTGTGAACTGAACACAAATGATTGCACATATATTATATTCCTTTCACAATGACCAGTCCACATGTGGTTTAATTTTATTTTTTTTGGGGTAACGTAGAGTGTTTCTAAGCTAACTTGCGCGTACCACGGGACTAAATCTCTACGACCCCAATCAGCTTTTGCTAATCCAAAGGGTTTTTACGCAAGTGTGGGCTTAAGAGCTTTTTCGCAATGCAGAAAAGTTGAGACCTCACGTAGATTAATTTAATTAGTTATTATATGAATAGTTGGATCCGTTAATTAATTAGCATCCTACACAGCAACTTATTAATTACGAAGAGTCAATTAATGTCTGCGTCACCAACAATGGAGATCATCATACACTTAGACTATTGAAACGAAATAACTTGCAGTATTTTGTCCTTTTATATGACAAAATGGTGAATTAAGTATGAGAAATTGATGGTTGCCTGGACTGGGTACAACAAGGGCTGTGACCTCAACTCTTTATTCACTATCAACAAGAGAAATCAGATGATGTAAATCTTTTTAAGAGTTGGACTTCTCTACAATCCAATTCATGTTTAATTAAGTTCGTGCATAGATTGTAATTTCGTTATTATTAATGTATTTCTTGCTCTTTTGCCAAAAAAAATACTATATAGTATATATTACTAACGTTTAAGCTCGCTTAGAGCATCTCCAATCCATCTCCCATACATTCTTCATTTGAGAGACTCAAATTCACATTCTCCAATTTCATTTCTAAAACTCCAATGATTTTCTCCAATTCTTGAAATTTTAAATTTTAATTATGCATGGTCTCTAATAACAGTAGTATTGTTGAAAAGATTATCTCAAGATATGTTGCACCTTAAATAGTAGATGCCTCTACCACCTGGAGTAGTATTTAAGTTGGTTCAAGAGCTTACACTATCATGTCAAACTTTGGGACGAGTCTTCTTTTCACGAATCTCAACTGGAGTATATATGTTATTTCCCTCATTTTCACGTATCGAAATGTGAAACAGCACACATAAAAAAAAATTAATTGTACTTGCATTGTTTTTCCTTTGTGTAAACACGAATCTATCCAAAATTGTGCGTGCTTTTCGTGCTATAGTTCAATACTATATCGGTTCATCTGTTGTGTTATATGTTTTTTGTTTCCTAAAACTATCGTTCAAAAAAACTTTCAGTCGAAGTACCAAAAAAAAAAAAAAAAATCTTCCAGTAATAATCAAAAGTGAAATCTGGTACTCGATCCAGACCTTTTAGGTGAGAGAGATTCCTCCCTGTTTCAAATGGCTTGGATGAATACGAATATTTCATCTAGAGAGAAACTCTTGACTAAAAGGTTAAGAAAATGGTTACAAACTCTAGCTTGATATACTACAGTAATAAAATCGATAGTAATGAAAATTCTTTTGTCCAAAACAAACTAGTATTAGTGGAAAGATCAACGCCGGCCATCTCCAAATACTAAAGAATTTGGTGTACGTTATCACAAGAAAAATCATTACGAAAGGTATATAAGTATATTCGGATTTTGGTTGTGATCAGATCACCTCAATAATTTCTTTCTTTCTGTTCTTTATTTATTTTTATTTATTTTTATGGCATTTCCCTTTTTAAAGTTAAGTGATGAAAATGTCAACAGTTGGAAATAGCCCGCACACGAAACTAACACCAAAAACCAACACATAAATGGGAAACCCAATTAATAGCTCTATAATTTCATAACAAAAATAGTAGTACTAGTATTCTTTCCTGAAAATGTCTTTTTCCTTGAAATTAAATTGTTGGTTAATGCAAATCGAATGCAAACATATTTTGAACTTCGCTAGTGTATACTTGATTAGACTATGCATATACACTTCAAATTTCTCTCTGGCTAAACTTGTTTTAGAATTCGACTGGCTTATTTGCGCTTTAAATTCAAGCCGTAAGAAATAGTCATATCTAGCATTAAAGTTGTTCATTCCGACAATTAATAGTCCAAATAAAAACTCTGATCGATAGAAACAAATGTTTATCAGTCAGAGTCTTTTAACATATCTTAACCGTAAAAATAGTTTTTGACAAACCACTCTCAAAAGTCCTAACCCATACTACGTCCGTCAAATCCTTTAGGATTCATTCACAGTTTGTGATGAACTAGTCCGACTCCGTACCATGACAAATTATTAAAGTATTTGAGGTATGATAATAACACAAATACTTTTTTTACAACTACATTTTGGTGGCACTCTGTCATTGGATAATGAATGAGATGTGATTTTACAATGCTCAATGATACCAAGCATATGGACTTTCGGTTTGGTGTTGTGCAGTGAGGTGCACAATACCGTGCTACGCACTTTCGAGCCATCGGATTGTGCATCCGACGGCTCGAATCTCATATCGACAAACTACGATCGAGAGCCGTTCACTGCCGAGATGAGATTCGAGCCGTCAGATGCACGATCAGACCGCTCGGAGGTGCGCATCACGGTGCTTCGCGGTGCTGTGCACACCACTGCACAACACCACCCCCCATTAAAATATTGTGTTAGTACTGTAATAGATTTTGGCTGCTGATTTTGGGCAAAATAAATTTGTAGGAAAGCGACGTTAACAAAAAAAAAAAAAAGTGGCAAAATCATTTCCCTAGATTTTCTCTTTATAATTTTCCTTTTCCCTAAAGGTCACGTGGCAATTGACTCTCTATTTCTTCTTCCTTTTTTTTTCCTTTTTGATGAAATCATTATTTTAGATTTTGCTAAATAGTAAAAATGAGTTAATAATTCCATATTACAGCGTAAAACCAAAATTCCCCTTTTGTATTTGGTTGTGTGGATGGAGCCGCCGGAGCTGTGGCTCTCTCTCTCTCGATCTGAGCCTCTTCTCTCTCTACAGCACAAAAACAAGATTTCTCTTGCAACTTTCCAGCCGTACATAGTTTGATCTGTGCCACATATCTGTATACCTGTATCTATATCCATATACTCTTCTTCTTCTTCTTCTACTTCGTCGTTTCTGTCGAACTTCTCCATCTCCATGTACAGCTTCGATTTTGCTTCTGTTTTCTACTTTCATTCACAAAATTGCTACTGCGTAAATAGAGCTTGAATTGTTTTGCCACCAGTCTCATTCTGTACTTCTCCCAACTAAATTGAGCTCTGAACTTTTTGAAACTACGAAGCCAACTCTTGCGTTTGTGGCGCTGAGTTGACCCCCGATCTCCTGCTTTGCTGTATGTGCTAGTGTTATAGTCCGAGCCTGAGGCTCGGGATTTGAACCATGACGTCAGATAACGAGCAACAGGCTTGGATCGAAGAGGAGGCCAAACCGAACGTTTCCTATTTGCACAAGTTTCGGCTCTATGAGACTCGCTCGGTACGTTTCCATGACCTGATTTTGAATTTTGTGAAGTTTACTTAGAGATTTGATTTGTTGCCTTGACTTTTAACTAGCAAGTTTAACTAACTCATTGATCACATAATGTATCTATGTCTGTTTGTGTCCAATTTTCATTGATTCACTCGATGTTATCCGAAGGTTATGACTTCGATTTGAATACGTTTGTTATGGGGATTTGCTCTGTTGAATTTTGGATTTGAACTGCTAGTGCATTATGTATGTTCATGCTGACAGAAAACGGTATGCAAACAAAATTTTCATATGAGAAACTCGTTCGGAACAAGTGGTAGCACGTCCGGAAATTCTGAGTCAAGTAATGGTCATCTCTCTTCAATCGATGAAATCGTATCCAAAATAAAATAAAATTGTACACAATGCCAAAAGTTGTCTTTCTTGCTGCTTCTTCTTTTGGACTTTGTGATGCCGTTTTTTTCTTTCTATCTTTGTGGCGTAGCGTGGAGTAATTGAAGTGGCTCCCTCGTAGGAAATTCATAAATTAATGAAGGAAAAAACATATGATGTGCAGAAAAAATAGATTTCAGCTTCATGATGACTGGAAGGGAATAAATTGAAACCAACATTGCAATAGAAGGAGTTTGGGGGAGTTATGTTCCGTTTTTATAGCCCTGCATGGACAATTTATGTGAGATTGGTTTGGCAACCTCGTTTAGGAAGTACACTTTGTCTATCACATCATGCATGCTAATTAGTTTGTTTAGAGGCTGTTGATAGTTGTTACCGATTCACTTGAGAATTTATTCCTTGAAATTTAAGTCTGCTATATAGACTCTAGACAGGTCCATATTCTTCTTCTGATCACAACCAGAAGTAATTCTGTCATTAATTAATCACTCTTCCAAATGCTTCTTGTTATTTTCAATTTAGGTATTGGTTTCTTTCACTTGAACTATCTGCATATTATGACAATGTATCGCTAGGCATTAACTATCGAGGTTTGTTGTTTTGAGATACGAACAAAGGTAAAGAAATTCGTATTCTGCACAGCTGCAGAATACCCAATGGGATGTTCACATGGATCGTCCACCTCCCTGAACGGAGGCTTTGACTCGTTTCACTGGAATTGGTCCTGCAACAGCATATCTTCCTAGTAAATGCTTTAAATTCAAAGAAAGATAATTCCTACTGCAACCTGGATTAGATGTCACTTTTTTTCCTTTGGAGTTACCTTAATTTCAAATCTTCTTTTCTTTAGTGATTTGATTGGTTGAGTTCTGTTCACTGTTCTTTGCCACGTTAGGCCGAATCCAAACATAGCCTCGGGGCTGTCCCCAGCAACCATGAGGGTGGATTGGGCTAGCCATGTTAGGCCGAACTCAGTGCGCTCAAGACGGAGTAAAGTCGAGAGGAGGAGGAGGACCGAGCCGAAGGGTCCTCCGGTTTGAGTCGCTCGGTAAGATACCCGTACTCAGGGGTTTGGGTCGGTCTGTTGGGTCGGCCGGGTATCCGATGACAGTTTGACCCGAAGTGTGGTCCCCATTGGGAATACCCCTCCAGCGGGTTCTAGAAGTGTCTACGGGCTTCAGGAGCTAGGACAACGTAAGCAAGATGTCATAGAGATCTCAACGAGCTTAAGGCGGTGTATGGTGACATCACAAGCACATGTTGGAAGAGAGCCCAAGAGTAAGATATGTTCTCACACCCACCTAAAGTACTCTCTCCCTCTCCAATATACTAACTTGACCGTCGGAGGGGCAAAGGGTGGACCACCACCTCTCGCCTTGGTGCAAGTTACACGGAGGAGCACAGGGAGAGGCGATCCAAAGGAGCTAGCGGAAACCACCACACCACAATTGGCATTGTTGCCGGGGAATCTTCCCTATACGTTGGTTTACGTAGCTCTTCGGAGGTTTTTCTGAGAATTCTTGGTGGGTAGAGGGGGCTAGATGGATGGTGTGATAGACTCGGTCTTACAATAGAAGACTTAAAAAAGTGTTGGAAAAAGAGCATGCATCCAAAAGAAATTGGGGCTATGGCCCCCTGTTTAAACTATATTCTTTACTTGGGCTAAATCCAAGTTCGAATGCTAATTGCCGAATAGATATGCGTCATCATGAGGCTTCAGCCGGTTTGTCATTCTCCGAGCGCATAAGGCTTTGGTCGGTTTATCATGCTCGGAGCGGATGAGGCTTCAGCTAGTATTTTGAACTTCTTTATAATTTTCAGCTGCTTGGCCGAGCAGACGAGGCTTCGGCCAGTTTATAAATTTCTTTATCATTCTCGGTGGAACGGCCGAGCTTGAACGATTCTTCGGCCAGTTTATGAATTTGTTGATCATTCTCAGTGGAAAGGCCGAGCGAGTGAGGCTTCAACCGGTTTGTAAAGTTGTTTATTATTCTTGGTAGTATGGCCAAGCTTGAACGAGGCTTCGGCCGATTTATAAATTTGTTGATCATTCTTGGTGGAACGGTCGAGCGAGTGAGGCTTCGGCCGATTTTAAAATATCCTTGATATTCTCAGTGGCATGGCCGAGCGCGAAAGAGGCTTTCGCCGGTTTGTAAATATCCTTATCTTTCTCAGTGCAACGGCTGAGTAGACGAGGCTTCGGCCGATTTATAAGTTTCTGTATTATTCTTGGTGGTATGGCCGAGCGGATGAGGCTTCGACCGGTTTGTAAATCTCTTCTTCATTCTCGGTGGCATGGCTGAGCGTATTGAAACTTGTTTATCATTTTCGGCAGAATTGTCGGGGCTGCCTTCGATGAATAGAGTCGTGACCGACCATGGTTGGTGGTTAAATCTGGGGCTGGAGGTTCCTATCATATGGAAAGTTGCCTGGATCGATGCTAAAGAATGGGGCTCCAACGACAAAGTTTTAACTCTTCACTTTCAAAGAGGACTGCTCCGGTTTTGTGAAGAGGATAGTCCGGTTTTCATCATACGGTAATGCAAAAAATATCAAGGACCGTTCCGGTTTATTGAGAGGACGGACTGGTTTTTAAGTGCAAGAAGAATGGGCCTTTGAGGACCCGATGGTCCAGTTTGAGAGACATGGATTCGGTCCCACTGAACGGTTCAACTCCTCGTGCCCACGGAAGGTGCACGAGAAGTTGAAGGGCTATTATGGTGGGCCGGATCCGAACATAGCCTTGGGGTGCACCCCAGCAACCATGAGGGTGGATCGGGCTAGCCACGTTAGGCCGAACTCAGTGTGCTCAGGGTGTTACAAGACGGAGTAAAATCGAGCGGAGGTGAAGGACCGAGCCGAAGGGTCCTCCGGTTTGAGTCGTTCGGTAAGAGACCCGTACCCTGGGGGTTCAGGTCGGTATGTCGGGTCGGCCGGATATCCAATGACGGTCCTACCCGAGGTGTGGTCCCCATTGGGAATACCCCTCTAGCGGGTTCTAGAAGTGTCTACGGGCTTCCGGAGCTAAAGGCGTTGTATGGTGACATCACAGGCACGTGTTGGGCATGCCCTGGCTTGGAGAGCAAGTACCCCTGTCCTATAAATAGGAGAAGAGAGCCCAAGAGTAAGGTATGTTCTCACACCCACCTAAAGTACTTTCTCTCTCCAGTATACTCATTTGACCGTCGGAGGGGCAAAGGGTGGACCACCACCTCTCGCCTTGGTGCAAGTTACGCGGAGGAGCATGGAGAGAGGTGATCCAGAGAAGCTAGCAGAAACCACCACACCACAATTGGCGCCATTGCCAGGGAATCTTCCCTATACGTTGGTTTACGTAGCTCTTCAGAGGTTTTTTTGAGAATTCTCAGTGGGTAGTAGGGGCTAGATGGATGGTGTGATAGACTTGGTCTTACGATATAAGACTTAAAAAAGTGTTGGAAAAAGTGCATGCATCCAAAAGAAATTGGGGCTACGACCCCTTGTTTAAAACTATATTCTTTACTTGGCTAAATCCAAGTTCGAATGCTAATTGCCGAATAGATATGCGTCATCATGAGGCTTCGGCCGGTTTGTCATTCTCCGAGCTCATAAGGCTTTAGTCGGTTTATCATGCTCGGAGCAGATGAGGCTTCGGCCGGTATTTTGAACTTCTTTATAATTTTCGGTGGCTTGGTCGAGCGGACGAGGCTTCGGCCGGTTTATAAATTTCTTTATCGTTCTCAGTGGAACGGCCGAGCTTGAACGAGGCTTCGGCCGGTTTATAAATTTGTTGATCATTCTCGGTGGAATGGCCAAGCTAGTGAGGCTTCGGCCGGTTTGTAAAGTTGTTTATTTTTCTCGGTGGAAAGGCCGAGCGAATGAGGCCTTGGCTGGTTTGTAAATACCCTTTTTATTCTCGGTGGTATGACCGAGCCCGAACGAGGCTTCGGCTGGTTTGAAAATATCTTTATTATTCTCAGTGGCATGGCTGGGCATGGCTGAGCGGGAATGAGGCTTTGGCCGGTTTGTAAATATCCTTATCATTCTCAGTGCAACGGCCGAGCAGACGAGGCTTTGGCAGGCTTATAAGTTTCCGTATCATTCTTGGTGGTATGGCCGAGCGGATGAGGCTTCGACCTATTTGTAAATCTCTTCCTCATTCTCGGTGGCATGGCCGAGCATATTGAAACTTGTTTATCATTCTCTGCAAAATTGCCGGGGCTGCCTTCGATGAATAGAGTTCGTGGCTGACCATGATTGGTGGTTAAATCCGGGGCTGAAGGTTCCTATCATATGGAAAGTTGCTTGGATCGATGCTAAAGAAAGGGGCTCCAACGGCAGAGTTTTAACTCTTCACTTTCAAAGAGGACTGCTCCAGTTTGTGAAGAGGACGGTACAATTTTCATCATATGGTAATGCAAAAATTATCAAGGACCGCTCTAGTTTATTGGGAGGACGGTCCGGTTTTTAAGCGCAACAAGAATGGGTCTTTGAGGACCCAATGGTCCGGCTTGAGAGACATGGATTCGGTCCCACTGAACGGTTAAACTCCTCGTGCCTGCGGAAGGTGCACGAGAAGTTGAGGAGCTATTGTGGTGGGCCGAATCCGAACATAGCCTCAGGGCGGACCCCAGCAACCATGAGGGTGGATCGGGCTAGCCACGTTAGGCCGAACTTAGTGTGCTTGGGGCGTTACAAGACAGAGTAAAGTCGAGCGGAGGAGGAGGACCGAGCCGAAGGGTCGTCCGGTTTGAGTCGCTCGGTAAGAGACCCGTACCCTGGGGTTCGGGTCGGTTTGTCGGGTCAGCTGGATATCCAATGACGGTCCGACCCGAGGTGTGGTCCCCATTGGGAATACCCCTCCAACGGGTTCTATAAGTGCCTACGGGCTTCTGGAGCTAGGGCAGACGTATGCAAGATGTCATTGAGCTTAAGGCGGTGTATGGTGACATCACAGGCACATGTTGGGCATACCCTGGCTTGGGGAGCCAGTTCCCCTGTCCTATAAATAGGAGAAGAGAGCCCTAGAGTAAGGTATGTTCTCACACTCACCTAAAGTACTCTCTCTCTCTCTCCAGTTTACTAACTTGGGGAGCCAGTTCCCCTGTCCTATAAATAGGACAAGGGGTCAAGGGTGGACCACCACCTCTCGCCTTGGTTTAGGTTACGCGGAGAGCACGGAGAGAGGCGATCCGGAGGAGCTAGCGGAAACCACCACACCACAATGTTCACATGGTCCACCTCTCTGAACGGAGGCATTGACTCGTTTCACTGGAATTGGTCCTGCAACAGCATATCTTCCTAGTAAATGCTTTAAATTCAAAGAAAGATAATTCCTACTGCAACCTGGATTAGATGTCACTTTTTTTCCTTTGGAGTTACCTTAATTTCAAATCTTCTTTTCACTGTTCTGTTCACTGTTCACTGTTCCTTTGGAGTTACCTTGATTGGTCGAGTTCTGTTCACTGTTCTTCACTATCCTGTTTGACTTGCACCTTATCATGCACTTGTCATCTATTTATTGCTTGAAAGCCTCTTTTGTAAATTGTTGGGGTTGATATCACTAGAGTTAGACAATTTACTTACGCTATTTGCATGCAACAGAACTTTTATGTGATTGGACGGGATAAGAACAGAACTATCTGGAGAGTGTTGAAGATTGATAGGTTAGAACCTTCTGATCTAAATATTCTCGAGGATTCTACAACGTACTCTGAAATCGAATGCTCTGATCTGCTAAGACGAATACACGAAGGAAATAAGTCAACGGGTGGGCTTAAATTTGTCACAGCCTGTTATGGAATTGTTGGTATGTGATATCTGCAAGTTTTTTTTTTAACCATAACAAACTCTTATTTTGTTTTCCGTAAATCTGATTGTTGTTTCTCTGATTTAGGGTTCATAAAGTTCTTGGGGCCTTATTACATGCTGCTTATAACAAAAAGAACGAAGATCGGCACGATCTGTGGGCATGCGGTATATGCCATTTCCAAGAGCGAGATGATTCCAATTCCGAATCCTACTGTGCGGTCCACTATGGGTTTTTCTAAGAATGAGAACAGGTCTTTTGTCAATTCTGCCTGTAAATGTAAAATGTCACTGGTCCTTCTAAGGATATCTAAGCGAAAGGGATTCAGAAACACTTGGCCCTTTGTGTATAGATGATAGTTTTATTCTATTGTGGTTGTTTGATTTCCATTTCGATTCAATTATTTTTTGGACTTAAAGTCCGAGTTTGGACTTTGACCTTTGATAATAGCAGGTTCTCCACTGTGCCGGTAATCTTTATGCCACTATTGTATATGCACCCTTCAGTTTTATATCACCATATGATCGTTCACTTCAAAGTAATAATGTGTTCATCCAATTATTTCCGTTCGTCTTTTATACCACCACATGGAATACGTCTATTCAATATGTGAACTCATGGAATATTAGATGTCACCATATGCATCCTTTCTAGCGAATGTTGTCCATAGACTATTGCCAGTTCCTTTCTTGCGACCGTACCGGGACAAAGTTCATTGGTGTTAGGATGTAAATATAACTTGTTGAATGAGGCAAGGTATCATCCGTGTTTCAGGGGAAATGTTAATTTCATTTTCTTTTCATCTTCTGTCCTTGAGAATCTAAGCAGAAAGGTCTTTCATTCCTTAGTATTTCCGCTTTAACTAGTGTTGGGATTTCTGCTTATTTGCTTTGCCTTTGCTTTCTTGTTGATGGCATAGATACAAGAAGCTCCTATGCGCAGTGGATCTTACAAAGGACTTCTTTTTTAGCTACTCGTATCATGTCATGCGTAGCCTTCAGAAGAATCTATGTAGTCATGAGACAGGACAAATTCTTTATGAAACAATGTTTGTCTGGAATGAGTTCCTAACTCGTGGAATCCGCAATCACCTCAAAAATACTCTGTGGACTGTTGCGTTGGTACATGGCTTCTTTAAACAGGTATTGGCTTTCTTTTGGGTTAGCCCATTGTAGATATTTAAATTGTTTTATATCATTAGTTTGTGATTTATTCATGTAGAGTTGTTTTGGACCTCTTTATAGCGTTGTATTGCTCTAAGGACACAGGTTGCTGCAGTAGAACTATTTATGAAAACCATTTTTTGGAGTTATTTTTTCTTCTTTCAAGAGTCTATTGGGCTCTTCTTTACATCTTGGGGATTTCAATAGTCATAACTGGGATGTGTCATTTTTTTCCCTCAAGCATTGTTCTTGATTCGAACTGTTTCCCCACCTGTTTTGTAAGAGAGTGCAGTAAAGTGTAACTCACACAATGAAGAGTATACGTCCATGTTTTTAACCAGCTAACCCAAGGGTAGCCTTGGCCAGCTTTGCGGTTTATGCAAATGGTCAAACCTTCTTCTTCTTTTTAATGATTGAAATGGATTTACTGAAACATGAAAGTATATGGTTTCCTCTTTGAAGTTTGACTTCAAACTTTCATAATTATGGAACGAAGTTTTCCATGTTGTAATACCAGGTCAAACTTTCTATATCTGGAAGGTACTTCAAGCTAACCCTCATTGCGAGACGATCACGTCATTTTGCTGGCACCAGGTTAGGATATTTGTGGAGTGCTTAAATTATGCCTTCTTTATGAGATAAGTAATGATGTACAATAATGAATGTAATCATGTAGTCTTAATGCAGCTTAAAATTTGCATATTTTGCTTTCCGTCGTACTCTATGCTCCAAAAAGGGAACAAAAATACCCCATTCATGCCATGTCTTGCAATATCAAGTCTGTCTAGAAGGCCTCTTGAGTGTAATGCCTTCACTTTTAAGGTATCTAGAGGCCTCTGAGATACCGTTCTTAAACCAGAAAGTTGTTCTAGTAGGTTCCTTTGGATTGCCAGTTTGTAAAGTACTGCATGAATATCCTCATCCTTCTACAACAGATTCTTTCTCGCTAACTCTATTATCGTCTTTGTTGTTGTTGTTGTTGTTGTTTGCTTTTCATGTGTAGATACTTGAAACGAGGAGTAAATGAGAAGGGTCGAGTAGCTAATGACGTTGAAACAGAACAGATTGCATTTGAAGATGTTCCTGAAGGATGTCCGATTCGCATAAGTTCTGTTGTGCAGAACCGCGGTTCGATACCCCTTTTCTGGTCACAAGAAACTTCGAGAATGAATATTAAACCAGACATCATATGTATGATTTGACCACACTGAACTCTTGTATTAGAGATTATAGTTTTTTGTCATGTTTTGCTAGCATTTTTTTTGTTTCCAGTATCAAAGAAGGATCATAAGTACCAAGCGACGCGACTTCACTTTGAGAATCTTGTCAAGAGATATGGAAATCCAGTTATCATTTTGAATTTGATAAAGGTAGGCCTTTGTGCATTAACCAATGGATCACTTGTAGCATTTTATAGCGTTTTTTGCTCTTTCTGATTTGGATCTTCAATCTCCTTTTATTTTGCCTTTTCTGTTTAAAGACTCGTGAGAAGAAGCCCCGCGAATCTATTCTGCGTGCGGAGTTTGGGAATGCCATTGCTTTAATTAATAAAGATTTAACCGGAGAGAACCGCTTGAAGTTCCTTCATTTGGATCTGAATAAATACTCTAAAAAGTAAGTCATTAAAAGCAACTTCTCCGTGATCAGTTCTGATTCTTCTTACTCCTACCCCAAGTATGGTTTTAGACATGACCTGATTCTTTTTCGTTTGTATTTCTTCCAGCAAAGCAATAGATGTGCTGGCTCTTTTACGGAAAGTGGCTGCATATGCATTGAATTTCACTGGCTTCTTTTATTGTCAAGTAGCACCAACTTCAGGCACGAAGGGACTGATTAATTGGTCATACTTCCAGTAAGTCAATGTAGAGGTAGCTTTGTTCGTCATATGATAGCCCTTCATTTTCTTTTTTTCTATATTGTTCATATCACAACTATAGCATCTGTCTTACCATTTCACGTGGTCGATGTACAACATTTTACATTGCTTGGAATGTATGGATGTTTTTCTTAGCTTGGAACGTGCCAACAAGATATCAAGATTGCCTTGGGCATGATTGCTGCCTTTCACCTTTCTAAGCCTTACACGGCTTCTAATAATAAAACGTTGGCAATTAACAAATTTATTTATGTGATGTTATACAAGGGACCATATTTTTCTTACGGGAGAGTTTTCAGTTAAACACTTGCTTATTCACTTCTCATTTTTGGTGATGATGACCATATTAGCTACAGAATCTATTGGAAAGAAGAAGGAATTGTATTCAAGATGACAGTACTGACGATGCAATCTATTGTGATCCTTATCCACTCTCCGTTTAAACCCGTTTGACTTCAGCACTGCAACCCTGGCAGAGCTTGGTTCGGTGTGAGCGTGTTTGCCGTTTGTTGGAGAGCTTGATATGTATTGTGCCATTGTTTCACTTTCATCCCTTCCCCACTTTTCTTCGGTTTTTTATTTGCAATTAGAATTACTTGTGAAACAGTAGCCTGTTTGTTTATAAATGTCGCCTATCTCATATATTACACTGTCAGATTCCAAAACATCTAACTTTTGACATCTTTTAACTTTAAACAATTGTTTTGTAACTCGCAAATGTGGGGATGGAAAAAGTTATGTAGATGTTTACTTAAACATTATAATTGATGATTTGTAAGTGTCATCCTCAATGAGAGTTGTGTTGCAGGGACTTTCAAACTATTTAGGGAATCTCTGCTTGCTGAGAATCTATCTCGGGGAGGCAATGTCCTAGTTATTTGCTTTCACTTTTGCTTGCAGATACTTAGCTAATAGCTATTAACAATTCTGAGAAAAATTTGATGCAGGAACAATTATAATGGTGACTTCTCCGTACAGAACCTTTGTGATACCAAAATGGGTGTTAACGGCGAAACAGATGATACTAGTAGTAGCATTGATAAGTGTGGAAAACGCTTTGTCAAGCCTCCAATGTTTCAGAAAGGGGTCCTAAGAACCAATTGCATAGACTGTTTAGATCGCACGAATGTTGCTCAATTTGCATTTGGGTTGGTTTCTCTCGGGCATCAGCTGCATGCCTTGGGATTTACAGACGACCCCATTATTGGTATGGATTGCCCTTTGGCAGATGACTTAATGAGTCTATATGAGACAATGGGTGACACGCTTGCACTGCAATATGGTGGATCCGCAGCACACAATAAGGTAATCCTTCAAATGGTGGCACTATGAGATATTTATACGTTTATGTGTCCGCAGAGCGATTGATATGTCAAAACATATTTGCATCCCACAAAGCTAGAGAACCTCAGTTGAAGTCCAGTAAAAATTGCATGAGTCACTGAGGCTGTGAGAATGGCTTTGTTGATAGCTTTTGTTAATAAATTTCTAGATTGTAACGAACTACCATTTTGCGTAATTTGTGTGTTGCTGATGACACATCAGAATCTCTGAGATTTTGCTTTTAACTTGGAACAGTGAAAGAAAGGGCGTAGTATCTTAGATTCTTCTCCACTCGTCGTCATTGGATAGTGGTTAATGTTTTGCCAAAAATCCACATTGTCTTGGAATTCAACATAGTGTTGCTTAGTTCCCAATGATTTGTGTAGTTTTTAAGATTAAGCGCTACCATTGCACAGCTGTTTTTGTATTTAAAACATCGTTTGGGTGAAGAATGCCCATTGTACAAACATGATGGTTTTCGGAGAACCAGAATGTTGACAAATTAAAGGAATTACAAGGAAGCTTTTGAAATTTGAAATAAGATGAGTAACAGCGTAAGTAGAATTACAACTCTGTGCCCTGTCATCGAACTTCCAGCTCGACGTGTAATTACCAATTAGCATCTGTATATGTGCTTATCTTCCATTCTAACCTTCTAAATTCATTTCCTTCATGTACCTCCACTGTGTTATGATATACAAAGTGGGTAAGCAGCCCCCAGCAGGATCTTCATTGGATCTGGGTTCACAAATCCATTACGTGTTTCCCTTTCTCATCACATCCCCAAACAAGGCCCTATTCAACATTTTCTTTTTCTTTTTTTGAAGATCTTTTAATTCCTTAAATTTTGTCTTTATCCTCATGTAAGTCCAGCAATGCTTTCTTGGTGCACATTGTTGTAGATTTGGTAATGCTTTCTGCCATCCTTATGTGTTTGCATATTGTCAGATATTCTCCCAGAGGAGAGGTCACTGGAAAGCAGCAGTTCAGTCCCAAGAGTTCCTTAGAACTCTACAGCGATACTACAGTAATGCCTACATGGACGCTGAGAAGCAAGATGCAATCAATGTGTAAGTCCGATGCACTTGCATTGGCAGAAGTTCATGCATTTGTAGGTTGCATTTGGTGTATACTGGGGAAATAGGTTTTGGTGTATACTGGGGAAATAGGCTTGGCAGTGGGACTTATTAACTTAGCACTATGTGATCACTTCATTAAACTAACTTCCCCACTCTTTTTTCCTGTTCCCTGGAAGAAGGTGATTTTGTATGGGATAGAATAGAGTATTACACTGAAAACTTCTTTTCTTCGGAAGAACATTTTTTTAACTCTATCCATTGATGTTGGGTACTAGCAGTAACTTTCTGCCCTTAATTCGCTTGATTTTTGAGCAGGTTCTTGGGGCATTTCCAGCCACAACAGGGTAAACCAGCTCTTTGGGAACTGGATTCAGATCAGCATTACAGTATCGGAAGGCTTAGTTTTAAAGATGAAAATGGGAGGTATGAGTGTTGTGATTTTATAGTCCAATTGTCTACTAATGTTAAGCAGATGTCGGGTAGATATAATATCAAAATCGAGATAATTTAGTCCAATCCACAATTAACAATTTATTTGTTGAACTGCCCAACAAGTTCCATTTTGCACTGTACTTGCAGCTTGACAAGGTTTCCCACATTGAGTGTAGCAGATGAGTTCGGTATCTTCATTTGTAAACCATCCATCTGAGCTAGTGCTGTGGCTAGATTTAACCCATCCATCTGAGTTAGTGCGGTAGCTAGATTGAGGAGTTATATACAACTCCATACAAATCCCGGAGCATTGGAGGGGCCATGGCATCCCTCTGCTACCCTTGGTGTGCACCATTGGATGGTATCATTTTGTCTACACTGTATAGATCGAATCAGTGTTCTATGCAATGATGACTAATTAATAGGGATGATAAACAAAATTATAAAAGAAGGAAAACAGAAGTACATGAGCTAAATTAGTTTTGTATTTAAGAACTATACAGTCATGAAATTTTAACTTTGGAGAAAATATTCATCTCTCTCTCACACACACTCGTGTGCGCGCAACATGCACATGCACAATGCAAGCAAGCTCACATACATGCGTATAAACGTACATTTTTCTTCTTGTAAGTATTTTGTCTAAACTCTAATCACTCTCACACTTTCTTCCTTCCCCACCACGTGTCGCCTAGAACTTCAATTACTGTCACATGTTTGTCCCTTATACTGTACATATTTCCTTAAATCTTCAATCCCAACCAGAGAAATGGAAGACTGTGGCTTGTAACTTCTTTATTCTTCTGGAAACCCAAACCCATGAGTTTCTTTGGCCCTCTATTTGATTGAATAACCTCAGTCAATCATCCATGCCTGGTTGGCTCATTGGGTCGGATAGCATTTTTAAATGTTCTATGTGTTTGTTTGCACATAGGAAACAAAATAATTGTGATATCTATTTTTTCTTTCGAAAAAGTTGTTTAATTTACTTTCTTTCTTTTTTGCATAGATCAATTCTGAAGAGGTCACTGTCAGACGGCAACATTCCTTGTGAAAGCAACTCACCACTTGAAGTGACTGATGTTGGGCAGATGGAAGAGCACAACCAGTCTTTTCCTCATAACATGCATGATGGTAACAAGGATCTTTCGGAGTCCACACCAGAAATCTCTACTTGTGAAAGTGAATTATCTTATACCAGGTGAGCTTACACAACAATCTTCTGAATCTGTTACATTGAGTAGCTCTTTTTCATCATACTATGCGACTCTACCAGTGCATCTGGAGCTTTCCCATTATTTGTTTTCCCTGCGCTAACATAACAGCCAAAATCATTGATCTGATTGACATAATTTTCAAGAATAAAGTAGCAGGTTCTGATAAAATACGATGTTCGAAATTGTCAGGGTCAATCTGTTGAAACCCCATTTTTGGACCTGCCATGTAGTCCACCTTTACCAGTGGTGTGCTCTTATAGACTGAAAGCTGGACCAAAAGGTGATGAGCCTCAAAAACTTTAGCAGCATCTAATGCTTTTAACGAGCTGGACTCATCAGGAGTGATCAAGTCGGATGACTGAGATCTCAGAATTGGCCCGAAGACATGATTGGTGATTTTGATAAGGGGTCACATTTCCGATAACTAACATGTTGGTTTTGACTTGTCAGTTAAGTTTCATGAGGTATGCCATATGGTATTTGTTGAACTTAAATGTATATAGGAAGAAGTGCCAAGCATGGTGGAAAACCTAGCCAATGATAGTCCTCAAGCCTGGGATCCTTCAACGTCAACATGGTTTTTGGTGTTTCACATGATCAACCCGTTGTTCTCACCACTTGAGTCTTGGACACAGAGCTGTGGCTACGTATTAGGAAAATAGTTGTGCTCCTCGTATTTGCTAACTCATCAGTGCAAGTAGATAATACTGAATGCCAGATTCTTGGAAACTCCTTTCAAATTACCAAGTCTCCTAACAGAAATAACAACCACCGTGGTTCTAAACATATCATATATGCATATCCAGCATCATATTTCCATGCATGTGTGTGATTATTTGTAAACACACATGTCATGATAATGTGCATTGCTTTTGTTCAACTGTTCTAATTTCGGTATAGATGGATATATGGGCTCATAGATAAATATTTCTTTTTTTATTCCTTTTCAAAATGCTTTTGATATGTGCATATAAACTAAAGCTCATATTATCTCCTGCATGGCCTAGGTTCAGAACCGTTATGCTCTTAACTGGTTATCCTTTCTAGAGACTTTGATCTTCTTTTGTTTATTCTTGTGAACAACTATAGTGGAACCCAGTTCTGCACGGGGAGGTGCAGTTAGTAAAGGCAGTCAAATTTGTATCCCCACATGGTAGGCTATGGTTTTATTATGTTGCGATGTACCTCTAATTAATTGATTGTCCTGTGTAGGTATACACCCTCAATGTCTTCTAGGCGGCTTTTCCCTGATATGCAGCCCGATCAATGTCTAGAAAGTGATTGTAATTGTTTTGATGGACGCCGGGATTCATTCAACTGCTCAAATTTTATTGATGTGGATTGGCTTTCTTCTTCTGGAAATTCATGTGAAGAAGACGCATTTGAAAGGTGATCATGAGATACTGTTAAATAATGGTTCTTGTTATACAGTTCTGCTAGATGTTATGAGAAGAAATTTGTTCCATACTGAATCGCTGTCCACCTGCACCACTTCATTTGTTTGCAATGGCCGTCACTTCCACCCCAATTTCCTTTCTTGTCATAACCTTGCCTGTGTAACAACCCCAATGTCACTGTTGTCACCACGTTATGACTTCTTGGTCCTCAACACTAGAATCAGTTTGTACTCCTTTCATGTAGTGGTTTACTATCACGACATTTGCAATGCAGCATCAGGAATGAAGGCAAAGACTCTCCTCACTGTCTTCCAATCAATTGTTTGTGTTATTCTTCTCCTGTCATGTCCTAATTTTATAAAAGACCATCCATCTCAACCTAAGATAAGCATAAACGCTCGAGCATCATAGTTTTTGAAATGCTTTGGTTGAACATACATACTTCAGACGCAATCCCGCAGCCAATACTTTTACCTGAGTGCATGTGTAATACTTTAGATGGGTTCCGTTATGTTGTTGTTATGTTGTATGTGTAATAGCTGTCAAGTAAGATGCATGAATCTAGCAACGTGTAAGAAATGTGTGGAAGATTTCTTCGTCTATTGTTTTTACTTGGGAACTTGACAATGTTCCTTCCATATTCTGATATTTTAAAGCTGTATGCAATGCTTGCAGATCTACACTCATAAGCTCACCTATTGCTGGTGTATCATCTGATAGTGTTTTAACTGGACTTAAAATGGAATCAGGCGTTTCTCCAAGTGAGTCTGGGAAGGTCAGTGATCTATTGTTGACACTTTCATTACAATATTGAACTTAAACTGCAATCTGAAATATGCTATCCATACAATTTTGGGTACCCATCACGTATAATGGTTAGAATCTCAGATCCATTCTTCTTCAGGCTGGGGGATCAACAACCTCTCCCAATAGAATAAGTTGAAAAGTGCTAGAGGTGAGGTGGTAACCTCCTATTTCATCCTCAACTCACACATTTGCAAGTTTTTTGGGAGCTCGTATCAAGTTGAAACGTCAAACAATGAGTTGAAATTGTGCTTAGTGATATGTGAGTAGTTTTTACAACCATCATGGAACAACGTTGTAGTTATGTTGGTTGCTACTATATTCCTCTATGGCCAGAAGGTGTAAGCTACGATGATATTCATTATATGGGTTACTCTATTGTTCTTCGAATAGGAACATTTGTTTTGGAACATGCACAATTTATCCCTTAACTGAAATATCTCTAGTTCTTTCTAGTTTTAAATTATTTTTATTTTCTATTGAGCCCTTTTGCGAAGAAAGCCCATTGGAACTGATTTCAATTGTTGTGCTGGACAGAGTTCAGACGTTATCGCCGAATTTTCTGATAACTTCGTGCGCTGGGTTAACTACAGCGAGATGCTGTTCCCCTGAAGTTTTGCTGAAGCTTTTACATCCAGATTTTTATTTCTTGCCAACATCATCATCTGATTCAATCTACTCATCCGAAGGATGTGGAGTTCTCAACAGAAAATTAAATTGCGGGAGATCGGCTTTAGAACAAAGATATATTCTTTTGAACAAAGATGTTCATGCCTTGTGAATTTGCAGCATTTTATTATTGATTGATAACAACAAAGGAAAGTAAGTTCAAGTAGATAGAAGCAACTTACTGTTTTTCTTCTTTGATCTTTCAGTTCCTCCTGTGTATAAACTTGGAATTTCATCCTTGTAAATATTTTACAAGTACTTATGCAGACTTATAGAGCTCCAATTCGTCACTTTCTTCTGTCATTGCCTTGTATTAATAAAATGTAATGGTCTAATGTTAGAGCAAGTCTAATGGTGGGATGGAAAATGAGGGGTTGGATGGTTATTTCAGTATGAAAATTGGTTAAAAGTTAGTTGGAGGGATAATGGAACTCATCCCTCTCCAATGGTGAGTTCTATAATAGAACCAAAGAGTCTTATAGTTAACTGACTTTCTCTCCACCTTATTTCTTCCAAATCAATTCAACTACTACTTCCATTAAAAAATAATACTATTAATTATATTAAAAAAATAAATATCTTTAACTTTTAAATTCCGTCCTAATTTTTTTTCCTCCTATTTTTTCCTCCACCTAATTTCCAACGAATATCGGTAACTATGGTCTGTCATTTTTTGGTAATTTCAGTTGGATTTGATAATGTGGCATTTATAGCTATAGTCATTTGGGAATGGATATATGATATATTATATATCCATCTCCATATCCATCTTTGCCATTTTCCATCCCCATTGGGGCCCTGATTGCATCTGGGGATGGAAAATGACTATCCATCCCCCATTGGACTTGCTCTTACTTTTCTAGATTTGGAGTGAGCAATGGTTCCGCCAATGCTCAAGATCGATAACCATCTGATATTGATGGAGGCTACCAGGCTTTGGGAATAGTAGTTTGCAGCATACAAAGCTTGTAGAAAGTTGCGATAATGTAGATTGCTCTAGCCATCAGCTCCATCGGTTTGTTTCACACTGAAATCAGGGATATCCCCAGACCCGAAGGTTACCCGCCCCGCATATTTGGAGGCAGGTGTTACCAAGAGGAGCGGGTATGATTGAACTTGAGAAATCCTTTCCTGGATATGGACCAGGTATGATATTGTGATACCCACTCCAACGTATGATACTGTGATGCCCACTCCAGCATACCTGTATCCACCCGTACCCAATGATTAAAGTATGTATGTGGTATATGGTAATGCGTATGTACACTTACGAGTTAAAAAAAAAAAGTTCGTCAATAGAAGTTGTTAAAATTTCGTACTACTATAATTTTCTGTTTGACGATGGTATTTGTTTGTGACCCATTCTATTTTGCATTTGACAAATATTCTTTTGTTGATTCACGGATAAATTGTTTTTGCTCAGATCACTCCAAAGGGGGGTGGGTGGGTGGGTGGGGGGTTATGATGGATTGACCACTATCCCTAGTAGTTATGGAGGTGTTGGTGGGAAAGAATTTTTCACTCAGGGATGGGGGGTTGAATAAAATTTTATAAATATAAAGAAGTCCGAAATCGTCCGATACATATGAGTCTCACTGTACATTCATAAATATCCATGTGTATCGCCTCACCAACTCCGGGCATATCTATGTCTCCCAATCTGTATTTGAATCTCCGTTCTCTCTTTACTCAATTCTCACTGGCACATCAAACCTGGCTGTAAAATGTGCACCTACAAGGGTCAATAACGTCTTACACCCCTCTTGAGCAACATTGCAACACGTGCAACGTTCTCCCTTGACAGACATGTGGGCACATTCCTCTTTGCTTAAGTTTGCTTCTTCACTGGCATATCAAAACTGGTTGTATAACGAGAACCCAAGGCAAAATTTGGGACTTCATTTATATTCTTCATAGAGGACAAAGCATGGGTTGGGTGAAAAGGGGAAGTTAAGGGTCGCGGCCAACGTCCACCGCTAGGTATATCTTTCTGCGCAGGCAAGAAACAACAAAAATTCAAGAATTCTAATAGGAATGCACCGATAAAAGCCTATACTATTAGAACACAGGACAGCATCAAAACACATTGCTTTGAGTTACCAACGTTAATAAATTACTCCTTTGAAAGTATTGTTTATGCTCCTATCAAATAGTAAGATCCCTGCTGCAGATAATCTCCCTCCCTCCTACCTCTCCCTCTCTCTTGTCTCTTTTTTAAATATTGCAAAGCATCAGAGAAACAAGAGTCCTAGTAATACATAGGACGAATCTAATAGCAGCAAAGAACATAATAACTATACATTTCCCTACCCTTGGGAGCAAAACCACCTTTGTTTGCTGCATCAAGGGAGAGTGATGACTGGGTAGTGATAAAGATCTCTCTGTGGTAAGCAAAAATATCAGAAGCTCACACACTGTTTTTGATTCTTCAAAAGTACGTGCGTAGCATAAGTAACAATTGCTCAGTTAGAAGTCAATAGATAACCCGAGGGAGTCTCTAAGCACTTGATGGGAGTCGTCACGGGATCGCAATGATTCAACCAGTAGCGAAAAAAAAGGGGAAAAAAAGGTACTCGGCACTTATTCGGTCATTCAAGGAGGTTAACTTATTCAGAAAGCCCAAGAGATATCGCAAAAACGAATGTGTATAAAGAAAAGAAGAAAAACAATCCAGGAAAAACGCATCCAAAAACTTCCAAACCAGTTGCTAATTTTAAAATCAAAGTCTCCAAACTTAAATAAAAATCCTGCTTCCTTAAGCATCAAAGCAACATCTCTCTCCACTTGGTCCATCTGTACCTGTAAGGCAACACCAGATGATTACTTGATCAAATAAAATAACTTATAGGCAGTTCTTATAATCACATAAGTTCACAAATACACATTCCTGATAAATTATATTCACATCTATACATGCACAAACGCACTTAAGCGGAGGATTATGTTACTCTTAACACACTGGCAAACATGAGCTTAAATCTCCTTGAGGAGCTGAGATCTTCCTCCACAGGAACCAAAGATGGGCATTATCATGCAGCTTACAAAAGTCTACTTTCGATCGAATGTTAATCTACATCTTTACGTGCATGCAGTATTGACAAGAGAAAGGTAAGAGTAAGACCTCCATCTCTTCCCTATTAAGCAATTTTTGGACCATGGATTTGCAGAGGGATTCATAGAAACTAGAAACAAAAGGGGTAACAAATAGCTTTCACTTCATCTTCTCTTTCCTTTCTCGTCTCTCCTATTTTTTCCTGCAAAAATTCCTCTAAAAATCCAAGATCAAAACACAACCCCATGTTTCTAGATCGTATTGTCAAATCAGCAGCTGGATCATGAGTCCTACACAAACTGAATATATACAATTATAGTATTAGTGTTCAGCATAAACCATTGAAAATATGAACAGGAAGTAAAATAATTTGATTTTGCCACATTATATGAAATTTAATACGAGGGCGTGATTACACATTCTAGTTTGGTGACATATTTGCTTCACCACAAGAGATGTGGGTCCAAAGCCAACCAACCATGAAATTCTTTACAATTCGAAGTTTCTCAGCATTTCACATCAGAAATGGACCTAGAAATCTTGAAGGGAGTAAGGTACAAAAGAGAGTGGGAGAGAACCTATTAGTTTAGACATAAAACATGTTATGCAGTATCTTGTATATCTGTCGTTCAAAAGAAAACCAAGAAAAACAAAAATGAATAACAATTGCAGAAGGCCAAACCAACTCATCCTGGGGCCCCACTAGCATGTTATGCAGTATCTTATATTTTTGTAAGTTTTCTAAGATGATTTCGGTTGTACAATTTAGTTTAGAGCTTTAGCTATCGTAAATTTCCCTTCTTATTGACATCAGTTACTTTAATTCTGTTGATATATCTTGCTTTTTGTTTTTGGAGTATTAAAATCGAACTGAACAACGATGGGGTGCGACGAAATTATATAGCGAAGGATGGAGATGAATGAAATAGGGCCTTCCTGAGATTTGTCATTTTCTGCTCTAGGATTTGCTAATGGAATCTTTGTCTACACCAATCATGTACTCTTACCGACTCTCCAAGCCCCCAAAAACGTATTTAGGGTAATAAAAATTGTGTCATACTTTTTTTTTTTTTTTTTTATGCTTTTGGGGTTGGAAGCTAAAATTGGCCATGTATTTACATTGTGGCAACTATGTTTTGGACATTAACTCTTTCCAACAGTTGGATATGTTTCTATGCTACAGTATGTAGTGGACCGAACCTGATGGTCCGAGCCCGCTGCCAAATGAACTGGAGCCGATGACGGAGAATGAGATTGTTTGCCTTGTGGGGCACCGGGCTCGGCTACTACTTATAATCACGGACGGCGCCACCTCCACCCTGCGGCCAATTCGAGGAAACAATCTTGCGGGGTTCGGCTACCTTTGATAAGAGGTGGCTCGGCATCCGCCGAGGCTACGCAACTGGCCGTGTTACGCTTACCTTGCATCTAGTGTCAGGGGAGCCCGTTCAGGATCGGCCACCTTCAGGAAGATTGCCCACCAATAGATCCTCCTCTTGGGTCACCAAACCAGGTTCGGCCATGGCTTGCGGCGGTTGTGGTGGTGGCGGCGGCGTTGTGGTGGTGGTAGCGGCGTGGGGTGGCGGCGGTGGCCCTGGCTGTCGTGGTGGTGGCGGTGGCGTTGTGGTGGTAGTGGGTAATTGGGTTAATGGGCGGGCCGAGTTTGCTTTTAAATAAATGGGTTGGGTTGGGTTGGGTTGGGTATGGATAATTAGACTTATAATTAATTAGTCTAAATGAGTCAATAACCCATTAAAGACCCAATCCACTTACAATTTACCCATTTTGCCCCAAATCCGCCCATTTGACACCCCTACTGAAATGGCACGTGTCTTTTCACGTGCTAAGACGGTTACGCCAAAGGATATTGATAAGCGCACATGGGACTACCAGCTCACACCTAATCTGCTCTATGATGTCATGATGGCATCACTTGGCTCGAGGAAAGCACATGCCTATACTTGGCGAGCAAGCTGAGGAGACTCTATAAATACTAACCCTAAAGAGGTAAGCACTCTCACACATCCTAAACCCTAGTCTGCTACTTTACTCTCTGTACATTCTCATCCTCTTGCCGGAGGGCCTTGTCGGGCAACCCCGGCCAGGTCTTAGTCGTGCGTTCACTGTACAGATTGGAGCAAGAAGGCTAGGAAAATCACAAGCCAACGGAGGAGGAATTTGGATAAAGGATCACGGGCCACACAGAGTACTAATTAAATAAGGCACTTAGGGCCTGTTTGGATGGAGGAGAAGATCCCGGATTTGTGAAGAGCCCTGATTACTAATTCTCCTCCTTGCCATCTCCGATATTTGGAAGAGAAAAGGAATGCCTGATTTCGAAGGGGGATTTGTCACTATGGGATTACAAATTAGGGCAAAGGTGGATTTGCCAAGGATGGGGTACCCCTGTCGTTGCTATATCCAGGTTCTCAAATGACTGTTCTGCCCTTACATTTTCTCTTCCATCACCAACGATTAAAGCCTCTCGCTCACCGATCACATATGCATGTATGCGTATAATGTATAGATACACTCACATGGCACACATACTTGCACACAATGAGGGAGAGATACGGACGAGGATAGGGAGCGAAGAGAGAAAGAGAGGGAGACATACAGGTCTAAGCGGAGCAAGAGGCTTTAACGGCTGGAATAAGGCGGCGACAAATGGAGAAGATGAGGATTGCACAGGCGGTGTCGGTGAATGGTGGGCGTGGGGTTTTTGGAAATGGGGAGGGGAAGAGGACCAGAGGTAATGGTGGGTGGGTTTTTTTTTTTTTTTTTTTTTTTTAACTTTTTCAAAAAATAATTTTTTTTTAATTACAAAACATGTTTACAACATTTGGATTTTAAAATGAAAGTATTTTATCCTAAAATTAATGATAAATATCAATTTATTTGTAACTAATATGAAATAAATCAATTTTTAGCATTAAAAAATCGAAGTGGGGACAATTCAGTCATTTGATTTGTAATTTCATCATACTCACCTACCATATCATTCTTCTCAAAAAATCATTCAAACACCTCAATACAAATCCTTCATTCTTATAAAATGAGGTCATCATTCTTAACATTTAACGTTTCATTAGAAATCCACCTTCAATACAAATCCACCCAAAATCAAATCTTTCGTACCCGAAACAAATGTCAAAGAAGACGCAGCTGGATTTGCACCCCCAGAAAAAATGCATCCTGATGGTATCTAACGGTCCCACACTTTTCCAGTTGCCACCCACTATCCATGCCAAATTGGTCTTGGTCCCTCCCTCCGCGGGTTAAATATGCAGGGGGGAGGAACCTTTGTTTCTCTCTCCTCTCTCCTCTCCCTCTAAACTCTCTCTGTTTCCCTCTACAGTCTACAGTACACCTTCCAAACTCAAAAACAAACAGAAAGTAAAATGAAGGGTGCAAAAAAGCTAACGAAGCTCAAGTCTGTGCTCAAGAAATTGCCCTCCTCCTTCACCAACCGCAACAACAACGATTCTACAACGGGAGAATCCGAAGCCACCGGGAAACTCCAGCCCGTCTACGTCGGAAAATCTCGCCGGCGGTACCTTGTTAGCTCGGACGTAATTGACCATCCCCTGTTCCAAGTTCTGGTCAACAAATCCAACGGCGGGTGTGATGGAGGTATCAGCGTTGACTGCGAGGTTGTGCTGTTCGATCATTTGCTTTGGGTGTTGGAAAATGCCGACTCGTATCTGGTTTCTGTGGGTGAGCTGGTTGAGTTCTATACTAATACTTACTAATTAATTTTCTTAAGTTAATTAGTCGATCCAAACTCCAAGTGACCGGCATTGTATCTGACTCCGTCATTGTGTTATATCACTATCATGGTTTCTGATTCTGGAGATTCTGTTTTTCTTAATTTGTCCCCAACCCAAAGCAAACAGATTTCCTTGTTCACTTTTGGGGGATTCGGTATATTTGTTACTATCATTCATTCATTCCGAGAGTGTTTTGCATAACAAATATAGGAGTATCTAGGAACACAATTTTTTGACACACGCGAGATACTATTTCAGGATGTTCGATATATGCAAATGGGGCCGCATGCGAAAGGCTAGCTCTGGGCATAATTGTGTTCCAATCGAATCTCAAACTTGTGTTTCCAGTGCTAGTCATGGCATAAATATATGTATATATGAAGTGGGTATGAAACAATATGATCGCCAACATCCCGCAATCGCTCTTTTTCACAATTACTCCATTTTCGTGCATGTTCCACAAGCTACGAAAATGGATGGTATATCTTCTTTAGTTGTCTATTGTGAGATGGCTTTGTACTTTATGGGTGATCTCAAACGCATTTAGGTGAAAGCCAAAGAAGCACGTGCCGGTCCATACGGATATTTGTTTCATTTTTAAAGGACTCCCACTAGTGGACAGTGGAATTAGTCTTTCAAAAATTAGTGAGTTGTCCCTAAATTGGCCCGGCCCGAACATGCACCCTGAGTTATCAAAAAGAACCCAAGTGCATGATGGCATGAAGCTGTGGAGTTTACTTTCTTTTATCTCTTTAAGACGTAAGCACACCGTCGAATCTTATATACAACTAGTGTTAACCCGTGCCTACGACACTACGCATTCCTGTTGAAAGGGGATAACATTTGTGTGATTTAGGTGAAAACAATGGGCACTTAACCGGGAAATTGGAGGATGCACTATAGCCTTTGGATCAAATGAATCTAAGTCATTCCAACAACTTGTTCTCACACCCTTCTGTTTTATAATAGATATACTTTGTTTTGTATTATCGAGTTCGTATCCTTGCTTTAATTTTTCTTCTTTTCTATGGTAGATCGATGATCTTGATTGATTCTTGGCAAAATAATCAATCTAGGAAAGGTTGGGCAGGAAATAATCCAAAAATGCCAACTGGAAGTTGAAGGGTGTAATCACCAATTGGGCAGGCAGACGGATGTTTGAAAAACAAAAAGTAAATGCATGTAGGTCCCAGTTCAAAAATGGGAAGAAAAATAACGTCCAAATGGGGGCAACTCTTATATCAGTAGTTGCAAACTTGCAATCCGTGGAATTTTAGCTAACGTAATTACGTAAAAAAAAGCTAGTGATTGGGTAGTTGGAGATGGTCTTAACCGTTTGCAATTACAACCACTTTCCAAGCACAGTAGTTGATGTCGGTAAACCAAGAAGAGAGATTGAGGGCGCAAGCAGGAGAGATACGGATCGAGTAGTTAGCTAAGAAACACTTGTAGCCCCTTTCCGGAAGAAAAGAAGTGAAAGGCTCCGTTTGTTTGGATGTAAAATATTTTACCTATTTTTCGGTATTTGGTTGTGTAAAAAATAACCATCAGTTGAATAAAAATGACTTACCTTTAAATCTTCCGTAAGTTATTTTTCGAAATGAACCCGTTGCCTTCTAGTGCAATTCTCACTGCTCAATTTTTTCGATCGTCAATCCTAATCCACATTCAATTCCAATAATCTCATATCTCTCTACTGTTTAAGCTCCACATCTCTCTCTCTCTACACTATTTTGTTGATTTCTGAAAATATTTTTAAATGTCAACCAAACACCAGAAAATAAAAATTTAAAATTTATTTTTTGAAAAAACATTTTACATCGAAACAAACGGAGCCGAAATGAAGGGTGTTGTTGGGTGAATGTGTTTTTCTTGATTAACCGACTCAGCCGTCTATCCTTTCGATCGAGATTCATCAAATTCAGTTGAATTACCACATAATAAGGGAACCAAACCATTTTACCTTCAACAAAACAAAACAAAACAATTTGTTTTGAGCGAGCAACAAGAAAGCGAATGAAAGGAAGAGAAATGATAGATTCGAATGGAATGAGGTATGAAACAAGTTGTGAACTAGGTTGCCTATACATAATACCAAAAGTAAATTATGGGAATTTGCCGAAGTAGCATGAGCGTAGCTCGAAGATTTTTTATCCACGTCAAAGGCGGCTCAAGCACTAGGCCATTAAGACTAATGTCTATGATTCTCAATTTCGCAAGTCACATGTGGATGTGTTTATGTTGCAAAGTTTGATGCTTTGTTCTCTTTACAATACCCCCTAAATTCCTAATATTTTCAATATTTCTCTCTCTATCTCTCTCCACTTATTATCTCTATTATTTTTTTTAAAAAAATTTAAAAACCAAACCAAACATATATAGCATGAATTTTCAAAACGAATTGCATCGCTGAAAAAGCCTCATTTAGGCAAGAAAGAAATATGATTTCCAATTATTAAAACAACTTTTAAAGGTCTGAAACCAAGATTTTGCATCGAGTACATGAGAGAGAGAGAGAGAGAGAGAGAGATACATGTATGTATGTGCATCGGCCTCTTTCAAGCAATAAATAATAAATTTTGATTGGTAATGGGCGCGGGCTGAGATGTAGTCGGGACAGCAGACAATTGTTACTGTTATTTATGTACTCCAACGGTCCAAGAAGAAACCACCTCTCTGTTTTGTGGGCCTTTCTATGGCCCCTCCTCCGGCTCCGCCCACCGATTCATAATGTTTTTTGCTAATTTATATTTTACTCCTATAAAATTTTGAATATTTCTCGATGAGACAATGCCACCCGAGAAGATCTTTAATTTAGTTAATTTTATATTACTATACCCGTATGATTTCCCCTGTGGTCTTCTTTCATCTTTAATTTAGTTAAAATACGCACTTATTTTGACTGAATATAGTTTTTGGAGTATTAACTATTAAGACAGTTGAGTTTGTAGCTCATTCCAAGGAGAAGAAACAATAGCTGGCCTTTACAAAAACAGTTAAATATTTCTCGTTAATTAAAAGGGAAATGCAGGCTTAGATATTTTTTCCTTTCGCCTTTGCCTTTTACTCATAGTGATGATTTATTATTGACACCTCTTTTTAATTTTTCAGAGATTTCAATTTATGTAAAAGTCCCATCCCAAGTTAAACGTATTACTTGTTCATTCAAGGGTGAAAACATTCTTGCACGCAATCCACAAACATTCTTGCTATTTTTCTAGATGTTGTGAAATTGTTAAATCTCTCTGGAAGCTAATTAAAACCCAAAAAAAAAAAATTTAAAACAAGGAACTTTCAAATCCGTGCATGCCAAACAAAAGGTCCAACTAGGTAGCTAGCTAGGCCTTGGAATAAACATGGAAATGAAATGCTACACATCACATATGTTGTCAATGGGGCCCCGGTTGGTTGTCTTCAACTATATATATATCCTAACAATAGTTTTTTGATATGAGTAAAATGGAGTACTATATATATAAACTCTTTTAATGTACGTAAATTAATTTAGACAACTTATTAAATTAGTACAAAAGATATTTGACCATTAACCGGCCTAATCCCAACAGTCAGACTCGAGCCTAAAATGCCGGAAGTTTGGGGTTTGCGAGACGGTCTTGTTTTCACAGAGGAAGAATCTGGAGATTGATGCTTTGGGTGCGCTATAGCTTATTAACGATCATTATATGACAAACCATCCATTTAGTAACATTTTACTTGATTACAGGTTTCTAATGGATGAATTTGATCGAAGCGGTGTCTATTAAGCATATCTACCGTAAAACAAATCCTTCAGTATCGATGCATTAGCAAATAACGAACCAGTTTTAGTGGGAGATTTTCATATTTACCCTTATATTCCTACTTGTATTGCTTGATGTATCGTTCAGTTACCCAAAAAAAAAAAAAAAAAAGCAATACAATTCCACTGTCTATTGTGTTGTTTGTCACTATTCAAAACTGGCAGCCAATTGGCATCATATTAGCTGCTTGCTTTAGTGTACGTAAGTATTATTTATGCTACTCATTTTTCTATCTAATATCTCATTTTTTGCTGCCGTGGAGTGCCTTCTCGAGTTGGGGTGCATGGTTTGTCTATTCAGAGCCTGGTTTTTGCTTGGCTTTGGGGTCCGCTGCTTTGTTGTTGTCCGCGTTTTCGGAGTGCTTTAGGAGGTTTTTGCGAGTGTTCGTATTGTTTGGCCTGTTTCATGTTTTCTTTTTTCCATCCAATCGGGTCTGGTTGCATGAAATTCCCCCTCCTCTTTCCTCGATGTACCCTATTAAGTTATCCTTAATTAATAAATTTTTTTGCCGATAAAAAAAAGGATAAAAAGAGCCGTACTTAATATTAAAACTAACAAACTTCAAATATTTCTCTGAGCTCGGGTTGTTTAATTATGATGTGAGACCATCTTTAATTAGTTTTAATTGAACCATGACAAGTTTATCTTGAGTAGATGGTTTCTCATATTGTAAGCTAAATGAGTCAAGTAACAGGTTGTTCAGCCTAATAGGTGTGAGCTTGTCCCAATGGGTATGGGCTTGCCCGAAAAAAAAGAAGTAGTAACTTGTTCAAATTTCATTTATGACATTTACGAGTTTTAAAACAATGTTCAAACTCAATTTTGTTTATAGAACAAACTGATTTTAAGGAAGCTTTGAATGAGCTAACCGTTAATGGTCAATTCAACCCAGATTGAGATGTGAAGAAGGCCCTGTTTCAGTTTCTTTAAAAATGAATTTTTAGAAAAAGAAGTTAATTTCACACTCAAAAATCATATGTTTACGCAAATAATTTCTTACCAATATGGATATTGTTTGATAGATCTCATTGAGATTTTTTAAACGGTGCAAAAAAAATTAAAAAATTATTTTTTATTTTCATTATATTTGAGTTTGAAATTACCTTTTTTTTGAAAAAGAAGATTTAAAAAGAAAGCGGAACGGCACCGAAAGTACTTTAGCACGATGCAACAAAGAGACCATCCTTAATCCTTAAAAACTTGGAGTATCGCATTCGCATATCATATTATTTCCTGCTGAAGGAGGCATTTTCTCTCTCTATGAAAAAAAAAGCAGGTTCTCAACTGAAACTATTATTTTTTTTTTCCTTGGAGTAATAGACGTGTTTGATTAAAATCTATAAAGAGAGTAATATTAGAGATGAATATTGCTAAGGGTTGTTCAACATTTGAATTTGAGTTGTTGGCATGATAATAAAAACAGATATACCAAATAGAAATATGTGTCTTTAATTAATCCTTTTTTAGTTTTTATAAGAACTCATCAAATTTGTTTCTCTATAATCCTACTAAGAGAGATAATTAATATAGAGAGTTACCATTTGTCCACATGCCAAGCCCTTCTCACCAAACCACCATTTTGCTCATATTAGTATAGATAGATACCAAAAAATATATATATATATACTGAGATACATAATAGTAATAAAAGTTATTTCTAGCAATAAGAATTTATTGCAGAAGTTCAGCCCAAAACTCCCAACCTAAGATCTCGGCTCTGTCACTGCATACTAACGTACACCAAAAGATTCAAAATAGCGGTAGTCAATTGGCCCCAAGCTCCCAATGAAAAATCTTGACTCTATCATGACTACGTACGTACTAGTAACACTAAATTTAAAAGATACAAAACAGTTGTACGTAGTCAATTGATGACCAGGGTTGTCTTTAAAAAAATTGACTACACTTATTTGATCGAAGAAACTTACTCCTATAGATGTATGTATGTATGTATGTATGTATGTATGTAGGGAAATAATTAAATAACCCAATGATCACTATATATGTTGGCCTAATTAACCACCCTCAAAACATTGTGCTTGGCACCTAGAACACAAATCCATTCCTCAAAAGCTTCAGCTTCATATGGAATCTTGAGAATCCCATCGTTATAGAACTCATACTCCTCAGCAGATTTGCGTAGGAACTCTACGAAATCTTGATCCGCCAATGATTTAGCATGAACCATAAATCGCTTGCTTTCGTTCATGTTCACGCCCACTGAAACTGGTATGTAGCCCTTAGGGGTCAATGGAGTATTACTCCCTCTGAAGCTCTTCAATTTGCTAACTCCTATAACCTTGGTCAATTTGCTGGCTCTTACACCCATATTTGGGAGGGAGCGAGAGGGGGAGAAAGAGGAGATTGGAATTGCTCCACCAGACTCCACCAGTGCTCCAAATCACAAATGGAATTATATATAAGGTGATGCAGATATTTTCGGGTTAGTTTGTGCGTGTCTTGAAAAATTCTGAAACTAACCCTTGGATGTCAAAAAAAATGTTTTTTGGTGTAACGATGATGGAGATGGGTAATAAAATACTCCTAGTTTACTTGTCATTTCATTCTATGATCAATAAATTGGGATTTGCTGTGGAAGGTAGCTAGGCAGTAGGTGTGACCGCAAGGTTGACTAGAGGGCGGGTTATGCTAATTAGGACTATTCCTATAGAAAATGGTACGTGTTAATTAAAATAAAGTAATACATGAAAAGAATACCAAAATGGTGACGTTTTCGTATCACCTTGCACCACCTGGGAAAAGTGTGGATCTTTCGATCTTCTTGTTGACTCTGTTACGTGTTGACGTGGGGTAACGTAAGGGCCTTCATTCTTCATTGGGCTAAGTATTATTTTTGCTTTGCTCATTCATTTGACATTTTTAGCCCTATGATTCTGTATGACATATTATAATTCTTTGTTTGCATATCATTATTATTCCAAATAGGATCGGTAATCGTGCGTACAAAACATATATAGCATAGGTTAACAAATATACTAAATTTGAAATCAAGTACTTTATGAAGCTATCATTGAATAAGCCCTAACATAGGCATCTCGTTGAAAATTATGAGATTTGTGCTCTTGATGAGCTACAGAAATTAGTCATGTTGGTAAAGGAAGATCTAGGACATGGTAGTTTTATGGCATTTTGAAAAACAAAATGCCTAGGTGATGGATGCATGATTTTTTATGAAAAGGTGATTTCAGAATCAAAGAAAAAAAAGTTAGTAAAGAGTTTGGATGGTTAAGATAAGATTACTCACTATTTAAAGAGGAAGTAAATATTTTGAAGAATTATATAGGGGTCAAAGTGCTACTTTTCTGAACATATAGTACCAAGAATTTTGTAGGGGTCAAAGTTTGTAATTTTTGAAAACTTGGAGTTGGAGGGGGTTCAGCTTTGGCCGCCCGTCCACGCCTTTGTCTGCCCATGGATGGAGGAGGTCAGGTGAATCTTTCGCACATCACCACATCTTCATTCTTACTGTTCCCAACAAAACCTGGTGGGTGGTGCCTTGGCACTTTGACTCGCATGTCCGGTTGAGCTTATGATCAAACTATTACAGTATTTTAATATAATAACAATGTATACGTGGATGGTTCTAATATGTACTGTAGATGTATGTCTAACGACTCGGCTATTCTGTACGTACTTTATGCTGTCATTCTTGAATTTTTTAGAGGATTTTTAACGTTAAATTATTTTTGTTAAACACACTTTATTTGCAATAAAACCAAAGTTGTACAGTTGTCTACATATTTAAACACACAATGAATTTGTTTAAAGAGCAACTTCCTGGCCGGTCCTGTCTGGGTGAAGAATAGCCCACTAGGTCCTACCTAAAGAGCCTATAGCCCAGTAGGTCCTTTTCATTATTTTGTTGACAAAAATACCACTCACAAAAAAAAGCAATTCGAGAGAGACGATCCAGCCACCATCACTACACCCATCACCACCACCATGCTGCCGCCGCCGCCGCCACCACCACCACAACTACGTCACCACCACCACCACCACTATGTCACCACCACCACCACCATGTCACCACCACGACGTCGCCACCACAACCACCACCACCACAACACAACGCCGCCACCACCATCACCACGTCGCCGCCAACACCACCACCACTGCCACCGCCACCGCCACCGCCACCGCCACCACTACAATTAGCATTGTTAATTTTTGTTTAAATTAACACTGTTAATTTTCGTCTAAATTAACACCCCAATTAACACTGTTAATACCCTTCGGTCCATACAACCTTCTAAACCACCACCACCACTCCACTATCGCCGCCGCCACCACCATGTCCCCACTACCATGCCGCCGCCGCCGCCGCCACAACGACGTCGCCACGGCCACCACCACAACGTCGCTGCCACCACCACCACCATCACCACATCGCCGCCACCGCCACTACCACTCCACCACCACCACAATTAACAGTGTTAATTTTTGTTTAAATTAACAGTGTTAATTTTCATCTCAATTAACAGTGTTAATTTTTGTCTAAATTAACACTGTTAATTTTCGTCTAAATTCACACTCCAATTAACTGTGTTAATACCCTTCGGCCCATACAACTTCCTAAACCACCACCACCACCACCACCATCATGCTACCGCTGCCACCGCCGCCGCCACTACCACTCCACCTCCACCACAATTAACAGTGTTATTTTCGTCTAAATTAACAGTGTTAATTTTCGTCTAAATTCACACCACAATTAACAGTGTTAATACCCCTTCGGCCCATACAACCTCCTAAAACTACCACCATCACGCTGCTGCCACCGCCGCCACCACAACAATGACCACCACCATCACACCAAAATTAACAGTGTTAAATTCTGTCTAAGTTTACAATTGACACTGTTAAATTTTGTTTAAATTTAAAATTAACAGTGCTAATTGCAAAAAAAAACAGAGACAAAACCGTGTTAACAGTGTTAATTCCCGATAAATTAATAGTGTTAACAGTGTTAATTCTCATCTACTCTCAAATCTGAACCAAAAAAAGAACAACTCACGGATCTTGACGTCCCAATCACTGCCCCCCGCCTGACTACCCTCCGCCAACAACCTACACAGCACCACACCCCCCGGCTTCTCCGCCACTCGTCCGTCAAAATTGAGCTTGTATTGAATTGTTTTGGAATTGATGATGACAAGGGTCATGGTTCAGGTGACTCTGGCCCCACCCTTAATGCATTGCATCTATCATAGCAACAATATATATATAAGTATATATAGTACTGGCAAGATAAACGAGAAGAAAAGAAACCCAAAGAGGATGGAAAACTAAACAGAGAATAATACCAAGTACGACGAGGAGCGTGTGCTCGAGAGAATCTTCGTCGTCTTCGATCGACATTGGGCGTCGTGGTTAGGGGTTTGAGAGAGAGAGTACTAGGTGTGGAGGACGTCGGACTTCTAGTGCCTGGAGTCGGCAGTGGTGGTTGATCCGGTCGGAGGATCTGCCGGACCTCTCGGCGGCCAGGTGGACGCAGTGGAGGACCGACCGGAGGGCCGTGACTGCTACGCCATCCATGGCGGCAACGGCTCAGGCCGTGTACACGGCCGCCGTGTGGGCCGCTGGGCCACTTCCGATTATGCAGAGGCAGAACTTGAGGGTCTAGAGGTCGTCCATGACGGCGGTGGAGGAGGAGGAGGAGGTGGTGATGGTGGAGCGCGATTGATCTGGGCGGTGGATATATGCGAGGAGGGTGGCGCCGTTGACGATGATCTGGTGGATGGCGGCGGAGTTCTCCACGGACACCATCTTCATCTGATCTCTCCCGATGAGAGTGTTGGTGGTTGTGATCAAATAAGGGTAAATTTGTCACAGGACTTATAAGGAATTGCACTTTGGGTGCACAGGACCTGGCGGGCTAGGATGTCCAAAAATAGGAGCGGCCAGGTATTTACTCTTGTTTGAGCAAATGGACAGAGACATATTCAGCTGGTTGACTGAAATTGTATTGTAAAGTGTTTTGGGCCATCGTGAAGATTATTTCAAGATTTATCTTGTTCAACAACTTTCTTGGCTTACAAGTGCAGATCATCAAATCGAATTTGGCATAAAGAGACCAGGTTCGGCCGTAACATTTTGTCTAGGTTCAAAATACTACTAACCCACTAGGTTATTTATTTATTTATTTAAAATGGGATAGAAAGTAGTAAGTTAATGTAAATTTGCAAAAAATTGGACCCACTTCCCCAGTTTCAATGAACCCAATGGTTCTAGACCTCTTTATTATTGGGCCTGGTCCAAGGAATTTAAATGGCATTTGAAACAAACCATAGCCCAATAAAAGAAGCCCAACCAGTCCAACTTTCCTTGGTTGGTATCACAGCCTGCCACATTGTAGGCTCCCTGCCAGTTAGAAACGGCACCGTTTGTCCTCCTCCTGCTCCTTTCTTCTTCCATTTCTTCGTCTCACCCACCCACAGCCTTGGCCACTTTACTTTAGCAAGCTCTCCACCTTGTTCGGCATTGACGCCTGCACTCCACTGTCTCCCTCTGCTGCTCCGCTGCTCCGCTGTCGTTAACGGTCACTTTCTCTCTCCCCATTCATAGCTACGGGTCCTAATTCCGCAAAAGCACAGTGTGTATTTCGCAGTTAGATTCAGTTCTACCAAATTAGATTCATGAGGAGAACTACAATTTTTTGGCTTTCTGTTTTTTTACGAGTTCGGTTTTCCAGCAGCTAGCCTTGGTCTTTAGGGTTTGATATGAACCGCAGCTGAAAATCTGAATAATCTGTCTGTTATTATTGTAGAAACTTTGAGGGGGGCAAAAGGGAGATGTCCAGATTTCGAGCATTGTGGCAAGCTTCTCTTAATGCGACTAAGAAAGGTGTGATGGCATTTGTGACCTTTATTTTATGTTGACCAGTTAATCCTCTATTCTCCTGTTTTATGTGGTTGTTCTTTCTCAATGCTGTGTTTTCTTCCACTTCTAGTGAAATATATAGCTCACAATCAGTTGAAAAAAGAACCCACTATTTTTTTTTTTTGGTAATTCCCGGAGTATTGTTCCCAGGAAATCACCTATTCGAGGGTATATGAGTTTCTAAACAAGTCTTCAGCGCAAATTACCTCACTAAGAATACAAATTGTCTTTGATGAATTGGTCAAGCCTCATGTTTTATAATCTGAAATGTTCAGTACCAAACTCCTTTCGAGGGGCTTAGTTAGAACGATGAATTTTTCAGAGTTTCAAGCAAAAGTTCCTTCGGCATTCACAGCCTTCTGGTGTTAACAAAATCCTTTTTTAGCTCGTAATATCTCCAACACTCCAGCTGGTATAGTAGCAGAAAGTAAGTTCCAAAACTTTGTAGTTTTTTTGGTTGGTTTAGATAGAGAAACAATGATCACTACATGCTGGTTAAAGTAGTCAGTGCGTCAAGTATTTATCGACTTGTACTTGAATCCTTGCTACCTATGAGGACTCAGGGCACTGGATTTGAGAGTTCCAACTGGCAACTGCAAGAAACAGATGAAGGGAGTCATTCCATGAGTCTGACCTAAGAGTACTACTTTCATTCTGGCGCTAAGTAAATTATGATATCTGACTACGATTGAACTTTAGAAGACATCTACTTTACAAGTGCAGACAAAGCTTAATTGACTTCATATAATTACAGGGCAGGTGGTATATGCTCTAAAAATTGATAAAGTTACCTGACGACTGAATGGGGTTTTCTCCTCTTTATTTTATCTTATACAGTCTTGATGGATGTATCCTTCTAGGCTAGATGAATTGAACAAACACAGGTTCTTCTATGGTTGTGTTACTAAATGAAAGACGTGACTTTCTTTCCTTACGCCTTAGATAAGTTCTGGTTTTTTGGAGGGTGGAATATGCTTGAACTCGTGTATCATCTTGTGTATCTCATTTATTGTTCTAAAGTACCAAGATGAGTACTTCTTTTGTTGCTATTCCCTCATTTATCTGAAGACGTAAACTTTACCCTTCTTTCAAATTTATCTGATGAGTATCATTTTTTTTGTCATGGAATTCACTGTTCCCTTTCTTCCTGCTGTCAATTTGTAGCTCTCACATGGAATGTTGAAGACTTGATTCCTCCCACTGAGAGATATATTTTCAATTTCAATTCCAAGGAGGAGCTAAAGAGGTGGCATTTATATTCAGATTCTGAATATGGAGGTACATCCAGACTCCAGATAGAATGTGATTCCAATTGCATAACTGATTTAGATATTGCTCAGATCTGACCTACTAAATTTCGTTCTGTGTTGGTAGTTGTGTTAACTATGCACATGGGTTAATAGCATTACACTTCATCCAAGATTTACCAACAATTGAAATGTTGCTCATTTTTTCGTTATCTTAGTTTGCGAAACTAGTTCTCTAGAAACATGGTGCATTGTCTGATTCTAAATTTTTTAGAAAGTGGAGTCTATTTCATACTAGTAATGATTATTCACTTTTCAGGATTGTCCTCAGCGTCCTTGGAGATTGCAGATGCTGGAAATGGATTAAGAGGTGATTCTCATATTTGAGACCCCCGCCTTGGAATGTGTCGGCATGATTTAGTATGGAATTTAATTTGCTGATAATTGTGCTCTAATAACAACTAACGAGTACTAAATTATTAGAACATAAAACTTTCTTTTCGGAATTTCCTCTTCAAGAACAATTTATTAGTTTATGTGTTTTACAGTGCCTGCCTCTCTCTAATCCATGTTCATGTTCTAAGTCAATTGAATGGCGGCGGCTTCTTGTATTTATCCTTTGGTGACTCAACCTTCTTAATAGAACCTGTCTCCCGGCCCTCCCTACCCTTTCATTGGTATGCCAGTTCTTGCGAGTAAACTCCCGAATGAGAAACGGATGGATTCCCAGGTCTTTTTGAATTTCGCTCTTGAATTCTTGGAGTTCCTACTCCCTTTCCCGCATTGGAAATTCAATCTTTATTGGTCTCGCTTCCCCTTTGAAGCTGCCATTTCCTCTCCCGCTGTAATGCGAGTATAGGCTTAAACGCTCCGGACAGGCGGCACCGTGGATTGTAGAATTCAACAAAGGTTTTCCTCTTTGAGTCAACGACAGTACCAGAAAGGGTGGTCTTGTGTTTAAGTCATCCCCCTTAGGTGGATGTTAAAAATAACTTAAGTTGTAAAGTCCTGTTTAAAGTGTGGCTATAATCCTTTTTCTTTGCTCTTCTTTTTTAGGATCAGGCTTGGGTCCTTGGTCAAAAATGTTTTCTGATGGATTATGAGTATTCATCTTAACCTTTGATCAGTAGATACATTGGATAACTTTCTCCTATGTAAGGTTTGATTTGTGTTCACAACAATTTCCTAAACCTTTTTTTCTGAAAAGGGAGGTAGAGGTTGCTGACCTTTACCGCTGTACGGTCAAAAAAGGCTGTTTTGCAGTGCTGGTCCTGACAATCAAGGTTTATGGGGGGGTAGTCGCTTAGTCATTGGCAATTCTCACACTTGAACACGCGTTACGCTTAGTAGCCTGATCATGGTTGCGCTGCACCAAGTATGGCCCCTACTGGTACTTTGGTTTTAATTGAGTCAACTTATGTTAGTGTGTGATTTTGGTTTGTCATCTACTTAGGTCATTGCCATTTGGTTTCTGTATCTCAAAACCACTTGGTGCAAAAAAGTCTCTGACTGCAGCTAATTAACTTCCATTTAAATTCTCCATATTCAGTCTGTGGATCGAGAAACTTACTCACCCCCTTATGAACTTACGACTTTACATTATGCTTATGTGGTTTTGCTTTAGAACAATATTTGAACCTTGTTTTGACTTATGAACACTGATTACTCTTGATTTATTTGGTAGGAATCTTCTCTGGGAAACTCTCTCTTGATGTAGCGGAGGATTCAAAATGGAACATTTCTCGGAGTGGCTTTTGCGGGATGCGCTCTAAGAAGGTGAACTAACTCTTAACGTCCTTGAGAAATTTGAAGTCCTTTGTTATCTTTTTTTTTTTTTTTTTTTTTTGATCCGCAAGTCCTTTGTTATCTTGTATGTCAATTCCTTCATACTTCAAACATCATGAACTTGACAGAATGATTTAGTCTAGGTTGTTTTTAGCACTCCCTTTTTTCTTTTCTTTTTTATAATTGCAGTCGTGCATTTACAACAGTACCCTTTCAAGTGTAAGAAAATCTACTCATGAAAGGCTAATCATGTAAATTTACATATGAGAAGACAAAACAAGGAGTGCGGTTATCAAAATGGGGAGTGAAATCACTCCCCATTTAGATTTAGTTTAAAATACACGCAGAACAAAATTTCTTTGCAACCACAGTTTGTTTTACTGGATGAGTTTCCTGCAGTTTGATGGCTTCATTGATTTGGATGCATATGATACCATAGCATTAAAAGTCAAAGGAGATGGGAGATGCTATATTTCTACAGTGAGTTCTCTGGGTCAATGTGGGTATAGGGGGTGGGTATTTGAAGGGAGGGGGGGGGGGGGGGGGGGGAGGGGGGGGGGGGGGGGTGTTTGGTGTGGGGTTCGACATTAAATCTTCAGTTTGTTCTGAGCCTTTGTCATACTTTGATCCAGATATATACAGAAAACTGGGTGAATTCGCCAGGCCAGCAGGAAGATAATTCTTGGCAAGCTTTTGTTTTTGTGCCCAAGGATAACTGGTATATAGCAAAGGCAAGTTCCTCATGCTTCTCCACATCAATTATCTTGTAAGTGTACAAAGTGAGTAAAAAGGCAAAACACACAAGAAAAAAAGGGAAAATTCAGGACAACAAACTGTATACTCTGCAAGTTTTATCTGAAGGATGTGTGAGCGTAACAGAAATCCTTAGCTTCATAGTATTGATATTAATAATGAAAAGTAGTATTCGGTGTGCTAATAACTTTCACCATTGATGGGATTGCTACTTCAGCTTTTTAGGAATGATTTTTTGCTGGCTAAATGAACTTTTTAATTATTGACATGGTAAGATTGTTCATATGGTAGAATGAGCGGACCTGCGGCACCTGCCATAGGAGGCTATGAAGCACCGAGACTCCAAAAGGGCACCGTATCCACTGGGACACGTCCAATAATTTTTATTATTTTTTGATAGGGGACACAGTTGGGGTTGTTTTTAAATTTTTGGGGGTTAATATGAAACTAGAGGCCGGGCCACACACGATGCGCGTGCACGTCAGACTTTAACAATAGCTTCCCGTTTATTGTTTGATTGAATTTTTGCAAATTTGGTCAAAATCTAACGTGCACACGTGTGCCCTGGCCTCTAATATAATAATAAGCACGAAGCTACAAACTGGCTTAACTTGTCTATGCTTTCAAATTGCCCATAAAGTACTATAAGCAATGCACTCCCGGGCAAAGTCCCAAAATCAATGTTTCATTCGACTACGTGGCAATCCTATAAAAACACATCTGGAAAAGAATTATTGTTATGAAATCCATCACCAAACCACCATTCCAACGGAACCCAACTCACTAAAAATGAATGCCTTTTTTTAAAGGTAAATACATGTGTTTTTTTTTTCCTATATAAACACATTTGGAAAAGAATTATTGTTATGAAACCCATCACCAAACCACCATTCCAACGGAACCCAAATCGTTAAAAATGAATGCCTTTTTTTAAAGGTAAATATAGGTTTTTATTTAGGGAAATGTTTAAAAAAAAAATCCAATCCACAAAATAGCCTTTCCAACGGAACCTAGCTCAAAAAATTGCGTTTGGAAAAAAAACCACAAAAGCTAGTCCACAATTTATAGCAGTTTAGAATTACAAAAGAAGCATCGATAAGAGACAATTAATTCTCTTGGGGAAAAAAAAACAATGGTCAATCCACAATTTATAGCAATTTAGATTAAAAAAAAGAAGCATCTATAAGAGACAAAACAATTCATAAGAAGTAGGAAAAGAAAGTGACAGGTGTGCCATTGATAAAGAAAGGAACGAAAAGTAGAAAATGAAAAGTCATTGTTGGAATACCTGAGAGTTAAAGAAGAATTTTGAGAAGTAGTAGGTACGGAAGAAAATGAGCTTAAAAGGGAAACTTGGGGTAGCAATTAGGGAGGAGAACGGAGGAAGTTGCGCACGACCCCACGTAGTGGGGTATAATTGTTTGTAGGTGGTTTTTTTTTGCTTAAATGTCTAATATATCCTCATAATTAATTGTTTTATTTTGTGTATTTTTTTCTCTTAAGAGGGTATTTATGGGAAAGAAAAATACATGACAGGGGAGACACTAAAATGGTGCTCTCCCTTTATACATTAGAATAGATAGATAGATTTTTGGAAATCTTATTCTGTGAAAGTAACCGGTGAAGATGATGGAGCAGTTGAAGGGAAAAGGGGTGTATTCGAACGTGGATATGGGTAATCAAAAATTTAAAAAAAAAACGTGGGTATGACAGTTGGTGCTGCATTTTTACTTTGGCACCTCTACGGTGTTTTCCCACGGGGGTTTTAAAAGTCAGTTTTGTAAGAGCGTATTTAGGGAAAGGAAATTACATGACAGGAGAGACACCAAAGTGGTGCTCGCCCCTTATATATTAGAATAGATTATTTAAAACATTTGGGTTAAACTGTAATTATGCCTTTTAAAAAAATATATACAATTTGTGAAAATTTTCATGTACAATGGTCCATAAAAATTTATATTTTTTTTATTTTTCCATACACGTGGCGTGTCCCCTGCCGTGTCCGTGTCCCCATTTTTTTAGAATTACCGTGTCCCGTGTCCATGATACATAGGAGGTTTTGCTTGTATATAGGAAACTAAGCTGTTTGGTTCATTGTTTTGTAGGGATTTAGTGATTTACCATGGTCCATGGGGAAGGAAAATAGTAGAACAGAAGAAATACACATATGCTATTAGTTCCTTTTCATGTTTACGCATCTACTTATAAATCCATGATCCTTACACAACCAGTGTAAAGTTCAAGAAAAATTATAACATACAACTAGTGTAAAGTTCAAGAAAAATATAAAACACACCACTGTTGTTGTTTGATGAACAAAACTGCCTTGAATTTGCATCTTTTAACTTTTAGTGGGTCCACTTTTGCACTTGGAAAATGTTTTATTACGGCTTGAGTTGGCATGTGGTGCAATTGTATTGTTCGGCTGATTATCTGGATGTAATTTCCGTCAGGGAAAAAGATCCTAGAGAAAAGAGGACATACTTTGCATTCAGTATGGAGAAGGATGAATGTGGAACAAATTTCCCATGTTGATCTTCCATCATGATCTTTATCTAGTTAAGGGAGTACAAATGAGTTCGCTGTCTGGTGGTTGATATGCTTCATTAGGTCATGGTTGCCTATCCCAATATGTGAATAAGCATGTAAATCTTTTTTTTGCACCTAACCTGTATATTTTGAAGAGTTTTGGAGAAAAATGTATGATAATTAGCTCATTGTTTGTGCTTGCATAATTTAAACAATGGGACTTTACAGATTCCTCTTGCAAAGTACCTGCCAACATGGAGAGGGAATGTTATAGATGCGGAATTGGAAATGAATCCATCTCGAGTTCTCGGCATGTCTCTATCTGTCAATGCAGAAGGTGGAGTCCCCGGTGCTAGGTCTGGTCCAGGCGATTTCCAAGTGGAAATTGATTGGATTAAAGCCTTGAGGACACAATGAGTTGTAATATACTAATTTTACACCAGAGAATTTTGTAGTAGCAATAAAAGTAGCTTTGTTATACATCATTCCCCATATGTTTGTGTTTGTTCCTAGTGTAGTAACTGTAAGTCTGCAATTTTTGTTATTTGAGGGTTGATAATGCGTCTCTTAATATATTGGATATTCATTCTTCAAGGTTCTGATCAATTTTACATTTGGAACGAATATGGCACCATGTATATTAGCATTTGCATAATTACATGTATACATACTGTGAAATCCGTAAACACAAAGCTCTACATTATGTTAAGTTTGTATGCCTTCATTATATCATAGTACTCCGTTTACTGCACATGTGCATATTTCCAGAATGCATCCGTTGCTGCAGGGGGTTCCTGTATATTCTTTGAAATTCTTGCAAAATGACATTTTGGGCAATAATTCTTGATGCACGCTCAATTTGGAAGATATACTCTTCTATCTATGCATAGATATTCATGTTCTAGTAATAGCTGTCTGTACATTATTTGTGTGTTTGGTTTTGAATTTCCGAACAGAATTATGAAGTTTAAGTCTGCACGTCTGAACATAATTTTGTTCAGCCCTGATTGTTTTAAAGAATACATACTTTTTGGACCTGAATATACCCATGTTTAGATATTTGGTACTCCCTCCGTTCCTAATTAATTTCAAAAGATGTGCAATTTTCGGACCATAAAATATAGTACTTCAGTGTATAATTGTTTGAATATTGACACCAAATTGAAGAACTACTCCTAATTGAGATGAGACTTGCAATCTATCTTCAATTTTTTTGTATCATACTGTAATCGATAAAAAAAAATGAAATTTATACTTTGATTATGAACACTCCATTTTATTGTACTAGCTAGAGTCGGCATGCGATGCACGCAGCACACTTTATTTAACATAGTTAGGTTGTGAATGGAGTTGGCACGCAATGCTCCACGAACACCTAACCAATTTTCTAATGTGATGTGTGGTCAATTTTAGGTCACAATTTTTGGGTAAATTTTTCTTTCCTGGAGTCTCAACCATTGCTCTCATGAATTTTAGTAGCTTGAACGTCTTCTAAAAAGCATTTTTCCATCGCTTTCTCGCTTGCACAGCTTCTGTTTTGCTCTCAATCACACACTTGCTTTTTTTTATAACTGTAGTAATATTTTGTTGATTACATTTGAGTATCATATGATCACCAAGCGTGATCAGCAATGTAGTGGAGCTCATTCAACCAATATAATGGTACCATATCACATGTTATCCAAAATATGATCACCAAACGTGGTCAGCATAACAATTGGTTGCTCCTCCTCAGATTGTGTTCCAGGGTCAAGTACGGTGTACCACGCTTAGCTGGTGCTACCGAGCCGATGGCATAAATCAAAGAAAGTCCTTTTTGGTTAGAGTATTGGGCCCTCCGACCTTTTCAACATGAGAATCTTTTACTACTCCTATCCTTAACTCAGACAGAGAAAAAGGCCTAAAAACCAAGTTAACGCAGAACTTAATCCGGAAAATATCTACACTCTAACTTCCAATCTCTACCGTCCATCATCAATATTATCTAACAGGAGTCCCCACATGGTACGTACAAAAAGCTACACATAGCCAACTTGTATGGAAGACGGCAAATTACCCTTTTTCTGGATCATTCCTGAGAGCCGCCTTTAGCTTTTTCCTACGGGATAGCAGCTGTTGATCTCTCCTTCCCCACGGCAGCAATGCTAGGGTTCCGTGTCCTATTCCGCAAAGCTATTGGAGTACTCTTTACCTTTCATCAACACATATACACCCATTTATAAATTACTACATATTCATACAAATATAGACCATAGAGTATTGATAACAAGATAAATTCGTCGACAAGAAATTGCCGCCGCCTTCTTTTTTTTGTTGTTGGGTGTGTTTGGTGCTCTGTTTATAATCGTCGGAATGGCAGCCGGAGGAGAAAAGGGTGAGGATTTCTATGCTGTTTTGGGGTTGAAGAAGGAATGCTCTGAGGCGGAGCTAAGGAATGCTTATAAGAAGCTTGCACTGGTTAGAATTGAATTTTACACTTTCTTCTTCTTGTAATTCAATTTTTACCTGGTCTTTACCTGGGTTGAATCAATCTCCGAGGGTTTGTGGAATGGCGATGACGAAAAAATTCCTGGGGACATGCGGTTCTAAGTTTGTAAGGGATTAGCCCAATGGTTATGGGGTTTTGATGAAAGATTGGAAATAAATCCTCTTTGACTCTTGCGATTTTTTGGTAGGCCTTAGTTTAAAGAAATGAATTCAGTTAATCTGCTGTCAAATTAGCGAATTGAATTTTCCCGGGAAAGTTGACAAAGGAAAAGTATATAGCGCGAGTTTCAGGCTTGGATAGGAATTGGGTGATTGATTTATGAATTGGGATTCTGGGATTTGACTTATTATGGAGAAAAAGCCTGTAAATATGAAATCTTGATTTTTAGAGCCTATTCGTTTGATTGAAATTTTCTTGGCAGTTTGAAAGATTTTCCCGGAAAATTTAAAATGGGGAAATTGTGCATTTTTATGTGGACAGAGATGGCATCCAGATCGGTGTTCAGCGTCGGGGAATTCCAAGTACGTTGACGAGGCAAAGAAGAAATTTCAGGCCATTCAACAAGCCTATTCTGGTAATTTTGCCATCACAATTCACATCTGTTGTTCTCTGAGTTAGTATTGGGTGCGATGAGGACTATTTGGTCAGGTGGGTCTAAGATGATGTTTGGTGCTCTTTGATTTCATTTGCAGTTCTCTCTGATGCGAACAAAAGGTTTCTGTACGATGTAGGAGTCTACGACAGTAATGATGATGACGAAAATGTAAGCTTTTTTTGTGGTTTGATCTAAACCATTCGTGTCCATGCTTGTTTTGGTGAGCTTAGTAGTACTTATCAGTTATCATTGGTACCAGGCTCTTGTTCCTGGGTTTGACATTAACTGTCAAAGGTTGTTTAATTTGTCCAACAGTAATTGTTACCGTTAACATTTCATGTTTTACCATGGGTAGGTTATTTTTCTTTGGATCATGCTTCTGCAAAGTTAGAGAATTTACGGTGAAGTTGTCCGGATGTGGAACCACCTGATTCAAGATTTAAGGGTCTGTAAAAGGGATCATTCATGTGAACAAACAGATTAGATTTGGACATTGGTAGCTCTACACATATCGAATCATGAGTGTTTTATATAAATGAACGGCATATGTTATAACCACAGTTGTCAAAACTGTGTTTGGTCCAAGAAAGGTGTTCTGAACTTGTGGTTACTGACAGTGGATTGATAGATGATCTTCTTAAGAACCTCTACAAGTGAACGATTTATATCACTGCAGTGGGCTTTGGGTGGGACTGGAGTGAGCCCACATAAAACTTTCACATAGAATTTGTTTCTTAACTTTAGTGAAAGCCGGGTCCTTTTTCTTTAGATTGTTATTTAGAGAAAGATTGTTTTAGGTTCTCGCATGTGGTTTATCAAATGGTCCCAAGGAAACTATTATTTTTTAACACGATTATGATAGTCTTCTTTGCAATGCAGGGGATGGGTGATTTTCTTAATGAAATGGCAGTTATGATGAGCCAAAACAAGTCTAATGTAAGCCTCCTACCTTTTGTGTGTATTTTTCTTTTTTACCTTCTGTAAAAGATCTAGTGGACTGGATTCATTTGGTTTAAACAATGAGACAATCTCTTCAAAAAAAAAAAAACAATGAGACAACAGGATGACTAAGATGCTTTGCATGCACAAGTGGCTGAAACCATCGAATTTCTTATTGTTGCCCATGTTGGAAATCCTATGTAGGATTCTTTTATTTTGTTTGAATTCATGGACAAACACTCTTGATCTGTCTTGGGAAGCATATCACGGATGCTGGATTTGTAAAGAGGGAAATATAAGTACTCATACAAATACACAATCAGTTTTTTCTTATGTTATTAAACAGTGAAGATGATTTTGTTTTGACAATTATCTATTTATTTTCTTTTCAGTTCCCTATTGCAGCCAAATTAGGTAAAGAAGATGCTCCTTAAAGAAAAGAAAATTAGCTTCTTTTACCCCTTTTTGCTATCATTGTCCCTTTCCATTCACAAATACTTAATACAAAAATAGCAAATATGTTCACATTTGCGGACTGCTTACTGTGCTTAGTAGATAGATTAGGGTAGCAAAAACTTTAATGGAGTACAGTCTTTGCTTCTTCATGAACTTATTTAATGTGTGGGTAATTTTGTCACAATAACCATAGATGTTTATTTGAATAGCAATTATTTGTTCTTTGAACATGTTACTTAGGGAATAATCTCACTCGTTTTGGCTACAGGGACAATCTATAGGTTGTGGTTTTTATGGACAGGTATTAATAATTAGACGATGGATCATCACTTGATCCAAGTTGCAGATAATTCCCTTTTCAAACCCTAGGTATTGAAGAATATCGATGTGGGCCAGGGGAAGATTTTGACCCAAAAGCACCCGGTAGGCAGTCATTAGTAGGTTCTCTGATGCAAGCTTAAAGCATTAGGGCAATGGTGGGACCCATAACATTGTGTTAGGGAATCATTAGCCAAGGAAAAAGTCTTTTAAGATCATTCCCATCATTATATTCGAGGGACCTTTTTTATGTTTTATGTTTGCATGATTGCATCCAACGATGTGGTGCTTGATTTTTTTGGACCATTTCTATGAGTGACTGTAGGCCCTTTGACGGCATACCGTCGTAAGTTTAATTTGCTTTAGTAGCATGTTTTATAGATAGTGGGCGTTTGTAATTGACAGAAAAATGCGGAGGAGAGCTTTGAGGAATTGAAGGAGTTATTTGAAGAAATGTTTCAGAGTGACATGGAGGCATTTGGTTCATCTACTTCGCAGAGTGTGACCCCTCCTCCGTGTTCATGTTCTTATGCCTCTTGCAGTGAGAGCTCCAATATTACAAACAAGCGCAATTCCTCTGACATGAACTCAGGAAAGGCCAAGAATGAAGACTCTTCGAGCTTTGATGTTCACTTTGATGGTTTCCGCATAGGGGTAGCGCTCTCTCTCTCTCTCTCTCTCTCTCTCTCTCTCTCTCTCTCTCTCTCTCATATGGTTTGCATCCCCTTAAAGGCTTTTACCGGCCATCTTAGACTTGTTAACTTTTAGATTGCACTGGAATTGCCTTATTTGGATTATCATTCATTAACTAAATCATGGCGTCTGTACTGGAAACAACTAATGAACTGAGCTCAGTCTATTTCGTCATACTGTATTGGCCCTGATATTAGTCCAAGTTAAATCCCCGGTTTGACAGAGAGGTGTAATCTTTCATCGACTCAGTTTACTGTTGCATACCACTAAGCGGGAGAATTCAAGACTTAATTTGGCTTTCGTTTCCATGCGACTTCGGATTCACACAATTACTTTATTCTGATATTATTTTTCCCCCTCTTTTTTCTTCTTAGGATCCTCATTTGTTCATGGTTTCTAATATGCTTTCTTTTAATTTGATCTGGTGAAAAACAGGTGGAACATCAGGAAAATCGCAGGAGAGGGGATGGAGCAAGAGGAGGAATTGCGGGGAATAGGAGGCGTGGCAGGAAACAGAAGGTTTCGTCAGGCCATGTTGTTTCCTCCTCTCGTGACTATTCACACATTTCTGCTTGATCGCAGTTGTATTTGTACATTGAAGCGAATGGCTGAATCATTTCGAGGCCTTAAACCTTGACTTCGGCATTACACCGATGAGGATGTACAAATCGGCTGAGGAAAATTTTGAGTTTAGCGCAAATAGTTCAATTGTAGAGAGAGTGTGTCCGGGGCTCCTCTTCTTGTTTCTTTCATGTTTGGTGGCTGTGATGCTATTCTTTAACTCTCAATTGCCGTCTTGTAGGCAAAAATAAAAAGGTGAAAAGATGGGAGTACTGTATTTCTTTTCTCTGCGACTTTCCTTTCATGATTAAGGTCTCGTATGATAAAATCCTGCTTTCTGGTTCATTTGCTGCTTGTGTTTCGGAATCTTTATTTATTTTCTGTTTGGATGACACAAAATAAGCAAGAAGCAGGTAAAATAAATACTGTAAATAAGCAGTGGTAACGAAACAAGCTTTAATTGCTACGTAATTCTCTGATACTGAGGTGGTTTTTTTTTTTTTTTTTTTTTCCCTGATTTGACTAGAAAATGTGAGGAAAAAAAAAAAGAAAGGAATATTTGTTTTGATGGGCTTCTTTGTGGTTTGGGTTCAGACTACAGAGAGTAGTTTGGGCAATTTAAGTTGTCAAAAGCATTTTAAATGGTCCAAATTTGAAGAAAGACTTGTCGAAAAGCGTTTTAAATTGTTCAAATTTGAAGAAAGATCCTTATAGTTAGGAATAGACTCTTTTCAAAACAATGATGCTACTTGCACATACACTTTTGCACATATCTTGCACATACACTTTTATGGGGCGCACCTCGGGTCCCACCAATATGATCCGAACCGCTCATTATTTTTAAAATAATTTTTTTAGAGTTCCTGTAAAAAATCAACTCGATAGGATATCGGTAAGGGCTTTTTTAGAAATCATAGGGTGAAACAGTCTGATTCGCACTGCGATTTCTGAAAAAGCCCTTACCGATATCCTACCGAGTTGATTTTTTACAGAAACTCTTAAAACATTATGTTAAAAATAATGAGCGGTTCGGATCATATAGGTGGGACCCGAGGTGGGCCTCATAAAAATGTATGTGCAAGATATGTGCACAAATGTATGTGTCCTTAGCATTTTTGTTTTCCAAAAGAGTCTTTAACAAATTTGAACTATTGGTTGTTCAAATGAAAGGTTGATGTGCAATTGCTTCCTAAAACAACATAAAAGCCAGGCACCTAACGGCAAAAGACAACTTGTTTCTACTAAAAATACCATTTAGTCAATCTATTACTCAGTTAGTTATGTTATGTACTGTTGTATAATAATTATTGGTGATGTATCATATAATTAGTGTTTACTGTTAAAGTAGTACACGTAAGTAAGTCAGGGCCGGCCCTGAGCTGAAGCCCGAGGTGCGGCCGCTTTAGGCCTCCCGATTTTATGCAGAAAGTAGGGCCTCAATGTTCATATGATATCGATATATATTTAATTTGTCCATTTTCAACTAAAGAGCACTTACAGCTGAGTGATGCGTGCAAGTTGCAACAAAATCGAGACAGGAGGTCCCTTGATCGAAACGCGGGAGCTAATGTTTTGACACTACATGCTTTTTCCTTCTTATTTTCATGTTTTATCTTGGTATTGGTATGAATAATGTACACTACTCTATTCCTCTTATATTTTAAACTACTTAAACTTTAATAATTGTAGATGTTAGTCAAAATCAATGTTCATATTTTTTTGCACACCACAAATATTTTGATAAATTGTTTGTAATTTATTTTCACACTTCTCAGTTTATTAACAACAATCTGTGTTTTTTATCTTATTGTGATGTGAATTCACAATTTTGTTCTTCCAAATGTGAAAAAGTATAGAAATGTGTGGTTATGAAAAAGGGAAGTTTGAAAATCACTACTATAGCCATTTTTTTTGTTTTAATTTTACTTATGAAATACAATTGACTAAAAATAAACCAAAATAATTTATTTTCACTCAATAAACACTGGTAAAAAAAATGTTCAAATACAAATTGCATGAGTTGTACTTTGTTATGTTTGATTTCTATTTTGCTAATGATATACTCCCTCCGTCCACTTTTTAAGTGTCTTGCTTCGTAATTTCAACATATTAAAAAGACATCATCATTATACTTTTCACATCAGCTTTTACCTCAACTTTCTCTCTTTACCCTCTATGAAAATATCATCATTACATTTTACTCACTAACTTTTCAAAATGTAAAATACTTTTAGGGGCAAAATGAAAAATTCACCAATTTTTACCCATTAACTTTACAAAATAGACACTTATTAAGGAACAACCCAAAATGGAATACTAGACTCTAAAAAAGAGACGAAGGGAGTAATTTTTTAAAAAAGTTTGTCTTACTTAAATTAGGAAGCTAAAATACCATGTTTAATCATGTAACTTTTAGTAGCAAAACAAAATAAAAAAACCTTTTACCTTATATTAGCCACCTATATTGATTTTTTTTTTTTGTGGTTAAAATGAACTAGGCCTCATTTTAAAAATTGGCTTTAGGCCTCTAAAATCCCAGGGCCTGCCCTGAAGTAAGTCATATGTGTACGACTTGTAATAGTAATGGTTCATGATGTGCTAGGCTAGGCTAAAAGTCTATGTAATAATAGTACAAAGCAAGTATGTGTAATATTTCGTGACATAAGCGATGATGTAAGCAAGGGACCCTTTTATGCCTATAAAAGGTGGTCACCTCTCCGACGTATTCACCAAGTAAGCAAGTAATCAAGTCAGTATTTGCAATAGATGAAACGAGTTGCCTTCAAGGATGAAAAAGCAAGTGCAAAATACGGAAAATACCAAAAGCGGAATTGTAGAGATAGTTGCGAAGAGCTAGCAGGACTTCTCCCCCGGCATCACACAACTCAAACTGTCTTTGATGTCAAAATTTCTTTATTGCAAAAAGCCCACTGGGATTACCAACATGGTCGGTCACCCACCCTACGCACCATGATCTTCTAGATCTAGACGATGGTATGGTCTGGTATGGTATGCAACTTGGGAAGGCCCCTGTTTCTAGAAAAAGAAAGAAAGAAAGTGGGCAAGTTGCAGCCAAAAATTATTAAGAAAGGTGCAACTTGGCATCAAAATCTTTACTTAAACGATAGTTTGCAACATGTCGGCCATGACTTAGAGAATACCATAGTTTACTTTACTCCTTCCTCCAATTAAATTAAAATTAAAAATTGTCTTTTATTTCATATTTATTTATATTATATGATTCCTTGCTCCCACAGTCCCACATGTAGATCTAATGGAGGCATAATTTATGCTTTCGGCCGTTTGACTCAATTGTATTGGCAAATGGGATGAGGCTTCTGGATACTGCACTTTGAAAAATACACTAACATAATAATAAGAAGACAATTGATTTTCGCACTCCAAAAATTGATTGAGGGGTAAGAATTATATGATCTCACCAACTTTTTCTTAGGTTATTTAACATAATTACCCCAATGTGAGGCCCTAATAAAGATAAAAAGAAGTTCAGGGTACCAAAATGGTAAAGAAAAGACTTAAGAAGTTCTGTAATTATATTTGGTCCACATATAGAATATATACTTTTTTTGGGTCCTCATACTTCGTTCTTAAACTACTCCATTTTAGTGTTTTTTTTTTTTCATTTTTTCCCGGATTTTTATTAGATTCGCATTGTATTTGGTGGATTAATCATTTGTCTTAACGAGATGAGTCTAAAAGGTAAAAAAATTCTAAACAAAAACAAAAATACCAAATAGCTGGTATTTTTTGTTTTAATTTCGTCTCATATAATTTTTTTTTCCAATTCCGATTCACATTTTATACGTTTTTGGTTACTTTCGTTGTAATGAATGATTAATCCCAAAAATTAAGAGTAAAATTAAACAAAAAATAATTAAAAAATACGAGACATACTGTAATATTTAGGGAGAATGAGACAATGCATACTAGTTAGGGGGTTCTTAAATTTGGAGAAAATAATTAGGTGCTCTCAGGGCACTATCACATAATGTCCCAACACCCTTCACCCCAACACATTCTTGCGGTACCCCAGGTCCCCAACACAATTGAAACTCATTATAGATTTGGGTTTTCGGGCTAATAAGCACATAAACATACATACGAGCACAAAAATGTGTGTGCAGCCCATAAAGCCTAAAATGAAGATTGAAGACCAACCACAGGTGACACCGTGACAGGCCCCGTTCCGGATTGGGTACTCAAAAAAAATTAAAAATAAAAAGGTAAACTGAAACACCCATCATTGATGATGGTTAAACCACATTTGGCTCATTTCTACTAGAAGAGATTTGGCCAGCAATGAATAATGGGTTGAGTATTGTAGGCGAGAATGGGATAATAATTTGGAGGGATTTTGTCAGTCACCCCGTCCTCATTCCCAGAATCCCAATACCAAATACTACAAAATAACTTTAGATAATTTCTTTAGACTCTCCACTAATATGGAATGAAAAAATTTCGAGCTGAGTTCAGCGAGAAGTTTTATCGGATGTTCTGTTCTTTTGATGCCATGATTAATAAAACCTTTTGATCGAGATTGACAGAAAATAAAAACCTCAGATATCCTGAAAGAGTCGAGCCCCGGGTTAAAGAAAGGTCTATTATTATTGTTGTCACGGGACTGACTGACTGACGGGAGGGAGGTGTCTGTCTGCAGGTGGTTGCTCTTTCCTATACTAGGCTTATTTGTAATAATAATAATAATAATAATTCGTCGCATTGTAAAGCAGCAGGGGATGTAGCTCAAATGGTAGAGCGCTCGCTTTGCATGCGAGAGGCACGGGGTTCGATCCCCCGCATCTCCATCTTTGTTTTCCAGTTTTGCACCTTAAGTGGAGGCGGTGTTTAAGACGATGACGACGTCGTCTAATTCCCATCTGACGATGACGGCGGCTTAAGATCTTTCTGGGGGTCAGTTTAGTAGAACAATTGAACAGCAAACCTACCTTCGACCACTGCGCAGCAAACCTACCTTCTACGGAATTGCGTACAATTCCATCTTTTTCACTGAACAACAAGGTTCGTTGATTCTTTGTCGTGATTTCTATCATTCCCTTTGATCTTCTTATTTATTTTTTGGTGCGTCATTTTGGCCTTCGTTATGAGTTTCTGTGTGTTTAAATATGGTGCTGTATTGAATTCCATTTGCGTTTTCTATCCTTGTTAGAGTTTTTGGTGCGTCATTTTGGCCTTCGTTATGAGTTTCTGTGTGTTTAAATATGGTGCTGTATTGAATTCCATTTGCGTTTTCTATCCTTGTTAGAGTTTTTGGTGCGTCATTTTGGCCTTCGTTATGAGTTTCTGTGTGTTTAAATATGGTGCTGTATTGAATTCCATTTGCGTTTTCTATCCTTGTTAGAGTTCTCAAGTTGAAAGCTTGGTTAGAATGTTAGTTGTCTGCGTGTCTGTTTTGCCTGCCAAGTGTTTGCGTTAATGTCTCTCACGCCTACGAAGATCACAAGTATGGTTGGTTTAACTTTTAATTTTTTGCTCCAGTGTGAATGATATATGAACTATCACAAACTCAAGGAGCTGAAAATGCACTTGGGTTTACTTCTTCCCTTCTGTTTTTTTTCCCTTGTGATTTTGTTTTACATTTTTCGATTTTTTGTGTGCTCCAGGTTGTTTGTAGTTCCGATTATGTTCATCACTAAGTTTACACGTCTTGGAGCTCATGTGATAAAGGGTTTAAGAAGAGGTATGTTCTTGATTTTCGTTTAGTTCTCTTAGATATATCAAATAGCAGGTGCCTGGACCTACTTCTTGTGTTTATCCTGTAAACAACTAGCTGCATATTTTTTTATATGCAATCATATTTGGGTTATGAAGCTTTGAAAGTTGTTTTGAGTTCCCTAAAATAACCCAATTGACTTTCAGGAATCTGCTATTTGGTTCCAACACACAAGAAGCAGTAAATTATAGCGTTTCTCCTCACAGTGTGAATTTGTCCTTTGAAGATTGAGCAATATGTAGATTTAATCTCAAGTGGCAGTTGCCATGGACTCCTGGAGTTTCACTTTAAATGCGTGCACTATGTTGATTTTCTTATGTTGTTCGTTTGGCCATTCTTTGGACTAGGAGAGTACGTAATTGTTGTATTTATCATTTACAAAATGAAGTTACGTAATTTTTCCTAGAGGCAAAGAGTCATTGAATTTGGTCTAACTTACGCTTTCTTAGGTTGCCAGTTTTCTGTAGCTATTCTTTTCAGCTACAGTTGTCTATTGTTGAAATCTTGAAACAATGTTTTTGTTTGAAACTCGTTGATGAGTTTTATAGTTTTTTGTTTTTGGCCTTGTCTTGGCAGGTGAAACATCTACTCAAAGAATACCACATACACAACTTTTTCACGACCGCCCTTTGCTGCACTTGGTAAGAAATAGTTTCTTTTCCCGACTCCAATGCAATGTCTTTCTAGTATGTTTCTGCCTCTTTTTTTTTTTTTTTTCTAAACAGCAGTATGTTTCTGCCCTAATGACTCTGGGATTGTTGTCATGCATATCTTAGACCTCTCTTTGTTTTGCATATCTTACACCTCTCTTTCTTTCTGTTCTTTTCTTTTATTATTATTTTGGCTTTTTGATTGTCAGTTTCTCAAGGCAACTATTCCGTCGCATTTAATTCTTGTTCTCTTTTGAGTAGCCAAAAACTTGCTTTTGAACTGCTATGTACAACCAACTGAAGATTCATATCCCTTTTGTGAGCAGAATTATAATTTTTTCTCAAGTAATGCTGCCGACAAAGCTCAAGGAGGAGGCCATACAGAGAAGGAAAAGTACGTTCTTGCTCTTAAAAATGGGAATAAGATGGTCTTTACAACACGTATTTTTGTCAAACTAAGAAATAGAAATACACGGATGGAGAAGTTCCACTCTGACTGCTAGGGGTGAGCAAAAAATCCGTCAAACCGTGAAACCAATCCAAACCGGAGGGCTTTGTTTGGGTTTTTAGTAGTATAGTTTGGTCATAGTTTAAAAAAAATTAGAAACCGTGTTATATGGTTTGGTTTGTGGATTCATGTTTACGGTTATGGTTCCAAACAGATCCGAACCGTATAATACATACATACATATATATATATAAATTAATTATGATTCACCCAATAAATATGAGAGCTTTTAGTCAACTAATTTATTAATTTATTGATCACATTAAATTCACTGTAATATTTAATTTTCCTTCACTGCCAAGATAATGATATGAACTTGATGTAGAGTGATATCACAGGTTGGTTTCTACCATGCTGCTACTATTGCCCTTTTGCTACCTCATTTCAATTCAATAGTTTTAGAAATTATTTTTTGCATTTTATTTGGTTAAACTATCTTAAGATGTTTAATAGTTGGTATTCTTAGTTGGTTCATTTTAGTGACTTACTAGCATTTTATTTTCTTAGTTTAAGACTTGAGGCAATTTTTGGTATACTACTCTTAATTAGTTGGTTGATAGTAGTGTGTTTTAATAATTTGAATGGAATTGGTTTAAATATATGTATTTTTTTAATTTATCTTCATAATGTTAAGTACTTTAAATATTTTTTTGAAGACAATAGCTTAGTTCAAAGCAAACCATGGTTTAAAATCGAAACCGAACCGTAAGTAAATGGTTTGGTTTTATGTCTTTCGCGGATTGGTTTGGTTCTCCAAATTCATAATCCGTAAGTATTGGTTTGGTTCTTGGTTTAGTATGAAACCGAACCAATCCGGACCATGCTCACTGCTAGCACGAGAAATTAAAAGGAGGAAGATAAATGGGGTGAGATGGAGATAAGAACAACCAGAACACTATTGAGCATGATTGAAGAGCTCCTCCTTGACGCAGTTGCATGGCTATCAAGTTTAAAGGACTTGAACATTGTCTGCATTGATTTTCTCTTGGCCTTGTATTTGGTTCTGCAGAATATCAGTGACGTTTGTTTACAAAGATGGAGAAGAGAAGACAATTAAAGTCCCAATTGGGATGTCTATGCTAGAAGCTGCCCATGAAAATGACATAGATCTCGAAGGTAAGTTCTTTCTTTCAAATAGATTTTATAGGAAAGGCATTAAAGGGATTGACCCATGTACAAAAGAAAGTCAGGGACAAAAAGGTCCCTATGCATGAAGATTCCTAAACAAAAGTAGGAAAAAACACCTATGCTCCACTCTATACTCCCAACATATCTATCATATCAAGAAATTGGTCAAGGATAGGATGGCAACCCCCGAGGGTAAGTTCTTGAGGCATGCAATTCTGCATGTAAGCCTTTTGCTCAATTGCAGAGTTATCATTCGTGGGGTCTAAGACTAATGGCACGACATTTTTGACTTAGATGTTGGCTGACACTCCAACTTATTGAATTGCAAATGTTAAACCTTGCCTAGTATAACTTATATCTATTGTATGTTTTACCGTTCATAAATTATTAAATTTGCTTTTATCGCAGGAGCATGTGAAGGATCACTTGCTTGTTCCACTTGTCATGTGATTGTGATGGTAAGTTAATGAACAACCTTGTGACTGAATGCAAAAAAGGAAAAGAAAAAACAATTTAAGTTGTTCATTTTGAGGTGACCTTAACGAAGAAAATTAGCAAGGTAATGCTGGGCTATGGTGTGAGGCTAATTTCTGAGACAATTTTTGTTAGGACATGGAGTACTATAATAAGCTAGAAGATCCAACTGATGAGGAGAATGACATGTTGGATCTTGCTTTTGCTCTTACAGAAACGTAAGTTCCTGATATATTGTCCTTGAAAGTGAGATAAAGTTATTATTGCCGTCACAAGCTTGTTAAGTTCCATGTTATTTTTTCCGACAGGTCTCGTTTGGGTTGTCAAGTGATTGCAAGACCCGAACTTGATGGATTGCGCTTAGCACTTCCTGCAGCCACACGCAACTTTGCCGTCGATGGATACAAGCCAAAACCACATTAGAAAATTTCTCTTAAGAGGAAATACCAAGGCTTCACATAACAAAGAATGGGTATCTGCCAGTTTTGTAGCAGTCTAGGACCTTGTAAAATGAGTGTACTGTTGCTATGTTTTCAGAAGAATGTTGAAAGTTGAAACTTAATGTATAATTCTTTGGAGGTATTACACTCCCAATTGGCCGCTGATTGAGAGTTTGAAATCACACTTCTGTTTTCTGGCTAGAACTGCAAAACCACTGTCTGGGACTAGGGAGTTCAACACCTGGAGTTGTGGGTGGTGGGACAATGCAAATCCATTTCTCCGTGCATAGAGTGCAGGAATGATTAATCCATTTCCGATTTTAAAGGAATGACTATTTTATTTTGGCTTTATTTCTGTGAAATAATGCATTAATGTTGACAAAATCAAATATAGATCGAATCCAGGGTGTCGTGCCGGTTTTGAAGAATTAGTTTAAGACCATCAGATGCATCCACTATGGCTATTTTGTAAGTACCTCTTCTTTTTTTCGGTATGATTTTGTTTGCTATACCCGATGTTCAGCATTACAAACTCTAATGCTACTCTTGTTTCTGTTTAGATAAATGCGAGTCTTTCTGCCTATATATATTTACGATGTTGTAAGGTGTGAACATCTTTGCGGTTGTGAAGAAGTAGAGTTCAAGACTAAAACTGCATGCTCAAAATCACAAGCTTTTAGCTCAAACTCAAAATCTCCCTTCCAATAAACAACCAGCTTTTAATTGGCACTTTGTGTGACATTTCTAAGAGGCGTTTTCAGTCATCCATTATGGTGGGACCCATCTCCAAGCAGGGAGGATGCATCACAGCCATCCATCGCATAAGGTAGTTGAGCATTGTCCACGTCACCAAAATCAGTTGGGAGTAGCCGTTAGTTCGTTCGAGGAGTGAAGCGCGCTATATCCCTTTGTACTCCTCCGTAAGAGGGGTTCATCTCATTGCGTCGAAAACAAATTCAAGACTCTCTCTCTCTCTCTCTCTCTCTCTCTCTCTCTCTCTCGTTCTTGCTTCTTGTTTAACATTGTTTTTAATACTCCAATCCTTTCCACAGTCTCTGTTCTTTCTCATGGAAGAAGACGGCCACAACGACGAAGACTACCACCCACAGTCATCCTCGTCTGATTCTGCATCTCCCTCGTCTTCACTGCCTCTGAACAACACCGGTAAAAACAGCGGTGGAGGAGGCGGCCGCTGCATCGATGATTGTAGGAGTGAAGGGGCGACATCAGTGCTAATTGACGCCCGGGGCAAACGTTATCTCGAAAGAAACAGACGACATATTCAGCCGGAGGATTGGAATGAAGTCGCCGGTACAGTCAGTAGCCGACAAAATAACACCAGAACCCTTGAAAAAACCGGCATTCAATGTGTTATCCGTATGGATAGGGTGAAGAGGCAATACAAGGAGGAGAAACAGAAGATCATCACCGGGGGTGGTGGGCCCAGCAACTGGCCTTTCTTCGAAAGAATGGATCAATTGATTGGTTCTACGGGAAAGAAACAAAAACCTCAGAAACAAAAGCAGTGGGAATCCAGTGATGGTTCTCTTCCAGAGCCGAAGAGGATGAGGACTGACAGAGAACTGAATTGGAATTGGAATCAAAATTTGGAGGCGAAAGTTAGGGGAAGTAGCGATGGGAGGGGAAGGAATTGGGGGGATTCGGTGAGTGAGTTGACTCGAGTGGTTGGGGAGTTTTTGGAGGTGTACGAGAGAGTGGAGAATTCAAAGCTGGAGAGTGGGATGGAGATGGAGAAACAGAGGATGGAGTTTGAAAAGGGGATTGAAAAGCAAAGAATGCAGTTTTTAAAGGATGCCCAATTGGATATTGCACAGATGAATCAAAAATCAAAGGCGAGATTTTCGGAAAGGGGTCAGGGGAGGAGAAAGGATTGTGGGGATTCGGTCAGTGAGTTGACTTGGGCAGTTGCGGAGTTTGTGGAGGCATATGAGAGAGTGGAGAACTCAAAGCTGGAGCGAGTGATGGAGATGGAGAAACAGAAGATGGAGTTTGAAAAGGGGATTGAATTGCATAGAATGCAGTTTTTAAAAGATGCCCAATTGGAGATTTCACAGATGAATCGTAATAGGAAGGTTGAGCCTAGTAATCAAAAAAAACAAAAGCAAGTGGAAAAGAACAAGAACCACAGCAAGAACAAGAATAGTGATGGCAGTAGTTTCAGATAGTTCAAATTGGATCCTTTGGTTTTAGGTGAAAGACCTATTTGTGGTCAGTTTCTTGAGAGAAATTCGTATCTGTTGGTTTAGTTGTTTGTCATGATTTTACTTTCTGAAATGCTCACCACAACAAGAAGTGCAGTGATAGCATTGGTTGGATTAAAGGTGAGTTCACATTAGACACCTCTGTTTTAAGGTGAAAGACCATGTTGATCAGTTGATTGAGAGAGTATTTGAATTTGGAATTTGGATTGATTCCATTGTAATTGTTTGCTTTTCCTTCTTTGTCCTATAGTTTACTTTCTTAAATTGGGAAATTTATTCAATACTCATAGATATGATGCGTAGTTAAATGAGAAAACTGAAAGTTTGATTGCTGCATGTTGTTCATAGAGTTGCATTTTTTTTTTTAGTTTCTAAGTATTCGTACAAAGGTTGCGCCTCTTCTGTCACCTTTTGAGTTACTGATAATAATTTATGAAAGAAAATACGTAGATGGCACTTCAAGAGCTGAGCTTAAGCAGACACTTGTGACTGATTAGTATGAAATGGTAATGGTTAGCCAAGTGACACTCTTAACCTCCTGTTGGTCAAGTAGCATGTCCGTTTCATGTCCTAAACTGAGTTATTTTGCTGAATGCACTAATGTTTGACTGAAAGCTGTGGGAATTTTGGAATGATCTCTGGCTCTTAAATTTCATGTCCTTCAACTTTATGCTTGGCATTCTCAATATTTGCGTATTGAAGGAAGTAGGCTTAAAGACTTTTCTACATGTAGGAACTTCTTTTGGCTGGTCTTGCACCGAAGTATGTTCAAGTGAGCAGGAAGCAAGGGAATTTATGTTTTGCTATTGCTCGGCTGTTTTATGTCGGCATTTTGTTCCTCTTACAGAGCATGGTGTGTCATTTGTCCCTCTTACACAGATATCAAAGTGCTGCTATTTCAGACAATTATGTCGATTTCATTTTACATGGCCATCAGATGTTTGGATGTCGATTATGGTTTTGTAATTGGAAATACCATTACTACTTCATGGGTTGTTACTTGCTCTGAGTCTGACACAGTTATTGGATGGTATTTGGATGATCTAGAGGGGGATGCAGCTTATAAAGCTGCTGATGCAAAAAAGTTAGCTCTCTCTCTCTCTCTCTCTCTCTCTCTCTCTCTCTCTCTCTCTCTCTCTCTCTCTCTCTCTCTCTCTCTCCTTGGATGCACATGCATCTTCTTATGGCTCAATTACTGTAGGATAGTTTGAATCATTTAAGATGGTTCGTTGTTTTGTGACTGATCCTCAATTACTGTAGGATAGTTCGAATCGTTTAAAGATGGTTGGTTTGTTGTCTTGGTAGTGATCTTCATATTGGACGAACTCTATGCCAAGGTTGCTTGTCCAGATTAGACCGGAGTTTCGATTACTGGGGATGCCTCTCTGCCATGAGAATCATGTGTTTGTCTTCTCGTAAAATTATGTAAGAGGTAGGATCTCTTTTTGTAGAAATGATGAATTATGAGATCTGGTTGTCGAAGGTTCATGTGCTAAACAATGTCTGGAATCTTTGCCTCATGTTTAAGTTTTGAGGTTCCAACTTTGTGGTTTCACAAAGCCATTAGCCATCTTTTAAAGGTTGTCACCTGTGAGGTTATATTATGCTTTTGCATGCAAGCTAAAATGGGTAATTTGCAATCGCCATCCCATGTGCTGTGGTTAATATGTTAAATGACTGACTACTCAAATATATTCTCTTTGTGGATACTGAAGTAATCATCTGACTGTTACTTTGAAATTTGACATTTACACCGGAAGGAACTTCTGAGAGCTATTAATCCAAGACTTGGTTCTTTCAGGCAGGACTTGACCCTGGCTTGTGCTCAAGCGGCTGCTGCTGGTTTTACCCCTGGCAGGCTGGCATAGTCTTGCAACTTCAGTTTTTTGTAGATCATTTCAGTGCAGTTCACCTAAAGTAAGATCTCATGATTGCCTCATCTTTCTTACCTCCTCCGCCATGGCGCTTCCATCAGTACACACAAACTAACTAATGTAGAATAACAAAAAAGATGGGTCTCTCCATGCTGTCCCCAATTTCTCTCCTTCCATAAGCTCAGGTATGAGCTTGTTATAGTAGACTTACTAGCAAGTTATTTTGCTTCATGAAAAATTCGGCAGCATGTTTACTCAGCAATTTTGTTCGTAAGAAGGTCCTTATTGGTCAGCCATTTTGAAGGGTTTTGTTTGGTCATAATAGTGGGGAAGGGAATTGAGGGTCAGTACTTCACTCCTGGGATTAGAAACAGGCTGAATGGGCTTGATTGGCGAAATTCTGTTTTTTTTGTAGGACCTTACACGGTATTTTTGTGGAGAAAAGAGTCATGTTAATCACTAGTGTTGGTACTGGGAGAGGTAAAAGGAACAGGAAAAGAGAACTAATGTTAGTTACCCAGTGTTAGAAGTGGGAGAGGGAAAAACAATAGGAAAAGAAAACTTGACAGCTAGCCAATCTGCTTTCCCCAAGGCCAAGAAAGGTAAAAATGGGAGCAAAGCAAATGGAAGGGAACTTTTATGTAGGTCATCCATCTTTTGTTAAACCTGTCTAATCTGTCTTAAAGTGAAAGGCCTAATTAGTTTTGGAGGTGTTTTGATCACCTAACGCTTCTTAAAAAGTTACTTCTGGTGTATCACCTATTCTATCCAATATCGTAACAAGATAGGCCTCAGTTTAACATTCGGCTTGAAGCGTAAAAAGGCTTTCAGCTGCTACTAACCAATTTGACCGGATCGCTCTTGCTTTCGTTCTATCCCTCTCCCTCCCATGAGAGAAGGGAAATCCAGAACCGGTTACTCTCGTGCCACTTAATAAGCCTTTGTCTCAATTACTTGTGTCAGTTAGGTGTTTCACTTGTGTCACTTGAGTCAGGATTTTGGACACTTTGCATGTCATCAAATCAATTCTAGCCGGGGCCTAACCATTTCATAGTAATTGTGTCCCCTTACCCTTCATAATCCCTGTGATAAAACCCCTTTTTTGGGTCCTGGATAAGCAAATAGTACTGTTGGAAAGATGTGGTATGTTCAACGAAACATTTCTGATTTGAAACGCTACTTCTCAAATAGTTGTTCGGGTTACGAAACTGTAACATGCATCTCCTTTTAAAATCGAGATTGTAATATTCAACGGGCGCGCTTACTCAACGTTTTTAGTTGGTGGTGAGAAGAAAACTAAAATCTCGGTCTAGTTCTATAGAGTTCACCCGTGTACAATCAGTTGTCCAACTGGAACAATTCTTGGCTTGGCTTTAGTTCAGTTCAATTCAATTCAACTTTATGTTTTTGGCATTTTGCTTTAACAGATATGTTGATAGGCTACTCATAGTATTTTTCTAAAGCACCACAAAGCCATGGCTACTCACACCGGAGCTAGAATTCTAACCAGTTCTACGAGAGTCAAATAAACAGGACTTCAAGCGATGATAGAGATTAATTTGAACCCAACCATTAAACAGAATTTCAAGTAATTACCCAATTATCAAAATACATATTTAACTGTTTCTTGGCTCCAATTCTATGTCAAAATGACGAGTGTCGTCTTGGGCGTTGCCACGTGTTGTCCGAATACCCTTCATTATCGTACATTCACGTGGAGACTTGGTGGCGGACGCAGGACTCTTGATGTGAGGGACTGAATCGCATGTATTTGTAAATTAACAACAAAATAGCATCCTCATATAACAATAACACAATTTTGAGAAGACATTTCTTTATAATTTTTACATACAAAACCTAAAATATACTGTAGTAGAATTATTGTGATAATTGGGGGGTTTGCGGGCACCCGAGTCCCTGCTTGCACCCCCTCTGCGTGGAGTCTTTATAGTATTTAGTAATGAAACCCCCGGAAAAACGCAGTGTTAAAGGAGGTTGGGCATCACCTAATAATTTCTCCAAAATCACGAGTTCCAAACGTGGAATAATGATAGTCTCGGTCAATATATATTAGAGATCCTTTTGCGTGGGGTCGTAAATTGGGTCAGAGTGAAATTGAATCCAAAATTGGCGGGGGGTGGGTTGACATGAGGAAATCAAAGAAAAGGCTTCTTGCTGCACAGTGATTTGATTTGTGTCCTTTGATTTCGGCCATGCTGTCCCTACCTAGTACTTCGTTAATAAAAAAAATATTAAGTCATCATATCAAGTTAGCCTTTCTATATTCATTTTTGCATATCGTGTTTCCTCAAATTGTAAGGGTTGGAATTGAGTCAATGTGTTCTTGTTGGTCGAGATGTCCTTTTTAACATGTATGATCTAAGTGATATAATGTGCGTGTATCAGCGTGAATGTGTATGAAAACGAAAACGAGAGCGTAAAAGTGTATTTTCGAAATAAGTCAACTAATTATTTTTTAGAACAATAATTAAAAGTAGGAGCGTAGAACGAGAATTGAGAATGGTGCGAAGGTGTATTTTGACGTATCTTTATATCAGGCGTCCGAGAAGAGGCAGCCTGACGTGAACAACCAATGGAAGGGGGGGAGGAGGGGAAGATCTAGCTGTCAGATTTTCATACGGGTCCCACATATGAAGCAATCAACAAATCACCACTACTACAAGAATACCCAAGTAATAAAAAAAGAAACAGATCAAAGAAAAGAAGAGACCGAGTCCATGAGGCGGTTGAGTGTGCTGAGAACTGAATCAGTCTCTGTTTCACATGGGTGTTGACTTGGGTGGTGAAACACACTGAAGGAAATTGAGAAACGGGTTGGGATTGGCGGAGAAGACGTGGTTGAGAGCGATGCTGGGGAAGGTGATACATGTTCAGGTGATTCAGTTACAGTACTATTTCCAAACAGTGAATTCACCAAAAGAGCTGAAGTTGTTGGATTTAGAGGTCAGTTGGAAGGTGGGCTTGGGCTAAAAGTTCAATTCCAAAAAGGAGGCCAGGACGCAAGTGATACATCCGGTTGTGGAAATACTTGCTTAGTCTTCTCTGGAAAAATGGTTTCCGAAGGTCAGGAGGATTTTGGTGGTTCAGCACCGACCGTATCAAAATGGCAAGTTTTGGGGGAAAGGCAAGTTAAAGCAAATCAGGAGCTAAAAAAGAAAGCAAATGAGCTCGAAAAGCTTTTTGCAGAGCATAAGCTTCTTGTTTCACAATCGCATGACAAGAACGCAGCGACTGAGCCTTTGACAATTTCTACCAATACGTCAAAATTGAGTGTTACTCCACAAGTGAAAGTGTTGGATAATCAGGATCACGGTGATGCTACGGTGCAGAAGTTTTCCGAGTTTGGCCTTTCAGATTGTTGCAGAGGAAACCTTTACGAAAGTTATAAGCAGAAAAGAGATGCAAAACTTAGGGAAGAGTGGGGATCTAAAAAGGAAGAGAAGGAAGCCAAGATGAAAGCCATGCAAGATAGCTTTGAGCGGAGTGCGGCTGAGATGAAGGCCAAGTTATCCTCAAAGAGATATGAAGAGAGATCCAAATCATTCAATATTAGGTCAACTATGGCAACGGAGGAGGTAAATAATATGTTTGTTCTTTAATTTAAGAATGATAATCACGTTCGTTTGTTTTCCGGTTTTAGGAGCATCTCCAATCGTACTTTTGTTTCTTCACACCCAAAAACATAAAGGGGAATTTAAATAGGGGTCCTATTCTGTATAGATACTTATGCCCTAATTCTAAAGGGTTTGAAAATTTATGTTGTCATCCTGAATTTTAAATAATACCCTTAATAATTTTTTACATTTTAATAGAGCCACTGCGCGGACCAAATTAAATAAGGGATATTGACTTTGTTAATTTGGTCCGCGTAGCGGCAATTATAATAAAGTCATCCCGAATCACGACAAAATCATTCGGGACGTAAAACTAACTTTTTAAGTTAGTTTAAGGTCCTAAAATTCTTTACTAAATAGGTGAAGAAATTAGGGATTAAGAAAAACTTAAAAAATTAGTTTAAGGTCCTAAAATTCTTTACTACATAGGTGAAGAAATTTGAGATGTAGAACTAACTTAAAAAGTTAGTTTAAAGTTCTAAAATTCTTTACTATATAGGTAAAGCAATTCGGGAGGTAGAACTAACTTAAAAAGTTAGTTTAAGATCTTAAAATTCTTTACTATATAGGTGAAGAAATTCGGGATGTAGAACTAACTTAAAAAGTCAATTTAAGGTCCTAAAATTCTTTATTATATAGGTGAAGAAATTCGGGATGTAGAACTAACTTAAAAAGTCAGTTTAAGATCCTAAAATTCTTTACTATATAGGTAAAGAAATTCGGGATATAGAACTAACATAAAAAGGTAGTTTAAGGTTGTCATGATTTCAGATGACTTTGTCATAGTTTCTGTATTTTTCATGATTTTGTCACTGTGTTTTGTCATGATTTTGTCATGATTTCTGTATTTGTCATGATTAAGGGTGTTTTAGGTATTATTTAAATTTCAGGATGTCGACTTAAGTATTCAAACCTAGTAGAATGGATACCTAAATAAGTAGGGCAAATAGGATGGCTAATTAATTTCTTCAAAAATAAAGGGCAAGCTTTTCATTCTTGGAAATGAAGAATCACGTTTGATTCTCCATATATAGAGAACTCTGAGAAATGAAGTCAAATTTACTCACTCAAAACATATATAATTTCTGATTTTGTAGTTTAACTTCTGTAAAACTAGTACCAGAGGAACTGTATTCACATTACCTATAAAATGAGATCAATGTTTAATATATATTTAGGTGATACTGTATTTAAAAAGCAGAGTTGAATTTTGGGTGGAGAATTAAGTTTCGAAGGGAAATGAATAAACTTTCGAAAATTAGATAGAGAAATATAGAATGGGTTTAGAATTTGAGTGAATAATTACTATCTTCATACTCAAACGGAATTAGAAGTACTTTTTCAGTCCATTTATCTTGGCTTGATTCATTGCATTCATGTATTTTTTTTGTTTGATTCTTCGGGCTCCTTCTGATCTGCTTGACATCATTTCCCTCTACTCCAAGTATTCCAAAGTATGTTCTTCCTATTGTGGTTCTTCAAGTGCATTATTATCCGAGCTTCATGAGGGCAATGGATCTTCCCCATTGATCACCATGACTTGTCCTTACACTTAAGAGATTTTCAGATAATCATCTGCGTGTTTTTCCTTTTTTGACAGCACCCAATTGGTCTTCTGCAGAGTAAAGATGAAGAAGATTTATATTTTGGGAACGGTGGTTCTAAGAGCTCCCAGGCTAAGAAGCCACCAAACAAAAATCTGCCTTCTTCCATTCCAACACCTTCAGCAACACCAGTTCTGAGGTCATCTACAAAAACTTCTAACACTAGTTCTGGGCGACGAATGTTGCAGCCTGAAAATGCTCTGGCACATTCAGTCCCCAACTTCTCTGATTTGAGAAAAGAAAACCCGAAGCCTAATTCTGGAGTTTCCAAAACAGTAACTCGCCCGCCAGCAAAAATCCATGCCCGCAGCAAAAGTAGCATAGAAAATAATAACGTTGTTAAGGAAGAGAGGAAGCCACACTGCTCACAGTCTCTAAAGAAAAGCGCCGTGGTTCCCACAGAGTTGGGCTTAGTTTTGACACCATCAAAATGTGATAACTCTGATAGCTTTTCACAAAATGCAGAGTCAAAGCCGCTCCTTAGGAAAGGTAGTAGCTTAGGGCCTGGTGCTGGAGCTGTGGTGGCCACGATGAAGGGATCAGTGGAATCCGAGACTATGAATTCTGAAGTAAAGTTGGACGAATTGGCCTTTGATCCCGATGTGGCTGAAAATGAAGACAACGAAGAGTCTGAAACCGCAAAAACTGAAGATCATGTGAATGTGGACAATGTAAAACCAAAACTCAGCCATGAAACTGAAAAGTTGGTTGATTCTGGGTCAGAAGGTGGTGATGCTTTGAGATCTTCTTCACGAATGGAAACTTCTTCTGTGGCTGTATTGCCACCTTCTATGCCTTCTACCAACCACCCTGATGGTTCTGTGCAAAATTCCCCTGCAGAAAGCCCTTTGTCATGGGATTCACGTGAGCAACATGCATTTTCTTATGCACTTGAGACATCTGATATTGATGCCTCTCCAATAGGAAGCCCTGCTTCTGGAAATTCAGGCTTTCTTAATCAAATTGAGGATGGTGCGGCTCGAATGAGGAAGAAATGGGGTAGCACTCAGAAACCCAATCTTCTTTATAATTCTTCCCATGGTCACTCTCGGAAGGATGTGACAGGTGGGTTTAAGAGGTTACTACGCTTTGGAAGGAAAAGTCGTGGCACTGATGATAGCTTCAATGAAAGCGAGTATTTTAGCGAACAAGGTAGCCGAAGTGAAGATAGAAGTTTGTTTTGGTTTCCAGGCACACCTCTCTTTTTTTCCTTGCCACTTTTCGTTCTCTATTACTTTTTCAATATTAGTTCTCTCGAAAGTATATTCAGATAGATTTCAATCTAACAACAAGATGCTCCTTTCCTCTTGCAGTTCAAGCGTTGAGGAGTTCTATCCCTAAACCTCCGGTGAATTTTAAATTGAGGGAACACCATTTGTCTGGACATTCAATAAAAAGTGAGTTTGTTCATCGTCGTTAGTTACGCATTCTTCATGTTTCTTCCCTTAGCAGTTAGCAGTAACTTGATTAATCCCTTCATTCTGAAGAACATGCGTGTGCCATGACATTACCTTCTGACTTGATTAATCCCTTCATTCTTAAGAACATGTGTGCACCATGACATTATCTTCTAAAATTTCATACTATAGCTTAACTCTTCGGGGTAGCAAGATTATGGGGGCTTCCTTGATTTCTCTTTACAAACCTATAATTTGCCACACCGTGTCAACCCCATTTGGATAGACGATTGTCTAATAGGTTTTCTATGGGCCACTTTTGCTACACAGTATCAACCCTACTTGTGTTTCCTTTTTGGTTTTCTACTGGCCTCTTTGGTTGATTAGCTTTCTCCGTCTGTATTTTAGTTCCTCATTTATCTTGAGGTCAATGACCAGAAACTTGCATGTCAAATAAAAGCTCAATTAGTTGATGTGCTTATTATGTTGGGGTCTAAATTTTGCAGCCCCAAGATCATTATTTTCTTTGTCATCATTTCTGAGCAAGGGAAACGATTCAAAGCCTATATAATTGTCTGCGAATAGTGCTGCAAATTAAGGATGATAAAATATATTGACAGCAAGTTGTTGAGCTATGCACCAGACAAGCATCTGCTGAAGCCGCTGCGGTGTTTTTTATATCTCCATGTACTTGTGGACATTTTTAGATGTTAAACTTCTACATCGATTTGAGGGAAAGTTGCCAATTGGCATCTTGTCTACGTTTTTGGTAGTGGAAGCATTCTTTTCTCAGCTTCATTTAGACTGGACTCGTGTGTGATGTGTATTAGATATTGAACTCTTGTTGTATGCTGAAGTATGGAAAATTTTAAGGTGAGTAATGTACTTATGCGTTTTTCACTATTTTTGGTATATCTTGATGTTTTTTGAATGCCAGAAAAAACACTGAAGGGCTTATGGGTTGATTTTACATAAATTTGACAAGCTGTGATTGAAGATTTAACAGCTTATTTAAACAAAGGGACATCCTTGGAGGTTGATCAGGATAAATCAAGTTAATAGGCATATTTGAAACGGTGTGGAACATCTCTTCTGCCATTTAGACAGCCTAATGTTCAGCTAAACAAAAGAAATATTGCCAGCTTCCAATGCAAACTATATTATCGGGGTCACATGCAAAAAATTGAAACAAAGAAGCAGCAAAACAAACGCAGCTTTAAGAAACAATGTACAAATGATACTTAGCTTTATCGCCTTGCGCAATGCTTGATTTTCCTTTGGTTGCACCAATATAGGAGAGAGCCCGAAATGGAGAGCTAGAGCACATGCAAAGCTCTCGGATCAACGTCCCGAATAGTTTAGCATGTACCCTGCTTCTCCATCAAGGGTCACCCACTCCTTATTTCGCCCCTTTCAAAGTTGCAATTTTCACGACAAAAGCCTGAACTAATAATTAGAAAAGAAGAATGCATGACTGCTTATATAGAACAGCACGATAAGAAGTTAAATTAGAGTAGTTTGTAGAAGCTGTAAGGGGAAAAAAAAAAAAGGGGGGGGGGGGGGGGGGGGGGTGGGCGCGGGGGGGAGTGTGTGTGGGCATTTTTGTGTTTGGTTAACATGGAAAATGGTAAAATATCGTAGAAATTAAATTTCCTTGCACAACTCATTTAAGCATGGTATATAGATTTTCCCCTCGGTTCTTTTTTCGGAAATGTTGTGTGGGAAATGAATTCCCAAGAAAAGTGAAAGTAAAGGAATATAAAGTTCATTTTTGCGGGAGTGTTCTCTTGACAAGAAATCTTGCAGGAAAACTGAAATTCCTTACTTTTTTGGGCAAGACCTATTTTGCAGAAAATGTTTTCCAGTGGAAAAGTTAAAGTTGTAGGTCCTACGAATTTCTTGGTAACCGAACACATAGAAAGTTACAAGAAAGTTGAAATCCCATCTTTTCCGTGCAACTGAACAAGGAAAATTTTATTTTCTTGTGAAAGTTGCCACATTTGATGACCCTTCTGTCTTCACATTATACCAATTTTTTTTAGTGTATATCTGAATGTTCTCTCTTATCGACATACCTCATGATCGGGTTCCATTGAAAGAATGAAGCTGACTGGCATTCTTCTCTCGACTCCAAAGGTTGCGTGTAAAGGCAAAATGTTCAGCTTTTGAGCACTGAACTTCTAATTTTCATGTCATGGCCTTGTAAATCTGCTTCAGTATTACTTTAATAGTTCAGTTTTGAATTGATTTCATGAACCAGTTTTGCTTTCCTTTCTCTTTTTTGCTTTCAGTGCAAATTTTCCTTGCATAAACGTTGAATCAAATGTGCTGTTAGTGTATGTGGGTGATGCAGTGATGACTAAACTGAAGGCATACCATCTATTACTAAGAGAATATGGATAGCTTGTACAGAATTTTCGAAGTTCATATCATCAATCCATAATCACCTGTGATGTTTATTCGCACTGGGCTTTGCTGCTGTAACGAAAGCAGCACTAGACAAAAAGGCAAATTTTTGTTCTACAGGCAGCCTGCAGAGCTTAGGCACAGTAGTTAAATAAAAGATGAAAAGGTTGTTGGCAGACGACGTTTGTTCTTATGTTCTTGTTAATGAATCAATGGCAGTTGCAGCACGTAATGAGGATATAATGCTCTAGCTTTTAGATGGTGATCTTATATGTAAGTATTTCAAAGGGATGACCATTACATTCCAGCTTCACTCCAATCAACCAAACACTCACTGCCTAATAACTTCTGGGTCCTAGAGTCATTTCTGTTGAATTGCTAGGTAGCAATGATGAGCCTAATGTTACAAATCGTATTTGGAGGACTATGACTTGTTAGTAAATGCAACAATACTTTGATGTGATATTGCAGCTATCTGATAAGGGCAAGGGCGCAAGGCTGTCCAATGGACTATCCTTCACTGCTTACGCATATGCAGGAGAGCTCCCAAGCAGTGCATTTGGGCTCAACAGTCATGGAGTGGTAGATTCTTTGATCTCATTTGTGCAAATATCAGTTCCAATGCTGCTGAGAGGGGAGGATCCAACAGATGGGATTTAAGCACAATTATGTTGGTTGGGAAGGTGGTTGATATTGGTCACTTTGGTTGTGTATTGTGCTCTTTGAGTTAATTCAATGGTGGGGATGGAACAAATGAGTTTCAGTCAAGGGACTATTGAAGTTTGGCAGCCAAAAAGTCAGTGAATGAAGTGGTGAAAGCGCTAGTAATTTCCATCCCAACAATGAAGTACGTACATGGCAACCTAAAAGCATATCAAGGCAGGCCACCCACCTTGTACTTTTAGAACTATAAGTGTCTGTGAACATAGAGGACCACTTACAATTTTCTCTTTTTCTCCAATTAAATAGATATGCAGATTTTCTCCAATTAAATAGATAAGCAGATATGCTATTCTTTCATATCCGTTAGGAACATTGTCCTCAACATTACAGTCATCTGTAGGGAACCTCAATGCAACTATATCGGGGCTGAAGAAAATTCAAGCATGTTGTGAATGCTATCGAGTATCCAAGCATTGAGTAAGAAAATCAAAGTACTTATCAAATGCACCAATTACTTGGTAGTGTTACCTTTTGCTAGCACACCTGCACATAGAATCCATGTTTCAGCGGTTCTAACTGTCATTAAAATGAACCGGTCTCACAATGCGATGAAAGTGACGCACAATTTTGCTTTTGGTTTTTGCACCTCAGCCTCGGCCCAAATTCAAAGGCAAACCATTTGCTGAATATCAGGAACTTGGATGAAAATCAGTCAGACAGTGATTGAATTTGTTTAAAAGACAATTAAGTCAGAAAATTATTTATTTTGCAAAAAACAATTGACATAGGTCAGACATCATATAACTAGGAGAAATATGGACTCAGATTGCTTTTCTGAATTAAGAACCCTTGATCTTGCCGCCTAACTCCTAATCCGGTCACTTTTTTTGGGTTACCTTTGATGGAGATCAGATAATAAGCTTTCTAAAAAGCAAACCCCAGTCCGTAGACTTTTTGAACTACAATGAGTGCTTATTGACTGATCAAAACAGAACTAACTTATATTTCAAGATTTGGTGGAAGAAATGAGTCTCTAAATCAACACATTCAAATTAACATTCCAGGCACAAGTAAAAAAATCCAGGCAGAACGAATTCCACTTCTGTACATGGAGTACAAAGTAAGCATCCACTTTCCTCAAAATCTACAAACATAGCCACCTAAACTACAGGCTCAGACTTTCAATTGCTCTTCTTACATTCTAGCAGAATTTCCCACTAGCTAATACTCCCGAAAAGTTAGATTCAGACGGCCTGGACGCATTTGTGTTTCATCCAGCAAGGTCATAGGAGCAGTATTGGGGATAATGGCTGACACTCCATGAAATATATGTCTAGATTTCCCACCAAATATAAGGACATCTCCTGATTCCAGTTTGATTTTCTTTGCACTCTCCGTATCCCTATGATCATTATATAAGAATTCTGCAGACTCTCCAATGGACAAGGAGACTACGGGTAGTCCTCTATTCAGACTCTCCGGGCTTTCATCTTTATCCTGCATGGAGTGGAAACACATGAGATATAAAGCTTATACTTTCCTCTCTCCTCAATTCCCAATTATTTGGAGAGAAGTTTCACTTTAGAAACTAGACAGTTGCAATGCCATTTTGAAGTCGGCAAGTTGTAGTCTTGTACAATAGGAGCTTTAGGAGAAAATGCTTTAACTTTGGATTTTATATCCTCTTCGGCTCTTCTCGATGCTACTAAAAGAAAACACCCATCCAGAGCAGAAAAAAGAGACGAATACTGAAAGCAAGCACATAAAAGATCAATGGACAACTGGATACAACCATTGCAGGTTGATTAAGCATGAAGCCTGAGTAAATGGGACAAGAATATAATGTTCGGAAAGATATTTTGATGAGCAAGGCAGAAAGTTACAAAATATTTTTGGCATTACAACTGAGGAAAACTGTAGTAGCAAAAACCGCAGAAGGAAATAGAGTTTTAATAAGTTTTCTAAGGCAGAGAGAACCTCAAGCAACTTCACTATTTAAAGGATAGAAAAGAGAGCCTCAACTAAAACTCTTAAACAATGTCAGTCCCTGACTCTCCTACATGGTATCAAAAAACTAAAGCGAGAGCTAGTCAGACAAGTAAGAGGCTACACTTAATCATGTGCTTATGTATCAAGCATTTTGATTTAGGATTTGGCAAAAATACTGCATTTTTTCACAACACAGCTTCTTTAGCCCAGTTAAACCATCCATAATCAGGGATAGAACGGCATCTAAAGTTGCACGAGTCAGGTAATTGGGCCAACAATGATTCAAAGATTTAAATCATCAAATGCCATGAAAACAATAAAATTCAAATCTATAAACCTGATGGAGACCAAGCCTGCCACTCTCTGAGTAAAAATTCACAATGCAGATGGTTGGTGACACTGTAGGAAGAACGTGCTCTACAATAGGCACTTTGTGGTGTTCTCTTAAAAAGGAATGAGAAGCTTGGATTGCTCCTTTCACCAACTGACAAAATTCAGAGGGAATCAACGGGGGTTTAGCACCATCACTTGGTCTTTGATCTCCATACTCACTTCTCTCAGGATCCCAATTCTTACCAAGACACATCATCTTCAACTGCAGCTTTCCTCCTTCCCGGTAGCCAGGCTCATAGAAACCTCCAGAACTAATGCCTAAATCTCGGCATTTGTTGACTATTTCAATCTACATGAGTAACCAAACGTCAAATAAAATGGAAATCAACAAAAACGTTAAGCCAAACTAAATTCCAAAATGAGAGAGAAAAGGAAAGAGCTAACCTTTTTGGATAATAATTCACTTAATATATTTTGAATAATATATGATAGGATGACCCCAAATTGCCAGGACCATTTCATGGGTCATGACACCTTTGTATTGGGATCTATGTGGCACGGACACGGACACGGATTCGAACATGGGCACAGACACGGGACACGGGAATTCTATCCGTATAACAGTTTAGATAGAGATAAATATACAATTTTTTTCTATATGCAAGATATATAAACTGTTATGTACTGCTATATACCGGTAGATATATACACTCATACACATAGCGACAAGGATATTTGCATAGAATATAGACCAATACATACATACATATATGTAAATGTACACACACACACACAGAGATCGTGAGAGAGACTGCTTCAAGGATGGTGGGGTTCGGCTTCAAGGATGGTGGGGTTCAATTGATGTCGATCTAGATTTTTAGGGTTTCCTGCTTCAATGGATAGGTGGTTTATCAATCATTTAGGATTGTTTATATTTATATAGGTTTCATTACAATAAAACCAAAACATTTGATTAATAAATATTACACTTTTACCCCCGTTGTGTCCCCGAACGTGTCCCAGCAACAAAACGTCAACAAATACACAAATCAACAGAAAGGTTGAGCGAAATTAAACTCCTAATTGGGAAAGAAAAGGAAAGAGCTAACTTTTTGGAAAACAATTCACTTAACATATTTTAAATGTAATACTATAGGAGGCCCCAATTGCCAGGGCCAGTTCACGGGTCATGACACCTTTGTACTGGGATTAACGAATCTTCACTGTAAGACACAAAACCTCTGAAAGACTAAAGAATCAGATAGCTGAAGGCCAAAGGGGGTTATTACTTATGACACGTCTCAAAATGAAGAACAAAGGAGTCTGATGTAAGTTATTCCACTTGATTCTTGTCAGGAAAGTAACATTATCAGTAATAGCATAAATTCGCGACAATGGACTTGTATTAGTTTGTACCCCATACATCACTGTCAAAATATAAACGTGTGTCACTTTAATTTTGCAGTCTTGATACTCCAATCAGGAACAGAGAAATGCAACACCGTATTCAGAGGAAAAAGATGAGCACAAAGTATAACCTGATCCTTGATGGGAATGTAACTCTTCAGAAGAATCATCCCAGGCCTCAATACATTTATACATGATCCTTCCATGGAGCGCTTAGCTTCATTCCTTTTTGCCTTATTCTGCACATGTAAAGGAGCTTTCAGCATGACAGACTTTTCAGCTCTGACTGGGCAGATGTCATAGGGAACTCTGACAGCCAAGGAGCCAGGAATATCAGAGCTTCCACTGTCTTCTGCCTTCTTATGAGGGCTTTGCTCATTTCCCAACCGCGCAGTATCAAGAGCAGGTGAGCCATCAACATGTAGTGAACTATCACTTTCAACCTCGGCACCTGGTATTTTTCCCTTCTGAGTTCTCCATATGCTAAGATCTTTGTCGGGGAAATCTATTGAGGGATAGCCCTTCTGAAATGCAGAACCAGAAGAAGCAACAGAAATAGACATACAATATGCTTGTTCCATCTTAGGAGTCACTGCCTCCGGGGAACTTTCCACCAGCTTAAGCTTTCCTAAATCAGAAGATACCTCATCCTTGGTACCGGGAAAACTAGGATTTTCCTGGCATGGGGATTCTGAGGTGGATCTGCAATCAAACTGCTTTGAAATACTACTACCTGCTGGCACTCGCGGTCGCCATTCAAGATGAGATCCTCCAGAGTTGTTACCAGAGGAGACATTAGAAGAAGGGCCATCAGGTCCAGCCTGTAAATGTAAAGGAAACATAATTCATGATAACATTCAACTCTTTAACCTTTTACATAAGATCAGGTAGAATGAGCTAATCCATCAAAGTCAGCTATTCCGAAGCAAAGTTTAATACTATTATAATCCTTTTTATCAGAATATTCCCAACGCTACACAAATACAAACAGAAACAAAATTGTACTATTTTGAAAACCCTATTCTAATAAATATACTTAGCCATGGAACTCAAGTGGTGATGGAAAGACAACATTAAGAAGTTTTATCGAAAAAGGAAATGTGAGGAGAAGGCCATTGTATAGTCTAGATCCCATCAATTTGGACTTTGGAAGTGGTAGACAGGGTTCACCCAAGTATAGTTATCAGGTGCCTATCAAAAAAAAAAAAAATAGTTATTAGGCAAGAGATAGCATGAAATCTGCGAAGCATTGACATTTGTTTCTTAAATTTTAAGCCATAAATCCTGTCATATGAGCCGAGTCTGAGCCTCCGAATCAAATTCAACCCGAATAACTTTGGGTATGGTCTTTTCATATGCAAGGCCATTATGCTGGGAAATGGTTTTGTGTAATTTGGTCCTAAAAGGTCCACATATGTGGTGAATCTCGACCTTCAAATTTACTTCAAGGGTCAGTTTCTAGGAAAACTCTAAGGATCCTAGCATAGCCTCGTTACGCAACAATACTTTTACACCAATTGCTTGGGCCTGGGGTCAGGTTGAATTGTTTGATGTTCCACTACACTACAAGACTAAACTTCATGTCCTGCAACAGTAAAGTCCAAAAATAATCAGCTCCCGATGCATGACCATTATGTAAATTATAGCATCAATTTTCATCATTCTACCAAGTCCATGATATATATTCGAACTTGATGCATTACACTATGACTAATTCATCACTCATCAAATTCAGATCAAAGCAACTATCCACTATAAGCACGTTGATAAAGGCCTACGAAAATACACTCATTTGAAAGTTGGAATCCTCTCTGATACAAGACACTAAGACAAGCAAAGTCCAAAATTCAAGATTTTGCTATCCATCTCTACATGCACGATCAAAGAAGCCTATGAATACTCTATTAAAAGTTGTAATCCTCTCTATAACAACTTACAAGACATTACGACATGCACCAAAGTTCAAAAATTCAAGAACTTGATATACACCATTCTAAATTGTGCTCTTGTGCGTGGCAGGTAATACAAAGAAATAAGTTCACGGGCAAATTCGCACCACCCACAATCCTACATTACACATGAATACGATGAATTCAGTACCCTCAAAACAAAAGTAGCCAAATTCTTTAAAAGCTTCATGTCTAAGCTTGGAATAATCGGCGAAGATGTAATTTATAATTGTGGAAAAACAAAATACTGGCGAGTTAAAAACCCCAGAAAAAACGAGAGCAGAAGAATTACAGGGCCGTGATGACGTGCAGAATAAGAAGCAGCAGAACGTGAAGGCGATCGTCCTCGTCCCCGTCCTCTGGGAGTGGAATACCTTCCTCCGTCGTTTCGGGTTCGACCTCGATTCATCTTTTTCCTTGAAACCAGAGGCAGAAGATTAATTTAATTTGGTGGGAATTGGGAAAGGTTTTTTAGGCTAGAGTTCGATCAAGTACAACGGGAATCACGATGCATGTTGTGGGGGATTGGAAAAAGAAAAGACTTCTTCGTGTTCTGGGGAACAGAGAAAGGCGACCTTGTGCAGCAAAGTGGAGAAGTACATGTTCCCATTCAGTTGCCGACGGTTGAATTGATTGGTGTCTGGGCTCTCGAACGGATTGGGTGCTTGGGGGCAGTTTCCATGGGCCGTTGTGTTGGGTTTTCTGTTTCACAAAGGCCGGTGGAATTGAGCAGCCCAATGCGATTGGTTTTTGTAAATCCGGGCTTGTCATGTTGAGCCCAATACGAGGAGAAGATGACTTCTACCGTCTAGGTACGCGTGCAAACAAGTGGAACCAAGCTTCGTAACATTCGAGTTTGGCACTTTTATTGGAAAAAAATCTAAAATTCAAGCTCGATCTCGGCTCGGCTATAAATGAATCGAGCTGAGAACGAGCCGAATCCGGTTAATTTACTTAACGAGCCTCTTTAACTGAATTGAGCTTATACAATCGAGCCTAAATCTCAAACCGGACTTGGCTTAATTACTAAACCAGCTGAGCCAAGCAGTGCCTTGCTTTGCCTTACCTTAAAGAGTTGCTCGCGAGCAGCTTTGTTCGTTTGCAGTCCTAATTTTATAGAGTTTCGTTTAGCTTCCTCTGTAATGAGACTCAACCAAAGTAAAAGCCCAGTCACTTGATTGTCTGATGATTATTAAATCTATACACATTTCCCTTAAGAAAAATCAAAATTATTTATTGAATAGTGGTGAGATATCAAATGTCAACAATGGTGAATAATTATTTTATGTTGTAAGTGATCGAAAATCGAAATAAAGTCTACTTTGCCGTGGTTCTATACTTCTATTGTAATTTTACTTTGATTAATAAAATTATTATTTTTTGTCTTTCAAAAAAATATACTATTCCATGGTTATAATACTGATCAATTCCTCGCGAGGACGTGACTTGAGACTCGTGAGTACATAGAAGACAAGATCTTTTATAACACCTCATTCTACGCCCAAAGCATACGTGAGTGAGCTCTCATGATTTGTGACATTTGTCACTTGGCTAACACAAGGTAATTATTTATTTTGTCATTTTTTTTTTTGCTTTTGCTACTTGTAACAAACAAATATACACGGTATATACCCAAGGTACAAACAACTACTCCTATTTTCGCTCAGTTGCATGAATTAATTTTCCGCTCAGCACATCTACAACCCTCAGCCTTTTTATTTATTACATGAAGACAAACTTTGAACAAAAAGTTCTTATAACTCCATTCTAGCTCGACTCAAAATTACAGGAGTATGAAATTGAGTTCTACTCGAACAGAATGAGACTTATAACTTTTTTACTCAAATTTTAGAACACTACTATGTTTTACCCCTCACATTTCCAACTATTTAATTGTGAGTTTTTCTATGAGAGTGTTTTGTGCATAAAAAATTTTACTAAGATTTTAAATCAAATTTAAGTTAAAAATATGAGTAAAGGTTGAAGAAGGCCCAAAGGAATCATATTGTCGAGATAAAATGGGAATAATTTCTTTTTTTTTTTTTGGTAAATCGGAAATTAAATGGGATTATTTTCTGAATTATACGTATTTTGGTTACACAAATTTCCAGGCAAAAAATCAAGAATGGACACACACACAAAAAAAAAAGTCCGAAAATATTTTCCACGTACGATCCGTATAAATTTCATTGCAAAAGGCAAAAGCCCTATTTAAGCCCTTTCTCTGCCTTCCAATCCAGTCGTCTACGACGTCAATTGTTGTAACCGTCGATCAGATCTCAGAAATCGAAATAAAGAACCCGAATGCTTCAACTCCAAGAACTAATCAAAGCGAGGATCTGAGCTGCGATGCGTAAACGAGAGGTATTCAAATCGTTCTTATATACTAGTTGCATAATTCTTCGTAACGTGCTCTTAATTCTACGCTTAGATATGGGCTTCCGACCTGTATTTTATAGTGCTGTTTCAGTTTTTAGCTAATACCTGTTGCGAATCAAACTAATCGTTTAATTCCTCGTGATTTCTGAGACTGTGAATTTCGAGTGGTTCGGTTGGATTTTCTCATTCCGAAAATATTGTAGCGGCCGTAGTTGTCTAGTTTGTTGCACTTTGGTTGCCAAAGGTATTTGTAGGTATCACCGGGATTTGATGCATATCATGATGCATTAGAATTGGTACCAAAACTGGGAGGAAGACGTTACAGTTTAGGTAAAATGGATCTCAGGGGTTGAAGAGGGGCGTTAACACAAGTATTTTATGGAAGACCGCTGGCAGGTGTTGACATTTGTAGACAGTTGTGAATATCGCTGTCTGATTCTTTCAAAGATATTATCTGGAGGCTTCCAACTGCTAGGGAAGGATTCTTTTAGTGCTTGAAATGATATTAGAATTCGTCAGGAAAAGGTGCTATGGCAACCCTACAGTGTGGTACAAAGGAAACGTGCTCAAATTGTCCTCATCCTTTGGCCACGCTGTAACAGAAAATTGGCTTCAAGAGAGAAGGCTTGTTACTTGGGGAATGACTGTTGAAGATCACTTATTTTTCGAACGTGCCTATCCTGAGAAGATTTGGACTGTGGTAATGAGTTGCAATCTGAAACGGAAACCTCTTGCATGGTCAAGAGAGTTGGAATAGGCTATCAAGCATCCTGGTCAAAATTCCTTTGAAACTGTCATCCTTAGCATGGGGGTTGTAGCAGTGGTGTATCAGGTGTGGTTGGAAAGGAATGCAAGGGTTTTTAGCAGCAATGCCAGGGATTTCAGAGCTTTACTCAGTTTGGTTGGTACTGATACTAGGAATAAGATTGCTTCATTGAAGAATGTTGGAAAAACTTCTAGAAATTGGTCCCTTTGTCTGGCCTGGAACATCCCACGAGAATTCTTGCTGTGGTCAATAAGACCTTTGGTAGTTTTTCTGTTTAGTTGTGGCTGACTCTAAGGGTTAAGCCATTGGGTGTTCTTTTTTTTTTTTGATAACCGAGGAACAGCCCTATAGCCGAGCCACAATTGGACCCGACTACGCAAATCCAAACCTCGGGGGAACTAGCGTGGCCACATCAATCACGGCCTCCCACTTACTATCAGGGTACTCACCCTGTGGGGAATCGAACCCCTGACCAAGGGGAGTTCTCCTAAAGTCAGTCATTTGCCCTTACCATTGGGGCAACCCCTGGGTGTGTCCTTGGGTGTTCTTTTTTGTTCAACTTCCGGGATTTCTCTGTTCTATACAGTTTTTGGTTTGTGTGGAATAGAATTTTAGCCTACCAATAAAAAAGTAGACATTACCTGGAAAGTTTCTACGATGTAGAGTCCCATCGTCTTAGTGTTGTTTAAAAGTATGCCCGTCTTAGTGTTTTATTAGGTAATGGACTTCTGTGAATCTTGTACAGGCTACAGCTTAGAACTTGTGAAGCAAAGATGGTGAAACTGACAATGATAGCGCGTGTCACTGATGGGCTTCCACTAGCAGAGGGACTGGACGATGGCCGTGATTTGCAGGATGCTGAATTTTACAAACAGCAAGTCAAGGCTTTGTTCAAGAATCTTTCAAGAGGCCAGAATGAGCCTTCAAGAATGTCAATTGAAACTGGCCCATATATTTTCCAGTATCCTTGGCATTCCTGTTAGGAATTTTTCTTCCTTGTTTACTTTTTCTTCTGCATATGCAAGGAGTTGGCAGGCATCTAGAGTAGTAAATATTGGTGAAGATTTTGTCAAAGACGACTTGATCAATCTATTGAGATGTTCTTCTTTTGAGTGATAATACATGATTCTAGAACAATTCTGCGGGACTTTCACAAACTAACTTGCGTGATTACATGGAGTCATGAATATTATGTCCTTGTTGGCATAATGTTGGTGGTTCCTACTAAGAGAGATGCTTGCAGCTCTCCTAGTTAAGTTTGTTAGATTGTTCACTCCTGGGTTAAGTTCTTTACCCATCTTCCTATGTGAATGGTCGCATCTATTATTGTAATTTCTAAGTTCCAGAAAGAAATTTCAATGCTTGAAATGTGGAGAGGTATGGAAACTCTCATCTCGGCACTTATCCTTCTCTCTTCCTGGTATCGAATCTGAAAATATTTTAGCTGCTTATTTGTTTACACAGAATAGGTACTTTTTCAAAGTTTATTGGTCAGTACACTTACCAGAAGGGAAGAAAAATTGGTGGCTTTTGTGCTTATTATACCTATTTTCGGCAACGATAACCTGTTAATCGAAGGTTCATGCTGGCAAGTATAAACACGCTTATGTATGATGATGCTTAACAGAGCACTTATGATACATGATGAAGGACCAATTTTATTTAACTATGCTCCATGATTTATTGCTTTTTGGAAAGATTTGTTTTACACCCTTGTGTAATTCAGTCATTCGGTGTTATGTCAATATCTTCCTTTAATTCTGTGCTAAACTTCCTTTTTTGGTAACAATGTGCTTGTATTGTTTGAAAGTGCACCATTTATGCATTTCCTTGTTCTCTTAACCCAAGTTTGTAGTTATGTTATAGAAGGACGTGTTTGTTATTTGACGATGTGTGATCGTGCATATCCAAAGAAACTTGCCTTTCAGTACCTGGAAGATCTCAAGAATGAGTTTGAACGCGTTAATGGTAGTCAAATTGAAACTGCTGCCAGACCTTATGCTTTCATAAAATTCGGTACACATCCTGCTATCCTCATGTCCTTACATGCCATTCTCGAGGTTGATTTTTCCTACGTTTGCTGTACTTTAATGTTTTTTTCCCCTTCTTTCTTTCGTTTCAAAGATACATTCATACAGAAAACAAGGAAACTGTACCTGGACACACGTACTCAGAGGAATATTTCAAAGCTGAATGACGAACTCTATGAAGTCCACCAAATTATGACTCGCAATGTTCAGGAAGTTCTTGGTGTTGGTGAAAAGTTGGACCGTAAGTTACTCCTGTTCTTCATTTGTTGACATCTGTTGTAGTTGAAGTGTTGGAAGTCTCTATGAAGGTTAAGGCTCAATTATCAACTATGAGCTTAACATTTGATAACTTTATGAGCTTATGTTCTTGAGATCAGTATGCTGAATTTGGCCGAAAGTGTACACATTCAGCTTTTGCTCCTCCTAATGAACATGGTTTGGATCGTTTCACTTGTCCTATCCTTGGCCCAACTGCATCCGCACCCACAATAAATGTAAAAAGGAGTGAACCTTAAGAAGGAGGAGAAATTCAGGGAATATGAAGTAATGAAAGAATAAGCAGGCACACATCCACCATAATATTTTCTATGTTTAGGCGTGGAGTATGTGGGTTAAGAAAGAGACCATAGATTCCGTTGTCAAGGACATTTTGGAGTATTCGTTCTTCATAGACCATCAATTGATGGGATTTTCTAGGATATCTAGGACTAATACATGACAAGCAGAGAAAATTGGATTTAGCTACGCCTGCTTAGAGGATCCTTTCTGTTTATGCTAATGTTTACAATGAGTAATCTGCATGCAGCTATGCACAAGATCATTATATTCCTCCCTTTTTAGTTGCTGACTTTATTTACCTTGCAATTATGGACTTACCTTTTTTTGGTTACTGTGTTGTTTATCTTGATGATTTCATTGATTAGATCTTGGATGAAAATTACTTTTTTGCAGAGGTCAGTGAAATGTCCAGCCGGTTGACATCAGAATCTCGCATATATGCTGACAAGGCAAAGGATTTAAATCGTCAGGTTAGTTTAGTTGGATAGTTATGAGATAGAAATGGAATATAGATTTGTCTATGCCAAACTCTTGGTATCATCACTAGCTGGAGTTTTCCTTGGTATTATACAAATGCATTTTTGCCTACATTTGTCACCGTAGGAAGTTTTTACTGTCAAGAGTGTTACTTGAACTAGTTTATATCGGTAGGAGAGTAAACCAGGCTTTATGAGTTAAATAACTCGTGGAGAATAATAAGCTTGAGTGATTTGTTCCATTTCCTAGAAACTAAATCGCGTAGAGTACGATTGCGTGTAAATGTTGGATCATCGGGTAAAAATGGTTGCTTATTTGGGCATCGTAACGTGGATAAACTTGAGTCTATCAACCTGCTTTGAAAACACAGCAGACGTTTCAATTTGGCCTCCTGTGGGTTTGAGCAGGAGTAATGGATGAGTTTCAAGTTTCATTTCAGCCACAGCAGACATTTCATGAACACGCAGTTCAAGGGTGGACAATTTCTGCTATAGACCGAAACATCCTTGATCAACCCTTTTGAGTGTAATGTAGGAGCAGGAACCTACTTCACATGTATCTTTATGCATTTTTTTTCCCTTTTTTTTTTTTTTTTGAAAGGTTTTAAAGAGAGAGGGTGGCAAGAGGTTTCTAGAGACTAATGCATTTTTTTCCCTGCTGTGTGCCTTAATGCTTGTCTATTAGCCTGATGCTTGTCCATTTGACACTGCTTTTGTTTAGCTAAATTTTTCCTATTTCCTCGTTTACTGAAGGCTTTGATTCGGAAGTGGGCCCCTGTTGCTATTGTGCTTGGAGTTGTCTTCCTTTTCTTCTGGATGAAAAACAAAATTTGGTGATGTATCCAGATTGCTTTAGTTTCTCCAGCCTGCCGGTGATGTATCCAGCTTCCTTTAGTTTTCTCCAGCCTGCTGGTGATATGAGATCTGGCTTTCTGGGTATTTTGTATGGATGGGAACAATCAGGCCATCTGGGTGTTTGATGGCAACCCTGAGAATGATATTGGATCGGGAATCGGGACTGAAAGAACCAAAAGTGTTTTGGTGGGACCTTAGTCGGGATTTTATTACTCATATATGTTAAATACTGTTCACTGTGCTCATTTTTACTGGTATCCCACTGTATACATATTGAATTGCTGGATGATTGTAGATTGGACGTTTGCTTGTTATTTGACCGCTGTTTGCTTGTTATTTGACCGCTCTTTCGCCTTTCTTTCTCCATCACTGGAGCCCCTCTATACCACCCCCGCCACAACCCCACCTTCACATATTGACATGCCATGCGCATGAAATTAGAGTATCCACCTTTCACTTCAGCCGACATTCTAATTAATGGGCCCTACTAGGAGTGAACTTGTTCATAAAAGTAGACCCACCAAGCCCTCACATCAGCATCACTCCGAATGCACTAGCATCCCCAACCCAACCCCGCTTACTCACTTGTCTCAGTACTAGCAATGATGGAATTTGTAGGAGAAATAGTTTCTTTTTCTCTTAAGTTCGCTGCCTCACTCCTAAACCCGGAATTCAGTACAAACATAGATAACCAAATACAAATAATAAAGGTCCAAATCAAAGGCCTCCCACACTTAACAATCGTTGACTCACCCCTACAAAATAGTTAAGAAAGAGGAAAAACGTACATGCCACGTATCTACAAAGTCGTAACCATGTAGCTCAAGAAAAGTGAAAACTAAAATAAGGCCTGAAAAGGCCATGAAAATCAAGGTCACAACCGAGTTGAAACTCATCTCACTGATAATACATGAGCTGTTGGGCGGCGGCTACATTCTGGAAGCCACCATCATAAATAGCTTGACTAGCCCCGGCAGAACCCATTCCCATAGCTGCCTGCTTAAGAAGATGGTGGTGCTGCCCTTGGGGGTGCATGAGGGGATGGACACCGCCGCCCATCTTGGCCATTGCTAGTTGCCGCTCATAGGCCAAGACATCACTCGCCGAAAACCCTGGCATAGGTGCAGCTACCGGTGGAGGAAGTGGGTTTGAACTTGTTCCGGGTGGAGTCGGTTTGCTGCCCCATGAGCACTTCAAGCACAAAAGACCAATACTATCAAAATAAACACTAAAAACCACACAAGGGATGAACACCATTCATTGTCTACACTTGCACATATCAGAGTCTAAACAAATGCACAATTAAATCTTAAATGTTAATGTGCAACCAAAGTACTATCAGACCACAGACATTCCAAATACCAAACCTGTGCCCCACTTCCCGCAGCTAAAGAACAAAGAAATAGATTTCGCCAAATTCCTTATTTTTTAGACAGTAGCCTGCTTAAGCTATCATCCGCTGGTAGCATGCAACTCCTTGAGCTGATTGAGCGGAAGTAATTTCACAAATAAGGAGATATTTGAACAAAAGAAAACAGAAAAGAATGTAAAAGGAACAGCTCCTGACGTAGGAACAGTCAAGTTGCACTAGATTCCAATAATTCAAGTGGGTTTGGCAGTTTGGGTTTGTGGCTATATGAATTGGGATTGCCAATATCTGGAATTCAGTGAACTGGATGCCAGAGCAACCCCAGCATCCTACATATGTACAGTTAAAATATGCATAGCTAAGTTCGTAAACTGGCATTGTACTTCAATGGGATTTACTCGAACGGTTAGAGAGCAGCAAAAATGATCAATAACTCAACAACTTGGCAAAGCAATGGCTTTCAATTGGAACAGCTAAAATAGAGGAGTTCCAAGGAATACCTTGATTTGCTTGCCATACAACATAGACTGGGTATTTCCCATCTGAATGGCCAGAGCTGCTTCAGCGTGGGTACTATATCTCACAAAACCAAACCCCTTGTCACGTTGGATACGAACTTCCTCAATTACGCCTGCACCAAGAGCATGAAAGTGTCGATGTAGATCAGGCTGACTGACCTGCAGATTACCAAGTGTCAAATGGAAAGAAAAGTGGAACTTAAAAATTTCAAGAATCCACATATTTTGAAGATTTTTGATGAAAATTTTGTCTCTAGAATAGTTGATTCCAAAATAATTAGAAAGGAAATGCTCCATCTAACAATAAAGTTCAACCATTCTAAATTTCTTTTCCAAAAGGGGAACAGAAAAATATTTGAGTGTGGATTCACTCTGCCAGCAACAAGAAACTTGTTGCAAGTGGATAAGGTGGTGGGATTTGTAATAGAAGCGTAAAGAGGGGTTCCTGCCTCTGGAGCCAGATTGCCCACATAAACCGTGGTGTATTGAGGTTGAGGGTTATTCTCGGGCCCATCATTATTGGCTGTCTCTTTACCATCCTCTGCACAAGCCACGAAACAACGATGAGGACATCGGTGATTGGTCAAAATTTTGAAAATACAAGCAAGTCAAGATAACATGCCAGGAAGTGAACTAGAAAACTAATTTCATCACTGATAGAGAAAAAGAATGGTTAGACTAAAACTACTTTAACTTGATTGGACTACTAAACATTCTAGTTAATGATGTCAAAATGTAGGTTTCACAAAATCCCGAGTAAAATAGCAAGTCAAGATGACATGCAAGGAAGTGAACCAGAAAGTAATTTTCATCACTAATAGAGAAAGAGAATGGATAGACTAAAATTACTTTAACTTGATTGGATTACTAAACATTTCAGTTAATGATGTCAAAAATGTAGGTTACCCAAAATCCCGAGTGAAATAGTTGTACATCTACATGAAACGACACGCAGAAAGGCAAGAAAATAAATATTCAAAATTCAAATTCTGAATATCTCCTATTAATTCTTGTCATATAACATTATTCGGCACACCTGAAGAGCCATTTGATAGTTCCACCACACTTTTGGCATCAGAGCTCTGCTTGTCATCATTAGTTCCAGCACCTTTCGTAGCCCAGTTACAACGGATCTGCCTACTACCAAGCCATTTTCCTGAACAATGGAAGTCAGAACCAGCGTATATGTTGTCACATTAAACAAGCAAAACATATAGAGTTACACGGAATGGTTTCCACATAAGAATGGCAGTAATGAATTTTGTTCTCCAAGACTTGTGGCTGATCAATTGACTGAATGGTGATATTCAGTAAATCCAATGGTTAAGTTCTTCATCGAAATGCTTTCAAAGAGATGACTTGAGCATCCATTCTCAATTTCTCATCCAGTTCTTATGCCTATTCCACAGTCTAGGGGATAGGGCCAAGGGATGAGGAAGCTAAATTAGCAAAAAACGTATTTCTGGCATACCAGAAATTAAACATTTAGTAGCTAAGCAAAAGATACCGTGTGAACAAAGGAAATGTAACTACCAAAAAAATGAGACAACGGGCAAATGCGGGTGATTTAATCACTCATACCAGTCAAGTCATTGATTGCACTTTGAGCTTCCTGAAGAGATAAATACAGGTAAAGATGATGAATGAGTTTCCGTACATAAAGCTGAAAGCTCAGACTGTAAGCACATATCAAATGTGAAATATCACCTGTTGATTCCTGAAAGAAACAAATCCAAACCCTCTTGAACGCCCAGTCTTTTGATCCCACATTACTCTTGCATCACTATAAAGCAGCATGCAATGAAAATAAGTACCCACTAGACCGACAAGTGATATCAATTCAATCCTAATATAAATCATTACTCAATCACTAAGGTTTGCTAAGGAAAAAAAAAATCAGTCCGGCTATCCATTAAGTTGAGAAAAAAATTCTAAATCAAATTAATAGTTTTAGAGAGAGGGAATATAGCGGGAGAATAGAAGCTTACGAACAACTGGGGTACACAGAGAAGCATGCAAACAACATAGCATCAGTAACCTCAGAGCTGAGATCTCCAACAAAAATGTTATAATGACCTGCATACAAGTTAACAAAATCACGAAATAGCATCAACAAAAATCATAAATCACACCCACATTAGATGCTCAATTCAAATGCCAGAACAAATATGCAAACACAAAGTGAACCCACTTGATGTGTCTTCCCTCTGACCACTGGCATATGCCCAATTGACTTTGATAGGCTGTCCAAAACTGCAAATAAGTCAAAAGAGATTACGACACGAACGAAGAACTACTTCAAATGTCATGCAGAACCACTAAAAGTCTACATACAGGTGCCTTCCATTAAGAGACAATATAGCAACGGCAGCTGATCTCCGATCAAAGTAGTGAATGAATCCATAGGATGACTACATTTCAGAAAACCACCAAAAATATCAATCTCATGAGGAAAAGAACCTAGCAAAAGTGAGAACAACGCAATTATAAAAAGTGAAAACTACCAGGTACCTTCTCCTTTCTAACGAGCTTGCACCCCTCAATAGGGCCTGTACTTGAAAAAACCTCTTGAAGAAGGGGTTCTGTCACTTGTGTATGAATGTTTCCCACATATCTGCAGTTTCTCAAAATTTAAAGAAACTAGAAGTAAAAAGAAGTAAGACAAGAAACATGTCGACCAATAAGAATCTCCTCCAGTTGTCAAATCAATAAATTAAACATGACATAATAAATACTACATGAATAGTGATTTGGTACTTAAAGAACTTGTAAACAAAGAGGCAAAGCAAAGAAACAACTCGAATCTTAAAGAAAGAAGATGACTAGACAAGATTGCAACGACATTTCATAGGCAGCAAAGGTTGCGACTTGTCCATTGAATAAGCATAACGGCTACACAAAAGACATGCAAAAACACAAAAGAAAGAAACAAAATTCTTATTATGAAAAAGATGAGGACTACACTCACACGCTGCGGCATGTACTTGGATCAAAACCAGGAGGCAAATTTCCACTAGGGATTGGCTCAATCTGCAAAATAAAAACGAGAAAAAGGAAAAAAAATTATTGAGAAAGGAAATCCCAAGTTCAACTGCCTACACCCTGGCTAACTTCAACTTGGAGAAGAAAGGAACAACAAAGCTAATTTCAAAATACACCTCCAGCTGAAGCTTACGACACAAGTATTTAAGATTGATTTGAAGAGCATAAATTCAATCCACACTAAATGAAGACTTTACAGGATAGTTAATCGTAAACCACAAGGACCTCAAAAAGCAGTTGTTCCCTCCACTATAGTATCTGTTAAATTAGCCAAATAGCCATCTTGTGAAGTATAACTTCAGCAACTATAGTTTTGATCTTGATCTGAGATTAAAAAAAACCAACAGAACGACATGAAAGGCATGAAACAGGAATTGCAGACACCAAGATATCCAAAATTTACAAAGTCGCAATCAGAGTAACCTTAGGTGTGCTTCAATTGCTCCATGCCCCAACGGCCCAAAAGAGCACACTGGGAAGGATAGACTTCATCTCTTGAACAAATAAAAAACAATCACCCTCCCTCTAGCCTTCAATTGTTAAGAAGAATTTTAATTGCATGCAGAAACGGCCTCAGCAGGGCTGAATATTCATGAGCAAATTCATGCGATTTGAATGAAGCAAACCATTTTAGAAAAAGTAATCTGCCGTCCGTTCATAACGAAGAAACAATGTACTTATTAAGTACTTCAACCCACATACTAAACAAAGCTCAACCTTTTCTGTTTCTTCTGACAAAAGCAGAGACAAACAAAGGCTAGGAAAGCACTTGGAAATGAAACGATAACCGAAAAAAAGCTTCAAAATGAAACACAAAGGGCAGGTACCACACCAAACTAGCCAGCAGTGCATGGAAATTCTCAAGTGAGAGTCAAAATAACCACCAAATAGCAAGCAAAAGCACAGGCTTCGAAAATTCCCCGAAAAGCAAAAATGAAGCAAACGTAAGTGACAAGACAACTACTAAGTAATTGAGTATTGAAATAATAATGTCCAAAAGACCCAAATTGTCAGTCCAACACCCCCTCTCCCCTCCGAGAGCAGGTATGACGCCAAACTAGACAGACATGTATAGAAATTCTAATGGAAAACTCAAAATTACCACCAAATAGCAAGCAAAAGCACATGCTTTGCAAGTTGTAGTTCCCAAAAGCAAACATAACGACAAGAAAACAACCCAGTAAGAGAGTATTTCACTAATACAAACCCAATTTGCCAATTCAACAACCCCCCTCTAAAAACAAAACCCCAACCCAACGGGAAAAAAAGAAGAAGCACTCCAAACATCTAGAAACCACAATCGCAGCTTTTCACATTAAACTTCCTCGAAACACAAAAACAATACATAAGTCTAGCTCTCAAAAGATCAAAAACCATCGACAAATAAAAACAAAACCCGAAACCCACTCCACAAAAAGCTCAAAAATGAAAATGATAACGTTAAGTTGAAGACCAAACACATCCAAGACGGGAATCGCAATGACGTCAACCACAAAATAGACATGCACATGGATGGATGTATAACTTATTATGTATGGATATGGATATGGATAGAGGAGGAGGGTGGAAGTGGAAGCTAACCTGGGGAGCAGCAGCTAAGAGGCCAGGATGATAGAGAGACTGCTGTTGAAGGAGAGCCGCTTGCTGCATCAACGCCTGCTGTTGTTGTTCCTTGAGCCTCTGATTATGCTGCTGCATTTTCTTCGTTTCTTTGATGGATTTTCGTGAGTCCAAATCAATGGTTATTCCAAATCAATGGAGAGAGTCTGACTGAATATCCAAGCCAGATTTTTTAGGGTTCGAAATGAAATGGCCCCCTCGGCTCGAGGAAGGAAGGAAAATAACAGTCGCGTATCAACCGGGGCGTCGAATAAAGACGGACTTCTTAGAAGATCTGTTTTCCCTCAAATACCACGACGCCGTTTTACAGACTTTAATAAACCTCCTGCCTTGAAGACGCGATGTTGGAGTCCCCGGGACACTACCATTCGACATGAACCCAGATCGTGCTTTGGCTTTGATCAAACCCGACCACCTCTCTCTCTCTCTCATATCCGACAACAGCTGGTACATCTCTTTACTTTCCCGTTAATTGTGGTGTAGATTACTTTTCAATTTCTATTATTTCAGGCATTATTCATGGAGTTCAGCATAAATTTTCCTTCCAAATCCGTTTGCCTGTTTACGTTTTAACTTTTCTTTGATTCAGAAAAATTAGCTTATCCAAGTAGTAGTAGATCACTTGGAAAACGTTTGGTATATCAGACCACCCAAATATTGATGTTGCAGCTGTCTCTTCTATAATTCTAGTATTAGAGAAGATGTCACTCATACCAGTCCATGAATGCCTAATCTTTGGGCTTTTTGATTTTTTTCCTGATTTGTATGCGTTGCGGAACTTTAGTAGCATCCACACCCAAGCATGTAACCACCTACCATGACGAATTTAGCCTTTTTTCGTTTTGATATATACTCTTATGATGGTGCATGGTAAGGCTTGTACTAAAGTTGCGTAATTGAAATGCAAGGTTAAACGTGTATCAAACATGGGCATCTAGTAGGTACACCGTTTTTTATGACACATAGGTGTACCACACTCATGGTAGATCTAGCTTTTATAACTTCAGATTATTGACTGGTTGCTTATTTGATGTCCATATGAAATACTGCTACCAGCATTAAACATTCCAAATTTCCAACAGATGTTGAAATTTGAATGGACTAGTTAATCGTCTATAAGAATGTTTCATTTTTTATTTGTGAAAGAAGCCATTTCTATTTAAAGTTTGACAAGTTAGTTCTGATACGTCGGTATAATAGAAAGTTGGGTTGGAGTAGATGCACTCAAATGCAGATAGGCAAAATGAAGAATGTCTTCTCTTTTTTGGTAGTTTTGTCTAGATAAAATGCCAAGTTGCATTGGAGATGTTCTTAATTCGTGCTGCTGCGTCCACGGTCCTCCTTGTTTACGGTCTTCCTTGTTTCTTCTAGGCATGCTTTGTCAACGACGGCTTGGGGTTCGGCCACCTAGGTTTTTAAGATCTTCAACCAAGCTCACTTGCTCTTGCTCCTCAATTCTGAATGCCCACTCTTGACGCACACCAACACAATGCTCTTTTGGATTAGTGTACATGCTTAATAAGGGCAAATTTGATGAATGCGTGTGTATTAAACACGTTTTCCACTCAGTTAATACTTTGAATTTGTGTTATTCATCTTATTGTCGGTCATCAGTTGTTGCTCATCACTTATCACTGATTCACTTCAAATCCTCAAGGTCTTCAAGTTTCACCTGATGTTCCAACTGACGGTCACTTGGCGAGAAGGCAACCTGCTGAGGCGCAGGCGACTTCCATTTGCAGCATTGGATACTCGTACAAGCATTCAACTATTGACTATCAGGACCAAGGTATGTCATGTCTCTGATCTTTGATTTCTCATATCTCAATCTCCGTTTGTCTAATAGTTAGGTACTTAGGTATTCCATTAGTATTAGGATATAGATTGTAACTAGTGGTGTAGTTAATGGATACAATGTAATATTCTATAGTTTAAGCCTTGTGTATTTGTGCCCTTCTTGTGATGAATATATTATCTAAATATAATCTGTTGGCGCGACGTTGGGAAGAATGGGTATTTGGAATAAAATTCATTGTTTCAACTATCAATTATGTTTTCTAACTTTGTGGGGGGGGGGGGGGGGTTTCTTTTGCAGATAAGGGAAGCTAGACTAAAAAGTTATCCAAATGGATCTCTTCACTTGAGGAGAATATATCAGTGGTTCTTGTTTTTGGGTTTTGGATTGTTAATTGATATGTTGTTTAATTAAAAAGAGTAGTAGAATTTAGAAGAATGGGGACTTTGGTAGAGAATGTGTGGCTTTAGACTAACCTCTGTGTCATGTCATTTGTGAGGGTGGTTTTCTTGATGTAGAAAAGGAAAATTGAAGTAGAAGTAATTCAAATGGGGTCTTTTTGCTTTGGGGGTATTAATTTTGGTTTTCTGTTTTTGTTTCTGAACTGTAAAGTGGATGTGAATAAAAGCAACAAAACCATGTGATTCATGTGATAATGTTGGGTTTGTTTCAACTTGGTATCCCAAATGATGTTTGATTTTTTCACCAAAACCTTCAGGAATAGCATCGGTAAAGGGCAATGGCTTCAGATACTGTGAGGAGCTTAGATAGGATCAGCATGTTACCAGATTCCATATTGTGCCACATACTTTCATTCCTTCCGACGAAATATGCTGTTGGGACCAGCATTCTATCAACACAATATCAGTACCTTTGGACTTGCATTACCAGCCTTCACTTTGACGGGGCTGAATTCTTTACTAATGATATTGGAGAGGCTGAAGCTGATTTGAGCTTCACGAATTTTGTGAGCACAGTATTGCTCCTCAGTAACGTGTTGTGTTTGGAAAAATTCACTCTTAAGCTAAAATCATTTCGCAATATTGACATTGTCAAGTCATGGATCAGTACTGCAATAAAGCGCAACGTTCAAAAGCTGGAGCTTCAATGCTTTGACTTCAACAGAGAGATTCCTATTCAGTTGCCTCAGACATTGTTCATTAGCAAAACATTGGTGGATCTTATGCTGGATGGAATTATTTCCCCTGAAAATACCTGCTTCGGTTTGGCTTTCCAGTCTTAAGGTTCTTAAGATGGTGGAGCTTAGATCTGAAAATGTAGATTCAGCTCACAAGCTCATCCATGGATCCCCAGTTCTTGAATATTTGGATATCTTGTTGGGGCCAGCTTTTGAGACTAGAGAAGTTTTGAACATTTCTGTGCCTACATTGAAGCGTTTGAAGGAGACCACTGTGGTTTTGTTGACTAGGTTATGGTTAATTCCCCCAAGCTTGAATACCTTGATCTCTCATATTTTTGGGCAGAGGGTTTTTCATTAGAGAACTTATCATCCTTCTTGGAAGCAAGGATTAATATTGGTCATCCCGATTCTGGACCCATCAGTTCAACCAACATACTCAATCTTCTTCATGGGATTACAAATGTTAAGTTTCTTGGGGTAAGATTTCCATTCATCGGTTAGTCAATTACTATTTAAAGAAAATGTTTCGATTAATGCTTGAAATGATTGAAGAATTTCTTTTTCATGTTTATATACTTCAAGGCCTCATCTATTCAGTGAATCCCCGTTTTGCCCTGAAGTATGGATGACAGAACACTGAGTATCAGAGTAAGTATGTTCTTCATTGGTGAGTAAACAAAGAATTTCCTAATGCATCTCCACGAGTAAAATTTTTTGCCTTACAGGTTTTTACAGTATTCAATTTGTTAAAATATTTGTAATTTGTCTCTGGCGCAGTTTTATGCCAATTTTGGGGATTATGTTCCGCCAACTTTCCATACTCTCCGTAATTTGACACATCTTAGGCTTTTGTCTGGCTTTTACGCTGAAGGCTTTGACTTGAATTTGCTAAGTTGCTTTCTTGAGTGCTCGCCTAATATCAAAGTTCTTGTTCTTCAGGTATGTTGAAAGTCAATAACAGGATTGCACTTGCATTTGTTAACTTCTAACTCATAAATCTTGTCATGATCAGGGATGCTCTTTAACCAAGTCCTGGAGTCCGCCTCTGAGAGTGCCTCGATGTTTGTTATTTCATCTCAAGGAAGTTGAATTTCTGGAGTTTGGTAGAGCAAAACATGAGTTTGAAGTGACAGAATATCTGCTGAAAAGTGCTGAAGTTATGAATAAAATGACAATCCATTATCACCATTCAGATACCTTGCGGATAGCACAATTTCCAAGGGCCTCAAAGACTTGTAAGTTGTAACTTACTCTTCTTGAAAGAGGTAAGTTATTACTGTTATTGTTTTCGTGGATAAATCCTAATGCCAAGAAATTTCTGGTGTATCTCATCTAGAAGGAAAGGTATAACTGCTCATTATCTTAACTAACTTTGGTGTTACTGATTGGGTAAAGTTCACTTACCAGTTTGCTCATCTAGGTTCTTCAAATAGTGTTCCCCCTCTTGTTTGTAAGATATCCCTTTTTTTCTAATTTTCAGGTGTGGCATCGTTGATATTTCGACTCAATCAGGCGGAATTGGTACTTCTGGCCTTGCAATTCCAACTCAGTCCCGTGGAGTTGGTACTTCTCGGTGGCCAGTCTGCTGACCCATTTCTGCTCTATGTGACTATCTAGTAATTTTTGTTACACTGCCTAGAGTATATGTATATATTCAGTGTTAAGAACATGTTTTTTTGGGTGTGGATTACCTTCGTCGCATACGACTCTATAGAAGTCATAGATGACAGCGCACAATGATACTGTATTTATTTTTTGTTGAGATGTGGGCAATTTACATATCAAAATAGGTAGGTGGGATAGGCAATACTCCCTCCGTTCCAAAATGAGTGTCCTTTTTGGGACCTCGTGCCATTTTCAAATGCTTATATCTTTTGATTTATGAAGTTTTATGTGATTTTGAAAACTTTGTTTTATAGAACTAATTATAATCTATCAAACAAGATCCATATTGCATATTTTTTGACATTCACATTGAAAGATATAAGCAATTGAAAATGACACGCTTCCCCAAAAAGGACGCTCTTTTTGGAACGGAGGGAGTATATGTTAGTATTGAAGGGTGTGAATATATATTCTGTATCTTCTTGTAATATGCTATTTTAGGACATGTATCGTAATCAAATTCTAGCATAATCATAGGGTAATCATATCGTAATCAAATCATAGCATAATCATAGGGTAATCATATCATAATCAAATCTTGTAATTTTCCTTTCTTAGGTGTAGCTTTACTCTATTTAAAAGTGTACTCACCTCATTGTAATTCATTCAGAAATAATATCAGTATTTTCCGTCTCTGTGTCTCTGTTTTCTATCATGGTATCAGAGGAGGTTCTGAAACCCTAACCCTGTTTTTCGATCAGCCTTCTATCCTCAGATCTCTCTCTCTCTCTATATCAACTACTATCGATCCCTCTCTCTCTGTTTTTTAGCAACCCAAATCACAAGAAACACCCACAGCAGTCAACACCCATCCTTCTCCAACTGCCGGTGACCTACCCGCACTCCAACAACCTCCAGCAGCCCTTGCCGACACTGTAGCAGATCCGGCGACCTCTGTTGCAGCTCCGACTAACCAGTCTAAGGCAGATTGGTACTCCGGTATTCTGTTTTGTTTTTTTGTTTTTGACTGCGTTTCTCTGTTAGCATCATGTCTGGCGATAAAAATCAGGCTATTAGTGTTCGTTTGACCGGTAACAACTACTCCTACTGGGCTCATGTGATGAAAAATTTTGTTGTTGGTAAAGAAATGTGGGGATACGTAGACGGTTCTACACTACCTCCTTTTGATTCAAAAGACCCAGGGTGTGCCACTGCCTTGGGAAAATGGAACACAGGGAATGCACAAATTTTGACTTAGTTTCACAATTCCGTAGAACCAAGTATTGACATGAATTTTTCGAAATATAACACAACAAAGAAAGTTTGGGATTATCTACAAGCACTGTATCTTGAATCAAATTTTGCTAAACGATATGAGCTTGAAATGTCCATCTGAAATACCACCCAAAACAATAAATCGATTCAAGAATTTTATAACGAAATGACTACATATTGGGATCAGTTAGCTCTCATGGAACCTTCAGATTTGCAGCTACTTGATAGTTATGTCGGATTTCGTGAGGAGCTACGACTTTTTTAGTTCCTCATGGCCCTTCGGCCTCAGTTTGAGCCTCTTCGTGAGGCTATCTTGCATCGGTCTCCATTGCCCTCAGTAGATGGTGCTGTTCATGAGTTTATCGCTGAGGAAACGCGTTTCCGTTTTCTCCTTGACAAACTCTCGGTGCTCTCTGCCCTCGCACCTTGAGTTTGAGGGGGGTGTGAATATATATTCTGTATCTTGAATATATATTCTGTATCTTCTTGTAATATGCTATTTAGGACATGATTTGTAATCAAATCCTAGCATAATCATAGGGTAATCATATCGTAATCAAATCTTGTAATCTTTCTTTCTTAGGTGTAGTTTTACTCTATTTAAAGGTGTACTCATCTCATTGTAATTCATTCAAAAATAATATCAGTATTTTCTGTCTCTGTGTCTCTGTTTTCTATCAATAAGGACCATGCTATACTATAACGTGAGCATAACCGATATATACATATAAAGTTTGAACTTATTTTTTCACGACTAATGTTATCTGTTGGAAACTTTTTAAGTTTTAGTGAACAAAATATTCATAATCGCACTCATTTTGTTGAGAGGAATGGGATTTTGAAAAAATAAAAAATAAAAAATAAAAAATCTCGATTTGGAGAAGGTTATGAAATTAGGAACTAAGACATTTTTTTCCCTGGCTTACTTCCATTTTGAAAAGATAAGTGTTGACCCAAAATTTAAGAATCAACGCTTTATTCTTTTCCCGTCGTTGAGAAAAGGAAAAATAAAATAAAATCTTTCTGCTTGGTTTTTAATAACTTTCTTTCTGCATGGTTTTGAATGACCTTGGGACAACCGGACAAGCCATTTCCTAATAAAACAACGAATGAAGTTGGGGGTTTAAAGCATCTCCAACTCATACTCCATAACTTCCAATCTCCCTTTATTCCTCCAAAAGAATTGTGCGTTCTAACCCATCCTCCATATTTAGAGTACCAAAAATTTATGGAAGATCTCCTATATTTCACTATTCATCATTTTCATATCCCATTTTAATCATTAAATTGGTTTTGGTACATTTATATTTTGTAAAAAGGAAATGATAATGCTAAAATCATTTTGTTAGTGCCAAAACTATTTTTGTTGGTGCCAAAACTCTAGTGCACAAAAGGCTTATACCATTTGCAATGTACAAGACTTCTATACACTGGAATTTTGACATCAACAAAAATGGTTTTGGCATTACCACTACCCTTTGTGAAATTGTTACTAATCAAAAAATATTTGCAATATCTTTGTACGATTGAGATTTGAATATTGGAGGAAAAATGATGAAGTTTGAGATTTGGAGTGAGTTTTTAAAATATAGAAGAAGAAATAATTTTGGAGTGGGATTTGGGTTGGAGTTATTATTGATAATAAAACCCTCCAAATTTATTTTTGAGTTTTTTTTTGAAAACATCCCTCCAACTATTCACCAGATTTTTACTTAGTCCTCAAACAATCAAAATGTTTTACTTAGTCCTCCAACTATTGACTTGCATCCTATGTAGTCCTTCTGTTAAGTTCCAAACGGGCACAGTAGCGGACGGCAACGTTATGTTTAAAAAAAAAAGTTTCTAACCACCAATTTACAATCCTATGGAGTAGAAACGTGATTATGAGAGATTTAAAGACAAAATTTGATTATGTCTCTTTATAATAATATGATCAGAATAATAAGATTTTCATACCAATTCAAACGGATTAAAATTTGAGCACTTAATTTTTTGAGTTTATATATTAAAAAATATAATTAAAAAATTAAATGCTCCAATTTTAATCCGTTTGAATGTGTGTGAAGATCTTATTATTTTAATCATATTATTCTAAAGAGACATAATCAAATTTTGTCTATAAGGCTCTCATAATCACGTTTCTACTCCATAGGATTGCAAATTGGTGGTTGGAAACTTTTTTTTTAAACAAAACGTTGCCGTCCGCTATTGTGCCCGTTTGGAACTTAACAGAATGACTACATAGGATGCAAGTCAATAGTTTGAGGACTAAGTAAAACATTTTGATAGTTTGAGAACTAAATAAAAATCTGGTGAATAATTAGATGGATGTTTTCAAAAAAAAAAACTCTATTTACTATACTATTTTTCTCCTCCAAAATGAAGATTTGGAAAATGTAGGGTTGGAGATGCTCTTATATCATCAGTGCTGTTAAAGAAGAAGACGGGTGAATAAATTCTTTGCGGATCAAAAAAAAAAAAAATTCTTTGAGCTTGATGATAAAAAACAAAAAGAAAAAGAAAAAGAAGTTCTTTGACCTCGTCTCAGGTAAGGCCCCATTGACTCTTTCCAAAACAACAATAAAACAAAAAAACCAAATGGCCGTTGACTCACTCTGTCTGACTCCATACTTGAGTATCTCTCTCTCTCTCTCTCTCTCTCTAGTCTCTATACACAGCCCCTAGAATACTCCGACAACCGATAACCACATGGCCGACGAAGCAAAGGTCAAAGGCAACGCCGCCTTCTCTGCCGGCAACTACGCCGACGCCATCCGCCACTACACGGAGGCAATAGACCTTTCTCCCGACAACCACGTCCTCTACTCCAACCGATCCGCCGCCTACGCTTCTCGCAACCAGTACACCGAAGCTTTATTCGATGCAAAGAAAACCATCAAGCTTAAGCCCGACTGGCCCAAGGCCTTCTCCCGACTCGGCGCCGCCCATTTAGGCCTCCAAAACTACAGCGACGCCGTTTCCGCCTACAAAAAAGGCCTCGAGCTTGACCCCGCCAACCAAGTCTTACAAGCCGGCCTCAGAGAGGCCGTCGAACTAACCTTCGAATCCGCAGAAAATATCATACTTAAATGGGACTCCATGTCTTCCGAGGAGGCCAGATACCATAACATCTTTGACGGCCGGAATCGCCACGAGATCGATCAGTACCTTAACGCCGTCGACGAGATTCAACGCTGGCGCGAATCGGGGACGTTGACCGAGTCCGACAAACAGAGCAAGGCGAAAACCGCTATCCGTATCGCCATGGCCCGGCTCGAAGACGAGTTCCGTAACCTACTCATGGCCCACACCTCCCCTGTCGAAACCGATTGCCTCATCGACATGAATTCCTCCTTCAAAAGAACTGATTCCAGTACTTCCGAATTACACGGCGAAAGTTTCATGGAGGATGAAGGAGGACTTGAAAGCAGAACACGTGTGAGTTATTGCTTCGCAAATACTAATATTTGCCAAATCGATTTAATTCCATCAGATGTGATTTCCGATATGAGAAGCATAGCAGAAAGGATGATTTCAGCTGGATACCTTCGGGAGTGCGTTCAGGTGTGCTTAGGTGTTCGGAAGTCTTGTGTGGACGCGAGCTTGGTACATCTTGGGATCGAGAAATCGAGTGTCGACGATTTTCAATGGATGGAGTGGGAAAATTTAGAACCAAAGATCCGATGGTGGATACGAGCGGCCAGGGTTTCGATACGGATCATATTTGCGAGTGAGAAAAAGCTATGTGAGCGAATCTTTCCATATTTATTAGGTAGTTCAATAGATGATTATTGTTTCCTAGAGACCGTTAAAGGTCAAGTGATCCAACTTTTTAATTTTGCTGGAGCCATAAGTACAATAACTCCCCGGTCACATGAGAAGCTGGTCAAGATACTGGAATTGCACGACGCTATGTCAGGTTTGTTGCCGGACATAGAGGTTGTGTTTGAGTCTACGTCATCGAAGATGATTCGAGTTGAGGCGGCGGAGATATTGTCTGAGCTAACAGAGGCAGTGAGAGGGATTTGGTCGGAGTTTGAAAATGTTGTGCTTAACGAAAAGTCGCAAGTTCCAGTTCCCGGAGGTACAATTCACCCCATGACTAAATACGTAATGAATTACATTAGTCTGGTTACTGATTACAAGCAAACCTTGGTTGAATTGATTGTATCAAAACCGGAGTTGAAGAATTCAGGTGATCTGACGGATGTAGAGTCTGAGGTGGTGGAGGGGAGAACTACTCTGGCTTTGCATTTGATATGGATAATGATGACCTTACAATCCAATTTGGATGGAAAGTCGAAGCAGCACTACAAAGACCCTGCACTAGGTCATCTTTTCATGATGAACAACGTGCATTATATTGTTCAAAAGGCCAAAGCTGAAAACAATTTGAGAGAGATGATTGGAGATGGGTTTTTTAAGAAAATTAACTGGTAAGTATAGGCAGTTGGCAACTAGCTACAAGAGATCAACTTGGACGAAAGTGATGCACTGTTTGAGAGATGAGGGGTTACATGGGAGTGGGAGTTCCTCTGCAGTTTCAAAGAGCGCTCTGAAAGAGAGATTCAAGAGTTTCAACACGGCGTTTGAAGAGGTTCATAAGACTCAAGCCATGTGGCTGATACCCGATGATCAGCTTCGAGAGGAGCTACGGATAATGATTTTAGAGTTGTTGATTCCTGCTTACACGGCGTTCCTTGGTAGGTTCAGGAGCTATATAGAGAGCGGAAGGCATCCTGAGACCTTCATCAGGTACTCTGTTGAGGACCTTGAGGCGGCAATCTCGGATTTCTTCGAGGGTACCTCAGTTTCGCAGCAACAATTGCGTAAGAGATCTTAGTGAAGTCTGGTAGTGAGTTTTACAAGTCAGAAGACTAGAAAACATTCTTCCCTGTAGGATGTTGCAAGATAGACACTATCTACACTATCATGTAATCATAATAACAATAAAGCGAGGCCTCAAATAAAGGCGGAAGATGAATGCAGTAAGTGTATTTATTAAAGTCTTTTTTATTTTATTTTCTCATAGTTTCAGGGAAAAAGAAAAAAAAAACGGACTTTACTTTGTTTGGCTTCGGAGTAATGAAAGGAATACATGCAAAAGCTAAAATGAAATCCTCCTCCACTATAAGGAACCGTCTTACAAAAAAGTCACTAATTGGACCCACTCATAAAACGTAAACCTCTAGATAATTCCAAGCAAATCACCGTCCCAACCTGCCATGTAAATCGTGATACTAACCCGGGAGAGGAGTGGAGCCGTGCCCAACACTAGGCAAGGTTTCTTTTGTCATCGTTGACTGTTGGTTACGGTTGTGGAATTTGAGAGATTCTTAAAGGCTAGTGTTGGTACTCCTAGTTTGTAAAGATATTTTTGGACATATGACTATTTTAATGGGTGTAGACAAATATATGGTCCTTCAGTTCGGTATGATATTTTTGTTCGTGCTTTTTAATCATCGTTTTGTGATTAATTTTTCAATTTTTTCTCTCTTAAATTTTTATAAATTTAGGATATTTTTAAAAGACAAATCACTCTTGTGCTCACGTTCTCGTCACACAAGGGCACACATTATTTCACTGTGTACACAGAATATGGGGCTAGGTAGACAAAGTTTGGGTTGTAATAGTAGCACTCTGCGTGCAAACTCGAACACTGTCGAACACAATTGTTCTTTGAATTCGCGGTGGAAAATCTCACTTTTTCACCACTGTCTTTTTGGATACTATTGTTTGTTTATTGTTGATCTAAATTGTTCATCTTGCAAACTTCACATAATAGTGTATCCAAGTAAAAAATAAACTTGCTCGAGCATCAATAAGTATATCAAAAATTTAATTTTGTTTTGTAATAAAAATGGACAACTTATCTTTATAATTATTGACAGAATCAAACTATTCATTTCATAAACAAAGTCACATTTTAATATATTTGTCGATATCCAATCACTGACTGACAATACTATTTTGCGGATTTTACGATATGAACAATTCAAATTTAAAAAAAAAAAAACGCTCGCTAGACTTCACAATAGATGGGCGTGGAAGCTCGATGGTTTCCCCTGGCTGTCAGTATAATTTATTCTCATATTTTGACTGGATCTTTATAAAGACAGAAAAGACAATAGTTGCGGGAAATCCAAAGAGAATAAACTCCCAACCAAAAGATTGGCTATCTGGACTATTACTCCACCATCTTATTTTTATTTTTTTGATCCGCCTCCACCATTTTATTATTACTGCAAACACTCAACCTTTTACGACATCATCGGATCTCCATTTCCGACCATGGGCTCGCGGGAGCCCGATCAACTAACCTTCGAATCAGCAGAAAATATAGTACTCCGATGGGATGCGACTTCTTCGGATGAGGCCAGAGACCGAACGATCTTCGCCAGCGGCGACCGCCACGTGATCAATCAATACCTTAACGCCGTGGACGAGATTCAACGCTCGCTCGAATCAGGGACGTTGACCGAGTCCGACAACCAGAGCAAGGCCAAAACTGCTATCCGTATCGCCATGGCCCGGCTCGAAGACGAGTTCCGTAACCTTCTCACGGCGCACACCTCTCCTATCGATACCGATTGTCTCATCGACCCAAATTCCTCCTTCAAAAGAACTTGTTCTACTTCTGAATTACACGACCAAAGCTTCGCAGTGGAAGAAGGAGGTGAGGGTATAACCTGTGTGAGTTATCGATTCGCAAATAGAATTTGCGAAATCGATTTAATACCATCCGAAGTGATTTCCGACCTTAGAAGCATAGCAGAAAGGATGATTTCAGCTGGATACCTTCGGGAGTGCGTTCAGGTGTGCTTGGGTGTACGGAAGTCTTGTGTGGATGCAAACATGGTACATCTTGGGATCGAGAAATCGAGCATCGACGATATCCAATGGATGGAGTGGGAAAATTTGGAAGCGAAGATCCGATGGTGGATACGAGCAGCCAGGGTTTCGATACGGATCATATTTGCGAGTGAGAAAAAGCTATGTGAGCAAATCTTTCCATATTTATTAGTAGGTAGTCCAATAGATGATTATTGTTTCGTAGAGACCGTTAAAGGTCAAGCGATGCAACTTTTAAATTTTGCTGGAGCCATAAGTACAGTAAGTCCCCGGTCACCTGAGAAGCTGGTCAAGATACTGGAATTGCACGATGCGATGTCTGATTTGCTGCCGGATATAGAGGTTGTTTTCGAGTCTATGACATCACAAATGATTCGCGTTGAGGCAGCGGAGATATTGTCTGAGCTAACAGAGGCAGTGAGAGGGATTTGGTTGGAGTTTGAAAATGATGTGCTTACAGAACCGTCGAAAGTTCCGATTCCCGGAGGTACAATTCACCCCATGACTAGATACGTAATGAATTACATTAATCTGATTACTGATTACAAGCAAACCTTGGTCGAATTGATTGTATCAAAACCGGAGTTAAAGAATTCAGGTGATCTGATGGATGTAGAGTTAGAGGTGGTGGAGGGAAGAACTCCTCTGGCTTTGCATTTGATATGGATAATGATGACCTTACAATCCAATTTGGATGGTAAGTCGAAGCACTACAAAGACCCTGCATTGGGTTATTTATTCATGATGAACAACGTACATTACATAGTCCAGAAGGCCAAAGCAGAGAGCAATTTGAGAGAGATGATTGGAGACGGGTATTTGAGGAAATTATCGGGTAAGTATAGGCAGTTGGCAACTAGCTACCAGAGATCAAGTTGGGTGAAGGTGATGCAGTGTCTGAGGGATGAGGGGTTACATGGGAATGGGAGCAGTACAACTAGTGTGTTTGGGGTTTCAAAGAGTACTGCTGTGAAGGAGAGATTCAAGAGTTTTAACTTGGCGTTCGAAGAGGTTCATAAGACTCAAGCGATGTGGCTGATACCAGATGAAAAGCTTCGGCAGGAGCTAAGGGTGATGATATTGGAGTTGTTGATTCCGGCTTACACGTGGTTTCTGGGTAGGTACAGGAGCTATGTAGAGATCAGTGGAAGCAGGCATCCCGAGAGCGTGATCAAGTACTCGGTTGAGGACATTGAGGCAGCAATATTTAACTTGTTCGTGGGTACCTCAGCTTCGCAGCAGCCGCAGCAGCAGCAAATGCGTAGGAGATCATGATCGAGTTTAATTTGTACGTGTAAGTCGATCAGAAGCTAGCTAGCCTTGGATAGATTTTAAATTTGTTTTGTTTTGTTTGATTGCACCTTATACTTTCCCTGAACAACCAACCTCGATGCTTCTTCCCTGTACGTAGTAAGATGATGTTGTATATTTTGTCAATCAGTATAATTTTATTTTTCTGTGTCAATTAATTATGCAGGTTGAAGGAAAATGGATCACAGAAATATTTTTCTTAAATGCACCAAGACTATTTATTCAAGTTATATGAAAGTATGTAAAGTTAAGTCTAATTATATGTCAACATTAAAGTTTTAATGGAAAATATATATACAAAATAGTTACCTATCAAAAACTACTTATGTTGACTAGATTTATATGAAAAATTAGTCATTAAAAAAATTAAGACAATTTTGTTTTTGGTATAATGAGTTCAAAATATACATGTGCATTTTCTATACAAAACAGTGATTAAAATATAGGATGTGCTAGTAATTATACAAGTTTTATCTTATAGAATCAGTTTTGATACATAAAACTCCAATTGAAATTCAAAAAAGAAGAAAAATATTTGGTTGTTCAGTCAATCAATAGCAAAAACTAATGGTGTTAGTGTCATGGAGGGAGAATTTAGACAAATAGTTTGTAAAGTAAAGAAAGTCAGTGAAATTGTCAAAAACTCGAGGAAAATTCATGTATTTGTAAAAAATCTTATGGGAGGTCGGTGAAATTTACCCTATAAAAAATAAAATAAAAGAAACCATCTTTCACCTTTAATCTAAATTACGTTGTGGAATTTTTTTATGTTTTTCTTTTGAATTTTTATTAGATTTGAACTTAAGGTTTTTTTTTTTTTTGGGATTAACTGGTTTATATGACGAAATGAACTAAAAGTAAAAAATTCTGAATAAAAACAATACGTCACTAAAAACACATAACTTTTTATCAATATGATTCGTAACTTTTTAGCAATAAATTCATAATATTTTGGTGTATTTCAATAAAGGTGCATATGATACACATCCAAATAAAATGTGTATATTATAGCATTTCCCTTTTTACTTTTAATCCCCACCGTTGTGGGACTAGCTAGGCTAGAGTGTGCTCTCACAATGGTTTTCTTTTTATACTTTTCTAATTCATCCCTTGAGAGGAAGGATTTCTCCTATAAATTTTAACAATAATCTAAACAAGAGATTGCTAAAGCAAAATAACACAAAAAATAACATACCAATAATTTACGAAGAACAGGTCCTTTATTCATTAAAATATATATATAAAGAGGGGAAAAAAAGAAAAAGAAAAAGAAAAGGGAAAGTGATTTTCGCAGTCTATTTTATTATTAATAAATTTCAAAGTTATCTAGCAGTTCAGTTGTTAAAAAATCATTAGTACTAATAAACTCACAAAAGCGAAATCATCGTATATTCAACGTTACTTCTGTCCACTTCTCACACGCACTCCTCCGCAGTAGTAGTCAAATTACAAACGATTTGGCTGCTTTCTACTCTACATTCAACCCTCACGCCATCATCGGAGCCTCCATTTCCATTTCCATTTCCATTTCCGACCATGGACCCACCGGAACCCCCCCAACTAACTTTCGAATCAGCTGAAAACATTATTCTCCGTTGGGACACGACGTCGTCGGAACAGCCTAGGGACCGAACTATCTTCGACGGCGGCAATCGCCACGAGATCCATCAGTACCTCAACGCCGTCGACGAGATTCAACGCTCCCTCGAATCGGCGACGTTGACCGAACCCGACCACCAAAGCAAGGCCAAGACCGCCATCCGGATCGCCATGGCCCGGCTCGAAGACGAGTTCCGTAACCTGCTCACGGCCCACACCTCCCCCATCGAAACTGATTGCCTCGTCGATCCAAACTCCTCTTTCAGAAAACACTGTAGAACCAACTCCTCTTCCGACGGCTCTGTTTTGCGCGCCGAAAGCTTCACCGACGACGAAGGACTCGAGAGCAGAACCTGCGTGAGTTACCGATTCGCAAATAGGATCTGCGAAATCGATTCGTTACCGTCAGACGCCATTTCCGACCTCAGAAGCATAGCAGAAAGGATGATCTCAGCTGGATACCTTCGGGAGTGTGTTCAGGTGTGCTTAGGTGTACGGAGGGCTTGCGTGGACGCGAGCCTCGTACGGCTCGGGATCGAGAAATCTAGCATCGACGATATCCAACGGATGGAGTGGGAGAATTTAGAAACGATGATCCGATGGTGGATTCGAGCGGCTAGGGTTTCGATACGGATGGTGTTCGCGAGTGAGAAGAGGCTGTGCGAGCAAATCTTTCGAGATTTAGGTAGTTCTTCGATAGATGAATTTTGTTTCGTGGAGACCGTTAAAGGTCAAGCGCTTCAACTGTTTAATTTCGCTGGAGCCATAAGTATAAGTCCCCGGGCGCCTGAGAAGCTGTTTAAAATACTCGATTTACACGACGCGATGTTGGATTTATTGCCCGACATAGAGGTGGTTTTCGAGTCTGAGTTGTCGAAGATGATTCGAGTTGAGGCCACGGAGATACTGTCTGAGCTAACAGAGGCAGTGAGAGGGATTTTAACGGAGTTTGAAAATGCCGTGCTTAATGAGCCGTCTAAGGTTGCGGTTCCAGGAGGTACGATTCATCCCTTGACTAGATACGTAATGAATTACATGTGTCTGATTACTGATTACAAGCAAACCTTGGTTGACTTGATTGTGTCGAAACCGGAGTTGAGGCATTCGGATGATCCGACGGATGTGGAATTTGAGGTGGTGGAGGGGAGAACTCCCCTGGCTTCCCATTTGATATGGATAATTGTGATCTTACAATCCAATTTGGATGGTAAGTCCAAGCATTACAAAGACCCTGCATTGGCTCATTTATTCATGATGAACAATGTTCATTATATAGTTCAGAAGGCCAAAGGGTTTCCGGATTTGAAAGAGATGATTGGAGTTGGTTATCTAAAGAAATTAAGTGGCAAGTATAGGCAATTGGCGACTAGCTACCAGCGATCAACTTGGGTGAAGGTGATGCACTGTTTGCGGGATGAGGGGTTACATGGCAGTGGAAGTTTCTCTGGGGTTTCAAAGAGTGCTCTAAGAGAGCGATTCAAAAGTTTCAACGCGACGTTTGAAGAGGTTCATAAGACTCAAGCCACGTGGCTGATACCCGATGCTCAGCTTCGGGAGGAGCTTCGGATACAAATTTCAGAGTTGTTGATTCCTGCTTACACGTCATTTCTTGGCAGATTCAGGAGCTATATAGAGAGTGGGAAGCATCCCGAGACCTTCATCAAGTACTCCGTTGAGGACCTTGAAGCAGATATCTTGGATTTCTTCGAGGGTACCTCAGCTTCGCAGCAGCAGTTGAAGAGGAGATCTCAGTGAAAGCCTGGGATTGCGTTGTTTAAGTCAGAAGCAGAGGAATTTTTTGTTTTTTAATTTTTTTAGTGGAGTGTTTGGTTTGGGTATGCAGAGATCAACTAGACTTGCCCAGAACAACCAAATCACTCAACCTGGATGCTTCTTCCCTGTAAGATGTTGTATGTTTCGTCAATTCTAGTTTTTTTGCTTCTCAGTTATTCACATTAGGATTGTTGTATCTGTTGTACTCTGTTATTTACAAGCCATTACAATTTTGAAACTAGACTTGCCCAGAACAACCAAATCACTCAACCTGGATGCTTCTTCCCTGTAAGATGTTGTATGTTTCGTCAATTCTAGTTTTTTTGCTTCTCAATTATTCACGTTAGGATTGTTGTTTCTGTTGTACTTTGTTATTTACAAGCCATTACAATTTTGAAACCAGAAAGGGTATGTAGTTGAGCTTTGATGCCCTCAGAAGTTATGGGATGTGGGGTAAGAAAGAACTCAGTATTTGACAGCATGCGAAGTGTCTTAGATGGTGACATATCGAGGAGTTGGCAAGGTATGCCCGTAAAGCTATTGTGATAATGAAACAACAATTTTCATCTGGTTTGGCTTGAGAAATTACCTTTCGTACTTGGTTGGGTTAGAGTTTTCATATATACGGCCATGCATGATGGTGTTTAGGTAACGCAAACTAGTTTTGTCTTCTGTAACCACAATGCTTCGGGCACAACGACGTGCGTTCATCCCAGAGTGCATTCCTGGGATCCACGTATATGGAATGGCTCCAGAGACATCCTGTGTGTCGTCTATGTTCCTAGCACTTTTAAATTGGATTGTTCATTACAAATTCATTTAATGTCTGATATTACTCCATGTTTGAGTACTTAATGTTTTGCCGATAAAGTGTTAGCATTATGTTTGTCTTCCACGGAGTGCTAAGGTGTTTGCGTAGCCTAGCTTCATCGAGTATTTTGCAATAACAGATTTCACATCGTTCTAAAACTTTGAAGGGGTATTGGAACATTATTCAGAAAATTAAAAAAATTCTGTCATTGCAAAAGTAGTTGTCTTGCACTCTTTACTTATTTATGTTATGGCGGGTTACCGCCTACTTAAAAATGGCACGGTCACTTAAGCATCTTTCAAAGCTAAGTTCCGATTTTCAAGCCTCCAACATTGAGCTCCAGTTCCTTGGCTCATCCCAAGGCCTAATCCTTTGCCAATCTCATTTTCAACATTTCCTCACGTTATATGCCCAGGGTGATGATGGTGAGCGACTCTTTGTCCCTTCTTATGTCAAGCCAACCAAGCAGAGGACGATGTTACATTGAAACTGCATTTTGGCCTTGGATTGTGCAGCAGGACTAATAAGTGTATCCTTCCTCCTTTCATAGCTAAAGAGCTCTGCAGTCAACCATAGAAATAGCAAATTTCTCCTCTTGGCTATCTGTGTAACAGATTTGGGGATGATGGGTACGATATAGGCAGACCACTGCAAGCATCAGAGAATTTCTATGCTCTCTGAGGAAGTTGTAACCTTCTCAGGGTAATAAGGCCGTGTAGGAGATCATGAGAACTAGCTGACATTACTATTTGTCCCAAACTCCCAATTGAGGTCATTGGTAGATACCGTTTCCAGTTTGTTTGCCGGCTTTAGATAGGATTGTTTGACCTCTGCTTCGGATGTATGGTGGGTATGCCTCTCTGCTGTTGGTTTATTGGTTTTGCGCTTTAATACAAGAAAGTATCTAGCTATGAAAACTGTATTCCAGGCTCGCCATTTTGAAATCTTACGGGGCATGCAAGACAACATTTGATCAGAGTAGTGTTTCATTAACCAAGAATGCCACTATTGGAAATGTGAGCTCTTAAGCAAAATAAACCAGAAGGTGATGTTGCAGGATACGCCGATGAACGATAGATGACTAACCAAGAGCCAAGATGGCTAACCAACGTACAAATGACTAACCAAGAGCACCAACAATGCACAGCACATCACTACTAACAACGTATCTTGTTCGTCAAAAAAACTCAAATGGACTAAAATGCCAAACCCCACCTCACCATCTCAACAATTTGCCACATATTTATAAACCAAAGTCAACCTGGAACCAACCACACAACTGAAACCGGAACCAAAGATCTCCGGCCAGTTCTCCGTGGTCTCAACCTTGCCATTTTGAACACAAGGGACACAGCAACACAACTTTTGATCAGAGCAATACGTGTGATCCTTCAACCACGAAGTTGTCTTTTCTAAAACACTTCCGACTTCTTTTTTCTCGAATGAGCAAGATAAATATATTTGGCCAATTTTCGAAGGGCAAGCTTTTAACTGAAACAAACCATAAAGGGATGTGGCAGGACAAGCAAATGGACAGATCCTAACCAAATCACAGCACTAATAAAATTCACAAACGTAAAGTGACTAAACAAGAATTACGATGTTTAACTCAATTGGATAAAAATGCCAAATGCCACCTTCCTGTCTCAACAATCTACCACCTATTTTGAAACCAGAAGTCCACCCAGGATCGTGTACACATATCCTTAAAAAATGAAACCAAAGATCGGCGGCCAATTCTGTGTGGTCTCTCCAGCTCCACTTCCTTTAGAATGCCACTAGAAGTGGGAAAGCTATGATGAATTTGAATCACCGAAAATATGAATATCCCATTCTCAGCCTTGTGAAATCAATAGTTGGTAAATGTTACAGAAAGTTATTGAGAGAGAGAGAGAGAGAGAGAGAGAGAGAGAGAGAGAGAGAGAGAGAGAGAGGCAAAACAACCATCCATCCCTTCTTATACCCCAACATCCACCAGCCGCGATAATATTTGCGGGTGATATGGCATGGGCTTTGCAAAACACTGGACTGGATGCTGTAGACGTACAAATTAGTCCATATCAAGGAACTCCATCCTCTTTCTCATGGAACCTTTAAGATCTGTAGCCTCCCTTTCTGCTTTTTGTGCCTGTCAAACGTACACAGTTTCAAACAGCTGTAGTGGAGGAATGGAGAACAAGAAACGAGAGAAGGGAAAAGAAAAGAAAAACTTAAGAACTAGTGTATTATACCGGAGAAGGTGACCATCACATCAGACTGAGTAAAGAAGTGTCGTATAAATTGGCGGTTTCGGATATCCTTATCCAAATCTCTTTCACACGTAAAGCTGGGAGAGTTAGATTAGAGATAGACCTAATAAACGGTGTTGAATTACATGCCTTCCATCTTTCAATTCCCATGCTTGATTTTATCTCTTTCACTATTGTTAGAGCTCGTACGACATTGGCTAATCACAACCTCCAAAAGAAAATATATTGGGATGCTTCTCCACTAATAACCATTTGCCTATAAGTGGAGAGGCCGTCTTGGCTCATATACTAGTTTGGAGGCTATAATTGACCATTGTGGGACAAGCACTCCCTCAACGTGCAACCCCGACCCGCATGTGGAGAGATAAACAAAGGATCCATAACATAGGGATCATAGTGAAACAAGGTGCACTTTCGGCACAAACAATAGGGTAATCAATCAAGAGAGGCTTTTCCAAAAGCCTAGCTCTTATACCATCTTCAGGTGTGACCCATGACACGCACGTCTACACGCACGTGAAGATGTATGTTAAACAAGTTTGGAAGTCCTGAAGAGGCTTAGCACGTCAGTATTGTTGGAACTCCAACCCAATCAGTTCTTCCGAGTCCCGACCAAATCTTTTAGCTAGTCAGGAGTCTTATGTCTGGTAGTGTGGGCAAATGGGAGATTGGAATCTCCATTGCAGATTGGTGCAACATAAAGTATGACATATCATTGAAACTTGATGCAAATTTGCTTCCTATTAAAGGGTTACCATGACCAAAACGTCGGTCACGGAAGCCTAAGAAATGGTGTGATGGTTTTGGCTAATAATGCAGTATTATGCAATATAACTTTTGACAACTATTCTTGGAGTGAAGGTCACTTAGATGTTGTACCATAGTATCAGAGCTAGCTTTTGGGACAAGACTCTCTCGATTGATTACCCTTGTTTTGCTGTGATCCATATGTGCGGGGGAGTGTTAGAGCTTGTCATACATTAGTCAATCATGACCTCCAAAATAGTATATGAGCATAGGTAGCCTCTCCACTCATAGCCAATTAGTTTTGAATTGGAATGCTGGATGCTTTAACTATTACTTATAATTTAGCTTCACACATACCCTCCATCAAGTCATCACTCAGAAGCTGTTTGATAACATAATTGATGAGCAACTTAAACGAGGCTAATAACACACAAGTAAAAATTTGTAAGTGGCAGCATGAGGACTAGAAAACTTGACTGGTTTCTACTTAATAGCTGAAATTCTTATAGAATGCTGTAATAGGAAGCAGAGAAGTCTGAGCTTCAAAGGTGGACTACAGAATACGAGAGTCTGCTTCTGTCGACAATGGACGACATACAGAAATGTCCAAAAGATTTATGACTTGTTCTCTTTGCTTTTCAAAAAGCATTTTTCAAAAAATTCCCCCTAGATTCCCCCTACTTCCAACATTTCTCTCTCTATCTCTCTCCACTTATTACCCCTACTATTTTTCAAAAAAAAATTCAAATCCAAATCCAAACACAGCATTAATCACCAGCACGACTGCACAAGACATCACATGGAATCATGCAAGAAAGGACTACGATAAGTGCCTCAGCAAGAGAACAGGCAGTGCATCATGGTACTCAATAATCTTCCCAAATATATGCAGTTTGAGGACACCAAAAATAACACTTACCCTTTTTATCTCTGCCTCTGATACGCGAGTCATATGCGAAGGAAGCTCCTCCTTTTCCAAGTCCTAAACAATCGGAAAGAGATTCTAAGAATCACAAAGGTTGGTTACTATACACAGCAATTCAAAGAGAATGCAACAATTAAATTCATACCAGCTCGCCGATTAAAACGACATTCTCGCCACGGATTACATATAGACCTAATGGAATGTCACAGTACAGTTCACCTACAATAACTCGCTCACATGCACCTTCTAGAACAGCATTCGCTGAAAATAGATATCGAAATTGTCAGCCCAGAGACCACTGTGAAAAAAAAAAGGATATGAAAACTAAATGGACAACAAAAATACAAAAAAAAAAAAAAATGGTACCAAATTGATCGAAAGAACGAAGTATTCCCAACAACTTTCTACCATCTCGCAGCAATATAAGAAGCTTCTCTGCAAAAAAAGTACATAAAGAAGCCAATAAAAAAAAAGGTACATAAAGAATATCAAAAGGTCAAACGGTAAATGCCAAAGAACTACACGGTGCTGGGACTCTCATGATCTTGTAACCAAACTATTACAATTATTGGAAACAAGACATGTGACTGACTAATAATTATCCTCTAAGGTGGTGAAATTTTCCACTTGGCAATGTTAAAGCCCTATGTGAACTTCAGCACACAAACTACTGAACTAAAGACATGTTTTGCATGTTGACAGAAACTAATAAATTGGGTGTGGCAGTAGAAACCATTACGAAATAACAAAGTTAGGCTAGAACAGCAAAGGTAGCATGACCACCCTAATCAGTGGAGCCTGAAAATGCCAGCATTTGTTTAATGTAGATTTGGGTCAAGCAAAAATTTATTGCTCTATGTAATTAAAATTGTTAACAGCGCCCACAACCATTTTCATCTGTGTATAAGCAGAGCCACAATACTTTTTCCCCCATGAAAATAACTCAATAGTAGATTCATAGTTTTCGTATTTTTTACAGCAAAATATAAAGCTAAATCAATAGTATTTCTTCCTACAGGACTCTTTATCACCTGAAAGCACACACATATACAGACACACACACACTTCGCGGCAACAAAGATATGTGAAACAATCAAATTTGACACATTTATGCTAGAACAACCAAAGGCTTGGAAACTGGAGAACTAAAATGAAACAAATGTTACATTTAACTCTGACTTTTCTTGCGTTTCATGTTCTTATACACAACAAATCAGAACTGTAAACCCAACCTATATCTGTGACTAATGTCAGCCCATACAGGACATGTTGTGTACATTCAAGAAACAAAATGTAACCGCATCTGGTCATGTCCAAGGTGTGCCCAGTATTCCCTAAACATGTCAAAGAATGTGGTGTGCAACACAACATCCGAATACAGGCATAGCTCCTCTCTATAAGAGTCCAACCCAAAACATACTTCTTAATTTTTTTATCTATGAAGTTAAATTCTATTGAACTCCTTTCCAACACTCTTATCAACCAACATATTTATTTCCAAGAATCCAACTTTATCCCTCATTTTGTGAGCATATTTGTGCTTCAGCTATTCATGCACAAAGACCATTCTATGTTGGACGATTTTGCAACTAAACACGCACATACAATTAAAGAAGAACACAATACATCCAAGAGCCAAGTAAATGATAAACATCAAATCATATTCAACAGAGATTTCCGCCTACCTCACCTTATGCACATAGATAATGCCGCAATTATGTTTCATCGCCATAACTTGCTAATACCATTCTTCTCCATTAGATAAACAACAAGTTAACAACTTTTCACACGCTACAAATATTGCATACTCAAAAGTCAAAACAGGCAAAAACCAATATTCAGCACAGAAGATATTCAACTTCTGACCTAATACAAGTATAAGAGTTTGAACCAGCCAGAAACCCACTATCAATTCTAATTAACTCACAGCACAAACACCACATCAAAATTTAATTAAAAGAGAATTAATGGGAAGTGCTTACTATCAAGATAGCTTGCTAGAGAAGTAGATAGATAGATATCTTCTGGTCCTGCCCAAGACATTCAGCCGAAACTTTTTCGGTATCTTAAAAATCACCGAAAAATCCTCCAAAATCGAAACAAATTGCATTGGCGGCTCAGACCCTCTCTGATGCCTATCACCAAACCTAAGCTGAATCCCTATCCTTAACAGAAACCCTAAATTAAAAACCTCGAACTCATCCCAAAACCTACTAACTACACAAATAAGAAGCACTTTATCAAACACCTAACTTCAAACACCTAACTTCGAGAGCACTGTTGTTCAGATCTAAAAACCCTAGATTTCGAAGAACCCTTTAAATACCCAAAACGAAAAAGGCACAAAAGATTCCGACTTTGGGTTAACTAATTCGGATTGATGGAACTAAATGGTTCGAAATAACACTGAGATCCAATCTCACAGGAAGAAGTTGAATATCGAAAAAGAATAATACGAGGGACAGGGTATGCGAGAGAAAAGGAGGAGAAAGGGATAGAAAACAAGGCAAAATAAGAGGGAATTGGATTTGGGAAGATAAATTTTAGGGTTTGGAGTTCCCCATGAGCTCGCTGCTCCTGAGTTTCTTGCTTTGACAAGATGTGTTTTTTTTTCCATTGGCCTCTACTCCTGCCATCTCTTTCATACGGGATTTTTTTTGAAATAAACAAATAAGTAAGAAAATATTATTAAGAAGCGTTATTTCATGATAACAATAAAAATTCGAAAAGTAATTTTCACACTCTGTAGAGATGTTCTCAATTATTTTCTTTTATTTTAGTGCTAAAATACGAAAAGGAAATTGTGAGAATCATTTCCATAATACAATGATGAGTGACAAACAGTTTAGATTAAACTTGTAATTATGCAATAAAATAAAGAATGAGTTCACGCTATATTTTTTCTATTTTTAGACTAATGCTAAAGTACCACTCATTTTCAATAAAAATACCATTTAGTTGGAGGAAATGACGTGTATGGATTGGAATAGTAAAAACTTTTGGACTAAGTATCGAAAATTAAGTAATACTTAGTACAATTATTTCTACACACATAGAAAATAATATGAACAACAAGAAAATTTACCATAACAATTGATGACTTGATCCGTAGTAGGCTGCAATAAATAATTAGTGATAAGTTGAAAAGATGGCCAAAAGGTTTTAATTTTTTCTTTTCTTTCTAAATTAAAAGCTGGCCAAAAGGTTGCATGCAGGTTTTTTTGGAAACATGTTAGAAATGTTTTAATAAGAGAATATTACAACTTGCTGTGTGTGCAATTAATACAACTGAAACAAGATAAATTGCACACAAGTGAAGACAAATAACAAAGTCAAATCAAACGAAGGATACATACATCTAACAATAAATTGATCCGCCTGTTAAATGTCATGTTGGTTGCATGCAAGCACAAGGGAAAGGAACCACCACTAGTATGTGATATGGTGGCCAGGCGACGGACTCCAATCAACCAAAGGAATTAATTAAGAGGAATTAGTCTAAACTAATTAAACATCTCAGCATGAGGAAGATCCTTGGTTTAAGGAAATTGTGCCAACCTCTTATTAGATATCATGTTGGTAATGGGGCAAATACCTTCCTTTGGCTAGATAACTGGCACACTCTAGGACCTTTGTATGCTAAATTTGGTGAGAGGGTTGTGTCTAATTTGGGCAGAGCTTTATGGGCTAAAGTGGCTACTATCATTGACCAAGGAGATTGGTGCTGGCCCAGATTGCGAAATCAATCCATTCAAGCAATTATGGCTCATACTCCTCCCAGTTTGAGACCAAATCTAACTATTGAAGACTCTGTTAGTTGGATACCTCACCCAAGCGGCAACTTCACTGTTAGGTCAGCTTGGAATGCCATTAGGAAAAGGTATCCTATTCAGCCTTGGCACAAGATTATATGGACTGGTAATGCAGTGCCTAGATGGTCTTTTATTCTTTGGTTGGCTGTCCTTCAAAGACTGAGCACAAAGGATAGGTTGAATAGTTGGGGTTTGCATTTGGATGGAACCTGTTCACTCTGTAACTCGGCTACTGAAACTCATCAACATTTATTTTTTGAATGCCCATTTTCAACTGTTGTGTGGCAACATTTGGTTAATAAGAACAGGGTTTTGGATATGCCTAGCAACTTGGTGGAGGTCTTTGATTGGTATGGTGTGCAGGTGAAAGGTAAAAGCTTGAGGTGTATGAGTCTTACGTGTTGTTTGGCTGCTGCTGTTTATGGGCTTTGGAGAGAGAGGAATTGTCGAATTTTTCAAGGAAAAGCTATGGGGCATGATCAGGTGATGAAAGGCATTGCAGATGGTGTTCGAGACTTCCTAAGCACAAGGAGAAATGTAAAGCAATCTTTGCAGAATCAAGACCTATGCAGGCAATGGGGCTTACCTAATAGGATTTTCTTCGCTGCATAGTTTTCTTTTGGTTTTCTTTTGTTAACTATTGGCTGTTTTTGTAGTTATATTTGTTGGTTGTTGTATGGGATTCCATCCCTAGACAGTGATTTTTGTGGTTGAGCTTAATCAGATTTCGCACTTATCAAAAAAAAAAAATTAAACTACATTTGTCATCATCTTACTTAGTATACTGTGTGTGTGTGTGTGTATATATATATATATATATATATATATATATATATATATATATATATTACAAACCACACGTACGTCATTTCGCGTAATTTGCAAATAAAGTTGAAATAATTGAGCACGAATGCGAAGGATCTATTGAAAAATTAATTCACTTAGGTTTCATTTGTTTCGATGTAAAATATTTTTTATGTAAAACATTTTTTTCAAAAACAAAATTTAAGCTTTTATTTTTTGTTGTTTGATTGGCACATGAAAAATATTTCTCAAAACAATGGGTTTCTCAATAAACATATGCTCGATCAACAGCTGTTGAAAGAAACCAATTGCAGGTGTTGCCATGGTTTTCTTGGTTGTGCATGTGAAGCCACTGGTTGTTGCGAAGAGTGCTAGCTGCTTGTCCAGTGTCCACCGAGGGCCAAGCGAATGAGATGATGATGGATTACGTGACAAGTGTTCATTACTTCGTCAATTTGGAAAACAACTTACAGACTTTCTCCTCGTAAGTCATTTTACACCAACTAGTGTAAAATAATTTACGCGATAAATAATTTTTACCGAGCATTTGTGCAGCCAAACAAGTGAAAATGCTTTTGCTGAAAATGTTTTACATCCAAACAAACAGAGCTCTAGTTTCAAAACATTTTGGTCCATTTCGTGTAAAGCCGACCCAAACACATCAAAATTTACAATTCATTGGACTGACCACTTGACTCTCTGCTTGGCAGGCTCAACAGCATCGCTCAATCAAATATGTCATCAATTCCTTATTGGTTATGCATTCTCTTATGTCAAAAATACTACTGTAAGAGTTATTAATGAACACACTCTTTCGTAACCATGCATGCATTCACCTCCCATGCCTTTGTCAAGAACAAACTGGAATTTTTCTACTCCTGCACTCTTGGGAACAGAGCTAACTTTTATGTTCCAAACAAATTCAACGAGTTAGATCAATTACTTAAAAAAATATAGTTGGGCTAAAATTTTTCAATATCACTCAAAAAATTATTTAAAATTATTGAACGATTTGGATCAGTTTGTGCTGGACTTTTTAGTGGGTCCCACACAACCATGTGCAAAATGGCACTTCACTTGGAGTGGGCTGCAAATGCAATAGATCGCTTCTCACACCAAATGGAGAAAAAAATGGAGTGCCTTCAATTAATTATGGCTTTTTCTCACAACAGATGGAGACAAAAGTGGAGTGCCTCCGATTAATTGATTGTAGCTTCTCACACCAAATAGAGACAAAAGTGGAGCGCCTCCGGTCAATTGTGGAATGCGAAAATCAGAATCCTTTGATGGATGGTCAAAATCGAACTCATGTGTGTGTATATATATATATCTACGTATTATAATGAGGTGAGGATGAGAGTCATAAAAAACACAACTATCAAATTGATAGTCATAATAATTAAACACAACTATCAGTTTGATATATTTCAGGAGGTACAATGCTTCGATTTTTCCTTCCTTTACTCGTCCTAACATTTTTCTTTGGTCATGCAATTTCTGGTGATACTTCTGTTCAAATCTTTAGTCGTGTGCCAGACCAACCCACACCTTTGAATCTTCGTTGTCAATCTAAGGATAACGATTTTGGATACCATACTCTCCATACTGGTCAAGACCTCCACTGGAGTTTCAACCGAAACTTTTGGGGAACAACCCTCTACTTTTGTCATTTCTATTGGAGCTCCAAAACTAGAGTATTTAATGTCTACGATAGTAACCTCAATTACGATTACTGTCTTATGACTTCCAAGGGTCATAGAACTTGCTACTGGGAGGTAAGACCAGATGGTTTCTATGTTAGCGGTAATTTAAAGTCTTGGGAGCTAATGAATCTCTGGGCATGAAAACTACTTTGTTGTGATTATATATATATGATCACTAATGAACGAGTCGTGATATGAATCATCATCTTCTGTACGTATCTGTAAGTTAAATCGAAGATATCTGTTTAATTTTATTATTAAATAATTTGTTGATCTCTAGACTGTGCTAGCTGCTCTGTAATTGACTTTTTACCTAGCAAAGAAATTACATCATTTGCCTTGAATCGTCCTTGCTATTTCAGAGCATGTACACCAACAAAAGGCATTTTACCTACATAATAATTCACTTTTTTCATTTTACCTACTCAAATCTCTCTCAACTCCACACCAATTCTCTTTATTATACCTCTTTATCCTTATTAAATATTAAAAAAAAGAGAGAGACAGAGAGACTGGTAGAGAGAGAATGAGGGAGTGGTAAGAAGGAGAGAGAAGAAGAATATTTTAAGGTTTTGCTCATGAATAGTAGCTCGGTAGAAATGGAGAGCATTTTTGCAAAAGGGAAAATACCTTCTAGTTCCCCGAGGCTGCTGCAACCTGTTTTAGGGGCTTGACCTAGGTAAAATGGCGCAAAAAGTGGCTTTTGCTAGCCTGGTGTACTTGCCCTCACCTCATTTGCCCAACTTCGGGTTATAGTGTGGTTCATGTCATCATGATTTGAAAATGCACATAATTTACAATGGCCAAGAATCCAAAAAAGTCACTCGAGAACCAATTAAATCAAAAAAAGATGTTAAGAAGCTAACCAAAACACCACAAGCAAAGCAAAAGCCGGCCTTACATGCACCCGCTAAAATACCCTACAACATGCACCCAAAACATGTACACCAGCCCAAAGGCAACAAAAAAAAAAAAAGGAAGCCTAGAGAAACATTCCAAAACACCACCGAACCCCGGAATTAAAATTCAAGAGAGAGAGAGAGGCTCCTTCCTCGAGATCATCATCAACTTCCTCAAAAAAAATCATCTTCATCTATATCATCAAGAGCATTGATAATTTCCGCTCTTGTATATATAGTATAGTTTGTATAGATAAGTATAGTTTGAATGATTGGTAATGGGATGTAAGACCTGATCGATGACTTCAATCTTTATCAACAATGACAATTATTTTTGGACAAATTAAAAATAAACTTCTCGACATGATCACCACAAAAATTAACTGATGTGTACTTTAAAGCCGACCCAAGCACATCACGATTTACAATACTGGACTGACCACTTGACTCTCTGCTTGGCAGGCTCAACGGCATTGCTCAATCGAATATGTCATCAATTCCTTATTAGTTATGCATTCTTATGTCAAAATAAGCGTTATTAATAAACACACTCTATAGTGTGCGTGCATGCATGCACCTCCCATGAAAGCGTTATTAGTGACCACGCTGCCTCTATGCAAGACCAATCTGGGATTTTTCTACTCCGTCACTCTTGGGAACAAAAGCTAACTTGTATATTCGAAACAAATTGGTAATCCTACTTTCGAATTTGCACAAAAACAAAATCTAACAGGAGATCCAAGGTAGGATCAAGGGCATCATGAGTCATGGAGGTGGAGGTGGAGGTGGAGGTGGAGGTGATTACGATGATCACATTACCATATTTATTACTATTTTTTTTTTTTTTCCGAAGGCCATCTCAACCAGCTAGGTATGAACTCTCTACCCCTTATTCAACAAAACTATTTTGCCAATTTTCACCCATTGTTGCAATTTAGTTACAATATCTCGTTCGATTTCCTTTAAGCTCCCCTTGGATATAATAGGATTCGTAATTCCAGAGAATTGATAGTTCAATTCTAACGAAATATAAAAGGTTTATAACTATATATAAATGGCTTGTGTATAGTGGAAGATTGACTGAACCCTAAACACTTGCATTGACTAGGAAATAGTCAATCCAAGTACCCATGACAAGTCGATAAAGCTCCCGAAATTGGAGACCTAAATTTGGATTAAAACACTGAATACTGAAATCCATTTGGATACCCAAAATCTACGTACATCTAATAACTAGGCAATCGATGATAAAGATTTAGGATCATTATATTTATGGTCAAAAATCTAGATGTAGATTCATGGAAGTATTCGTTGAACGAAAAAAACACAAGGAATGAGGAAGTATAGATCGAGGAAGATAAAGTTATAGCGTGAGATTGTTGAACGAAGTAAGTTCTACAAGTTTTAGAATCACCCAATATAACGAAGGTGAGTAATATTCACCTACTTTTAGGTGGGTGGTCAAAATCGAACTCATATGTGTGTGTGTGTATATATATATATATATGAGGTGAGGATGAGAGTCATAAAAAAAAACAACCATAATTTTGATATATTTCAGAAGGCGCAATGCTGCGATATTTCCTTCCTTTACTCATCCTAACATTTTTCTTTGGTCATGCAATTTCTGGTGATACTTCTGTTCAAATCTTCAGTCGTGTGCCAGACAAGCCCACACCATTGAATCTTCGTTGTCAATCTAAGGATAATGATATTGGATACCATACTCTCCATACTGGTCAAGACCTCCACTGGAGTTTCAACCGAAACTTTTGGGGAACAACTCTATTTTTTTGTCATTTCTATTGGGGCTCCAAAACTAGAGTATTCAATGTCTACGATAGTAGCATCAATTACGATAACTGTCTTATGACTTCCAAGGGTCATAGAACTTGCTATTGGGAGGCAAGACCAGATGGTTTCTATGTTAGCGGTAATCAAAAGTCTTGGGAGCTAATGAATCTCTGGGCATGAAAACTACTTTGTTGTGATTATATATATATGGTCACTAATGCATGAGTCGTTGCATGTGATCGATGAATCTTCATGATCTTATGGATCTATAAGTTAAATCGAAGATATCCATTTTAATTTTATTAAATAATTTACTAATCTCTAGACTGTGCTTCTCCGTAATTGACATTTTACCAAACAATGAAATTTACTTCATTTGCCTTCAATCGTCCTGCAATTTCACCACATTTGCGCGCCCAAATACTTGGGGTTACAGTGTGGTTCATATCATGAGCGATTTTCCTAACCACCGTAGCCAATTGTGTGCTCATTTTCAGCCAAGAGATGATGATTTGGGAATGCACACATAAAATTTACCTGGCCCCAAGAATCCGAATGGGGGTTTAATTATGACTGAGTACGTATAAATAATCAATCTCTTGTTATGCCATTCCTACTTAATTGGGTTCCAAAGAAAGAAGCATGGCTGCTTGCACGTGTTCAATTAATTTGAACTGGAATAGATCAATATAGTTTGAATGATTGGTAATGGGATGCAAGACCTGACGACTTGGATCTTTATCAGCAAGGACAATTTATTTTTAGACAAAAATGAACTTCTCGACATGATTATCCCAAAAAATGACCGATGTGTACTTTTAAATGCGTTTTGCTCTCTCAGCAGTACAAATCTATTTAAATAAGTTTATTGATGTTCTCTGATAATGTCTTAGTGATCAGTAGCTTGGAAAAGGAAGAGAAGAGCTCCACAGCCCTTAATTAGTGTAATTACCTTTTTTTTTTTTTTTTTCCCGTTGAAGTGTTTTTTTGTTGTCTTCACATCCCAAACTACTATACTAACGCAAGTTCAGACTACTTGTAATTAGTAGTAGTTTTTTTTTTTTTTTTTGGCATGGAAATGATCTTGTTGGTCATTAGTTAAGATCTTGTTGTTCATTAGTTAGGACAATTGGTTCCATCCTAAATATCTTTGGTGGCGATTAATTCTGAACCGAGAAATAATCGATGCTTGACTTGATGACAGTACCCTAGCTAGCTAAAGGATCGATGTGACGCCTTGACTCTAGCTAGCTCCTCAAATCATATATACTTGGAAATGATCGTATATAACATATCGATCGGACGGGGTTTGTGATTATATGTATGTAAACTTTAATTAGATGATTCTTGAAATCTTAATTAGTCGATCTCCTCATGAGAATTGGTCTTGTATGGTGTTTAATGAATAAGTGGTCCACGTGGGGCGTATGTTGTATGTATGGAAATGGCCGGTGTAGTGTTGCAATAATTACAATTGGGCATTTGATCGAATGAAATCTTACTAGTAATTTAATTTACAATTAATGCTTATTTAATTAGTAACTTTTGAGAGATTAAGATCGATTTCATTAGATATCGCCATTCTTTTTGATGGCGCGCGAGACGTGAAGGGAGGAGAGAGAAAGTATGGTTTGGCCATGGTGTGCAATCGCACCTCTAGATATCCTTCAAATCCGCAACGGTTCTCGCCCATTTTCCTCCTCTCCCAAGTCTCTCTCTTCTCCTATCATTAATTAGCTAATTATTAATACTCACTATATACTATCTTCATTCCTCATAACAGTTTCATCCCCCTTTTCTTCTCTCCCAAGTCATGATCACTCACGGCCTCCGCAAACCCTTCGTCTCCATCGTCCCCCAACTGCAAATGCGACAACTCTAGTGCGTCGAATCGATCACGAAGAGGCAACACAATGCTGCCGTTATTTTCTACTGGTTATTTACTTCCGACGTCCCTGGACTCTTGTTCACCGTCGACATTGGTTGAATAAACCGCTGGAGAAGTTGAAGACCCGCGATTGATTGGTTTGTTTGGTGATTCTCAATATCTAAGTTCATATAGCCGGCCAGCGTTTCTCTTATATTAGAGGTTAATGCATGTGGTCATTTTGGTTGCAATTAATTAAGTCAACTCAGAAGAAACTAAAAAAATATGAATCGCTAACTCTTAGAATCCAAAAAACGATCGACACTATTTTTGTATATATGAAGAAGGAGAAGTGCTACAATACACACCCCTTATTTGGGTGTGTATCATATGCACCCTCATTAATTACCCTTGGATGTTTGAAAAATGATCTGGACCCTTTAAAATGTTACGATATGTTACTAACAAATAACTTGTTACCAGTGCAACAAGTAAACCTTATGAATTAACCAAAATGGAAAGAAAATCCCCTCAAGCCTCTCCCTCTCTTCTCAATCAGCGTATATCTTTCTTTTCCTTCGAAAAATTAGGCCCAATTTTATTTTTGATAATTAATTTATGTTAAAAATAATAATTTTATTTTTTAAAAACTTTGAAGCTAAAATTGTTTCTAGTGAAAATAATTTACTTCTTTAAAATACGTTGTTCTCGATAATTATTAAAGAAAAAAGATACTCCTATCATTCATATAATGTAATAAAAAGTCAAGTTAAGGCATGTTTTGTTTTTTTTTTGCAGGATTTTTAAAGGCCAATGATTTTGGCACTCCCCATTTTGTTAATGACACTCCCAAGTAGGGGCGGAGCCAGAAATTTTGGTTAGTGGGGTCAAAAATTAAATTCATATGCACTTAAAACAAGTTGGAACAATTTATAGATTTTTTGTGGAGTCAAAATAGCTAAATTATACCTATTCCTACTAAAATTTGGAGTCAAATTAGTAAAAATGGGGTACAAATTATATCTATCCGTAGGAAAATTTAACAGCAAAGGGGGTCGGCTGCCCTCCCTTGTACCCATGTGCCTCCGCCCTTGCTTCCAAGGGGAGTGCCAAAATTAACTCCCTTTTTAAAGTGTTTCATAAATGTAGCCATTTTTTTTTTTTTGGAATTTTTTGAAATATTATGATTAACATTTTCCACAATACTTTCAATTGCATAGTGAACTTTCACATGCATATCCAAAAAAAATATATATTTCACACAAATAGTCCAATTCAAAGGATCGGAATAGCGAAGTCAATCATTCATATTAATCAAGTAGGAAACACTAACAAAGTTAATGGGTGATCAAGAGAGTGATGGTGACGAGATAAATTTATCAATACATTTTAGAGTTATGTGTAAAAGACAACAAAATTTAGGATGTGCTATTTATTTTTTGGTCAATAGACACACTACTAGAGTTTTGTAAATTAGTGATCGCATCTGAATTACAAATAACTAATACTCATATTTGATAATGTAATCGATTACAAGTGCTATCAATACCAATCAATTACGCAATTGAAACAGCAGAAAAAAATATAATCTATCATGTAATCAATTATTTGTGTTATTCAGAACAATTGATTTTTAAATCTATTGCAATGTTGTTTTAAACTTATTTTGCAATTGATTAGAGGATTTACTGAGGCCCATCAATTAGCAAATCGATTGAGTAATCGACTTCACATTGTTATCCGATCGTACTCAATTCAATTGCGAAATCGATTATATTGTCTAATCGATTACATAATTGAACATAGTAAAATTGATTACATATTCGATTATGATGTCTAATTGAATATGTAATCAATTGCAAAATCAATTACTATAATTATAATGTCTAATGAATTTAAAAATCAATTATAAAGTCTAATCGATTATGTAATTGAACATTCACATAATAGATTACATATTTGATTAGTTACCGTTAAAAAAAAAATTGATTAAGCAATCGATTGCAGAGTTGATTATAGAAAAGTTATGAAATGGACTAAAATGTTACGATTCCGTAGTGAAAATGTTACGAACTGAAAATGTTACGATTTTTTTTATAAAGTTATGAAACAAACCAAAATGTCATAATTCTAAAAATGTTATGAATCTGTTGCTAAAAAGTTATGATTCATTCGTAAAAGTTATGATATGCACTAAAAGGTTATGATTTGTAAGAAAAATGTTATGAATCAAAAGTTACGAATTTTTGGTATAAAAGTTACGATAGACCTAAAATGTTATGAATGACCGGTTTAGCAGGTGATTTTTAATGAGGTGGCACGATATGGACCACACAATAGGTGTATATGATATGCACCTTAGAGGGGTGTGTATTGAAGATTTCTCCATGAAGAAGAACTTTATCTGATAAGTATTCTTAGCATGATGGAACTACTCTTAAACTCAAGGTCCTGGATACCGTATCCGACATAGTACCATTTTGGTCAATGGTACGGTACATACTGGTACCGGTATATTACCGGGTACCGTTTTGAATTCCCTTTTAAAAAAACTCGTTATTAAAAATTGAATGTTGATACATAGTTGAAGACTTATTTGAAAAACTACAATTACAAAACATGACAAAAAGACTCGACTGTACGTCATCATAAACTCTTCAGCAGTAGAAGGAGCTGAGGTGCTCAAACGTCGGACTTCCGTCGGACAATTGCTAGGAGACTAGAAGTCCATGGTAGACTGGTAGTAGTATGGATCTGCCTTTGATCTTCTTTTATTGGTTTGATTTTCGATCTGAAACGTACGGTACCATTTGATACGGTACTGGATTCACAAGATTGCTTGAACTGGATTTAAAAAAAAAAAAAACTCTAATAACTTCATACATTTGATATCGTTAACTATGAATAATATCATTGACACATGCATATATGGGCCTGACACGAATAAAAAAATAACGTGACACAATAACATGAACAATAAATGGGTTAGATTATGATGGTTGAGATAAACCCCGGCCCATACCACATCAAACACGTTGAGGTGCACACCACTATGATGGTTGATGGTTGAGATAAACTCCGGCCCATACCACTTCAGACATGTTGAAGTGGACACCACTATGATAGTTGAGATAAACCCCAACTCATACCGCATCAAACATGTTGAAGTGGATAAACCCCGACCCATACCACATTAAACATGTTAAAGTGGATACCATTATGATAGTTGATATATAAACCCCGGCCCATACCACATCAAACATGTTGAAGTAGACACCACTGAATGACTACTCGCTATATCAAAAGTGGTAATTAATTGCCTTTGTAAGCTGTGCTCGTACCTTGATGTAGAAGTGTCACAAATCACAAATTACCACTTGTGTTATTGGATATGGACTAGCATAACTTGCATGACTTCTCTTTTAAACCCACATTGTAAAATACTCCATTTGATTTGGACCCGGTGACCATGACATGCATGGACTAATGCACACCTATCACAAGGCACTATTGCACTCAATCATACATAATAAACCAACAAAGCCCTCCAACTCATGATTTTGCTTTACAAAAAAGCCATTGGTACACAACTTTAATTACAAAAAAAAAAAACTATTGGCTCACCATTTAGTGTACACCAAATCGATGTGTGCACAAATGATCAAAGCCATTCAATTTATTTAAAATATTTTTATAAGAAATCTTTTTAAAAAAATTAGCTTATTCGGATATCAATAAGAGCTCAATCAATTTGTCCCTGAATTTCCACTGGGCAAAAGTTGAGTGAATTGATCAAGCTCTCAACGTTATCTGAAGGAGCTAAAGTAGTAAAGGAATCCATTAAAAAGTATGTTAAACAAATTCAACGGCTCTGATATACTCCATAATTTATTTGGGACTCTGAAATAGGTACCACAGAACATTTGGTGTACCCATGGTTTGGCTGCTATCTTCAACATTTTTGAAATCTGGGTCTTCGTGGCTTCTATTGGTGATTCAACTTGACATCGATTTAAAAACTCCAGCTCGAATGAATTAGTGGCGTTTCAGTTTCTTTATAAAAAAAAATTTAGAAAAAGAAGATAATTTTAAGTTCAAAAATTATGTGTTTACGCAAATAATTTTTCTACCAATATGGAATGGGTGATCACTTAGTAACATCTGGGACCTCTCCACTCATTGCCAATTGGTTTTGAGATGGACATAAAGTTTCTACATGGTATCAGAGCGGGGCTCGTTCCACCCCACATTTTAAAAAATTACAATATAATCCACACCCCACGATGACAGACTAGCAAAAAAGTTGCACAATGATAGAACCTAAAAAGTGACCACAAGTGACAGATCTCAAACGCGGCTGCACATGAGGGGAGATATTAAGGAAATGAATCCCACATTTCTTGAGAGTGGAATAGATGATCACTTAATAACATTTGGGACCTCTCCACTCATTGCTAATTGATTTTAAGATGGATATAAAGTTTGTACAACGGAACCTAAATTGACAACACAGAATGATTTGATTCCCTTCTCTAGATCTATTTCCTATCTCTATTTCCTCCGACTTTTTTAACTCGTACTCCCTCCGTCCCATATTGTTTGGACTTTTTCGATATTCGCACCATTTTTTAAACTCTTATATCTCTAAATTTATGATATTTTTTATAATTTTGAAAACTTTGTATTATAGATCTAATCGAGAACTATCAAACAAGATCCATATTGCACATTGTTGGAGATTCATGTTGGAAGATATAAGCGATTGAAAACTGACACAAATATCGAAAAAGTCCAAATAATATGGGACGGAGGGAGTACTTGTTAATTTCCTATTTTCTAAGTAGGCTCGTTGTCTAGTGGTCCCGACGTACACGTGAAACTTGCGTGCATTTAATTGTGTGGTGTTCCTTAATGCCATGTGAACAGGCTACTCGGCGGTTAGGGTGGCCGCTACTCCTCACCTCCACCTTCCTCCTTCCTCTGGCCTCCCTCTTGTTCACCTTCTAGCTTTGTCGGGCTCCATTTGTGTCTCCCCCCTCACCCACCACTACCCTCCGCCTCCTTTCTCCGTCTAATTGTTCGGCCTTCCTGGGCCGATCTTATGAAGATTTGAAGATGGGATGGCTTGGCTTTGCTCATCTGGCGAATAAGCCGACGGCTCCGGTTCGGTGACAGCGTTCTCGGCCGATTTTTTTTTATTTTAAATTTTCATGTCACTTTGGTTTAGTTTGTTTTAGGTTTTATTGGTTTGGTTCTCTCCCTTTAATGAGAGTTTTCCCTCTCCCTGTATGGGGTTTCTGGTTTTCCTTTGGTTATCTTTACTGTAATTGAGGGACGTTTGTGTTGCTTTCTCTATTTGAAGGTCGGCCATGGCCGATTAGCTGACAAAGCCTGGTTGCGAGGCTCAAGTGGGTGATCTTGGGTAGCTAGGCCTCTTATTTGGTTATTTACTCCCCATGGAACGATATCCAATTTCGATATATTTGACTGGTTCTTGATAAAAAAAGGCTACTCTTATGTTTCCACACTTTTATTCCTAGTCCAACATTATTATTATTATTATTATTATTATTATTATTAAAAGAGAGGTAATTACCATAGAAAATGTTGGAATTAATTTTGTGACAAAAACCAAGGCTAAGATACATAGAAATGTCATTATAAAGAAAAGGGTAACTTGAGCCGTTTTGGTTGTTTTGAGTTATCTTCTTTGAACAGAATACAAAAATATTCTAGATGGAATATACTGTTATATGTATGTACCGATCCTGATCGAAAGGGTTCAACAAGAACAAATACTAGATGTAACAGTTATAACATGAATAATGTCGCCAATTAATAGAAAATACTTTATTAATTGGTGAAATCACGAATGATAGTATCGTCCTTTACTACTATATTTTTTCCCTCTTCACCATGTTCAGTGGAGGTCCCTTTCTTAGTGAATATACTAGTACTATATTGCAATAATTTTGGTCTCCCCATCAGTGGTTGGCCCAACCTCGCATTATTATTAACCAAAAACGTAGACTAATGATACTATTGCCTCCGTCCTAAATTGTTTGTCCTATATATATTTTAGTGAATGAAATTTTTTTTTTAAAGAATTTCTTTACACTAAATTGAAGAACTCGTAAAGTATATATCTTAATTTGGTTAAAAGAAATTCAAATAATTACGAACCGAAATAATTTATTTTTTTAGCAAAAAAAAATGGGCAAAGTACGGAAAACCTCCCTGAGGTTTGGACGTTTGGCAGATAACCTCCCTGACGTTAACTAATGAGCACATAACCCCCCTATGGTTTTGGAGTAAACTGCAACCGTTAGGTTTTCCATCCCATTTGACGGTATGTGTGTTGCACGCGCCTGGATTGAGAGTATTGACCTAAAAAACGTGTTTCCCTCCAAAAATGATATTTGTTCTTCCCTTAATGCCCTTTGCCCATCTCTATAAAAGACCAACCCTAGTTTACTCCTCATATTTCATACCAGGTTTCCAAATTCTTGCCAACTTCTAAGGTAAAATATTTTACTTCTTCTATGTAAATTCATTTATAATTTTTATAATTTCTTCTTTTTTTTTCCCCCTTTATTTTTTTTTCCTTTGCCCCCGCGCCGCCGTTCTGATTTGTCTCAATAAGGAGATTCAAAAATGTAAAATTTTATAATTAAAACTCAATTTTTTTTGAATAAAAATGAAGTAATTAGTGGCTAAAAAAACTTTAAAAATCAGGTTTTTACTCTTTTTTTTTTTCATTTCCAAACAATAACGTAATTTTGACGAGGATTTAGAGGCAGTATCAGAGAATTTCCTGGAAGACGATGATTGCAGCGATTGTACAGTTTCGGTCTTCGTTGCGTTCGCTGAAGCTACCGTTTAGGTTTGGATTAAAAAGTCAAGTGACTTTTTTTTTGTCTCGTTTAAATTTTTTTGTATTTGTTTGTTTTGTGACAAACTTTTTATCCCTATTAATTCGTTTCGACGAAAGAATCGAAAAAGTAATTTTTTTTACTTTTTCTCTAATATTTTTTTATAATATTCAAGATAAATCCCAATAACCGGCTTTTTGGGCTTTAAGTTGGATGTTTTCAAAAGTATTTGGATAAAAGTTATATAATTTTTTACTTTTCTGATTGGAGTGAATCAAAAATCGTAAAATACTTGTTATAAAACAACAAACGCGAAAAAAGTTGAATAAGGACAAAACGTAAAAAATCCAAAAAAGGGAGAGGAGCCAAGGGATTGCTTAAAAAAATGAAGCAAGTAATGCATTTTCTTTTTGTATTTGTACGTTCTTATAGCTCGAGGGGTTGGTCAGTAGGTCTTAGAAATGGGGAGAGACACTGAACCCATTTTCTAGCAAAGAACCGAGCTTCTTTTTGCTTTTGTTTCATTTAATACATGATGCGATGCGTACAGGAGGTGAGAGACTCTTGTGCAAAGATGAGTTTTTTAATCCTAACCCATATTATGCTCATTCCAAATCCATTTAAATTCATGTAAATATGGGTTGATATGGGTTCAATTAATCTCAACCCATTATATAATATGGGCGGGTTGAATTGAGTTAAAAGCGGACGGATTTGGACGGATTAAAAACAGGGACGGAACCAGGATTTCATAAACGCGGGGGTCGAACTATGAACAAGAAAATTTTGAAATTTTAAGGTTCAAAAATCTAATAGTTTGTTTGGTTTAGGTTTTGAAGGAGGTTTTTTGAGTAATGAGTGGAGAAAGATCGAAAGAGAAATGAGATTAATAATTGAAAAAAAAACTTATGACAGCCCGTGTGCAAAGAAAGAAATTGAGTTTTGGAACCCAAAACAAACACATTTTTAAAGTATTTAAATGTCTAAATAACATTCAACACAAAATACAATATTTAGGTGTTGTTAACCAAAAAAAAAAAACTAATATTAATATTGAAAAAAAAAAACTCCAAAACAAAGCGGGGGCCGTGGCCCCCATATGCCCATATACAGTTCCGTCTCTGATTAAAAAATATGGATTAGGATTGCCACCCTTGATTTGATTTGGGCATGCAAAGAAGTGAAATTGCTTTATTTTTCGCAAGGGTAACGAGGTCTTTTCGCTCTTTGCCGTTAACGGAGTTACGGTTGCAGTTTACTCCAAAACCATAGGGGGGTGATGTGCTCATTAATTAACGTCAGGGAGGTTATCTGCCAAACGTCCAAACCTTAGGGAGGTTTTTCGTACTAAATTGCAAGAATTTTGGCAGTGCAGAAGCAATTTGGGATGGAAATAGTAGTTCCCAATTAAGAAAGCAAAAAATGAGAGATTAATGTGAATGCGTGTGGTTAGACAATTTATAATGGGATGGAAATAGTAGTTCCCAATTAAGAAAGCAAAAAATGAGAGATTAATGTGAATGCATGTGGTCGGACAATTTATAAACAAGACAAGAAGCCGATCGAGATCGAAGAGGATCACTGCTAGGGATATCCGACATTTGCCCTACCTCATGCCCAAAATTAATAATGAGAAGGTGTGGGCTCCCAACATATCGCGTGTAAGTTCTTTGAGGTTGGTTCATAATCGGCATCATCAAAGCTCAATGTTTGAGATTCATTGGCTTATCAATAAGTTCATCTTAAACATAATTTCAAAGCTCATTGAGTTTTCGAATCAAGCTCAAACAATCAATTTCTCGGTTTGTTCAACTCATTAATTAGGTCCAGTAGAGTTGTCTTTTAATTTGCTCTGAATTTTTTTATAAACTCTGGAAAAAATGGCAAAGGCCTGTTCAATGGAGAGATCTCACAAATTGCACAAGCGATGACACATAGGGTGCGTTTGGTTGGATAAAATGGAATGTGAATAGGAATTGAATTAAAAATGGAATAGAATTGGAGGAATTAAGAATGGAATAATCATTCACATTCTCATGTTTGGTTGTGCTTAGGAATAGTCATTCTCATCTCCAATGGAATAGTGTGGCAATAACAATTTTTGGAGTGACAATAGTGTTTTTTGGAGTGGCAATAGCATTTTTTGGAGTGGCAATAGTAATTTTTAGAGTGGCAATAGTGAATGTTGGAGTGGCACTAGTAATTTTGGTGTGACAAAGAAATGGAATAACAATTCCTTAGTTTTTTGGATGGAACGACAATTCTTTTACTAAGGTGAATAGTAATTCCATTTGGAATCATCATTCCATTATTCAATAATGAACCAAACATTGGAATAAGTAAGTCATTGGAATGATTATTCCATTCCAACCTTGATTCCATCCAACCAAACATACCCATAATGCAGTGTAGTCATGTTTTGCTTGGAATTTTCTCAAGTGCAGTCTAAAAAGTTTTGAACCGCATGTTTTATGATCCCTTAATTTATTGGTTAGAACTCAAATCTGCTAACTTATTACTCTCTCTTTTAAAGGGCCGAGCTATTTACAACTACAAATTTTCTATACGTAACTTGTACTAAAATTAATTACTTTCAGACAAAAATGCCCTTAAAAAAATTAGAAAAATAACACAGAACGACGTTGTTTTAGGTCATCTACCAGCTTCCTTTCTTGCAAAACCATCAACAACCACCACCAACACCATTTCCGGCGACCACTATCGACGCCGGCAACCACCATCGAAGCAACCCTTCTATCTCTTTTGGGCCAAAATTTCTATAACAAATCTAACAATCGAAACCAGAGGAATATCCACCAAAGAAGTCTTGAACGAGTATCTATGCAAATGTTCCTGAAAGTTGTAACTGTTAGTAATTTATTTTAATCAACGGGTATCTGTAATCTTAACGTGGGGAGATTAATAAGTATTTAATATCATGGAGCTCGTAATATAATTGAGATAAGGACGGGAGTGCAATTATAATTCTGTAGTGGGGTGAATTATAATTAGTGAAATAAGAATAGAATCCTGGTGGGATTAGGTTTTCTTATTTACACTGGAAGCCCTGACTTATTACTCCTTAGGTCCCTATCGTAGCCCTATATATACACGTTATGCTCTCTAGGTCAGACGGATGTTTTTCTGTTATTCAGAAAATAGAGGCAGACTTAGAGAGAGCAAACAGATCGCGAAAGAGTCCACACTCAGTTCGTGTTCTAGACGTGCAGGGAATACGATAGAAGATCGTAAGGTGCGGTCGAGCAGTATTCGTGGTTTATAGCAAGACATGCTATAACAAGTTCAACCAGCGTTCGTGTCGCAGGGAGTTGTGGTAAAACCCTAATTCCGCCTTGTAGGGTTTTTATTTTTGTTGTCTAATCTGTACGCGTCATTACTGGGTCTTGGGGATTCGGTTTCCCAACAGTGGTATCAGAGCAGGCTGTAATCACGCGTACAGATTAAACATGCCATGTTGTCCGTAGGTTATAGAAGGTAGAACGTACAACTGTGCTAACTCTGTTTTGCAGCGTTCTTACCCAGCTATTATGGTCACATGATTTTTATTGATTTTATGTGATTGGATCCCACGATAATTTTTTCGTGGTTATTATTATTTATTAGGTACCACGATTATTTTTCGTGGTTGTAATAATTAATATAGCATGTGTTATTTATTGGGTGCCACGATTATTTTTCGTGGTTGTAATAATTAACGTAGCATGTGAACTCCAATGGAGGCATAAGATCAATGTTTGTATGTTTCTTCAATTGTAATAGCATTCGACGGTTATTCGGAGATCGAAGATGGAATATACAAAAGATACAAGTTGTTTGGCTTGCAACAGATTTTTTCCAGATTCGTAGGGTCTGATTGCAGGGCTGTTTCGACCCAGTAAACGTTGGAATTAGGAAATCTGTTCTTCACGAAAGTTGTAGATAATTGAATTTGAAATCCAACCCAAGTTGAATCACTTCATTTGGAGATCGGATGAGAAAGATATGGCCAAAATACTGAAGGCTGTGCAGTTTACGCGGGAATATGCCAAATCCGAATTTTCTTGCTTAAGCACGATTGGATTTTGGTTTCCTTGATTGATTCAAAGTATCTAAACCTTCTACACAAGTATAGTTGAAGGATTTCAAGTTTGGAAAGATTGCTTAAGGATTTCAAGTTTGGAAGGATTCCTTATTGCTCAAGGATTGCATCTTTGACCATAATAGCTGGATTCTTTATCTTGTGTTCCCTTACTATTTGTGTTTCCATAATGTTTGCATATGTGATAGTTTACCATATTGGGACAACATGGTGATAATTGGCTTTGACCTAGATCGCGGTTTTGCAAACTCGAAAATTTTGATAACCCTCACAAATTTTTTTTAAATAACTAAGTGGGAGAGAGAGTTTATTTTTTATAAATCCCACGGTCTCCATTACTAGTATGTAGATGATTTAATTAATTTTGTGTGATGGTTTTAGAACCTTCCCCCCCATCGGGTAAAATTAATTATGGCTTCATCGGTACAAACTTCCTTAAATGATAGGTCTATGATAATTGTTGTGTGAATTACTTCACCATCTGAGGTAATTCATAACGGAACAATGGGTCATGGGGCTAGGTAATGGTATCCACTTAGCTGTAAATAATAGTATCCTCACCATCTGAGTCACTATTATTATTTATAGGACCGAAGCTATATTGGCTATTTAATTTTGCTTGGCACGGTATAGTGTCTAGATAGTAAAATTAAAAGGTTGTGCCTATCTACACAAATGATAAAGAGTAGAGACTTTCCATCGAGGCATGCTTTTTACGGTGTGTAGGGTTTCCAATGTTTTTCTTTTAATATGTGGTAGAGGGAACCAATATTAAAAATAAAATTCAAAGTTTTTATTGCCCTTCATAATTGTTATGTGATTCTCAGATTCAAAAATGGATTTTTTTTCAATCCACTTGTCATTATTCTCAAAGAAAATAAACTTACTGGATCAAATTATATTAACTGAAAAAGGAACTTGGATATTGTGTTAACTGCTGAAAGGCACAATTTTTGTGCTGTCTGAGGTATGCCCTCCTAGACCTAATGAGAATGCCACAGAACAGAAAGAAAAATTTCATAAAAGATTGGTGAGTATCACCCATGTTGAAAGGACCCCGATTAAGGATCATGTTCTGAAGATGATAGCTCTTCTTAATGAACTAGAGATCCTTGGAGCTGAGATTGATGGGAAAACCCAGATTGATTTCGTTCTTAACTTACTGCAGTCTAAGAGTTTTAAGTAATTTCGCCTGACCTATTATATGAACAAAATGTATTTATCTTTGGCGAAACTTCTTAAGGAACTCCAAGCAGCTGAGGGTCTTTTGGTTGTGAAGAAATCACCATCAGTATTAGTGGCAGAGAATGTTTCTACTTCTAAGCTGAAAGGCAAGAAGAAGCAGAACAGTCTCAGAAAAAAGGTTATAGGGGCAGTTTATGCGCCTCAAGGTAGAGTGAAAAAGTCTGTGGGCAAGTGTTTTCACTACAAACATCAAGAACACTGGAAGAATGAATGTCTATTCTATCTCAATAAAGTGAATAATCAAGATACATCTTGTCGCTAGTCGTTGAATCATGTTTAGTGGTGTCATCTGCCAGTACCTGGTGTGTAGATACGTGAACCACTAATCATATTTGTAATTTATTGCATGGGTTCCAGGAAATCAAAAGACTCAGTAATGGAGAGATTTATCTACACATGGGTAATGCTACGAGAGTGGCAGCAGTTGTAGTAGGAAATGTTATTTTAAATTTTAGTAATAATAGGAGTTTAATTTTGAGAGATTGTCTTTATGTTCTCATACTTAGAAGAGACTTGGTTTCAGTTTCTAAATTGATTAAAGATGGATATTTGGTTTATTTTAGTAACTTTGTGGTTATTAAGTTAAATAAACGTTTTATCTATTCTGGTTCATTGGTGGATAATCTCTACTTTATTAATCCTATATTTCCTACAGTGCAACTGCATAAATTGAATAACATTAATGATATGCCATGTAAGAGAAATGAGCCTTCTAAATTGAACCAAATGTATCTTTGGCACTTATGCCTTGGTCATATTAGTCTGAATAGGTTTTTTAGACTAGTCAGGATGGACCTTTAGGTTCATTGGAAGTTGAGGAACTTCTAGTCTGTGAATCCTATTTAGACGGTAAGATGACCAAAAGACTTTTTTATCAGTAAAAGGTTATAAAGTCAAAGAGCCATTGAAATTGGTTCATTCTGATTTGTGTGGACCCTTGAATGTCCAAACAAGAGGTGGTTTTGAGTATTTCATCACTTTGATTGATAATTACTCAATGTTTACATTTATTTGATGCACCATAAGTCCGAATGCTTTGAGAAATTCAAGGAGTATAGGGCGAAAACGGTGAAACATCTAGGTAAATGTCGTAAGACACTGCGATCTGATCGTGGTGGCGAATACCTCTTGGGAGAGTTTAGGGAGTACTTGTTAGCTGAAGGGATTACATCCCAGTTTTCAGCACCAAGTATCCACGTCAAAATGGTTTAGCAGAAAGAAGGAATACGACTCTTATAGATATGGTGAAATCAATGATGAGTTGTTCAGATTTACCAATTTCGTTTTGGGGACATGCACTAGAAACAGTAATGTACATTCTTAACTTCGTACCATTTAAGTCAGTACCATCTACACCCATAGAACTGTGGACTGGGCGCAAACCTAGTCTGCAACATGTTCGGGTTTGGGGTAGTCCAGCACAATTGCTAAATGGGAACGCAGATAAATTGGAATCAAGGACATAAGTTTGTCTGTTTGTGGGGTACCTTAGAGGAACGAAATGTGGATTATTTTATAGTCCTAAGAATCAGAAGGTCATTGTTAGCACCAATGCTCGATACTTAGTGAAGGACTATGAAATAGACCATAAACTCAGAAGCAAGATTGTTCTAAAGAAATTGAGAGGAGATGGACCGATAAAGATTTCTTCAACACCAATAGAACCGGAGGTTACACTGCAAGAAAGAGTTGTTGACACACTGGTACCTCATCGTAGTGGGAGGGTTGTTGTCCTACCCAATCGGTATACGTTCTTGGGGGAATCTTATGATATGATCCCTGAAAAACAACATGTTGAACCCTGCAACTACAATGAGGAATTAGAAGATAAAGATGCAGATTTTTGACAAAAGGCTGTGAAAGCTGCATTCCTAAATAAAAATTTGGATGAACGCATCCACATTATGGAATCAGATGGATTCATAGCAAAGAGTCAAAAGCGTACGTTATGCAAGCTTAAGGAGTCTATTCATGGACTCAAGCAAGCATCTAGATCTTGAAGCATCCATTTTGATCAAGCAATCAATTTTTTTTGATTTTGATCAATGTCCAGATGAGTCATGTGTGTACAAGAAGCGCAACGGAAAAGTGTTGGTATTCCTGGTACTATACGTAGATGATATTCTGCTAATCGGAAAAGATGTGGGAACGTTGTCTTCGATGAAGGTGTGACTATCTAGCCAGTTCGATATGAAAGACTTGAGAGAAGCCGGTCACATCCTTGGAATTAAGCTTATATGAGATCGCAAGTATAGGATGTTGGGTTTATCATAAGTTACTTATATTGATGAGATCCTTGCTCGTTTTAGCATGCAGGATTCCAAGAAAGGGTTCCTCCTTTTTTAGACATGGAATCAACCTATCTAAGGATCAGTGTCGTAAGATACCTGAGGAGATGGAGAAGATGAAGGCAGTTCCTTATGCCTTGGCAGTAGGAAGCCTCATGTATGCTATGCTATGTACTAGACCTGATATTTGCTTTGCTGTTAGCATGGTTAGTAGATTTCAGTGTAATCCAGTGTAAGAGCATTAGATTGCAGTGAAACATATACTCAAGTATCTGAAAAGAACTAGAGATCATATGTTGGTGTTCCAGTCAGATAGTCTGGTACCTCATGGGTACACTGACTTAAACTTTATGTCAAATAAAGATTCCAGAAAGTCTACCTCGGGATATGTGTTTACCTTAGGAGGTGGAGCCATAAGTTGGAGGAGTATCAAGCAATCGTGCATTGATTAATTCCACCATGGAGGCCGAGTATGTGGTAGCTTATTAAGCAGCCAAAGAGGCCGTTTTGGCTTAGAAACTTCTTAATGGATCTAGAAGTGATTCTTTTAGTACAATTAGCTTTTACATCTATTGTAACAAAAGTGGTGGAATTGCTAATTCTAAGGAGCCATTGACACATAAGAAGGAAAACACGTCGAGCGTAAGTATCACCTGTTTCGAGAGATCGTTTAGTGAGGTGATGTAACTATGTCTAAGATCACATCGGTAAACAACCTAGCAGATCCTTTTACAAATAGCTTACAAGCTAAGACTTTTGATAGTCACGTAAAGGGAATGGAAGTGAGATGCGTGGCAGCATGGTTTTGAGTATTAGTGGGAGTTTGTTAGAAAATTATACTAAAAGTTATGCTTTTGTGTAATGGATTAATATTTGATTGCTATTTATTAATCAGTTTTATCCATTTTTGATGAGAATCTTTTATGGGCAATGTTTGCATAATATTATTGTATGTTGTGCATGTGTGTCTTTTATTTTACAAAGTAGATGATCTGGTGTGTAGAGTTCGGCTTACACACAGAAGATCAGATCATCAGTTCTTGTGAAATATAAGATATGGTTCGCAGTCTTAGATGGAACTGGACACACCATCGGTAGGACTGTAGTACAATGTTTAGTAGGTCTGTCTTGACTACAGGGAACAGTCTAGTTCTAACTTATTGTGCTAGTACACTTTGTGTGTATTAAACTGGGACCGCATTGAGGTAATTGTCTGTATACTAACTTTATAAGACAATTGGAACCTCATGGTTATTATGAATACTTATGCTCTTAATTCAAAAATAATTATTAGAGGTGTATATTTAATGTTGTTGACTTTGATTCATTAAAGAGTGAGATCTTTATATGGTTAATAGTCTCGGTGAGTTGGGTCACAACATTATTTGTATGACAACTATTAATTATTAATGGAATCCACGTTCCGGTAGGGATTGATGATACCCCTTGAGTAAGCTTATAAGTTTCGATTATGTTAAACCCTGCAGGTGGATATTTGTATCCGACATATCGAATAAGTTAAGCGGATAGTCTCAAGTTAAGATATTGATTAAGTGGGAGATTGTTAGTAATTTATTTTAATCAACGGGTATCTGTAATCTGAACGTGGGGAGATTAATAAGTATTTAATATCATGGAGCTCGTAATATAATTGAGATAAGGACAGGAGTGCAATTATAATTCTGTAGTGGGGTGAATTATAATTAGTGAAATAAGAATAGAATCCTGGTGGGATTAGGTTTTCTTATTTACACTGGAAGCCCTGACTTATTACTCCTTAGGTCCCTATCGTAGCCCTATATATACACGTTATGCTCTCTAGGTCAGACGGATGTTTTTCTATTATTCAGAAAATAGAGGCAGACTTAGAGAGAACAAACAGATCGCGAAAGAGTACACACTCAGTTCGTGTTCTAGACGTGCAGGGAATACGATAGAAGATCGTAAGGTGCGGTCGAGCAGTGTCCTGAAAAATTTTAAAAATTTCTGATTTTAAAACTTGAAAATGTTTGCAAAATTCATATTCTAATATCCGAACGCTTTATAACGCATCTTGAAGATGCGTCATGTCTTTTTTTGAGAAGTTTATGGATTATTGTTAGGTTGTAAATAGGAAATTGTTATAAGATTCGAGGGTTAGATTTAGAACAGGCCGGCTACTTATAGAAAATTTGTAGTTGTAAATAACTTAGCCCCTTTTAAAATTAGTTGTTGTCAAAATGAAGTGTTTGTTCTCTTGGATCTCCGAGCTTTCTCCTTCTCTCTGTGCATGATATTCAATGATATTCACATGACTTTTTTTTTTTATCCGATTTTCTCGTGACTTATTATCACAATTTTTTTTTATTATTTGTCTCTCTCCACCTATTACCAAAAGACTTTCCCTCAAAACCCCAAGAAAACGACCCCACAATCTGTCTTTCTTTTCTACATCTGTATTAAGCTAGGTGGTCCTAAATTTGGAACACTTTCAACTGTCCTGAACGGATTAAAAATGCCAATTACGGCATACACACACTTGATCAATATTCCCCCAATTAACCTGTCCTTCTTATTGGGAGTTAAAAATGGAGTAAACTCCAAAACAACTACTGGTAGTACTAGCTAGCTGGCACTTCACACGTGGTAGGCGTGGATTGGATTGGATTGGTCTCGTCAATTAGAACCGAAATACTAGTTTGTATGTGAATTGTGAAAGAAAGTCTCTCCCAACACGATACTACAGCTAGGCTGGCCGCTGGTGGATACACACAAAAGACCTCTCACGTGGATTTTACTACTCCCCCTCCTATCTTCTTATACTCTATTATATTATATAGCCCCATTTCTCTCCCCCCACACCACCCCCCAATCAATCATTGCTCCTCTTTCTACAACATCTCTCTCTCTCTCTCTCCATTTCTGGGGGGGATTTTGCAGATGAGAAGCGAAAAGCAAGCCATCTCTGTTTCTTTGATTTCCGAACAGATATATCTCAAATTTTGTGTCGTAAGGAAACGGTACTGATTTCTTGATTGTTTTTTCTTGCGTTGAAATGTCTTTGATGTTCAAATTTATCATTCCTGAAGAAGCCAAGGTTGAAGAAGGAGAGTGGGAGAAAGAGAGATAACAAGAGGAACCCCCCCCCAAAAAAAGAGAAAATTAAAGCAGGAGCTAGTAGAGATCGTTTAACAACAACAATACCTGATTTGTTGTCCTCCTCCTCCTCCTCCTCTGCTTCTGCTGGTAATTACGTAATTCGAGTCAAATGGCATTCGCTAGCTCCCTCATGAATAACTGGTTTGATTGATTTTCTTGTACGTATATCCAGTTTGAAAGAGATTATCTAAACGATTTTCAGCTTAATTATTTGGTTATTCATCTAATCTATTCTATATGCATGATACGTAACGATTGTGAGCTTGTGTTGCATTTATTAGAATTGTGTTACATATTTGATTTTTGAAAGCTAGTTTCTTGACAATTTACTTTTCTTAACATGGTATCCAAGCTTCTAACAAATTTGATATAAACAACAACCACCTCTAATTCGAATCATTATGTGACAAACCTGAAATTGTTGGACGTTTTGGATTTCATCAATTCCTTTTTATTGGCTTCTATCCCTAATTTGAATGGTTTTTTATTTTTTTTGATCGGCAACCCCTAATTCGAATGATTAGACTCCAGTTTTTTGTTTGTGTTGGATTTTTTCAATTCCAGTACTCATTTCATTGAGGAAATCATGAATTGTAATAAATGTGTCATTTTCAAGTTTTCGTAGCGTGTTTTTTTCATCATCTTTAGTATTCATGTTTGATCAATTAGTCATTTTTCTTCACGTAACAGATCCACTCCGAATGATTAATTGATTTGAACGAGTTTGTGTTCATTTTGTAGGATGTCCGCAACAGTCATAAGCGAAACGATGGTGATGCCAACGAGGGAAGCACCACAAACTCTAACAACGAAACTCACTCAAATCGAAGTGGACTCCGTCAAATGCGACTGTTGTGGATTAACAGAGGAGTGCACGCCGGCATACATTGACCGCATACGCGCGCGATACAACGGAAAATGGATCTGCGGCCTATGCGCCGAGGCGGTGAAGGACGAAATCGTCCGATGCGAGAGGCCGATGATAAGCACCGAGGAGGCCTTAACGCAGCACATAAACTTTTGCAAGAAGTTCAATTCCGGTGGTCCACCGCCAAATCCAGCGGTTCACTTGATATCGGCGATGAGGCAGATTCTCAGGCGACGTTCGGATTCTCCGAGATCGTTGAGGTCGATGCCGTGTAGTCCGACAAAGGGCGCGGCGGGAAGAGGGATGATAGATCGTTCGGCAAAGTTTTCGAGGTCTGAAAGTTGTATTCCTACTCTGTCTCTGTCTTTGGTTGATTCGCCATCGTTTCGCAGTATCGATTCCATTGAAGAGGAAGAAGAAGAAGGCAACAAATGATTGAAGAAGTACGTGTAAGAAAAGAAACAACTGCGTTGAAGAACTAGTCTCTGAGTTGCATGCAAAGCAGGGTTGTGTGTAATAAAAAAGAAACAAAGAAAGAAAGAAAGTCAAAAGTTTGATCTCAAAAAAGCCGGCCGCAAGGGGGAAGGGGAAAATTGAAAAGTTGTTAGATGGAGTAGTGCTTTATATATATGTGTAGTACAGAACAATTATTATTAGCCATTGGAATTTGTTGTTTCATACTGTGGTATTGTATTTCGATTGTCTTTTCCTTTTGTTTGGGCGAACAAAAGATGGGGGAATAATAAAAGAGGAAAAACCACATGATGCATAGCTTATTAAGCGAGAGCATCTCAAGTTCAACCACCTGCAGACTCTACCCTATAACCTAGTGGCAAGTTACGCCAATGAACCAGACTTATTAGTTAAGTAGAAGATGGAGCTAGCTGAGCTCACCAAATTTGTGGGATCTACTTTGCATGTCCAGTAGTTTCGCCTCCAAGTTTGATGATACTAGTAACTTGCATCCTTCTTCCTCGGTGATTATTCAGTATTATTAGATGAGATTCACGACGTAATACTGATCTTAACAATTCACTTAGCGACAAATTTAGCGCATAAGGATGATGATATACTTTCGTTAAATGAGTGAAAAATGAGAGTTGACCCATCTTATGCGTGTTACAGTTTCTCATTCGTTGGGAGTACCACGAGGTGATGTTAGATGAGTGGGGAGAAAGAAGAGTAATTTCCAATACCATAGATTTTTGCTTTTGGAAAGTAGTTTGAAAATTAGAGGCAATGTCTTAGGGGGGGAAATACTCTTTTGTTGGTTGGTTTTGGTTTTATTATAATCAATGTAGCATGGTGTTCTACACAACTAGTATGATGGAGTACGAAATTGGGGAATTGTTTTGGCCGAATTTGAGTGGGAACAATACAATTGGATATTTTCTTTTGTCTTCTGTTTGAAAAGGAGCGCCGCAATCTTGTCATTGGCAGGGCTGGCAATGCTCTGTTATCCTCTGTGTGCTTTTTCTCACTCATGAATTGTTTAAAGAGAAGCACAATCTAAAGGCAGCACAACGAACCTTATGAAAGTGAGCGTATACTTTTGATTTGGGGTTGTCTCTATATTTAGTGAGGGGGTAGGTATTCTTTGCAAATTGCAAGAGTCGCCAAAAATACTACTCTAGGAGTCATGCAATGCAATGCAAGTGGGCTCCAAACACCAAACTCCCGACTTTTCTCGGTACCAAAGTCACTGACAATAAGTTTTTGGGTGCCAGGGTAACCACACATGTGGTATTCCGTTAGCGACCCAGTCATTCAAACGTGTTTTGAACGATTCGAATTTTAGAGAGAGAAAAGGAGGGATAGAGAGAGAGGTGGGATGAGGAGAGAAAGAGGAAATAAATCTGAACCATCCAAACATGTTTTGGTAGTTAGGATCATCGAGGACTCAAGGAGTACCGCTACGTGATACCCACTCAGCACCCCAAAATTCCTCGTGATAGACAATTAAGATCGATTGGTGTACAAGGTACTTCATAGTTGTATGATTAGGTTCGAGATTAGGAGTAGGAGATCATCATCTCGTACTAGAGATAGATCAAAGTTGATAAAAAAATATATACATCATTAATCGTCAAGTTAGAGCTTGTTTTTGTGTAAAGTTTTTTTTTTTTACTTTTTAACGTATCTGCTAAACTAAAATCTGGAATCGTTTTCTAGAAGATCAAACGGTGGACCGCATAAAAAGAAGTCTTAGGCAATCACGTGAGGAATTCTCGGACAAGAGATTCTTAATTAGTTCTAAATTGATTCCCATAATACAAGTAGATTGGTGCATAGATTGTTGCAAGTTGTATGCTCCATGATTGGGACTGACTGACACAAAGAAATTGTCTTGTACTGAATAATAATCAACTTAGGTGGTGTTCCGGTTTCTCGGAAAAGGAACTTTTAGAAAAAGAAGGTAATTTCAAGTTCAAAAATCATGCGTTTACACAAATAATTTTCCTACCAATATGGATCTTGTTTGATAGATCTCATTGAGATCTTTTATACAGTGCAAAAAAAATTGAAAAATTATTTTTCATTTTCATTATATTTGAATTTAAAATTTGAAAAAAAAGTACTTTTTCAAAAAGAAGGTAAAGTGGAACACCCTCTTATTTGGTTTCCATCTCATCTCATTTTTCTCTTTACACATTTTTCAATATCTTTTTCTCTCTATCTCTCCCCACTCAGGTCAACCGGAATAAGAACTTAATTTTTGTGTAATAATAAGGTGTGTTCCACAAAAGAGTGAATAAATACTTATTTTTTGAAAAGTTAATTTCAAGTTCAAAAATTATGTGCTTACCCAAATAATTTCCCTATCACTATGGATCTTGTTTGATAGATCTCATTGAGATCTTTAATACGGTGCAAAAAAAATTGAAAAATTATTTTTCATTTACATTATTTTTGAGTTTAAAAATGTGAAAATAAACTACTTATTTGAATTTTGTGGAACCAAGCTCCAAAATAAGTACTTATAAAAAAGAAGGTTCTGGAACGGGCCCTTGTTACCACTCATTACTTCAAAAATGAGAACCAAATAATGTGAATATATTTTAAGGTCGCACGTTGTTAACTGATTGAAGGTTCCGTGACCCCCGCCATGAGAAATTCTACCTAAAATTTTGGTTGTCTTGACACGTAATTAATGAGTAGTTTTTAGGTGGGAGTCTATATTTACCTACCATCATGATTGGTGGTTTTTATAATCATTGATCGCAAGGAGTTTCATATTGATTCCCAACCTAACAAGATGGAGTATTATGAAACCCATATCTCTTTATCACAAAATGTCAAATATTACGGTGATCACGTCTGATTTCGATCTAATTTGTTATTTATGTTTATTTGATATGCGCTCGTCATTCGATTGCTTATCCATAGCATATGAATTTAACGCATATTATGTAACTGTTACATTAGACGCTGAAAGCGGACATAATAAGTAAATATAATTATCGTGACAGCATTACATTATAAAGTAAGGCAATCACAATTCATTCATTCATTTATCAGGCCTATCCACGTTTATGCAAGATTTAGTATTAAAAGAAATAAAAAATGAACAAATGATATATCACATATTTATCCAAAATACTAACAGATTTCAAAAAAATTAAAAATAATCTTAATTAAATAAATCAAGCAAAATCTAGCTCAAAACACATTGACAATAGGGCTCCATTTGTTTTGATGTAAAATGTTTTCCATGTAAAATGTTTTTCAGAAAACAAACTTCAAACTTTTATTTTCCGATGTTTAGTTGGCACTTGAAAATATTTTCGAAAATCAACAATATAGTGTAGAGAGGGAGATGGGGAGTTTAAATGGTGAAGAGATATGAGATTACTGAAATTGAATGCTGGTCAGGCCTGACGATCAAGAAAACTGAGAAGTGGAAATTGCAGTAGAAGACAGCAGATTCATTTCCAAAAATAACTTACGAAAAATTAAGGATAAGTCATTTTCATCCAATTGATGGAAAATGTTTTGCATGTAAAATATTTTCCTCATTTTTTACACAACCAAACACTGAAAAATAAGTAAAACATTTTACCGAAAAATATTTTACGTCTAAACAAACGGAGCCTAGATGACAAATAGAAAACGACAAAAGATAATGAATCACGGCTCATATGGACGAAAGGGAAGTCACATATTCTTTGTTCGCTTGGAGTTCCCAGATTATCCTAAAAATCTCTCTCAAAATCTTTACCAAAGAACGAACCCCTATAATATTTTGAGGGTCTTGTTTTTATGTTTCCACAGGTTGTTAGACGCTACACCCGGAATCAATTTTAAATAATAGAATTAGGATTTGATCTGAGCCCCCACACAACGTAGATAATGTTAGTTTATGAAAACAAATCGCACTGTATGACTAATTCTACTCAACCAACAGGATTTGATCTGATCTGATTCCCTGTCAACTTTTTTTTTTTTTTTTTATCCGCGAAAATGCCCGAAGGGCCCTGTCAACTTTCTTTGACCTTTATTTCCGCTATTGTAGGAGAAGTTCTTTGAGCCCCCTCAAACAAACCTTCAAGCGAAATACTCAACCAACGGAATACTGATAGTAATATATATAATTAAACAAAGTAGCAGCAATCATCGGTAGAATTTTCTTTGATATTATTAACGCTGTGAATTCTGGTAATGTGAAAGTTAACAATTTACCAGGCTGACATAAGAGGTACTCAGAAAATGTTTTCTGTAGAACAGCTGAAATTATCGAAAAAGGCAATTGCAGAACTGAAGGGAGGGGGACAAGGGGCCAGCATGAGTATCAACTCTGCAACCAAAGGACCATTGCTGTGCAAAGTTTGGGCGAAATAGCTGAGCAGGGGGCTTTGGCTTATGATGCGGCCACGCGATCCACGGTGGTGGCTGGTGGGATTGGTTCCAGATTACCAAAAAATATATATAAAGTACCTTGGATGAAAGATTGTTTCATAAATGGAGTAGTGATTAATATACTTTACCAGAAAGAAAAGCGCTAGCCGAAGTTGATTCCTTGTGCCAACGGCAATTCATTCCCATAGTTGATTGTGCTGTGGGGAACAGTAAATGGGTAGGTCATTAAAAAATGCAGACAACAACCAAGCAATTAAAAGAACTCACATTTGATAATGAAATTTTAAAGAAAAGTTTTCTTTTCGTTTTTTCGCTTCCGGAAATATCAGTGTCAGCTATGATAATCAACTATCAGCTAAGAGAAGCTAATCAAATTTACCAAGTTGAGCGCCGCATGTATTGTTTCCAAGAGTCGCTTCCAGCTTCACGGCCACCACCTGTGCCTTTTTCACCACCAAAAGCACCACCAATTTCAGCACCATTTGTTGGTATATTTACGTTCACAATACCACAATCACTTCCTTGAGGCCTGCACCAATTCCACCCATGTGTAGGTTAAACAAAAAGTGCCCATTCAGTATTCATAATTGGTGTTTCAAAGGGATAGATTGGGTGTAGAATTGTAGATCTAATTTTGGATTAAATGCACAAAGTGGTTATCCTCGTACTCGAATCCACAACCCAGAAATTAGTAGGCTGAGTTTTTTACCACTGAAGCAGTCATCACCAAGTGAGGATTCATAAAAGAAAAACAATTGTGAAGAGGCTATATTAGACTTGAAGATTAGGTTGTCCGAGAGGTACCTTCTATCCAAGAGTCGTCAAATTTCTAACCCATGTTCAGAGCCCATTTAATTTTGTAGATATTCAGCTTTAAGGTAGTTCTATACTAGTGTCTAAAAAGAGAAAACACATTTTCGAGAAAACTAGGTCAACAATACCCTTTTCATGAATTCGGCCAAAAAGAAACAAGCTAAACCTAGTGTCTACAAGGTAAAAACACTCACCCAATCCATTTGAAGATAACTTCAGGTTTGCGAGTGAACAGAGAACTACTCAATCCTTGCGGTACTGAGTTGTTGATCTCAATTGCTTCTTTTAGAGTCTGCAACCAAAATTTCAGGAACCATGTAAGAAAAGCAGTGGCACTATTATGGGATGGGACATAGACTGAAGCAGCTCATCCAATTAGAGAACTGAAACCTCTTCTCGAAAAAGTACCTGAAATTTCATAACATAAAGAACTGGAGCAAATAGTTCTTCTTTCACAACATCAGCATTTGGAGAAATTTCAACTATTGTAGGCTGCACAAAGTTTCCTTCTGATTCTATGGCTGAACCACCTGTGAGGATCTTCCCTCCCTGAAAATGTCATTAGATGAAGAGAACTTTTACAATTTCAAGAGCAGCAGAACGTTTTATGAAACAGCCACTGGAATAGCAGATACGATACACTTGAAGCTTTAAAAATGCACACAACAGAGCTTCTAACAGAGAACTAATGGAAAGTTTCGACTTATTTTATTGCATTCTACACAGTACAAAACTACAAACACAAGCGCATATCGATGCAGATATGCACTAGTAAAAGAGGATGTTTCCATAAGGAACTGGGCGCTCATGTTCTCTAAAGTAAGAATGCCAGCATTTCCTATCTTTAGTAATTTATAACTACTTCATAGTCCATATCCCGGCAAAAAATCAGCCAGACTAAACCCTTATGAAAATCCCAGATTCCCAGCAAAACACGCGCAAGAAAATCAAATTCCTATTCACTCTTTTTCCTTTGCAAGCAAGGGGTGGGGTGGGGATTCAAGGAAAGCTGGGCGTAAAGTTGCCACATAGACAGGAGAAGATGACACTAGTTTACAATTGGAAAAAATGTACATGACAAGTCACAATTAATTTTCTTTCTATAAGTTTATTTCAATAGTCTGACACGAATGCAACTTCCTACCTCCTATTTCGGTCAATTGAAAGAACGCAAGAAACAATCATACAAAAAATAACTAATACTACGCTAACATAACAGCGCCTTTGTTTTCGACAATTTGTTCATAATTTGAGAACAAAAGTTTTAGGCACAAAAGTAAGTACATGCCTGAGATTTGATGATTTCTATTCCCTTCTCAAAATTCTCCCTTGCAGCACGAGTATGCAGTGGCCCGAGCAAGGTACCACTCTGCAAAGGATCTCCTATTTTAACTTGTTTATACACTTCGAGTAGTTGGTCAAGTACTCTCTGGTATATACTTTCATGAAGCAGCTTCATTCCAAGAAACAGAAGGAAAGTTAATAATGTTAAGAACTTGGATCCTAAGTACTAAAAAGAAAGCAAATTGCAGCTCAAATTCTAAAGTTATGTTACCAGTCTACGGCATGTCGTGCAACGCTGGCCAGCTGTCCCAACAGCAGCAAATAAAACAGAGCGAGCAGCAAGTTGGATGTCGGCATCATCCATGACAATTATAGCATTGTTTCCACTTAATTCTAGCAAGCATTTTCCAAATCTCTCATTCACTGTCTTCTGAACCATTAGACCGACCTGCATTTGGGCAAGTCAAAGATGTTATGTAAATGTCAGACAGTTGATATGAAGCAAAATCATACAGCTAGCTTACAAGTAGGAATAAAATAAGTTTCTTAAATGAACTGCTCTTGAAATATGTAGGAATTAGAAACTGTTTCCACTGTCTCGTTTGTTTAGCAACAGAGTAAAGGAAATCCTTATGCGACCTAATATGCAAATAGAACAACGACATGAGCCCCAGGCCACAAAACACAAACACTTTCTCAGTCCAAAAGGCCACAAGCACAGAGGGAAATAAAAAGGAAATGACAAAGGATGTTTGGTCCACGACGCTTCTACTTGCAAAATGGACAATTTATCCTCTCATGAACATCTACAGCCCAAAAAGACGAGGGAAAATAAATCAATGGATCAGTAAAGAGCTTGAGACTCTTGCGAGATTAGGACAGATTCAGGTGACATGCTGTGGACTAATTGGTACAGAAGCACAAACTAGCAAAATAATGCCATGTTCCAGCACGAACATGCAAAACAAAGCTACAAAACATTCTGCAGAAAAAGAAAAAAAGAAAAGATGTAACAATAAAAAGCTGAATCACGACGAGTAAAAACAAGTAGAATTGGCACAAGTGAAGGTAAAAAGTGACCTCGAAACTCTAAAATCACCATGAAATCAAGCATCTATATGCGGATTTTACAAATAGATATGTTTCTTCTAAAAAAACAGTTCCAACGGAGGAAATTATAGAAATACCTTCGAACTTCCTGTAAATGAAACAAGTTGTATGCGAGTATCTTTTGCTATAGCTTGACCAATTTCAGCACCACCACAAAAAGAGGTAAAAATAGCACCTGGTAAATTGTTCTTTTCTAGAACCCCAGCCACTATCTTTGTCATCGCAATCGTAATTAAAGGTGTGGTCGGAGCACCTTTCCTGAGATTTTGTTTTGGTGTAAGAGAGGTCCAGGCAACAGTAAACAAATCAAAGGAAAGCAGAAGAATTATAGTATATTGGTTGAATCTACAACATTGCTAAATGTCTGTAGCTATGTAACTAAACTAAACTTAGTACAAAAAGAAAGTTCCAACTTAGGAAGAAGATGAAATAAAGCCTACGAATCTCGTTTGCAGAGGTTGACAGAAATAAATAGCTGGAGTTTCGGACTTACCAAACTACACAATTCCCACAGACTAGTGCAAGGCAGGCATTCCATCCTAGAAAACCACATTACACAAACTGTGATGAATTGAAATACCATTCAGTTACATCACAATATAAGGTAACTGCAATTCTATTAGATGGTTTGTCAACCCACACGAAAGGAGACCTTTGATGGTCTCCTTTAATGTTGTTTGACAAGAAAAAGAAGCAACCCAGCAGAAAATAAAGTGCGAATTTGTTGAGAAAGGGAAAAAAAAAAAAAAAAGCGCTTACCAAGGACAGCACATGGAAAATTGAAAGCTGTGATTACACCTACTATTCCAAGAGGATTCCACATCTGTGAGAAAAAGTATTTTGCACATTAAAAATTGTGATGAGTCTAAGTTTCCGCTTCAAATTCCAAAACATTGAAAATCAGTGCACCTCCAACATCATGTGATTTGGACCTGTTAAAAATGTAACCAGTATTATTTCACAACAAATTCCATAGGCATAGTAGAAAACCAAACATCAGTTAATTGTTCAGAAAAAGAATAATCTTAAGAGGCGAAAAAAACAATCTCTAGCAAAGAATCACAATTTGGATGCACCATAATGAGTAAGAAAATTAAAAAACCAAAGAGATAAAAGATCAATGATGAAAAAATAAACTTGAAGAATCTTAGAACAACCACCAAAAGAAAGGTGGAATTTGTTACAATTGTAATTTTGCAATAGGGGTAAGATTTTGAGCTTACGTTCTGAAGGTATAATTGATCCATTCAGTTGCCGGCTTAACCCCACAGCAAAGTCACACATATCAATAATTTCCTGCAGCAAGAATAAATCAGTCCGATTTCTAAACAGGCATGTTTCATATTTTCTGTACATAAATCAATTTCAGGAAGTTCAATTGAAGGTAATTGTGTCACATGAATAAATATTAATGCAACCAATGGTTACTTAAAAGATTATATTCTCAAGAACAATTCTAAGTAACAGACTCAGATGGGCAGTTTTGGAAACAACCAACAGTATAGCATTATTTCAAGTTTTCCAATCTATTTTCACTTGCAAGATCAATCTACAAAACTTATTAGTAAGAGGGGTGGCAAGTAACATAGCCCACCTGAACCTCCCCAATTCCTTCAGCAAGTATTTTTCCCATCTCAAGAGAGACAAGCTGACCAAGTTGCTGGAGTTTAGCTCTCAGTGCATCACCAATCTGTCTAACAATCTCACCTCTCTTGGGTGCAGGAATCTGAGATAGGAAATGAACCAATTAAAAAGGGCAAAGGTTTTATCTTTTTGCACCGATAAGTCGAAGCAGTAAAATATATCAATTCATCACAACTAATATATCCTACAAAAGCATCAGAAAATTAGAAAAATGTAATTTTGATTGCAACAGTGTTAGATGATGTACTCACTTGCATCCACGTCTTTGCCGCTTCAAAGCAAGCTTGCATGCCTTCCTCATAATCTTCAGTGGAAGCTTCTGTAACTTCAGCAATTGCCTAAATCGAGAAGAGAAATGATCAACAACTTCAATTGAAGTACATGACAAAAGCCTTCTTGCAGCGGAATGAACATATTAGAGAATTCAAATATAAATTCTTATAGCAGAATAGGCATTAAAAGTAGAGATAAAAATTCCTCCATTTCACAATTATATATTCTGGTTGTGAAACAAAATTACTAAATATTTACCACTTTAAAGAATCTAAAAGGGAAATAAATTTACATGCAACCAACTTAACACTTTTTATCTCCGTAACTGACAATATTTGTGCACAAGAAAACCACATCCTATCACAAAATAAGATCCAAGAATCAAAGCGGGATAGAGGAAGTTCATCCGTATGTGTGAGGAAGCATCTCTCTAAATATTCCTGCATCGCACAAAAAGAATCGGCCCACCTCCTGTTGGTGATTCAAAATATTATTAAATCAGTGCAGTACTTGACACTCCAAAGTCCAAACTCTTTTATTACAATGTAGGTTTTCTTTTCCTTCATTTAAAATGAAATAATCTATAACAGTTCTGTTGCTTTTTCTTTTGATATTGAGAAAAACCCAAGTTTTCACAACGTTGAATGAACCTATGTTATCAAATGAATACATTCCTGATTCCCTGTATCAATTTTCTGTGATCTCCTGAAGTACCTTGCTAGCTGTTATTCACGCCAATACAATGCAAAGTTTGGAACTCGTTTCTTGTATGAACCATTTACAGTTCTTGTTTGCTTCAGCCTTCAAGTATCCAAGAATCAACCATGCCGTTAGCAAACCAGCCAAATTGTTACACAAATCTAAAATGCAGCCCCTTGATGCTAATTACACTTGTGTTGTGCCCAAGAAACTTCAATATAATGTAAGATAGACATAATAGCGTTTGACAAACCATCTGACTCTAAGGGCCCTCTGGGTTCCAGGCTGTTTTTCTTTTTGGACCGAGTCTGCTAGCACTTGTAAGCTGTCTTATAGCTTATTTGTATCAAGAAAAAACCTAATGAAGAGTGTTTGCAGATGACTACTTATTCTAATTCTTCGGCTCATTTGACTAAAAAAAGGAAATTTTGAAGTCGCAACTTTTTTACTTATTTTAACTTGGCAACGTTATGGATGGACAAAAAAACTCATTAATTTCCAATTACATATATAGAATCATTAAGGACAATGTATACTTTCAATCAATAATAAGCTATTCTACAATTGATCTAGCCAAACGGTTTGAACTTCTATTCAAGCTTATAAAAAGCTACACCAAACATGTTTATACCTTCTTCTCTTTTTTCTTTTGGATAAGCAACATGTTTATAACTTAAATTACGCCTTCTAAGTAAATAATTAGAAAATATGAATCCCTTGGAGCATTTCCATCACAGCTTCATTAACTTTAAGAAAAATAGACCAAAGAAAGATCCATACGTGAGATAAATTGCCACGGAGATCACCGTAATTCGTCGTCAATCCATATATGATACTAGTAATTTGCACATTCAAAAACTCCGATCCTCCAACAAATTTGCAACAATCGAACTCGAATTTTAAGAAACTGACTTTACAATCGGATAAGCAGATTAACCAAACCTGATTGTTAGCAGGATTTATGGAGGTGATTACTGGACCGTTTCCCCTCCAAACGCCCCTTGCATAGCATCCCAAATTGTGAGGGCCGAGGCCGATCTCCTTGAGAAACTCGTACTCTTTCTTTGCGAAACTCATCTCTGTTAAACCAAAAACTGTTACCTCAAACGAAAATTAAGTGTGTGAATGTGATCGCAGTGAGGTGTCTGGTAATTAGAGAGAAATTGAGGGGAATACGAACTTTGAATTGGAGAGAGAGAGTGTGGTGGAGATTGGAGAAGAGACGAAATGCAGAATTCGATTTCTGAAAATAAAGAGAGAGACGTATCATCGGAGGACTCTCTCTCTCTCTCTCTCCCGCATCGATTTCTGAAAAGTAGTTCTCGGGTATTGGAGTATGGATAATGATTACTGTAGGTGACCCTACAGAAAGTTGATGTAATAATACTCCATATCGTAATAATAATAATTGTACGAAAGTGTAAAAGTTATATTAAAATAAAAAAAATTTAACATTCCACTTTTTTATAATTAATGACATTTCAAAATTTAACTTAGAGTATCTTGATATGTAATATAATTTTTACATTAAAATAAAATTTTAGAGTGTAATCATAAAAATAATAAAATGCCAAAATCATTATCATTAAAAAAAAATACATTAAATAATATGTTTTTTCTATTTTTCTTGGGCTTATCAACAATTCAATAAACTTATTAAAATGAGTATTTTCTCCTGCCTTTTAAAAGCTAAACAAAAGAAATTCAGCTCTATTTCATTCTTGTCAAGTTCAAAACACGGGCTTATAGAATTACTCTTTAAAATTTCTCTCCAAACTCAAACCCGAGCTAAACCAAACAGGGTCACATTTTATTTCAAGCTCCTGTAGCATTGCTCTAAGGCTCTGTTCCAGAACACCTTCTTAAAAAATAAGTACTTATTTCACATTTTCAAACTCAAAAACAACGTAAATAAAAAATAAATTTTTAATTTTTTTTGCTCCGTATTAAAGATCTCATTGAGATCTTTCATACAAGATCCATATTGCATATTTTTAGATTTCATTAAGCCTTTTATTTTTGAATTTGAAATTGCCTTATTAAAAAATAAATACTTATAATACGTTCCGAAACGGGGCCTAAATGTCGTCCAGATCAAATATTTTTGGTGAACCCGTTACAGAATATGTCGTCTGGTGAGAGGGGTCGTTTGGAGAATTTCCTCATGTTAGAAATCTTGTGTGGTACTCCTCACCGTATTTTGTTATTCGAACATACTCGAAGACCTTTCGAAGAAACTTCGCCCAAGACGACGCGCAAGAGTTCCGCACTCATCAAAATCTTCCATTGTCTCTATATTGAACTACCCTTTTCGGAGCCCTTATCTGAAGCCATCAAGCCTTTTCGAGATTTGCTGGTGAGAGCTGTCGTTCTTCATCCTTCCTTCACTTTCATATCTCAAAACCACTTCCTTCATATCTCCATCGAATTTTAGGTTCTAGGGTTTCGTTGGCAATCCATCGAAACCCATTGACAGCTCTTTTGTTGGGTATGCCACTTTGACTTGGTGCTTTGGTGAATTAGTTGCGATAATATATTGAGAAAGTTATTGGGTTTTCGTTGGTCATTCATCGAAACCCATGGACTCTTCTTTAAAGCTTTGAATTTTGGCTTTTGTGAATTATTTGGGTGAATCAGTTGAGGTAGATTAGAAATGGCAGAAGTGATTCGTGTTCACGGTAGAAAACACCGCCAATTTTTCGGTATACTGAATGGGTTCTGTGCCCTAATCTTGATTTTCTTCTTTTATAACCGCGGAGATATCTTGAGGAACCCACTTCTCAGGCGATCGGCTTTTGTTTCTGATCCCCGGGGGAGCTGGACTGGTGGTTCATTTGTGGGTTCAAGTAATTCGGTTGTAGTTCACCGGAGAATGGTCGAAATTGGTGCTAATTTAGATGGGGCTGGTCAAAATGATAGCTTGATAGTAAATAACCCCGAATCCTGCACTGGTCTGTTCAACCATGAGGGTTTTGCAACCCACTGTGAGTTCTTGAAAGCGCACCCCCAGTGCTCCTCTGGTGGGTTCTTTGATTACGTGAAGTTTTTCTATTGCGATTGTAATGGAAATGCGTTGGCTTATGTATTATTGGCTATTTGGCTAGCTGCGTTGTTCTATTTGTTGGGTAACACTGCGGCCGATTACTTCTGTTGTTCTTTGGAGAAACTTTCTAGTCTATTGAGATTATCTCCAACAGTTGCTGGGGTTACTCTTCTTCCTCTTGGAAATGGAGCTCCAGATGTTTTTGCTAGTATTGCTGCTTTTGTGGGGACAGGCTCCGGTGAAGTGGGTTTAAATAGCGTATTGGGTGGGGCAGTCTTCGTAACTTGCATAGTTGTTGGGACCGTTTCTCTTTGTGTAGCTGATATGGACGTTCAAATTGACCGGAAATGTTTTATAAGAGATATTGGTTTCTTTATAATAACTCTTGTATCGCTTTCGTTGATTTTGTTTGTTGGCAAGTTAAGTGTCTGGGGTGCCATTGCATTTGTCTCTATTTACGTGGTTTATGCCTTTGCGGTTGGAGCAAATGAGATTTTGATGAAACATGCTCAAAGGTTGAAATTGGATGCAGTTACGCCACTGCTTCCAGTGAGAGGAAGTGTGTTTTCCCAAGGGAACCAAGAGAATGACTCTGTCTATAGCTCTTTGCTAGAGATTGACACGGAAAGTGATAGAATCCATTCCCACAGTTCATTGCCTCAGTGGATGTGGGCATCAAATGTCGCAATATTTTCGAATCAGGCACTCAAGGGGCCTGATGGTGAGAGGCCTGTGTGGGGTTGGATGGACGACGGCATAGAAACTGAGCACTCATCATTCTCCTGCACTAAACTATGTTCACTAATGGAGTTGCCTTTAACGGTGCCACGTCAATTGACAATACCTGTAGTGGAAGAAGAAACTTGGTTCAAACCCTATGCTGTAGCCAGTGCTTCATTGGCGCCAATACTTCTGGCATTTCTCTGGAGTACCCAAGACAGTGTGGGCTCTCAAAGCAGAAAAGTCGCTTACTTTCTTGGCGTTTCCATTGGTTGTGCACTCGGTGTTCTGGCATATCGCTACACCAGATCAGATCGTCCACCTCAGAAGTTCCTACTTCCCTGGGTTTTGGGTGGTTTCTTGATGAGTATCGTATGGTTTTACATGATTGCTAACGAACTGGTAGCTCTGTTGGTAGGTCTAGGCATGATTCTGGGGGTTAATCCCTCAATCCTAGGATTAACTGTATTGGCATGGGGAAACTCAATGGGTGATTTGGTGTCAAATGTCGCATTGGCATCTAACGGCGGAGACGGCGTGCAGATAGCCTTGTCTGGATGCTACGCGGGTCCTATGTTCAACATCCTCATTGGTTTGGGGGTATCATTGTTGCTTGGAGCTTGGTCAGAGAAACCTAGATTATACATTGTTCCTGAAGACAGAAGCCTGGTTTTTACTATGGGATTTCTGTTTTCAGGACTTATCTGGGCACTTGTTGTTTTGCCACGGAATGATATGCGTCCTAGCAAGAGACTTGGAATTGGCCTCATTGCCCTCTATTTTATATTTCTCTCTTTGAGGGTAATTGGCGCAACTGGACTCATACAATTGTCTGGTTTAAGTTGACATTTCGTGCAGCCAATACACAGGAAAGGGCAGGTATTAAGAGATTTGCTGAATCAGGGATGTAGAGTTTTGGGGCTGATCTGTTTCATCATCACCAGGTATTTGGATTTGAGTGTTATGTTCCAGAAGCAGATGCTTTGTACACATCGATTTGAAGGTTCTATACTTTGTATAGTGTATTTATGGAGAGGAAAAACTTGGCAGAGCCTGTGTTCCAAAATCTAGTCAAGTTTAAATTTTGTTGTGCTCGACTTCACAATTTCTTGCATTTCTTAGGATATTTCTCGTGTTTAGCGTGTTTTCTTCTTTCTCTTACTCCAATCTTTTCTTTTACTACATCATGAACGTCGGCAGTGAAATATACCAATGGAACATTCCTTCATACAAGACTAAGTCGAAAGCTGGAGATCTTTGTTACACAGACTCCGATACGAGTGTCGGGTGCGGGTCGGGTGTGAATCTAAATGTCGTGGATTTATTTGACTTGCTGTCAAGGACTCCGAAATAACATCTCTTGGGTTTGCTCAATTTTCGGAGGTGGATGGGAGCCGCGATTTCAGTGATAAAACTTTATGGAAAACTTTCTAGAAGCAGCCATTTTATACGCATTGCAAAAGTTTAAGTCTGTCTCCAGTCCTCTCCGCTCGTATCCCTATTGATTAGGGATTACATTAGTAGTATTATGGTTTGTGTTTTCTCCGGTAACAAGTATTATTGTTTGTGTTGATTGTCAAGGACACGGAGATAAGCCAAGATGCCAAGATTGTTGCCATATCTTTATAGTATATTCTTACGATCACAAAGTGTCTTTTAAGGCATTTCATGCATGGTATATATGGAACTTCAATGCATAGTTTGTAGAAAGATCCATGCAATTTATCTGGAGATCTTCATGAACGATCTGTGCTTGAAAGCTGGAGTCTTGAGAGTAATGAGGTAGATGGTACAGACCTTTTTATTTTTCGTTAGAACTGTGAATCCAGCATTCGGCGGTTAGTTGTCTTCCACTCACTTTTTCAACGTGAACAATTCTCTACTGGTTTGGAGGTTGACATAAACCAGGATAACCGCAATTGTTGAGGACCTTCTTACAGAATTAACCTTAGAAGGTATGCCAATAAGTATTGCTTGGTTTTGAGTGCGTGTACTTGATACGTGCAAGGCAAGTTTTTCATGGGGACCTTGAGTTTGTTCGGACTAAATAGGGAAGGCAACTTGCAAAATCGTGCCCTAGAAGATGAATCTGCTTGGGGCCTTGTTTGATTGAGTGGGAAATATACTTTCAGGGTACCCCGTTCGAAGTGGAGAGCCTTCTAGAGAGAGAGAGAGTTTGGGGGTAGGGTTGCCCACCCACTCCCCCCGCCGCCGCCCCCTTCCCTTCTTTGATCCCCTCCCTATTGTAGATTTGTGGGTTCCGATACTGGAGCTACAACTAACATAAAATCCCGTTCGGAGGGGAGTCTTCTAGGGAGAGAGAGAGTTTGCGGGTAGGGTTGCCCCCCACCCCACCAATGCCACCCCCTTCCCTTCTTTCTCCACAAACCCACACCCCACCCACCCCGAGCTGGGTTTTTTTCCTTTCATACTTTTGCTTTTTTCTTGTAGTTGGCGCATTTGTGTCCTTTGTACGGAGTATTTGTTTTTATGTTTCCTCAAATAAACGAAAATCTTATACAACATTTTTTGCCCAGGAATCAAATAAGGGCATATGCCAAGCAATCGAATTTAGTCTCTATAATTTGCAGTGTAAGGCTTTTTTCGATGCATGTGGTTTTCCAAGTAAAGAATGTATCAAGTAACCAACCCTTATGGCGGGACCCAGGCTGCTGTAGGGCAGCCTGCCCTATAACCATGTAGAGCGGCCAATCTGGCGTCCATTTCAGCAATGTCACCATTCTACAATCATGTAGAACAGCCAACCTGCCCGGAAGATTATGGAAAAGGAAAATTTCAAAAAGAGCATCAAGTATTTCAGTTCTTAATCGCAACTAAAGAAACTTAATGTAACATTGTACACACCCATCTTTGATTTTTGGACGACAAAACTAACATCTATATACACCCCCACACACCCCCCCCCCCCCCCCCCCCCCATTCCAAAAAAAAAAAACAGAAGAAGAAAGAAATGGATTTGGTCTTTAACAGGTCCGCTGCGATGCTACTAAATGCTCTAGTGACCATACTTCTGGAACTCCCATTCACTGTTATCTGCAAAGTGGAAGACACAAAAGTAAATTAGAGTTGAGGTGCAGTTTCATAAATAAGACATGAATAGTAATAAAGAGTAGATATGTAGAATACCAAGTGGGCAGACTTGGCGGGTTTTCAGCCACCGGCTGATGCAATGGAAATGGAAGGCATGATTGCATACACCTGCAGGAGTGAATCTAGGTTACTTAAAGGACATAATAGACAATAAAAGAGAGAGAAAGTAACAACCACTGAAACAAGAATTCGAGAAAATATACGAATTGGACCCAGCGTCTCGCAAAAGGCTCAGAGCATGAAGATGATTGTCAGCATGAATTAGCAACATAAAGAGGAAGAAGATCATCAACATACTGATAGGGATGAAACTCGAATGAGAGCCAGTTAAACAATTTGCAAGCCATTACTATCCCTAACTGCCAACCATATGACTTTTGATGGATGCTAGGCTAAAGAGTGATTTGTGGAAACACAAAACACCAGATTGTTTATCATCCTAACATGGTGGACGCCTATTGTATGTTGCCTTTCTTCCCAATCCAAAGAAACTGGACTGTTACTATTAACCAGACAATTTCATGGCACAACAGAGTCTAGAGTGAACCACACTCAAAGAAGATCTTACAGCTACCAACTGACCAGATACAGATCCACAATTCAATGGTTGGGTCTGTCGTCTCCGCACCTGCTAACCTTCATGAAAGGTGCAGGTGAATCTTCAGCCGAACTGCGACTGGATCCAATGTACTCATAGGGTTGTACAATTCTCCTTAAAAAATGGCACAAAAACCCAGTTGAGACATCAAATCTCTCACTACCACACTTGAACTTCAAGTCAACAAAATCACAAGTGAGTGAGTGCTTAGAAACTGTAACGAGTAGGTCACCTAGACATCTACATTTCTACTTGCGTATTGAACTACATAGCCTGCTTACATTTTCTTCTTATTTTATCTGTTAAGAAACAATGTGTGAAAAAAACACAAGGGGGTGCAACCAGCGTGCACAAGACCAATAGATAACCCATGTAGTGAACCTGTTTTACCATATATTATATTTAACCGCATGATTTAGTTGAATGTTAGGAGTAATTTATGATGAGAGTCTAGAAGCATCACTACAACATATGGACAATGCTTTATAGTGGAGTGTTTGGAATCACCATTACATAGTAGGCCTTTTGGTTTACAAGATTTGTGGTGTAGTTGGCTTGCTGATGGTGTGGATCATTTTTTTATTTGATCCTTTTTATATGCTTCTGGTTGGGTTGCTTGACATAAATAATTGGATCACTATATGTTGCTCGCATGAGTACCAAACCGTTGTGGATTTCTGGATACCACACACACGCAATTGTTCTGTGACTCAGTTACCCATCATTGACACAATATAAAGTTCATGCACACATAGTTAATAGAAATAACGTTGCATGGCGCGAGTGTATTAATATCCTGAGTGTGCTTCAGCTTCTCTTTCAATAGGACAGAACAAAGCACATCATAGTATAGCCTACCGGAATTCTGGAGTGGTCACCTTTGGAGGGGACCCAAAGTAAGATAAAAAAACTGAGGTGCCAAATGAGAGAGCAATGACCAGGCTGCTAATAATATCAGCAACAGAACATTCTCATGTGCTTCCAGACATGCCGAGCTCCAAATATACTTGTACACTAAAAAGGGATCGATCCCATAAAGGATCTACAGGAAAGAGCACTCAACTACTCGTGAAGATATACAAACTTAGCGTTGAGACAGAGAATGTCAAGATATGAGTTTGCGATACGTCGCTTAGTCTCTTAGAAAGAGTTCCTAATTACTAGTACCTTTGGGATGTGGTTTTCACAAGAAAAATTCTAGAGCCCAACATCACCAGTGCTGTTCTTTAGAATCCAAGATGGGCAGCAAAATTTAAATCCCAAAGCATAGAAACAGCCCTTAAACCCTTTAATGATGTGCTCAAGTCAAAATGTTCCGTAGTTCTCAACACTATAATTCAACTTTTATGACTTTCCTTGATGTAAATAGCTTTGCGCATTTCAAGTAGCATACTCTTACAGTCTTATCCATTACTTAACATTGCTATTTATCCTTGACACCCTGGGCACAGTTTTTTCCGAATTCGATCCGATCACAAACTTTGAAAATTGAAACTAGTTGAACCCATGTTCAAGGACTGAATCCTATCCTCTAAAAACAAACAATATTCATCAAATTCCAAAAGAAACCGATTAATGGGACACTTCAACCAATGGAATAAGATTTCACAGTACCAGCAAAGTCCTAAAGGAAGCATGCCATCAGAAAAGGGTAGCACAATATATCAGAAAACTAAGTTAAAACCAGCTTCTCTATGATGTCAATTCTACTCAAGTATAGTTTAGAAGTCAAGCATAGTCTATTGTAGTGAATCAGTCAAGTAAAAGATAGTGCTAAAAGGAGAATGTTTACCCCAAGCAACGGTGCACTCCTCGCTGGTCGCACTAGCTTGATTAGCTTGGCATTCAATGCCTAAAACCAAAGCGCAATAGAATCACTCCACATATACCTCCGCTTTAAATACAAACGCAAAACAGCCAAAAAAAAGTAACAATCGAAGTTACTCACAGAGATCCATGATATGGTTCCTGCAAATCGCACAGTTGTCCACAACGATATCTACATCAACCGATCCAAAAAATCAAATTAAGCTCGCATCACTACCACTAAAAATATTTCAGGAAAATAAATACATATGTAGTAGATTAGGATTAGGGTTAAAGGTACCCCAAGCCCAGAGAGCAACGGCATTCCACTTTTTGATTTCGAAGCGCTTAGGTTTCTTCGATGAAGGTCCGGGGACGCTCGATGATCCCTCGCCGGCGGGAACCATGGTGACGTCGGTGTCCATTGTTGTCCGATGAAATAACTTCGAGAGAGAGAGAGAGAGCGAGAGAGAGTAGTGTCCTGCACAGATCATGAGAGCGTCAGAGAAGTACGGTAAATTACACTATTTTTCCCTGTAGTTTATGTATGGTTTTGACACATCATACTTTTAAGTATTTTCAATTTGACTCTCGTGATTTTATTTTTGTCCAGTGAAGTCCCTCCTCAGTCCCAAACTTCACCTTCTTTTGTTTTTGGTAAATCGGAAGTTCTCAAACTCCACTTTTAATCCGTCTCTCCACCCTCTTCATTGGCGACGTTGATGGTATTAGATCAGGCGAACACTATGTCAAACTCCGATGATGGTTTTGTCAAACCTAACGATGATGGCGAAAGATCCAATGCAGAATGGGAACTAAAAAAAGTTGATTTTTCATCATCTTTTTGTTTTGTTTTTTTATTTGTCATTTTCCTCTCCCTTTGGTGGAGAGTTTCTCCCCTATTTGCATGTCCCTTTTGCATTCTTAGGGATTATGTTGATCAATTGATGTATGTGTATTTTATTTATGCTTTACTTCTTTTGTATGAGCTTCTTATTTTTGTGTTCTATCATGCCTCAGCTTAGACCGTCACAACTTTCAAACTTGATTTTAGTTTTTTTTTTGGCAATATGAGATAAAAGAGCGTAAAGCCCTTGACTAGGTGGTGTGATGGTGTTTCTGACTCCCTCTATTAATTTGTGATGAAATCTTCTGTAAGTATCGTTAAACTTTTCTGAAATGAGATATATGTTAGATAAGTAATAAAAAAGACGAGATCACATATATTGTTTCAAAACATTTGTTGCTTACCCCATGTATAGTAAGGTTGCTGTCCAATATATATAATCACTCCAGCAATTATAGCTCTCGAGTAATACGTCTCATTTACTATTATATAATTCCATTCGATATTTAATTTGGTCGATTCAACGAGCCTACCCTCCCCCAAGTTTGATGGCAACCCCCTTTGTCTCGAGTTATTAAATGCTCTTTTGAGCATTGCTCCGCACTAATCATAGTACACCACATGTTAGTTTATTATTATTTTTATTTTGATCGGCAAAAATAATATTTTATTAAGAAATTTGATAATGGCACATCAAATTGAGAGAAAATGAGGATAATAAGAATTGGATGGAAAAAAAAAAAACCAATTGGGACAAGCCCAGAAGCACCCAAGGGACAAGCCCAAAACACCTAAAGGACATAACCCCAACACCCAAAGGACAAGACCCAAAAGGGCCAAGCCCAACCCCAAAAATCCAAAACTAACCATAACAGTGAAACCAGCCAATCTGTCACCATCCACCCGCCACCAGTCAACGAAAACAGCAAAACCAATGCCACCGCAATACCCAGGAGCTGGCGGACTCCAAGAGATCCACCAAGACACCACCAATTCGGACCTCACAAACAGTTGAACGTTGTCACAGTCCGCCGCATTGAAGCCACCATATTAGTTTATTATTAAGGCATCGTAAAATCATAATCTTTGAGTATTTACTTCCCAATCACATTAGACTTGGCTTACCACATTACTCCAAAGGATTGAATAATCCCCACCCCAAAACCACCACCCCCGATGTAACCACCATGGCACCATGTACAATGTGCACCTTAAATACTATACTTATAATTTACATATAAATTAACACTGGAACCAAACCATCATCTGTCTCATTTAGACTCCTCCTTCCTCCTCTGCTCTCTGACTCTCAACCAATACCTCTCCATCCATTCTCCCCTGATCTCCTCCTCATGGACCCAAATCACAATAACCTCAACCGAGACCTAACCCACCTGAAAGTGAAAACCCATCCCCCCACCCCAACGACCTACAAGTCCCACCGCAACCACCAAATCTCCCTCCGGAGGCGGAAACTACCCTCAGTCCGCCTCGGAGGAAAGAAGCCGCGGCGGGGACACTTCTTTGTTAGGCTTTTCCGCCGAGCCCGGCTGCGGTGGCTGAAGATCAAGAACATGTGCACGCTGAGGAAGCTGAAGCAGTACTACAGGTGTTTGATAAGAGAGATAATCGAAGCCAGTGCTGCGATAGAGTCCGTGCAGCAGAGGGTTCTGTTCGATCCCACCTCTGGCGTTCCTGTTTTGGGCATGTCATTCAATAGCTACACCAACGCCTATGGTCCCTGATGATCCATACTCTTGCCTGCCTGCCTCACCATTTGTAAAGGAATCAGGAATGGTTTTAGTTAATTTTTTGTTAATGTTTGTGTTAATTTGCTTAATGTTGTGTAATGATAAGCCAAAACTCGTGTAATTGTACCTTTGGCCTATTGGGGTCCAAAAGTCCAATTACACCGCATTATTTAGAGCTCAAAAAATTTGGATAATTGTACTGCTTCTGCATTGAAAATAGATTTTTTGTTTCCCCTTCAACATATATATATATATATATGGTTGAGAGTAAAAGTTTGTTTGTTTTCAAAGACAATAGTTTCTTGAATGTAAAAAAAAAAAAATCGTAAATCTTTGCATGTGCATTATAGTATGAATTTTGAGTATACCGTGCCGAGCAACAAGGTCAAACTTGTTTATCTTTATTCGCCACACGATAGCGTTAGTAAAGTTTTAGCCGTTAGATTTAACCAGCCGGAGTTTAACATTTTTTCATAAATTCGAACTCCCGACCTCTCTCTATAAATTAATTGGGAGTACAACTTGCATGAGCTAAGATGAAGGTTCTAGGCAAGGTCAAAGCTGAAGCACGTCCATGTGAGATGGAGCTAGCATCAAATACAAGTTACAAGACTACTCTTTGCAAACATTGAATTAAGAGATTGAAGGATCGATCAGCATCTCCTGGTATTTGTTTATAGGGATCTACTGGGGAGTGACAATCGATCTGCACATGGAGATGACACATTAATTGGGAAGCACAAGTCTCAAAATATTTTTTTTATTAATGATCCACGTTCTTTTTTAATTGTTTTTTGAGAAATTATAATTTTGGCATCCAACTTTTTGATATAAACACTTCAATTTTTATCTTTTGGTGTCCCTGTTTGTGCATTTCGAATATTAAGAGACAAATATATTATAGTTTTGTCATCGAAAAGTGTAGTGCCCAAATCAGTTAACCTTGTTTTTTTTTTTTTTAACTTCACGACATAGTGTCTTTTTTAAAGATTTAGAGCATGTTCAACATATACCTCGATATTAAAGTATATGATATTTTTTGATAACTTAAGTATCCGAGCCAACCTATACATAGCTTGGCTAATTATGGGGGACTATTCCTCCAAAAACGAACATGACATTTCATTTCATGTTCGAATCATAACTTTGGATCCTTTTGTAACTGTTGGAATGTCTAGATAAAATTAATAGTTTTAATTGGAATAATACTAGTAAATAGATATAAATATTGAAAGTCATGTACTCATGAAAAGAGTGTCTGTCGTCTTCTTGAACTGAAACAGATGGAACCAACTCATAATATTCCAAAGTATCCATATTTGATTCATTATATTTATTATTCCCTCCATCCCATATTTGTCATTTTGTTCAAAAACTCTGTTACTTTTTGCACCAATTTCAAGATCTCAATGAGTTTTGAAATTTTGGTGCATGCGAAAAATTCACAAAATAATGTACAAAAATATTTTATTTTTTATTTACTTATAAATGAAACGATTTTGGAAAGGACAAATAATGTAGAACTGAAAGAATTGTATTATTTTTGCTCACGCGAAAAGATTCACACGTATAATCACCCCTTCTAATTAACTACAAGAGCTTGAGGATCACCACCAATTGTCTTTCATATGACAGTTGGTTGGGTTCAATTTTCCATCGTCGCTTTGTGAGGCTAGGCCGGCTAAACTCTCTTCTAGGAGAATGATGAAGTCTCGTGCCAAGTAATTTCGTACATATATATTTTAAGTTTTAATATTCGAATCTATTGTTTAACTAGCTAGAGCTTGTTTCAATTTTACAAAATGATTTTAATGGTTTCAATATGTTTCGTATTTTGTATCTGTGATTTTCAAGTACTGACTTCGTCGGCAAAAAGTTACTCACAATAGAGCTTCCTGCAAATAACTATTTCGTGTTGAAAGTAATTTTTTGACGAATATGTGAAGTAGAATATTCACATCTCTATTCTTTCTTTCTTTTTATCTGCACTTCTCTATTCTATACCCAAAAAAATTGTGGACCGAACTTCACTGACTGGATCAAAAAAAAACTTCACTGACTGAAAACAGGAAAAAAGATTGTGGTAATTGAGTAACAATATAATAATAGAACCACGCATACTCACACAAATACTTACACACACTCAAAATTGGAATGGGCCCCACACGCATTGGACACACTTACACACACTCACAATTGGGGTGAGCCCCACACACTGGAGGTGGTGTACTCTAGTGTGTGTGGAACCCACCCCAATTATGATTGTATGTGTGCATAAGTGTAGCATTGTTGATTGAAAAGTTGTTAAATAATCTTGGATGCCCTAACACTCTTGTCCAATACTAGACATTTATGTAATTATGTAGGGGTTATACACTTAATTTGGGCACCACATGGTAGTGTCCTAAGACCACCAAATAATTTTTCTTATTAATGAGATGATGTGAGTGCTTTCGTCATTGTGTATTGCCATATCCACGCTGCTCGAAGTACCCCCAAAAAAGAAATATATATATATATATATAGATATATATCCAACACCTAATGTGACACAGATTGAAGGGAAAAAAAAACCCTCTTAGGGTTATAATAATGAAATTCCGTACAAGCTTGAACTATTTTAATCACATCTCCCTCTTAGGGTAAAATGCGGGACTCCCATTCCTGATTGAATTTCGATGATTCAAGCCGCTCAAAGTGATCAAAACGTGATTTTAAGAATCCTCGCCAGAAATCAGCAAAAAAATTGACCGAGAAAGGTTTCATCCGAGCAGTTTGCATTGAACGGTTCAAAAAAAACTGCTCTGATGAAACCCTTCCTAGTCTTTTTTTTTTTGCTGATTTCTCACGGGGACCCTTAAAATCACGTTCTGCACACATTGAATGGTTTGAATTTTCAAAATTTGATCAAAAAATGAGAGTTCTGCATTTTAACAAAATAAAAAATCTCTCACTTGATCCGTGGTGTGTGTATATATTTATATAGACACACACAAAGAACGATAGTATACACCCCGTTGTCTAAATATATTGCTTGGTGAAAGTTCCCCGTACGTACATAGTGAATTTCTGGCACCTAACTTATTCTTTCCTCTTCTTCCTCGTTTGAAGTGGGAAATTAGGAGAAGCTCAAATTTATTAATGAAAAACCGTTCAAATTCATTTGTTTGCGCTCAGAAAAAGAATCCTGCGCACTCAACAAAAGCAATCCGAGGAGGGCCAAAGTTATTACCAAAAAAAAGGTAAGTTATTTGACACCCATGCCTATAGGACCTAGTATGTCCTAGCTACCTAGCTAGGTACCTCCTTTTTCGCTCTCTCTCTCTCATGACGGTGACCACACTTGAAAAATTATTCAGGGTCCTCATTGTTCCACCTCTCTACTACAAGTACGAGGCTATGAGCAATTCTAGAAAAGATACTGAATATAAGAGCCACGTTATAGCCACCGCCTATCGTGTGGGGTTCATACTGAGTTCTGTACGGATAATTCGAATTATTCAATAATTTAAATAAAAAATTGAGTGAGCAACTCAATTCGATACATGTAAGTGCTTAGATCAAGCTTCTCATCTTTGAATAATCAGAAAAATGGAAAGATTAGTTTTCTAGTGTACAAAAAGATAAGAAGTTTGATCTGAGCACCTATGTTTCGCATTTCCCACTTGATTTTTTTTAAAATTATTGAACGGCTCGGATCATCTGTGCGGGGTCCGAAGTGGGCCCTACACGGCGTGCGGTGGCCATAGACTTTCTGTGAATATAATTTCTATTGACAAACCTTCTCTATGCGCATAGGTTAAGATTGATAAACCAACCAAACTATTTGAGTTTGAGCACGCATTTTTCGTTAAGAGCTCATTCAAGAGTGGTCTATTAGACAGACCAAATCAGTTTTCAACTTTTTACTACTCGACTCGTTCGGTTTTAAAATTCAAACCTAAACAAGTTACTATTCGGCTCATTCCACTTGTAATCATCTCGACTAAAGCACGTTTAACATCTTTTTTTATGAACAAACCAAGATTGAACATATTCTAAAGCTTGTTAAGTTTTAAAACTCAAACTAAGCTTTGAATAATATAAAAACTAACCCGGTCTACCAAACATTACTTTAGATCATAAAGGCAAAACTTCATTAGAAAAAAAGATTGCGAAAGTGAACAGAAATTTAATCTGGACTGTTCCTTTGGTGGACGGTGCATGCTAGCTAGCTGTGTTCGGTAGATGTCCAAGTCAACAAATCTGAAATGGTCATTTGAGTCAAATATTAATTTGGGCTTTTCCAGCTGCTTTTCGTAAGATGACCGATCTAAAAGAGAAGTCCTTATCGGAAAAAGTCAAGCACGAAAAGCATGCAAATCGTTGATCGATCCATGGAGGAGGCCGGTGTCGTACGTACGTGACACAGCCCCTTGTGTACTTCTTTCAAGAATTAAATTCAATAATACGCTACAACATCCTTTAAGAAACGAACACCGACGGGACCGACGGAACTTGTGGTGCAGTGTGAACTAGGGACTCCCTGCATTACAATGTCCCTGGAGTCAACAAAAAAAATTATGTCATCGCTCAACTTTTTTTTTTGCTCGGCAATCATCGCTCAACTTTATACGTGCTTATGTAAGTACTGTTCGCATTATTTAAATTTATGTAATCGATCGGTCAATTAAGTTAATTTGGTTAAGTTAAAGGAACTTATTGCTTCTTTAGTACATATAATTGATGAATTGAGAAAACTCAACTGAGAGCGAAACAAACTCTTGTAGTGAAGAAAATATGAAGCAAGTCTTTTCTCTAAAAAAACAAAAAAGTTGAAGAATATAGACCTCAGAAGGATCGGATGTGCTTTATATAACAAGCTTACCGCTTACGGTATCGAATTCCCCTTTCTCTTGTTGGGAACTTGGGCGGCAACCATTGCCATCATCTCTTCTTTTCTTTTTTCTTTTTTCTTTTTTCTTTTTTCTTTTTTGTAAACTTAAACGTGTGATCTCTTTTTTATTTTTTGATGACAGAATATCTGAGCTGGCTTGCGCGCATCTCGACTAATTTCGAAAGCTCTGAAGTTAATGACCAGGCAAATCTCTTATAAGCTCAAGGTGTAAAACATTTGGCAATTATGAGATTCGTGTGCATGCATGCATGTCTCCTCTTGTCGTAAGTTTTCCTCTCTATTTTTTCATGGGAAATGATCACACAAACACGCACATATAAGCCGCATGCGCGTGCGTGAGAGCATTTTTGAAACACATCTCAAACTAATAAAATCAGCGAGAGCGAGGCTCGAAAATGCGAGCGCAGTACAAAAATTAGAGAGCGGAAGCGCGTCATATTTTGAAGAATGGTGTAACTAATTAAGAGGTTGTTCCACTTTTTCAAAAAGCAACTTTTTGAAAAAGAAGGTAAATTTTAAGGTCAAAAATTATGTATTTACGCAAATAATTTTTTACTAATATAGATTTTATTTGATAGATCTCATTAAGATCTTTTACATGGTGCAAAAAAAATTTAAAAATTATTTTTCATTTTCGTTATATTTGAGTTTGAAATTACCTTCTTTTTGAAAAGGAATTGACTTCTTCACTCCCTTTTTACCAATACACTCTCCTTTTTGTCATTATTCATGTGAATTTACCTTTTTATCATTTCATAAGTTCACTTTTTAACACATTAGAGTAAATTCAAACCAAATAAAGACAAAAAAAGAGTGTATGTGGTAAAAAGGGGAGTGTAGAAATTATTTTCCTTTTAAAAAAGAATGTTTTTAGAGAAAGCGGAACGGGGTCTAATTAAGGGCAAGACGTACAACTGACTAATTCAGAAAAGTGGACAAATAAAAAGCTAATTAATTAAACAAGAAGATCAATAAATAAACATGAAGTAAAAGTCATGAATTTGGCTTTACTGAAAATTACTCGACCTGCCAAGATCGAGATCTTTGTTCCCTAATTGGTGTTAACTCCACCGAATTTTGGTCGTTGAAGACATATCATGGTCAATGGTCATGGCCATGGCCATGCAGACAGGAATTTAAGATTAGTAGTACAAGTTTAGTACTAATTTTATTTGGCAACCTCGTCGATTTCTATATATATCTGTATGTATCTATGCACGTGAAACGGTCAGTTTCTATTTTCTAACTACGACCGTCGACCCTAGCTGGCTCCTCCCTCGGTATGTATGAACGGAATTGATATACTCCTCGATCCTATCTGGTCAGGTCAATGTTCAAAAACTAATTAAGATTAATCATGAGTAGGACTAGTACTAGTCTAACAAGGAATTAGACTACTTTTCCTCATTTTCTATTCTATATATAAACTTGGTAGGTAAAGAATACTGGCCTAGGCATCAAAGTATATATATATAGACTAGTACGTACATTTATAACAACACAACATTAACAAAATTAACAATTTTGCTACGGGGATCACCTTAATTAATTTATTGCTATCCCATCTCACCGTCTGTCTGTCTGTCTTGATAATCAATAGTTCAAATTTTTTAAAATAAACTTTTTTAAGGAAGAGTTAAACTTAACTCTCTAACATGTACTCTTCCCCCAAAAAGTCTTCAAGTACTTAACTCTTTCCCGGATTTTTTTTTAAAAATCCGAACCATCTAAAATATTTTTTAGACGGTGAAATTGAGGGTGGCAGGGATAACGGTAGGCGTAGACATTTGGCTAACAAAACTCACATATTCATCAATGAAGTTACTAGATAATTAATGTTCATTTTCCAATGGTACTCCACCATGAGATTTCCTGTTTTAACAGCTAGCTTATATATGTTTATTTTAATATGGACTCTGCAGCTGTTGGTATATATATATAAAATAAAGTTAGTATAGTAATTTACGTTACCCGACTTAAAAGCCCTTTAAATTTGTCTCCGCAACTGTTGGTAAGCACAAATAAATGTAATTCATAGATACTCCTAACCTAAATGCTTGTCTTTTATCTCACTTTGCTAAAACTGTTATGGAACGTCCAAGCAAACGTTTTTGAGGTGAATCTCGAAAAATGATCATTCAACAAACAAACTCAAACGGGATGCAATTAGGTGATATCTATTTTGGATTTTTATCTCACTTTGTTAAAACCGTAACGGAACCAAGTACAGTAAATGTTTCTGAGATGAATCTCGAAAAGTGATTCAATTAATAAACTCAAACGGGATGCAATTAGGTGATGTCCTCGTTGGATGTGTATCTGCAATGTTGGACTTGTACTGTTTCTGTCTCATATTTTCTTAGCCACATAAAAGGCCTCGTTTGATAATGGTTATAGATAGTTGGGATTCGTAAGGAGATGAGATTAAAATTAGGATTGTTAATGAGAAGGGATTGATAATGAGTATGTTTATTTGGGATGAGATTAGATGATGGAATTATTAATATCATGTTTGTTTTACCTGGGATAGGATTAGATTGATAGTATAAATTTTCATTTTTGCTCCCCATACAACAACACACACGCACACAGGGAAAAAAAAAACAGGAGGAGAAAAAGTAAAAAAAACCCAGCACACACCACTTTTCCCCACTTTTCTCTCTCCCTCTCTCAGTTCCACCCACACCGCACCCACAGAAAAACCCAACTAGGGGGACATTACGAAGACGACGACGATGACGAAGACGATGACCCTGACCCAACCAAGCTCATAATCAAAGTCTCTCTCTCTCTATCTGCACATATAAATACATATTTTGTGTGTGCATGTATTTTTATGGTGGTGGTGGTGGTGATCTTTTGCTCCGGTGGTGGTGGTGATCTTTCTCTGGTGGCAGTTTTGTCTTTCTCCTTCATAAGACCTAGGATGGGATTATGAATACCAAGTCCATGGGGTATTACCAATCCCCCCTATTCCCTCCCACTTAGGAGGCTTGCTCATCCCATAGAATTCACAATCCGGAGGAATTTTGTGTTACCAAACAAGAGATTCACAGTCCGGAGGGACTGTTAGTCCAATCCCAAGATTGAATCTGATTAACAAACGGGGCCTTCTTAAAAAATACATATAAGCCCTAGTCAACCTTATGGGCAACTTTATGATCGATATGATAATTAATACTATGTTGACTTTGTTTGGATGTACTCAAAAATAATTTTACAACTATTTTCAGTTTCTTTGATCAAACTTTTAAATGTTTCTGGTTGTTCTCATGTATGGGAACAATCGAAAACATAAAAAATAAGAAAGTGAAACTAAATTTTTTATATATGTATATATTCATATAAATATTTTTTACTTTATCAATTATTTTTGCAGATACACATTGAAATATATATAAATATTTTTTACTTTATCAATTATTTTTGCAGATACACATTGAAATATCAAAAAGTTTTTGGTCGAACATTTTTTAAGAGGAATTTATTAAAGACAACGATGTTTTTCTAGAGTGAGAGGCAAAACAAAGAATTGAAATATCTAACCTGCTTATTTATACAAATAGTGCACATCAAATGATCAATATGACAGAGCGACGACAGAACCTCTACCAACGACATCAACAAAATCATCAATTTCAAGATTTGTGCGAGTGACACAGTTAAAAGTCCATCACCAACGTGATTTAACAATCGAAGGCAAACTTGACATGGATTAATTTTTACGGTGGAACTATGTATGTACATGGATTAATTTTACGAGGGAGCTATGTAAGCCCATATTACGGATCGATTATTTTGGAATCTATTATAAGTTGCGCAATAGATATCGGTGGTGGTTGTTAAGAAAATTTATGAACTTTTAATTTATGAATTAGACTATATAACTATATCAAATAAACCTTTTTTCGTTATTAGAATCGCATATGTACCCTTGATCAAATATTTTTTGTGCTCTTTTTTTGGCTTTTAAATAAACCTTATAGATACCATCAAAGATATTTTCAATTCGCCCTATTTTCCTAGTTGATGATGCCATTGAGTGGCCAACAACAGAAAAAAGGAAAAAGGGACAAACACCAATATTGCACACCAACCTGCTTATTTTATAGAAATATTGCACATCAGATGGTATGATTGAGCGACAACAGAACTTCTGCCGGCAACATATAATCCAATCAATTATTGTTTTATTGTCTTACCAAATTAGCATTAACATTAATCAAATTCAAATCTCCAAAAGAATTTTACTAGTCGTCGCTTGTCATTAACTTAATTATATACTGTAGTTCTTTGTTTACAGAACATTTAATCGCGTTCTATTCTGTTGTTGATTCTAGAAGTTCATGAGCCAGATCTATTCCATTCAGATTCCTCAACAAAATCATTAATTTGAAGATTTGTGCGAGTGACGCAGCTAAAAGTCCATCGCCAAAATAATTTTAACAGTCAATGGCAAACTTGACATGGATCAATTTTACGATGGAACTATGTATGCACATATTACGGGTCGATTATTTTGGAATCTATTATAGGTTGCACAATAGATATCGGTGGTGGTTGTTAAGAAAATTTATGAATTCTTGTATAACAATATCAAATACGGATGATGCTATGGTGTCTCCGGTCATTTTGGGGACACCGTAATTTTTAGCATAACTTTACCATTAGGAGCATAACTAAAATCAATTACAAGCATAACAGAACCCAAATAAGGTATAACCAAGGAATATCCAAAAAACCAACCAAGGCGTAACTAAACCCAATCAAGACATAACAAATAAGTTATGCCTTGCTGTGGTTTTGGTTATGCCTTTCTATGATTCTGTTATGCTTGTAATTATTTTTGGTTATACTCATAATGGTTTTGTTATACCAAAAGTTACAGTGTCCCCAAAATAACCGGGGCCACGGAAGTCATTCCCATCAAGTACACCTTTTCCCTTTATTAGAATCACAGACGTGCCCTTGATTAAATATTTTTTTTGGCTTTCAAAAAAAACATATACTACATAACATCAAAAATATTTTGTCAGGGAGAAACAATGTTCTAAAAGCAGCTAAGCGCTAGTCGAGTGGTCAACCACCTTCGAGCGATTATATATATTGCTTATATTAAAAAAAACATCAAAAATATTTTCAATTCACCCTATTTTCCTAGTTGAAGGTGCCATTGCCATTGCCATGAGTGGGCAACAACCTGGCCTGATTGCATTTAAGAAAAAAAGGGGGCAGACACCGATATCTTATCCCAATATTAAAAGAAATTTTGCCTTTTAGTTAGATCCCGAATCGGAAAAATTTAATAGACTTTTGTTTGCCTTTCACTAGTACCCTCTATTTCCCCACCCATCAAATCCAGATTGTAGAAGACTTTTAAATATACTTTCTTTTTTGTCATTTTGTTGGTTTCTTTTGTACTCATTTTCATGAAATTTCTTTTGTCATGATTTGGCAAATGCTATTAAAAGTTACAGCTGCATTTGCTATTATTGTAGATGGAGATCTCTTGTAGATGTCGTGTCTGGTTCTTAAGTTTGTGATCTGGTAGTTACAATATTAAATGGAAGGATTGAGGGAAATCTTTGGAGATAATTTTAGCATTTATTATTTTGTAAATTTCTTTCTTCTTTTTTTTTTTTAGAGAATAAAGAAAAGCAACATGGAAAATGTTTGACAGCTTTTTTTTGTGTTGGGTCTTGTTCTATGTTGGGTCTTTTCGTTTTGTTTTTGATCTTGTAGTGGATGCTGAGTGAATATGGCTGTTATATATATATATATATATATATATATATATATATATATAGAGAGAGAGAGAGAGAGAGAGAGAGAGAGAGTGTCCCCTTTCTATGAGGGCGTTCTCATTTTAAATAAAATACTGAAATCCCCTTTTCCGCTCAAATTTTTCTATAATCTGAGTCGCTTAATGTGTTCAGAACATGATTTTAAGGGTATTCAGAAGAAATCAGCAAAAAAAAAAAAAACCGGGAAGGGCTTGATGGGAACAGTTTTTATTTGAACCATTAAAATGCAAACAAAAACTGCTCTGATGAAGCCCTTTCCGGTAATTATTTTTATTAATTTCTTGCGAGTACCTTTAAAATCACGTTCTGAACACATTGAGCAGCTCGGATCATCGAAATTTGATTGAAAAAGGGGATGTCTGCTTTTTATTTAAAACGAGGACGCTCTTATAGAAAGAGGACTCATATATATATATAATTTTTATTGTTGGTTGAAAAAGTAATTATTCCAACCTTCTAAGTTTAAGTAGATTCCGTGAAGACCAATCACGTATGTGTTCTTATCGCCACAACAATGATATTCATAGTCGGGCTAGCAATTACCTCCGTCGACTTCCTCTCCCCTTCATCCATCATTTCCGACAACTCTGTCCCCTAGTTCCCGTGCATCAAACCGCTCCAACAAACCTCACCTTTCGACACCCAATTCCCTCCTAACGATCAATCTTCCTCTATTGCACCTCCGCTCATTCTTTCAACAAAAAATAAGATATCCGCTTATTCTTTCAATAAAAGTAAGATTGCATCTCCGGTCCTCTGCCCATTCTTTTTCAACAAAAATAAAGTAAACATATTCGTGATAGGTTTTTTATTCGTTACAAACAAATATACGATACAATTTACCTATTTCTGTGGAGTAGGAGTAGAAAATTTAAGAATCAAAACAATATGACATGCCAAAAAGATCTTCAAGTACATTCATTTCTCTCTCTCTCTCTCTAGACTCAACCTCCCACTCACAATCTTATTACAAAGTCAACTTTTAAACAAACAGTGGCTAAAGGTGCCGCAGAAACTCTAGGATCACCGCACACACCTATCGCACAGCTAATGGGGCTTATTCTGAGCTTCGCAGAAATACAAAAAAAATGTTTTTTTATTAAATTCCTGTAAAAAATTATTTTAAAATTTATAGGACTCATAATGGACTTCACTAGTAGTGCGGTGGAATTATGTGGTGTTCCTAGACTCTTTTTTTTTTCTCCATAATTTATACATCAACTGAGTTTAATGGATGGTTAATATGTTAGTTAACGAGAGTTCCGATACTATTCATACTTGAACCCCAAACTTGGCCCTCGTGAAATTCAAACACTAATACCACTAAATAGACACATGAACAAATCAACCTCAACTAAACTTGACTTATGGGTCCTAGACTTTGTGTAGTTCCCAAAATGTGCGAAGACAAGGATATACACGTCCCACCAAACAAAACATAAATACAATTTTTCCCCCACCACTTTCTATATAGCTTCCTAATGGTCCTATACCGCGTCTTCACTCGGAAACCACGAACTAGTTTTTTTTGACTCAGCAGCCCATTGAACAAACGACCCCGCTCGTGTCATAAAAAATTTTAAACGTGTGGACGGCGATTGTATTTTCTTCTCCAAATTCATCATTATTTTTTGTACCAAACGCCTTTTTCGATCTCTTTATTCCCTGTGGCTGTGGGGTATATATAAACCCCTCTCGTTTATTGGATCATCAAACATATTCCCCACTCTCCCTCCCTTCTTCAGCTTCACCTTCTCTCTTCCTACAGAACACCACCACACCTAATTTTCGAGAGAAAGGAGAGAGAATTCTAGAGATAGGAAAGCGAATTTGAGATGGAACTGGGTAGAGAAATCATGGGTTCTGGTTTAATTGAGAGATCAACGTTTCTGGGTTCATCAAAAGTCCATACATTTTATCAGAAAACAAACCAGTTTTTCTGGGTTAACTCGGTTTTGCAGAAAAGAAGGGTGGGATTGAGGAGGAAAGCCGTGGGGGTAAAGCCGGTGGTGGCGGCGATAAGTGAGAATTTGGTGAGAGCGGTGGTGCCGGAAAAAGCTGTGAAGTACAAGGTCAGAGGGGTGGTGACTGTGAGGAATAAGAACAAGGAAGATTTGACAGAGACACTGTTTAAGCATTTTGATGCTTTTACTGATAAGATTGGAAGGAATGTGGTGTTGGAGCTTGTTAGCACTGAAATTGATCCAAGTATGTCTTCTATCACTTCCAAAATCTTCCTAATTTTTTGCCAATTAATAATAAAGAGTTTTTTTTTTCCCCCAAAATAAAATTGAGTTTTTATCTTATCATTTTGGATGCTATTACTGATAAGATTGGAAGGAGTGTAGTGTTAGGCTGAAATTGTTCAAAGTACGTCTTTTTTTATCACTTCTGGGTATCTTCAAAATCTCTTGTCTGAATTTCTGCTCCAATCAACTTGAGCCTTGTTATTAAAAATAGTTAAATCTTACCAAATTTCCACTTTCCCTTAGCCGCCTCCTACTATTTTTGTATTAAAAAAATGTAATATCTTTTTTCCTTTCCAATTGTGATCCAACCTCTGAGTTTTTTGCTTTCTTTCCATTTTGGCCTTTGGTTTGTTAAAGCATCTCTCTTCCCAAACTAGCCATTGAGGAAAGTTTCCAAGTTTTCTTATCGATTTTCGGGTTTTCCTTTCCAATTCTGATCCCAACCAATCAAGTTTTCACGTGGGTTTCCAATCCTCCTATGTTTTTCCAAATTCTGCATTCTGGGCTTCCTTGAAACTACAAGGATTTTTACCTTATTTTAGAAGTTAGAACTAACTAGTCTTTTTGAGGAAATTCCCTTTTCAATTCTGATCAAATTAATCGACCATTTTTTACATGGGTGAAAATTTACTGGATTGGTTATTAACATTATTTTTCCTTTTGGATGCAGAAACCAAAGCTCCAAAGAAAAGCAACCAAGCAGTGCTAAAGGACTGGTCAGAGAAATCAAACCTCAAAACAGAGAGGGTAAATTACATAACCGAGTTCACAGTGGACTCCAATTTTGGAAACCCAGGTGCAATCACAGTTACAAACAAGCACCAGAAGGAGTTCTTTTTGGAAAGCATTACCATTGAAGGATTCGCAAGCGGTCCAGTGCATTTCCCCTGCAATTCGTGGGTCCAGTCTAGCAAAGATCACCCTGCAAAGAGGATATTCTTCTCAAATCAGGTAAACAAAAAGAAAAAGAGAACAAAACTTTGCCTTAATTTATTGGGACCTTTTGATTTTTATTGTTGTTTTTTCAACATTCAAGACTTCCCCGGCTGCACCGGCAGTGGATAAAGTTCTTTATTATTAGTATTAAACTAAGACTTTTTCTATTCTTTGGCAAATTCTAAGGTCAACATCCTATGTTTTCTAGCATTGAATTTTGACTATTTAAAGGTAAAGCTTTAGTTGACTATTTCTTGGTAACCCATCTTGAATTTTCCACCTTTTTGTTAGGTAGTCATTTTTTTCTCATTTTTGTTAGGTAGCCAATATTCTCTCTCAACCTCGCGCGCGTAGATACACAAACATAAAGTTTCACTTTAGTTGATTCATGGGCCTCTTTCACAAAAAATAATCATGGTGTACTTGGGCACGGATTTTCTTAGTAGGGAAAATAATATATTGAAATGCTTATATTTGAACAGCCATATCTGCCAAGTGAGACGCCATCAGGATTGAGAGCATTGAGAGAGCAGGAGCTGAAAGATTTGAGGGGTGATGGGCAAGGAGTCAGGAAATTATCTGACCGGGTGTATGATTTCGATGTGTACAACGATTTGGGAAATCCCGACAAGGGGGTAGATCTTGCTCGCCCGGCTCTTGGAGGTCAAAAGATCCCTTACCCTAGGCGGTGTCGCACCGGACGTCTCCCAACCGATACAGGTCAGTCAGCTATACAAGCAGAATTTTCACACAGAGTAATGTTAGCATAATGGGATCATTGTTTGCATAATGTTGTTTTCGTACAATGTTTAATGACTAAATTGCCCTTTACTTGATTGTTGTTGCAGATATGCATGCAGAGAGCCGTGTGGAGAAGCCACTGCCAATGTACGTACCTAGAGACGAGCAGTTTGAGGAGTCAAAAATGAATTCATTCTCCAATGGAAGGTTAAAGGGCACTCTTCATAACTTGTTACCCTCCATAATGGCTAACATCTCGGCGAACAACCACGATTTCAAGGGGTTTTCGGACATTGATAGCCTTTACAGTGAAGGTCTCCTCCTCAAACTAGGGCTTGAAGATGACTTGTTGAAGAAATTGCCATTGCCTAAGGTGGTTGGCAAGATCCAACAGTCCAGCCAAGGCGACCTTCTCAAATATAAAACCCCCAAGATACTTTCCAGTAAGCACTCTTTTGATGGTTCTACTTTAAACAGAAAAATTATTCGGCTAACAAATTTCGATAACACTAAAATTCATGTCGTTCTTAAAGTCAAAATAATACTACAACGAACGATGATTGTTAGAGTTTTTGGAACGTTTTCTAGTGTAAAAAAAAATCTGATTTCATTTGTAAGTTTAATTTTGGTTACTAACAGATGAATATATGCTTTCCACAGAGGATAGATTTGCATGGCTGAGAGATGATGAATTTGGGCGACAAGCAATAGCAGGGGTTAACCCTGTTACCATAGAGAGGCTTGAGGTATTCCCACCAGTGAGCAAACTTGATCCACAAATCTACGGTCCACAAGAATCCGCACTCAAGGAAGAACACATTCTGGGCCATCTCAATGGCATGACTGTTCAACAGGTACTTACTCATGGCTATGTTTAGTCATACCCAAATTTTTGTATACTGGTGTTTTTAGCCCTTGAATCACGTTTTAAAGTCCTCGTCTCTCAAGATTTGAACATGATCCAAGGGCTAAAAACGCACAGGAATACCAGTACAACAACGAAATGGTGAGGACTTGAGGCCCCGTTAATGTCTTGAGTTCTGAAATTTCTTTCATCTTGCAGGCGCTGGATGAATATAAGCTATACATAGTGGACTACCATGACATTTACCTTCCATTTATCGATCGCATAAATTCCCTGGACGGCCGCAAAGCTTATGCGACTCGCACAGTCTTTTTCTTGAGCCCATTAGGCACTCTTAAGCCCGTAGCAATCGAGCTTAGCCTGCCACTAGCCGGGCCCACTTCCCGTTCGAAGCGCGTCGTCACACCCCCTGTCGATGCCACCACCAGCTGGATATGGCAGCTTGCCAAAGCCCACGTCTGCTCCAATGACGCCGGCGTTCACCAGCTCGTCAACCACTGGTAAGCAGATTAATAGGAGTATATATATATATATATATATATATATATATATATATATATATATATATATATATATATATATATATATATCTCTTCACTATCAGTCTATTGTAAACGACCCTTCATAGGTGAACACATTTGCTAAATTGCCTTTCATTGTCAGGTTGCGAACCCATGCAACAATGGAACCGTTCATCTTGGCGGCACACAGGCAATTGAGTGCGATGCACCCCATATTTAAGCTTCTGGACCCGCACATGAGATACACGCTGGAGATCAACGCTCTGGCCCGCCAAAACCTGATTAACGCCGACGGTGTCATTGAGGCTTGCTTCACTCCCGGCCGCTACTGCATGGAGATGAGCGCCGCTGCTTACAAGGATTTCTGGCGCTTTGATCTGGAGGGCCTGCCTGCTGATCTCATCAGAAGGTATCATCACCATTTCCTCAATTTATCTCTCCTAATTATGGAAAAGTAGAAATACTGTTTATAATTAGTATTGCAAAACCAAACTAATAACTAACGAACGTTTTTATCTTGATGATTCAGGGGCATTGCAGTACCGGACCCAAGCCAACCACATGGACTAAAGCTCCTAATCAAGGACTACCCATACGCATCGGACGGCCTAATGATCTGGTCCGCGATCGAGAACTGGGTCCAAACCAACGTGACCCGTTACTACCCAGACTCGGCCCAAGTCTGCAACGACAAAGAGCTCCAAGCCTGGTACGCTGAGTCCATCAACGTGGGCCACGCCGAACTCCGCCACGAGGCCTGGTGGCCCACACTTGCCACGCCCGATGATCTCACCTCCATTCTAACCACCATCATCTGGCTCGGTTCCGCCCAACATGCCGCCCTCAACTTCGGTCAGTACCCGTACGGCGGATACGTGCCCAATCGGCCTCCTCTAATGCGCCGATTAATTCCCGAAGAAGGTGATGCAGAATACAAAAGTTTCGTGGCGGACCCACAGAAGTACTTTCTCTTGTCATTGCCGAGTTTATTGCAAGCGACCAAGTACATGGCAGTGGTGGACACGCTGTCGACTCACGCGCCCGATGAGGAATACATCGGGGAGAGGAATCACCCGTCCATCTGGACAGGTGATGCGGAGATGGTGGAAGGGTTTTTTCGGGTTCTCGGCGGAGATCGGACGGGTGGAGAAAGAGATTGAGAAAAGGAACAGTGATCCGACGCTGAGGAATAGGTGTGGGGCCGGGGTTTTACCGTATGAGCTACTTGCGCCTAGTTCGGAGCCCGGGGTTACTTGTAGAGGTGTGCCCAATAGTGTGTCAATTTGAGGCCGGCCCATTAGTAGTTGGGTCGTATGTATTTTATAGTATATATATATATATATAGTGGTTTTAACTCTAGAGAGTCTCTAGTCTAGAGTTGTTAAAGCGTAATAATAGCTTAATTAATGTAAATCAGGGATGCAGAATTGGGAACTCCAATTAGAGTTGTATATCCATGCATAGAACTACTAGAAATATGGTGGGTCTATTGACTCGACTAAATTAAATTTCAATAAAGCTACTCTTTTCATGCTTGCATTTTGGGTGATTATTTAAAACTAACTCAGCAGCACTTTCGTGATTACTATATGATTCTTTGTCTTCAAAACGGCCATTTGGTATCCGATTCGTGTTAGTCTTGTTAAAAGTTGATTTAGAATTGAAGTAATAATAATGCATAGTATAAATTTGAATACAATTCTCACTATTGTTCAGTTTTTAACAATACTATCTTACAAACAAACATACATGCTTATCTTTGTTCCGCAAATTAATAGCTTGTAATCGTATTGATAGAGTATGTTGGACACAAATCCTCAAATTATTTTTAAACATATTAGGGAGAGATGGAGTTGATAAACGAACTAATAAATTACTCTAGTTCGTTTTCGTGTTTGTGTTCATGTTCATGTTGAATTTGTTAAATGCTTGTTCAAGAACGATTTCAATTCGTAACATAAATCCAATTGAGGTTTTGAACTAGTATTTTAAGCTCGTTAAAGCTTGATGTCAGACTTGAACAATGTAACGTCAACCCTAATTTCCAAAATCGATTTTATAAATGAATTGTGCTTACATTGAAAACTTTTATTAACTGACTGTTTGTGCAAATTTGTGTGCATGGATGAATGTATGTGAATTTGTTATCCCATTTTTCAACAGGAGAGAGAGAGAGAGAGAGTGTGTGTGTGTGTGTCTCATCATGATCTTCATTATCCAGAGAGAGAGAGAGAGTGTGTGTGTGTGTGAGTGTGTGTGTCTCATCATGATCTCCATTATCCTTATCTCCATTATCATCATCATCAACCCTCCCCTCCCTCATTTCTTCTTCTGCCAGAGAGAGAACGAAGGAGAGGAAAAAGGAAAATAACCCAGTACCACCACCACCACGCGGGAGCTACATAGCCGTCGCCATCAGGGGCGGAGACACATGGGTACAAGGGAGGGCGGCCAATCCCACTAGCTGTCAAATTTTCGTAGGGATAGTTATAATTTTTTTACCAATTTGACCCCAAATTTTCATAGGAATAGGTATAATTTAGCTATTTTTACCTCACAAAAAATCTCTAAATTACCCCAACTTGTTTTAAGTGCATAGAAATCTCAAGCGTTCTCTTCTTTTCGAGAGTTAATAGTGCTAGAAATGAGACTATCATGTATTATTTTTCAAATATAACAAGTCTTTTGGGACCAATTATGATGCAAAAACGAATTTTTTATTTTTTTAGTCAAATGGAATTTCATGCATTAAATAAAAACGAACATAAACGGCATACAAAGATCATAGGACGACAAAAAGGCTACAAAGCCATACACCTAAGTCCTGAGATGGCCAACACCCATGACGTCCGCCAGGGCGAATTTCCTAGTTGCAAAAGGAATGGAGCTAGTTACAATCAAATTATCTTTTTGTTGCACGCCAAATATAGCAAGACAAACAGTAGTTTGATTTGCTTGTCGGTAAATGTGGGTTATAATTGAATTTATTCCACCAACAAGTCTTCTCACTTCTTCAATAATGTGGCGTTGCGGGTGATCAGGCGAAGGCCCCTCATTGCAAAAGTTTATTGCAATACTTAGTCGGATTCTAGGATGACACTTGATATTCCTTTCTCAAAAATGACAGTGAGTCCTCTGTAAATAGCTCATATTTCAATTTCCAAGCTGCTGGTGTCAGTTGCTTTCATATAGAAGCCTAGAACCCACTTCCCAGAGCTGTCTCTAAGAACTCCTCCATAGCCAGCCATGTTGGACGATTCATAAAAGCAACCATTCGTGTTCAACTTTAGCTTTACTGGAGATGGTAAAACCGAAAAAATCAGAACTCCTTGCCGCGTATCATTAGTTTATGGAGCCTTAAAAGCAGTAAAAATTTCCTTAGCGTAGATATTGACATTTCTTAGACACACGGTTGAAATTGTTTCCGGTGCATATCGATCTTATAATTAACCTTTTAATTTAGTTATTTTTGGACTTGTGCATAAAAAAAAATATATTGCATATGAATCTAATTTTTAACTCTACTAACCAAAATTCCTAGCTCCGCCCCCTGGCCGCCATCTCCTCCATTATAAACCTTTGTTTCACTCCGTTACGCCTCGAAATTCCAAGAGAAAGAGAGAGAGAGAAAGTAAAACCCCTTTACTCCCTTTATTATGTCTATATCTATTCATGTATCTATTATCTTCTATATACTATAGAAATGTAGTTGAACCCAAAAACTTCTCAATTTTTTATTCTAAATTTTTAAAATTTTGAGTTTTAAAAAAAAAAATGAGAGAGAGACGAGGGGAACGTGTGAGAGAGGAGAGGGAGAGACTTAGGAAAATTATTCTATGCCCCTGCAAGGTAGGTACCGTCACGTGGTACTATAAATTCATTTTTATTACACATATGTCTTCCAGTGCATAAAATGAGGACAATGCTAGTGTGTATCAAACACAGGACCGAAAAAATATTAAACTATATTTTTTATCACTAGCGTTGTACCTATTTGACACACACTATATTTTTTTACCACTAGACATTATTCTTGTTTGATACACAAAATAAATAAAAAATCAATGTTATTTTTTATTCCATGGATTGAACGGATACAAACGCTGGTGTTTCAATGATGGACTAGTATCGGTGAGTTATGAGTAATATTTTTGCATGGCCGCGAACTTTTGTGTCACTGCAATTTGTGTTAATTACAGATGTGCCCATCCATATTCTGTTATCACCACTTGATCCTTAAATTTTGGAATGTTATGTTGTGACCTACTATTATATGATTAATTGCCAAGCTACCCTGGAAAAATTCATAACGACCCATATACCCTTCCTCGCTCTAAACCCCTCTTCGACCTCCGTAGATTACAGAGGTTGCAATCTGGGTTTCAAATCAATGATGATACCTTCAAGAAACATTCTCAGAATTCCGTTAAGGTTAACGGCTGCAGCCGTGGTCCAGTGCCTCAAACCCAACGAGACACCCTCAATTTCCCGCCATCTCCCTCCGCTAATTTCTCGCGTTCAACGATTCTCGGCAGATTCGGCGGCCACCGAATCACCGCGGCCAACTCGGTGCTCCGAGTTGACCCGGGTGGCTACGCTTGTCGACGGCTGCGACTACCAGCACTGGCTCGTGGTTGTGGAGCCTCCAGAGGGATATCCAGAACGAAGCCAAATTGTGGACCATTTTATCACAACCCTTGCATTGGCGTTGGGAAGGTACCATTTTCCAATTGAAAAACTGGATATTCCATTTTATTTTTTTTTATGTGTGTCTATTTTCTTTCATGGGTTTTGGGTTTTGCAACTAATTGTCACAGAATTGAACTTGATTTTTTTCACCATTTGGATTAGTTGAAGTAAAGTAAACTTGGGAAATTTTCTTTTAAGAGTGATTGCTTCAAATGGAGCACTCTAAGGGCAAATTCAGATTCTAGTATAAAATGGAGGAAATTTGATTAATGTCAAGTGATAAATATCAAAAGCCACAAAGTAATATTGGAAATTTTGAGTGCAGAAAAGAGTCTACCTTGAATTGGGTAACGGAAACGAGTTAACATTAATGTTAGGGAAAATTTCATGTAGGCACCCGACCTTTCACACAAATTACACATAAGCACCTGATCTTTCTTAAATTTCATATAAACACCTGAACTTTCTAAAAATTCATCAATTCAACACCTGACCTTTATTAAATTTCATATAAACACCCGAACTTTCTAAAAACTCATCAATTTAACACCTGACCTTTATTAAATTTCATATAAACACCTGAGCTTTCTAAAAACTCATCAATTCAACATCTACCATCACCATTTCGTCTAAAACCAAACAGGAAAAAAAGTTAAATGCTCCAATTTTTTATTTGTTTGAACCAGTGCGAAGATCTTATTTTTCTGATCATTTTATTTTAAAGAATCATAATTAATTTTTTACTCTAAAGCTCTTGTTAGTCTGCCTTAAGAAAGTCATAGAATCAAATATCTCTTAGGGCTAACTAACGAAAGCCTTCGAGTCAAAAATTAATTATGATTTTTTAAGATAAAATGACCAGAGAAATAAGATTTTTGCACCGGTTTAAACAGATTGAAAATTAGAGCAATTAATTTTTTAACCATATTTTTTAATATATAAACGATCTATATATGGTTGAAAAATTAATTACTCTAATTTTCAATTCGTTTGAACCGATATGAAGATCTTATTTCTTTGATCATTTTATTTGGCTCTCGTTAGTTGACCCTAAGAAATATTTGATTCTACGACTTTCTTAGGGTTGACTAACGAGAGTTTTAGAGTCAAAAATTAATTATGATTTTTTAAGATAAAATAATCAGAAAAATAAGATCTTCACACCGGTTTAAACAGATTGAAAATTGGAGCACTTAATTTTTTTAACCATATATTTTAATATATAAATGATCTATACATGGTTGAAAAATTAATTACTCTAATTTTCAATCCGTTTAAACCAGTGCGAAGATCTTATTTTTCTGATCATTTTATTCTAAAGAATCATAATTAATTTTTCATTCTAAGGCTTTCGTTAGTTATCCCTAAGAGATATTTGATTATACGTCTTTCTTAATGCTAACTAATGAGAGCTTTAGAGTCAAAAATTAATTATGATTCTTTAGGATAAAATAATCAGAAAAATAAGATCTTAGCACTGTTTTAAACAAATAAAAAATCGAAGCACTTAATTTTTTTTCCGTTTGGTTTTAGACGAAATGGTGATGGCATATGTTGAATTGATGAGTTTTTAGAAAGCTCAGGTGTTTATATGAAATTTAATAAAGGTCAGGTGTTAAATTGATGAGTCTTTAGAAAGTTCAGGTGTTTATATGAAATTGAGGTAAGGTGTTGAATTGATGAGTTTTTAGAAAGTTCAGGTGTTTATATGAAATTTAAGAAAGGTCAGGTGTTTATGTGTAATTTGTGTGAAAGGTCGGGTGCCTACGTGAAATTTTCCCTTAATGTTAATATGAGCTTTACTAGTAGGGAATGATTTGGGAGGTTTTAAGTCAAAATAAAGTTGGGAGTCTAGTTTACGCATGTACAGTAATCTCGGGTCCTGAAATAACAATCAAGTAAACAGGACTCTAGAATCTTTTGCTGGGATGGGAGCTGAGCATGCATGCTTGAGATGGTAAGCCCTTAGTTGCTGCTTTGCTCCACTCGACCAACCCCTTGAAGTTTGTTGGAGTCTTAAGATTTGGTGGGTGGTAATGGCCTAATGGCTATGGCAGCTCAACTGGGCTGTATAGGCTTTAGTAATTGCGGATTTCAGTTTTCAAGCAAAATTTGACGACGTAGTTATCCACATGTGGCTTTCTTACATGGAGAAGCTCTGGCCCCTTTTCTTAATTTTTTGCAGTGAAGAGGAAGCAAAGAGATCAATATACTCAGTTTCTACCAAATATTACTATGCATTTGGTTGCAAAGTCTCCGAAAATTTGATTCACAAGGTCAAATGTAAAGTTGAAACTTCCAAGAGTCTCTTTCATTTTGATACCCAATTCTTTTTCAGCATGCTTCCTGTGATTGATATGCTAGTTTTCCATTTGCAGCCTTATCCAATGTGAGATGGGTTCTTCCGGACTCTTATTTTTGTCATTTGGAAAATGACTATGGAGGTATTGTCTTTTGCTTTGTGCTCATCTTCATCACACTTCTTCGGAATGTAAATTTGAAGTATGACATGAGAATAATAGATTTTGCTCTAGTGAATATGTTGCATGCACTTTCTTTTTTTTGAGCAGATAGCCGGTTATTAATGGTTATTGAAATTAGAAGTTCACAGAAGATATACTTTCTTAGTTTGAGGATAATTTACTAAGAAATAAAGGACATTGGAATTAGAAGATCTTCATGAATTCTGGACTTTACCAACTAGGAGTAGAAGGAGTAACACGAGATCGAATAAATTACAATGGGAACAGATGCATGGTTTCTATGACTTAAACTCAGCCAGGCAAATTGACAGAATAAGTTTTGCTGGAACAAAGAAAATTGTGTCCTATTGAAGTTCCTCTTCTTCCACTTAAATCTCTTGAAATCATTGATTCTCAGGTCTCAACCCCTTGATTATGTATCTTGTTTTCAGTTGTTTGGCATTGCTATCATTTTGTTAAGCCTGGTTCAGAAGACAAGGCTTCTGGTCATTGTCCGTGCAACTTTGGACTGTTGAATAAGTTTTAAGCCAATCTTGTGATTTATTGAAAAACTTCTTTATTTGTCTTGCAGGAGAACCATTTGTTGAAGGTGAGGTAGTTCTGTATGATGAGAAGTACCATGCAGACTGGTTACGAGATAAAACAGATGATAAATATCAAAGCACAACTCGCTCAAGGAAATCCAGGAGAAAAGAAAGGAAAAGGATGCATGGAGTACAAACTTTGGAATGTACTAGAAGTTAACCTCCATGAGGCAGAAGATGTGACAGTTAACCTCCATGAGGCAGAAGATGTGACCCAAACCTGAAATCTGAATGATCGGGAATTCCTTTCCAATCCTATATATCAACAAATGGGGACACCGGGAGGGAAGAGATAAAGCACCCCTCTTGCTCTTTTTTTTTTTTTTTGATAAGTAAGCCCCCCCCCCCCCCCCCCCCCCCCCCCCCCCCTCACTCTTGTATCCAGTAAAAAGCCTTCTGTACTTTATCCTTCACTCCAAAATGTATATCCTCCATTCTTTAGGATTTTTATCAATTTTAGGCTCACCTGGCTGTGGACAAAGAGAGTATACAGTCAGTCACCTTAGCATATAGGCAAGAAGTTTTCTCCTCCAGTCCAATCGAACAACATTACAAAGTTCTGTGAAAGAAAATTGGGTAAATCTGTTTAAGGTGCTTTCGTTAGCAAAGGGCATGGATTCTAATATTCTATTTATAGTTGGAGGACACGTAGCTCTAGAAGAAGAGCTACTGATGTGCTTTCTACCAAGATAATGGGAAACCTTATGCTAGGAGAACGGAATCGCGAGATTGGTTGCTGAAGTATACGAACCACTTGGAAATGTTCGTGACTCATTAGGGTGTATCTATGATGTTTGGCAACAAAGCTTCATTTGCTTACTGTAGCAAATTCGAAAGCAAAGCGTTTGACGTGTAAAACCGCATTGAAGTGTTTATGACTCATAGGGTGTATGAGTGTATCCATGATGTTTGGCAACAAAGCTGCATTTTGCTTGCTGTAGCGAGTTTAAAACAGAAGTGTTTGAGGTGTAGTACCACACTTCAAGAATGTACTCGAAACAGTATTGATGGAATGCCATAGTTGTACGACGAAAGGTTCTTCCCTTGTTTTGATGATTTGATCTATATATGACTGGTAAACATTCTACATGTGACTAGTATAGATTTCTTTTGTGTTGTCGTTAATTGATCCTTGTCGGATTATGACACATGAAATGTACTTTTATTGCTTAGATATTTTGACTATTGAGTTTCGTTACGGTACAATGCAATGGAAATCAGTGCACGACCAATGACAAGCAATAGCGGTAATTCCTCTCCTTTTTGGATTAAACAGAGACTTCCATTCATCATCGGTCTGCAGATCAAGAATAAATTTCCCTGAATAACGATAATGTATGGGGTGAGGCGGTATGCCTTGACTTGTTTGTGTTAATTCTCGACTCTTTTCATTGGTTTAGGTCAATGTACTTGTTTATTTCCGTTTCATATCCATTTAACATTGAGAAAACTATTCGAGCAATACCATCGCCGAGAGAGAGAAAAAAACTTTGAGAAAACCAATTCATTTTATTTTAATCGCCAGAAAACCAAAGTCATTAAATCTTCATTTCAGGAAGAAAACAGTCAATAAACTTTACTGAAATTTTTTAATTACTTGTTTTGGCTATTGGCTAGTAGCCTAGTATTCAATTGCATAGCATAAAGATCAGAAATAAATGAGAAATCCCATTTTGATTTACCAGCATGTAAATAAATTAAAATGTTCTTACAAGCAAGAACGGTCCTGTAGAACATCAAAACTTCAAAGTTTCAAAACTCAACCCTTACTAGAACCGGTTTAACAAAAGCCATATATATATATATATATATATATATATATATATATATATATATATATATATATATATATATATATATATCTCTTTTTTTCTTTTTTTTCCCCCTTTCATTCCCTTGGTTCCAAAAACCTAGACCCCGTAGCATCCATTTGATGTTACAGGCCATATATCCGTCAAACACCTAATGAAATGGAAAATAACTTAGATGTGAAACTGGGAAACTTGGGAAGAGGAAGGAGAAGCACAAGTCTACAAATAAACAGGGAAAATACCAAACATGATATACACAACAAACTATTGCTGAATGATTTAATCGGCACCCAAAAACCTAACAGACATTTCCAACATTTCACGTCAAAGAAACCGCTTCCGGAAATATGAACCTGTTGAATGGTATGAATAAACAAAACAAGTTACTCAGAGGGAAGACACAACATGCCGCGATATATGATCTCACTTTTAATGAACGGTAAATAGAGTGTACATGCATACCTTGATATCCACGGAATGACCACAGGAATGTTATATACACACAACGAAAGGACCCTGAAACATCCACAGATGTAACGGAAACCATAAGAATTATTCTCCAACAAGATTATGATGTCAAACAGAAGATGCAAATAACAAGTATTGGCACCTCTGGTGAACAAAATTTTGATTGCCACTACTGGCTGGAGTACGAGGACACGAAGCACTGAGCAACATCATAAATACTCAAGACTTTCATATTGTGGTTATGCTATCTGAAAACATGGCTTCCATTTTGTTGGTGTCTCAAAGTTTCAACGAGTGACCGGTAAAACAATTTTAGTGCCTCCATATCATTACCCTGGCAAAAAGTAAACATCAGACACAAACAAGAAAGATAGTTACCATGATGTTGTTAAAGAAGCTAATTTTGGCATTGTGTCGAGATTTGTGGGGGGGGTGTGTGTGTGTGTGGTCTTCCTCCTCTCTCCTACAAATCATACTTGAGAAAAAGAAAGGGGAAACTGGGAGGGCCTGCCAAAAGTCATGGTCCAAGCATTAAAGCAATGCCAGATCAATGTTGCCAGAAAATAGTGCCACTTTCCTTGACGTCAAAATTGATGGTACATTTTTGGTCCTTGATTATCCTTTTCCTCTCCAAAGTTCATCTCCAACTACAGCAAGGATCCCCATATTTGAACATGAAGCTATTTGAACTATCACGTTTGTTCTTGAAATAGTACAAGAGGTTAATCATATTCATTTGATTAAATTGTGTGTTACGTGTTGGGGGACCGAAAGTTGTAAGTGAATTTTGGTTTAAGTTGTGACAAAGTTCACTAATAAGTTGGGATCGACAATGCAACCTAATGCAACCGAATGGCAAAACACCCACCTCCAAAGGATATGACTTCCCACCCTACGAGACTATAATCCTAACCCCATCCTGAAATCTAGCGTTGCCCAAGCAGTGTACATAGGTTACACCCCTTTAGGCATCTTTTGCGAAATTATTACTCCCTCCGTTCCAAATTGATAATTGCCTGACGAAAAGACATGTAATTTTCCGAGAAAAAAAATCACGTTCTTATTTTTCGAGTTTCTTTGCACCAAATTATAGATCTTGATTAGTCCTGTAATTTGGTGCAAAAATTCAAAAAATTATGAACAGAATTACTTGATTTTTTTATCGGAAAATTGCAAGTCTTTTTGTAAGGGGCTATCAAAATGGGACAAAGGGGGTAGGAAATCAAAAGCAGAAGACAGTGTTTCGTTTCAAAAGCATAATGATACCTGCAACTTTTGACAATATTGTGCTGCCAAGTCTTGGGAACAATATGCAGCTGGGAAACTTTTCGACACAAAATGAACCAGAAAATCATTTCCAAACTTCTCATACATGACCTTTTGGGCCAACACTATTTCTCCGAACAAAACAAGCTGCGACAGAAACCGAAAACAAAACAAAACAATTAGAAGAAGAAAAAAAATCTTAGCACCACAATATGGCCTAACACAGCGCACCTGTACAGGGACCGTTCATTTTATCACAACTACCATCTATACCCATAAAGACCAGTAACTTTGTTCTAACTAGTATGATAACAGCTTTCAACACTGGCAGGATAGGTGATCTTATGTCATTCTATGTATAGAGTGAAACGAGAATATCAAAGTCATGCAAGTTTGAGTTGAATGAAATTCAAGGATTTGTAAATTCGAAGTAGCATTTTTCATGAACTAGCGGGCGAAACTTTTTCCAGTCAGCGAAAAGATAACTTACAGTATGTGCATCACGGAACTCGAAGGACTTGTCAAGCACACTGTACAAACAACAATTTGTTGCAAAGGTCTCAATTACAAAGCTCTGGAAACCAGGAACCTGAAACATTTTAACCACTTCAGTAAATGAACAAATACTAACCCCAATAAACTTACTTGGAAATCTACTTTTCACAAGAAAAATTAGACTGAGGTGGGCATTAAGATATCTGGAAAGACGAAGGAGAGGGAGCAATTCCTTGAAACATTACCTTTTCTTCACCATATGGCTTGTTGCACCAGTCTTTAATTAGTCTAACAAATATCTGTACACAAGACTAAAAAAAAAAAAGTTAGATTCAATCCATGAGTAAATACAGTTTATCGGCCCAAAGTATTGGAAATCAAAGTGAAACGAAATCACGTCCTTAATGGACACATGTTGGACACACTGCCACACTCCTACATGCGGGTTTTGACATCTTATTGTGAACCTCTGCTAATTCATCTCAATTAAGAAACTTAATACATTATCGAGTTAAAAGGTAAGAACATTATCGATAATGAAATACAATCTGTTAAGTTAAAAGGAAGAATAGAAGGGTATATAATACATTATCACTAAAATGAGCTTGTCTAGCTATCTTCCACTTTGTGAAACAACACTTGTTATAGAATTTCATCACTTTCAGGCAGATACTGGTGTCAAAATTGTCCGTTTCCCACAGTAGATAAATTTATCACCGTGAAGTTCCAGCATGTATCATAGTGTTTCTGTCGTTGATAAGTATAGAGCATTATACACACCTTTCTTACAACCATGTCCTTGTGATTACAAGCAGCATACAATAGCATCTGCATCATTGGATCCAAGTAGTCTCTACTTTTGAGGGAGAGGAAAACTGAGGACAGATCATGTGTAGTAATCACATGAAGGAAAGTGTACAAGGTTTGTTGAAGCTCTTGCAATTCACGAATTTCCTTCAATAACAAGAAGCAATTAATCATGAGACAGATATAAGATAACAAACCATATTTCCATTCACCAGTAAGTCGGAAAGCAAATTAAATGCAACCTTCCTATCAGGCAGAATGAAAGCTAAAAGCAGAGCCCTAGTTTTGGGATCATCGCCGAGCTCAAATTCTGTATTAAAGCCATTTCAATGAATTCTCTGCGTGTTTGATGACAGATTTCATTTTTGGGGGATTCGTAATGAGATGGGATTTGGATTGGGATTGGTAATGAGGTGGAATTATTAATGAGGAGATGAATCTTTTATTCATGTTTGTTTTGGACAGGATTAGATTGTAAGATTGGTATTACCAATCCTTAGGTTGTTGCCAATACCAAACAAGAATTTAAAAGCCCCCATAGGACACACAATCTTATCCCAAACTCAAATCCTGCTGTCAAACAAGCCAAACCTATATTGAATATAGACATTTTAACTGGTAAGCTACACATTTGTACCCTTCAATCTCCTCCTGTTCCTATTTCTTTTCTAACAAGATTTAACTCCAAAACATGTAGCATGGTAATAAATGCAAAAATAACAAGCACAAATGAATGACCAACATGCCGTGCAACCAAGGACATCAGTAAAAAGTATGTAAGGTTTTAATCAGCACCAAAAGATACTATATTGCGGGCATCTGGCCAATTGCAATTACTCACCATTATAACTGCATGTTTCACAGGGTAGTACAACTATAGAACAATGGGGGATGCCACAAAAACTGTTTTCATGTCAACATAGACAGCAGATCATAGTCTCTAACAAATGAGAGCAGGCAGAAGTTACATTTGAGAAACTCTAGGATAGAAAGTCACACGCAGACATCACAAAGAGAAGGGTAAGACTGAAAACATGCACCGTGTACATCTTTCCAAGTGCTTAAAAGTTAAGGATGAAAACACCTGTATGCACCATCGCCTTACTATCATTCAAAAGCTCACATACCTCTGTATTGCTCCCAGGTCCAGAAGGAAATCCATTCCCCGGAATGATGTTAAATATCCTACTAGCAATTTTAGGATATAATTCCTCCAATATGTCATGGAGCGCAGTGTTGAATTTGCAGATTAGCTGATTGAGTAACACAAGGAAAGCCACCATCTTCTTTGGCTGCAAGAAAAAAAATGATGTAAATCAAACAGTTAGAGAAGTAAAGACATCACAAAAACACACTGGTGCAGACCAATGTGATCATACTCCCAAAAAAAGAAAGAGCAAAGCTGTCACATTTCAGTTAATATCAGTTAATACTTATAACACCCATTAAACATCAACCATTATTCTGAGACATGGGAAGGAAGGCTTCTCTTACGGCAACTATCAGCGACGAAAAATAAATCATAAATTCACAATCCAAGTACTGAGAGGGAAATCCCTTCAACAAAGCCACCCCGCCGATAAAAAGATTCCCCCCCCCCCCCCCCCCCCCCCCCCCATTATGGATTAAAAAAAAACAAACGGGAGCACGGTGGCTGGCATCGGTCCTAGATGGAGAAAATTTTCTGTACACGCAGCTAAATTTGAGTCAAACTACAGCAGAACATTTGTCTTCCAAAATATTTTCGTCACACAATCAAGGAGAAGTAAAATATATGCACCCGAGGCACAAGAAACGAGCAAGAAGTGGGTCTCTAAGCTAATAAAACATCATCCAGTAAAGAGATGATATGCTTCAATCGTAATGAACTGAGAAATGAGTTGACCTGATAATGGGAGGACAATCAGTCACTACAGGAGAGATAGTATAGGTATAGGCAAGGCAGAAAAAACAGGGGAAATGGTATTTTTTGCATTTCTGAAAAATGAAAAGGTTGTCAGGGGGAAAACAATTATGTTGCTCATTAGTGTAGAAGCAATGTGAAAAGCAAACAACATAGAGTTCAAATACAATATGCTTATACCTCACTTTCCACAAGCAATTGCCCCAATGTCTTGGGGAGATAAGGAAAGACGGATGTTCCTAAGGTGTCCACCATGCGATGAATAAACGATGTGACCTGATTTAACCAGAAAAAACAGATAAAGACAGAGAACGAAAAACAGTAAAAATCTGTAACCCGAGTACTGAAGTAGCTAGCAGCCTAGCAGTGGGTAACAGTGAAATCAATAAAACGTAAAACAAATTGCTCGATATCATACCTTACACCTCAAGGGCTCAACCTTTGGAAAGACAACCAGAATTTGGAGTAGGACATCCAATGTCTGAAGTAAGAGAGAACAAAAGCAACATCAGTGCAAGGACACATCACCATATAACTAACAATCTATACACTGTACATCACAGAAATGGTAACCGAAGACCACATAATACACCTTGTCATTGACTCATTGGAGAGAGAGCTTATAAGTTGATGTACAACGAAAGGGTGAAAGTAGTAAACAAATTGCAAAAACTAATCAACTGCAGAGTGTTATGTTCTCATCTGTAAGGCAATTGTTGCTCATAATTTGATAACACGACAAATGGGAGGAAATGGAAAACAATTAAATAAATAGATAGATCTTGGATACCAACCTGCTTAAACATGAGACCAATTGCAGGTCGACTACCAGTTACAAGACGCTCACTGAAGCCCTGAATTACACGGAATTTTAGAGAATCAAGGAGAAATTATGGAAACATGCAAATCAGGTTAAAATTGCAGGTAAGACTGAGAAATAACTTCCAAACATCACAAAGAAAAGTTTTCACCAAAATAAAATGAGCATCACGCCAGACTTCAAACATCAGAGCACCATTGGACAAGCTTGGCAACAACATAATTAAGTCACTTTTCCCGTTTTTACATCAATGACTAGTAGGTTTCCAGATAGATCAGAGAAATGTCTACATGAGCAGCGTCAAAAAACTTTACATCCAGAAGAAACAGACAAGTGCATGTGATGCAATATGCACATGCCATTATCTGAGAGAGTGAAGACAAGAACCTTGCTGAGGGCATTAATGGCCATGATTATTTGCTGAATAGTTGCAATCTTTGCAGGCGACTCTTCTGAATTCTGTATTTTGGCATTTAAAAGTGATGCTTCAACCTGTTAAAGTTTGACTTAGTTTACATCGGTCGAAAATAAGAAATAAGGACATCACAATTAAATCATTTCACAATAGGCCAGATGATCGTGGCTGAACACAAAATAGCATAATTGAAATTTACCTGCTGACAAAGAGGAGTAAGCAATGCAGAAAGGTATTCAATTTGCTTCTCCAGTGGTACATCTTCCATCCCAATTAATAAGCCAATTGCCTGCAAAGTGTGCACGGAAATTCTAGTCACATCCAAGTAGACTGAAACCAAATGACCGAGATTCCATTCCATATATACAGGGTAATCTTTACAAACTAACCAGTTACCTCAAAAATGTGACTACCATCTTCAGATGCAGATAGCTCTTTTGAAGTACACTCTATTGTAGTAAATTGAGCAACTGTATCCTGCAGACTCTGAAAATACATTAAAAGGGATAAGGGGGGAGAGAGAGAGAGAGAGAGAGAGAGAGAGAGAGAGAGAGAGAGCCAATAGATTTATACTTATTTGATACCTGTAAGATAGTCTCTACGAAAGGCACAAGCTTTGCTTTGAGCAACCTCACAGCCCTCATGAAAAGATAACTTGCCCTTCGACTGACATTGACATTTGGATGGCGTATTCCTCTTTCATCGAGAAAGGCAGCCAGGACCATAGGTACACATTCAGTATGCTCTTGAACGAACTTTATATATCTCGTTATTGTATCAAGATACACAAGTGCAACTAGCCTACTAGAATGGCAAGGAAACCTAGTTGACAAGAGCAATGGCACCAGCTCACTCAGATGACCACTTCCAGTTCTCCTCGCTTCGTCGCTTATCGACTCTCCATATGCATAAAAGAGGGATAGTGCAGCTTCTACCTCCTCAACGTTCCTATCGGCAGAAGATGCAACAGCACTATCTAATGAATTCCTGATAAAAACCTGAGTAACATCGGGTGCTACACGACCTACACTACGAAGCAGCACAAATAAATCCTTCCTAAACTCCACCATCCTATCCTCCTCTTCTCTCCCAATCTTATCCAGCTTATCAAGATTGTCACGATAAATAGGATCATACCGAATCTGAGAATGAATAACTTCCAATATTTGACCCACGTGAAGCAGCTGCTGCTCCCTCAGTGGAGAAAGACTCTTCATCGTGGCCACATAACCCGAAAGAAACTGCACTGTACTGAAAGTCGTGTCAATTTCACAGTTCTGCATGACGTAGAAAACAGAAGGCAAAACCTCATTTAAAAGCTCCATTGGAATGCCAACATCGTCCTCGGAATTCAAACGTTTGGAGCAATCCAGGACCTCGGTGGCATACCCAGTTAGCAATGCTGCTACTTTTGAAACCAACTCAGAATCACTATCCTTGTCTACTAAACCAAAAACCCTATTTATTTGAAGACTCTGCAAGAGCCTAATCTTGGGCTTTGGATCCATACGCTTGGAAACAACTGCCAGGACACATCCAACGGCAGCACCTCGGAGTTGATCGGGCAAACCATCGACCAAAATTAGCTCAAATAATAGTGGGATAAATGCATCATTCACTATTAATCCAATATCAACCCATGAAATGTATCTCCTCATAGAATCTAAAACACCGGAGCATAGATCCGGATCAGAATTCCTATACATTGACACAATGTCATACCATGCTCTGACAATCTGAGACACACATTGCTGCCTCATTGCATCCTTAACCCGTGAAGCAGCAGCCATTTCTTCGGCACTTCGGGGGTAGTCCAAACTAATCAATTCATCATCCAAAGCATTTAAAACCCGACAAAACATATCAATCACCGCCGCACCTTTGCTCAGGTGGGGTAGGTAATCAACAAACACCGATGGCCAAATTAACGGGTACTCAAAATAAATCAAAGTAACCAAAACCTGAGCAAGTTTGTTCTTGATATAAGCAGGAGCTGCAGGACCCTCCAAAACCCTAACAGAGTTGTTCTTATCATCGATACCCTCGAAACAAGCCATGGAAAACACAGAGCTCCTCACAAAAGACTTCTCTTCATGACTCATTGACGAATACCGAACGCGAAGCACTTCGTGTAGGGTTTGCAAGCACCAAAACTGGACTTGAACTATGTTACAAACACGCAAACGCTCGATACATATGCTACATATTGACGCGGTCTCCTTAATCTGTTGACTATAAGCAACAGCTCGTGATTTCAGAACCGAGTCAATGGCTCCGGATTCGTCGAAACTGATAAGTATAGCTTTCTCAAGATCATCCATTGTGATAAACCCTAGCCACAAACCCTAAAACCTGATAAACCTCGGTTCAATCACACCGTCCTTTAAAATCTATCTATACTTGTTATATATTTATCTTACCAAAGTTTGTTTCTGATATTGTAATGCAATACAACGATTGGCGACGGCGAAAAGAATCGAATCAATGGATGGATCGGTGAAAGCTCTTGCGTACCTTCGAATGGGAAAAAAACAAGAGAGGGACAGTGCGATCTCTAACTAGTGTTTTTTCGAGCTAGGGTTAGGTGTAACGATTTCGACCCAGAAAAAAAAAAAAAAAAACTAGGGTTAAGTTGATTTTTGGTTTGGTTTTCTTGGGTGGAATTGGAATTGTTTATGGAAATAGCAGAAGGGAAAAGGCAGTGAGTGAGAATTTTTTGCTGTTTTGGCTGACGGAGGTTTTGTTGGGAGGAAGGAGGAGAGGACTGGAGGAGGCTGATTTCAAGAGCATTGCTATCTTATATAGCAAACCAATTTACCAAAAACTCCTCGGATTTTGCGGAAAGTGATGCTAGTGGGAGGTTATTACTAGTAGAACAATTATTTTAGCACCACAAAACACTTTTACTACTCCCGTTTTAAAATGTTTGTCCGGACCGTAAAATGAGAACTAAAAAATACTGTAATACATTTTTTTCAAGAAAAAATTCAAACTTTTTTCATAAATTAAAAGAACTCATCGATATCTAGTAAATTGTTGAAAAAAAATAAATTTTTCTTGCAAAAATTGTATTATTTTTACGTCCTCGTTTTGCGGACTGGACAAACATTATGAGACGGGGGAGTACAAATTTACTCACATTCACGTTGGGTCCCGCACACACTCCATACCTCCAATATTTTTGGGGCTCACAGCAAATGTAAGTGAATTTGTATATGCGTTTGTGGTGCACTGGTGCAAGCATTTATGTTAGTAGAATACAATTGAAAATTTGGAGCCGTGAATTGTTGTAAAAATAGAAATAAAACATAGAGCCAATAAAAAAGAGTGTAAGTATAGAGGGGTATTGTTTTTAATTTCTTTTTTTTCCTGAGGATTACGACGAGAGCCAGACATGTCTTTTGTGAGGAATGAAACTCAAAACTTCTAGTAATTAAAATGGAGTATTGTGTGGTACGTACCTACTGTTTTGATATTGGTAAAAAATTTCATACGCAATTAAGATAAACAAACAATACGAAGAGAGAGTAACATTGTTAATAAGGAATTAATCGTGTTGCGATGCTGGTATCACAATACAGATTTTACAAAACTTAAGATCCAATCAAATGATGTTATTACAAGAACTAATTTATCGTACTACAATCGTTTGACAAATTTAATTTGTAGGTTTTAGCTATCATAAATTTAACTAACTTTTAATTTAATCAATAGTTACTTTCTTTGAATTGGTGAAGATTTAAAATGTCATAGCGGAGGTTCCTTGCCTCCCAAGGCTACGACAACTCGGAGGACTATTGTTTGTTTTTTGATTTCCTTTTCGGGGAAGAAAGACCGGTTGAATATACAGCAGGTTTAGTTGGACTGGGTCTAATGTACATTTTTCATGCCATAGCAATAGTCAGCCCAAGTTGACATCAACTGGGCCTATATCGGCCCAATACCTTAGGCCCCCAAAGCTCACTATACCAAGAATATTTGGGCTAGAATATACTAACTATACTCTTATTGTGACAGGCAAATTTCAGCTAACAAAAAAACACTTTGGGCCATATGCCGAACTCAAGGCCCATCAAAAGAAATTGGATAGAGAAAGTCTTTGTGCAAAACAAGCCGAAGCATAAATCTCCTACAGTAAAAATACTTACTAATGAGAAGTTTATGTGCATCGATTATCTGAACACATTTGTGTTTGAATTTGTATATTCGTAGCAATTCTCTTCCTAAAGTGGTTTGTTGGTCCGTCGTTGGGCAACATGGCAGGCTTTGAGACAAACATATTCTTCAAGCAGTCGAGTTTAAGGATTGTTCTCTCCATCCGAGTGGGAAAAGAGTATTCAACCACATTGTCTTGATCGTCTTTGGATCGCAATAATAGATTTTCGAACTAGCGGAGGTCCAAGTTCCTAATTACTTGCTTGCACGTTTTGGGAACACAATAATCCTACGCAACGTAGCTGGCTAAAGTAAACGACTAACGTAAACACATGCATTCACGAGTGATGGAGCCCATGAGCACATCCATCCATCATTAACTAGGCAATACATGTCCATGACATGTGCCTAATCGGCTAGTCATGATAAGACAAATACATGTTTAAATTATTAAGGGATGGAAAATTAGTGAAAAAACAATATTTAGAGGAAGATCGTATGTATTGAATATTAATGAGTGATCTAGATTTTCGATTAGAGGCGCAGAGCAACTTAAATGTTTACAGTAGTTGTTGGAGTCATCTCATTCCACGCATAAAGTGAAACGACTGGAAGATGCTATAAGGATTAATTCAAAATTACCCGGAACACCTCGCATTACAAAAGAAAGTAGCTAGACTATATACTGTATTAATTTAGTAACTTGTTAGTATTTTCTTTCTTGTTATCCAATTTTTTGTTTGTATTTCTTTGATATCTCTTTCGCATGTTCTTGTTGCGGGTTCATTATACAAGGTATTTGTTACTGTATTTTATATTTTCTAGACTGCCACGGTGTTAGAGTCTTAATTACTTACTTGTCATGGCATGGTGTTGTATTTCCTACTCATACTTTGTGGGTTTTTTTAAGAAATATTTTTTTTTTTTGTTCGGGTCAATTTGCATACAACTCAATTAATTTTGGAGCCTCAAAAACTAATGATCAACCAAACCCTTCAATTAGTTTGAAATGTTCAGACTCCAGTGTCTCAAAAATCAATTCCCACAGGTTACTAGTAGAGGGTAAGTGAAGCGAATTAAGCTGACTTTGAAGAGGACAACGAAATGCCCACCGTCTGATTTGAAAAACAAAGATCTCCTCAAACTGCGGAGAGAGTCAAGACATGGGAAAAGTAAGGGCATCTCAAACAAATCTCTAAAAGTCCAAAACAAAGAATGAATTTGACATATTAGAGGGAGATTTTATAATTTATTCACACTTTTTGCATGTTATGAGAGAATATAGAAAGGACCCATTATATTTCTATAGATTTTGTCTCTAAAATGGAAGTATGGTCTCCATATTTGAATAATCAAAGGCAATTTGGAGATCAAAATTTCTGAAAAATATGATGGATCTCTCCTAGATTATCTTATAAAATGCAAAAAGTATGAATAAATTACTCCGTACAAAATTTTCCTCCAATATGTCACTTTTATTCTTCATTTTTGACCTTTAGAGATGGATTGGAAATGCTCTAAGACAGCCCAAATGATTACGTTCGTATACGAACAAAACGAGAGCTTAATCTTTTCTTTTCTTTTCTTTTGGGTTTGGTCACTTGATAATAAATATCTAGAGGATTGGAAAATTATGTTTCAGTTTTGATTTTTGTTTTGCCAATAACTGAACCGAATTTTCCGTTGTCATCTCTATTCCCAACTCTCAAATTTCGTCCACGTTTTGTTTTCAAAATTATGATCTGAACTGTTCACCTCACGTAACATGATCAAGTGTGAGTGGATATCGATACAGGCGTGAACACGTTACAAATTCTTTAGTAGTAAGAGTGATCAGTGTGACATCCCTGAGTCCCATATCGGGGTAGATGTAGGAAAACACTCACAAGCTTTAAAATTAATTTTTCAAATCACATATGCCTTGTTCTCTTTGTAACTTAAAAAGAATTTTTCAAAAAATTCCTCCTAGATTCCCCCTACTTTTAACATTTCTCTCTCTATCTCTCCACTCATTACCTCTACTATTTTTTAAAAAACTTTTCAAATTCTAATCCAAACAAGACAATAATTAGACAAAATTAACAGATCAACTAGCACAAGTGGTTATAATCGGCGAATAAGAATGTGAATTTTAAGTGAGCGTTGACAGTTGAGACAGTACTTGGGAGCACTGACTTGGTCTGGCGCCAACTTTCCATGGGCCGTCACGGGACAGGTGCGTTCAGTACAGGTGGACCACGTGGCAGCTATGCCTGATAAAATCCTGCGCCACGTGGTAAGACCCATCCTATTCCGCGTTCGGAAATTCTAATTGCAAAAGATATAGAATCACAAAAAAATACGTTTGGACCCATTTTGGGTTCTAAAAAAATATTTATAAATTTTTTAATATTATTTTATGGGGTATTGTAAAAAATCAACTCCAATGAATATCGATAAGTATTACTTTTGGGTTGATATGGACGAATTGAGCAGTTTTACCTCTACGAATCCAGAAACAATACTACCGATATCCGTTTGAGCTGATTTTTTACAAGGTCCCATAAATAATATTAAAAATTTTATTTATTTATTTTTTAAAATTTTTGTGGAATCCGAAATGAGCCAAACGCGCTTTTACTTGAGTGGTTCTCTACAAATATTCCTTACGAATAAGAAGACTCTCTGTGTTTACATCTGCTCAAGCTCCCATCGGTACCAGAATTTATCGGAGTGTATTTTCTTGACCTACATTTTTTATTTAAAATACTCCTCGATGTTATTAACATGTTGAATTGAAATATTTTAGCGCACGGGATTTTTTACTAAAAAAGTACTAGTACGAGTAGGAGTATTAAGTTTAGCCGGAATATTAATTTGAAACGAAAACAAAAATAATTCTTGGTGACATCATAATAATAATATTAATTTACACCGAATAAGAAAAACTAGTATATACTAATTTACGTTAACAGATCAATTGAAAACTTGTTTTTTCACCAAATATGAATCTTGTATTCATTAAAATAAGAAGAAATAGTAACAGCTTACTATATATCAACTAGATAGATCTAAAGAATGTTGTAAACTTAAACAAATATTTTCATGATATTACTACAAACTTGTAAACAATGCCAAAGGAGGGGGATTTAGAAAACTGTCGATAGTAATTTCCAGTAGAAATACTTAGAAATTCTTTATCTTAGAGGATACGACATGTCATATCATATTACATAAGTTCTTATCATATTTCAATTAATAGAATCAATCATTTATCTTGGAAGATACGACCTGTCGTATTTTATATTACATAAGTTCCTATCATATTTCAATGAATAGAATTAATCATTAGATTAGGAATTCAATTGAAACATGCGGATGAAACGAAAACAAAAATAATTCTAGACGACATCATAATTAAATAATTTTACTCCAAAAAGTCAAACTAGTAGACTAATTTTATGTATAATAAGATCAAGTGAAAACTTGTTTTTGCACAAAGTATGAATATTGATGGGGTATTTCAATAAAATAAGAAGAAAGATTAATAACATATATCAACTAGATAGATCTAACGATGTTTTGTAAACTTAACAAACGTTATATTATTACAAACTTATTAAACTATGTCAAAGGAGGAGTTTTTAGAAAACTGTCGATAGTAATTTACACTAGAAATTCTTTATCTTAGAGGATACGACATATCATATCATATCACATAAGTTTTTATCATATTTCAATGAATAGAATTAATCATTAGATTAGGAATTCGATTGAAACATGCGGATGAATAATTTATAAAAAAGTAGGCATTACTCCACAATGTTCCTCCTATCACCATTATATACCTGATTTTTTAAAATTTTCAAGGTGTGAAACAACTGTATAAAGTATTCAAGATGGTCCAACAAAGCTGCTATTTTTATTCTGATTATCCAAACTTCAATAATAAAGTCGAGAAGAAAAAAATATATCCATATTCGCTGATACAATCTGTTGTGCCCTTAAAAAGTGCATGTTTCGAGTCCAAAAGACGTAATCCCCATTGTTCACTTCATAGGTCTCAATGCATAACACAATATTCCGAATAAAGTAAAGGGCAAGTAATGTACAATTTTAAAAGTACCTCCCCTCGGTTCCCTCGCCTGTTTTACGGCCAGATTCACTAGACAGCAACGTAATACCATAAAATTGTCATACAAAATACTACCCCAAAACATTCTTATCCACTTCATTAAGAGCCGGGATTAGTTTAATCGGTTTTATAGCTTACTTACGAAGTTTCATTACCGTTGTTTTCAGCATCTATCCTTTCGGTAATTCCCACAGATTCGTGATTGATTTTCTTGCTTTTTCCTTGAGAAAGACAGTTCTCTCTCTCTCTCTCTCTCTCTCTCTCTCTCTCTCTCAAAATTCAAAGCGTCTTCGACTCTCTTTCTTCTCAAATTAGGCACTTGGGGTTTGTACTCTTCTCTAGGAACGGCAAATTTCGCTTTCCCGTAAACCAAAAGCATCTCCAGCAGTAACTAGCTTATCTAGCCAGGAAAACTGCAATTTCTGATTATGGCTACCAACAAAATCAATGGACCTCCCAATAGCCCAATCAAAACTCTCTTGATCGAATAAAATACAGCGGCCATGTTTGTTTAGCAAATTTGGGTATTTTAGTTTTGGTAATGGATGGAGAGAGAAATAGGATAATGATTGGAGAGATAGGTAACGAGTGGAGAAAAATAGAAAGAGAAATGAAATTAATAATTAGAAAAATAAGGTAATAATTGAAAAAATATATAAGATAATGATTGAAAAATAAAGTTAAAACAAACTAAATATGCTAAACGAACAAGAGCAACAAAACTATTGGCTATGTTTGGTTGAGAGTTTAGTTTAGTTTAGTTTTGGTAGTGGGCGGAGAGAGAAACAAGGTAATGATTGGAAATAGAGGTAATGATTGGAGAGAGATAGAGAGAGTTGAAAAAGTAATAATTGGAGAAATAAGATAATAATTAAAAAAAAAGTAAAGTAATGATTAGAAAATAAAATAAAAACAAAACAAAGTATCCAAACGAACATAGCCATTCTCTTTTTCTCCAGTAACTTCGAGTACATTGGAACCACCGGACAACCTCCCTATTCTACTTCGGAACCCATCACTCTCACACACACACAAAAAAAAAAAAAAACCGGATCTAGCTTGCCGACAAAGTGAAACCCACAATTCCCAAATCCTTTTTCTCTCAAATTGAAAACCCACAAATCCTCTTCTATGCAATCTTCTATTCACGTGAAAATCCAAGATCAAAACCCCCCAACTAACAGCTTGATTCCAGAAAATAGAAGTTTTTTCGATTCCAAATCCTGCAGATTCTCGACGTGGGTTCCGCCGATTTCAAACCCTTTTCTTTTCTTCCCCAAATTCCACATCAAACCCTTCTTTGTTCCTTCTATCATCAGATGTCTATAAAACTTGTAAGTACATAATTACCTTATTCGATTTGAAATTCTCAGGCCTCTTGTTCATACCTCCTCTTAAATTCCTCCCTTTCTCGTAGTTTCCCCAATTCCCAATTCATTCTGTGCATAAAATCAAACCCTAGGCTTTCAAAACAACTCTCAATCCAATCAAAATTCTCAAATTTATAAAATTTTCCCCCCAAAAAATTCACACCCGCTACTCCAAACCGTGATACAATTTCGATAAAGGTTTCCTTTTGGCTGCCATGGCGGGCTTCACGATAGCACTGTACGCGAGCCCTCGGAGCAGTATCTGCTCGACGCCACACCATCACCAGATCAATGCCCACTCATCGCCGTTCGATTCAGATTCCACCGTCCGATCGCCCCCTACGTCCCAAAAACCGACGGTCGGCGGCCTATCTTGCCTGTTCTCATCCCCATCCGTTAAACACGCCTCTTCTTCGAGCTACTCTTCGAGCTATTCGAGTGGCGTCGATGATGCGGTGTGTAGAGGGGAAGAATTGAGCAGTTCGTTTCGTTTCTCGCCGTATTGTTCGTCTTTGAAGAAAAATCACAGCCCTCTTCAAAGAAATCATAGCCCTGTATCGGTTTTCCAGGGCCCCGTCTCGTGTAGCCCGCCATTGAGAGTTGCTAGAGAGAAAATGGCCGCGGATTGGAAGGTCCCAGAGTCGGTACCGGGGAGCAGTGGTTTGTTGCTTAATGGGCTTGCTGCGCATGGTTTGGGGTCCTATGTGGATTATGATTCACCCACTTTTCAAGCAAATAATTCGCCGACTTTTCGAGAAAATAGTGATGTTGACGCATCATTAGCTTCATTTGTTATGGTAGATGAACTCCCGTTTAAGATGGATGATGGGGTTGTGGAATCGGAATCGGATTCGGAATTGGGTGCTAAAGAATTGCTTTTGGGTGCACAATTAAGACACAAGATGTTTTATGAAGATATTGTTGTCAAGGCTTTCTACGAGGCTGAGAAAGCTCATAGAGGGCAGGTATGCTAATCTGTTTATCTTTTCAGCTAGTTATTTGCAGGGCCCTTTGGATTGAGGGGTTTGAGAAGAAAATAAAAGAAAGGATTCGAGTTTCTAGCCAAATCACTCGCTTGGATTGAGTTAATTTGGTGAGAATTGAAGGGAAAAAAAAGTAGAAAAATGATACTTTTGGATTGGCTCCTACCCATTCTTATCACACCCTTTCTCACAATCCAAAGGGGCTGTTTTGATGTGTTTTGCGTTTTTTTTTTTGGGTTGGTTGATAACTTTTGTGTTAATTTTGTAGATGAGAGAAAGTGGGGATCCTTATTTACAACATTGTGTGGAGACAGCGGTTTCGCTGGCAGAATTTGGTGCCAACTCATCAGTAGTTGCTGCAGGGCTTTTACATGACACACTTGATGATTCTTCCACGAGTTATGACGACATTTTGCAGATATTTGGAGTTGAGGTTGCTGATTTGGTTAAAGGGGTAAAAATCATCATTTGGAATGCAATCTCTTATTCAGGATTTGAAAATTTTCTAGTTGGTTGTTTCTTTGGAAATTGGTGCTGTGGAATTTACAGTTAATTGTGTTGCTTTGAGCCATTAACGGATATTGTGTTAAGTATATAGTATGTAATTTCAATAAATTTAGAAATCTGGTGGGACATGGACTAGTCAAAGAGATGTTTTAGAAATCGGTTTTCCGATTGTAAACAGCAGGGTATCACGTGTAAATGGCCACTACACATCAAGTGTATGTTGGCCTTTAATAGTGATTTCAAAATACTCTTTATGGAAGTGAATGAAGGTTTTTTTTCTTCGTTTGGCACGTACTTTTCCTGTATAATCATTTTGTTCTCCAAGGAGTTAGCTTCTCCTTTTTTCTATTTATTAGTTTAAGTCTTGAGTCTATTTCTTCCAGATTTTAGCAAATGGGGTTTTTCTTTTTATGTATTGGAGTAATGGATTTCCTACTTCACGGCCCTGTTGATTTTTCTATGAGCTCTTGGTTACATGGAAAATAAAAGTTAAGATGCACACCTTTTCTATATTTCAACCTTCTGTTGAATGTAAAAGGATTTCAAGTTGATGAACTATTGGTGAAAGTTATTGTTATTGGAATTTCAATTTTTTCAGTTTCATTTAAGGGTTTTTGATTTTTTTAAATTTGTGGCAATGTTTTTGTCTAAACGAAATTATTTCTTGCTTTTTGAGCTTCTAAATTTGTGAGTGTCTTTTTAGGTATCCAAGCTTAGTCATCTGAGCAAGCTTGCACGTGAGAGCGATACAGCAAGTGAAACTGAGGCATATCGACTGCGCACCATGTTTCTTGCAATGCCAGATGCCAGGGCTGTCCTTATAAAACTGGCAGATCGATTGCACAACATGATGACTCTGGATGCGTTGTCTATGCTTAAGCAACAGAGATTTGCTAAGGAAACCTTGGAAATCTTTGCTCCTTTGGCCAATCGCTTAGGGATCTCAAGTTGGAAAGAGCAACTTGAAAACTTGTGTTTCAAATATCTCTATCCAGATAAGCACAAAGAGATCTCCTCCAAACTTTCGAACTCCTTTGATGAGGCATTGATTAATTCGTCGGCTGAAAAGTTAGAGCGAGCTCTTGGTGATGCAGCCATTTCTTACCGTGGTGTATCTAAAAGGCACAAAAGCTTGTATAGCATCTTCCGCAAAATGGAAAAGTACTCTCTCTCTCTCTCTCTCTCTCTGACAGTTATCACTTTCTGCAAATTCGCATCATTGGTCCAGATTTTCTAGTTCTTCAGTAAAGGTTACTGTAGTGCATATAACAGTGCTGCAACTTCCATCTCTTTTTATCCATTTCATGCCTTCGGCCAAATCTTTGACGGATTTAGCGATATTAACTTGGTAAAATGGTGGTTGTTTTTAGTTAGTTGTATGACTGCCCAAATAAATCAGTTTGGCTGTAATCTCAATTGGTTGGTACAATGTGGTACTGATCATATTTATGTGTTTGGTGTGAATATATGAACGGCAAAAAAAAAAATCGTAAATCACCACTGCTTTATTTTGACGAAAGCGGCATTATCCACTCAACTCAATCTTAGGCATGATTTTTGTGAAAAAATCAATCGGTGGTGATGTCATTATCTTTTAGTTCGGTTCGTTATTCATTAAGGAGGTAACAGAATTTAGTCTTTTGCAGAAAGAATTTGACCGTGGATCAAATCCATGATATTCATGGTCTACGTCTGATTGTTGAAAATGAGGAAGACTGTTTTGAGGCATTGACAGTTGTTCATCGGTTGTGGTCTGAAGTACCTGGAAAGTTCAAGAACTACATTAAATGTCCAAAGTTTAATGGGTATGTCAAATTATATCTCGCAGAAGGTGCGTAAGCATGCTTAATCGTTGTTCTTCTAATTTTCCTGCTAATTTGTAGGTATCAATCTCTGCACACTGTAGTGAAGGGTGAGGGAGAGGTTCCACTTGAAGTTCAGATTCGAACTAGAGTGATGCATTTACAAGCAGAGTTCGGAATTGCTGCTCATTGGAGATACAAGGAAGGTGATTGTAAATGCTTTTCCTTCGAGCTTCAAATGGTAGAGAAGGCCCGGTGGGAGTGTGAAACTATGAGCAACGATCAATCAATGATTAGCTGTGTGGACTCCATCAAACCACCCTGCACATTCTCTTCTCATTCCGAAGATTGCCCCTATTCCTGTACGCATAATTGTGGCACCGATGGACCTGTTTTTGTTATCATGATGGAAAATGACAAGGTTTGTTTCAAGACTTTTTCTTCTTTACTTAATCGATTGAGTTCCGGTTTTTGGGTGTAGTATATTTTACGGCTCCATACGATCATCAAATTGTTAGTGTACTTGCCTGAAGCTGTGTTTCGTCTAACTTTCCCTAAACTGGCTTATTTTTCTATTTTCTGAGCAAATTTGAGTTTGGGTCATTTGACTTTCTCGATTTGTCCAGACAGTAAAATCTGTATGGACCAAATTGCAAGGAAGTTCAGGAAAGATAAAAGCAACCCAAAATATTTTTGATCCTGTTATGCTGTTGCAGAACGTAATTTGTTCCTAGAAAGGTTGCTTCATTGATAAGTTCCTGGGCGCGCTCAAGCGTTATTAGTGCCTCTTAAATCTTAATTACTCAGATCTCCTGCATCTTTAGGTATAATATTATTTGAACCCTTAATGTGTCCGAGCTCTCAGAAGATTCAGAGTAACTTTTTTTTTTTCCAATGGCTCTTTAGGCATTTATAATTTGGGTTGGCTCTCTTTCTGTAGCTTCTGCTATTTTATATAATCTTCTCAAACCCGATGTTACGTGATGCTGTACTTAAGTGGGTGAATGGTTAAGCAAAATTAAAAGGCGTTCTTCCTAATTTATATCGAAGACAATTGGCTGGGTAAAAACATGTTATTTGGTGTTTGGGTGGTGTTGCAGATGTCAGTGCAGGAATTCCCGGCAAACTCGACGATTCGGGATCTGATGGAAAGAGCTAGTCCAGGCACCTTTAGATGGAGCAAGCAAGAATTGAGGCCAAGGTTGAATTGTGAGCCAGTGAGCGATCCCTCCTGCAAACTCAAAATGGGAGATGTGGTGGAGCTCACTCCTGCTATGCCCGAGAAGTCGTTGGCTGAGTGCAGGGAAGAGATGCAGCGCATCTATGATAGAGATGCAGCGCAGATCACTCCTTTAGTAGTATGACCATTTGATGACAGCATGTTGTTCTTGTGTGTATATGTAGGGTAATCGTCTGTAAATAAAAGCTTTGATGGTTCTGGTTTGAAGAACAATGACTAACTCGATTCTACCAAGTAAAAAGTTCAATCTTATTGCTATAATAATACTCCAACTATTCTAATTGTGTTGCAGCTTGAGTTCGGGTGACTCAAATCAGTTTAGAACAAGCTGCGATGAATCTGGGTTTGGACTCGAATCAGTTTAGAACAAGCTGCGATGAATTTGAGTTTGGACTCGCTTTTTCATAATGGTTTATTCTCATTGTTACTATGAACCTTTATGATACAATCTTTCATAATCCAATTTGTCTTGATTAAGAGAATTGGAATTTTAACCTCATATTGCGTTGAAATTACCTTTTTTCCGGCCCGACATTTTTGTATGGTGGAGAGAGGGTTGAGAGATTGTCGAATGGCACTATATATACATCTCCCGATTCACAGAAGTTTTATGTCTTTCAATATTTATTTAAGGATTACTAAAATCACTTCCATTCTTTCAACTAATACAATTACACCCAAGACGAAAAAGCATAAAAAGGAGTGAACAATAATGGGAGTTTGTTTCTATCTCCAGAAGAAGTGCTGAACTGAATCTTGCCAAGAGAGCACAAGCATCAGCATAACCAGAACCCCGGCGAGTCCCCACGACGAACTCCCAATTCTCAACACCAACGAAGGGTCTGAAGCTGGAAACATCATAGCTCTATCTGACGATGAAGATGTAGAGGAAGAAGAAGAAGAAGAAGTGGTTTTGATGGCAATTATAAGGCCAGCAAGCACCATAGGCAGAACAAAGCCAGAGTTCCATCTCATCTCGTAATGGGAATACTCGGTTTTGCGATTCACATACAACGGCGAAAGCACCACCGCAGAAGCCAGAGCCAGAACCATGGCTAATCCTCTCTGGGAAGAGTATTGGGTCGCCATTGTTACAGAGTTTGGCTTTTGCCGGCGAAAGACAGTAGTGTGTCAGAGGTTGATTTTTCTCCGTTGGGGGAGAAGAACCAACTTGATATGGTTGTGAAGGGAATTGAGAGGGGTGGTGATTGATTTATATGGGGGAGAGAAGGAAGAGAAGAGGGGGGGAAATGGTAGAGGAATCCAGTTGGAAAGTTGATTGAATGACAAAAGGTATAGCCGTCCAAAAAGCAAAAAAGGAGAAAAAAGATATCCAAAATAATTGGAGAAATGCCAATTAGGGAAGAGAAGTTGTTGAAGAGGGGAAAAAGGGACAAGGGAAAGCTGGAAAGGTGTGTGATATTTGAGGGTTGGAAGTAAGGTATCTTGATTTGTATCTTTTTTTCCAATCTGTGTTCAGACTTTGATTATGCGGTATCTTTGTGTTTTTTTGCCTTCTTAGTTTTGTAATGGTGTTTACCAGATTCTCAGGCCATCTCTATGGCCCCTAGTAGGATTATTAATTGCTCTTTCTGTTCCTAGACGTTCCGATAAAGAGTAAATCTTCTCGTGTAATGCAAAATGTGATACACCACGGTTTCATTTGACAACATCAATATGAATCGTTCATTATATAGGTCTCTTATGAAGTTTTTAATGGTCGCAAGAGTGCACCAGAATGGCAGAATTGATCATTATCTGCCATGGTTAGTAACTAGTAAAAGACACTCTCGTCTCCTGTATGAGGCACATGTGCATCGGACGGACGATTTTGGACCCATCTTTGTCCGAATCTTTTCACTTTCTTCTGCCGTACGTCTTTAGGATTGCTCTTAACTTGTTCCATTGTGTAACCCATCGATAACAAGGATTGGAGACAGAGCAAGTATATTTAGATAGGTTTAGGGATGGCGATGGGGACTGAGTTTTAAGTTGTCGAGAGACAGCAAACTCCTTTTCAATTCTCGATTTAAAAGTATGACCTTTTCTGTTTGTCCCGTCACCAAAATTGACCTCCTGCAAATAAACTAGCTGTCATATGTTACGTTTCATAGTTTTGCCAAATAATACGAGTAATCTTACGTATCTCTAAACCATTTCTAAAACCGAATTAGGCATTTAGTAGAGAGTCTAATAAAAATGGTTACAGCATACCCGCCCGATCCGATAATTAAAAACAAAAAAAACAAAAAAACAAACAAACAAAAGGACCGAGCATGGAATTACCAAGTTTGTTTGAGTTTAAAGCTTGAACAGAAGATATAAAAAATATACATATATGACAACGTTTTTTCTTAGTAGAACCTTAACAACGTAACCCAGAAAAAACTTAAGACTAACCCAGAAGTTGCAAAAATACAAGAGACATGCATACAGCATGTACTAATTACTGCACTAAATTCAAAATCAACCAAAATCCAGCAGTCGAACCTGTTGTAGTCACCACAACTTTTTTACACCCTCGGCCTCCATCATGAAGGCGTCTTACTTAGGAGTTAGGAAGCCCAGGAGAAACCACAGGGATGAGTCCCTACAATCTCTCTCATAGGGCAAAACTGGTGAGTGACAGAATCTCACTCACCAGTTAAGTGTGCATAACCATTGAGTTCATTAGATCAAAAGACATCCACGACTTCCAACTGTAAATCTGGAACTGCAACAAGACCATGGGGATCTATTCGAGCAAAGAATTCCTTCTAAAGGGACCCCAAACATACATAAGCTGCTGCATATAGCAACTATACAAGGTACCCGAGTTCCCCAACCGTGTAGCAGGTGGAACCCTAAACCGTCAGCGAAGCGAGACCCAAATCAAATCAGCACAAGACCAACACATATGCATACACTATCGGTCAATAATGCATTTGACAGGAGTCCTAACCTAAATATTTAGTGATTACAATATAGGTTCGCATAACTAAAGGACTTATTTAAAAAAAGATTGTTGTATCACATGCTGTGTCCGTGTCCCCATATTCTGAGTAAGACGTGTTCCATATCTCTATCCGTGTATCCCGTCGTGTCCGTATCCGTGCTACATAGATCCTCATCAACAATGTGGGATGTGAACCTTTCTTCTTCTTTTTTCGATAAGTGGGATGTGAACATTTCTTGGTTCTTAATTTGCTGTTTTCTAGGGAAAGAGCCTTGTTGCAAGTCTCATTCTTTCTTCCTTCTCTTTTCCACCATTCAGTAGTGTTTGGTAGTTCGAGTTGGGGTGAACTGTGAAGCATGGTAGATGTTCCAATTAGAGGAACTATACTAGTGACTTCGCCTCTCAACCAACACCACTGATAAGCTTATCTTGCTAGATTCAAATATTCGTCTAAGGAAGCTACAACTGTCTAAGATTAAACGTGACCAAAAGGGGAATCAATGTGCTAAAAAGGCTCATCAACTAGGCATTCTCCTCTCTTCACCTACACAATCTACCAAAATGGGAAACTAATATCACTAGAGTAGAAATGTCTAAACAAAACTATTAACTGCCATTGATTCACCATGAAATTTATCTTGGAAACAAATTATACATTTTTCACCTTGAAATTCAAACTTTACCACTGGAAAGTTTGGTTCATATAAACCGAGTCGAGTCCAATCTTATGGGGTTGCCCGACAGGATTAGACATTGAACGCTATCTGAAATGGAAGGTTTGAATGTATGATACCACCATAGAAACCAAATCATGCCTATCCAAACAAAATCTCAAGTTACCCAAGTGTAGCCTTAAAAGTGAAATTCTTCTCCCCTTCTCTCTCTAAAATTCTTCTCCCACTTCTCTCTACAAACTCAATCTAGGCGCCACCCGCCTCTCCACCCCCCCCCCCCCCCCCTCTTCCTCTCTCTCTCCCCTCCCCCTTTTCTTTTTCCTCTCTCCCTTTTTCCCAAGCAAATCTGCTACTATCTCCCTTTCTCTCTCCTCCATTGCCGTTTCTTTCTCCAGCTTCGTTCCTCCCCTGTCTCGCCGATCTCCCATCGGTCTCTTCCCCTAGCTGAAATCGGTTTTTGGGCTTAACGGCAAGGTGGTGTTGGGCGGCAGGTGGTGGTGGTGTTGGGCGTGGCTTTCCCGCCGGTTGGGGCTTTGTCCCAATGGGTGTTTACCGTGTTTGGCATCTTGTCAATCTCGGGCTTGGGTGTTTTTGCTGTTTTTCTTTTAAAAAAAATGCGAGGTGAGGTACTACCGTTGTGCATGATACTCCCTAGTGTATCACTACAGGGTTTCTTTTTTGCATCATTTTTAATGACAAGGAAATCCTTTCTTTGCTAATAAAAAAAAAGTGTAGCCTTAAAAGTACCTGGATGACCATAAGTGAATGTCCGAACGAAGATTATCCTATAATTTGGACGAAAACTATCTTCACAAGAAGCACCTATTTCCATGCCCTTAAACTAGAATAACTACGAATAGCAAGTCTTTGTTAAGTGATAACATTGAACATAAGTACAAAATGGTGTTTCCTGTAAGCCACCATTTATGAGACTGTGAGATGATAAATCTATATTTTGCATACAATCTCCCGACATTTAAAGAGGTAATGCCAACAAGCTCATGAAGTGTTACATTTAACCAATAGAAGTCAAGCTCTTCTAGCAATCAAGCTACTGCAAATCAAATTGGTTCATAAATTTTGTTTCCAAATCAACGAGCAAGGTATAGAACGATCACCATGAAAGGAAAGATAACTCCAAATCTCTTATTAGACACTTTCAATGACTTGCGAAAGTCTATAGCGGTCAATAGAATCTTTGGAGCCTTTAAATTCCTTTCTATTGCGGTCATTGTTGTCTACCCCTGAACTCCACGCCCCGCATTCGCAACATAAATCACACAACAATAAGAGAATGCCATTAGAAACTTATGTTGCAGAAGTAAACATTGAGCCATACATGTTAGCCAAATGGAAAGGAAATGAATCAAGAGCACTACAAGTAAATATGACAAGGGTTTCTTCTATTGTGAGTCTGTGACTCGTAAACCGCAAAGATGAAACAAAGTAGGAAAACTCAATAGAAAAACAAACAAACCAACGAACGAATGTGATCAAAAAACAAACAAACGAATTGGTAAGAAATGGGGAAGGAGAAAAAAGAATGCCCAATCAAGAATTACCCATTTACAAGAGCGACATCTTCATTGGAGACAAAAGACTGATCACTCACTCCAAAATCTGTACATTTACCCTCAATGCCCCTCATTGAATCCTTTACCAGTGTCCTCAACTCAATAAAACGATAAAAATTTCTCCCTCAATATCTGAGACTGTTGTTCAACAATTGTCGTCTCTTGATTACCAAGAATGCCACCACACCCACCTGCAAAATCACAACAATACCCCCAAACAACAATCCCACTCTCTTCCCCAAATTCAGCGTTTGATTAGATGGAGGAGGTGGGGACGGAGGAGCTGATCTCGGTGGCGAAGGAGGTGGGCTCCTGGGCGGTGGTGTGGGACCGGGAGAGGAAGGTGGAGGGGGAGGCGGTGGTGGTGGCGGCGGCGGCGGCGGCGGAGGAGGGGATGGCGGAGGAGGAGGCGGTGGCGGTGGAGGAGGAGGCGGCGGTGGCGGTGAAGAGACTTGTCCTTGATTTACATTTCCTTGAGATTCAACGAAGGGAGTGAAAAGGATCAAGAAAACCCCCAAAGCAACAAAGAAGAATGTCAATAACGGCGAATCCATACAACAAGAATCCAGATTTCAGGCAAAACTAGGGCTTCTCGCATCTGGGTTCGGCTCAAATCTCCCAATTTCTTATTGCAAATTCAAGAACATGACAAAAGAAAAAAAAACTAGGTTTAGGGTTCTGAAATAAGAGGAGAATCAACGAAATGAGTTTGGAGATAGGTGTACCCAGATGTTGATTTCTTCCTATACTGGTTGCGTTTCGAAATTGGTATTGATTGGAATCACATTGTTAAATGTTTATCCAACCAGGGTTTCCATGATTAATCCTTTCGGAATAAGGAGTCAATAAAATGGATGAAATAGTTGGACAGACCAATTGGGTTGTCAGGGAAAAAGACTTATTCGTGAATGGAGAGAGAGAGAGAGAGAGAGTCCAGGCAGGTTCAACGGTTGGTCTAAATTGGGAGAGGTTTTTCAGTACCGAACGAGTATGTCGGACGTGGTACCCATTCGGCGCGTCTGACCGTCCGATACATTTTTGAACGGCTTGGATTGAAACTCTCTCTCTCTTCTCACTTCAACACTTTCTCTTTCCTTTTCTCTCTTCAAAACTGAGCCGTTCAAAAACGAAATGGACGGTTCAGATGCGCGAGCGGACACCACGTAATACCCGCTCGGCAACTAAATTTTTTTTCATAAATTGGGGGAGATTTGATTGGTTCTGTTGGTGTAAAATGAGTTGTATTTTGCATTCTCTCGGGGAGAGAGATGGTAAGTGATGAGGCGCCGTTTTGTTTTCTTCTTAAATCTTTTTTTTAAAAAAAATTTAAACTTAAATATAGTGAAAATAAAAAATAATTTTTAAATTTTTTTGCAATGTTTAAAAGATCTTAATAAAATCTATATTAGTTGAAAAATTATTTACGTAAACACATAATTTTTGAATTTAAAATTACATTTTTTTTAAAAAAATTTCTTTTTTGAGAATTCGGAACACCCTGACTATGACCTGGAAACATTATAGTACAACAACATGTAGGATTATGTGGGCCATTGATTGATTTAGGTACAGTCAAACTTGGGCCTAGAGAATGAACTGATGTAGATTGGACTTTTTTGGTCCATCTTTTCCAAGTAGGAAAGCCTCTATCCTTTGCCTGCCAAGTTGAGGTGGTCCTAACTGATTGTAAGTTTGTGAGCCAATCCAATCCAACATGGACCCAGGAAGCTGTCAAGCACCCCGTCGCCAAGCGGGTCCGAACTTGGGGACGCTGTCAAGTACTCTGGTGCCAGCAGATACCAAGCGGTATTCGGTCATTCATTTCGGCATGAACGACTCAGATTGAATCTAAGTGTATACAGATATGAACCGTCCATTGTTCGGTCAAGATGCAAACCGTCGATTATTGAGATGAGCGGTTGATCCGATCGCTCAACACTGCTACCAAGCATGGCAGCATCTCCCAATCCAATCCAACATATGATAAAAACAAATACTAGAAGAAATCCCAAAAGGGAAGGCGATATTTTGGCACAGAGAGAGAGAGAGAGAGAGAGAGAGAGAGGGCGCAAAGAGTCAGTGATGGCTCTAAAGTACAGAGAAAAATCAGTACAGAGTAACAAAGGTTTCGATCCCCTCCAAGTTTAGGGCCTGTTTGATAAAATTTAAAATTGAATGTTAAAAAAATTAAGTACTAAAAGTTGAATTTTTTAAACTAAAAAGTTGTTTGATAAATATATTAACTACTGAATGAAAAAAATGATAAATTAATTTTAGTTCTGATTCTTTCTTAATTTACTAATGGCCACAATGTACTTTGGTAATGGTGGAGTGGTGATTATGGTGGTGGTGATGGAGCGAGGGTGGTGGAGTGGTGAGGGTGGGGATGGAGTGGGAGTGGTGGTGTTGGAGTAGTCGCGGTGGAGTGATGGTGGTGTAATGTTGGCAATGAGAGGTGGCGGTGGAGTGGTGGTTGTGCAATGGTGACGTTGTAATGGTAGTGGTGGCAGCGGTGGCATAGTAGTGGTGGTGGCAGTGCGGTGGTGGTGGTGGTAATGGATCAATGGTGGAGTGGTGGTTGTGCAGTGGTGGCAGCAGAATGGTAGTGGTGGTGGTGGAGTGGTGACGAAGTGGTGATGAGTGGTGGCAATGGAGTGGTGGTTGTGCAATGGTGGCGTTGTGGCGGCGGCGGCGTGGTAGTGGCTGTGGCGGTGTGGTGGTGGTGGTATGATCGTTGAATATAAGTATACAAAAATTCGGTTAGAACTAAGTTTTTAACTTTTTAGCCTATATTTTAAGTGACACTTAATTTGTTAAGCAATGTAAAATGTGATTATTAAACCTATTGAATCACTTATTACTTAATTGATTTAGTTTCAAGAGCTGAATTTAAATTATCAAACAAACCCTTAGTCCCCAACAAAACCTTTTGTAAGAGTTGATGCATGTGGTGCTCGTTAATTTCGTGCTTGAAATTTTCGGGGGAAAAAAAATACAAAGGATGATACCAAATTAAACGGAAATGGACCTTTCTAAAATGAAATTTAGAATTAGGGCTTAGTCCAAGTGGTCTATCCCTTGTAATTGGATTCCAAGGATTGGGTTTTGGGTTTGAGCTCTATACTTTCCTCTCAACCACTTAAGACTAAGGGGCTGTTTGATAAAACTGAAAACTGAAAGCTGAAAGCTGAAAGCTGAAAAATTAAGTACTGAAAACTGAATGCTGAAATTTTTAAGCTGAAAAGTTGTTTGATAAATATATTAAGTACTGAATTAAAAAAAATGATGAATTAATTTTGTTCCAATTCTCTCTTAATTTACTAACGGTCACAACATACTTTTGGTAACGGTGGAGGAGTGCTGGTGGTGGAGTGCTGGTAGTGGTGGTGGTGTAGTGATGGTAGTGGTGGTGGAGCGGCAGTGGTGGTGAAGTGATGATGGTGGTAGGAGCGGTGGTGGTGGTGTAGTGATGGTAGTGGTGGTGGTGGTGGAGTGGTGGAGCTGATGGTGGTGATGTGGTGGTGGTGGTGGTGGTAGTGGAGGAAGTGGTGGTGGAGTGGTGGAGCTGATGGTGGTGATGTGGTGGAGGAGGAGTGGTGGTAGTGGAGGTGGTGGTGGTGGAGGAGGAGAAGTGGTGGTAGTGGTGGTGGTAGAGTGGTGGAGGTGGTGGTGGTAGGAGTGGTTGTGGTGGTGGTATGATGGTTGAATATAAGTACACAAAAATTCAGTCAGAATTAAGTGGCTCAAAATTACTTAATTTTTTTGAACTTTTTGGCCTATATTTTAAGTGGTACTTAATTTGTTAAGTAATGTAAATTGTTGTTATCAAACCTACTGAATCAATTAAGTAATAATTGATTCAGTTTTGAGTGCTGAATCTAGGTTATTAAACAAGTAAACGACCGGTTAGGCACTAACATTGATCTTATTTTATAAGTCTAGGTAGAGAAAAAGAGCTACATTGTCCAGATTCAAGCCTTGTAAACACCCTCTCAAATTCATTTACATGGTCCATACGTTGGGCGTGGGCTTATGCTAGGTCCCGGACGGGGCACAGACCCCCACTCAATTTTGTAATATTGCAAAATCAAAAGTAGTTTCTCGTCATGTCTGTCGCATATGACCAGCCATTTTTAGATGGTTTGTTTCTCTCAAACTTGATTTTGATTATTTCTTCATTCATAGGATATAAAAGACTCTCACATTTTTGTACAAACGGCTTTTATATATACTAGTATATTTTTATGCATTGTTTGTCACAATAATACAAGTTGAAAACAACTTCTTGGTTCTTTCAACAATAGAAAGTCTACACACACATACAAGTTGCGCACAGATTGTGCACATATTTTGTTGTGGGGCTCACCACGGGTCCCACACAAATAATCCGAGCCGTTCATTAAATGTAAAACATTTTTTCAAGGGTCCTCGTAAAAAATAAGCTCAATCCGATACTTATAGGTGCTTGATCCAACCACATAAGTTTTCATTATCCGAAAATCTGAATGAAAAGTTAGATGGTTGGATGAAGTACCTGTAGGTATTGGATTGAGTTTATTTTTTACAAGGACCCTTGAAAAAATGTTTTACATTTAATGAACGGCTCGGATTATTTGTGTGGGACCCGTGGTGGGCCCCACAATAAAATCTGTGCACAATCTGTGCACTGATTGCTGTGTGTGTAGCAGGACTCTTTCAACAATCTAAAAAAGAACACAGGTGTAGTACTTAAAACAAAGAACACAAGTTAAGGAACTTGGGCCGAACGTAAATTGGTAACCCTTGGGCCAGCCCATCCTATATGATATCAAGCCACCTTTTTAATGGGCTTATTAAATAGTAGAATCATGAGCCAGGACGGAGATTGGGCCAACATCAAAATATACGAGGTTTTTGTCTTCTTAGACCAGAAAGAACACTACATTAGTGTAGTAGTAATAATCAAAATTTATTTTTTTGGGGTAATTAAGATTTTCCTAAAATGAAAATGACAGGAAAAAAAAAATGCCTCTAGAGATTTAATTTACACGTATTGTAGAGGGCATTCAAGTTTAAAAGCATTTACATGAAGCTTTTCAAATGTGGGATTTTTTGAGATTATTCTTAGTTCATTAGCAAAGTTTCTGCCAAATAGGTTAATTCATGTTTCAAGGGAAAATAATAATCTGTTTTTTATTTAATTTTGAAATAAAAAGAGTCATAGGTACGATTACATAAGGCATCTGCTTTGAGCTATGTATACGTAGTTTGTGTGTTAGTGTCCGATGTCAAAACCCAGAGCATCCCCCTCTAAAAAAAAACAAAACCTAACTGCCTCTCTTCTTTTTCTTCCCTCCCCCATGGATTTTCACCACTCTTATGCGGTGGCGGGAAGGAAAGGCTTTACCAATGATTTGTGTTTTCCATCCTCCTTAGTTAAAGTTGCTATATAGCTTTAAATATATAACACCTCCTTTTCAATGAGGTTTTCCTCTCTCGATCTCAAATTTGGGAGTTTCCTCGTGATTTTTCCTCTTTTCCTATCTCTCGGCTTCCCCTTCATTATTGAGGTGCCGAGAATATTCCGATCGTGGTGGAGGTTATGGTTCTTTGGCGATGGTGGTGGTGGTCCAATGGCGAATCAGATCGATTGGCATGGTGACCCCATTGTTTCAGGGTTAGGTTTTTTTTTATTTCGATTGTGCGTAAAGACTGCGAATCTGCAATTGGGGTGAACCATTCTTTGGCTAGCTAGGAGAGGTAGTAGTGGTCTGGGTGTTTGTATACCTAGGAAGGTTACACTCCAATTTGTGACTTTCTAGTCCATTGATTAAGGACAGATACATGTAGGTATGTACCTATGTTTTCAGTTGGCTGTATAGAATTATTCTTGGCTGCCAATAATTACACGTGGCAACAAGGGATTATTGTTGGCCGCTAAGAATTATATTTGGCTGCGTAGAATTACTCTTGGTCACCAATAATTATACGTGGCCATAAGGTACTGTTAGCCGCTAAGAATTATACTTGGCTACATAAAACTACTCTTGGCCACCAATAATTACACTTGGCCACAAAGAATTACTGTTGGCCGCTAAGAATTACACTTGGCCGCCAATAATTACAAGTGGCCGCTAAGAATTACACTTTGCTGCATAGAGTTACTCTTGGCCGCCAATATTACACGTGGCCGCAAGGATTTAATGTTGGCCGCTAATAAGTACACTTGGCCGCATAGAATTACTTTTGGCAGCCAATAATTACACGTACATGGCCGCAAAGAATTACTCTTAGCCGCCAAGAATTATACGTGGCCGCATAAAATTACTCTTGGCAACAAAAAATTACTTTTGACCGCAAAAAATTACTCTTATACGTGATTTTGAAACGGTCCCTTCTCTCCGTCTGATCATCTTTGTTGTTTAGGGTACAGGTATAATTTTGTCCGATCTGTTATGAATGAATGAATTAATCAACTTCCGCTGTATGTACGCATGCTTTCATGCATATACTCTCAAGTGATTCGATAGTGAGTTTAGAGGCTGTCTTAATTGCGAGCTAGTTACGTTATTAATGTCTTGGAGCGAACAACCTCTAACTACATTCCTGCAACTACAGTATAGACAGTACTGAGTACTGCAACTGGATATCAAAATGCCTGCCTTGAGATGAGATCACACACAGATCGAATCTGATTTAGAGACATACATATCGTTGCTACATACCGCAAATGAGTTCGAACTCACGACTCCCATCGTGAAATTAATTGTCAACTCTACTATCACCATGCTGGTGGTCGATAAACTAAACTAATCCTAGCTAGCTAGGCAGTTGAGATATATATTCCAAGCAAATTAAGGTCGACCAATTTTTATTGTTCCTAACAAATAATTAAGAATCTATTGTTCGTTTGTTTTCTATATTAATAGCACCGAATTCACTTTAAATTTGTTTAAAAAACGAGAAAGATTATGCATGAACGTACTCTAATTTTTCAATTAAAAAAATAACATAATAATTCTAGAAAAGAAGACAAATTAAGATTTCGGGACGGATCGATGTAGTACGTACAATTTACTGGTATATATATATATATACTTATAAAAAGAGAAGTATAGTACATATTTTGGGCTGCATGTATTACGCTTAATTTAACTACTAGTACTTACAATTAAGGATAATTAACAACCTTTATGGGTCCAGTCCAGGGACCCCACTTTTAAATCTCTGTCATCTATTCTCTATCGCTTTCCCTTTCATTAACAGTATTAAATTGGGAATGTGTCGTTGGGGAAGGAGGAACGTCCATGTGTCCCTTCATCACAAGAGAGAGAGAGAGAGAGAGAGAGAGAGAGTATTTTGTATTCGATTCCCCAGCAGCTGGCCGGTTACACAGGTGGGACAATTTTCATTTTTTGTTTTTTTCATCTGCCATCAAGGTGCATTGGACAAGTTCATGCGCTGTTCTCAAAAAGCTCCCACAACCGTGAATTGGGACTCGGGGCAACTTCAAATGGATCCCACCCCAAAGAAGAACAATACACATCTTTCTTACTGTACAAACAAGTAAGAAAATATCATCGCCTTAGAACTATTTGGATAAAGACAAATTAATTAGGGTTTGAGAGATTTTTTTTGGGTAAAAAGAAAATACAGTAATATTGTAGGAGTATGTAACGCTATCGAGATTGATCTTCCTATTTACTTGTTTGACACCAATTTAATCATGTCGCAATTATCGATCGAACAACTATTTTTTTTGGGGTTAATTTAGAAAGGAATTCTTCGAAGAAGACTATAAAAGTTGATTAGACCTATAATTAACAATTACAAACATTGGTTGAATGTAGTTTAACCTTGAGAAATTTTTTGACACCATCAAATAATATTTCTAGAGTCACCACTGTATATATTATGTTAATTGTTGTATATGGTTCATTTAAAGTGAGAGTCAAAGTCGATGATTTGACCTCACAAGAATTTGATAAGTTCAGACACCGTGTGAATTTTTGCACGTGGCTCACCCAAAGTGAGTCAAATTCGATGAACTAGCTAAGAAGAAACAAAATTTTAAATTGAGATCTAAGAAGGAACAAAGTTTTAATTTCCGACGACGTTGACTACCGGGACAACCTCGAGGCTTGTATAATATTTCTTGTTTTTTTTTTTTTTTTGGGGGTTAATGGTACAGTATTTCCTTTGAGATGATGTAAAAGTCGATTGTGATGTGGTCGCGCCGAGCAATCAACAGAAGTCTACTAATATATCGTAATCATAGAAAAGGATTCTTAATTGGTGCTTGGTTTTGGGATCTGATCATTCATTGTTCACCGATTTCGAATAACAATGGTATATGGGCAGGTAAAAAGCTTTAGCTAGGTGGAGTAGCTAATTGGCATATTCCCTTTATCAAGTAATCCGTTTTAAAATGTTTGTTCGATTCGCAAAACGAGAACTAAAAAATAATATATTTTTTTAAAGAAAAAATTCTAACTTTTTTCATAAATTAAAACAACTCGTCGAGATCTATTAAATTGTTGAAAAAAATTTAAATTTTTCTTGCAAAATTTGAAATATTTTTATGTTCTCATTTTGTGGATCGGACAAACATTTTAGGACGGAGGTATATATACCAACTGTTCAATCGCAATATTTTACTAACTAGGAAGGTGATAAGCGTGTTACATTATTATTATTAGTAAAAGGTCTGTTTAACGAGATGAACGAGCCGCGGATAAGGTTGCAAGCAAACCAAGTTTGTTCGCGAGCAACTTGAGTTTCAGCTCCTAAAATACTAGTCGAGCTCAAATAAAATAGTATTCTAATTTAATAAAGAATTTGAAAGTTACACTTTATATTGAGTATATTTTCGTATGAAAATACTTCCCTTAAATTGCTCCCTCGGATAATATTTACAGCCCTCTAGAGAAATAGAGTAATGATTGAAAATATGGGTAATGATTGGAGATAGATATATAGAAAAATGAGAGTAATATTGGAGAGAAATAAAATAATAATTAGAATTCTAAATCCAAAACCCTTAAACTGACGGAGTTGTGGTAATCAAGACCGTTAGCTTCGTGGCAGGGAATAAAAGTCCGTCGTTCCTCGTCTTCTCTTCCTGGCTTGGCTCTACTAGAGCAAGTATTGGTCCTGTATAGTGCCCTCTCTATTCTGCACCATTGTACATTTTACATCTGTTATATATGCCTTTGTTATCGGGCACGATCATCCTGACTCCGATTATTTGATCTGAATCGTTCACTTTTATCGTAAAATTTCATGGGAATTCCATACAAATAACAATTTGTCGGTATGCATTTAGTTTAGAGTTTAGTTTAAAATCATACTCCCTTCGTCCCTATTCTTTTGTCCCTCGTCCTATCCCAACTGAATAAAAAACTGTAATTAATATTGTTTATATGTAATATGAATTTTATTTGATAGATCTCAATGAGCTCTCTTTTGAATGATATTTTCAAAATCACCTAAAAGGCTAAAAGATTATAGATTGGAAGATATAATCAATGGAAAAGTGGCGCGGACTCTCAAAAAGTATTAAAGAATTGAAAAGGATGGAGTATCTATCTTTTTTTTTTTTATGACCAATGTGTTTTGACTAATGGTTGCCTATTTTTGGTCAGCTTGAAATTTTATACAGATTACCTACTCGTCAAGATGAAAGAGTGCCATACTGTAATCTTTGATCTGCTTCAGAACCGGCTGTTTTACCGTTATGGGACGTGGGTGTTTCGGATTCTTTGAAAAGGAACTTTTAGAAAAGAAAGATAATTTCAAGCTCAAAAATCATGTGTTTACGTAAATAATTTTCCTATCAATATGGATCTTGTTTAATAGATATCATCAAGATCTTTTAAACGGTGTAAAAAAAATTTAAAAATATTTTTATTTTCATTATATTTGAGCTTGAAAATACCTTATTTTTTTGAAAAATTGAAGGTTTAAAAAGAAAGCGCACCGTACTGTTTTACGTTTTATTTCTTTCCCGTACTCTGCTCGGTTTACTTCTTGTTAATTGTTTTCGTTTCCTCTTTGGTGGTCCATGATTGGCATTTGATTGTCAAGGGTTCGGGTGCAACATACAGCATACTCCTTAATTGTGATGCATTCTTCTCATTGTGATGCCTTTTTCGTGGTCTTTTTAATCCTCATAACTGTTAAACTTTGTCTCACGTTGCTTATCTAAGCCACTTATAATTAGTTAATATATTTTAGAGGTTAGTACTCTATCTATAGTCAATTGGTTTTAGGTTGGAACCTTCCAAAAAATTTGACTGTAATAATTTTAAAGATTAATAAAATTATCTTTTGCATTTTAAAGGAAAAAAAATGCACTTGGATCCTTGACAGGCCTAATATTGGGCGAACACCTAATGCACAACACGGACATTATTCCTGTCTTCTACATATCTATGAACAATTAGCCATTCAAACTGTAATTTTACAGATTTTTTTTTTTGACAAAATTCAAGTCCATTATATTTTGCTGTTAAAAAAGGGTAAAGCCATCTTTCGCATCATTTTTTCCCTCGGCGAAAGCCAATAGTGTCAATTGTAGTTAGTGAGATTTGAACTCCTATTAAATGCATACCCCTCCACTTGCCTGTCGTGTCAAAACTATATTTTGGAATGAATGTGTGGTTTTGCGAGAGTGTGCATGGTGGATAAGAGTCGGTCATCGAACACTATACGTAAAGGTGCTCCAAGACCACCGCGTGATAATTCTTTCTAGTACTAATCGGAGAGGAATAGAGCCTAGAGGCATTCCTTTGACTGACGGTTGGCATTAAAATTGAATCAGGTCGCTCCCACACACCACATGGTTTATCTTGTTGCGGTCAGTGTCCATACAGGCCAGGCCAAGTGAGAGTGAATGATCAAGATTGGCTTGGAGCGATCCCTCTCATGAATCAGAATCAATATATGTCTGGAAAAGAGAAAAACAAAACAAAATACTAGCAGAGTACTTCCACTGTTCCGCTGAATGAGGAGCTTTAATTTGGAAACCCCACCCCCACCCCCACAAGCATATATGATGAATATTGGAATATTTAAATATCCATCCTCTTTATCCATGCCATGTAAGAATTCATCCTGCCCTTTTTTCATGCTTATGTTTTCATCCTCTTAGTGTGTGAAATACCCTTGTTACCCCTTTGCTTGTTTGATTCCTAAATTAAAGGGATTCAAATGAATACCACAGTCCTAGATAAATCTTCTTGACTCCTAAATTAAAGGGATTCGGTTTCATATCACAATCCTTCAATTAAGTGAGGAACAATAGGATGATTTCAAATTTTCAAATGTGTAGATCACCAAATCCCAATGATTTCTACCTTCCTTCTTGATAAACTGTCTTTTTGCATTTTAAAATTTTTACATTCGTCTTAGTCCTTCTCCATCCTTTTTTCGCAATGGCCATCTTTGCATGATAAGTTAACTACATCTTTACATTTTTTCTTCATTCTTAGAGTTGGCCAACCGGACAACAAAAAATCATATTTTTCATTGATCTTATTACACGGAACATGGCTAAATTATCACTAAAAAAAAAAAGATGACATACTCAAACCGTTACATGGTTAAATAGTTAAATTACCATGACATCACATGGTTAAATTACCATGACGATTACAACGTGAACATGATAAATATCCCATGATTCGAACGAATATTTCATGGTAAACGGTTCAAATATGGTTAAATTACCATCAAAACAGGTTATCGTGATCAACGATTCATGGTTAAATTACCATGTCGATTTCAATGAACATTATACATGCAATATTGATCATCTTCTGCAAATGATTTGCCATGAAAAAAACAAACATATTTCAAAGATTCGATTCATGGAAATTGTTCAAATAATTTGCCATGAAAAAACAAACATATTTCATAGTAACCAGTACAAATAATCAACCATGAATTAAAAAACTACTATTAAAAACCAGATACTTGTACGTAATACACCATCATCCAACCATCAAGCCCATCTGCTTGTTCTAAAATAATTTCGAAGGTCGTGGAAAATTAGATCAAGCCTATTACCTACAAAATTAGACCATCGAAAGCTTAATTACCAAACTCAACATTGTCCTTCAATGGCTCCCATCTGTACGTTTCTATGGTTTCCATCCAAACAGCTTCACGAGAGAGATCGCAACGCCCATATACATCATCTGAGGACAACAAGAACCCACCACACTTCGCCGTCGCGGATTCCGCCGAAACTCGTCAAAGACCCCGGCGGCCGAGCCACCTTCGTGGCGTAAGCCACAAGAGAAAATCAGCTGCAATGGCGAGACCCCTCCGGCGAGGTGTTAATGCTCATGCAGTTCCTATTCCGGCTGGTTAGTCGCTTGTCGGCAGCCGTACTGGTCTCAATTTAGGGAGAGAGGGTAGAGAGTGGAGAGATTTTCAGTGTGGTCTGGGTTCTCTGCATTTAGGACGACTGGTCTGGTTTTCAGCATTTAGGATTTTAGGAAAATAGGGAGCCCAAATTTAAAATGGAGGATCAATATCTCTGACGAGACTTTCGGGATTGACTGGAGAAATCTTCGGGGGGTCAATCGCGAGGACGAAAGGGATTAAGATTTCATCCCTAATTCCAACGCTATATATATATATATATATATATTACTATATATAACAACAACAAAAGGGCAATAATGGGATAAAAACTAGTACAAGGACGAAATCATAATAAGTTCAAAATGGGAGGACGAAATCTTAACTCTGTTAGGCTTCTAGGATGAATAATTAAGCCTCCCATGAATATTCGATCGTGCAGTGATTTTCCATTTATTTTTTTCTTAAAATTCTTGAGACTAGATATCAATTCGTCTCAACCAAAAAAATCGAGAAATCTGGAAATATGAATTGAAGTTCACAAAGAAAATCATTTTATTTCTTTTATTACGACCTTGTTCGGTTAAGGGTTTCGGATTTTGAATTCAAATTATTATTACTCTCATTTTTTCTCTCTATCTCTCTCCATTTAGTATTACCCTTATTTCCATTTGTTACTCTATTTCTTTCTATACTCATTACCGACAAATCTAAATTCAAAATCTCAAAACGAACGGAGTCGGAGATGCCATTTTCTTTTTCTTCAAATAACCCGGATAATTTCATGAAATCTTAAGACGATGTTTCGGATTAATTAATTCAAATATCATTACGAAAGTTTGATGTATTCTTTTTTTGATCATACAAACCCTTTGTCGTTTTTGAAAACACTAAAAAGAGGACGGCGGAAACAAAACCCAAGAAAATGAAGCAATTAATGCCAATTTAACCAGACGTAATTGCAATAAATAAAGGCAATACTGTAATGTGGAGATTAATTGGGACGTAACGTAAGGAGTATTTTGTTACAACAGAAATGCTAGGGACAAAGAAAATTAACCCCGAAAGTACCCCGAAAAGATCAACCAGTGGTTGAGATTCACCTTGATATGTGTGACACAATCATCAAAGTGATTCTCAACTATTAATTACTTTTTTCGGGGTACTTTATTACAAAGCTGCTAAAATGAACAAAAAGGCAATTAGGCATAATAATCTAGGAGTATTTTAATTGTGATGGAATATCTGATGAGAGATAGTGATGTGATGAACTAAAAGTCAAATGCCCAAGAGGAGAAGCAAGCTAGTGTTGTTTCGCTTTCTTTTAAATTTTTTTTTTAAAAAAAATAAGATAATTTCAAGTTTAAATATAATAAAAATAAAAAATAATTTTTTCATTTTTTTTGCACCATTTAAAAGATCTCAATGAGATCTATTAAATAAGATTTATATTAGTAGAAAAATTATTTTGGTAAACACATGATTTTTGAGCTTTAAATTACCTTTCTTTTCTAAAAGTTCATTTTTAAAGAAACCTGAACGGGGCTTGAACAGAAAAGAAAAAGTTTTTACATGCAAGTAGGACTAATTATAATAATTCCAAAACATGAAATTAATTGCCTAGTAACTCCAATTTACTAGTCATATAAAGTTTGCTTCCTACTTCTTTTTTTTTTTTTTTTCCAGTTGAGAAGTAACCCACGTGCTCTGAATAGAGACAATCTTGTTCATCTTCTCCTCTTCTTCTAAATCGAGACACTCTTGATAAAAAAAAAAATTATAAAAAAAATTATTATCTTCGGAATGAAATAGAGTCAAATAGCCCCTGTAAAGAATTTTTTTTGAAATACCTCTATGTGGGGCTATGTTAAAATAAATTACTATTTCCTTTAATTTATGATTCATTATTTAGTAGACGACGCTCATCAAAGTAAGGGGGAAAAAAAAAGGTAAATAATAACCCATATTGGTTTAGTATTTTGGTGTTATATATATATATATATATATATATATATATATATATATATATATAAGGTTTCAATTTTGTTTTAATTTCCCAAATAATTATTGATCACCCCAATAGCATTGAAAAGGAAAACTCAAGAACTTGAAACTTTTTTTTTATTGGTACTTTTAGTGTGGAAAATGACTGGATTAGGTTTCCACAATGATTTCAAGTGGTTGATTGATCAGTTTGAAAGTTACTTCCAATTTAAAAATAATAATAATAATAATAATAATGCAGAGTACCAAATTCATGGGGTACTTCTGAATGAGTCTCAATTAATAGTACAAGAATTCAAAAAATCTATCTACTTCCCTAATTGTATGGGACCACCTCCATACACTTGTGGAGATTTCTTGACCCTTCTTTCCTTTGAAATGGAGGTTTCAATTCACACATGAGATGAAGTAAACGTCCAAAAGTCATCAAACCTTCAAATAATTGAGCTTCGATTAATTACTCATGAGAAGCAATCTCAATTTAAAGTAAATACGCAAGGATCTTGCAAGCCCCCACAACATACACGTGGAAACCAACACGCATCTCACGGCTACACACGCTCGTTGTGTTTGTATTTACGTCCGACATTTGTGTACAAAGAATTTCCGACAAACAAATAAGCAAGTTTTACCAAACGAGCGATCGCGAGCTCTTGCAATCTCTTGCTCGGTATCAATTAACTTCACCACTAATCATTATTTAAGTGTGGGACCACCCCCAATATATTACACAAAATGAAACGAAACTCTAAAGGGAAAAAAAAAAAGAAGAAGAAAAAGAAGAAGGAGAAGAGTAATATACATAGAAGGTACGCCAACGCCACCGTCGCTACCACCAGCACCCCAAGACATGCCCAAAATAGAAAGATCTTACCACATAGAATTCCTCTCCCACATTAGGCATAATAGTTACAGTTCCAACAACATAGCTACGTCCTGTGAACATGTTTCCTTATTCAATATGTACAAAGAAAAAAAAAAAAAAACCTTCTTAATTTCAAGCCCGAGCCAATTAAACAGAACCTAAATTCGCATTCATTTTATTTTTATTTCTACTCTTGAAGCCACTCCATTCCCATGAGAGATGTCATCGATTGAAGATCCGAGTCATTAAACATTTCATTTGAAAATCGAGCTTTCACTGAGTCAGTCGAGAAGAGATCAGTAGGGGAAGAATTCAGAGAGGAGGAGCTAGTGTTATTGGTCTCAACATCCTCATCATGACAGAGTGAAGGAAAATCAGTGTTGAGGAAGTCGGATAAGAACTTGTCGTCCATTTCGAAATCCACGATGAAATCGGACGGATCGTCCTTCGCAGAAATCATGAACGGTAATATGTCGTCGAGAGGATTGGGACCAGCCGCCGCTCCGACACAATCAGAGCCCTGAATCGTTGGTCCTCCTGCCAGAACTGGCTTAGGTTCAATTAGTAGTTTCTGATGATCATCAGTACTATTCTGTGGCTCTGGTCTGATGAAAACTTTGGTGCACCGTGATGCCTTGGTCCGGACCACACCTGATCCTATCCTCGGTGGAGGTGGCTGTGACTTTTCTTTTGATTGATTGGACACTTTGCGGTTGGAGGTAGGAGGAGTACTTGGGTGAGGAGCTTGCACGAATTTCTTGCCAATGTTCGTATTCCAATAATTCTTAATTTCATTGTCTGTTCGCCCTGGAAGCCTTCCGGCTATCAGAGACCACCTGCGTACATAAATACATACATAAATACAGTTACATATACGACGAGTGATTATTCGATGCTCCTGGATATCGATCGAGCACTAGTACTTATACAGTCAGTCACATACAAGTACCAGTGCACTAAAAATGAAGGAAAATGATATTGATACTCCAAAAATTGATGCAGGCACTCCAAAAAACAAAGGAAAGTGGCTTTGGAGATACATTGATTTTGGAGTGCATGCATCAATTTTTGGAGTGTCAATATCATTTCCCAAAATGAATCATACAGATACACATTAATTGGTATGGGTGGTGGAAAAGGCCCTCGGAACACTAGGTGTCGGTACTACTATATGCATGTAAAAATGTAGTGATTGACAATTCTTATACAAGAAAAGTAATTAACTCAGATGCACTGACTCTTAGAAACTTTGAGTCAGAATGGTGAGTCACATTGTTCTAGATGGAGGAATTAAGGATCCTCCGTATTGAGAGATTTTTCGGCAATTGGATTTAAAACATAAAAAAAAAAAATTACACAATTTAACGGTTAGAAAATCTCTCGGCAGAGAGGCATGCACGTGGGTTTTCGGGATAGAGGAGATCAGACTCCATTCTAGATGAGAACTCTATGAAAATTTTGTTTGTTCGTGCAGCATTGTTGGATAGTATCAAATGTCAGACAAAAACATGTTCAAGGGTAGAATTTTAAGACCAACCAAACACAAATTAATTTTTTTCGGGTTGCCTAATAGAGGTGGTAAGTAGAATTACTCTTTTACCCTTCCGTGTTAAAAAAAAGAAGGAATTAATTAAGTAACAAACCTATTTCCAAGGAGTTTGTGAAGCCTAATAATGAGGTCTTCCTCATCATTGGTTATGTTTCCTCTTTTAATATCAGGCCTTAGGTAATTCAACCAACGAAGCCTGCAACTCTTTCCACATCTCTTCAAACCTGTCCAATAAAAATTAATATCAACTACTCAATACATCAAATTTTGAATTTTTTTTCTTCAAGTACGTAAGTAACTTAAATATTGAAAAATCCAAACAATTAACTCCAGATGTAATTCAATCAAATTATTCTACCCTCGTCCCTATGTGTTGGTCAAGCAAGAGCATGACAATATGTACGATGCCTACTCCTCCAATCTTCTATGTTCGACTCTTACCGCCGGCAAAAAATTCTTGAAGCAACTAGAAGTTTGCCAAATCGTGAAATTCATGTGGCTCCTGATTAGTAGACGTGCATGCAGATAATTTGACCAGTACACCCAATTATTAAAAAGAGGGTATGATTAAATTATCTCACCTGCTCTCTTGGGGAGGTTTCTCCATTTCCCTTCACCATTAACTCTGATGTACTCTGTAAGAATCTTGTCTTCCATTGCAGTCCAAGCCCCTCTGTTCAACCCTTCCTTTGCACAACATGGACTTCTGCCCATCGCGCTCTCTCTCTCTCTCTCTCTCTCTCTGAAAGGTTGAGTACTGATATACTTCCAGGCCTTAAGGAAACAACTCTCTCTCTCTCTCTCTCTCTCTCTCTCTCTCTCTCAGTGTAAGGTTGAGTGATATACTTCCAGGCCTTAAGGAAACACTTCCTTCAAGGCTGAAAGAGAGAGGAGAGAGAGAGAGACTCAATTTTTGGTTGGCAGTGTGCAAACAACATACATATATAGGAGTGTATGATATAAAAGGCTGGCCCCACGTACTCCACAAAACGTGTTAAAAATCAAAACCTATAAAAGAAAATTATTTACTTTGAATATGTGGGCTTCTTATTACTCTGCATGCATGTGCACTATTTGCCTTGTGGAGGCTAGGGGACCAATCTCTCTTTGCCAAACGTTTACTACTAGCAAGTCTTTGTACCCGGCCAACAAAAATAGAGTTGGCTTTTCAACCTACGTACCTGATGGTCTTTGGTTCATTTGATGATGATGATAAATAATTGGACTTTCACCACTTTTTTTTATTTATTACTACTATCTACAAAAAGCTCCTTTTCTTTCCGAACTACTCGTCACTAGTCCCAAAAATATTTATTTATTTCTTGCTTTTTAATATATACTACAAAGTTTGAATTTAGGTTTTTTATTCATGCATATATAGTTTTTCTGACATATCTGTTTGAATTGAAGTTATATTACGGTAAAGTTCGGAGTTAAGCTGTTTTTTGCCTTATTTTTGTATTTTCTGAACTTCGTTAAGTTTATGTTGTAGTTTTTTCACTTTTTTCGATTCAGCTTAACGAGAGAAATCTAAAAAATACAAATTTACATTAAGAATCAAACTATTCAATGAAAATAAAATTGTAGAAAACAAATAATCACCTTTTCTTTCAATATTGTTAAATTTTGGTCTATGTTTTTTAATTTTCAATCTTTCACGCGGAGAGGATTATTCTGAGATATTTTTCCCCTCAAATTAAAGAAAAAAATTGAGAAACCAATTGAAAGGCAAGCACTCAAAACTCACCTGCCCTTCTAAATGCGTCCTTGGCTGCTCAAATCTGAAGCTAACTTTCTCTCACCTTCTTGAAAGTTCGTTGGAAGATTTGTGGGGGACCCAATGGGCAATGGACATGCAGACAAACCAGTATCAAATTAGATGCTCTCAAAAATTTCTTTTTTTTGATCCGCTAGATGCTCTCAATTAGCTCGATCGACTAATTATTCAATATAGTCCGGAGCACTTCACGTAGTGCTCCTGACTATTTCAAAATCACATATTTATGCGGGGGATATACGCCAAATATGTGGCTATGTAGCAGTGCTCCAAGAGCACCACGTGACGGTACTCCCGAACGATTAATGAATAATTTCGCATCAAGTTCAACCGTACCCGGAGAGCTCCCCCACGATAATGTAAAAAGGAAAATGCTAATAACCGGTTGTCAATAAGTAAGATCGTCAAAAATCATACTCCAATTTTCTATCTATGTAAGTGTCTTAAGTGCATCGAAAATGTGTTTTTGATCCACTTGTTGCCCATTGACAGCTAGGGCTGTAAGTGAGCCGCGCTCGAGCTCGAGTATTCGGCTCGTTTACTAAACGAGCCGAGTGAAGCTCGGCTCGTTAAGGGAGGCTCGGCTCGGCTCGATTAAGAGAGGCTCGTTTTGTAAATGGTTAAGCTCGACTCGTTAAGAGCTCGGCATGTTAAGGCTCGAGCCGAGCCCGAGCTCGAATTTTGGGCTCGTTAAGTAAACGAGCCGAGCTCGAGCTCGCCGAAGCTCGGCTCGTATACACCCCTATTGACAGCCCACTGCACTGTCAGTAGCAAAACCGATATAAAAATATCAATCTAATTAACACAGAGATTACCCAAGAAAAAAGAATAAATAAAAAGATTGCCTCGGTCCTAGTGAAATTAACTTTTTAATGTCTGTCCAAATTCATGTTTGTTGAATTGGATTGGCCGAGATCCCATCGTGATTTCCCTAGTGATTGTTTATTCTGTGTTTCCTACGGAAAATAAAAAGAGAAATTAATAGGGCAGAAAAACAGAGGAAAGAGGGTAAGAAAAATAAATATTGGCCTTAAGAAACATGAAAGAATATTTTGATCTTATTGTACTTTCTTGTTCTGCATATCTTCAAAATATTATTCCATGTTATTGGCACACAAAAATCATAAAATATTATTACGAACAAACTTATTGTATTGTTTGATTTAACATTAACATAACTTGTCATAACGGTCTCAAACTTGTGCAAATTCTTTTTAAAAACTATGTATACAAAATGCTTCATTTTTAAATTTGAAAAAAAAAATATCTCAACTTTTCAATAATAGACTTAAATTTTGAGACGAAAGAAATAATTATTTCTATAATATCATTGTCGCATCCAGTAATTATTCCGTAACTATAAAGGTACTACAACAATACCTAAAAAAAAATTATAAAATTTAGGTGTAGGTGGCTCCTAATGTTCCTTTTAGATCCTTTGATCGCTGACTGGGAGCAACGATTGGTATTCTTAGGACGACGAATAATTTGTAAATGTTTATCGACGAAATATGCAATGAAAGTCAAAATCATTTTTCCACCATCTATTGGAATAGTTTAGCAGGACAGATTGAAAATTCCAAAAGTGATAGCTAGTTTGTACTCCCTCCGTTCCAAAATGACTGTCCCGTTCGGTCTCCAATAAAAATTTTAAATTGTTAATATCTTTCAATTTACAATGTTTTTAAAGATTTTAAAAACTTTGTATAATAGAACTAATTGAGATCTATCATATAAGATCCATATTGCACATAAAATGCATTATAGATTGAAAGATATTAACAATTTAAAATTTGCATTGGAGACCGAACGGGACAGTCATTTTGGAACGGAGGGAGTACGTACTAGCTAGTAGGATTATTATATAGCGGCGGCTATGAACAAGGATTTTGGGCACCCAAAAATGCCGAACTCCTACTATTATTATATAATTAAAGGGATCACCAAAAATAGTGGTTAGCCTTGTTGATTGATGGGTTTACTTCTCGTATAATTGAATATGGTTCGATTCTTAGAGTCAGATTTGGAAAAAAAATTAATAAAATCTGTGAATTCTCTAATTTTAACATGGATGATCTGTCTTTTACCGGACTGCGAAGGTGATTAATTGAGATACACGTAACCTGATCTGAACACTCTTGACTGTTGAAAGAAAGAAAAGGACAGACAAGAAAACGATTTCACTATCGAAAGGGAGGGGGTGTGAACCTGTCCCGTTGTTATAGCCTCCTAAATTCCTAATTGAAATGAAATGATAGTAGCTTTCGGGCTCCATTTATCTCCAGTGGTCCAATAATGTTCACTTACGAGTCGTTACGAATTGATCAGATCCAAGTTCTTTTCCAGTGACTAGCGCGTCAGCACATGCGATGCGGGTGCAGGCGAGCAACAGAGAAAATTCATGGTTGAACCATCTTTCATTAGTGAACAATACAATTACTACAAAAATAAAATAAATAAATAAAGGAAACAAGACAAAGGCATTTTTCTTTTTCTTTTTGGGGCAGTAAATTAAGGTCTTGAAATGGAATTGATTACAAATTGAAAAGAAAACAAAACTGATCAAAGAGGTCAAAGAGGGCAGTTGTGGAATTAACTTGGAGTAATTAATGGAACGTGAAGTACTCTTTTTTCCTTCGAGTGACGGGTTCTCTATTTGCCCTACCGGTTGAGTTCAGTAGTCAATTTTTTTAAAACTTTTTTTGGGTAAATACAATTAGTGTTGGGAGAACATTTGTGTCCGCTGAAAAATCCATACATGCAACTAATTAATAGAGTAATTATTCAATAGTGATTCTCAGCGTCCGATTTCCCCTGGCCGTTTTTGGGAGCCGACTTGCTGTGTTTCACGGAGGCCGGTTTTTGGGGGTGTCGGTCGTCCGATGAGAGTGACATCTAGTAAGGTCTTTCGTTTCCCTTATCTTCTCCTTCTCCCCTCTTTTATTTTGACCCCAGATGCAGCTGTTGTTTCAGTAGTCTCCAATCACGTGGTGCTTCGGATCATGCCCCACTACACATTTATGTAAGATCCTCGCGAGAATATGTAGTACGTTGGAGTGTCCCTGATCGAGTACGTGCATCGGGAACATTGAATAATTAGGCCAACTAATAATGCAAGAAAGTGAAAGAAAACTTGTTCTATGAGTGGCCATAAATGAAAGAGCAGTATTTGTTTTCGATTCTTTCCCAATATTTCAAATCAATTTTGTTCATATCTAATAATGAGGGGCTATAAGTACAACTTTTCAGTTACATGTGAGAAAAGTGAGATTCGTAGTTTCAGACTCACAACTTAACTTTCACATCTCACATTTTTCTTTTCTTTTCTACCTTTTAGGCCCTTAATCACAAAGGAGAGTGAGAGAAACTAAAAACATAGTAGTATTAGTATAAATATCGGTCCCCTCACATTTTCTAATCTAATATTCCTATGAAGACTTAAGTAATTACTACTAACTGTACGTAAACCATAAGCTTCTACTATTCTCAAGTCGATCAATTTTAAAAATATTTTGAAAACGATGTTATCGACTATTGAAGGATTCTTTATTCCAGGTTCTTGTCATAACAGGTAATATTTGTGTTATTCTTCTTATGTTGTTATATATCGTCATCCCTTTAACTTCTAACACAAACCGTAGACAATGTGACACCACTTGAAATATGAAATGGGATATATTCAAGGCTGGCTTTACAGACTATATATATATATATATTATAAACTTTTACCTCCTAGCTAGGTGCAATAATTTCTATTGTTACCATTTTGAAGCACAATAGCTAATCATAGACTAAAACTACTTATTTAACTCATGCGTGCCAGCTAGCTAGCTAGGGAACTTTGCAGGTGAAAAAAGAAACATGTCACATGGCCGGATCGTGAAGTTTTATAAGTATCTCACATAATAAAAGTGAAAAATCAACAAGTGCGAAATTGATACCCAGAGAGAGAGAGAGAGAGCGCGCACTTATGGCAACCAAATACCAATATCTGTGTGTGGCAATTGATTTTCACATGGGATTTAAATAGTCTTACTACACTCTATTATTTTGTAGGTTCTCTCATTTTTTTTTTTGTAGGTTCTCTCATTGGTACGTACTGAGACTGCCATATATATATAAAAGTATATCACCCAAGTCTGTGCTCTCAAAAATCAGCGTACGGACGTGATTATTAGATCCCCACTGACTACATTGCATGTGTCTGGAAGTTGCCAAAAAAAAAAAAAAATAGAATAGAAAATATCAAAGGCGGGCACAATAAGATCAGAGCTAGAGAAATGATCATTATAAGGAAGAGAAAAAGAGGCAAAAAGTAGTAAGTTAATTTCCACTTGGATTTAATTTGTTTCTTTGAATTAATTTTTCTAGCTCCCAGGGGAAATAAAAGTCTAGGAAGCTGCTACGTTACCTCCTCTTAGTAAAAAAAAAAAGCTATATATGTTGGTGAAGTGAAAGTGAAAGGGAAAGGGAAAGGGAAAGGGAAGGGTGAATTAATCCATCCGGCCAGGTCAATATATATACTACTCCCATTTTCGTGAAGATTAAGGGGTTAAAATTAGTTAATCACATTAATTACGCAATGAGATTAATTTCTTTAACTCTGACTTGTGTTACCTAGGGTTAAAAAGTAATACACTCCATTCGGAAAAAGTGGGTCGGTCTCTTGAGCAGCAATGGACAGGGACAACTTTGACATTAATTACATATATGATAGATTAGCCTTCTCATTCTTTTCTCTTTTTCTCTTTCTCTTTCTTTTTTTTTTGGGGGTTTTAAAAGGAAATTTTGAGGTCCCATTTCCGTTAAACTACAATTTGTACACTACAAATTTTTTATTTTGTGTTTATCCAATTTTTTTATTTTTTCATTCAAAAAAAAATTATGATTTTACACAATTTTTTAAAAAAATATCCGAGAAAAAAACCCAAAAAGTAACAGAAGCAGCTAATTAACACCACATCCACCTTTATGTAGACAGCCAGTAGGGCTTGAAAGGCTGGACGTACAGTTTTACTTTCCTATCCAGTATTTCCCATCCAAGCCGAAATAGGAAAAGCCACAAGCATGCACCACCGAAGCCCGATCATCGGTTAAACATCATTAGAGTCCGATATTCACTTCTTAATCAAATAGGAAGTTGGCAGTCATCCGAAAATAAGAGGACTGTCTCAATTTAGCGGCGTGGTCCACAAACAAGCCTTTGTTGATCCATGGAGTTTGTGTTTTGGTTACTAAAAGTGTTTCTTTGCTCGCTTGTAGCACCTTGACTACTCGTGCTTTTGCAAATAAAAAAAAAATTGAATAAGCACAAAACAAAAAAAAATTGTAGTCTACAAATTAAAATTTAGCACAAACGAAGCCTGAATCACAGCAAAGTCCAAAGTACATATTCCGAGGATAAGAAGCACCATTTTTTGTCTTCCAAAAGTTGGGATGTCAGGATCAGGAATACAATTAGGAATAGAAGGATAAAATAGGAAAGGAAAGCAGTGCAATTCCGCGTCTATTGCAAGTAGCTATCGGCACACTTTGTTTCTTTCCTGCATGATGTGAGCCTCACATGGTTGATGTGGAAGAGACCATCGAGCCCGGGAAGTATAGCTTTGCTTAATTGCAGGAGAATCCCTGCAATCCAATTACCTCTCCAATCCTTTGTTAATCCATTAATGTAAACTCTCAAATGTTTCGGTAAAAAATCAAAGTGAGTGGGGTCACTAGACCCCACTCTTTCCTTAGTGCCTTCGCCCGTGTCAAACTTTGGGTCAGTATATGAATGAAAATTCCTCTTTCTCGAATAAAATTCAATAAAATAGTACGATAATTCCTCTCTCTCGAATAAATTCAAAATACCCATCATTGGTTGGTAAAATCCTTAAACCACGCGAAGAAAATTATATAGTAAGTACTACTAAACTCCAAATGAACTGGCTAGTACTATTGCAAATTTGCTGGTATTCATTTTGGAATCATTTGCAATAAATGTTTAGTTTACGTTGTAGGACCATATAAATGTTTAGTATAAGGTTTTTTCATTTTAGTAGCTGTTAGATATTGTATTACGAAAGCCAACCTCCACTACATATGCGTGCTATTAATCCTTGTCTTTGGCTAGTCTATATATTAATTGGAACTTTGTCCCAACTTTAATATGACTTCCCGAAGGAAACGGTGAAATTAGTTATCTAAATTAAGTAGTCCATTGAAACAAATATCGAGTTATGCAAATAAGAATTGTAGAAAGACAAAAAATAAATGTGCGGTTATAAGAGTTTGAGATCATACTCGCAGACCATGGAATCAAATAGTCGACTTGGAAATACTTTGGGTCCATCTAACATCTGATTGATTGACATTGAGCATGCCAATATCATGTGTTCAAAGAAAAAAAAAAAAAATTTGATCGGCATCATGTGTCAAAATTAGCGTAAATAGTTTTTTGTGAATTGATTTTGAAGTCCTATTTACGACTAAAACAGTCATTTCTTCTTTTTATCAAGAAAGAATAAATAATGAGAGCTCTTTATTGGTGTAAAAGTATATTAAAAAAAACACTTTTTTAAGGTTAGGACAATAAAATGACATTTACGTAAGAAGCACAGTATTATTTTTAGAAACCAAAAAAAGCAAAAAATCATTTTTTTAATTGTGTTTAAGTCTGTTGTTTAGAATATTGGACCCAACATTTAATGGGATTTCACGTGACGGATTCAAAATCTTTTGGGTTAAAGTTGATTTTACGTACTAGCTATTTGGTGGAACATTCCCATTATTTGATTCATGAGATAGTTTAATTCTAGCCTTATGATTACGATCTATTTGGTTTTATGTCGTCATTAATGATCGGTTGATCGCCATATTTAAATTTAAACTTTTGAAAGAATATATGCCAAGTTAATTACTACTTGTTTTTGAAATTTTTTTTACAACATCATTTGCATTTATATTCTATATATAGTGTATAATGTATGTTGCCGTCAAAATTAAATAAAATCAAACAGGTGAATACGAATTTTGTATTCCACTTCTTTTAGAAAATCCACCAGCTAGGTAGCTGCTTACATCACAATATTTGATCACCATATATGTCCTGAGATTCCCTATTATTTTTAAATGACCGGTTGATCATCGTATTTGAATTCAAAAGTTTGAATTTAAATATATGGTGATCAACTAGCCATTTTCTCTTTTAAAATAAGAAAATCCATGCACTTCTGAGTTTCTTTCAGTTATCCTAATTTGGCCCCCAAAAACACTTTCTGAAGTTATTACAATAAAACAACATTTACGTAAGAAGTACAGTATTTTTTTGTGAAGTACGTACATTAAATGAAAAATCTTTTTTTGTGTGCGCGTGTTTAAGTCTATTTGTTTAGAATATTGGACTCAACTCTACCAGTAGCGGATGCTTGTAAAAACTCCATATGATACCTTAAACGTGGGAAACGGCTGTGAAAAAAGGTGTACGGAACAATTCGAGATGCGCAAGTTGACCCAAGACACCATTTATTACCAAAAACAAAAAAAAAAAACAAAAAACAAAAAATGTAGACTAGATGAATTCGTTATCAACACTTTGACTCCAAGCTCCACAATTGGTCCAGTTTCCGTGCGTTGGAAGCAACTGTTATTTTAAGTGTAATTTTTATACTAGTAATTTTGCTTCTAGAATTTCCCTATCATTTCAGGAATTTAGGATCGATCCTAGCAATGGTGGACAGTTAGAACGTGAAATATGTCGCTATAATGGATGTACATTAGTACTCTATTTTTTTTGGCCTAAAGTTAGGACCAAAACCAAAACCAATATATATATATATATATATATATATATATATATATATATATATATATATATATATTTCCTGACAAAGACATAAAGCTGCAAAAGGCTATATATATGTAAGCAATTATATTATATATATATAAAATAAATTGTGAGGCTGAGGCAGGAAGCTAGGAGGCTGAGTGAGTAGTTGGCAAAACTAACTCGTTAGGTGAAAGCTAGCTCATGCTTACGAAACATATAGTAAGTATATGTTTTGAGCAAATATTGAACCTTCTCGTCAAACAAATCAACCTCAACTCAAATCACTTTTTGAGGGTTAGGTTTAACATGACATGATCATGCTGTTTAACAAGACCAATAACTTATGAGATTGATTAATGATTTCTTATTTTCCACATCAGGTGGAAAATCCAGGATTTCTGCCACCCCTTGTGAGTTCCATCGACGTTCATTGCAGTAATCTGAACCGTTCATCTTGTAAGATCTGCAGATCGAGTAGTAATCCAAGCAAAAAAAAAAATCAGTTTTATCAGACATCTATGGGTATATACAAAATAAAATTTTGGTTCATAAAATAAACGGTCATGGACAGTTTAACTTGACAAGATCAGACCCTTTTTTTATTTTTTATTTGATAGGCAACAAAATTTAATTAAGAACTCGACAAATGGTACATCGAGAAAAGACCAAATACAGGCCACAAAGATTGAGGCACAGTACAAGGCCGTCCATGTTACAAACCAAAATTCTACTGGAGTATTTTGATATTCCTATCGATATCCAATGAAACGGAGTTTTTGTATACATATACTACTCCACGGATCCTACAAGATAAACGGTTCAGATTTAATCTGTAATGAAAGCATGATGGGACCCACGTACATATGGTAATGGTGGAAATGACCTGTGGAATATATATATAATTGTGTATGTATTGGATGGAAATGTCAACTTGCACAATTCACGTGGAACCATATAAAAAACAGAACAATCCACACGGAACAAAAATTACACAATTGATCGACAAATATGAAAGGGGAACAATCTACACGGAACAGAGGGCTGATAAACTAGTTGAAGAGTTGATTTTTTTTAAGGTTGGTATAAAAAGAACTTAAAGAGTATTTTATTTAATGATAAAAAAAGAGTATTTTATTTAATGATAAAAAAAAGAGTATTTTATTTAAAAGAAATTTTAACCGCAGTTTGTTCATGAGGCGAGCCAATGTCAAAGGAGCTTTAATCTAGCTGATTAGTACAACTAATGCAGGGTAGCTTAAATTTTCTAAATATCATAAGGCGATCAAGAAACGAAGGTAGCTTGTTCGAGCTTAATTTGAACTTAACAAGATTTGACAAAAAGATGTTCAAACTTAATTAATTTGTTCACGTAACAAAGCAACCTTTAACGAATTTTTAAACGAATGAACCCAAGTAGCTTCGTTCGGTTATCAACCTAGATATGTGGTTGGAGTTTAGCGTGATGAATTGGTTAAATTGCTCAAAGAATGTAAGGATGACTGGATCTGCTTGGTCCAACGCAAACATGCCTGCCTGTAATTGTTTGAGAGCGATCGAGTTTGTCCAACACCATATACCTCTGTACCGTACCTACCTTGATGCTAAACCTATCAAGAAGAAATTGTATAGATTAGACCTGACAAGTGCATGTGTTGGATTTAGATTAATTAAGGAGAGAGATCACTGAGCAAATCAATTTTGGATTTCTGATAATCACAGAGTAATGCTGGAGATCCGCAGGGTAATTATTAAAAGAGGAGATAACATAAACTAGATAAAATGCCGTTCAAAAAAAATTTCACTAGATAATAAAACAGTACACAAGCTTCCGAAAGCTCCTTTAAATTATATTAGAAAAATCCTAATTAAAACACAAACCAGACCATTTAGTAGATCTCACATGGAAGCAATAAAAAGATTGATAAGTTAGATACTCGAGGAGTATATTTTATTATTTTTAATTAACCATGCTTTTCAGAGATGTTTTTTTTAAAGTTTTTTCTTGATTAGGAATCCAGGGCATTGTCAGATCCTAGAACACATCCAACTTTGTGGTTGGACCCATAATTAACTAATGATGAGAACTCTTCAGTCAATAAATCCTTTCTTAATTCTAAATATTTTGGTCTGTATTTTGTGAAGTAATAAATACTAACAAATTAACAAGATGAAATAGGCGTGATGCATGGTGAAGGCTTGGAATTACATGTATACAGTATTACTGTACATATGAAGTTTATTTCCTCCAAGGTTAAATACTCCTCTTACTCGTAACATTTGCGACCATCGCACGCCTGGAAGTAGTAGTGTGTGATATATATCGTCATGAATTTTTAAATGCCCCTATTTTTTTCTACGTTTTACTTATTTATTGACTTTGATGGATGTTATTAATGTTTGTGTTTAATTTTTTTCTTGTTTCTCACCTCAAGGCGAACTTGAAAACTAATTCTTTGGACCAGAAGCTGAAACTCAAAAAAATGAAAAAAATACATAAAAGAACACGTCTAAGTTATTAACTAGATCAATCCGAGGGGCAAAGCCAGACAAGGATTCGGAGAAGGTTTCAAAAGCAATGCAACTAAAGGGACGATTTTGGTTCTCGAATCGTTTGGATCATTTTAGAGTGCAAAGAAAATATGAAAGTTTTCACATGAAAAATTTGACATTTGGGTTGTAGTAATAGACTCACGTGGAAAATATTATGGGAGAAATTTCGATAGTTTGGTTCCTCGCCAACTAGAGAAATTTTATTTGGGTTGTTTTTTTTTCTTTCCTTCCCCTTGTAATATTTTTTTTTATTATTCATGAAATATTGCTTTCTTCGCTGTTCAGGAAAAAAAAAAAAGGAAATTGGTTCATGGGCGAGGGGATTCAACTAATTAAATCGTGTGGATTTTGTTGACTGTGATGTGCCATGAATGGACCTCCTACCTTCTCTTGACCATATTAATTACTTGCATTTACTAGTATGTGTTTTGAATCAATCAAGGAGTAAAATTATGCACTACTAATTAAGTAAGTCATGACTTTTGAAAGTTAGCAAATTATGAACCAGTCGTGATAGTTCTAATAGATACTAGTTCAAATATGTAGTAAAACAAGAAATTAATGGCACAAAGAAAACCCAAAATAAATGGACCAAAACACTTTTCCCTGATCTTATTAGTGGAGGAGCTTAGTATGGTAAAGTAAGTAAACAGTTTGTCGAGAAACTAAGCTAGGTTCGTTGTCGGTTGTCTCATTTCCTCCCTTAGTGGAGGCCAGAGTTTGAGCCCCACGACGGACAGGTTTGGGGTTCAGGGCTATGAACAACCTCTGAACCCCCTACTGATTAACATACTAACACTCCGCTAACCTCTCTTATTTATACAATATAGGCCAACAAGAAAATAGTATACAGTTTATGACCAAAAAAATCGTGCTATTTTTTGTGCATAATTGCATACTGTACTGTTTTATATTATTTTTTGAAGAACTTATTATGTGCCTAACTATTTGAGATTCTCATAAATTGAATCTCCATTAGATCTTTAAGGTGATGCCAAAAAAAAAAAAGTTAATGCACAAAAGTATTTTATTTTTCTATTCGGAAGTAGCATGATTCATGTAATGGACTAAAATTATGGGACTGAGAGACTATGCGTTATAGGTCAATGGAAATTGACAGTGAAGAAGGAATTGACATTGGTAGTGTCGTAGTGAGGAGGGTGCGCGGAGGGTGGGAATTGCAGGATTAGTAATGAAGTTGTTACATCCATTAAGTTTGACACAAAACTAACAAACTTGATTTTTTTTTTTGAAGCCAAAAAAAAAAAAAAAAAAAGTAGAGTACAACTTTTAGTTTAACAGAAACAAGGCCTTAAATACAACTATACAAATAAAATACCCCATTTTGAAATAGCAAACCTAGATCTCTGGGCTTTTTACAAATCCGCCCGATTTGGACCTTTCATAGTCCACCTGAACCATCATGCCGGCCCTCTAAGAACCCATGCAATCGAGAGATTATTAAGTGGCCTTAAGGCACCATCATGTGTGATCAATTTCAGGCCTCCAAATTTTCTTCCAAGAAACAATTTGATCTTCAAGAAGGTAGAGAACCTTGTCTACACGGTTAATTTCAGCCCACATCTCACCCGTTATGAAAACAAGTACTAGTATATCAGTGCAAAAAATAAAATACAGTAAAATACTGAAGGATACAGTAATAGAACACATTACAAAAATCTTCTTAACCATCCAATGTACAGAATCGGTCCGATTAATCTAATCAATCAAATGATTTGGTACAAATTGGAAGCCTACAAGAAAAGGAAAAACCAAAAAAAAAAAAAAAAAAGGGTAATAAACAGAGGTAATAAAAATAATCTGGATTATTTTGGTACCCTAAATTTGCCAACTGGGACCGATAAAATAGTGCATGTGCATCCCAGTGTAACTTATATTGTGCTGCTCTGCTCAACGGCACTATGAACTCAATGGGATAACCATACACTCCATCTTCAACTGATATCAATGATTGTTTAGCAGATTGTCATTAGCTGATTCTTCTTCACAGTTCTCTCATAAATCATATGTATACCACTTTAACTACAGCTTGCTCTTTCACCATTCAACCTGTTGCAAGGAAAATTCGGCAAGACATTACACATTCAGCAGATAGAAGAAGAATCTAGACGGTCTTCTGAGTTTCAAGCATAGCCATGAAAGAGCATCAGATAGCATGGAACTTGGAAGTAAGTTGTAATGCTAACATAACTGATCAGTCCTCCGTCGAACATTACGTCATCTTAGCATCAGTATCACATCAGTAATGTAATCCGAGAATTATTTTAGTAGAGAAACATAACAGTATTTTTGTCATTAACAATTCAACATGGGAAGGAATCAAGGATGCTTGCGACATTGGAATGAGTAGCTCTTTCTTTTAGACCCTTCCTAATCTCCCAATAGGTGGTAACAAGTTCAACAGGAGGTAAGCTCCTAATACAGATTTGGTCAGCAGTGCATTAGTTTATGAGCCCCACCAATCATTTCTCTTATCAAAGCAAAAAGCGGCACATCAGATGATAAACAAATTTGGCGAGCATAGCATTACCATGACCCTACACAATATTGGGTAATCCTATTAACAGGTAATTCAAACAGAAACAGGTCAACATGAAAAATTGTCTGCTGACAGGCAAACTAACCATGCAAGCAATAACATGCGGGTGTTTTGAGTTGAAACAATGATACAGAAACATATTCTCGTTTGAAAAAAGAAAGAAACAAGTTCTCTCTTTGAAAAGTCAGGATGCTTACCAAGAAGCTCTGTGTACACCACGACGAATCCAAGGCGTCATATATTTCATCAAAACCGAGTTACTTGTTGCAGCATTTGAGAACCATTTGATTGTGAAATCAACTGATCTGAACTTGGGGAAGGTCTAATCAAGTGGTTCGTGCCAGCTGGATTGATGAGCCCTGGTCTGGCTACCTCTTTACCGTTATTCATATTTGCTTCAGAGTGTGAAGACTCCATCAACGTACGTATCTAACACCGCAAATTCATATTTAAGGGACAATTCAGTACTGTAGGAAAGACAAAGACAGTCGAATGCACAAACAAATTATTTGGCTCACCATGTCGAGACGCTTCTTGTGGAGATCACTTGATGGCTGCATCCACATTCAAAATTAGATTAAAAATAGCTCTTGCGAACTAGGAGTCAATCTTATCATAATCAAGAGTACTTTTACACCTCGAATACTCTACAGGTTCAGTAAAGCACTCAAAAAAGAGTGGAATTCCCACATAAGCAGCCGAAGTGGATCAAATACATAATAACGAGAAATGTAGGTAGAATACATGACAGAACTCCAAGAAGTGTGCCAGAAAAACAGGTTATGATTTTTTAAGATAAGTTTTTAAATTATTCCTAGTATGGTTTATAAATTTGCATCATCAAGGGTTCATAAGGAATATGATCAAACACTTCACAGATATCCGTCTCTATTCTTCTCCAATGCAGGAATACCAATCACTATACATGCCACTCGTTGCACATGACAATTGGTATTCCAATCATATTGAAACATCTTTGCTGACAGGAGTTTTTGGTATTAAGAATAACGATGGTACAAAACAATAGTAGACTAGTGGGTCATTCTGAAGCAAAGCTCATTTGGAATCAGTAAGGAAATTGAATGGGCTTTCAAGCTTGAACTCAATTTGTTGGCGATAAAGTCAAACGACTCCAACCTACAAGAAATTACCACTTCTGCCATGAAAGCTTTTCTGCTAATTGTAGGCAGGCATTTCCAAATCGGTCAACAGGGGAGGATAAAATTCAAGACAAATGACATCCGAGTAGCGAGCAAATACTTGTGCCTAAGCGATCCACTGAACCAGTTCAACAAAATTTCGTGACTAACAAAACCTTACATGATTCTGTTGGTATTTTCTCTCTTCGCTTGAGAAACCAGGGATGGTCAAACGCCAGTTTTTCTCTGCAAATGATTCAAACTGATTAGACAAAGGCTCCCATTCTCTAACATGAGCAAAAAGAAAATCCACATATGCCATTGGACAAGAATATGATGCATACCAGTAAGAATGGTAAAGTAGCAAGGACATACCTAGGTGTAGCAGCACATCCTTGGATTCTAGAGTTGAAGATTTCCGATGCTTTGCCAAACTGCATGCAAATGTAGTCACCTGCAAATGGGCACAACATGTTAACAAGAATGACCACAACAGTCCATGGTAATACATAGTCAACTAAAAATACTAGAATGGAAACAAAACAGAAAGATGGTCTGTAAAGGCAAGCTACTTAACAAACCAACCAGCTCGCAAAAAACCAACCAACTTGCAAAAATGCCCTTTTTTACAATACTTCAATTAGTTCATCTGAGAAAGTAATTCATAAAAATCAATACAACACAACAAAGATGCATGCAAACTTTTTACAGAACTTACACACCACAAAAAAAAATTTCCCCAACAACATTTAACAATTCAAGGCACGGGCCAACACTGATGCCCACTCGAGAGAACATTTGAGATTGATACCACCAATTCTGAAATAAACAACCTCTGAGTTTTTTTAACAAACAAGCAGGGATTGCAGAGTGATGTTTTACTCCTTATCTTACGTACTGCAACAAAGAAAGGAAACACACCAAAGTTACCCAACTTGATGTTATCGGAAAATATCAGCAAACGTGGAGTGGTAAAAAGCATTTGCCTCAGGTTTAGGAATCCCCAGTCAGATAAAGCATAATCCAGACATGTTTAAACAGGACTCATTAACGACAACACGACATCGAACAAAATGGGAAGCAAAGCTTCACATAAAATGGCAAAGGAAATAAATGAAGCATAAACGTGAAAATAGGAAATCATCATAAAGGAAAAAGATGAAGGTGGCGTTTGATCTATAACATAAAGGTGAACAAACGAATGGTATTAGTAAGTCTCTTTTTTTTTTATCGGCATATTAGTAAATCTGTTAACTTGGGTTCATACACCACTGCCATTAAAATAAAGGTCAGCAGTTCCACACAAATGTCGACGGCCAAAACTGTGCAAAACATAAGCATAAGATGCCACTGGATTTCATATCAGATATCAGAAAAGGAAAGAAAACAGATGACGTGACGTTAGACTATTCCAGAAGTCATACAGGTATTAAACACAAAGTGTGAGTTACCAAAGTGATAGTCCTTTAGGACTAATCTAAAGAACATCAAGCAGTGGCATAGGGAAGCAGGCCCAGTGCCCCCACCGAAATTTGGGGTTTTTCATTTTGGGGGCACTTTGACTCATAAGTTCCCCTTCATAAATTGTCCATTTTCAAAGCTTTTTGCATCTCACTCTTTTGTCTCCATATTGTATCGAACCTTGGAACAAGTCCAATCAGATGCAAAACATAGCCACTAACCAATTTATAAAGCTCTCCAATCCATGACTAAGGGATGTTTAAAACTCCAAAACGGCCATATTTGCAATTATTTGGCAATCTTCAAAAAATTCGACGATAGACGTATCTCTTTCTCTCTTTGTAGGACCCTCCTCGGAAACGAGACCTACAAATACAATTTGAATATTGGAGAAATAACATCTTTCAATTGGAGCATCATTGTTGCATTTTCAATATTCTAGTTATTGGGCATTGAAGTTTCTCTTAGGCTCCATCAGCTAAGACAACATGCAAGCACAAGCAACGACGAAAACATAAAACCTTAAGGTGGTTTAATACTTTAATAAGATAACTTAAGGAACTTCATAAACAAATGTATACTAGATTTGTTAGTGTTTGTAGTTAAAAAAAATTCAGTATCTTATGTTGTCTATTAATTAAAATTTTCATTTTAGTGTAATTAATTGTTGCCCCCACTTATCTTAATTCCTGGCAGCTGGCACAGCTACTAACACTATGGAAGAACTTTGACATTGATGACCAAATGAAAGTTGCTACGTCCAATCAGTTTTCCAGTTACTTAGAGCTCAAAAAGAAAAATAGGATGGGAGAGTGCTAAATCTACAACCGTTGAGTCGCCATCCACAGCCATGCCTCTCACCGGCAAAAGGTGCCCATCGGCCGTTTAGTCTCCATCCACACCCCTCCATCTCACCCGCAAAGGGTACTGTCCACAGCACCCACAGTAGCCCTGAAATAGGTTCTGAGATCTTCGGTTTTTATTCTCAAACAAAACCCTAGTGTTGGCACATATAAACACCAAAAGCTTCTATGTTTCTAGTATCTCTTTAGCCATAAAAATCCATTACATCAGCGATAGAGCCCCAGTTTTGCCAATGCCATACGTCAAAGTTACTTGCGTGATCCCCTACTTTTCCAACGTCACAGTACACGCATGCATGTGCTAAATCAGAGAAAGATAGTATGCATGCAAGTTTGAAGACATTACACTATGTAAGCAAGCCTCACCGAGTCAATGAAGTCATCAGCAATCTCCAAAAGAAGATCTTCAACTTCTGGGTCCAACTTTCCTTGTGAATCCACCTGGAGACCCAAATGAGGATCATCGTGATAATGAGGAAGAATTTCATTTACAACCCTATCTTCAAAAGTGCACAAAATTGAGACTAATCGTGTGTTACGAGGCTGTTCAAAAAAATCGCGTGTTACAAGCAAATTTTCCCACTCACTACAAAACACCTCTATCCAACTGGATTTTTGCGCGCACATATGTGTGGGTTTGTGAGAGAGAGAGAGAGAGAGAGAGAGAGAGAGAGAGAGGAGAGAGGAGGGGGGAGGAGGAAGGGGTGGAGGACGAACTAAAAATGCATTTGCAAACTCAAAATTAAACATTTTTACTCTTACTATTGGTTATTCCTAACTAACTACGACATTCTCTATCGTTAAAAAATTAAAGTTCAATTTATGAGGTTCATTAGTAATCATGTATTCAAATAATTTCATCCAGCTAGATTGGTCAGTGCACTTGTGCGTCTGTGCACGCGCATGAGAGAGAGAGAGAGAGAGAGAGAGAGACGTGTAGAGGAGGGCAAATTAAAATGCCTTTACCCTATTAGTCTCGCCAACACCAATTTCAAATTTAACATCTTTACTCTCTGTTGAATTTTACCCACTAACAACTGCATTCAAATTCATTCCCTAAACCACTGGAGCCAAAAGAAATCTATTTCAAATCTGGCTATGTTTACGTGAAATATTACACTTGACATAGGAAAAATAAATAGAGGATAACCTGTGAAACCAAATCTTGTATTTTTCTCTTCCCAAGAAGTTGGTTGCTTGCTTCTGTTCCTAGACTAGAACTCCCCCCCGGAGTAGTTGTTCCTGATGCAGTAGCATCTGGCTGTGATCCTGTCAAACTTAGAGACTTTTGGCCCGCTGGCACAGCCATCCTAGGAGACTGCTGCTGCTGCTGATTTAAAAACTGTTGGGGTGGAGGTGATGGTTGTTGTTGCTGTTGCTGTTGCTGTTGCTGTTGCTGCAGCTGCTGTTGTTGGTGGTGTTGTTGGTGTTGCTGCTGCTGCTGCTGCTGTTGATGGAGTTGTGGCTGTATATTTGGTTGCTGTTGCTGAATGAGCTGGGATAACTGTTGTGGGTTCAATCCCATTGAAGTTTGCTGCAACTGCGGAGAAGAAGCCAATTGTTGATGCAAAAGCATTTGCTGCTGCCTCTGTTGAAGACGATATGAAGGGGAATTAGGAGAGGACATAGCTGGCACTTGCTTCAGCCATTGTTGCTGCGCCAAAGAGTTCATGGCGGGCTGTCCATTCTGAGCCAACCCAGATAACTGGGGGTTCATAAATGATGTCCTTTGAAGGCTTTGAGATTGCAGTTTCTAATGGAAGAAAAGAAAGCAGGGGAAGAAGATAATATGTCAAAATAGTGCCCCAAAAAGAGAGTAAGCAAACAAAAAAACACATCACTAAATGGAACCTGGTGGCTAGGCAAATACATATACGCGGAAACGGAATACTCTTCCGTCCATCCCAGATTTTCAGTCTGTGTCTGTTGTGGGGTGAACTAAATTCCGATTATAGTTGACCGTCTTGAAAGGTCAATGTAAAAAAAAATTTAGCTTCCCTCCTATGTTTTTCGAAAGCAGTAGCTTTCAAGAGTTTCCCAACAAGATGGTAAGTGATCTAAATATCATTTAGGTAGCACTTGAGGACGTTACATTTTGTGTTGTCAAATTGCATGCTCTCAAACAGTAGAATTTCCTAGGATAGAAACACAGCTTCCTTCCACAGTACATAAGATATCACCTTGGGATATGCCTGTGTCAGTACACATACCAACGTAACATTCATATGAAGCAGAACATGGAAGGATGAGGAGGGGGGAAAGGGTAGCACAAATGGGCCGCATCCGTAACACAAGGCCACAGCCTTAAACTCAATCCTCATTAATCAAAACTTCCATGATACGAGTATATCAAAGAAGCTCTTATTTATAGAACTAAAATCCTAACAGAAAAAGAAATTAGAATCCTAGTAAAACTAGAAAACATACTCATAACAAAACAAATCATAATTAAGTACTTACCAACATCTTATCATATTAGAACTAAATACTTAGCAAGATATTGTCCGACTAAATAATGATGGTGACAATAAGTAAAACTAAAGAAAAGAAACATCATACCTAAACACATCATAACTAATTACTTATCATAACTACATACTTATCAAGATTTTAACGTACTAAATAATAACAGCAACAATAACTGTAGTAATAACAAAAATATTACTTGAACCAAAATCTTCCTCCAACGACTAGGACATTAGCATTCCGCATCAGCGTATGTAAGAGACCATTAGAGAAAACATAATACAATGGGATGTCTTAGAATACAATATACATTCAATAGTCATCCTTGTTCATAAATGAGATTTCCAATTATTGACACAAATTTTGACAAAGAAAACGCTTAAAAGGCCAAACAAAAAAAGGCAGTTCAAAATTCGTTTCTATAAATAACCACCATCAAATATCCGGCACTGTGGATCTACAAATAAGTGAAATACCACTATACCCGGTATAAATCTAAAATACTCTTTCCAAACAGAAACTCCAATCATAAAAGAAAACATGTGAAATGCAAAATAATTTCACTCCTTCACTTAGTAGTTGAAAATCGAAACTACTAAGGTACGTAAACTACAATGTAATAGAAAAGGAGTCAGATTTATTTTGGGACATATCAAGGCCAATTCAGATCCACATTAATTGTTTCCATGTTGCTTATAATGAGCGTTGAAGCAGCAATAATGTAGGAGAGCCAATGAGCTCGTACAATAATCACTAGCATTTGCAAGAAATGTGATATTAAGTATCCATAAAGTAATTGCCACCCAATTAGAACTAGATCAATCACCAAGGCATCGTACACAGAGATCCTACTGCAATTTATTTTGAGCATTTTTGTATCTCATGAGATTGCCTCTAAGTTTATACCCCATAACTCAGGAAATTAAGATGAACCCAAAAAGTGAATGCCCCACTCTTTTGGATAAGTGCTGCAGATTAGTTTATTTTTCCCATAAGTAAACAAAAGGCAACAACTAATAAGCATTAGTTCTGACGGCCTAGATAGACCATTCTCTTGACGCCTCTATGAGTATGAATCTTGATGGGGGTTTTTTGCTCCCATTTCAGGCTCTTTCTTTTTTGTATGCAATGGGCCAGACTTGCATCGTTTAACCAAAAATAGAGCCTTTGATAGAGCAGGAGGCAAGGAGATAAGGAAATCTTTTCTTTGGTGGGAAGTGCAAAAGCAAAACTAATAGTGTATATGTCATTCCAGCCAAGACACCCACTTGCATTGCAAGTTTACGACAGAAAGAGCCCCCGGGCTAAAATGGATACCGGAAAGGTGAAACATGACAGGAAATCCAACAAAAAAAACTATTTCTTCACTTCATTAACATCTTATCTCTTGTGATACCTATTCCTTCACTCCATAAATCCCGTCAGAAATCCAAAAGAGTAAGTTAAGAACACAACTTTAAAACTATATTGTGTCAATATGTTGTGTTTCTAGACTTTTTGAATCCATAATCCAAACAAAGAGAAAGTGTCCAACTAGTTGAGAATTTAAAAATGTCTTAACCAGCGCACAAAACCAAAAAGAAGAATAAATTAAATGAGAGTAAATTCAACACCTGATTTGAGGCGAGCGCAGTTTGTTGTGACAATTGCTGCCTTATTTGCCCAGGGTTCATCCGCTGTTGGGTATATGCAAGGTTTCCATTTGCTCTAATTTGTGGGCTCAAGTTGAGTGTTCCCATCATTCCCATTGCTTGCATTCCTTGCAAAGGTTGCCCAGGCGAATTTCCCGGATGGAACTGGGATCCTTGTACCAGCCCTGTTTTTTGTCTTGGCTGCACCAAACATGGCACTTGTCAAAAGAGAAATCCACTCAATGGACATTCCGGAAATAAATACAGCCACTACTCAAATCTTGGCTTGCACTCAAATTTGAGGGAAAAAAGCTCCCACATTCCTATGCACTCCTTTAGCCTAATTCACATCAAAAGGAGTAAAACTATTTTGCAAGTCAAATCAAGGGGGAATCTTTTGTTTACCCAAATTTTTAAACACTACATTTTGGCTGCCCATAAGTTCATACAAAAAAATGAAGCCTTTACTGAATCTTTTACCAAAGAACTCCCTCAATGCTCAACACAACAGTTCAAATTTTTCAACACTGCGTTGTGGCTTAAAATTCATCACTCTGCCACTTAAAACTTAAAAGTAACAATATATAACTCTTAACTCATTTTTTGCTTAAATTATAGTTCTTGCCAAGTGGAATGACATGGGTTCATTTAAAAGCAATAATGAAGCTTCTATTAAAATCCTTAACGCAAACTAAATAAAAGTTTGACTAAAGGGCTAGAGGTGATCTGACTAACAATTGCCACTCAATCTTAATCCAACCAATAACCATTTCCCCATATTTTAGCTTTTGGAAAATGCTAATCACAGCCCCCAGATAGATAACTTGTAAAATGCATATCGATATTCATGGACGAGTATTACAATTCAAACATATTTGTCACTGTTAAAGCATATTATCCACTGCCTAATTGGGTGGCGGTTAGCAAGACCCCAACTTTTTCCTTCTCAGTTCTTAACAAAACAGTTCATACCGATAACAACTGGGATTGCAAATTCAACTGTGCAGCAGCTTGGCCGGACAACATGGGCAGGTGCCCGGTCTGACCGATCAATGCGGCCGACCGCGCCATCTGTTGCTGCTGCTGTTGTTGCTGTTGTCCCCCTCCGAAATTCATCTGCCCGTAAATCCCCGCCTGCTGCCGCATCCCACCGGGCCCCACCCCCGCCACACCGTACTGCTGCTGCTGCTGCATCTGATTCAACCTCGCCATCGACGCCGTTCTCTGTAGCCCTTGCTGTATTTGAAAATTTGATCCCCCCATCAAATTATTATTACTCTGTTGCTGCTGTTGAAATTGTTGTTGCAACAATTGTTGTTGTTGTGACGTGATTTGCTGTTGTTGTTGTTGCTGCTGCTGCTGCTGCTGCTGTTGTTGTGGGAGGTTGTCAATTGAAGGGGACTGGGAGATATTAGAAGGAGAAGGGATGTTAGGGTTGACGGGGTTTTGAGAAATTGAAGAGTCGATGGGATTGGGGTGTTGGATTGGGATTGGGGACGAGGTCGTCGACGGATTCTCCGCCATGTTTTTCCTAGGATGTGTTTGGTTACTGGGAAAATTTGGAGGGTTTAGGTGTTTGCTAGATCATTGGGGGGCTGAGTTTTTAGTGAGAGAATCTAATACGAGTTTCGGAATCGGGAGAATTTGATCGGGCGCAGAGAGAGAGAGAGAGGCTTGAGCGAGCAGGGAAAGGGTTATATGCGGCCGGGAACTCTTGCAATCATTACATTCGGGAGAGTCAAGTTGTCAACGATCAATCAAAATCCAAAGTCACAGTTCAAAAAAAAAAATCAAAATCCAAAGTCTTGTTTGGCTTGACAATCATGAAAAATTTGTGATTTCACATAACTACTTATGTTTGGTTTGCAAAAGGAGGTTTGGTATAGTCCATAAAAACAAAATATGAAAGTGTAAATAACGGTTCGAATTCACTTGTAATACAATTGAATCGGAATCATTCATTACACTATTTCGGATTCACTTGTATTGCCTATAACAAGTGAATCCGGACCGTCATTACACTTTCATATTTTATTTTCATGGATCCTAACATTTTTCTTTTGACGAAATATGGGAAAAGCAAAGGAAAACGAGAAAAATTATTTGGAAAAAGAAAGACTTCTATTTTATTGAAACACATCCATATTACTAACAACCGAAGAAAAAGATCTGCCAAGGCAAGGCTCCTAACCAGTTACCCACCAAACCAGTTTGGACCGATTGTGGGCCCTTTTCGGGCCTGCAACAATGATCGGAATTGTTCATTTTTTAGAGCTTATCGAGAAAATATTAGCCACGCCAAAAATCACGTTAATCGAATATCGTTTGATATGATTTCGAAATGTATTAAGTTTGGGAAAAAAAAAGTGTACAATACTGGATTACAACTCATTTGACACAATTATCCGAAGATAAATGCATTTTGATATCATATCAAATGATATCCGATCAACATTCCAATCATTGTTGTGAGCCCTTCCGAATCCAAACTGCACTGAACTGGTTGGGTGGGTAAATGGTTAGGACACTTGCCCCTGAAACAAACAGGCGGATAGTATTTGATACCACCGCCGACCTTTTCCCCCAAGCTTTCTTGGGATTTCTTTTTGTGGGTGATAGATATGTTTCAGAAGTTGAAGGTAAGCCTGTAGAAAAATACCAGATTCGGTTTCTTTTTGTCCATTTAGTATTTCTCTTGGTCTGAAAATTCCAACAAAAAACATCACATTGTCCTTCTAAACACAAACTAAAAACAAACATAAACTTAAATGCACATTTTGCGGTAATGCCAACATCTTATTCTTCAACCATCCTTTACCACAAAATTAAATAAATAAATAAATAAAATTCATATGCCAACTAAAATCACCACCATTGTAATCAACCATTTCACCTTCAAATTGGCTAACTCAAAATTCTCTTTCATTACCTTTGTTCCTAGCTCTCAAACTCGTATTCTTTGCTTCCACCTCTTCCATCTTCACCCTCAATTACCTCGTCCATCTCCAATATAATCAAATCCTCCTTGTTCTTCCGCTCTTCCATCTTCAATGTACACCCATCTTCCATCTCCTTAAATTTTCTAATCATATAGTTGATCTCCATTACAAGCCACTCCTCCCTCTTCTGCCATTGTTCCATCTTCAGTTCGAACTCATTTTCCCTCTCCATCAACACTCGGATTTCTGCCTTCAAATCTGTTTCTGTCTTCTTCAAATCAAGAAATTGTTTATGCAAAGTCTTCAACATTCTTATGCAAATCCATGTTCTTCTTCACTATCCGGTTCCCAAATTCCTTCTCTCTCTTACATGTGGACAGGTCAACCCAATCAAAGAACTTGCAAGCATTGTCACCCTAAAAATTAAATATCGAAAAAAAGACTCATTAACTCATAGAATAAGGGTCATAGGATAAAAGATCATAATGGATAAAATTAGTATCTTGTAGTTCACACATCCTAAAAATCTCCTACCCACATTTGCATCAGCTAGTGTTGTTCTTAGTGGAGCCCTTACTCTGCACCCACATTGAACATTGAAGTGTTCCGATGTGCTTCGTGCATTGCTTGAAGTGGAAAAAGGCATTGGAGTGGGATGGGGAGAAGAAATTGGGGTGGGTGGGTTGGGGTGGTTGACTTGTGTAGAAATGGAGGAAGGCTGCACGATTTTGGAGGGAAATGGGGAAATGGAGAAGTGGGTTTTGGGGGAAAATAGGAGAAAGGACGGAGGGAAATGGAGGGAAAAGGGTTAGGATAAGGGCTTAGCTCCTTGGGGACAATATTGGATAAAAAAAACCACTTTTGGGTGAAAAAATTAACACTTCTAGATGGAAGGTTGATTGAAGGGGTCTAGGGGAAAAGTAAACTTTAATGAGGGGTTTGGCCGTATTCGTAGAGGGGGTGATTGTGAAAAACATGTAAACTTGGAGTTGGAGGGGTGTCTAGGTAAACAACCCTTAAATTTTTTATTTTAGTGTAATTAATTGTCGCCCCCAAAAAATCTTAATTCCTGGCGTCTGGCATCGCATGAAAGAACTTTGACATTAATGACCAAATGAAAGTTGGAAAGTCCAATCAGTTTTCCAGTTTCTTTAGAGCTCAAAAAGAAAAACAGGATGGGAGATTCCTAAATCTACTGACGTTGAGTCTCCATCCACAGCCATGGCTCTCACCGGCAAAGGGTGCCCGAGGGCCGTTTAGTCTCCATCCGCAGCCCTCCATCTCACCAGCAAAGGGTACTGTCCATAGCTTAGTAGCACAAAGCGGGAGCGGGAGCGGAAGCGGAAGCGGGAGCGGGAGTGGAGGCACCTAGAAGCTCCTAAGGTTGGGAGCGCCTAAGAAGCGTATATAGATTTCATATAAATACGTATATAAAGTATCTTTAAATACTTTTCCATTGAAGGAAAAGTGATTACTTATGAGAATTTTCATGATCTTAAAGGGTACTTATAGGAAGTTAGATATTTTCAATTTGCCAAACTTCTTGAGTGATAAGATTTTCATATTTTTATTTCCACAATGGCATACCGCCCTTAAGAATAAGAGAATAGTTGCCTTAACCACCCAATAAGCTCCCATGTTAGTTGGGAGCGAGCTCCCGTCAAGCTCTCATCTTGGGAGCGCCGATTCGCGCCCCCGTCTTGGGAGTGCACCCATTTTAGAAGAATCCTGCTACTAAGGTCCAGAGCACCCACAGTAGCCCCGAAATAGGTTCTGAGATCTTGGCTTTTTATTCTCAAACACAACCCTAGTGTTGCTACATATAAATACCAAAAGCTTCTATGTTTCTAGCATCTCTTTAGCCATAAAAAACCATTAAATCAGCGATAGAGCCCCAGTTTTGCCAATGCCATACGTCAAAGTTACTTGTGTGATCCCCTACTTTTCCTACGTCACAGTTCACACACGCATATGCTAAAGCAGAGAAAGACAGTATGCATGCAAGTTTAAAGATGTTACATTATGTTAGCAAGCCTCACCGAGTCAATGAAATCATCAGCAATCTCCAAAAGAAGATCTTCAACATCCGGGTCCAACTTTCCTTGTGAATCCACCTGGAAACCCAAATTAGGATCATCGCGACAATGAGGAATTATTTCATTTACAACCCTATTCTCAAAAGTGCTCAAAATTGTGACTGATTGCGTGTTACGAGGCAGTTCAAAATAATAGCGTGCTATGAACAAATTTTCCCACTCACTACAAAACACCCCTATCCAATTGGATTTTTGGGCGCACATATGGGGGGCGGGGGGGGGGGGGGGGGGGGGGGGGGGTGTTGGGGTTGTGTTTGGAACTAAAAATGCATTTGCAAACTCAAAATTAAACATTTGTGCTCATACTATTGGTTATTCCTAACTAACTACGACCACTATCCTTAAAAAATTAAAGTTCAATTTATAAGGTTCACCAGTAATCATGCCGCCGCCCCCCCCCCCCCCCCCCCCCCCCCCAATGATTGGGGACTACATGGGTTCTTTTATTGTTGTTGTACCAGTAATCATGTGAACTAGTAATAATTTCATCCAGCTACATTGGCATGTGCACTTGTGCATCTGTGTGTGTGTGTGTGTGTGAGAGAGAGAGAGAGGGCAAATTAAAATGCCTTTACCCTATTAGTCTCGCCAACCCCAATTTCAAATTTAACATCTTTACTCTCACTGTTGATTTTTACCCACTAACAACTGCATTCAAATTTGTTTCCTAAACCACTAGAGCCAAAAGAAATCAGATTTCAAATCTGGCTATATGTTTTATTCGTTTACGTGAAATATTACACTGACATAGGAAAAATAAATAAAGGATGACCTGTGAAACCAAATCCTGTATCTTTTTCTTCCCAAGAAGTTGGTTGCTTGCTTCTGTTCCTAGACTAGAACTCCCCCCCAGAGGAGTTGTTCCTGTTGCAGTAGCACCTGTTGGGGTGGAGGTGATGGTCACTGTTGCTGCTGCTGTTGTTGTTGTTGCCGCAGTTGTTGTTGATGGAGTTGCGGCTGTGTATTTGGTTGCTGTTGCTGAATGAGCTGGGATAACTGTTGTGGATTCAATGCCATTGAAGTTTGCTGCAACTGCAAAGAAGAAGCCAATTGTTGCCGCAAAAGTATTTGTTGCTGCATTTGTTGTTGAAGACGATATGAAGGGGAATTAGGAGAGGACATAGCTGGCATTTGCTTCAACAATTGTTGTTGCGCCAAAGAGTTCATGGCCGGCTGTCCATTCTGAGCCAACTCAGATAACTGGGGGTTCAAAAAACGATGTCCTTGGAAGGCTTTGAGATTGCAGTTTCTAAATGAAAGAAAAGAAAGCGGAGGAAGAAGATAATAGGTCAAAATAGTGCCCCAAAAGAGAGTAAGAAAACAAAAGAACACATTACTAAATGGAACCTGGTGGCTAGGCAAATACATATGCTCGCTAAAATGAATGGAATACTCTTCCGTCCATCCCAGATTTTCAGTTTGTGTGTCTGTTGTGTGGGGGTACTAAATTCCGATTATAGTTGACCGTCTTGAAAGGTCAATGAAAAAAATATGTTGCTTCCCTCCTATGTTTTTGAAGCATTAGCTTTCAAGAGTTTCCCAACAAGATGGTAAGCTATCTAAATATCATATAGGCAGCACTTGAGGACATTACATTTTGTGTTGTCAAATTGCATGCTCTCTTAAACAGTAGAATTTCCTAGGATAGAAACACAGCTTCCTTCCACCGTACATAAGATATCAACCTGGGATATGCCTGTGTTAGTACACATCCCAACGTAATATTCATATGAAGCAGAACGTGGAAGGATGAGGAGGGGGAAAATGGTAGCACAAATGGGCCACAACCGTAACTTAAAGCCACAGCCTTAAACTCAATGCCCATTAATCAAAACTTCCATGATACAAGTACATCAAAGAAGCTCTTATTTATTGAACTAAAATCCTAACAGAAAAAGAAATTAGGATCGTAGTAAAACTAGAAACCAACATCTTATCTTATTAGAACTAAATACTTAGCAAGATATTATCCGACTAAATAATGATGGTGACTAAGTAAAACTAAAGAAAAGAAACATCATAGCCGATCAAAAAAAAAAAAAAAATCATACCAAAACACATCATAACTAACTACTTATCCTATCATAACCGCATACTTATCAAGATATTAACGTACTAAATTATAATACCAAGAACAACTGTAGTAATAACAATAAAATCACTTGAACCAAAATCTTGCTCCAAAGACAAGGACATTAGCATTCCGCATCAGTGTATGTAAGAGATCATTAGAGAAAACATAATATGATAATACAATGGAATGTCTTAGAATATAATATACATACAATAGTCATCCTTGTTCATAAATGAGATTTCCAATTACTGACACGAATTTTGACAAAGAAAACGCTTAAAAGGCCACAAAAAAAGGCAGTTCAAAATTCGTTTCTACAAATAATCACTATCAAATATCCAGCACAGTGGATCTACAAATAAGTGAAGTACCACCATGCCCTGTATAAATCTAATACTGAAGATCGCCAAATACTCTTTCCAAACAGTAACTCCAATCATAAAAGAACATGTGAAATGCAATAATGTAGGAGAGCCAATGAGTTCGTACAATAATCACTTGCATTTGCAAGAAATGTGATATTAAGAATCCATAAAGTAATTGTCACCCAATTAGAACTAGATCAATCACCAAGGCGTCCTACACAGAGATTCAACTGCAATTTATTTTGAGCAGGCCTGTTTTTTTGCCTTGGCTGCACCAAACATGGCACTTGCCAAAAGAGAAATCCACTCAATGGACATTCCGGAAATAAATCCAGAAAAAAAAAACTGCCGATTTGAGGCATCTCCAGCCACTACTCAAATCTTGGCTTGCACTCAAATTTGAGGTAAAAAACCTCCCACATTCATATGCACTCCTTCCCAATTCACATCAAAAGGAGTAAAACTATTTTGCAAGTCAAATCGAGGGGGGCTCTTTTGTTTACCCAAAATTTTCAACACTGCATTTTGGCTGCCCATGAGTTCATACAAACAAAATGAAGCTTTTACTGAATCTTTTACCAGAACTCCCTCAATGTTCAACAAAACAGTTCAAATTTTTCAACACTACTTTGTGGCTTTCAAGTTCACCACTCTGCCACTTAAAAGTAACAATATTAACTCTTACTCATTTTTTGCTTAAATTATGGTTCTTGCTAAGTGGAATGACATGGGTTCATTTACAAACAATAATGAAGCTTCTATTAAAATCCTTAACGCAAACTAAACAAAAGTTTGACGAAAGGACTATAGGTGATCTAACAATTGCCAGTCAATCTTAATCCAACCAATAACCATTTCCCCATATTTAGCTTTTGGAAAATGCTAATCACAGCCCCCAGGTAGATAACGTGTAAAAGGCATATCGATATTCATGAACGTGTATTACAATTCTAGCATATTTGTCACTGTTAAGCATATTATCCACTGCCTAACTGGCTGGCGGTTAGTAAGACACTTTTTCCTTCTCAATTCTTAACGAAACAGTTCATACCGATAACAACTGGGATTGCAAATTCAACTGTGCGGCAGCAACCGCCGCACATTGACAAGACAACATGGGCAGGTGACCGGTCTGACTGATAAACGCGGCCGACAGTGCCATCTGTTGCTGCTGATTCTGCTCCTGCTGCTGTTGTCCCCCTCCGAAAATCTCCGCCTGCTGCTGCAGCATGGCAACCGGCCCCACCCCCGCCGCACCGTATTGCTGCTGCTGCTGCTGCAGATTCAACCTCGCCATCAACGCCGTTCTCTGCTGCTGCTGCTGCTGCTGCTGCTGTTGAAATTTTTGTTGCATCCATTGTAGTTGTTGTGATGTGATTTGCTGTTGTTGCGGGAGGTTATCAATTCAAGGGGATTGGGAGACATTAGAAGGAGAAGAGATGTTAGGGTTAACGGAGTTTTGAGGAATTCAAGAGTCTATGGGATTGGGGTGTTGGATTAGGACTGGGGACGAGATCGTCGACGGATTCCCCGCCACGTTTGAGTATTTGATCGGGGAGAGAGAGAGCGAGCGAGCGAGTAGGGAAAGCGTTATACGGAGTATTTATATGCGGTCGGGAACCCTTGTTCGGGGAGGAGTCAAAACTGTCAATGATCAATCAAAATCTTATTGGATTTTAGTAATTTTTTTTTCCTGAACAACAGAAAATGATCAAAATCCAAAGGCTTGTTTGGATCGATAAATATGAAAAATATGGAGAAAGCAAAGGAAAACGAGAAAAATAATTTGAAAAAAAGAAGACTCTTGTGTTTTATTGAAACAGATCTCCATTACCAACCACCGACGGAAAACAGATCGTAACCACTTGATTGAATCAATTCCATCATTAAAATACACAGTTAGACCTTATCTATACTATAGGGATGATGCTATGGTGTCTCCGGTCATTTTGAGGACACCGTAATTTTTGGCATAACAGAACCCTTACAAGTATAACAAAAATCATTACAAGTATAATAGAACCATAACATGGCATAACCAAGGCATAACCAAAAACCAATCAAGGCATAATCAAAAATCAACCAATGCATAACCAACCAAGTTATGCCTTCGTATGGTTTTGGTTATGTTTATAATGGTTTTGGTTATGCTTGTAATGAATTTGGTTATGCTTATAATGGTTTTGTTATACCAAAAGTTACGGTGTCCCCAAAATGACCGGGGACACCGAAGTCATTCCCCTATAGTATATATTAAATAAAAGTGAAAATTAGTGGAAATGCCTCATCTATACTATATATTAAACAAAATATCTATATAATATGAGAACGTTTCACGTCGTAACAAGTGGCGAGATTTGATTAGCTAACTGATTATTTAGTAAATTATTTTTTGAATGTTTGATATTATTCTTTTAGGTTAGCAAATCCTTAATTTTGGGATAATTTTTCCAAACACGGTAACATATAAAAAGGTCCTATTAATTAAGGCAAATGAAGCAATTTGACAAGTGCAGCTATAGCCTATAGGATGAGCAATTATGGTATGACTTATGAGTAGAGGTGGCAAACGGGCGGGTTTGGGTGGGTTTGGGTGGGTTGAAATGGGTCACGGGTCAAATATGGGCGGGTCAAATATGGGTCAAAAAGTAAACGGATTGAAACGGGTCGGGTCGAATACGGGGTCAAGCCAAACCCAAACCCGCCCAACCCGACCCGTTTCCTTTTTTTTTTTTAATTATATATATATATATATATATAAATTTAAAAACTAATTCCCCTACCGAAACTCAAACTTGCTAAACAAAAATACCACATCTACGAACCTTTTAGAATCAATAAGGAAAAAAAAAAACCTAAGTCATGCCTTAAAAAAAAAACCACGATATCGTCTCTGATTATACTATTAAAATCAATGATGCTTGTACAAGAATATAGTTAGTTTATGTATGTAGAGAGAGACTTACGAAGTGTCGAAGCCACCGCTTAAATTTGGATTAAAAAGTCAAGTGACTTATTTTTTTTTTTTATCTGTATTCAATTTTTTTTTTTGTATTTGCTTGTTTTACAACAAACTTTTTACCCCTATTAGTTCGTCTCGACGAGTTAATCGAAAAAGTAATTTTTTTTTGTTACTTTTACCCGGCCTAATATTTTTTTTACTGAACATGTCTAGTTTGGGGTTTTCAGATTTGAACGTAGTTCAATTCATTTATTTACGGTATGTGTCGTATCATATTCAAGTTCGCGTTCGGTTTATTTAGTAAAAATGTCGAACTCAAAAGGAACCAAGCTTGAGATAACTGTAGCTCGGCTAGCTCAATCGCGTAGATAAGCCCGTAATCTCATGTATGAGTTTACATATGTCAAATTGTCAATTGGGGAAATTCCAGACTGATCAATTGTGTGGACTGTGGACCGTATAATCGACCTTCTTTCTTGGGTCTTGGAGAGAGAGAGAGAGAATATATATCTCAATTTGCCACTCAACAGAGAGAGAGAGAGAGAGAGAGAGAGAGAGAGAGAGTATATCTTCAATTTGGCACTCAACAGCCATGAGTATGTAAATTTCAGCAATGCCGACGTAAGGTTTGGTGCTTGGTGTACATGTGAAACACTTGGATTGAGTTTTTAACTCCAACCCATATTGAACCCATTTTTAACCCACCTAAACCCATATAAATATGGGTTGATATGGGTTCAACCCATATTAACCCATTATACAATATGGGCGGATTTGGTTGGGTTAAAAGTGGGCGGATATGGGCGGGTTAAACAATATGGGTTGAGATTGCCACCTCTACTTATGAGCGAGCAATTACGCTATTATGGTAGAGCAAATAATCGTTGTTTTTCGGCATTGGAAGGAGCTGGGGAGAGCCGATGACTCTTGAGGATTATACCTCGAGGGGTCTGTCTTTCTCTTCAGTTTAAGCGCAAATCTCTACCAATTTCTTCGGTGCCATTAATCAAGAGAACAATTTAGAGGTCAATGGTAGATTGTATCCTATCCGGGTAGTGGAAGAACAATCTGTGGTTACCAATATGATGAGGGGGTGTTTGCAAGTGTAAATGCAATGGAAGTGTCGGTATTAATTCCAAAAATCTCTTGTTTCTGACAAGGAAGAAGAAGATGATTGGATTGATACTTCAGCTAAAGATAATCATTTGGCGGATGAGGGTCTTGGAGTTGGGATACAGCAGGAGGATATACTTAGGGAAGAGAGTCGTTGATTTACAAGTCCTATCTTTTTTAGGTATCGATCGAAATCTAATATAAAGGGTTCGAGGTCTTTGACTAAAGAGACGAGTGAAGAGATTAGCATCCTTGGGGAGAGATGCACCCATGAAGCTCTTTTAAAAATGGAAAGGAATAGATCCAAAAGAAAGTTAAAAAAAAAAAGGATAAACTTATTTATTTCTGAGTTTGGGATTAAGGCGGCCAAAGTTTCAAAAAAACGTAAGATGGCTCTCTCCTCCTATCTTTTGACTAGAGACATTCAGAATATATATGAATTCTATTTTATTCAATAATGCTAGTAAAGCTTTTGATTTTGGCGCTCAATTGAGAATTAAAATCGGAGGAGGAAGAAACTATAACTTGAAGAAATGGGTTGAAATGGAAGAGGAGGAAATTGTGGAAAGGGAAAATGCCTTGAAGAAGCTCACGGAGTTAGAAGAGAGAAACACATCGGATTGGGAGGAAAATGCTTCTTTATCTTCAGAGTTTTAGAGGCCGTTAGTGCGTTTTGTTGTCTTTTGGCGTTGGTCCATCATTTTGATTCGGAATTTTTTCGCTCCAGTGTATATGCGCTTTTGTGGAGTTATGGTTGTTGGAGTTAGGTTTGGAGTTTTTCTTTTAGGTTTTGGAGTTTCTGTTGATTTTCGCCTTTTTGTGGAGTTTTGGGTTTGGGGGTTAGTTTTTTGGGTGTTTTAGTTTGGAGTTTCTCAGGTTTTGGCTTATTAGGTTGGCGCCTTACCGGCCTTTTCGGTGGTCTTGGGTGGCTTCTTGCCAATATGTTCTTGTTCCATTTAATCTTTGCAATCATTAATGCAGATTAATAAAATATTTTTCGTAGAAAAAAAAATAATCGTTGTTTTGATTTCTTCCTTTAGAAGCCAAAATAACAATTTTGTATGGCTGCTTCCCATACCTTTACCTCTAACTTGGAAAACTTTCCAAGAGAGCCAAAAATAAAAAAATAGAAGGAAAAACATTATTGAACTTTGTCCACGTACAAAATGTTTTGCTAAATCTATTCCCTCCAATGATCAAAAAAAAAAAATCTATTTCCTCCATCCCAAATTATTGGTCCTCTATGGTTTTTCGTGTAATTTTTAATGGCTCATATCTCGCAATGTATATTGTTTAAAATATGCAATATGGATCTTATTTGATAGTAGATTTCAATTATTGCATTTTAATCAAAAACTGATCCGATCAAGCCCTTCCCGGTCATTTTTTTTTGCCGATTTCTCCCGAGTACCCAAAAAATCTTGTTCTGAAGACATTGAGCGGTTCGGATCATCAAAATTCGATCGGGAAAGGGAAGGTCCTTACCTTAACAAGTTAAGGGCGCCATTATAAGAAGTTTTGTGATTAAAAGTATACATTAAAATTTAATTATATTTTGCGTGTTGTGATTTCCCTGCATAGCACGGGTTTGCTACTAGTAGTTCTTAGTGCCTTCTCTTTCATTTGTTGTTCTGTCTTTTTATCTACGATATGGAACTCTTGACAAAATAGCTTTTGTTCTGCCATTTTACTTGCATTGTGGTGTGAGAACGAAGTCAATAATATATCTTGCTAGCTTCAAAATAAGAGGTTCCCTTGCGGAAGCTCAAACCTAGCACTTATCACTCAAACCCAAGATGCTCGCGGCTGCCTTTCTATTAATTTCTCAACCAATTGGAGCAAATTGCAAATAATCATAAACTTAAGAGCACGAAATTGAGAAAACAATAGTTCGAAGGCCAAATGGTAATCATGGAAAACATCAAATAGCCGAGTGTATTTTACCCAAATACTAGGGCCGGGCTATTCGCACCCACAAATTTACTCCCATACCCCACTATATTTCGGCAAGCGGTTGTTGAAAATCATAAATAACATTTCGGTAAATAGTTGTTGAAAATAAGATTATATTTCGGTAACTACATGTCGAAAATATATTCAATTTTCGGTAAACAGCTGTTGAAAAAAACATCATATTTCGGTAATTGGATGCTGAAAATGTATCTCAATTTCGGTAACTAACTGTCGAGTCTAATTGAAAATTTTTAACGGGGTATGGGAGTAAATTTGTGGGTGCGAATAGCCCGGCCCAAATACTATACCACCAAAACGTACTGTATCAACGAGGAGAATCGCGTAGGTGAAAACGAGGAGAGAAATATCCAGTGAGAGAAACAAACCCACAAGAATTTCAACACGGCCCTCCATGTGTATCGTGTACCCTCAAATCTCTACAAATACTGTATAAATAGACTATCTCCCTTTCTCTATATCTCCGTTCACAAAAATTTCAGGGCGCTGCTCAAACGAACAGGTGGATATTTGATACCACCGCCGACCTTTTGCCCCACGCTTTCTTGGGATTTCTTCTTGTGGGTAATATGTTTCCGAAGTTGAAGGTAAAGCCTGTAGAAAAATGTTTTCTTTTTGTCCATTTCTATTTCTCTTGGTCTGAAAATTCCAACATAGTCTGGTACTTTCAGGAAAAAAGAAAACTTACTTTGTTTTTTCAAATTTGAGAGATCTCTAGCCTTTTGGTTTTTCGGGGTCCAATTTCCCCTTATGTTACTGATGCAAGTTCAATCTTCCAATCCATTAGATTATTTTGCAAGAATATTTTTTACGGATATGTATGTAGGTGAATATACTAATTTTCGAGACGCTTTTGATCTATTTGTGTGTTTCTTATGAGAATTTTTTTCTCTTGGATGCTTAATCTGTGAACTCATAAGAAAAGTTTAATTTACCCCATTAAAAAAAAAAAAACCTTTTCTTCTGAATGTTGTGGGGGTTGACTATACTTTTTGGGTTTTCTTTTTCTTTTCTTCTGAGTTTGGAGATTCAACATTCGTATAAGAGCTTTGATCTGCAAAGAAGTTTGCTTCACTCTTCACTCATGTATCTCAATTCATGCACAGAATTCTTACAATGGGTACCTTTCAGAAATCAAATATAGTAAATCTTGTATCTTTTCTTCTGTTGTTTATTGATTTCTTTGAAGTCTCTAAATTTTATCTGATTTTGTTTAATCTGACCTGAATTTAATGGCTTGATGCAGTATTGGAGTGGGTTTCGCTAGACAGAACTTCAATAGAAATGGAAGGAGATATATTTTCAGGCATTGCTAATGGAAGCCAAGTAGATAGCAAGGTGTTACAGACATTTCAGAAGAGCTTTGTGCAAGTCCAGAACATTTTGGACCAGAACAGGTTGCTAATCAATGAGATTAACCAGAACCATGAGTCGAGAATCCCCGATAATTTAACACGAAACGTGGGCCTGATCAGAGAGCTTAACAACAATGTTAGAAGGGTGGTTGATCTCTATGGGGACCTTTCTAGCTCTTGCGCCAAAACCAGAGAAGCTTCCTCTGAAGGGGAATCAGGTGGGACTTTGAAATCAGATGGAAAAAGTGGTCAGAAGAGTATTAGGTCTGGGTAATTGATCAAAACCTTGGTATTAAATGACCTAATGCAATCTTTTTCTTGTTGAGAGCAAAAAGATTACTACTTTAGTGAAGTGGTATGTACTCATTAGATGCTGTATTTATCTTTGCATTTAGGTTCGCCTTAATGAAATTTTCCTCTTCAGAAATAAGAGTTCAATTGAGACATTGTTGTAATCTTGTGTAACTGCTTTAGTATCTCACTTGTTTCAAGCATGTTCTTGTTTCAAACAGTTGTTATACTGATTGGGGTAGGAAATGCTGCATACTCCTTATGCATCTCAATGTTGGTAGTTTCAGGTTCATTTCCCCCCTTCTTGGCACATATAATAGATGTGTGGGTACTTTACATGCCATAGTATACTTTATAAGGTCTACTGTACTTTACAATATCATTAGTAGTTGTTGGTAATCCCAGTCTTGAATTTTCATAGACCTGATTGGGGCCTTTATTATTTTTGTTGCATCATGCTTCTGTTTTTTGATAACTCGGTCTCCAATCCAAAGGACTAGCCAATTTGATGATTAATCACACCGTTTACTAGCGGAAGGTTCAATTAAAATTGGGGCAAAATCCCGTATGAGATGACGAATCCAAACACGAGAATTGATAGAATGCAGATGAGAGTTGAGCTTCGAACCAACGATTTCTTGAGGTCCCTAATTACTAAGTAACTACCATTGTGCTAATTACTAAGTAACTACCACTGTGCGAACCTAAGCCTTTCATCATGCTTCTCTGATGAACTTGTTTTTCCCTATGCATTTGATGGGAACTTTCAACAACCCTCTTTGTTCTTTTCCCATATCTGTCTAAAGATATTCCTTCTATTGTCTGCACCTCCAGTTTAAGATCTGAAGGGAATGGTCAGTATATACTGCTTTTTGTAACCTTTCCCAAAATATCCCAAACAGCTACTTATATATATGTGGGAAAAATAGCATGAAATTCCTTTGATGACCTTGAGTATTTATTGACTCCTTGAGGTGAAAATGCTTTTGCTAGATAAGGGAAAACACCACCACAAGCCTAGAATCCCATAAAGTGAATGGTTATACTTTTTGACCTCTCATAAACCAATTGCAATCCCCTGAAGGATTATAAGGAAAAAGTAAGTTAAGTTTGTTTTGTTTAATAAGGAAAAAGTAAGTTAGTTTGTTTTGTTTAATGATTACCGTTGAACAGCAAGAGAATGCTCATTGGTTAGGTATGGAACTTTGCTGCATTTAGTTGATTGATTAACCTTTCCTCCACTCATTCTTTCTCCAATTTTGATTTCCTTCTGTCTCCTAGTTTTACAAATGCAGCAGTAAATTTGCACTTTTCCACATCGCATTTGTGTGATTTCAGCACTTCTTTTGTCTTCTCCAATTTTAATCCTCTTCTTATGTGATTTTTCTTGGAAGCCATTGATAAGTTCTTTGAAGTTGAGTGGGAGACCATGTTCAGAATTTCTGGAATTAACAATTTTTTTTCAGTTTATAGCTTAACGGCTGGGGTCCGGGATAAAGGAAAAGGTTGTTAAAACTGGAAGGAATTAGCCTAGTAGTCAAACCAGATATGTAGTGGTTTATTTGTTTTAGATTTTAGTGTAGACGCATTTTTGAGTAGATTTGATGGTTTTCTAATACTGTAGCTAATTTGCCCCCTTTCCTTTTATGAAGTCTTTTTAAAAGATTGTTGTAAGCCTAATAGCCTATGGACTTCTTATTTGTTTTCTTTCTATTCCTTGTTAATTGTTTGTACTGTTTAGGCCAGTAGTTTGTATACCTAAATCCAAATTTAGTTGTATAAATTGCATTTTCTTCATCCTCAGAAAGTTGAATGAATACTAGGAGTACTACTAGTTGAGAAACTTGAGTTTTGCTTTTTTAAAACAAATATTATGTACATCAATTGGGGCTAGAGGACGATTTATATGTTAACAATTATGCTACTATCACACACTTACACACAGAATCATACAAACTCACTCACATCAAACTTGGGACCCATTATAGACTTAGGTGGTGTTCCATTTTTAAAAAAGTACCATTTTTCAAACGAAGTTAATTTCAAACTCAAATATAATGAAAATAAAAAATATTTTTTTTGAATTTTTTTGCACTGTTTAAAAGATCTTTAAGATCCATATTAATAGAAAAATTATTTGCGTAAATATATAATTTTTAAGTTTGAAATTATCTTCTTTTTCAAAAAGTATTTTTTCCCCAAAAGTGGAACACCCCGTTGTTGACTTGTTGTATATGTTGAAGAGCTCAACGTCTCTTCATCAACGCAAATTTCAAACCTCTTCTTGAAAATCAAATGTCTTATCAGACGTGGATATGAAGCTTGTGGTTGGCTCCCCTCCATATTCATCCACTATACTCTTTCATACTCTCTCTTTTATGAGTCATGGAAGGCTCACGTCAATGTTCCAAACCATTTTATTTTTCACTGTCAGACTAATTTCTACCATCTCTCTTAGAACCAATTGGTGGTTGAAAGAGTTTCAATTAAGTCTTTTATGATATTCGACATCGCACATGCAAGTCTGTTTGTAGAACGGTCACAGAAAGTGGCATTGTGTAACTAAATCTATAGAGGCACCCTGAGCCCAACACTTACCTTGTAGAGGAAATAACATTTTCGACGGAACAAGGACAAAATCAACTTATTTGGCTAAAAGTTAAGTGGATCAACATGTAAGTGTCGATAGTATGTGACTAAGTACTACTCCCTCCGTCCGGATTTAATAGTCCTTTTTGGGAGTTCGTGCCATTATTCAATCGATTATATCTTCCAATCTATAATATTTTACGTGATTTCGAATATATTGTATTATAGAACTAATTGAGATCTATCAAACAAGATCCATATTCGATATGAAATTCATTACGGATTCTAAGATATAACCCATTTTTTAGCCGGTTGGAATACAACTAGGGACAATTAAATCCGGACGGAGGGAGTAACTAGCATGAACTGCACATTTGTTAGGGCAACCTCGGGTAGCTTGCTCCGAGTTTAAATTGTATTCAAAAATTCATATTAAATCAACCTATTTTTTGCAAGGAGGGTCTTTTTTATTTATTTATAGAATGTTCCATATCAACACGGTTTAAATCATTGTTATGAGTCCAAAGGTGTTGTCACTAAAAAATGAGCATGAGTGCGAGGATGAGACGGTGGAGGGGAGCCGTAGCACTGAAGAAGCTTGAGCGTTACTAGTACCATGCCACACTGGTGCCGATAAGTCCAAACTCACAAGTCACAACGAAAGCCACGTCACTGTATACTAATCCGGACTCCAACCCCACGTTTCAAATCCAGTTAACCAAACAAGTTTCGATTCCGCGACTGCTCCATCGTAAAAACACACAGCACAGCAGAGCATAGCGTACTTCAAAAAGCGTCTTCTTCTTCAATCTCTCTCTCTCTCTCCTAAATTATATCCGTATCCGTTCAACTCGCTCTGAGATTTCGATCTCTCTCTCTTCGAACGCTCGCTTTATCGCATTTGTACTCCTCGACTGATTACGTCAGCGAACAATGTCAATTGCAGAGTCCAAGTAATCGCAATTCATTTTGATATATGGTGAGATTCAATTTGTTCGTTTTTCTTTGTTAAACTCACTGGCATATCTTGATTTGTACTGTACTACTTCTATGATGAATTGGAAATCGGGGTGCTTAGATAGATGTTAGTATTACCAGTTGTATTTCTTAATTTTGTTTGCTACTTTAAGTTTGTGGATTTTGTAATTGATATACATTTGTGCATTCAGTAATTGCTCATAAAAATCAAGAAAGCTTGACCTTTTTATGGGTTTACTTTCCTCGTTTCAGTTTCTGCATTTGAGTTGCGTGTGGTGGGTTTTCAATGGAAACAGTGGTTGGAGTTGAAGGAAATGATGAAGCTAATCTTGATCACATGCCAGATGTCAAAACTAGTCCCACACCATCCTCACCAACGGAGATTGCTGATCCTGTTGTATACACGCTCGTTCGGGTATACTGTCAATATATGTATACGCACATTTGTATTTACTATTTACATGTCCAAACATATGTTATTGTTATACACTAGACATCCGGGCAATGCGGTGCATGTGGAAATTGTGTTATGCAAAAGATGAAAGAGGAAAATCTTCAATTGAGATTAATCGGTAATGAGATCTGGGATGTGAAAGTAGAAAAGGGAGGAGTAGAAAATTGGAGGGCTTCACCACTATCCCCCCACCCCAACCCCCCCACCCTCGCTTTCTGACAGTTCTTTAGGTAGTTATAGGGGTGATTTGGAAAATGAAAGTGTGAGCCAGCCTCAAAACTGACTTTCCCACCAAAAGGGGTGTTCGCTTTCTTGTAGTAAGTGATTTCCATGTATGTTTTCTAAAGGAAGTTTGTGTCTTTAATACAAAATGGTTGAATGCCAGTTATTCCACGTATAGAATCCCTTTTAAGAGCGTCATCGGCCCAAATTATGTTGCCATTATGCATGTTTATAAGCATTTGTTCTCATTAGGATTATAGGATACATGGGGCTGGAATTGATGCATAAGATTCTATCCTGATAATTGAAAATGACTTTGCATTTGCTTCCACGGCATAAAAGATTTTAACAGTACGCGACCGATGACTTTGTGAAGGGAGTCAGTTACGGATGCATGAAGAAACTTTGATGTAAGTCTTGTTATTCTTATTTTGTCAAGTATTGTTGAAAAAGGTTAAATACTAGAAAGTCGACGTATGGAGTCCTCTTTAAGATTGTGCAACCAAATTATGTTGCCATATATATATATATATATATATATATATATAGTTGTTTTGCATTAGGAAACATGGGGCCCAATTGATAGATAAGTTAGGTATCCTTCGATCCTGGAAAAGAGTTGCTAGATTCCTGGGCTTGCCAAGAGTTATTGAAAGCCAATAGTTATTGAAAATGATTTTGCATTTGCTTTCGTGGCATTAAAGGCTGTGATGCTATGAAACTGTAACTTTTTGAAGGATAACTTATAGCTGTATGGATCAAATACTGATTTTTTTTATGTCGTTTATCATTTATTTTATAGCTAGATACACTAGGTTCTCCTTTTTGGTATCTATCTAGAACTCTTAGCGTCTTTTGCTTGCTATACTTAGTTGATGGTCGGCATGTTAAACTGCAATGTGCTTCAAGAATCAAGAATAGCAATTAAGGAAGTAGTTTAGTTGAACAGGCTTTTAGTGGATGTTGCTTTTGGAAACGTATTAGGGTTAAATCTTATAGCTTTGAGGAATCATTATACTGGTAATTAGTTACCACTGTCGTTAAATGTAATCATATTTGCAGAACTTTTGTTATATTATTTTCCTAGACATCGTATTTTGTTTTTGGGATGATGCCCCATGTTGGTGGTTATGTCCTGCTGGGTTGCTAGTTGCTACTTTACTTTTCATAACTTGGTATATGGCTCTATGGACTGTCTAATCCGGAGACCAACCACATTGTCCTCCAGGGGGCCCAATTAAAGCCGGGGCAAAGTCCGTATGGACTGGCCGAACACGGTAATTCATAGCACTCGAGTGGGAGTAGACACCCTGACCAAAGGCTTCCTGAGCTCCCTAGTTGCCTGGTGACTACCACTTCTCTAACGCATGGGTGTTCTGCTGGGTTGCTACCTGACACTTACCGTTCAGAAGCTTGTACAGCATATTCTTGCTCATTTATCTAATTCAGACATTTGAAGGTTCTTCTTGAAGTCTGATTTATTTAGTTGGTTGATTTTTAGAGAATGAAAGGTTCTCTATTGATGGGCAAACGGTTGTCGCGGGGCATTGCACCATAGATTCAGTGTATATGATGTGTTAGTGTTATGAACAGCCATGCATTGAGTGGTAAACCTGATGCTTTAAGATTGGTTGGCTAGCAAGGCCTTGGGGACCCTTCCCTTTTTCTGTCCCTTTTTTTGGGGGTGGGCCCTGTGCAAGGGAGAGGGAGAAACTGTTTGAATTGATTAGTGGACGTGTGAAGAGCAAATTATACCAACTTGGATAATCGGTAACGGCTTTCTAACTAGGACTCTTTATTTGACTAGTTTATTCTCTAATTCCTATTTCTTTATCGCCTTTGCACCTAGAGTAGTTTTTTGAAGTGCCAATTATGGGACTGTGATTGGTTATGTATTGTTTAGGTTGATGGGGATGGAAGATTAGTGCCTGCCACAGATGACGAAGTTATGCAAGTTGAGGACTTGCTCGAAGATGACAAATGTGAGATACATACTGTTGCAGACACTGGGCAGAATGTGGATGTGGGATGTGCTTCCAGTGATGGATTTCCTTCTAGCAACTGTCAGCTCGATGGTTCAGAAGGTCAGCCTATGTATTCTATGCCTTTTCATAACTTGTTACATTCTCTGTTTTGTTTTTATTTTATTTTATTTATTTATTTTGGGGGGGGGGGGGGGGGGGGGGGGGGGGGGGGTTACCTTGTTACATTCTCGGCTATCCCCATGCCTGCAACATGAGGTTGAGCAATCATCTGTATTTTCTTATATTGGTGTTCTAAGAGGTTGTCAAACTTTTTCCCAGCGTTGTCGATATCATTTATTTTTCTCCTATTCAACACCCATGTCTGGCTATCCTACCTCTTTGGTTTTAGCTCTTATGTTGAGTAAAAAAATATTCCAGGCCAGCCTGAGAAACCGGAAGAAGTTGTTGAAGCAGCAAATGGTCAGCATGACGCAGGAGTTGGATTGGGTGAACTAAATGCTGGACCTGAGGTACTGTTTGGCCTTCCTACAACACATACTATCATTTTTTTTCATCTTCTTCCATCTGTATTGGACTAAAAGAATTTGTGGTCTTCTCGTGTGTTTTACAGTTTAAGTTTTTTTGTTTTGCAATACATAATAAGTACTGCATGTTTTTCTACTGGTTTCTTTCCTTCTACATATTCGTGATAACACCAGGGTACTATATTGTCTTGGATCCTTTGTATGTCGAACCTATATGTAGCGTATATCAAGGATATGTTCAAAGGGTTAAGCAGGGAGCTGGTTTTGTTCCGCTTGTGAATTTGATAAGTTTCAACTTTCAATTGCAAAATCCCCAGATAGGGATATTGTACTGCCTCCTAGTTACAAGAAGCTCAATATTTCAAATGTCCTTACAGGAAACCGTTCCTTTGATAGCAAAATCAGATGACGGCCATATTGATCAGCCAGAGAGTGGTGGGGAATGCTCAAACCCTTTGGCCATCGAAAACGGATCACCAGTTTCTGCTGTCTGCACTAATTCAAAGCCAGATTTTTCAAAGTTGAAGGGGGAAATATGCTTGGACAACCTATCTGTTAGAGAACTTCATGAAACTTTTAAAGCAACATTCGGACGGGAAACCTCTGTGAAGGACAAACAGTGGCTGAAAAGGAGGATTGCCATGGGATTGACCAACTCTTGTGATTTTTCAACTACTGCTTTTGTAATTAAAGATAACAAAGTGGTGATGAAGAAAGGCAAAGAAGTCATTGAGAATGTGGATGGTGCCCTTGCTGGTGTCTCGACAGTTGAAGCAGTAAATGAAAATTGTGGAGATTCACTGTTTGGCTGCAATGGCCAAGTAGAAAATCTTCAAAAATATTCTGGCGAGAGATTGGGAAACTCTAGTTTGGAACATGATATTAGTGTTGAAGATCAGCAAACTGACCAAAGAGCAGCAAAAAGACTTCGGAAGCCGACGAGGCGATATATTGAAGAACTTTCTGAAGTAGAATCCAAAGAATATGGTGGGAAGTTAATCTCTTCAGTGCAAAGTTCTGAAGATGGCCAATCGCCTCTAATATCTCATGCTAGGCCTATTCGCCATACGCAATCAAATGGTAGACCTGTTGTCACAAGGCACGATTCTCTGGGAGGTTCAGGTGTTCAGGTTCCATATGTTTGCCGGGTTCGAAGAAGCCGTCCAAGGGAAAACTTCATGTCTCTCATGGTATGTAGTACTTTCCTGGTTGAGCAACATGCATGTGGCTTGGTTGATTTTTGATTTGCATAATTTGTTTTTTCTCTTAAGGCTTGAATGCATTCTACTCCATCAAATTTGCTGGTTATTGGGTTAAGACGTTAAGTGACCTTGTCTTCTTGGTCTGGTTGGGGATGCATTTGTGTGCTGTGGAATTTCTATTCTATATATTAGTAGAACGCTGTTCCAACCCCCACCGCTTCCCTCGCGGTTGTGCTAATGAGAAGAGGCTATCTCTCTTTCATTTCGTTGGGGACACATGTTGATTATGCTTCCATAGAGCGTGAACAATACTAAGGTCGAGACTGGAACTCAAGACCTCCCCTTCTATATGGCCATGTGCATTTGTAGATCCGTCACTTCTCGTGTTCTCCTCAGATAAAGTCAGTATATGGTACTGTAATTTTTTCTATGAAGTGATGCTTATTGTGCTTTGAACTGCAATTGTAGAAACTTCAACCCAGTAGCATGGGCATGGCAACCAAATTGGTTAAGAAGGCCCTTGGTGCACGTGGTGCTCGACAAGGCAATCAAATAGGAAACAAAGTCTTCAAGGCGAGATCAGTCTCTGCATGGATTCAGAAGCCTGTAAGTCAAATTGTGTCAGTATGCTAATCTGCAATTTGATTTGGTATTATCAGATGCATTCAGCTGAAAAAATGGATGTATGGGCATTATTTCCGCGAGTAACTGATAAGCTGGGGAAGTAGGTGCAAAATTGGTCTTGAATAGAACTTTGAAGTTTAGGGGATGTATTAGTTAAAGCATGACTTAATAATTTAGTATACTGCTATGGGAGGTTATGAGATGGAAAACTAGGGCTTCATTAGACGTTTCCCTCGGTCATTTGTTTTTTGTTTTTCTCATTTATCTGAAGGCCTGTTCCAAAATTGCTTAATGGGCATGTCGTTGGGTAAAATGAGAGATGCAGCTACCGGGGTAATTTTTGGGGTTTGGAACTGGAATGGATTTTGAATCAATATTCATTATAACATTGATACTGGATATGGTATAGTTCTGATGTTGTGGCTTTGGCTTGTTGATTCAGTTTCCATTTTCCTTTGTTGTGGTAACCAGAAGTTTATTTTTGGCAGCTTGTTACTGAATCAGAGAAAGAAGAGCATTATCAGGTAAGAAAAGCCTCTGAGTTGGAAAACGACGCAGAGCTGAAACACGTGGATTCATCCGGGGATTATTCCGACGATTACGTAGTGTCTGTGCCCACAGAAAAAGGTGGAATGAGAAGAAAGCATCATCGACCTTGGACTCTCTCTGAGGTGGTTAAATTAGTTGAGGGTGTGGCTAGGTATGGTGCTGGCAGGTGGTCTGAGATTAAACGACTTGCTTTTGCATCCTACTCGTACCGAACTTCCGTGGATCTCAAGGTACAAGTATGTATAACTTATGCAGTGGAATAGTTTATTCTGTGACTATTAGTCCAGTCAAACAATCATGTGCTCATAATATTGTGGTTTTAGCTGGTAAGACTTGGTTTGGCCTTCTGCTATGATTCAATTTGGCTGAAAACTGTTATCATTTTGCAGGACAAGTGGAGGAATCTTCTGAGAGCTAGTTTTGCACAGTCGCCTGCAGATAAAGGGGTAAGCATTATCAATTTGAATGACATTGTGTCTGGCTCCTGTCCTTCCATTTGGTCCCCCTTTCTTATTTGCTTAAATTTTTTGAATCTCTTCATTGTTGGTAACTTGTTTTCATATTTCAGTCAAAAATTTTACTTTTCCATTATGTTTCAACGAGAGGACTGGAAAAGTAAAATTTTAGAAGATCAAAATAATGAAAAGACTATTAAGCAACAACTAAGCAAAATATATGTGCACTATGCTCTAACCACAAGCCACAATGAAATCCAAAACTGCAAACAGAAGGATAACCAGCAGCAATCAAAACCATCAAGACCTTAAAAAAGTTTTTGGCAGCCCCAAATTCTCAGTCGTCCTTTTTTTCTCCATGGAATGATCAACATTTGTACAAATTACATGCAGACTGTAACATTTTCAACAAGCCTCTTAGCTGTACCGGAAGTAGCCATTTCCTTTGGAATATCCTAGTGTTCCTTTGGAGTATCCGAGTGTACCGTTGGAATATACGAGTGTCCCTTTCCCTCAAAATATGGCATGTTGCTGCAGCAAAAGCAAACTCGTAGATGATGCAACGAAGTTACCTAGGAATTAGCAATACTCCATATGCTATTTCATCCTCAAGTTCATAGGATTCATGTGGAGCCCACATTTTAGCCAAGAGCTGTCTCAAACAATGCTTGAGAATTCGGACTCACAATGGATGTGCTTAATGTCTTCCATTACTCCCATATCATGGGACACAACCCTATCATTTGTGATTCCCCGTTTGGCAAGCCTGTTCCCGGTTGAGAGTCTGCCGTGGACACTATAGCCTTAGGGCCTGACAGTGCAGTATTTGCTGTGAATCCCCTCTACTTGTAAGAGTCCTTTTACCCTTATCTTCAGCCTCCAAATTGGGAACTAAGTTGAAGTATGAAAGAAGTTCCCTAAAGCCGACAGGTTTCAAAATAATAAGCGAAGTGAACCCCAGCGGTGGTTGTGCTCTGAAAGGGAAATAAATGTAGGAGAACTTCACAAAAGAAATTGTGTTACTTCTCATCCTTGATGTCAATGTTTTACGTTATTCCTTTACGCCAAAAATTTCGCTCTTAACTTTAGTTTTCTTGTGATAATGGAAATTGCAGATGCAGAGTTCTCGGAAGCATGCTTCGGTGCCAATTCCTGCTGCAATTTTGTTACGAGTAAGAGAGCTTGCTGAAATTCAAGCACAAGTTCCACCCAATATCAGCTCAAGCAAGTTTGCTGCTTATAGCAGCACAAATGTACATGAAACAAGATCCGGATACTTGTAGCACTGTAAATTACTATGTAACTGGAGTTTCCTATCTAGAAATAAGGATTCTAGGTCTCTGTACTGTTTAGAATTGTTCCCTCGTTGTTGGTGGACTGATATACTATTGAAGTGTGCTAGAGAAATGTCAAAGTTTGTATACTTCTCTCGAGATTTCATATGTTGCTTCGGCCTTGTTTATCTTTGCAGTAGTTCTTTAATGGAACAGGCTTCTCGGTTAGTGGGACTGCCCGTGAGGTTGGTACATTTTACGGCCAGTGGGCCCATGCAGATGATCGGAACCATTTATTATTTAGATTATAACTCGCCGAGAATCTCAGTTATACTAAAATCATGTTTATCAAATACCCATCATTTCCCAATCAGAATACATATTTCTTTCAAAGAATGGGCTCAACGGGCCCCAAGGATATAGGGTCTGAATTTCTCAAGTGCTACCCATTAAATAAGAAGAGCATTTTAATTCTATTATCATCATATACTAAAAATTTACAGTACTATATTCTCAATTAATCCTCTCAAGAGTTTATCAACTGTGTCTCCCATGTGGTTTGAGAATACGACTTCTACGTAGGAGAAGACATTATAATTTTATGTTGGCCCACCTACGAATCCTACGAGTCCTTCGTGGGGCAGTAGTTTGTATGGTTCTTTGGTTCCTAGAAGGTGTCCCTTGAGTCCTTCATGAGGCCATAATTGTATAGTCCTTCATGGGGTCATAATTTTATAGTTCTTTAGTACCTTCTAAGGCCCGTTGCAAATTAGGAATCCCTTTTAACGAAATGAAAAAATAATGGGAAATAGTTTTCACACTCCCCTTTTACAATTTGCAATGTTGCTACTGGATCTATGAAAAAGTATGTTCAAACTGGACAACATAGTAAATTTATGCGGCTAAAGACAAAAATGACAATATGAACGATAAAAAATAGGGTGTGATCCCTAAATAATGTGAACCAAATGGGTCCTTTATGTGATAACGTCAAACGTGTCCTGTGACCCAATACTCGAGTTTTTCTCCTTTTGCCCCGAAACTTTTCCGTATGACAATAGTAGCCCCCAAGCTTCTCGTATTGCCCATTATACCCCCACAGGTATATGTATTGTTGGCAATGAGCTGAGACTTGAGCCCTAGCCATTCCACAGTGATTCTGGACTCCATCGCATGTAGGCTGTACACAAGGAAAATCTTCGTACCATCTCATTTCTCAGACGCCCAATCTATCGAGCTTCGAATCCTCTCTCTCTCTCTCTCTGCTTGGTACAAGTAAGAATTCTCATATTTCGTTCTTATAGTTCCATTATTCTTCTTATTCTGTTGATCTCGGTTCCAATTTCTTTTAAGATTTTTGTTGAATTTAGCTTCGAAACATATAGTTCTAGAATCGGTAGTCACTACTAATTGAAATTTTCATCTAGAACTGTCTTGTGCTGTTATCTTTTATGCCACTGGTATCACTTTAAATGTAATATTGCTTTTCTTGAATTATAGAATTCCGCGATTGAAATGTAATATTCCTTGCAAGTTGTCAAATGAAGAATATTGAAGGGGTTGGTGGCTTGGGGATGCAAACAAACCGAGCTGTTCTCTAGCGGCTCGAGGCTCGGCTCGGCCTCGACAGGGATGCAAACAAACCGAGCTGTTCGCGAGCAGCCCGAGGCTCGGCTCGGCTCTTGTCGAGGCCGAGCTTGAGTTTTAAGGTTGTTTAGTAAACAAGTTGAGCTCAAGTTAATTGTAACGAGGTTCAATTTATAAAAGCTCGGCAGCCTCAGCTCGTATATAGAGGCTTGTGTAGTTAACAAACCGAGCTCGAACACCTCGATAATAAACTAGCTGAGCTCGAACACGTCAAGGCTTGGCTTGGCTCGGCTCCTTTGCAGCCCTAGTTGGGACCGTTGGGGAAACTGGGATTGCACATTCATGTTGCTACCATTGGATTCTAACACGTCGGTTTGCTGTTACAACCTTATCTTCTGATGCCAGAAACCAGTCGACGTTGCTTTGAATTTTTTTCCTTTTTCTTTTTTTGGAATATAATCTTTTTAGCTGAATGGTACAAGTTGCCTTTACTCTTCAATGTAAGGCAGTAACTTGTACTTGTCCATCTCTCTGTATTGATCAGCCTTAGTAAGTATGATTTTAGTTTATTTTCTTCAACTGTCTTCGCAAGGCTTTTCCCCTTATTTTTGTCTATGCATATCTATTTATCCATATAGCCGAAATGTTTGTAATTATCTACTGAGTTGGTCATCCCTTATTCCCGTTACAGCAATGTGAATTTATTAAACTAATCTCTTTGCAGTTCTCTGGTTGACAGCTAAATTGTTCCAAAGATGGGGATCATAGAAAAGATTAAAGAAATCGAAGCCGAGATGGCACGAACTCAGAAAAATAAAGCAACAGGTTCATCTTGAATTCTAATCTAGACCTTTTTCATTAGTCACTTTCCTTGTGCATAATGGTATGGGTATTAATATGAATTTCTGTCACATTAGCAACTTATTGTAGTACTAAAGGCAAATTCTACACTCCATTTCATAGACGTTCTATGCATTTCATCTCCTGTCAAATATCTCTGATCTCTTGTTCTCAGTTATGTTATACCAGGAGATTCATTTTATTTCTTACGTGCAGAATATCATCTGGGCCAGCTTAAGGCAAAGATAGCAAAACTAAGGACACAGTTGTTGGAGCCTCCAAAGGTATGCAAGTCCTTTCAAAATTTTGATCTGCACATTCATCTAGACCTGTTTGTCTCTAACTAATAGATTTTTCCCCACCCCCGCCTTCCAATCCCAAATGGGAGCAAAAAAGAGGGATAAAAAGAAAAACATAAAAACAAGAGAGAATGAAGGTTTTTACTCACGATTAAGTGTTTCTTATGCATGGGCATGTTAAATTCTGGATTTATTTGTTTGTCTCTCTGAATTACTGTTATCCATGAGCTCATATATAGATTGATGACAGTACTTTTCAAACTGACCCAGGGTTCTAGTGGAGCTGGCGAGGGTTTCGAAGTTACAAAATATGGACATGGACGTGTTGCACTAATAGGATTTCCAAGGTCTGTCATGCCTGTTGCTTTGATTAGTGTACTTGTCTTGGAGGGAAAAAAAAAAACCATGACCGAACTTCTAATTGAAATAAAAATTGTAGCCAATTAATGTCCTGCTGTATGGAACTTACCCAGAGGCAGTATGCCCTTTAATCGAAGTTCCCTAGTTTTTGGTCCCCTATTTTTCCTGAGTCAATGGTTGCATCATAGCTCCCTAAAGCTATGAAGTGCTACTTGTCAGCACTTTGAAAACGTGTCAATTATACTTCTCTGTAATTCTGGACTGCAATTGCCTTGCCTTAGTAAACCTGATTCCATCTAAAGGTGAACAGACACATATTAGTAATAGTGCTGTTGTAATTGGCTCAATTGTGGTGGTAAACTTATCTGCAGTGTGGGGAAGTCAACTCTTCTGACCCTCTTGACTGGAACACATTCGGAAGCTGCATCATATGAATTCACAACCCTTACCTGCATCCCTGGGATTATTCACTATAATGGTACAAAAATTCAATTGCTTGATCTTCCTGGAATCATTGAAGGTGCTTCTGAAGGCAAGGGACGCGGTAGGCAGGTAAATGCTCTATTTGCTTGTTTTCTCTTTCCATATCATGTTTTGTTATGGGGTTAATAGTGCTTAAATTATGTCATTATGGAAACATGTTTAATCATTTCTTCTGTACATCTCCTCGGTTATGCAATAAAAATATACTCTTAAATTTAGGTCTTGTTTGTTTTTCTTTTCGTCATTGTGTTGCCTTTTTAGGATAGATATCTGTGCCTAGTGGTAATTAAGCAAAACCTGACAATTTCATTTATTTGATTCTCAGGTTATTGCTGTTTCAAAGTCATCAGACATTGTTTTGATGGTTCTTGATGCCTCAAAAGTAAGTGTGTGGTGTTTTGGCTACTGCTCGTTCAAAGAAGTTAATCAGATTGGTATTGGATGTCTGATTAGGTGGATTAAGGTCGCAGTGGATCTCTATTTGACAGCATTATTCCATTCTACTATTTCACTCCCGTGAATCATGTCTGAAAGTAACAAAAGATAACCAGAAAAGAAAATAGCATCCTTCTATTTTTCAGCATTCGACTATAAATGCCTGATGATCCTAATTATATCACCTTTTGATAATGTTTTTGGTCGTTGCTGATGATGTTACAATGTTACAAGATGCCGTATAGTGTTTTGTGATTGGTCATGAATAGTGTGATATATTCATATTTGCTGTTTATTAAATTTCATTAGTTGTCTTTACTTGATTATAGCATTGATTGTGAACATTCCAAATAAGTGTCACATGCATTTTACTCGACCTCTGGGCCTCAGTCTGTTTATACTTAGTCGATTTTGGACTTCTCTTTTCTTTTTCTTATCTATGTGCATTTATCTTCTTGATTCTTGTCTGCTTGCTTGTTTTAAATTCTACAGAGTGAGGGACATCGGCAAATATTGACAAAGGAGCTGGAAGCTGTGGGCCTGCGTTTGAACAAGAGACCACCTCAAGTAATGGTTCATGCCAATTGTTACGTTACTGCAACTATTGGAAAACCCTGCGAACCAAAACAATTTCTGTCCTGAAACTTATTGCTCTTCTTCTACTAGAAATACCCACTTCATCCTTTTTTCTGATGTTTGTATGGTTATTTTCAAGAATTGTGGATGTCTTCCAATTCTGATGCTCCTATATTAAAATGCTTTGTTAAGGAAATTATGTTTCATTCCCTTTTTGCCTAAATGTGGGTTGGGTTTAAATTTGCCTTAGAAGTCTTTCCATAATTGTTTCCCTGAAATGCTAATACAAGTAGATGTCAATTCTCCTTTCTATTAAGGAATTTCGAAACCTTTCTTTTTGTCTTAGACTACATTTTTTCTGTAATGCAGATATATTTTAAAAGGAAGAAAACTGGAGGAATCTCTTTCAACAGCACGGGCCCATTAACGCATGTTGATGAGAAGCTTTGTTACCAAATTCTACATGAGTACAAGATTCATAATGCAGAGGTAATCGGTGAAAACTTTTCTGCCATTAATTTGGCCTGAAAGAAAGACTAGAGAAAATACGTAGACATTGCTTATTTTCTTCAACCATTTCCCCAAGTTTTTCAAATGCATGAACCACTCGTCTTGTTCTTCGATTTTCTCTCTTCCTTCATTTTTACGTTTTTTTCATTTTTTTCATATGTGTAACAAGTTAGCAGGCGGAATGCTTACACATAGAGGAGTTTCTGGTCTTAACACAGTGTCTTGTGCTTTATATATGCTCAATAGTAATGCTTTAAGCTGAACATTGTACATTATGTTGACAAATAGGATGCTATAGAACCAAGTTGTAGGGTACATAGGATCCTTTAACATTTCGGCTGATGAAAAAATAGCTTCTCAGAATTTTGATCTGTCAGAACTACTGGTGGGGACTCCACTTTACCTTTTTATGGACTCAACTTAGCGTGTATGGTGGGTTGTGGATATGTCTCCTGGTACATGGTATGAGAGTCTGAACCTGAAAATCCGGAGTGAACATATTCCACCTTGACTTGGATTTAGTAGTTACCTAAGATGCTTTTGTTGCATGGTTATTTAAGAGCGAGAACACACTTCTGCTTAATGCTTTATGACACGTGTACTTGATTACTTACATAACGATTCTAATTTATGCTAGTTACAGAAAAAAGAATCCTTATGCTGATGTTTTTCTGGTTTTACAGCTATTGTTTCGTGAGGATGCTACTGTTGATGATCTCATCGATGTTATTGAGGGGAACCGCAAGTACATGAAGTGTATATACGTCTACAACAAGATAGATGTTATTGGTATTGATGACGTGGACAAATTAGCCCGACAACCAAATTCTGTTGTCATTAGCTGCAATCTGAAGGTAGGTTCTACTCTTTTTACCTTCCACTTGATTGGTTGGGAGGAAATAAAGTAAATATTGTTTGAGTAGAACTGGGCAATCACTTAATCTCTATGTATGGAGCATATCCAGCTCAGAACCCTTGATGCCTTCATTAACGTTGCCAAAGCTTTTACCTGCTATTCATTTGGGAGACCCAAGTACAACTCAGGACCAGATTTGGCTGTAATGGAGAATACACGAGGCAGACCTATAGATGTTTGGTTGACAGTTTAGTTTAGTTTTGGTAGGAGGTGGAGAGAGAAATAGGGTGATGATTGAAGAATAGGTAATGATTGGAGAGAGATAGAGAGAGATGAGAAAGTAATAATTGAAAAAATAGGGTAATGATTGGAGAAAGAAGTAGGGTAATGATTGAAAAACAAAACTAAAATGGTAAACAAACACTACCGATTCGGCTTTGTTTGGTTGAGAGTTTAGTTTCGTTTAGTTTTGGTAGTGAGTGGAGAGAGAAATAAGGTAATGATTGAAGAGAGGGGTAATGATTGGAGAGAGATAGAGAGAGATGAGAAAGTAATAATTGGAGAAATATGGTAATGATTGGGGAAAGAAGTAGGGTAATGATTGAAAAACTAAACTAAGAACCGAACAAAGCCGTGTTTTGCATTTTGAGTGACATGATATTTTTAAGGGAATGTAATTCCCTAGGGCTCCGTTCAGTTGTCGAGAAAGTTGTGTGGGAAATTAGTTCCCAGAAAAAGTGAAGTGATGCGAAGTAAAAGAAAAAGAAAATTATTTTCCTGTGAATGTTCATTTGACAAAAGAATTTTGCAAGAAAAATTAAGGTTTAGTTGTTCATTTGTCAGGAAAAAGAAACTTTCGGGAAAATTTTGTGAGTGTTCACTCATTTTCCTTTTCCCGCGACGCAAAATCCTGTGTTTTTTGCAGGATCACTTTTGCAGGAAAGTAATTCCTGCAGGAAACTTAAATTGGTAAGTCTTAGAATTTTCCTGCCAACTGAACACTAGGAAAATTATGGGAAAATTGATTTTCCCATCCTTTCCTGTACTTTCCTGGCAACTGAACGGGGCCTAGTTGATTTTTTGGTTGAACTGTGAAGTTTGAGACAAATGATTTTTTTGTTTGTTACTCCTTTCTGTGGTCTATGGGATTTAAGCAGGTCTTTACATGCTCTAATTCAATACACTGGATGAGATTAAACGTTTCTTGTGTCTGTAAACAGCTAAATCTAGACAGACTGCTTGCAAAGATGTGGGAGGCGATGGGGCTTGTGAGAGTTTACACAAAGCCGCAGGGACAACAACCTGATTTCTCCGATCCTGTGGTTCTCTCCGCTGTATGCTGAAACTATCCTTCTCTTTTTTTGGGGAGCTATTTATGCCTGGAGCCACCTTTTCCTTTTCCCTATCCCATTATAATCTTTCTTTCTTACTATCTAATATTAGGATAGAGGTGGCTGCTCAGTTGAAGACTTCTGTAACCACATACACCGGAGCCTTGTGAAGGAAGTCAAATACGTGTTAGCGTGGGGCATGAGTGCAAGGCACTATCCTCAGCACTGTGGCCTAAGTCATGTTCTTCAGGATGAAGATGTAGTTCAGATAGTCAAAAAGAAGGTAGGATGACCTTTTTATTTTGAGAATGATTTAGTTGGTTCTGCATGAAAATCATTTTGAGCATTTTTTTTTAATCAAAGTTTTGAGCATGGTTTTACTTCATGATATTGACCTATGAGGTTCCCTGCAAAATCTTCTACTTTCGTTGACCAATCCAATTAAAAAACTCTTTGGATGGAGTAATATGGATGTTGATTTCTAGTGAACTTGGACTGGCACCTTTATGTTCGGGGATGCGGGGAACCATTCAAGGATTTGGGATATCTTATGGTGTTTGTTTTTCTTGTAAATAATGTCCTTTTTCAGAATTGTTGAGACCCAAAGCTAAACATCTATTTCTTGCCATTTTTCAGGAGAAGGAAGGTGAAGGGAAAGGTAGATTCAAGTCGCATTCAAATGACCCCGCTCGAATATCTGACAGAGTAAAGAAAGCTCCCCTGAAGAATTAGATTTTTTTTGACATTCTATGGCTTAGAATTTGTTCTTGCAAGAGGGACTTAAGTGATGGTTTATTGCCTTTTGGGGAAATTGGCTCTCTGTTTTTGTCCTTGGCCTCAGCCCTCCATATCCGGCCTGCTCTTAGTCTTGATGTTGTTTCTTAAACTGGGTTCTGTGTTTGTACTTAAAACTCTGTTTCTTTCTTGCCAATGGAGTTCTTATATTTGAGCCCCCACACAAAGAAATAAGAAAAAGATTCTGATGGTTGATCAGTTCTAAATCCTTGGACGTGGAAGTAAGATTTTGATGAGTCCTCTGGTTTATATGGCTTGCTTAGGGGTTTATTTATTTGCATATTAGTTTTCCGAGTCTTTTTTGAAGTTAGCTCAATTTTGTCAGGCATTTTATTTCTTGGGCGTCATTCTTCCTCTTTTTTTTCATAAGGCCCATGAGCCCTTCTCTTTATAACATGACAAACCAGATTATTGCTTCCCGAGTGGAAAAAAGGGACTCATCATTTGCCTAAATGTTTTTTCATTTTTTGGATCCGCATCCTTTGCCAATATGGAGAGAGAGAGAGAGAGAGAGAGAGAGAGAGAGAGAGACTTAATGCATTAACGGAAAGAAAAAAGGGTTTCACATTTTGCATAGAAACGAAAAACTTCTGTCGCGCTAGGCTTAGATCCCCTTACAAGAGAGGGCCCAAAATGGTAATACTTTCAGAAGTTTGTTGTCCAGTTGAGATGACCCAATTGAGGTTGTTGATAAGCACCCACTTGGGCCCCAGACGCAGCCGCTGCCACTCCAACATTCCCTCCCATGGCAGGTCCCAAATGGTGATGAGGATTAGCCATTGCCGCCGGCTGAGGAGGAGGGTGGTATAAACCTCCAGGGAACTGCATGTGAGAAGATTGAGCTGCTGCATTGAAGGAAGCGTGACCGGTGTGGGACGGCATATAACCACCGTGAGGCGTTTGTGGTGGCATGTTGTAGTATGAGGCAGATTGCAAATTTGGAAGCTCCCTTGGATTCTGAATCCAAATCTCAGATGTCTCAGCCTGCCATTCGAGATATAAAAATGACTTCGTGCATATGAAGTCAAAAAACATGACCCAAAAAACCAAAAAGAAAAAGAAACTTATGCTTTGGAGCAATGACGGCTGCTTCTTTCCATAATCAGTGTCTATATCTACCATATAAATATTTTTCCCGAATCAACCAAGAATACAGAGAGACGTGTCATTTCTAGTCACTTCTATTTTGATGGGCAATCTCCGGCATGTCCAAGAATACAAAACCAATCAATTCTGTTTCTTACCAAATCTAACCATCTTTGGTGCGAAACAGGTTGAATAGGAGTTTCTTTCACCCCATTCCCCACGATTTTGCACCTAATTTGCAATCCAAACAGGAGAACTATCTTTCTTAAATGCCCCTTGTAATGTTCCCCAATCAAACTAAGAGCAAGAAAAATGTTTACAATTAAAAACTAATGAATAAGTCGTCGAAGGAGAATACATACCTGCGGATTAGGAACGTAAAGGTTGCCATCTTTGTACTTGAGCCTGGACGAATCTTCAAGCCCTGCTGCACTGCCAACAACACCTGCAGCATTGATAGCATAACCAGTTGGACTTGCGAAGTTTCCAAACCCTGTGGGACTGCCCGCAGGAACAGGCTTGAACTGCTGGATTCCATACTTGAGGTTATTCGTAGCAAGATGAGAGCTACTTCCGGGCATCAACAAGTAACTGCTGCCATTTGAGGGATGAGGATACGTAGGGTTACTAGAATACCCTGGCATGGGCATTGATGGAACATACACGGGGGGAAGGAATTGACGGTATGGCATGGCATAATGGGAAAGATGAACTTGCGGATACAATTGTGCCATTTGTTGTAGCTGCTGCTGCTGTTGTTGCTGCTGCTGCTGTTGTTGAACCATGGCTATGGTGGATGAAGGCATGTTGTTGGCCGTGTATGAGCTCAAGGCCTGTGACAACAAAGCATCATTAAATGAGCAGCCAACACATCCTGTGCAATATTACAGCACCAGAGCATCTACACCGGTTGAGCCATTTTCGTCAAGCCAAAGTTCTTTTTTGGCTTGCTTCAGTACTATTGTGGAAATTTTGGCTTGCTTCAGTACTATTGTGGAAAATTTTGGCTGCTGCCAAAGATTTCTTCACCGTACCCATTACATCATTTTGGATCATTTCATGAAGATTTCAACCATGAACATAGCAATACACAGATGCTGGTGTGGCACTTGTGCCAAATTTGACTTAAGAAATGGCAACCCATTTTTTGGCAAGACAATTGACAAGCCATTCAGTTCAAAAAAAAAATAAAATATTTTGAGACCTTGCCAAACAATGGCTACGGAAAGAGAATGCATTGTCAATTGCAGATGCTCTTAGAACAACAAATGAGGACATGTCCATATAAGTAAATATTCCTTGGTTTGCAATCTCGTAAAAAGCTTGATGAGCAGCTAATGACATGGTGAAAATATCACAGTAACAGATAAAGATGTTTCATAGAAAAGAGAAGGGGCGCATGCATGTCTTGACTTATCCGAGAGTTGCATAGTATTCAATTTTACCTCTTGAGGAAATGGTAGACCCTGACCCCTGATAGTCTCATCCATTGTTGGTCTGATATACCGGATATCGTAATCAGTATGAGCATCGTACGCCTGCTTCCAAAACAAAAAGAAATCAGGATATCTTATCAGAAGTGAAAGAACAGATATTCCAGAGAGTTGAACTCCCTTCCATTTGGGAGAAACAAGATTTTACTAAATATGAAAAGTCAAACCAAACAACAGCTCCACAGCCATATTCATAAGTGTGATTTAGCAACTGTTAATACCTGACTCACCGAAAAATTTGGTAATTCCGGAGTATCTATCTGCTGTTGTGACTCCGAAGGAGGGTAGGAAGGGCTGTCGCTATGAACTAACCCAATTTCGGCATAACTGTCCAAATTCTGGGGACTTGAGGACTCCTTGTTAACAAGAAGCTGATGTTCAGGTACAGCACCCGATGCTGGAGAACTGGAATCAGAATTCCGAACTTGATCATCGGGTAAATCTACATGCTTGCTCGCAGAAGTTTCACCACTGGATGACTCTGGGGCTGAGGTTGACAGACTGCCAAAAACATTTATCATTTAGCACAGAAACTTGAAGTTCGACATGGATCCTCCTCACTACAAAACTTGAAGGCAATTTGGATTTCCAATGAATTACAAAATATATACGTGATAGGTACACATCTGGAGCAAAAACTTATAACTTTATGTTTGAAGGAAAACCATATATATTTGAAATAAGTTTTTCCTTTGGCATATTCAGTCATTGTGCCGAAATATGTCCCTACAGCCAAAACTTTTATCTATTTCCAACATGATAATCATAATGATGACCATATGGACAACTAATAGGCATGCAAATAATACATAATACCATATAGTAAACAGGAAAACTAGTAGGAACACGAATACTAATCAGATAATTCTGGAGTTGTAGTAATTGCCCTGTCCTAAAGTTCTAACATCATCATAATATAAAGAACCTACCTTGATGAAGGTTCTGCAGAAGAATATTCAGCATTTCCAACTGCATGGGACTCGGATACAAAGTTCCTGAAGGAGTCAAAATTTGTTCCAAAGCTGCCAAAGGTCAGACCAAAGCGGTCAGACTCAGTCACTCGAATATGCTCTGCAATGATCACATTCTGATTCTCAAAACTGCTTTCTTGTGACAGCTTTTCTTGCACCTGAGCTGCATCTATTTCCAAGCCCTTGGAATTATCAGGAGTATTTGAAACAGGTTTTGCTTTTGCAGGTGTTCCAATAACTCCAGGACTGTTGAGGCTTGAAGTTTTGCTCGACTTTGGTTTCCACTCCTTATTAGGCTGGGAAGCTGCAAAAAAAAATGTTCATTCTAAGTATGACTCAAAAAGATTAGAAGCCTAAAAGAAGGGTTAAAAATGTTGCATCTCAATATTTTTAGCACAAACAATTCGATCAATGATCGAAGCAGCAACAACGGTGGGCTACTATTGCGATTTACAAATGGTTGAAGCATGATGGGTTAACTTATTGGTTTTGGTGCATTTTCCTAGTCCAGGCAGCCATCCCACCCCAATCACACGAAACACGTAAACAGAGTAGTAGTTGCCATGTTAGTTAAAAATCGAGATATATGCATTTCAAAGTAGTGGGACCCATTCTCATTAACGTATATCCCTTTTTGATTGGTCGCCATCTGCCCAAAAGTATCAGTGGGAACTATGAACAAATGTCAAGGAGATAAAAATCCCCCAATAAACTTCACAAATATAAGAAACGTACAAAGGTACTTTAAAACTTGTTCACAACTCTTTTTGACCGAAGTACAACCCTTCACAGAGCAGTCGTTTGAAACAACCAGTCTACAATGACATTTCAAGTTCGATGAGTCTACCTTTCTGATGAGCCACAACTTGTTGATGTGGTCTGCTATTATACTGATTGGTCGAGAAAGTTCTCCCAGGACCAACAGATTCAGATAAAGCAGTTTGATTGGAATGATCACTTTTAGAAATAGCAGTAAAAGGTCGAGACAATTCTTTTGAAGAGGTACCACCATCCTTTCCCATATGTGTAGTGGAGACAGAAGTGCTATGTGCAGACGATGGTTTCACTGAATTTTCAGTATATTGACGCCGAACACCTACTGCCCCAAATCCACGCCTAATGGCACCAACAGCAGCAGCTGATCTAGAGTCAGCAGATGGGACATGGACAGGATCTGATGAAGATGACACTCCTACCACTGAGTGGTTTGATGCCAGCACATCATTTGGCTTAGATGCTTCCACCTGTGAAACAGTAGTTGGGACTGCTGCCCGCCTTTCCTCCCGTACTTCTTTCCCGATGATTCCACTTGAATTCGTAGATTGCTTTGGGTATGAAACAGCCGACAAAACAGAAGCTTGAGATGAATGGCGCCCACCAGACGACTTTTGATTGTTGGACGTCCCAAGTGAACTGTTGACAAGGCCACGAGTCAAAATGTTTATCCTGTAACTGTTAATATGTGCAGAAGTTCCAAAAGGGGAGATTGGCTTTAGGACATCCTTTGCTAGGAAAAAGGAGCCATAGAATAAGCCAAAGTAAATAAGAAAAAACAGAAATCTGAGGAGTAATCGACAAAATATAATTCAGTAGTCTTGTTCTACAAAATATAACCCCAACTACAGAGTAAAGGACAAGAACCAAGAGAGCCATTTCCTCAATTAGAGACCAGAAATGATTTTTGTAATCCATTCTTTACAAGTGCACTTCAAAGTTTGTCTTCTAGTGTTTTTTTTTTGTGTGTATCTGTGTGTAATTTGAAGCACTCAAAGACAACTTTTGGAGTGCATTTATAAAAATATGAAGCGCAAAAATCTTTCCCCACCAGAAAAACTACAAAAGGAAAGTTGCAATCTTTCTTGAAATAACAGCAGTGTGTTGATTAAAAGCCACTTTAGTGGCAATAGAGCGATTTAAACTTCTATAACCACGTACAAATGCAAAACAACTTTAGAGAGAACAGAATATTTTGCATGTGATGTAAAGGAAAATAAAGTAATCATAGGGACTTCTCTGCTACTAAGAAACTGCAAACTCGACATGAAATAATCCAAAGTTGAGCCTCAGAAAATGTTATTCCCATAAAGGGGAAAATATGCAGTTCACATGAAATAAAATTTAGGAAGTTGAAGAAAAACTTGCAACCCCCATAAACTGCAACGCTCTTAGGTTAGTATTAGTCATACACCTTGGGAAGTGGATGGATGACCAAGGTATAATAATGAAACATGTAGTTCAGAAATCAAGAAAGGTCTGATTAAATGGGTCTAAAATTCCAATGAAATCAAAGGATTGCGGAAATTGACAAATGGGGAAAGAGAAATAAACAGAATAACGAAATCCTATAATGGTCACACAAACGTACCCCTTCTCAGAAACATGTGAGCTCCCTTGCTGACTGGTGGATGTAGAACATTGTGAGGTAGGAGGCTTCATCTCTCTATTGACATTATGATTAACTCTGTTGTCTTTCACAATCCGAAACTCCCGGCTTCCCCCTATAGTAAGTAGAATTCCATAAAATTAAAAATGTCGTGACACATAGTTAATCAACATTGAAAACAATAATAGGTGACCGTTCATCCACCAAAAACAGCAATGAATGGAACAACACACAATGTAAAGTACCAATATCTGGAAACTAAAGAGCTGATTAATTTTAGAGCTGTGGAAAGAGAATAGTAAAAAGCAAGCTGATCATGATTGGGGATACTAACGATCAATGAAACAACACACTACAAAATTTCTAGCATAAGAATACTAACACCCGGTATCAGTAACTACAGAGATTATCAAATTTTTAGTAGTCAACACTTCTCCACATTCCACCACTAAAATTGTTTCTGGTTTCCTCCAGGGAAGAACGAAGGAAAGAAGAACTACGGGTTGGACAAACAATATGTCTGCTCATGTATCTTATAGTAAACAGCACATTCTACCACTACAAAAACCTAATACCAACGGCCATAAGAAAGCTAGGTAATTAGGTAAAAGGCATAATAATGAAAGGCTTCTAAGCAGGCTTTCATACTTCCGCCAAATCAACTGAACAAGCAACCTAAACCAATGGAAAGGAATAACAATGGCAAAAACAACCCATTTGTAAGTGATCTGAAAATTAAATAAAAATGGGGATAAAACAAATAGAAATACCGCGTGATTGTGCATTACCAGAAGCAACATTACGATTGTATCCTCCTCTTTGACCACCACGATCAGGAGTGTAGGGTTTAATTCCTTGACCTTCACGCTCGCCAGAAGCAACATTACCATTATATCCTCCTCTTTGACCACCACGATCAGGAGTGTAGGATTTAATTCCTTGACCTTCATGCTCACCATATTTCCTTGCCTCTGCCAAACCCTTGTACCCTGTATTCTGAGACAATATGCAAATATGATTGTAAACCAACATTTAATTGAAGACAAAAATTCCTCTAAAATACAACTCTCGTAATTTTTTATTTTTTTAAAAAATAACTTCAAATAGTTCACATAATGTCAAATAGTTCACATAATGGAAATGCAAAGACCAATGACAGTTCTTCCGTATACTGCACAAGCAATCAGCAAAAAGTACAACGATATAAACACCACCATACCTCTTTCTTCCTGTCTTTTTTTCTCCTCACCTCATGAAATGGATCTGGGCAAAAAAAAAACAAGAATATGCACAGTGAGTTTTTGTAAACATATTTAAGTGTAAGTACAGAACCCAAAAGCAACCAAATGTATAAGAAAACAAACAAACAAACAAGACTCCAAGCAGCAAAACCTAATCAAAGAGGAGAGCCTGCACGAAACGATAGAATTAAAACCTAATCACAATGACAAGAAGAAAAAACAAGCAAACAATGCAGTTTCTAAAACCAGTCGCACACCTTGGATAAAACTCACTAGATCTATTTAGATACATTAGAATTCACTTTTCTAGAATGTATGAACCCAGTTTCTGATCATATTTAAATTCAATGGTCATACTAAAACTTGTCCAAACTTGAATTTTGAGAACATTTAGGGCCTTCACATGAACAAGAGAGCTCCAGACAAGACCAAATAGATAAGAAACCCCTTGGTCACTCATTATAAAGCCAAAACAACTAATTTCCCTATCTCCTGTAATTCTTTGGTCCTAACTTTCACCAACTCCCCATAATTTCAAGCTATGAGTCAGTGCTTGAAGAAGGGGGAAGCCCTTGACGTAGAAGAGGTATTAGTAAATCACATTGTTTGGCCAATGGAGCCAGTTTCAGGGCTTTCTATACCATTGGATCGAATGGCCAATTCATTCTTGCATGGCATACCACTCGAAGGTATCTTATTGGCAATTTATCTAAATCGGACAATTGAGGGCAAATTATCAATACCAAACCAAACCGAGCCTTATGTCCCAATCATTTGGGATCGGCTACATGAATCCTTTTCCTCCATTGAGCTCTATCAAGGGCCATTTGTTCAAGGGCAAATTATCGATAAAATGGAAAAAGAAAAAACCCAACTCCCTCAGCCAAAAGAGGATATTCCATTCCCAAAAGAGGCAAGGACATACTTAGTCCCAAACCTACAGGAAAAGAACAAGAGGACAACGCTTGACTATGTTTCCAACTTCCCAATACTGGATGGGGGTCCGTGGATAACCCAACTGTAAGGAAAATATCCATATCTTGTATGTTTACCACGGTGTTTTCGAATTCCCTTCCCACCAACTCTCTCCTTTTTACAGAAATTTACAACATCCCGAACAGCTCTATCTGTCCCCTTCATCTCCTTCCTATTATTTATGGAACTAGTTCGTGTACCTTGAGCTCTGCCATGGCACCTGCCCAACATTCACAGAAAACCTCAATGGGGACTCTGATGCCAACCCTAAGCAGAGCCAGTTTACAGTCTACACAGGCACAAGTATAACACATTCACCAAACCATATACACCAACCTGACCAGTTGGCCATTGATCAAAATCAAGTGCTACCACCTCCACCCTCTATAATAAAAATGTTAGCTTCAACATCATGTACACAAAACGTAACAAAATCATCTATGTTTCAGTAAAATACATCACATATATGGCAAAATAAGTAGAACTCCAAAGGAGTTGGGCAAATAAGTTCTGTTAGTAAAACTATCTAGGCATGCCCTCTTCTGACAACTCTTCTGACAACTCCAATTAATGGCAATAAATGAGCTGAGCAAGTGGTTGATCAAGCTTGGTTAGAAAACTTAATGAACTTTCAAAATAAGTTTAAACTTAAGCTTGTTTATGAGACAAGTCAATCTCAAACAAGCTTCAATCGAACCAAACTAACTTGATATTTTTAAACATCATAAGCTGAACGAGATGAGTCGTCGAGTACTAACTTGTTCGAGCTTGGTTCGAAACTTTAACGAGCTTCAAACAAAACACCCAAGCTTGATTTTTTACGTAATGAACCAATCCTGAACGAGTTTTTAACAAGCAAACACAAGCTCGAACTCAAGTAGCTTGGTTCTTAAATCAGCCCTAACTCCAATTGGCTAGGCAGTTGGCTTTGCATTTTTTGCCTTTTGCCCATTTAGCTGGTACATTTAGTGAGCACTGGGAATCTAGCTAAACTAACCCATGGAACAATGTCACATCATCCCTCACATCACCAACCATGTTAAGTACTTTCAATAACTAGCTCTAATCCTACATGAAAAAAAAAAAGGTGTGTAGGAAAAATAAAGACTGACACTTTTCTTGCCAATTTCGATTAGGAAATATTCCTAATATAAACAAAAGACACAAAATAAAAAAACACGTCTTATACTGTGCAAAGCGACCAATTTGGGAAAGAGTTAAAACAAAATAAGTGGAAACGAAGCAAACCCTGGTTCAACAACTTCTGCGTAGTCTCGTTAGGATCCATGTTGGTTTCTTTAAGGGTAACATAAATCTCAGCATCCGAGTGGTTTCCCACGATTTCTTTGATCGATTGAATGGTTTTCCGTACGCTAGCCGAGAGAATCTGGGTCCCACTGTCGATTCTCGAGCCGGCCACCATCTCCAATCAAGAATCGCACGGAGTGTATCGAAGGAATAGATAGATACGTACAGAGCGAGAAGGGATGATCAAACCCTAAAAAAGAGTTGTTAGGGTTGGGAGTGGGAGTGAAGCGAATGAGGGACTTCGCATTGGGGTGAGGAGGGAAAGAGGAGAGAAAAGCAGAACGGCCGCGAGAGAGAGAGAGAGAAAGAGGGATTTGGGAGCGAGGGTTTTGAAATCGTATTTAGCCTGTTGGGGGTGGGATTGAAGTAATAATTACGATTTGGGTCTTTTTGGAAAGTCCTTGATTATGGTATTTTGTTTTTTTCTTTCTTTCTATTCTCTATTTGCATCCCTTTTTACGTTGGTTGACTTGACTTGAGTAATTACACTTGTTCCCTTCTAAATATTTGGAGCTTGCAAATGAGTACGCTGTTCTCTCTGCATAACTAAAATGGTAAAACCCTACAACCATCTTATGAAACAGGAAAATTAAAAAATTAAAAAAAAGAAGAGGAAAAATAAAAAACCCCGTGGCAACTCTCTAGCTAGTTCAAAAAAAAACTGCCAAAATATCATGCCCTCCCCTTTTATTTGTAGTTAGTCTTCCCATCACACATGTTTTGTGACGTTAGATGAGATGTCACGGAGTTAGATTTTGAAGGAGTAATAAGACGGATGTAGTTTATGTAGAGTAGGGTGAAGTTGAAAGTGAGGGGAAAAAAAATGGAAACGAAGAAGTTGAAAGTGGGGAAAAAGAGAGAGTGGAAAGTGGAAACAAAAATGGAAGACAACAACCAAAAGAAAAAGTTGGCAAAAAGGAAGAAATTGAAAGTGGGAACAAAATTGGAAGACAACCAATAATTGGTGGGCAATAGAGAACTAGGGAGAGATGTTTGAAAATGTAATTCCTTCGAATTTTAGTTGGCAAAATAGAGAAGATGGATGTGAAGACAACCAATAATTGGCTAACGTGCCTTTGGTCTTTCTATTGTCATCATAGTTCTTCAATTAACAATTACTAGTGAAAGAGTAACAAGCAAAATTGGCTTGCATTTCTTTAAAGTGGCCCAACTGCATGGGAGAAATTGGGCCTAATTGAGGCTTTTGACGCAAGGCAGTAAGGCCGAAACTAGTCGTGAAGCTTATTTTCAGAGCTAATGTGTCAGGAGATGGGGAGTTTAGATGGTGCTGTGAAGAAGATGCTCATTGGTGGGCTTGAGCTTCCAAAGGAAGATCTCGTCTAATATAGGGCTTGACTTATCCCTGTAGGTTAAGCATCGATTGTATAAACTGAAAAGGGTTTTGCTCAGCTTCGTATGAGATTGACCTATTTATAGAGACTCATTTAATACACAAATTGAGATGAGTTTTTTTTTTTATTTTTAAAAGTACTAATCAAGCTGGAGCTTATGATCGAGGCGCAATCCAAACATGAACGCGTTATTTTGTCTTGTGGCGTACGCTAATCCAAAAACGCAATCCGGAAATTTAATCGTTGTAGGGTGGCTTTGTTGCCCCTATTTTGATCTACCGCCGAAGCAAAATGAAAGGACAACCTGTTCCAGTAGCAAGCGATTTCTATAAGGAGAATGGCTGGAGTTCTACTTTTTTGAGCGTCTTCCCAAGTTGCATTTTTGTGAATTTTTTTAGCTTGGAAATCGGGCTTCTCAAGTTGCATTTTTGTGAATTTCTTTTAGGTTGGACATCGGGTCGATCTATCGTCACGATAGATGACTTATTGGAAATTCTTGAGCGCAGCAAGCTACTAAAGTTTGAAGAAATCAAGCTCGATCAGACTGAACGCCTTGGTTTGACTGTGGGCTCGTTTGCACCCCAATAAATACACCCACCCAATTCAATTTTCCTTTTCTTTTTTTATTTTATTTTTTATTATCAAAACTTTAATCAGACCATCATTGTCAGAGTTTAGAATGACAAAATCCCAGTTACTACTGCAGTTGAATATATACAACCAAAAAATTCCAACCGTCAGTTTACGATAACGTTTCGCGCTCTAACTCCACCAACCGTCCGTTAACGAATCGTTCGTAACGTTTCCAGAGAATCTAGATTCGTCGCCACAGGGAGAGGACCCCCACCCAGCTCCCGCATCGCCCAATCCCAATTTACCCAACTACCCAAGGGTCTTCTCTCTCTCTCTCTCTCTCTCTCCACATTTCCTCCATTTCTGGCGACAGGAAATGGTGAATTGAAGCCTGGGACGAGCAAGGAGGGATACAGTAATCCAATTTAGAAGAGAGAGATCTTTGGAATTCCACAATTATTTTACGAGTAATTTCCTGTAATACGAGATTTTTTTTTTGAGAATTTTCGGGTGTGGAAGCCACCGACGCCGCCTTATTAATCCATCAGCGGAAGAAGATGCCTTTAATTCGACGGAAAAAGGCATCAGAAAACGACAACAATCCGACCACCTCAAATCCAACACCAGACGAAAAAGAAGAAGAAGAGGACAAGAACGACACGAAGAAGGTAAATGCGAAGAAGGCGAGGAAGGCCAAGAGCAAGAACAAATGGTCGTGCGTGGACAGCTGCTGCTGGTTCGTCGGGTGCGTGTGCACGGTGTGGTGGTTCCTTTTGTTTCTGTACAACGCCATGCCGGCTTCGTTTCCGCAGTACGTGACGGAGGCGATAACGGGGCCGTTGCCGGACCCACCGGGGGTGAAGTTGCTCAAGGAAGGGTTGAGGGCGAAGCATCCGGTGGTGTTTGTGCCCGGTATTGTCACGGGTGGGCTGGAGCTGTGGGAAGGGCACCAGTGTGCTGAGGGGTTGTTTCGGAAGCGGCTTTGGGGTGGGACTTTTGGAGAAGTTTACAAGAGGTACCGTTTGGATTTTGTTTTTGTTTCTGTTATGTTAATGCTTTGTTTGTAACTTGTGGAAAGGAAGAGAAAGGAAGGGAAAACTAAAAAAAAAAATTCTACCCCATTGTTTGGTTTGGAGAGAAAGAGGAGAGAAAATAGAAGTATCTAGAATTATGAATAGTAATGCTATGTTTGGATTTGGGTTTGAAATTTTTTTTGAAAAATAGCAGGAGTAATAAAAAAAATTTTGAAAAATAGTAGAGGTAATAAGTGGAGAGATATAGAGAGAGAAATGTTGGAAGTAGGGGGAATTTTTTGAAAATTTCTTTTTGAATTGTAAAGAGAACAAGGCTAAAATTTCCTCTTATTTTCATCTCATTTTCCCCCCACTTTCCTCAAAATGTTTATATTTGAGCTTGTCACACATGGGTTAGTTAACGGACTCTGAACCCATATGAGCCTGAGTGGTCTTTTCAGTGGCAAATTGGTATTGAGTTGTCTGTTTTAACATGGTATGTTGTATGTTTTTCGACAAGACTCTCATAGGCAGTGGTATTGAGTTGTATGTTTTAACATGGTATGTTGGATGGTTTTCGACAAGACTCTCATAGGCAGAGTTTGAATAGCATGAATCTTGAGTAGGATTGAGAATGTTTATATTTGAGCTTGTCACACATGGGTTAGTTATCGGACTCTGAACCCATATGAGCCTGAGTGGTCTTTTCAGTGCCAAATTGGTATTGAGTTATATGTTTTAACATGGTATGTTGGATGTTTTTCGACAAGACTCTCATAGGCAGAGTTTGAATAGCATGAATCTTGAGTAGGATTGAGAATGTAATGTCATATCTCCAACATTCTTATGTTTGGAGTTGGAACATACTGGAATAGTGATGTGGTTTCTGATGGAATATGCCCAGAAATCAAAATTTCAAACTAACTGGAAATCTGCCAAAGGCCTTGTAGTGCAATGGTATTTCTTGGTCCTTCCATTGTGAAAGGCTAGGGTTTGATCCCTGTCAGGGACGTTTGTGGTTCAAGGTTATGGACAACCTTTGACCACATGTGGAGTAACTTACTAACTATCCCCCTAACCCCCACTGATTTATACTGCTTGGGCAAAAGAAAGAAAAAAAAACTAACTGGAAATCTTATTCCTCTCCTCTCCCATGGTACGGTTAGATTTTTGATTCAATCCATACAAAATGCTGAAGTTGACTGTAACAAATTTCCAATATGTATTGAATTACAAGGAATTTGATTCTTGGTAATTAATTTCTCATTCTTACTTGAGATTATGGGCATCCAAATATAGCCTAAATTGATTATGAATCCCTCTTTGTTTGTTTCGTTCCCTTTATTGCTTATCAAAATCTGTAGGTTTGGACCCATTGTTTACTTCTCCATGTGTGAGTCGGGATCACTAGTGTGAAGTGTTTGTGAATTGATTATCACCTCCGAAAGTTGTAGATGGACTTGGGCAGTCTTTAATTATCTTTCAGTTTTGAGTTAGCTGCTTTACTGTATTTGTTTGATGAAACTACAGGGATCTATTTTACGGGCTATTGGTACTACATTTGGTTGGTAATATGATCAGTTGGATATTTATTGACTTAATCGGGTGAAAAGGTTTAGCTGACAGCATGTTTAGATAAGGAGCTTGTTTTGTTTTTCCTTGTAGCAGGTAGGTACTAGAAGAGTTGGTGAAAGCAAATTTATTACATGTACTCACTTCTAGTGAAAGTGAAAAGGTTTTGCGAGCCTGTTTGTGAGGATCTGTACTCACTTCCTTGTTTTTGGTTGCTGCGATTGGCAGTCAGGATAGCAGATAATGTAGGATATATCTTTTATATTGTCTGTATGTAGTTTTGTGCTTTAGAATCAATTTATTGTTTGGTGGTTGGAACTAAGTGAACTAACCTTCTTAGGAAATACGGTCACTAAACAAAGGGCTATAAACACCTGTTTAACTGAAAGGTACCGTAATTTTCACTTGTTCATCTTTTGGTAAGGGCTAACCCATTGAGACTCAGTTATTGATAACTTTTCTGTTTTAGGAATCAATTAATTTTGCTTTATAAAGGCTTTTTTAAAGTTAAGCTCGTGTTTGTTAGACTTATCTTTTTCAGTTTAGGTAAACATGCTTTGCTTGTCTTTTATGTTTATACTTGGAAGATATACTCGTAAGCATGTCAACGATTTTTCCTGATAAATGTTTACCGCACTTATATGGGTTGTTTTCGTTATAGAATCCTCTTAAGGGTTCATATTATTGTGGATTTCTTTGCTGCTTTGAATTGCCATTAAGAGCATATTGATAGACGAATTTTGAGAAGAAACAAAAATGCAAATGTCTTCAACCATTGTTCAGGTGTGTGATTCGCAGTCCTGACTGCATGGTTTTAACAATGAGTTTGTGTCCCATACGTTTTGACTTGTAATGAACATTTGTGCTTTCGACTGGTTTGGATGCTTGCTTTGAAGGTGCTGAATTTGTTTTTTTGTCTCCTTTGGAAATCTAGCCTTGGCTTTTGAAAAGTTGCTTGTGGTTGTGGGAACGTAACGAGCTTTCTTGGTTTGATGTTTTACAGGCCTTTATGCTGGGTGGAGCACATGTCATTAGACAATGAAACTGGGCTGGACCCTCCTGGTATAAGGGTCAGGGCTGTTAGCGGACTCGTGGCTGCAGATTACTTTGCTCCAGGATACTTTGTTTGGGCAGTTCTGATTGCTAATTTGGCTCGAATTGGATACGAGGAGAAATCAATGTACATGGCTGCATATGACTGGAGAATTTCATTTCAGAACACAGAGGTACTCTTTTTACTTCTTGAGCATCATAATTAATCATGTAGAGTCCTATGTAAAATACACCTTTCGCATCATTAATTATTGGTGGACTATGCACGTTGTTTTTTTATGGCGGAATCCAATTAATTTGGTCACAATTGATCAGGTGCGGGATCAAACACTAAGCCGCATAAAAAGTAATATTGAGCTGATGGTTGCTACGAATGGCGGCAATAAGGCCGTCATTATTCCGCACTCCATGGGTGTTTTGTACTTTCTCCATTTTATGAAGTGGGTGGAAGCACCAGCTCCTATGGGCGGTGGGGGTGGACCAGATTGGTGCTCTAGACACATAAAGGCAGTAATGAACATTGGTGGACCATTTTTAGGTGTTCCAAAAGCTGTCTCTGGGCTTTTCTCTGCTGAAGCTAGGGATATTGCAGTTGCCAGGTATTTTTTCGGGCGCTTCCAGCTATTCCCTCTTTGCCATGTAGTTTGTTGGGATTCCTGCTCAAATGCACTAGACATGTTCAATTAGTTTAAATTTGGGGTTTTGTTGTATAAGCAGCAGCTATCATTCGTTTCAGAAGAAATTGTCACTGGTATGCAAATTAGTGAAAATTGTTATTTATTAAGTTTATGGTTAGTGCTTTTGGTTGCTCATAACTCCATTCAATTTTATGGAAAAAAATTTATTCTTTTCTGCCCTAGTTGCAGGTGGACAAATAAGTGCACTAAACTAAAGCAAAAAGAAAGAAAGGGCTACCAAATCAAGTTGTGAAAGTGATGCCTATCTGGATACTTTACATAGGAATGGGATGCTTTACTTCTGGACTTCTAATGGACTGACGACGTTAAACCATGGATAGTTTGCTCATACTTTACTCCACAGTTAAATTTTTTTGGTCCGCCACTGTTGCAGTAACGTGAATTTTCTCCACCATTCCAAGACGATTGATCTTAACTCTTGAGGTGGTTGTTTGTTTGCTCAAGTAGGTCACATGAACCTAGTGGTTATTGACTGCCTATCTGGAGGACCGTCACTGTGTCATCTATTCCAAGTTGTCCACAGGGCGATAGTGAAAACATCTTTGTTGGGTGTTGAACTGTCAACCTATAAGAGTCAGGACGGGATCACAATAATAGCTGAATTCTGTTTAGCGTAGTAGTGCCTAAGGCAGTTTATTGATGGAGAGGAGTGTCCAACTACTCTATCCACTGGCAGCAGCTAGGTTGTCTCTACAAAGTCAGATTTAATTCCTTTCAGTTTTGTTTGTTTTCTCGTGTTATCCCACTGTGTTGCATCTATCTTCTTGTTTGATACAATATTAGAGGAGCATGATATGTTTTTGGCAACCTGTTTATAGATATTGAGTTTGAGTTTTGGCAAAATTGTAATCAGTTACCAACCTCATTAGAATTTTGAAGTAAATATGCTTCACTTCCCTGTGATGAGTCCTAAAAATCTTGCCTATCGTGCAGATCCATTGCACCGAGTGTTTTAGACAACGATTTGTTTGGTGACTTTGGTCTTCAGACGTTGCAACATGTAATGAAGATGACCCGCACTTGGGACTCAACCATGTCAATGATACCAAAAGGTGGGGACACTATCTGGGGTGGTCTTGACTGGTCGCCAGAGGAAGGCTATGCCCCTAGCAAGAGAAAGCAAAGAAACCAGGGCACTCCAGTTTCTGGTCAAAATGAGACAGAAACAATGGCTTGTGAAGCAAAAGCTGTCAACTATGGCAGGATTATTTCTTTTGGGAAAGATGTAGCAGAGGCACACTCATCTGAGATTAAGAGGATTGATTTTAGGGTAATGCATCAGGTTTTCTGCATTACTTAATTATTTCATCACAAACAATTGGCCTGTTGGATTTTCTTGTTTTCCTGGTAATGGTCGTTAAGTAAAAGAATTGTTGTGTTTCATCATTCGTACGTCCTACAGTGCAGTAAAGGTTTCTCCAATTTAAAAAATCGGTTACCTTTTATCATTGGTACGTCGTACAGTGTAGCAAAGGTTTCTGCAATTTAAGGACAAAAATTTATGCTTTAAGGACCTGGTGTCCTAGTCATGAAAAACATTTAGGCATAGATATCACACTGAAGGTATCAACACTCTAAGCTTAAGTTATAGGAAATGGGTCCAACCAGCCACATCAAGTTAGCACATGCTCAATCTACCATGCAACCCTGTCATGCATGTGGAGATGCAAACTTAAAATACATTTAGAGATTGTACGCAAACAAGGCATAGGTGCAAATGGAGAAATTTGAACCCAAGGCTGAGCTTTGGTACCATGTCACTTCACCAATGTCCCCAAAACTTCAGTTTTTAGGGAATGGGCCCAACATTGAAAATGAAGCTATCCAACACTTCCCTCAATTCAAATTTTAAATTTTCTGCCCCTTTGCGAACTCAAATGAAATGTGTTCACATTTTCCATTTGTTGATGTATTATATTCATCAAAATCATGTCTGACCTGTTAAGTCCTTAAATTTTTGTTCTTATCTGTTTGTTGGTATGCAGGGTGCCATTAAGGGTAATAATGTTGCAAATAACACCTGTCGAGATGTGTGGACGGAATACCATGACATGGGAGTTGGCGGTATCAAAGCTGTTGCAGAATACAAGGTGTATACTGCTGGAGATATTTTGGATTTGCTTCAATTTGTTGCCCCCAAACTGACGGCCCGTGTTAGCGCTCACTTTTCATATGGTATAGCTGATGATTTGGCTGACCCAAAATACAAACACTACAAATATTGGTCAAACCCATTGGAAACCAAGTGAGCAACTTACTCTTTATTTCATACTCTTCAGTTATGACTCTTGTAATTCCTTTTTTATTTCCCCTTTGAGTTTTTTTTTTGCTAAGCTTTTCTATCTCTAATATTTCATAAAATGGTCATCATGATGCATTTTCACTATACATGTGAGTTCTATGGGGAAAGCTGTTATAAAGGATTAAGTAATGGTTGTATGATTATTGAACTGCATCTTGTTGTTTGAGTGATTAGATTTTGAAGGATTTGTTTTGCTTGTGAAAATACTATACTTCATGGTTGTTGGGATTGTGCATTTAGTGCTTCAAAACGATTGAATACTAGTTCTGGACAACTCGAAATTCTATTTTCTGATGGTTTTGACTGAAGATTCACAGACACCTGTTGACGAAATGTCTTTGTTGGTGTTGACAAGCAGGAAAATAGTTTGCTCTCTTATCTTATGTTTTCATCTGTTGCAGTTTTTCTGAAAAATAATATTAGTGCAAATGCCTCATCCACCATCTAATTCATACTTCATGGTTGTTGGGATTGTACGTTTAGTACTTCAAAACGATTGAATACTAGTTCTGGACAACTCGAAATACTATTTTCTGATGGTTTTGACTGAAGATTCAGAGACACCTGTTGACGAAATGTCTTTGTTGGTGTTGACAAGCAGGAAAATAGTTTGCTCTCTTATCTTATGTTTTCATCTGTTGCAGTTTTTCTGAAAAATAATATTAGTGCAAATGCCTCATCCACCATCTAATTCAATATAAACCGCATTCAAAGTACTAACCAGGATGATTAATATCCTTATCCAGTCACAAAACAGCTTGCTAAGTTGATATACATGAATACCCCATTCAACTTTCCATTAAGGGTAAAAAATGGTATCCCACATCTTTTGATTCGGTAGATATCTAAAACTCTTGGCTGGTCAGTATTAGTTTTTTCATGTAGTTTAGTGGATACAATGCATGCAAAAATTTTCTGGTGGTTGGTCCGACTTCATTAAAGGGAAGCTAATATATTGCAATTTTCAGATTACCAAATGCTCCAGACATGGAAATTTTCTCAATGTACGGCGTTGGCATCCCGACTGAAAGATCATATGTATATAGGTTGACTCCTTCCTCAGATTGCTACATTCCCTTCCAGATTGATACTTCAGCCAACGGTGGAGATGAAGATAGCTGTCTTAAAGGTGGGGTTTTTACTGTTGAAGGAGATGAGACTGTCCCTGTTCTAAGTGCTGGCTACATGTGTGCAAAAGGTTGGCGTGGGAAAACCAGGTTCAATCCTTCTGGAATTCGAACTTTCGTAAGAGAATATGATCATGCTCCTCCAGCCAATCTGCTTGAGGGCCGTGGGACCCAGAGTGGGGCACATGTGGATATAATGGGAAACTTTGCTTTGATCGAGGACGTCATAAAAGTTGCTGCAGGGGCTACAGGGGAAGATTTAGGTGGTGATCAAGTCTACACTGACATCTTCAAATGGTCTGAGAAGATCAACTTACCACTGTAAATTTAGAAGGGTGAGCACTTTCATAATCTTAAGCTCTGAGATGCATGAGAAAAACAAGTTTTAATTTTCATATTTTCGTGCCAGTTTAAGCTCATAACAGAATTTGCTTTCCGCTTGGTTTTTCCTGTAGAAATAAAATTTTCATTGGGTGATGTCATGACCAGTGGGCCCCTTTTCTAGGGAAAAAAAAACTTCTTTTTATAGGCTTTTCAGTCCAAAAAAAACTCAGACCAAACAATTATTGGTCATCCGGCCACCCCCACCAATTGATTTTGTTAATAAGTTGCTCATACCCGTTAATGACTACAAAAATGAAGCTAAGTACATTTTTTGGCATTCCAGGCTGGCTTCAGGATCACATAATTATGTATTCAAAATTTCAAATTCATATAAAAGACATTGATTCAAACAAAGAATTTGATCTTTATTTGTGATTCACTTGCAATTGGTTTTGGAAAGTAGGTGCCATGATTTACTTCACACGGTTGAGGTCTCCGGTTCGAGTCCAAAATATTTTTCACTGCAACATATTTTGAAGACAAGATCAAGAAGTGAGAGTTGCTGTTGCTCTTTTTCACAAAGGTGCCGGGTGTAACAACAGTATGTTCTTGAAGTTAGTTATAGCTTGATTGGTCATGAGGAAGTCAATTGGATGAGTGGAGTGGCATTTCTTGGCGTACTTTGAAGCTGCTTTGGCTCATCCTTCTGTCAAATTTTGGAGTTCAACTGTTGTAATTTCTACAAAATTGTTTGTATTGTTTGGTATTAGCCCCAACCACGTAGTATATATTACTCTGTAAACTTGGGCTTATGCCACTTTACCAAGTTATCCACATTCACATCTTTTACTCAGTAGTGATGTGATGAGGTTGTTACTTTGTAAAATGTGGTAGTTGATTAGTTGGCCTTGTCCTTGTCCTTGTCCTTTACATTTGTCTATTATTCATTATTATGAGAAAAAAAGAAGTAAACTAAGAATCTATTGCATAAATGGCAAAAAATAAAAGTCCATTGCATGTATAAGAAAAAGAAGTTTTAGGACGCATAATTGCAAGGGAAGTCTCCTAGGTGGGGTCTATAGACTAGACTAAGGCTAAGGGAAGATGATCCCTTATTTCTTGTAAACCTGTTTTGGAATAAATAGTAAGTACTCCATATGATTATACTGGAGTATGAGTTTCGATGAGTGTTTTTGTTAGATTAATGAATTAGTTTGTTGGACGGAGTTTCATTATTTATCCTTAGTATGTAAATAGTTAATTAGTTAGGACCTCATTGTAATTGTTGTATCTTGCGTTGTATATATACCCAGTTTAATGAAAGTTAACCCTAATTTTTGGGTTTCCACAAATCGATATTGTCATCTCTCAACTTTACATGGTATCAGAGCAGAGATCCTAACCCTAACCCTAACCCTAACGTGGGATTTCCCTTTCACCAAATCTTGAACAGTGTTGAGTGAACAGTAACCCGTGAACAGTAACGCGTGAACAGTACGCGTGAACAGTGTCGCGTGAACAGTACCAGCGAACAGTGTCGCGTGAACAGTTCGGTGAATAGTGTTTTGTGAACAGTACCGATGAACAGTAGCATACTACTATATCAACCAGTTTCAGCTCTATTTGCCACTCAAATTTGAAACCTACGGTTCACCGACAATCTTCTGGCCTTGTTCGGACCTCCGACCACTGCTTTCCGGCGTCGCCTTCCCTTACCGGAGCTCGCCGGAGTTTTTCAGGTCGTTTCACGTTCAAGTCAGGTACTTTCAAGCTTCCGCTGCTGCTATTTGAGTTCGACCGAGTCAGTTTGAATTAAACCTAGTGAGTTTGGCTCCTGGATTGTTCTTACGGCATTTTTTAGTAGATTGTTACTACTATCTCTGGTTGTTGGTAGTTGATTGTTCGTGAATTGTTGAAGTTTGGGGCCCCAATTGATTGGGTATTGCTTATTTTGAGTTGATTCCCTTGATTGGAGTTGTTTTTGGGAATTGTTAGTGTCTGGTACTTGTTCGCTACCTTCTGTTGATATGGCGGGTAATCCCAACCACGTTCCAACTGGCCCTCTTTCTCGGGAGGAGATACAAGCCGCTCTCAAGCACCTACTGGCCAGGCTTGATACTCCATCTACTATAGCTTCTACCTCTACTGCAGCTTTCTCTACAAGTATTCCAGCTAATACATCCTCTTTTCCGTGGATCATAGATTCTGGTGCCACAGATCATATGACAGGCTGTTCTTCATTTTTCGATTCCTACTCTACATGTTCTGGTAAGGATAAGGTTCGAATGGCAGATGGATTCCTATCTGGTGTTATTTCAGGGAAAGGTTCCATTCGATACTCTCCAACCCTTCCTCTTTCTTCAGTTCTTCATGTGCCAAATTTTCCTACTAACCTTCTCTTTGTTAGTAGTATTACACAATCCTTAAATTGCTCAGTGACCTTTTTTCCTACACATTGTGTCTTTCAGGAACTGGGTACAGGAAAGGTGATTGGCAGTGGTAGATCATGTGATGGCCTTTATTATCTGGAGTCTGCTCCTCGTCCGTCTCCTTCACCCATGCCAAGTGGTCTGGCTCTGCAAGTAGATACGAGTCCAAGTCTCTCTATGTTACATCAGTGGCACCGTAGATTGGGTCATCCATTTTATGGGATTTTAGAAAAACTTTTTCCTAATCTAACTAAACATTGTCATCGGAGTCAGTTTTTTTGTGAAGCCTGTGAGATTGGAAAACATAAGCGTTCTTTTTATGCACCTATTAACAAAAGAAGTGAGTCCCCGTTTATGATTATTCACACTGATGTCTGGGGGCCCTCTCCTGTTACTTCTATTAAGGGGTATCGTTGGTTTGTCACTTTTATCGACTGTTATTCTTGTGCTACTTGGGTGTTTTTACTTAAATCAAAGAGTGAAGTTTTTTCTTGTTTTCAATCTTTTCATGCGATGGTGAGTACTCAGTTTGATGCAAAAATTAAAATTCTCCGTAGTGATAATGGCACTGAGTATATTGATAAAGGTTTTAGAGTTTTTCTTGATGAGCGTGGTATTCTGTTTCAGACGACTTGTGTTGACACTCCACAACAAAATGGAGTTGCTGAACGCAAGAATCGTCATTTGGCTGAGGTTGCTCGGTCTCTTTTGTTTACCATGAATGTTCCAAAATTCTTATGGGGAGAAGCCATTTTAACTGCCGCTTATCTTATCAATCGTATGCCATCCAGTGTTCTCAACTTCAGGACTCCCATAGAGTGTCTTCCTAGCAGTTATCATGCTATCACTCTTCCCCCGAGAGTTTTTGGTTGTGTGTGCTTTGTCCATGCAACCCACCCTTCCGGAGGTAAGTTGGGTCATAAAGCCCATAAATGTATTTTTGTTGGGTACTCTCCTACACAGAAGGGATACAAGTGTTGTGATTCACATTCTAGAAAGTTTTTAGTCTCCATGGATGTCACTTTTTGGGAAAGAGAGTCTTTTTATTCCCTTTCCAAGTCATCTCTTCAGGGGGAGTCTAATCAGAAAGAAGAGATGTTTACTATGTATAATCATGGTGAGGGGGAGCACCTATTTTATAATCATGTTGATGGAGAGAAAGAAATAGTATTTTATAATCAAGTTGAGGGAGAGAAAGAAACAGTATCTGCTGAAGAGGCAACACATGACATGGGCGATGACACTGATGGACTTCCAGCACGGTTGCAAGGCAACTTAAAGACCTATGCTAGACAGAAAGATGGGAAGTCCTCCCATGTGATACCACTCTGTCAATCACCATTGCCTACTCTAGTTCCAGACTCCTCAGCTGGCTCATCTGATAATGATTCTCCTCCTATTAATGATTCTCCTCTCTCAGTTGACTTATCTAGTAGTGATTCTTCTCTTATTGAACCTCCTGTTATTGATGATCGTTCTATTGCTATTCGAAAAGAGAAAAGATCATGTACTCTACATCCCATCTCCCAATTCGTGTCTTATGATCGTTTATCTCCTTCATATTATGCCTTTGTTTCGTCTCTTTCCTCTATATCTATTCCACAGAATTGGAAGGATGCATTAGTCATACCCGAATGGAAAAGAGCTATGGTAGAGGAGATGACAGCTTTGAAAAAGAATGGCACTTGGGAGCTAGTACCACTTCCTGGAGGAAAGAAATCAGTGGGATGTAAGTGGGTATTTACTGTTAAACAGAATGCAGATGGTACAATTGACAGATACAAAGCTAGATTGGTCGCCAGAGGGTTCACTCAAACCTACGGTATTGAGTATGAGGAGACATTTGCTCCAGTAGCAAAGATGAATTCTGTGCGAGCTTTACTTTCCTGTGCAGTTAATCTGAATTGGCCACTTCAACAGTTTGATGTAAAAAATGCATTCCTTCCCGGTGATCTAGATGAGGAAGTGTATATGGATATTCCACCAAGTTTTTCTTCCGCTGCAAGTGAGGGAAATGTGTGCAAATTGAAGAAGGCATTGTATGGTTTGAAGCAGTCACCTAGGGCTTGGTTTGGCAGATTCTCAAAGGCCATGCTGAGTTTCGGCTACAAACAGAGCCACGCTGACCATACTCTATTCATTAAGAGGAGTGATGGTAAGATTGTTGTCCTTATTGTTTATGTTGATGATATAATAATGACAGGTGACGATGTGAATGAAATTCATAATTTGAAGTCTCGACTTGCCCAAGAATTCGAGATTAAGGACTTGGGAGCGATGAGATACTTCCTTGGAATGGAAGTGGCAAGATCTGATAGAGGTATTTTTATCTCTCAACGAAAATATATTCTTGATCTTTTGGAAGAAACATGCATGTTGGGTTGTAAGCCTGCAGATTCTCCTATTGAGCGAAATCATCATTTGAGTGGAGATATGGGCGAACGTACTAATAAGGAGAGGTATCAGCGACTTGTTGGGCGACTGATATATTTAGCTCACACCCGGCCGGATATTACCTATGCAGTGGGTGTAGTTAGCCAGTTTATGCATGATCCTCGTATTTCACACCTTGATGCAGTTTATCGTATTCTGAGGTATCTCAAATCAGCTCCAGGAAGAGGAATTCTGTTCTTTAATCATGGCCATTTGCGGTTGGAGGCTTTTACTGATGCTGACTGGGCTGGTTCTGTGGATGATAGACGCTCTACCTCTGGCTATTGTACCTTTATTGGAGGGAATTTGGTTACTTGGCGAAGTAAAAAGCAATCAGTGGTTGCTAGATCTAGCGCAGAGGCAGAGTACAGAGCCATGGCTCACGGTGTTTGCGAGCTCTTGTGGCTCCAAACCTTATTACGTGATTTGGGTTTCATTGACAGTGGTCCTATGAAACTCTACTGTGATAATAAGGTTGCTATAAACATTGCTTATAATCCTGTTCAACATGATAGAACAAAGCATATTGAGATTGACAGACACTTCATCAAGGAGAAACTGAGCGAGGGTTCGATATGTATGCCTTTTGTGAGATCTGGAGATCAGTTGGCTGATATATTTACAAAGGGACTTGGCAGCAAGAGTTTCCACCCTATTGCATTCAAGTTGGGCTTGATAGATATCTTCGCACCAACTTGAGGGGGAGTGTTAGATTAATGAATTAGTTTGTTGGACGGAGTTTCATTATTTATCCTTAGTATGTAAATAGTTAATTAGTTAGGACCTCATTGTAATTGTTGTATCTTGCGTTGTATATATACCCAGTTTAATGAAAGTTAACCCTAATTTTTGGATTTCCACAAATCGATATTGTCATCTCTCAACTTTACAGTTTTTAGTGATTTTCAAAATAACTAGTGGTACACAAAGTTATTATAACACCTCTTTAAGTAACCTAACCATCCTTAACATCTTACTACTTGAAGGCTGCATCCGCCTCAAGTCTTTTTCATCCACTTGTTTAATTACTGAGCACATGTGTGAACTAAATCAAAATTTTAGAACTTTGAAGAATTCGCTTGGAATAAAAATAAAAATTATGACAAAAAATATAGAAAAAATCCCAAAACAACAAATGTTGAGAGTCTAATATTTTTGGATTTTTCAAATTTGTTTCATGTTCTTACAAGTCAATTATTTTAACTAAGTAAAAAATAACTTTCCACTTTCCCTTCTTAAAAAATAAGTGCTTATTTTTAATTTTCAAACTTAAATATAATGGCTTTGTTTGGGTGAGAGTTTAGTTTTGGTGATAGATGGAGAGAGAAATATGATAATGAATGAAGAGATAGATAATGATTTGAGAGAGATAGAGAGAGATGATAGAGTAATAATTGGAGAAATATGGCAATGATTGGAGAAAAGAAGTAAGATAATGATTGAAAAACTAAACTAAAATGTGAACCGAATACAGCCAATGTATTTATGAAAATAATTAATATTTTTTACATCGTTCAAAAGATATTGTCGTAATCTATCCAACAATATCCATATTGCATATCTTTTGATTTCAATAAATTCATTATTTTTAAACTTGAAAATAAGATCTTAAAAAATACTATAAGTATTTATTTTGGAAACCGGAACAAGCCTTAAGCAATGAACTTTAGGATATAACCGCAACGGAAATGCTTCAATTAAAATAAGTTAATTTTGGTTCAAACTTCACAAACACAAAGCTTGTTTGTTTGGTCAATTCCCAAATACCACCAATCAATGAAGAGTTTTTTTTGAAAACATCCCTCGAACTATCCACCAGATTTTTACTTAGTCCTCAAACTATCAAAATGTTTTATTTAGTCCTCCAACTATTGGTTTGCATTTTATTTAATCCTTCCGTTAAGTTTCCGTTAAGTTTCAAACGGCCGGGCAACGTTTTGTTTAAAAAAAAAAGTTTCCAACCACCAATTTGCAATCCTATGGAGTAGAAATGTGATTATGAGAGCCTAAGAGACAAAATTTGATTATGTCTCTTTAGAATAATATGATCAGAATAATAAGATCTTCACACCCATTCAAACGGATTAAACTTTGAGCACTTAATTTTTTCGGGCGGCAACGTTTTGTTCAAAAAAAAAAGTTTCCAACCACCAATTTGCAATCCTATGGAATAGAAACTTGATTATGAGAGCCTTAGAGACAAAATTTGATTATGTCTCTTTAGAATAATATGATCAGAATAATAAGATCTTCACACCCATTCAAACGGATTAAAATTTGAGCACTTAATTTTTTCGAACGGCAACGTTTTGTTTTTAAAAAAAAAGTTTCCAACCACCAATTTGCAATCCTATGGAATAGAAACGTGATTATGAGAGCCTTAGAGACAAAATTTGATTATGTCTCTTTAGAATAATATGATCAGAATAATAAGATCTTCACACCCATTCAAACGGATTAAAATTTGAGCACTTAATTTTTTGAGACGGTTTATATATTAAAAAATAGTTAAAAAATTAAGTGCTCAAATTTTAATCCGTTTGAAAGGGTGTGAAGATCTTATTATTGTGATCATATTATTCTAAAGAGACATAATCAAATTTTGTCTCTAAGGCTCTCATAATCACGTTTCTACTCCATAGGATTGCAAATTGGTGGTTGGAAACTTTTTTTTTAAACAAAACGTTGCCCGGCCGTTTGAAACTTAACGGAAACTTAACGGAAGGACTAAATAAAATGCAAACCAATAGTTGAAGGACTAAATAAAACATTTTGATAGTTTGAGGACTAAGTAAAAATCTGGTGGATAGTTCGAGGGATGTTTTCAAAAAAAACTCATCAATGAAATATAAGCATTCAACCAAACGGGCCTTAAATTGATTCTCTTGGTCTGTGCTAGGCTGTTTTTGGCGTGGCGGTACCCCCAGAGACCACCACAGACTCCACCCCTCTTCCTTTCTTCATTTTGCGTGGCGTCTCCGATCACTCTCTCTCTCTCTCTCTCTCTCTCTCTCCACAGATCCGATTCTCTCTCTCTCTCTCTCCCTCTCTCCCTCTCCCGCCCCCCCCCCCCGTTTTCCAGGTAAGCATCTTCTCTCTCTCTCTCTCTCTCTCTCTCTACATACTTACACGCATGCATAGTCAGATCATGGTTTTTCAAACCCAAATTGATGTACAAATACGCGTGTTTATATACAATTGGGGTATATAGATACACAACTTTACTGAACTGTTGTTCAGTTTCACATACATCGAGGTCATCACGTAGCCCTAATAGTTTGTAGAATGCGTGCAAGTTTTGTTCTCTATTAAGACCCAGTAATTTAGGTTTCCGTTATGGAAAGAAGACTGCTTTGATCCCATTTTATTAACTCAGATGATTAGGTTTTTTATTTCTCGTTGCAAATATCTCACGTTAGGTAATTTGGTTGTTTGAGCGCTGTTTTTGCTGCCATTGTAAGTAATGCTTCAGTCTTTCTTTCATAAGATGCTACTTTGTGCCTCTTTCTGTAATGCAACAGTGTTTGTTGCTCACAAACTGATGCAACCGATGGGTTTCATGCTTGGATTTTGGCCGAGGTTGTTATTAAGAAGTCTTTAGGGCTTGTGGTAGCACTTGTTCTGGGGAATTTAGGGTTGTGCTTACTGGAAAATACCAGTAGGGGAGCAAAGCTTTTGAAGACAACTTACAACTTGAAGACAAGCTTAACCAAAAATAGGATGAAAATTTTCTACATCTACCCTTTGACATCCTGCTAATACATTTTGATTGTAATCACCGGAACCTATGGTGAAGAACACACTTCAATTTTAAAGTGGGAGTAAAAGAGCTAAAAACGAGAATATGTAACTTAACAATGTCCGCCTGACTGCTTATAAAAGAGATGGTCGTAGTGTTCGTATGTGTTTGCCTCACATGGTTCAGGAGGTACCCGGGCACCATTCTTTCAGGTGTCCTAAAAATCTGTTTTTTGGCTAACTCCAAAGCACGTCCTATGCTAACAATATGTTGTGCTTTGGTCGTAAATATGAAATGTCACTTTTGTAGATATAGAGAGTGAGATTTGTTGTGCTGGTTCCACGATATTGCTACATTTTGAAGCCCTGATGGCATTACCAACTTGTAGGTTTTCAACTTTTCTCCTTTCAGAAACTTTTGAAGAATCATTTTTTAAAGTTGCTCTGCTACCCAACACACTCTTTGTTAGTATTGACGGTAAATCACACTCAACTTCTCATGGGTAATTGGCTTGGAGAATGTTGTGAAAGCTGAAGTTATGGCTCTCTAGCGTATAGAAAATAACAAGATAATACGCATGGTTCTTCAAATTCTTTGGATGGATTCCTCTATTGTTGTTCAAGGCTCAAGGGGTTGTGGATTCATATGCAATCAATATGTGAACTTTTAAGTATTGATGCTGCTTAGGTTGAGCTTGAATTTACTGCTAAAAGTAAGTAGGCTTTTTACATATTTGGATTTTCTACCTTAATATTCTTGGTTGTAGGTTACCTTCTCTGTTTTTTTGGCTTCCTTGGCTCATCGTACGATCTAAGGCTGTGTGGGACTTGCTTGTTGCCTGTTGGGTGCTTTTAGAGAAGGTTGTAGTTTGCAAATGAGTCAAATGACACTCTTTGTTTAAGGGTGTGACGTTATGTTGATCAAAAAACAATGAGTCCAGCCTTGTTTTCCTTCTTCATGTGTCTTGTATATCAGAGAAGTTAACGAGGCACTTTCTATGGGCAGGCACTGGTGTGAGTTTAGCTCTTGATTTACTGGACAAACTTGTGCCTTGAATAGTAAACAACTCATCTTGTTGCTTTAAATCAACTATATTTGGCAATTGTCTTTGCAAGTTTACTGTTTACAGTTCAGTCTATGGAGGTGCATAATTGCTTCCATTTTGAGGAATGAGATGAGGATGCATCAAGTACTCATTATGTTTGTTCTATAGGGTCTAGTGGGGTTTGGATAGTTTCTTGATATTTGGAGCCCATGATGTAGTGATAGGCTGTGTTTTTTGATGGAGTTAGTTTGAGAGGGGTGGAGGATGTAGTGAGATTGAGAATGATCCAAGCTGGGAGATTGCCGTGAGTCCGAGACCCTTGGATAGGTTTATGTGGTGCTATGGTTCCTTCCAGTGTAGGTTCTTACTGCAGACAATGGTTTTAGGAAATATTCTTATGGTAAACTCAGTCCTCATCTTATCCTGATCCTTATATAGCAACTTTCGGTCGAACGCTTCATGTCCTACTCAATAGGTGTTGCATATGTAAGAAGGTTGAGAGGTCTGTTAACCTCCTTTTTGTTGGAGGTCTATTTAACATACGTGAATGCCCCTTGGGTTTGTTTTGGTTGCATTGCGAAGAAATATTGTTCTAAATATCGGTTGTTATGGATGTTATCAGCCAATATGTAATGGGATTGTGAATCTCTGAAACCGATATTTACGTACTGTGCATTATGTCTAAGGTTGGCTGATACATAAGCCGTATCACCAACACCGATACATGTCTCCATACCACGATTTTGAACCCTTGTAAGAAATTTATGCTTTGTATATGTTGGAAAGGTGTAGGATGTATGAGAGGAGGAAGAAGTATGGAGTGCTGTATTGTGCTCCGATAGGTGTATTTATTTGCTCTCTGTGTGTGCGTGCATGCATGCTTGTTCGTGAATAATCTTTGTTCTGAAAGACCTGCTTATATTCATCCCTCCTTGAACCTTTTTTTGTATTTTGTCGGGAATACACCTTTATGTGATTCATTTGTATAATTTACTTGATTTTGCTCAAATTGCTCCTTTTTGGGCTTGCACCAGTAATTTAGTTCTTTTTTAAAGGACAAAGGAAAACAGGAAAAAGTTGATTCATGTAACAGGGCAAATTCATTTTTTTATGTCCTAAATTCAAACTTGTGTGGTGTCTCTGGAGCATATTTTGTGTCCAATTATTGAATACAATTCCATCATTTTGTTTTTGTTTGCTTTATATATCCTTCAATCTTGTACTCAAGTAAATAACTTAAAATGCCTTCCCATTTAATTGTGGTTTTTTTTTTTCCCTGGTCAAGTCAAATCTTATAAAGCTCAAACCAACCAAGAAGAAAAGGACCAAGTTCAAGTACAGTTTCTACAAACAAGAAAGCTAAAAGAACCCAAAATCCTATACATCCCCAAAACAACTAGGGGAGAAAAATTTTCCTACTAATTTTCCAGCTAGCAGCAATGTCACGGTTCTGGGGAGAAGCTTTGACCCCTCTCCAGGAGCTGATACAAGCATGAACATCATCAATTATACCACCTTGTAAAGAAGAACAATCCTGGCTTTGGTTATGAAAGACTTTACTATTATGCTCCCTCCAAAGCCAATAGATTGTAGCAGCCAAAGTCAATTTTAAAATCGTATGCACCAGAGCATTCCCCTTGTGAAATTGCTTAGCCCAGTTCAGCACATGCACATTCTGCAACACTAGTGACCCATTGATAATCCCATTACGAAACAAAATAGCGGTCCAAACTTGAGTAGAATAAGCACAAGTGAATTCGTGTGCTTATTTGTGGTTGGATTCATGAATTCATTTCTTCCATAGTTTCCTTCATATGGTTCTACTAAAAACAGTATATTATAGCCTGGTTTAAATTCTAAGGTTCTCCTCCTTGATCTCTCCTCAATTACTCCTGATTAACTATTGGATTTCAACTCCTTCTGAACAGGATCCTTTTTAATTTTCATGCTTTCGGAAAGGCTGATTAGTTAGATTAGTCAGTTAGCTAGCGATGATGGATCACCACTCAAGGCTGAGTCATCACTTTACAAGTTCCTCGCTATTTGTAGGAGTCAATCTCTTCCTCTCGCCTTAGCGTGTGATAAAGTGTATAAGCGTCTGTCTTTTATTATATGAACTTCATATGGATCTCTTCTTTTTTTTTGATATGCAAATAGAGACTCTCATTGAATTCCCTGATCGTCTGCTAAATTTTCATGCTTTCGGAAAGGCTGATTAGTTAGACTATACTTCTCCTACGTTTAAGACTGACTAAACTGATCTCAAGGGTATTTTCAGTTGACATGAGCTCAGTTTCTGGAATGAATCTGCAACAAGTTGCACAACCCAGATCTTCATCTAATGGATATGGCCGTCGGAGGACTGAAAGAGGGCCGGAACATAAGTTGCAATCTGGGAAAACAAACCTGCGCAGACCAACAAATGCTGGTAAGAATATTTGAGCTTAATTGGTTATATCCTCATCTTACATCATTCTCCATTCTAACATTATTAGAGCAGGTGTACAGGCTGGCAATAAAGGCTCAGGATATGGAAGTCTTTCACGTGAGCGGCTAGTATATTTGACAACATGTCTTATTGGTCATAACGTGGAAGTCCAAGTGAAAGATGGATCCTTAATCTCTGGAATATTTCATGCAACAAATGCTGAAAAGGACTTTGGTATGTCCTGAAAGTTCAGACTTGTTCGAGGATGATGGCAAACAATTCAATGCGGTTTAGTATTTAGTCAATAGCCACTTGCTTCTCAATTATTGACACTAACTTGATTGTCATACGCAGGAATTATTTTGAAGATGGCCAGTGAAATAAGATCCGGTCCTTCCCGTGGGAAAAAGCCTATTTCCGATTTTGTCAGCAAGGCTCCTTCGAAGACTTTGATTATACCAGCTGAAGAACTTGTACAAATAACTGCTAAGGTTTTGTTGCATTTTCTCATCATAAATTTAAGTAACTTGCTTCAGTGCTGGATTTGAATTGGTAAAATTATTCCCGAGTATTGGAGACAAATGGTTGTATGAAGACTTTTACTTGTTAGAGATTGGTAAAGGATGTATGCTGATATTTGCCGCAATTTTTCTTAATCGTGGGTTTGTTGTATGAAGTCTCTATATCTAATACTCCATTGTGTTAATCACTTGGACCAGGATGTCTCTGTAACCAGGAACGGTGTGACAAATGATCTCCAACTTGTAAAACAGCAGGACATCCTGATAGACTCCTCTATATCGCAGTCTCGTCATGTAGACGGGGAGAGGGCGTTAGAGCGTTGGGTCCCTGATGAAGATGATCCAGAATGTCCTGAATTGGAGAGTATATTTGATGGTCCTTGGAACAGGTTATTACCTTTTTCTGTCTTTTTCTAGTTTTCCATATCCATCATTATTGTAGTGGATTCTGAACATTTGCCAGATTGCTATTTGTACATTAATTATCTTTTATAGCTTCAGCGGAATGCCGTTGAGTCTGAAATCCATTTAGTACTCAATCTCTCAATAATTTGAAACTTCTTAGACGTTTGACAAAATTAGTTCTTCAGAAATCTCTTTTGATGGGTAGCCAATGCATTAGAAAATTTAGGCTTCTGCTTGAAGCCTGTTAACTTTTATCTGATCGTGATAGTCAAATCCATATTGGTGTAAGGAGGCATCATGATGTATTGTTACATAGGATTTTTGTTCCAGAAATATTTTGATTTCATGTATGTTTAATGGAGAATGCAATTGCTTGGTCAATCTCCTTTGTTTGTGATGCTTTGTCTGATTCAATTACATTTTATGCACCTATGCAGAGGATGGGATCAGTTTGAAGTAAATGAAACATTATTTGGAGTAAAAAGCACCTTTGATGAGGAACTTTATACAACAAAACTTGATAGAGGTCCACAGATGAGAGACTTGGAAAGGGAAGCTTCTAGATTAGCTAGAGAAATTGAGGGTGAGGATACTCAAAATCTACATCTAGCCGAGGTGACGACTTCCCCAATTTATGCCATGTATCAGTTCTTGTATTCCTCATCTGCCTCTTAAAAACGGAAATATTCTTAATCACCTATTTCTTGTATTCTCATTGATAGGAACGGGGCATTCAGCTTCATGGTAGCTTAGATATTGATGAGGAAACCAGGTTCTCATCAGTACTTAGAGGGGTTGACGACAGCGGGTATGATGAAAACGAAGATGTTTGGTTGAAATCATGCGATGAAACCTTTGGCAGTGCCCGTGGTTCTGTTGTTTGCAGGTCTTTTGCTGACTTGACCAGTGGGAAAAGTAATGAAGGAGCTCAAGTGTCATATGGCTCTGCATCTATGGTAATCTCTTGATTTTCTAATCTCTTTTTAAGCAGTTCTTACTGTCATGCTTAGCTGTGGGATTTGTGGTATCATGCGATAAGTAGTTAGATATACAGATCAGAATTTTTTTTTGTAAAGCGGAGTAAATTATTTCTTTATTAACCAGGGTTGGAGAAGTAATACCTTGATCCTCCAACTAAGGTTTTGATAGGTACTAGGACACTGTTAAAACAAGTACAAGTGAAATAATGGCTGTAAAAATATTTACTAAAAGCATGTGGCCCGGAATAATGGCTGTACAAATCTTGATCATATGTTCACTACACATTTTTTGGGATGCAGGACGAAGTACAATCTTCTCTGTCAAGCACTGCAAGGGACTTACAGCCTTCTAGTTCTAGTGATTATTCTGGACAGCCGTCATCTGAATTTCTTCCTCAATCCCGTGTGTTGGATAGTGAAAGCAGGTTACTTGTTATTTTTGTTGACAATGCCACATACCAGTTCTATTTGTTATTTTTGTTGACTAAATACCATATACCAGTTCTATAATTTTTCAGTTGGGTTTAATTCATCGTCATTGATTTTAGGATCCAGGAACATCGATTCAGTGGACAGCATGCCGGAAGTACTTACGTTAAGGACTTTGTAGATAAGCAAATGGCAAGTGAAGCTTTGACCTCTATTACATAATCCCTGTGCAAAAGTGGATTATCTAGTTTAATTGCCTTTTGTTTTGTTGCTTATTAGGCTTCATTACAGTCTAATTTCTCTCTTACTAATGCAGTTATCTGAGGAGGCACAGACTTTAAAATACGGGGGTGAGTGAACTTTTTCATCCTTGGTGTCTGCCAAGCTGCCGACACCAAGTTGAACTGTTGAAGTGTCCTACTTGTTGAATTTGCTAAAATATGAGTTTCTCATATGTCACATACTCTTTGTTTTATGAATGCTGTCCCTGAAAATAATCACTTGACTGGGGAGGTGTTGATATATGCAGATTCACAGTCATCTCTGAGGGCAAAGAAAGATGACCACAATGTAGGGAAATTATCACCCGATGCCACCTCATATGCTCCTACATCTCTTGGAACATCCAGCGAGGAAAATAAGAGTTCTCATAAAGACGTGCCAGAGGATTCGGCCCCTGTGAAAACGCAAGGGGCAAAACAGTCTACCACATCTAGGGGACGACCTGGTAGTTCCACATCCTCCACTTCTGATTGTGGAGGTGTTGCCTCTGCTTCTAGTGGTCCTGTCTTATCACCAAGCTCATCAGTGGTTTCTTTGTCTTCGGAAAAATCAACCTTGAATCCCTATGCTAAGGTAGGACGGGATTTATTTTAAATCGTGACTTTTCTTTATGAAATACCCTTGGCCTCAACTATTCCAAATCAGATGTGAATACAGATGCATGTCCTATCAACTTTTTACCATAGCCTTCCATTTAGTTCAATTGGCTACTGATTCCTTGCTGATTAATCTTCCTGTAAATTCTTGTTCAGGAATTCAAACTTAATCCGAATGCAAAGAGTTTTGTACCATCTCAAAGTCCTTTAAGGCCTGCTTCTCCGGTGTCTGATGGCTCTTTCTATTTTCCATCCGTTCCTCATATGCACAACATGCCTGTAGGAATGGGGGTAAGTAGTTCAATATAACGTGTAGCTTACCCAGTTTCCCTTAGCTCAAGTGTACAGGTTGATAGCCAGCATATTGTTAAGAAGTTTGTCTTCCAGGTTGCGGCCTCTTTTAATTTTGGCCTGAGTAATGTTATCTGTTCTGTTGACTTGATGTCTTAGTCCCTTACGGTGACAACATGAGATGCACAGCCTATATTTATTTGTCCACTTTTTGGTTTTATGCATCGTTGACTAGCAAATGTGTCTGTGATGTGGAGTGATTTAGCTTGTGTGGAGAGTGGTAAGAAAATAGTGGAAGGGCAAGGAGAACTTATGTTGAGGCTAATTATGGATCATATTGAGCACTGCCACTCTTCGGACACCCTTTACAATTTCTCAGTCCCTTGTTCAAATTCTCATTATTAAAGAATTAAACTCATCATGTCAGACACTTAATTGAAACTTTGTGCCCCCTTTGACAACACTTTTTTGAACCCTCCAAGCACGTGATGTGATGAATTTGCTTCGCAATAGCAATGTTTTGTATTTTTTTACTGACAATATAAGGACATTAGTGTATCTTCTGTGGATCATTAAAAGCAATAAGAATGCTTCATCCACAAGGGGTAGAAATGGTAAAAGAACATATTTGGATGCATGAAAGAAGATGTATTTGTATTTGTTTTTCTGATGTATAGAAACATACAGATGACTCCATAACTAGCTAGCAGCGGGGGTGATGATGTTTGAAGAGTTGGTTTGTGATTGCAGTGAATTCTATTGGTTTATGATTTGTGGCTAATTGAATATTTAAATGGTGATGGCAGATTGGACCCTCGTTTGCACACCAGCCTGTCATGTTCAATCCGCCAGTTGCACCGATGCAATCACCCCCGACTTATTTTCATCCACATGGACCGCAGGTATGCCATTGCATTGTGGATCTTCCCAAGTATCAGTAGGTATTGTCCAGTGCGTGTTTAAGTATTTGCACAATCTTATTGCAGTATGGGCAGCAGATGATTCTTGGTCACCCACGACAAGTCCTTTACATGCCGACATATCCCCCTGTAAGAACATTGGATTCCCTCTGATCTTTTCATAGGCTTAGTTTCGGTGGGTTGATTTCATTTCTGGTCAGTGTGTGCCTGAATTTATCTCTCATTCCATTCAAAATCTGAAGATTCAGTCTTTTTGTATTTGAGCGTTACTTTCGACAGTTCTCTTCATTGATTGGAAAATAAGATATGCGGGCCAAATAACTGACTGGCAACAAGATGTATATGCATGCATCCTTGAACCACCTGGGTTTTGTAGGACCGAACGCATCAAACATATGACTTGGGTTTTTGTTGTGCAGACTTTCATTTTATTAAACTTTGATATAATCACAAACTAAAGAGTAAACACTGCTTTGCTAACAATGAAGTGGCAATATTGATTGCTCAATATGTTCCTATGCAGTTTACTTGTGTTCATATTTTTTAATGCAATTTGCGTACTTTTTGTTTACAGGGAAGAGAATTCTAGCAAGGTGGTTTGGACTGCATTTGTCTGACTCTGAAGTGCTTTTAGTGAATAAACTTCCGGCACTAGATTCTCGGAACAATTTTCGGAGTTGAAATTCCTGGCAAATGATGGGACCTGATACTTCACAGGCACGACATTTTTGGCTCGGATCCAGGATATATCTTCACAACATGGTTACCTTTGCCCTGGAGTTTGATGCCCATAACAGAATGTATTTCGAATTCTTACAGTTGGAGTACCTTCCTATTTGTTTTTTTATTATTATTTTTATTTCGATAAGTTTAGTTCAGATCAACTTAAGGAGCATACACAAGTTTTTATGGTTTGACACTGTGGTGTAAAAGTTCAAAAATGAAAAAGAAAAAAAGAGACACTTCGGTGTATACAGATTTAGCTCTTTCTTTGTTCTGTTTTGCTTTTTTAAAATTTAGAAATGCATTCTCTAATATAATTTAGAATAATATTTTGGATGAATCGAATTAGGGTCCTAGATTAAAGACTTGTTGATAAATACTAGTCTACATTAATGTGGATTAAAGACTTTTGATCCCATAATCGAATTAAAGTTGATTTAAGGTTGCATCTACAGTATGATTTTAGAATTTACCTAATTCTTCCTTTCTCCCGGTAATTACCAAATTTATCCTTCACATCTGTGCATGTTATCCTTTAATTGAACATTTATCAATTTGTCAAATCGTTTCACGTTGGATTTTAAGATTGATTGGGAAAAGATTTTAAAGATTCAGAAAGATTTGTAAGTAATAATGAGACATGAACTCAAATTACAAACTGAGACATAATAGGAATTAAAATTTACCATGTATGGAGAATATGTTTAAATTTATTGACTCCCCATGATTCAATAAAAACTTCACCGAAATTTTCACCAAATTTATCACGTTTATGTAACATAGGCACACAATCCCTTCCTAATCCTTTTCAGCTCCAAACCCTTTTTTGGATAAATAGAAGACAAGAACAACAATAAGAGAGTTAGAGAAAAATGTCCAAAAATAATGGGCTTACGCTTTTTATCATGGAGGAGCAATCAAGAACGGAGCTTGGAGGTCGTTGCGTCAAATGATTGGGAAGGGTTTGCATTCAAGCGGCTAGATCTATTAAAGATTCAACACGATCAATATTTGGATTTCACGTTGGAAATCAAGTTAGGATTTTGGAATAACATAACCGGAGAGAGAGAGAGTGCATAACATACAAGGGTACTAAAAAATTAGAGGACCAAATAAGAATTTCAACTTTTAAATGAGAGTTATCTGCAAAATATTATATAGCATGGGTTTCCTAGTTAAGAACCCCTTCTTCCTGTGCTCTCATGAAATGAATTTAATTTGTTTTTCTTTTTTTAAAATTTAGAAATGCAAAATCTCTTTTTCGTATTTTTGTGGCCCCATAAGACGAGTCTTTCCAAGCAATCTAGCCATTCTAGCCATTACTTTACTTTCACTTGTAGTATAAATGCAAGTCCTCCGTCAAATACATATATACACTGAACCTCGTACCCCTCTCTCTCTCTCTCTCTCTCTCTCTCTCTCTCTCTCTCTCCTGATGCCAAATCCGAATAACAAACATCTCCATTACCTTTCTATTATTTCTTAATTAGTGATCTTTGATTTGATGTAATTTTTTATTTGAAAAGAATATATGAAGCACCTAATGTTGTGCTGAAGTGGCAATCAAATTCTAGGATTTATGTGTTGCTGAAAAGGAACTGAATCAAACCACACATTAAAGTATTGAGAGAATATCAAACACACAAGAGGGAGACACAAATTTACATGGTTAGGTTTACTTGAGGTTGTAAACATACTCCACGAGCAGTCAACAATCATAGAGTTTTAAGGTTTCATAGTTTCACTAATCAACAAACGAATGCTCCAAGGAGTTATATATTGGCCTCTTCAATAGAGTCCATCAGTTGCGTTGATCGTCCGGACGGACGTTTCTGCGCTTGATGAAAAGAAAATCGAAGCCATGCCTGCATATAAAGACTACTCCTTGGCTCTTTAAAATAACAAACTTATCTACACCTATTACAACACCAAGCATTAACTACTACAAATTCAATTGCTTCCCATCACCACAAATCACATTTATCTTTGTATAATTAACTCTGTCCAATGCAGTTAATCTGTTCTCCATACATACTATTACTGTAATTCGAACGCTGGTTTCTCTTAATTTGTTACCTCAAACTTCAAAGCGGAGATTCAAAGAGTGTAACTAGCAAAGGTTCATCAAGGGAAGAAATAACACTATATTTCATTTTGCAAGTACAAATATGATTCTAGCGGCTGCAGAAGATTGAGATGGCAAAAAGTTAATTACCAATAGAAAACAAACATGAAATAATATAAGTAATATGGTCTAGATTCAAATATATTTATATATGTATACAATGAATCGTCACACTCAATATTAATATGGATCTTATTCTATTATTTTATGTACCTTTTGTTACTTAGTTGGAATCAATACTTAATTGTTTTATTCATGATCTTTCTCATAGAAATATGAACAAACAATCCGGGCGTTTACGGCTTGTTTTGTAGTCATTGCTTGTTAGTAGTTTACTTAATTCTCTTGTCCGAATCTATATAAATAATATAAGTAAACTTCAGAGACAAAACAAGATAAATAAGTACATAAGCTACAACACATACACAAGGAAAACAAAAGGTCCATAGAAGAAATAAAAATTATGATCAAAATCTTAAAAAAATTCACTACAGAAAATTAAATTAATCTAAAACAGACAGTTTTTTATTTATTTATTTTTGTCTTTACTGAAAAAAAATTAGATTGGTTCATACTCCTTCCGTCCCAAAAATATAGTCGCACGCCTACGAAACAATTTTGAATAAAAAACAAAGTATTATTGTATATGATTTTTTCGAGTTTTTCTCACAATTCTTTAATTTGGTGAGAAAAAAATTCAAAAACTAGAAATGACAATACATACTTTATTTTTTATCAGAAAATTACACGTATTTTCATGGGATACTACTACATATCAAAATGGAACGGAGGGAGTAGTTTTTTTATTTTTCTCATTTTCTTTGTCTAGAAGAACCAATAATTTACAAAAAATTAACATAAAACTAACAAAAAAAAAAAAATTTGAATAAAGACAAAATAATAATCCGGCTCAATTATTAAGCCAAAAAACCCAACTTGACAAAGCGAAAGAGGGTCAAGACTACTGAGCTTTGGTAAGGCCCCCATTGGCATAACTTTTTTTTCATGTCTTTTTGGCACGGTATTTTTGGCTGTTTTTCTCTTAGTTCTTACTCTCGTGGGCGCCAAAAGGATAATGCTGCGGCTGCAATGAAGGCTTGGCTGCGGCTTCTCTTTGCTCTCAGTGTACTTTCTACGAAGATCTTAAGGGCCCAGAGCAGGCTCACTTCCTAACACCTAAGATCATCCCTCGTCGTCATGTCATAGTTTTGCCAAAAACCTCGTCTTGCAAGGGCAGACAAGCTTCATCATCGGGTTCGCCCGAGGTGGGCTTAGTCAATTTTTGTAGCCAAATTGGAGTGTCTACATTTATCCTCTTTGATACGTATAAAAGTGAATGTCAAAGTCAAAGAGACAGACTCCAATGTGGCATAGGTAAATCACCTAAGCAAACCAAAAATCAGAACACGCGAGAGCGGGGAAAGCAAACGATTAGAATTCTTTTGCAGTTGTCCATCCAGACCAACTTTTTGGGGTTTTTTTTTTGTTGTCTTATGTGAAAAATTTTCAACTTTGATTTATATTTTATACTTTTTCGATTCCTCTCATCGAGATGAACGATACGATGTAAAAATTTGATCTAAATTTGATCAGAAATTACGAGAAAATAACCAAAAAGATCGTGTCAAAAAATTGACAAAAAGTTAGGCCAAATAATGCCTAGCTATGGCCGGGGCTACTTGACGTAGTCATGCATGACAATTATATAGCATGAACATGTCAGATTGATCTTTATTTCAGTGACATTTTAGATGTCACGTCAACTCAAACTCTATAAGATGATCTATCTGATGATGTTAGTTAAGAGCTTAATTGCTTGATTAACAGATTTATTAAATTACGAAATCAGAATATTAAAGATTCTAGTGGGTATATTGAAATTTAGCCTTTTTTTAGTTGCTGTTTTCTTTACAGACAGAGACATGCTCTTACTTTAAGGATCTTCAAGGATTTGGATGCGATAAGTAGATAGAGAATTTAAGATATATTTCATTTTCACCCTCATGTTAACCTAACCTTATTTCTGATCATAATATTTGATTAACGAATTGGATTATCAAAATTGGATTCTTGATTTTCTTCGATACTCACAGTAGTTTTTAGTTGTTGTTCCCCTAAGAAAGACATGCATGTTCTTATTTTAAGGGAAAAAAAACTTAGAAGCAATTAATTAATGAAAAGGTTTAGGCTTTTAATTAGATGTCACTTCAAGCCAACGTAGCTATATAATGTGATGTGTGATGATCTTTGATGTAAGAGTTTATTTGATTAAAAACACATTCGATCATGAGAGGATATTGCAGAATCTTTTATTAATATATTGACGGGCCTTTTTTTCGGAGTAGTTGTTATTTCCAACGACATAATTTGATTTTTAGATTTCGTTTCATTGAGGTACTTATTTTTAAAATACTTATTTTCCGTTTTACGAGATTAGTCATTTTTTCATAATATATCATTTAATTCAACAATATTTAAGTACATATTTTCAAAAATAAGTACTTATTTTCCTTAGCGGAACGGGGTACTTAGATGCAACAAAGAGGTATGGACTTTTAGATTATAGAAACGTCTGGTTTTTACACGAATTATAGATCCATTTTAGACTAATTTCGGATCTTACAAAGATGATCAAAGCCTCTCATTTTGTTTAAAACATTCACAAATGAATTATGGGAAAAAGTTGGATGTTTCGTAAATAATGCCCATACCAATATCAGAGATTGAGATAATTTTTCACAAGAACCCTAAACACAAATACAAATGAATTATGGGATAAAGGTGAATTAATGTTTCGTAAACGGCACCCATGCCAATATCAGAATGAGACGGTTTTTCACAAGAACCTTAAACAAAAATACAAATGAATTATGAGATAAAGTTGGATGTTTTGTAAACGGTGCTCATACCAAAATCAGATTGAAATGATTTTTCATAAGAACCTTAAAAAAAATAAGTGGCTCCGATCATCTTTAGAATATCTTTCGAATGTCCGAAGTTATCAAATCTATACCCGTAGCAGCACTGTATTTTTTATTGTTCAAAGAGCTCGTTTAAGTATTGGATTTGGTTATAAGATTAGATTAATTCCATATAGGTATTGACACTCTAAATTAAATAAATGTTGTACATCTGGATGCGACATATCGATCGGTAACAACTAACAACTTAATTCTAGATGCCAACTCAGCTCAAAATAAGATGAAGTTTTGATATTCTAAGTAGATTATTTAGCCAAAATAGGCCTTGGGTAATGGGAGGGTAATTATAATAATATTAGATGAAAGATTTTCTTGCGTAAATTATAGCTAGCGAAAAACTTTTGTAGCTGTAAAATAACGAATCTTACAAAATGAGAAATGAACAATAATACCTACAGATGCGAATAAATTTGTTGTTGATTGTGCCCCACAAAGTATACGAATAATTTTGTTACAGAATGCGCTTTATGATGATATATTCAGCTGAGTACTCGTACTTTAGCGAAGCAAGCCTTGTGTTTTTTTGTCCCAGTTTAAGAGACATATACTCTTTTGTTGATGGTCTTAGGGATGCATGGGATTGGGACACACACTATACCAAGCCTTTGTCATCTTCAACCTAATTAGGTTTGACGTCAGTTGCTTATTTATCACCTTTAAATTTTTCTTTCAATTACTGTATTTATTAACGAAGTTCATGTCTGTTGCCAACAAAAGAAAGAAAGAAAGAAAGAAAGGGAAGTAATAAACTAGGGCTCCAAGAGGATCATTGCCGGAAATCTCAAAGGGGTTGCTCAAGGGAGCTAGCATGACTTACTCCCGAGCTTACAGGTTCAACTACCATCATTCATAAAAAAATCTCTTGGAATTACCGGAGATTTGTTCAGTCGTTGACTTTGAAGCTCTTAAAATTTAGTCAGAGCACGTAAAGGACCATGACATCCGATAAAAACAAAAAGAAAAAAGAAACAAACTAGAAGTTGAATTTTTCTCATTTGTCTAGTGGTATTTGGAGGGAACAAAAATAAGTAATTACAGATGGGTAAACACAAAATATTGTGAGGTACTGCACATCTGAACAAAATTTCATCACACATTGTGTAGTGGGGCGAAATATCCGAAGGTTCAGGAAGCTCGGGAGTAGATATGATGATTCCCGACCAGATAGTTGTCTCAGTTCATCTGCTCCACGAGGAGCCGAGGTACATCAGTCGTACACATTATCCGAAGGATAAAGTGCCTGGGTGGACCCAGCCGAGCTTCGATCTTGTTCCGAAGGAAGATACCCATTTGTTCGGATATGATAGCTGACAGATTTCTTTCGTTCGGTGAAGAGCGCTACCTGTTGTTCTTCGTTCCTTCGGTTACGATGACTGCACTCGGAGGCCACAGATCTGGAACCTTCTGGAAGGTTCCAAAGAAACGTGGGAGAGCCTCTCTGATAAAGGATGGGACGTCTCTGATTGACGTGACCCTCCCTTTACTTTGACTGGGTGGCTTCCCTTTCTCCCACAAGCGGCGGTCATTTAATGCTCCTGACTCATGACGTCATCCGAGCTTCAGTGAGCACGTGGGTGGCAGCGGTTACCCACTCCACACTCTTTCTTTCCTTGCCTATAAATAGGAGGACATCTTCTCCAAGGAAAAGGTGAGCTCTCTACACACTCTTTACTCCCCTAGCATATATTTTCTTACTAAACTTCTTCCCGGCTCCTTTTCTGACTAGATCGTCGGAGCTTCTTCCCGGAGGAACAACCCCCTCCGGTGCTGCAGGTACCTGACGTCCGGTGCCACGTCGTTCGGTTCAAAAGGGTCAAGATTGAGGAGAAGAAATCAGCCCCCCACAATTGGCGACTCTGCTGGGGACGATTTAACCTAGCAACGTGGACCTGATTTCTACCCCCATCTCGGCACTATTTCAGCCCGGTTCGCCCACACCCTCACCTTCTTATGGCTCAACACATCCCACCTCCTGGCCCGGAGAACTTCACTTTGGGGTTGTCCGGGTATGGATCCATCAACCATGAACACGAAAACACAACACTCCCGCATCAGTCGGTCTCTCGACGGCTTTCGTTTCCACCAACAGAGCTGGATATCGCCCTGGCGGAGCAAAAACGCCAAGCAACGGTCATAGCCATGCTACAACAACGTTTAGAGGAGAGGGACGGTAACCAACTTGCCACCCCTGTTGCTATCCATCAGGCTGGACCTAGTCAACCAGTGAGACGCCGAAAAAGAAGCAGGCGGCCCCACCATCACCGAACTACAGAACCAGCAGCACCCGAGAGACGAACCGTCTTCGAGCGTCTAGAACCCAGCGCTCGGCCACAAGAAACGGGATCGCGTCCACGGCTGGAGAGTCTTGCCCGAACGGAGAGCACTCGTTCTTCGGCAACACACTCCACCGCAGGAACACAACGAACAGAAGCATTGGGCCAAGGGCGTCGCCCGTCCAGACGTCACTCGGATATCAGAAAGGAAAAACGGCCCATGGATCTGAATGATTCACCGAGGCGGAGCTACCGTGATGAATTCCCCGAACGATCCGTATCGCCGTATGAAGATTCCGAGTGTCGCCACGACAAACGGCTAACGGAAGGGTCACGAAGTCGTCTTATGATTCCAAGTCAGGAAGGACGCTCGGAAAGGGCTAACACCATCACCCTTTACGACCAATTCACTGGACTTCCGACGGTGTACCAACCGGTGGTTGGTCCTCGGGAGATTCCACAGACTCGGCCAGAAGGGTCCAAGCGGAACCTTGGGCAAATGAAGGAGCAGGGAGAACGACGGGGATACCGGACCGAGCATCCTCGTCGGCCCCATAATGAACGACGGAGGACGCCCGAGCCCCGTCCAAATTTGCCACCTGCAGTAGTCCAACCGAGCCCCGTACCGGAAGACAATTCGAAGCTCGGGAAGGCGAAAGCGTCCCCCTTCGTAGACACTATACAGCAAGAGCGACCACCGGAGCGGTTCGTCATGCCGAAGCTCAAACGATACGAAGCCAAAGAGGACGCAGTCGCGTTCGTCTGCCGCTTTCGCCAAATGATGAGCCTCCACAACTTCTCTGACGCGCTTATGTGCAAAATCTTCCCTCTCTCGTTGAGTGAGCCAATCATGCTCTGGTACAATCAGCTGAAACCAAAGTCTATCACATGCTTCAACGAACTTGAGTTGGAATTTACCAAGAGATTTGTAACCAGCAACATTCAACCGAAGACTCTCTCCATGCTGGTGAACATGCGAAGGGTCCCGGGAGAAACTCTTCGGCTCTATACCGAACGATATTGGGAGGTGTACAATCTTATTCCTGACTGTGATCAGGGCGTAGCTGCTGAATCCTTTATGAACGGCTTGGATCCAAATTCAGCCATGTTTCGGGATCTCTCGAGAAATCCACCCAAGAGTATGGGGGAACTGATGACCATTATCGAGAAGGATTGCGTACATGAAGAGGCAATGGCCGAACGTCATGTTCCGAAGGTAGCAGAAACGGTTAAGGCTCATCCTGCGGCTCGAAAGCAAGTGGCCAACGTCGGTCAGACGCCGAAGGTAAATCAGCCGAACAACCGAAATCGACCCCCGCAGCATCAACAGCACGTGGTGCAGCAGAAACGGGAACCAAGGCCAGATGAGTACGTTGCCGAGCAAACAACATTCACGGAGCCCATCTACAAGCTTCTCTCTATTATCGGAACGCTCCCATTCTTCTCTTGGCCGACGGGACTCCTCGGCACGGCTGGCCAGGGACCTGGGATGTGCTCATACCACAAGGAGCGAGGGCATTACACGACCAAGTGCCAACCATTTAAAAGGTACTTGGAAGAGCTTGCCGCGGCTGGACATCTCAACCCCTGGATCGACACTCGGAAGAGTCCACTTCCTCCCCCACCTCCATTGCTCGGTGGTAATGTTAGTGTAATTCAGGGGGTGGCTTCGGCGGAACGTGTATCCGAGCTACAGACGGAGATCAATACAGCCGTTGCCGCCTTGTCAATTTGCAACATCGGTACTTCGGCCAAGAGGAAATTTGAAGATCCGAATCGTGACGGCCCAATTACTTTTACGTCCGAAGATTTGAAGGGAGTTCAAATCCCACATACCGATGCCCTTGTCGTTACGGTAATCATTGACAAATCCACCGTTCAAAGGGTGCTGGTTGATCAGGGAAGCTCGGCGGATGTGATGTTCTATTCTACTTTCAAGAGTCTCGGCCTGTCCCCGAGTCAGCTTCGAACAGCGACAGCGCCGCTCGTCGGCTTTACGGGCGCCCCGGTTTGGCCACTCGGTATGATCAACCTCCTTGTGAGGGCCGGTTCCCGAGTGATCGACGTCGAATTCATAGTGGTTAGTTCTCCTAGCCCTTATAACGTGATCCTCGGTCGAGCCTGGCTACACGGGATGCAAGCGGTGGCCTCCTCATACCATCAAGTTGTGAAGTTCATCGGGTGGAACGGAAGACAAGAAAGCCTCCGAGGAGATCAAGTGCAATCCAAGAAATGCTATATCAGCACAGTCACGACGAAACAGAGCTGCTTGGAAGTGCAGTGTGTGGAGAGTGGGGAAATTGATGTGCTTGAAGATGTTGGACTTCCGGCCGAGCAACGGTCTTCCGAGGAACTCATTCGCATGCCGATCTCCGAAGATGGCACCCGGTACTTTCTCATCGGCAGTTCCCTGACCGAGGAGGAGCGGAATGAGATGTTCGACTTCCTCCTGCGACACATTGAAGTATTTGCTTGGACCCCGCAGGAGATGCCAGGCGTGGATCCCTCGTTTGCGACCCATTCTCTGAACGTCGATCCAAATAGAAAGCCTGTGGTGCAGAAGCTTCGGCGTTCCTCGGCCCTTCATGTTGATGCTGTGATGGCAGAGGTGGATCAATTGCTGGAGGCAGGGGCAATACGAGATATTCTTTACCCCACTTGGTTGGCTAACCCCGTTGTGGTTCTGAAGAAAAATGGAAAGCTGAGGGTTTGTGTGGATTACACGAACCTCAATGATGCTTGTCCAATGGATAGGTTTCCCCTCCCTCGGATCGAACAAATGGTAGACGCAACTGCGGGATGTGAGCGGTTGAGTTTTATGGACGCCTACCGAGGGTACCACCAGATCGCCCTTGACAAAGACGATCAGGAAAAGACGGCCTTCATCTCGCCTCGGGGCGTCTATTGCTACAATGTTGTTCCGTTCGGTTTGAAGAACGCCGGGGCTACATTCCAACGAACGATAACATCCATATTCCCTGGGATGCTCGGACGAATTCTGGAGGCTTATATCGATGATTTGGTATGCAAGAGCAAATTCGCTCGGGATCATCTTCGGGACCTTGGAGAGGTTTTCTCCGTCCTGAAGAAACGAAAGCTGCGGCTCAATGCTGAGAAGTGTGCGTTCGGAGTCAGCTCTGGAAAATTCCTTGGTTACATGGTTAGTCGCCGAGGCATTGAGGCTGATCCGACACAACTCACTGCCGTGCAAAACCTTCGAGCTCCGACGACTATTAGGGAAGTACAACGTCTTACGGGAATGGTTGCAGCGTTGAATCGGTTTATTCGACGCTCGGGAGACCTCTGTCGGCCGTTCTTTCAAGCTATCAAAACCAGCCGCCGAAGATTTGTCTGGACCGAGGAATGTGAGCAAGCTCTGCAGTCACTGAAGGACTACTTATCCTGTGCTCCTCTCCTCGTCAAGCCGCAACCTGACGAAGACCTGTATCTATACCTCGCCGTCTCAGATCACGCCACTAGTTCCGTGCTTGTTCGGAAAGAAGGGACAGAACACCAGCCAATTTTTTACTCAAGCAAGACGATGACGGATTCTCAGACTCGGTACCTGCCTATGGAGAAGTTGGCATTGGCTCTCGTTTCGTCTAAAACGAGCCTTTTGCCCTACTTCCAATGCCATAGGATCGTGGTCCTTACTGAGTTTCCTCTCAAGGCTGTGCTTCGGAAGACGGATTCCTCGAGTCGGATCCTGAAGTTTTCTCAAGACTTGGCTAATTATGACATCCAGTTCGAACCTCGGACGGCGATCAAAGGCCAGGCGTTAGCCGACTTCTTCGCCGAGCTTACTCCAGGCTTGCAAGACGAAGCTAATGCCTTGGCTCTAGCGGAGACCGAAGCGCGGATAGCTGCGACCGAATCCCACATGGAATGGATCCAGCAGCCAGCCGACGCACGCGGTTTACGCTCGGCCAAAAGCGCCCTGCCCATGCATGGAACTTGTTTTCGGGAGATGCTTGGCGGATGACTGTGGATGGAGCGTCAAACATCCATGGGGCTGGGGCTGGAATAGTTCTTGTATCGCCCGAGGGGACCGTGCACGAGCATGTTGTCTCGATCGGTTACCGAGCGACAAATAACGAAGCCGAGTATGAAGCCTTAATTGCTGGGTTGCAAGTTGCCCTTCGGCTCGGTGCGGATTCTGTTCATGTATTCTGTGACTCTCGGCTGATTGTGGGACACTTGAACGATGACTATCAGGCTAAGGATGAACGCATGAACGCTTATGTAAGTCACGTTTTGGTACTCCTGAAACAATTCGGACGGGTGGAAATTGAGTGGATCGCTCGGGAGCATAATGCTCATGCTGACGCCCTTGCAGGCCTCGCTTCGGTGTATCGAGCCTCGGGCAGTCGCACAGTAGTGTTTGACGAAATCAACACTCCGAGCTTCGAACCCTCTGACACTCCGGTTGCAGCCATATCGTTCGGTACCAGCCAATTGGATCCCATTGTGTTGTATCTTCAGAATCAGACGCTGCCTACAGACAAAAAGGAAGCCTACAAGATACGATGCCGTGCTGCTAATTACTTTTTAGATCCCCATGGATGTCTCTACCGAAGAACTTTCACGGGCCCAGATTTGAAAGTGGTGTTCGAGTCCCAAGTGGACGGCATCCTGGATGAGTTACACTCGGGAAGTTGTGGGGCTCATTCAGGAGGACGAAGTATGGCGCAGCGAGCTTTGACCCAAGGCTACTGGTGGCCGAAGATGGTGAAACAGTCCGAAGATTATGTGAAGCGCTGCGTTCGGTGTCAGAAGCAAGCTTCCCTCATTCACCAACCAGCATTTCCACTAAAGATGATCACAAGTCCTTGGCCTTTTGCAGTATGGGCTTTCGACATTGTGGGCAAGTTGCCCAAGGCTCCTGGAGGATTGTAGGAGCGTCTCTTTCTTCCCAGGGGATGGTGAGAAGGGTGGCAGCGAGCTTGCAATTCTTCGCAGCTCTCGACAGCGCCTTGTTGACCCTTGTCGTAACTGTAGAACAAAACAGAAAGCAAAGCATCAATCCGAAGAACAAAGGTATGGACTAAAATGGATGAAGCAACTTAACTTAAAGAAAGCAATGAAAATCTCTTACGAGGTTCGCCCCTGCGTGTGGCAACTTCGAATTGCCCATACTCCATCAAGGGAAACTGATAATTCCCCCGAACCTCGACGTAGTCCGAGGCCCATTTCTCGGAGTCATACATCCCTTCTGGAATAATTTTTGCCATGTTCCTTCGGGAACACAGGTAGTATCTCGAGTACCTCACGTTGCGAGACATTGTGTAAGTCTCGAAAAGGTGATGGGCTTCAAGTGGAAACATCTTAAGCTCGGCGAGCTTTATGATAGAATGGATAATTCTATAAGTGTTGACGCTCAGCTGGCAGGGAGTGAGCGAGAAAAGGGAGAGGACCTCCCTGAGGACCCTATGCATCGGGAACCTCAGGCCACCTTCGGTAATGGCCATCAGTGGAACCGTGATGTGTTCGTCACTGTACCTAATCCGAGGGCCAGGAACTGGTGTGACGATGACATCGTTCGGGATTTTGTAATCCCTTCGGAAGGACCTCATACCCTCTTCGCTCTCGAAGGATTTCCAGTACGGGCATGGATCCTTTCCTGTTCGTTCAGGAATGACGTCAGGATCTAGTGGGACTATCTTCCTTTTCTTCCTTTGGGGTTTGGATGGAGCTCCGATAGCTCCTTCGGTACCCTCGGCTTGACTGGACGAAGCCGTGGCCGCACCACCTTCGGCGACATCTCTGTCAGATGTGGTTTCTTCGGCCTCATCGTCCCCTTCCGCCTCTTCCGTCGGATTGTCCTGCACCTTTTCCGAGGGATCGTCCTCTAGGTCGATTATTTGGCTCTCTGGAGGCATCGTTCGGATAGGAGTGATGCTTGCAGGGATATCAGTTCCTGCAGAATCTCCAGAATCCCCGCTGCTATCCCGAACACGGTAATGCCGAGCTATGTTGGAGATAGCGTCGGAAATCGCGAGGTTCGAGCCTCCAACGCCTAAGTCCGCGCTATCTACTGAGCGAAATGACTCCCCGGACGAAACCGAAGCAGAAGTAGCCATACCTATAAGCAAAAGTGCAAGGGGAAGGACCGTTAGCGAATTGCATGGTCAAGTCCTAATGTGCCTACGTTCAGTGAAGCGTGGATCCGAGGGAACCGATCCTCCCGAGAGAGGACTAACCGAAGCGGAGATTCCGAGTTCCGAGTAAACGATTAAAAAATGGAAAGAGGGTTTCCCTATTGTTGCTCGGAAGAACAGATGTTGAAGATTCAACTACGTTCGGAAGAACAGATGAATGTCTTCAACATGTTCTACAGTTTTCTACAGTGCACAGGCAGGAAAACCGGGCGAAAAGCAAGAAAAAAACGATCCAGAAACAGTAACTGAGATGCGGGAAAAGAGTGAGAAAGCAGAGATACCTGGAAATCAACGAAAAATCTGGGTCGAAGTCTTCAATATCGACGAAAATCTGCAGATGGCTTGAGTTTCTGAGAATGGGGACGGCGGGAACTGCTTAATCGTCTGAGGGAGGGAGAAAAAGTGATTTTCTCTCTCCTCTCGTCGCCTCTTTATACCTAGGGCGGAATTCGAAGCATCGCCGAGCCCCCAACCGTAGGATTTGGGCGGGAGACTGATGTGACCGTCGATGTCTGACACGTGGAGACTTACGGGCTGCGCCGTATCGACGTCCAATGGCGGACTGACGCGTGGCTTCTTGTGAAGCTGGCGGTTGCAGGAGCATTAAATGAAAGGTACGGACCTGACGATTCGATATCTTTTTGACGTTTGACATGGTACTGGCGTTCGGAAGGTCTTGTCAACGGTTCTGGTTCGGTGGCGGGTTGTACCTCGGCCACTACTTATTTTTCAACTCCTCCTTCCATTCCGAAGTTTTACAACTATGGAAACAGGAGTTGAGGGGCTATTGTAGTGGGGCGAAATATCCGAAGGTTCAGGAAGCTCGGGAGTAGATATGATGATTCCCGACCAGATAGTTGTCTCAGTTCATCTGCTCCACGAGGAGCCGAGGTACATCAGTCGTACACATTATCCGAAGGATAAAGTGCCTGGGTGGACCCAGCCGAGCTTCGATCTTGTTCCGAAGGAAGATACCCATTTGTTCGGATATGATAGCTGACAGATTTCTTTCGTTCGGTGAAGAGCGCTACCTGTTGTTCTTCGTTCCTTCGGTTACGATGACTGCACTCGGAGGCCACAGATCTGGAACCTTCTGGAAGGTTCCAAAGAAACGTGGGAGAGCCTCTCTGATAAAGGATGGGACGTCTCTGATTGACGTGACCCTCCCTTTACTTTGACTGGGTGGCTTCCCTTTCTCCCACAAGCGGCGGTCATTTAATGCTCCTGACTCATGACGTCATCCGAGCTTCAGTGAGCACGTGGGTGGCAGCGGTTACCCACTCAACACTCTTTCTTTCCTTGCCTATAAATAGGAGGACATCTTCTCCAAGGAAAAGGTGAGCTCTCTACACACTCTTTACTCCCCTAGCATATATTTTCTTACTAAACTTCTTCCCGGCTCCTTTTCTGACTAGATCGTCGGAGCTTCTTCCCGGAGGAACAACCCCCTCCGGTGCTGCAGGTACCTGACGTCCGGTGCCACGTCGTTCGGTTCAAAAGGGTCAAGATTGAGGAGAAGAAATCAGCCCCCCACACATTGCTCAACACAATCGCACAACAGTCTAGAGATGGCAAAGGGTCCAAGAGGATCCTGAAACTTGTAAGTAAAATTGTACCCCAAACGAAACCAGACGAATTTCCTTACACATAGCCTTTAACCATACCCGATAGGAATCGATTCAGTCCGGTTTTTCCTTTCGGTTTCTTCGGAAAAAGTTAGTCCGGTTTTTCTCCGAACCACATGTTCGTGTATATATGAGGGCATTAAGTATATATTAATACTGTTTGGTTCTGGTGAGGATATAAAATTGAACCTGGAACAAACTGAATTTGTAATTAAGAAAATTGGGTAAAGATTGCCCCGATAGGTACAAATTGGGTCAATACCCATTGATTCGGGTGAATTTGCCATATTTTGATTGGTTTAGTATCTATCGTTTTAGGTATGAGATTGACAATCCGTACAAAATGCAACAAAAAAAAAAAACAAGCTAAGAGTGACAAAAGCACAAGAAACGATCAACTACTCAAAAGATTTAGTCGAGTTCAGCAATGATAAAGCATAGAAATTAAATTTTAAGCACAAGAAACTTATGCTTTTTATTCGGCGTTGCAATTGATTTTTAAAAGAAGACTCAAGATTTTATTCTTGCTATGCACGTAGGATCTTGTAAAAATCTAATAAAATATGAGTAATAATTTATTCTAAATGATTTCTTGAACTTAGGCCCCGTTCTAGAAAGGTAAATAAGTTACTTATTTTTTAAAAAGCTAATTTTAAGTTTAAAATCATGTGCTTACGTAAATAATTTTTCTATCAATATGGATCTTATTTGATATTTTATTGAGATCTTTTATATGATGCAAACAAAAATTAAAAAAATTAAATTTCAATTATATTATTTTTAAATTTAAAAATGTGAAATAGATATTTACTTTTTAAAAAAGTGTTCTGAAACGGGACCTCAGTGAGATTAATTGACCCACGGTTTGATATCCTTTCCCTCCGCCCTTGGGTGGGGCGATGAGAGACGAGCTCCCGTTAAGTTGTTCTTCTAAATAAGCCACTGGCTTTCCCTCCAAAACTGAGCCAAATAAACCCACAAAAAAACGAAAATAAGCCAATAAGCCACTTGTTTTGTCTTTATTCAAAAAAAATTGGATTTCGGTCAAAAAATTTTACTTTTTAGATTCCTCTTGTCATGATGATACAATAATCCCCAAAAATTGACAATTAGCCAAGTGATACGAAAAAAATTTGAATAAGGACAAAAAATAAGCCACTTTGACTTATTTATCCGAACACCCAAACATTGCTTAATTTATTTTATTTTACTTGATTAGCTTAGAACAGGTATAAACATTGTAGCCCCGTATTTTCTCTCTTAACCTACTATATTTTGGTAAGTAGTTGTTGAAAATCATACATAACATTACATTTCGGTAAATAGCTATTGAAAATAAGATTATATTTCGGTAACTACATGTTGAAAATATATTCAACTTTCGGTAAACAACTGCCGAACATACATTTTCGGTAAATAGTTGTTGAAAAAAATTATATTTCGGTATTTTATGCTGAAAATGCATTTCAATTTCGGTAACTACCTGTCGAGTATAATTGAAAATTTTTAACGGACTGAGGGAGAAAATACGGGATTTCGAATAGCGGCCCCTAAACATTGCTCAGATATTAAAACCAATAAACAATTAATAACAGGGCTGGATTGCTATTCGTTAGGAGTACTTCGAGTTTTTTCAGTTTATAAAGTGGGAGAAGAAGAAGAAGAAGAAGAATAGCAGCAGCAAAGCCAAGACGATAAGGGAGAGAGACATATGTATATATATAGATGTAGAGTGAGAGAGTGAGTGAGAGAGAGAGAGAGAGAGAGAGAGAGAGAGGAAGTGAGATTGTGGGGTTTGAACAAAAGAGACATGCCCAACTCCGACCCAACATTTCCACTCTTTTACCCAAATCCCAAAGGTCTCTCTCTCTCTCTCTCTGCCCTTTACTTGTATAGTTGTTTGGGTTTGTTCTGCCTTTGATTCTCCCATTTGACAGGACTCATACCCACACACATATTTAGATATGGTGTGTTAAACTCTGTTTGTCTCGATTTAACTTTTAATTTCTTGAAAACAAGGGTGCATGGTAATTGGAAAGGTGCTCCCTTTACCAAAATGAGATCCTGAGTTTGATTCTTATAGTAGGGTCCCATTTCCTATCCCTTAGGTTAGGCTAATGTAGGTGTCTTGCATGTATACAAAAAAAAAAGCTTGTAATTTCTTGAATGGAACTTGAAACTTAATAGGGTAGATGGTTGATTCGATTGGCTTTTGTTGTTCACAAGATGGGTTACACTTAAATATTTGCATGTGTTGTTTTTTTTTTTTTTGTGTGTGTGTGTGGAGTTTTAGCCCTTTTGGGTCTATATATATTTTGCCTTTTGTTAGTTATGATTTTGGTTTTTCATGTCGTGTTGTTTGTTTCGATTGGTTTTCATGTTCAAAAAAATGGGTAATGGTTTCATCTTGCATGTGGGGATTTTGAATTGTTAGCTCGGCAGTGATATTTTTGCCTTTTCAAAGTTGTACTGTTGGTTTTGCATTAATCAAACACAACCCATTTGGAAGATTCTGGGATTGTTCGTTTTGATTTTCAAATTTTCTTTCAAAGAAGCGTTTAATTTTTTTTTTCTTCTAAATTGCTCGTGTCAATTAAAGAATTTCAAAATTTGAGAATAGGTTTTCAAATTCCGTTTAGTTATACTTAAGGGGGGAATATAAACGTTGTCGTAGGAAAAAGCATTTTCAGTGCCTACCTGTAAACCAGCTAAACAAGCACTCATTTGGGATTTATACTTTTGATAAAAACCAGTTCAGAACCAAATAAAATATGATTTTGATGCACCATTTGCAATTTTGGCCTGAACTATCCTGACTTATTAGTTGCCGAGGAATGCAGGACTTTTGTATGCACGATTCTGATTTGAGCTCAGCCCAATCAATGGCTGCATATGTTGCTAAAGGTGCATCTTGGTGGACGTCAAGTGAATCGCAAATTGAACAATCGTTTGTCTCAAAGAATTTAAGCTTGAATATGTTTACTCCAAATCAACTTGGCCAGAATGTCAAGCAAATGGTTTTTCAGTTTCAAGACCAGGACTCGTCCTCTACTCAATCCACCAGCCAATCTTACCATGAAGCAGCTAGTGTAGGGAGCATAATTTCATTGCAGTCGGGTAATCAGGGACATTCTCTATATTTACGAATTTTCGGGTTTTGGAAGTCATAGTTATTTACTTGTTATCTAAAAGTTGATAAAAGCTGGGGAAAAGAGTGGGTGCTCTAGTTCAGTTACTTATTGTATGTGCTGGGTAGATCTGGTTGAGTTGTTTTGATTGCTTAAGGGGACAGAATTGCGCGGGATATTGAATTTGTAGATGGCTTTGAACTGCCTCCACTTGCACTAAGTTGAACAAGATCTTTAATTTGCATTTAGGGGATTTATATTCAATTTTAATGTGTCTCACATGGAAAAGAATTCAGGGGGGTCAAACTTTAGAATGAAAAAAGAAAAGATATGAATAAACTAGTTGCCCTGAAGAGAGTCTCTAACCTGGCGCTACACAAATAGAATCCATGCAGATATATCATGTATGTGGGGACATATTGAGTATCAAGAACAAAAAAATGCGGATATGGTTGAATGGTAAAATTTCTCTTTGCCAAGGAGAAGATGTGGGTTTGATTCTCACTATCCGCCCCAAAATGAAGTAATTTGTTGTATTTGTTAGGCTATAGGTTGAATTGTGCCAGTTGAAGACATCCAGTTGATAGTTGTATCATTACGTCACTTCAATGGGAAGTGAACAAAACTGTGCAAGCCGAGTTTTTTCAAACCAGTTTTTTTCTTTTTTTCTGGGATTGCACCTTCTTTTTGTCGTGTTGCGATGCCTATATCCCTTTTGTGTATGTGGTGTTTGTCTTTGGTTGAAAGCTAGGTAGTGAAACAGATTACAGAAGTATTTGAAGACTTGCATGAAACAATTTCTATTTATATGGTGTTTATCTCAGGAAATATATTTAATGGCCTCCGAAATAGTAATTAGATGAGCTATGCTATGTGCTTTTTGTCATTTTTGCCCTCCGTTTCTCATTGGTCTTGGTATCTATTGTTTTGGCCTTTATTTTGTTTCTAGGATATAGTGGAACTCTTGGGAAGCCTACCGTGGGTCGAACTAAGGCAGCTGTATTGATGGGAACTCAGGATAGTCTTCTGCCTCCTTCAGAACTTAATTACGGGCAATCCTTTGTGAGTAGAATACAGGCAGGCAGCCATTAAAAGTTGGTTCTCACTTGTTCTTTACATCGTTTTGAAGACAGTCCTTTCTTTCCAGGCTTGTGTTCCTCTTTCTTATGGAGATTTGTACTATAGTGGGCTAGTGGCTGCTTATGGGGCACAGGCTATGGTAAGTACGTATGAAGCACAATCTTGTTTGTTTTCTCAATACATTCGAATTGCTCTTTGGTGACATTGATGGATATTTTAATTCAAAGAAGATAAATTACTTACTGATAAACGATTTTCATTGACCAGGAGGTCAAATTTACCTTGTAGACCTGGAGAGTGTTTGCGGTTAACAGAAAACCTGAGGAAAGTTTTTTCCTGTGAATATAAAGGAATTAGTTTATTAGTTGGTCCTCTGTAGAGCTTTCGGCGAATTTTTTGGTTGTAAATCGGCCTTAGAGTTAATGCAGACTTATTTCTTTGGCCTTTATTAGTAATATTCACACCATTGTTTCCATTTAATCTTTCCTAATACCAAATGCGATGAAGCTATAATCTCTGCCTATACCAGAGTCGTTATACCCCATTTGTTCGACCTATTTGATGCACTTCCCGGTCAAATTCAAAGCTCAGGCTAGCTGTCCTTTCCAACCCCCCCCTCCCCTTCCCCGTAAAAGGGTCATCTAGGGGAGTGATCCATTGTCCGTCTATTCAAAGTGCTTTCCTAGGAATTATTCAATTTTCTTTTTGCGGCGTATATAGTTCTATACAATGGGTTTTTTTTTATCCGAAATACTTCCTAATGCAAAACTCTGGCTTTACTGTTGTGGTGGTTTTCTGCCTTCAAGTGCTGGTTCGTAATTCCATATCTGTATTTGCTCCTAAGAATGGATTGAAAATTTATGATTTCCAAATTCAAGGTACTTATAATCGTTCTTGCAGTGGCTGTTGTCTTGCACTTTCATGCATCTACTACCATCATCTGACTTTTCTACATTGATTTTGTCTGCCTCGTACCCTTGTTTTCACAAAGTAGAAAAGGAGGAGATGGGATCCTTATATGCTATTGCTTACTAAATACTTGCTGATGGTCCACCACAAAAAAATACGTACTCCTTTGGCAGTATGGTGTGAACGTCATGCATCTTCTTGAGTGTCTGGGAGAAGGGTGGGGTCATTTACCTATTCTGAGCAATTTTTTTGGGTGAGCGGGCGAACTCTACACGCTAGACGTCCTTTTCGCCTTGTAGTATCTTCTTTAGCATTCATGCATAATCAATTTCATCAAACTAATATTATGCTGACTGAGATTCTTCAGAGTTAACAAAGGAGGTCTATAAAAGAACTTTGCCATCCTAAATATGTATTTTTCCTGACTTCCTTTTGATTTTGCATCTCCTTTGTTCTTATTCTCCTATGCTTTTCTTCTTCCACTTCTTTTTTTTTTCTTACACTTAACTTTCTGGTCTTATTGGTTATTTACAAAAGGAAGTAAGGATAACCCTACGCTATTAAGGTATAGATGCTAGTTAAAGTAGGGAAGAAGACGATGCCTGGCTTAAATTTTGGGAAAATTTCTATGTGGATGGATTCCTCAAAATCCAGAGGTTGTGCGGATGCTAATATTCTTGTCCTTGATTCTATCTATGGCCTGCTCGTTATTTAGATTGCACCACATATGCTGTTTAATTCACCAACCCATATGTGTTTTATCTGCAACCATTATATGAGGTACTTACCACTGAAGTGTCACCAGATTCATCATCCCCAAATGGCGGGGTTGCCATCTGCTCGAGTGCCGCTGCCTCTTGATCTTCCCCAAGACGAGCCCATATATGTTAATCCAAAACAGTATCGTGCAATTCTCAGGCGGAGACAATACCGTGCCAAGCTTGAGGCTCAAAACAAGCTCACAAAATCTCGCAAGGTATGAGCCCAATTTTTGGGGTCAATTTCTGCATCCTTCTTTGTGTACTCCCTCCAATCAGTTTGGAGTGGACCGAGTGGTGCTGTGTTTGTTTGGCCCCAAAGGGCTAAAAGCCATGTTTGAGTTGCCAGACCAGTCCTGAACTGAAGGGATGAATAGTAGAATCATAGCCCGTGTTTATTTGTCAGGACCAAAGCGAATCTGGATGGGATCCACGGGGACCGCATACCCGGTCATGGTTAAATCTCCATTAGATGTTGCTCCCTACAACACATTAGATGTACAATACCATGGGAGTGTGACATTATTAATCCTTCACTATTGCTGCGATAGGTTAATTTATCAGACAGGAGTCATGGTACTATGCATCCCTCCAATTGTAGTCCAGCCAAACAAACGCTCAAGAAAGGATGAGTAATTCAATCAGACTAATAGTGGGGTAATAACCATGTCACATCTCCCGAAATATTTTATATCCCATGCTTTGTAGGATTAGTTGTTCAAGGAATACTAAAAAATCTCCATTTGTTGTTGCATGCACGTCAGAAATAATTTCACCCGGGATCTGTATCACGTCTAATCCAACTAATCAAACTGGCCCAAAAAACATTATTCCCTGATTAGTCTCTTTTCAAAATCGCAGCCTTATCTCCACGAATCCCGCCATCTACATGCTTTAAAGAGGGCTAGAGGATCCGGCGGACGATTTCTGAATACAAAGAAGGTCCAAGAACCAAAACCAACATCCGCTGCTAAAGCAAAAGATATCTCTGGCCCAACACAGCTCCACTTGAACACTAACATGGCAGAACCCACTGTTCACTCATCGGAATATTTCAAAGAGGGTGCTTCGAAAACCTCTTGTTCGTCAACCTCTTGTTCTAACATTACAAGTGCCTCCAGCAGTGAAAATTTCTTCCAGCAACAAGATTTCAGGTTCTCCGGTTACCCTTCTTGCTTCAGTAGGGTGGTGCAAGGTGGTGGGAACCAGCACCATCTGTCCGTCCAGCAGTGAGAGATATGTCTGAAAACAACTGAATCTTTATTCTGTGATTGGTTGTTGATCCAAGAATGTGGATGCTGATGGAAGGGGAAGTCATCCTTGGCTCTGTTTGTTTACTTTGTTATGTTGTATTACTTTTCAACTTCGGCGTATCAGTAACAAGATCCTTGCATTTCGGATAACTGTAATGATTTTAGTAGCTTATAGGGTTGGATTGGAAATTCCTGTGGCGATTTGCTTTGATCATGAAGACCTGCAATTTGGTCTAGCGAATAGATCCCAAGAATATTCTGGAATAAATCGAAGTTTAGTTGAGAATTACGTGCCATTGCAATATGGATGTGGTATCTTATTTCGATTTGTTGGATTTCGCGTCGTAATCTTGGTTGCCCATCTATGTTTATAAAAGGTTTAGATTTGTTGAGATATTCTTACTGGTCAGAGTCTTGAACTGAAAGGCTCTAACCGGTAGTAATCTTTGACAATCCTAGACCATTGAGATGGGCAGCTGATATGCAGTGACTGAGATGCGACTGCTCTCTGCTGGCTGAGATGTAGCGGCGGAGATGTGATTTGCTCTCTGCCGTCCAAAAGAGAGGCCGGTCCAAGATTGTTCTCTCCTTTCTTCGGGTAGACATGAGGCTTGTGGTATACTCCGTACATTGGATATAGTGATGGGATTGGGGGATACAAAGATCCTCTTGTAGGATTATTTCTCTGTATGATTCTTGATGTGATATAAAATCCTGTGTGATTTTTGAAGCGATATAAAATGAGATTCATCAAAGTTTCGTTTGACAATCTGAATCGTACATTTGTAGATCTTGATGCTAAAAATCAACTGAATTGGAATTGGTAAAAACTTGTTTGAATCACATTAATTTTAAGTGGTCAAACACCTGTTGTTGTTTTCAAGACAAATATGGCTCATTCCATTGGATGCCGAAGTCAAACAAAACTCTTTTTATTTTTTTTATTTTTTGCATAATGGACGTATACACTGAGGTCTACAATATGAACAGTTTGAATCGCTAAATAAGACCGTAATTGATGTCATTTTGACATCACCAGAGCATGAGAGATCACATGACCGTAATTGATTTCATTTTGCATCACAAGAGAGATCACATGAGATACTGTCACACACTAGGACGACGCTACTCGTTGTGTTGTGGGGTCGCCCGTCTACATGGGAATTTATGTTCATTCCTTAACTACTGCCTAAATTTTTGGTTGGCCAACAAGTCAGGAAAAAAGCACAGACCCAAACACATCCATTGGTCTGGTTAGCTAGTAGGACTTACGTACTGTAAGAACTCATGCATTTGCATATTATTTTCAGAAAATAGTAGCAGCAGGATGTTTAATTCTACGTCATGTATGAATATTCACAAGTAGTTGTCATTATATATAAGATAACAATTGTGAGTCCGTAACTGAACAATCTCTATGTACGTAGGGCTCATGAAGGTGCCGTCATTTGAGGAGATCTCGATTCGCAAATGAGGATCCAATCTTTGGAATTGCATTAAGACAGCATGATCCTACAAATCGACATAATTCGGATTCTTCTCTTCATTTATTAATTTTTGGCGATTGGATACGTACGTAAAGCGGTACTATAGTTTTGAAACTCGAAAGTAAAATGCTTATTTATCTTCTCTTTTTTCCAGTGTATGTAAAAAGATTTGGTGATGCTAAAAGTTGTTTTGTTTGATTGACAGGTAAAATGTGCTCTTTTAGATTTGTAATTAAAATTCTGCTTTTGTAGTAAAATTTTTGTGGACCTTCAGCAATTATTTATTCGGGTTTTTTTTTTTTGTGCATTTTTTAAACAAGAAAAAAAAGATCGGACGAGACTTTTAGATCGGACATCTGTATGATCTCGTGTCTAAAAATTGGAAACAGATCAAATTTACGTTTCTGAAAATTTGATAATCAGATCAGATTTTAATCAGATTCGATTCAGTTACAAACTAAAATGATTTGCTGACCAATATTCATATAAGTTTTCATCCCTGATGTCACTTATGATTTGGTTTGAGTTTTTGTCTTATAATTATATGAGCATCATATTTATCTTTATTATTTAAATTTATACGTAGGATGATGGATTGATTATGAAATTCAACTTTTGGAGGGTTTAAGATTTTTGTAATTACAAGCGGAACTATGAGGATACAAATATCAGAATTATATCAAATTGGAAATAAGCCCACAATCACTATTAGCCTAACTCAACTCATAACCCCATTAAGAGGAGAAATAATCTCAAAAAATACAAGGAGAATAATACCTTCATGCACGTGGAGAGATATAAACTCATGACCTAGTAAGATGCAGCTCTAGTTGGTTCCGCTCTAGTTGGTTCCCTGAAAGCCTTTCAAGATGTAGTGTTTTAGAATTCGAGATACATTGTTTCTATATGCTAGGATGGACACCTAAATAAGTCTTGTAAATATGATGTCTATTAATTTGTTCAACATTTAAGCTGTATGTATTATTATTATTTATTTTTGAAGAGACAAGAAGAAGTATATAAGTCTCAAATCTCAATATTTCTATCACCCTAAACTAAGTGCATGGAATACAATCGAGTTAGCACAATAGGCAAAGAGTATTTTGTTTTCTTTTCTGTTAAAAAAACAATGTATGGTACATTATTTTTTTAAGAATTCACAAAAGAGTGGATATATAAAAGAATGTATGCTCAAAAATCACCACTAAGGCACAAATTATATTAGGCAATTTTCTACATCAATACTTAAAAGTTTAGACTTTGAACACTAGAGTTTAATTGGGTTTTGGATAGAAAACATTATTATCATTTATCTAGTTTTGAGTCTTTTGACAGATTAATGTATGAACTACAGACATATTACTAGTGACGGATTTAGATCGGGATCTCACAGACTAAAATTTTGGGAAATTGACAGCTTAAGACGTGTTTTGATAATTAATACTTGCTAAGAATATACTGAGAACATTTGTTAATGCTGAAAATGTCCTTGACGGATATTAATTATCAAAACAAGTCATTAGCTGTCATTTTCCCTAAAATTTTTGAACTTAGGACTAGGTTGGTCAGGTAACCCACGGGCTGGGCTTTAATACCTCTAGCCCAACCCTTGCCCATTGGGATCGGGTGGGCCTATTACCGGACTCAAAATTGAGCCCGGGTTGGGCAAAGTTTCAACGGGCTTGGCGTGTTTTGGGCCACTAGGCTAAATTTACACTCCTAACCTGGTTCTATCCACCATACCGTGGGGCCTACTTCATTATGGCATCACTATACTCGTCGGTTTCATACTAAGGTCAAAACATTTTCTTCCTCTAAGAATCTCTCAAGTTTACCTTAGTTATATTTATCCGAGTAATGATTAGTGATATCGTCGGGATTTTTGGCTTCGAATCTTGCCTGAGAGTGAATCATATTGGTCGTTACGGGACAAACACTTTGCCCAATTCCTTTGAATCCTGATATGTTTTTCCCACTAACCAACTATATATGTTTTCTCTTAACTTTAGAACCATGCAATAATGATATGATCTCTTACAATCTCTCTCTTTTTTTTTCCAGGCAGGGGCGGACCCAGGATTTGATTGCAGCGGGGTCAAATATCTACCACACATATAATTTTTTGGGATCTTCAGGGCAAAAATATTATCTTTTGAGACAAAATTACGAAATACTCCTCAAAACTATACCTGCTCTAGGGCTATTTTGGAACTCAGCGGGGTCGCGTGACCCCGCTTGCCATAGTGTGGTTCATCGTTCTTATTGATATCCTAGTGAATTCCTGCAACTAATAATCGATGTAGGTGTTTTGTATGATATTTCAACCAGGGATAGGACAAAATGCCCATACTAGTGGGGCCTATTTGATCGGTTAAATTAGTCAAACTATTTATGATGTTCAAATTCCATCACAGGGCAAGGATAAGTGGAGTGTTAGTTTAGTGGCAGCGGCAGTTTAGAGGTAGCTGTTATAACTCAACCTAACCCCATCCCTTTCCATTTCATTGATCTTCCTTATTATCGTGAGCTCCTCAACCACCAATCACTTTTCAAGACGGGGGGGGGGGGGGGGGGGGGGAAATCCGCCAGGGGTTATTTCTGGAGTGTTATTGAGTATAGCGATTACTTCAATTACACAACCATGCAAGTTCGTAAAGCATCATTCATTTAGTACTTGCAGTTTTACCAATTCTTTCACTGTCAATCTGTGATGGAAAATCATTCATCCTACAGGTTGCCAATTTGGATGTGTATCCCATCACGATCAATACTCCGGAAGGGCCACTTTTTGTTTGGGCCGGCCAGCCCTTCAATTTTCCCATTCAATTTCTTGGATCAGAAAATCGGACACAGATATTTGTGCATAAGTGCCTTCGGATTCTTTGTGCGTGACCTTATTTGTGTATCTTATAGGCACCACGTGTAATGACTCATCTTTTAGTGGTTCAATAGATTGTGAAAGCTTAACTACATGATCTAATATGATTAAGGCCTAGTTATTTGGTAGTAGAGGGCGGTCCATAATATTCTGTTGAAACTTCTTCTAACCCACCAATGTTAGACAAACATTGGGTATGACAATTCCCCGTACTTTAATGCGCAACGTCGTCGTTGGTCATGACATAGCCTCATCCCTTCAAGTAGATAGGCCTTTTCTCAGCATAGAACTTGTGACCTTCAGGCAACAATGAGGCAATTTTACCACTACATGAGAGTCGTCCCTGTGTTGAAACCTAACAACACAACCGTTAAATGGTTAGTCATGAATTATTTGATAGGTAGAGATGGTTCATCCCTTGTATTCCATTACTTCTTGTAATCCCTCACTGTGGGAAAAAGATGGGGAAATTTCACACAATAAGATTCCCAAATAAGTGGATCAGGGAAAGCTGTATCGCCTCCTTGCAACGCAAAAGATGCGCTACAACATCCTCTAATGAGGATAATAGAATGAGAGCGAAATTTTTTTGGAGAAAAGAATGAGTTGGTAATATCATGACAGCAATTAGGACCAATAGCATTTATCATATTAATTAATTAATTGATGCTCTGTCTGTATCCAACTCTCAGTTGAGTGCTTGTATAATTATATCAGTCTTAAACGATATTCCACGTCCATGATTAAACCAACCCAAGTGGTGGGTTCCAATTAAGAAGAGTAATAAACACAAACACCAAAATTTCAAAAGTGGTGAATTACCTAACTCTGTTTTCTTCAAAAGGGCAAAAACTTTACCGATAATATAATCAATCTACAGACCAGCAGAACTGCCAAAATACTGAAATAGTTGAGGACTAAATCACTATATGTACTATGTAGTGTTACTGTGTTTCGCTAGTTCTTTTTTTTTTTTTTGGGTCGAACGGAAAGTATGTTTGCTAGTTCTGCGTACTCATTTCTAAAGTTCGTATCAAAATCAAAACGTTGTGTGTTCCCGAGAGTACGGGTCCTACAGTTTTGAGGGCCCAAGACAAACTTTCATTTGGGGCCTTCCGTTTGGCGAGAACATGAACTGGCCGAATTAGGAAACTTTTAAGAGATCTAACCAAAAACCATTTGTGAAGTATTCTCCAAGAGCTTATCTAACGGAAAACCATCCGCAAAGTAGGCTGTAAAGTCTAAACTTTTCTCTTATGCAGATAATGATGCAGTCAGACTAAAATATAGGTAGTGAAATTGTGCTAAGAAGCCCACTTAGTATTTTTCGTCTCGACGAGAGGTATCGAATAAGTATAAATACATAGACCAAAATTGATTATCTCGATGTATGATCTGGATTTGGGCTATTTCTTCCGGTCCAAAACTTGGACCCGGGAGGATTCGATCCAAAAAAGTAAACATTGAGAAAATTTGTGTTATGTTTCTCCTCTCCACATTTCTTTTCTGCTCTTTCCCTGAGATCTTTTGAGATGCATATAATAACCCGAGTGAGTTGACCTCGTGCATAGAAGAACACTACCCCAACTTAGACGGGCCCTACTGTGTCATCCATATGGACCTCGTTTTGAGTTCGGAAATGTGATTTCCATCGTTCACTTTGAAGATCTGAATGTCTAGAGTCACTTTGCAGAAATTTTAGTCCATCGAATAAGGGTAAACACAATGAGCAAATCTCGTTCATATTCAAAAATACAAAAAAAGCATAATTTCATTCAATCTCAAAGCTTTCGACGAATAAAAAACTTAATTTTTTGTAAGACTATTCTACCCTTCTAACTCTTTAAGTCTTTTGTAAAACCTATTTGAACTGCAACATGCCAACATGCTTTTTCTCCTATGCTAATTTCGTACTCGGGTAACTGATAAGGATCCAAATTAAACCTTAAACTTAGTTGTGGATAACACACTTCAGTATAGACACATAATCACAAGACGAGGATAGTGTAGAAAATGAACAGAAGAAAAATATATACCATAGTTTTCTATATCAACAAAATGTGCAAGCACTTACATTCATCATCTGCCAAGCAGGCTTACAAGAAGGAAGGAAAGAGAAGGGAAAAAAAAAGGAAAGGAAAAGGTAAACAAAAAAGTACAATGACAATGAGAGAAAAATTAAAGAAGGGTTCAAACAAAGACTAAAGAGCAAAAGAAAAAAAAACCCTTCTTCTTTCCTCCCCCAATTTTCATGTCTCTGTTTCATGGTGTTAAATGGTCTTGATTCTTGGCCGAAAGCCGTTTCAGAAACTCATAGGTAGTGATCATCGTGGTCGCGGACATGGACATGGAAGCCCACCGCGGTCCCAACCCTCGGTAACAAGCCGTCCACCCTCCTTCCTTAACCAAATTCCTCACGGTTTGCCCGATGGTTGGTCCCCTCCGCCCATTCTCATCCCCATCCAAAACCTGTAGCCTCGTCTTGATTGTGTCGAGTGGCATCGTTATCAAAGCCGAAACGCCCCCGGCCATTGCAGCACTCACCCCCTGAACCGCCATTATGGTCTTCGAATCCGGTCTGAAAGTACTGACACCATTGTCATTGTTGTTGCCAGCATCCTCTTTCTTGCAACAATAGCATCCGATTCCGCCCCAAACAAGCCTTTGGGCAATCGAGTAGGATGCCCACCAAACTGCGTTGGAAGGGGCATATGTCAATATCGAAATTCCAAATCCCCTGTAAAGACCCCTAGGTCCATCCGTGTTGAGAATCTTCCTAAACGCATCGATTCCACCGAGATATTTACAATGGACCGCGGTTTTTTTGTTGTTGTGGTGGTGAAAACCGCCTTGAACCATGAGTCTTTGGCTAACGACATCGATCGGTGTCCAAACTAGCTGTGCAGCCATAGCTGCGCTCAACCCAGCTGCAGCATTGGCGATTGCAGCTGCGGTTGGCTCTGGAATCCCTAACCTAATCGTCGCAGTCCCTACTTTGCTCTTCGTAACCTCTAATGCTGCCATGTACAGGGCACGAGCCGGAATCGTTCCCATCAAAGAGGTACCAAACCCTCGATACAAGCCGCAAAAGCCCTCGTGCCTGACGATGGAAAACGCGGTTTTAATACACGAAACCTGAGATTGAGCCGCCACCTGTTGCCGCGTTTTCAACACGACGACGGGGTACAGAGCGGCTGAAACCCCCGAAAACAGGGCTGCGCCGAGGAAGAAGAATTTCGATTTATCCAGCGTCTCCCAATCGATCTCGGCCGGGATATGGATTTCCTGTGCCGAAGATTCTTCCTCGGCCGTTCTCAAACTCATCTTCGCCACTTTCAGAGGCCGGCTTCAACCAAACCAGTTCCTTTTGCTTTGGGTGTGCTACGGTAGCAATTAAACCAGTTCCTAACCCTAATTCTATATCCCTAACTGTACAAAACTGGAAAACCCAAACATAATATTCGAAAAGACTGTACAATCGACGCGATCATTCTATGCATCATACGAATCGAAGAAAAAACGAGAGTAGTTTTCGAGAGTTAAAAAACTTTACAGATTAGTAAAAGCTAAGGGAAGGAACTAGGATTGGTTTTTTTTTCCTCTTGCGAAGCCAGATCTTGGATCGAACGTGGATTACAGCAAATGGATCTAACATTTCTGGATCAACAACCTTACCGGAGAGTTATAGTTAAAAGCAATCATCGTCTTTGTCGTCGTCTTCGACTTTCGGATGTCGGAGCGACGACCGGGAAAAAAGAGTCGGATCTAGCCTGGACAATAACAACAGAATCAACAATTTCCTGACTACATGAAACGATTCGATATGTATTGTAGAGAGAGAGAGAGGGGGTAGTTTTGTGGGGGTGGAGGAGAGTGAGAGGCGTGGGCGACGTCCGTGTGTGGTGTTGGCGGCGGGCATCGAGTGAAGGGTTTTTTTCTCATTGGATAAAGAGGAAGGAGAGAGAGAGGGGGGAGAAACGGGCACGTGGCGGTTACCTGTTAGGGAAATCTTGTTAGGCTTGTGTGTTGTGTTGCATAGGACGGGTGGTCCGATCCGAATGGACTGACACGTCAGGTGACGTTGGAGTCTTATCCACAAGCTGGGATTGGGTGTGGGTGTAGTTACACTAGTCGCGTGTGGATTGATGAGCTAGAAAATACAGTTGCCACGTCGGGGAAAGGTGAATCTAGAGTATTTTACATTGGGTCTGGATCCTCTCCGGTCAAATAACTTGGATGATCTAATCTAGCGACGGCACCTGGAACCAAACTGCTGCTGCTGCCCTTCGGCCACACCTCCTATGCTTATTACTCACCTACGCTACATTTCAGATCGAACCCCTCCATTTATATAATCAATGGTTCGAATTTGCGCCTCAATTCTTATCGGTAAGAATTGTAACTCTTATCAGTAGGTAAGAGTTAAAAATGCATCCAAACCATTTATTATAGCAAATCAATAATACCGATTATGACGGTCTCCTCCACTCCAAAACCGGAGAGGAACGTTTTCTTTTTACTTTCCATGTTGTTACAGTGGTCTTTTTCTCCCCCTCCTTTTTTTTTTTTTTTTTTTTTGGGTCAAACGGAAAAATCCCCCCCTCCTTTTTACAATCATATAAACTTACTTATTTTATTTTTGATTTCAAGACTGCATGTAACTAGATATAGGGTGCCGAAAATGTACAATGGCATGTGGGCTACTTTTGGATCCTACACTAATAATTCAAATTGTTCATTAATTTTAAAATAATTTTTTGAGTGGTCCTGCAAAAAATCATCTCAATTGGATATATTTAAGTGGTTCATCCAAACTTCCAATTCTTATTCAAAATTCAGGATCTTGAATTCTGAATGAAAATTGGAAGAATAGATCAAGTACTTATATATATATTGCCGATCAAAAAAAAAGAAAAAGAAGTACTTATATATATATATATATCCAATTGAGTTAATTTTTTACAGAACCATTTGAAATAATATTTTATAATTATTAATAAACGTTCGGATTATTCGTGTGGGACTCAAAAATGGGTACCACATGATGTTTTATATTTCGCACCTATAGTTCGCTACCCATATAGTCTGAGTTCTTCTTCTTCATTTTTTTTTTTTGGTAAGTATAGTCGGAGTTCTTCTGATTTTGCTGATAGGAGGATTTTACTTGAACGAATTGGGTGGGTTGTGGGTGGGGTCGGGGGTTGTTTGAAACAACCACTGAAGTACTGAACCTATTCACCTATCCTATTTATGAGTCTATGACCTCATTTCACTAACAGTTTTAGAACTTTTAGAAAAAGTTTATGTTTTGTTCTTATTAAAAATATATTGTGTTTGTCAGTTTTACGTTAAATTTTTGTGGATTATTAATTTTTTTTGACTAAACGAATTGAAAAAAAAAAAATTTTTACTTTTATCCAAATATTTTGAAAAATAACCACTTTTAAGTAAAAAAAAATGAACGGGCTCCGAGTTGCACGTGTGGAATTGGTGATCAAGGAGTTTGGATTGTACTGGACCTACTGGTAATGGAATTTACTCGGTTAAATCAGCATATCACCTTTCTCGTATGAGTATTATTCCAAACCACTCACGCGAACGAGGTGATTCAGGTGAACCAAGTTTAGGTACTCCATCTGATTCTTTCTGGAAGTCTTTACGGTCCTTATCGATTCCTAATACAATTAAGATGTTCATTTAGCGATGCTCCCATAATACTATTGCGGTTCTCGCTAACTTACATCAGAAGAACATTGATGTTTCTGTCCAATGTGTCATTCCAAAATTGAGACCTTGGAACATATGCTCTTTCAAAATAAATTATTGAGAGACAGACGTGTGGTGTAAATCCCCCTTTGCTCATTCTGCTGCTGGTGATATCGATATGGATGCTCTTTTTTCATCGATCTGCTGGTTCTTGTGGAAGGCCTGAAATGAAAACCATTTTGAAGGCCAAGGTTGGGATAGCATCAGGATTTTGGAAAAGGCCTCTGTTATTTGCTCTGAATTCAAGGAAGCACAGGTTTCTTCTCGTTCCTCCTCTGGAATTTCTCACACGGCTTCTCCCCCTATGTGATACTTGCCACCTGCTGGAGATATCAAGTTTAATGTTGATGGTGCTGTTGGTAGAAAAAATGGTTTTGTTGGTGTACGGATTGTGGCTCGAAATCATTCGCAGTCATATTTTGAGCACGGTATCTATTCCATTTCCCGGTATTTTCTCTTCGAGAGTTGTTGAAGTTTTGGGTTTTTGTGAAGCTTTGGTTATTGCTGTGAACAAAGGTTTCTCTAATATTATTATTGAAGGTGACTCTCTCCAGGTTGTTCAAGCTCTTACTCAAGCAGGAAAATCATTCTCCGATTGTAGCTCTATTCTTTTGGATTGTTTAGAATTTCTCCCATTATTTTCCTCTTCTCTTTACATATGTTAAATGATTTTTTAAAAAGGTAGCTCATTCGTTGGCTAAGCAATTCCCAACATTTAGCTAGTCTTGCCCTTTCTAATGTTAGGTCTTTGGACCATTCTTCATTTTAATGATATCCCCAGATTTTCCGTGGGAAAAAAAAAATTTATCATATAGGCTAATTGCAACAAAATGATTCATAAATTCCCAATCCTTGGACCAGGGACCAGTAACGATTGGCTAATACTATCTAGGGAATTGATTGTGACTAGCATTTTAACCAGAGGTGTTAGAGGTACAGCAATAGTTGTACAAACAAATTGCACAGATCCATTTTGGATTCATCCGATTTGCAAAATTCTGAAATAAAGTTTGATGATTCGTAAACATCCTTACCGATATTGGATTGAGATGATTTTTTACAGGGACTCTAAAAAACAAATTTTGAACAAAATGAGCGGCTCCAATAATTTTTGTTGGACCCAAATCGGATCCAAAACGAATCTGTGCAAGCTGTTTGTACAGCTATTGCTGTACTCATATCATTTCTGCATTTTAACTCATGCCTCCCAATTATCATCTAGGCTAAGACTACAACAAATTAAAAGATTCATCAATATTCTTTGGTACAAAGCTAATAGTATTATCTAGCAAATCATAAGTGGCTGCCAACTGAAACATTTGAATCATATTCTAATCCCCTGTTCAATAAAACTTGCATAGGCAGTAATATTCTTTGGACTTATGATCGATAAATTTAAACGAGGCAGATCAAAGAAAAATAAAAAGTTTGTTACCTTTTTCACTTCCACTTCACAATTACGTACTATCGTCTAGGCTTATAATTACGAGAAAGAAATTCAATTCCTAATCCTTAGGCTAAAAATGAATGGCAAAATCTACTCGTATTTAATACTTCATCCGTTCTATATTGGGGGTCTACTTCGAAAAGTCATGCCAGTTTTCAAATTAAAAAATCAACTACTTCCTTGTGTAATTTTTAAAATTTTTTTGCACCAAATTTAAAGTACTAATCGAGATCTTTAATACGGTGCGAAAAAATTCAAAAAATTATACACAGAAGTAGTTGATTTTTTCATTTAAAAAATGGCAAGAGAGAGAGAGAGAGAGAGAGAGAGAGAGAGACTCTCAATATGAAACTGATGAATACCAACCAAATCTTTCAAGTCATAATTGACCCACAACTAAACCAACCACCCGTTTCGCACAAATTCCAAATCTGCAAAGTAGTTATTAAGATAAGAGAAAATATTTGTATTAATCAAAAGATAAACCTTTAAATTGGATTCACTCAGGTGGAATCCATGATAGACAAATCCTATACGTAATGCCTTAAAATAGAAAAACAGAATTAGTTTCATGACGACCCGTTTCCTAGTTTTAGCAGATGTGATTAATTATGAATATCGCCCACCTGGATTTCTCTATTACGGGGCTTATTAAAGTAAATCAAAAGTACTAATTAGGAAAGCTCACATAAATTGTAAATTTATTTTAACCTATCCTAACTCAACATTGGAAATAGAGAAAACAATAAGTCTACGACACACACAATTGGACCACAAATGTGTTTAACAATAAGTCTACATCACTCCCACGCACACACTCCGGAGTGAGGAGGCCACACTTGTTTGTCACTTTGTGGGGGGTGTGAATGGGTACGGTTGTAGAATTTTTTATGTATTCAATGTCGTTTTTGTGCCCATGTATCTTATGGGTCTCGTGCATTATACAGCTCCCGAGATGTGTCAATAACATTGATAAGAAAAGGAAAGTGATTTTGATACTTCACTCTTTAATAATTACACTATAAAATTTGTCTTTTATAACTTTTGCTTTCAAAATCGTACTATGTGTCAATACTATATATGGTAACCATCTCTGGGTACCATGTTTCGGGTATCACGTGATGCACCGAAGTATAGGTAGAAATTGCTCCACTATATGACAAATGAAGCATATTCCATCAATACATTAGTGACATATCACATGGTATCCAAAACATATTATGTTACTCAAAGATGGTCACCAAAGTATTATTGAATCATTTCTCATATGATAGCAAATGATAAGATACAATATTCCAAAGTACAAAAAAAATTAAAAAAATGAAAAGATACAAACTCTTTTTTTTCGGTGAAAGCCACACAAAGAAGTGGTTGATTTTGAGTTTTGTCGATGTAGAGGTTCCATACGTCATTCAACTGAAGAATGCGCCCGAGTGCAAGCGTCCATCTGCATGTTTTATTTCTATGGCCAATGCTAAATGGCACCCCTCGGGCACCACTTACACACCCTGGCCGGGCTAGTACTGGACACACACATGCTACATAAATATATAATAATAAAGTGTCTCACGCCTCGGCTTGAAATAGAAGCCCAAAGAAGTCCAAAGAAGACTAGCTAGCAGAAGTTTCCTATGCACTTATAGCTGCCAGCTGCTGGATTAACCTGATCATGAGTAGTAATATTGTGCGCATGCAGCTCTTGGAGTTGGTCCGCAACAACGATGCCAGCTGCTGGATTAACCTGATCATGAGTAGTAATATTGTGCGCATGCAGCTTGTGGAGTTGGTCCGCAACAACGATAATGCTTTAACCAATTTTACCAACTTCTTCCACAGCTAGCCATACCAAGAAGCGGCATGACTGAAGCACCGTAAAAAATATGCATAGAATCCCCAAAACAGAAAGTATAATCTTTAAGTACTCAAATTTGGACCATACGTTTGGGGATACTAAAACCATTGCCAACTGATAAGATGCACCCATACAGTAAATTGTGATGAACACAGTGATCACCATCAGCCATGTTAAATGCTTGTTGTTCGTCAACGGGAATCCAGTCATGCATGGCTGGCATAATAGTGCTCAATGATGCTATTAACATTACAGTGTTACTAACCATGTATGCAGCATAAGTGCCATTGTCGTCATCATTGTCCATAATGGCATGTCCCGCAATGTGCTCATCCGAAATAAGATCTGAATAGCTTGAGGAAAGAGAAAGGGCAATTAAGCAAAGCGGCATTTTGGCCTTTCTTTGTATCTTGCCATAAACCACCAGGCGGACTTAAAATGGATTGATAAGCCATGGTTGCAGTTAGGGTGGCTACCGTTATTAAATGACCGCGTATCTGTTATTGGCATGGAAGAGGTATTTACATATATTTTGGGTCATAATAACTTAAAAAAGTGGGTTCCCATAACTTGTTATCTGACCCATGCACCGTCTAATTCGGATTCAATTCCACTATCCACTAATGGAGCGTCCAATTAAAACTAAGGGCAACTCGTATAGAATTGGTCACCCAAAAAATAAAATGATAGTACCTGGTTGGGAGTTAAATATCAGACCAAAGGTTTTGAAAGGCCCCTAGTTGCGTTGTGACTATAGGACTGTGTCTCAAGCACAATATGGCTCATCATATAGACCCATTTGGGCCCAAAAAAGGATCAGATAGAACTGTTCTATTTGTTTGTCTCATCGTGTTTCTCGTGCACATAAACATGATTTAAACATGTTCATCCTAAAGTTTATTCTCAGAAATTATGCTAGCAGATTTTTATTTTTATTTTTATGACAAAGTATATGGGTCATGTTTATACTGATGTCCGACGGTGTGATTTTCTATGTACATGACAAACTCGACGAGCCAAAAAAGATAAATAATTAGAAACACTTTTTGAGATTGAGATTTTGGGCCCATATGAGTGGCACAATATGACAAATTTGGTGATTCCTAGTTCGTTAAGGGAATTGATTTCTACACTTCCCTTTTAACTATTCACACTTGTTTTTGTTTTTATTCACTTGAATTTACTATCTTGTCCTTTACTCAATACAATATTTCACTCATTTAAGGACAATATGGTAAATTCAAATGGATAAAAACAAAAAAATGAATGTGAATAGTTAAAAGGGAAATGTGGAAATCATTTTCCATTCGCTAACTCTGAAGTAGTGAAGTTTGCTTGGAAACATTAGTTTTTTACTTGATGGATAGAATGTGTAGCTGTAATTTTGAGCATCTCCTGCACTTACTAGGCGAAATGCCTTCCCAAAACACCACCCAAAACACCAAATTTTATTTTGGCTAGGCACAAAATACATCCACACCCCCAGCAGCTAGCCTAAGCAAAATGGCCATTCAAATCGAAAATCCTCATTTTGACAAACCCCCCCCCCCCCCCCCCAAAAAAAAAAAAAAAACTCATTCTCTCTCTGTCTAAAATACTTTGTGCCTCCTTTGTCGCACCCATCACCATGACACCATGTATCATACCCAACTCTCTCCGGAGAAAGAGAATGGGCGAGTTCTATCAAGTCACTCTATACAGTGATTTGTTCGGTGTGGCATGTCACCATAGCAAATGCGAGTTTGTTGGAGCCTGGTGAGGCAACTGGGAGTCGGTTTTGGAATGTTTGGCTCTGCAAAACTTTGGGAGGAGTTGCGAGGCTGGTGGAGCTGTGATTTATAGTTAAGCATGTGTATGAGAATATTTCTATCAAACTCAGAGAGAGAGAGAGAGAGAGAGAGAGAGAGAGAGAGAGAGAGAGAGAGAGAGAGAGAGAGAGAGAGAGAGAGAGAGAGAGAGAGAGTCACTGTGTGTGTGAATCATCCAAATGTACCTCTTGAAGCCATTCATGGTCGACCTTGATATACTTATTCCAAAACCAATTACAACAACGTTGAGGAGGAGGATTATTGGGAGGTGATTCAGCTCACTGCAAACGGATCTACGAACACCAACTTGTAAAAGAAACTCTTGAATTTTCATGATTTTTAGGTCTCTGTTAGGACAATGCTCCATAACATTTAAAGCTGTGAAACTATTCTTGTTCTTAATATTGGCATGGCCTTTGACCCTCTTTATTCCGAACAAGTATTCTATGGTCTGCACATACGAAGCGCCATTAATGTTGAAACTAACGCTGTTGAAAATAATGCCACAAAATTAAGAACAAAAAAATTAAAGCAATTAAAGCTTGAAAAAAATTCTGACTCGCTTTTCCTGTTAGTTGTTTTTAAGCCGAGTAAGGTAATGATAAATAACTGATTCTCAGCAAACTTTCAACAAATCAAGGGGCTAGCCCATGGCACACAAAATTAGGATAGTCAAAGATGCCAGAAAAGCACACTAGTCGTGGCATTCTAACAGTGGATTTGTTTTTGGAAGTAGCTCGAAGCTACCCCGGAAACAACATTTCCTGTTTCGAAATGCTCCTCTCCGCCGAAGTAATTGTGACCGGTATAGTCAATAAAATCCATAAATAACCCGTAATATTTGAAAATTACTATCTTTCCAATAAGATCTCATAAAATCAAGGCTGTCAATCAATTTGTTACTTCTCTCAGCATTATTTCAAATGTCTAATTTCTTGAAATAACTCTTCCCCATAAATATCACCATGTTATCTGTGTTCCAAAAAACTTTCTAATTTTTTTGGATGAAAATTATACATACTCCTAATTTTTCTTTGTTGGATTTACAAATTTTCCTAATTTTGGTTGCGCAAGCCCGCCGGCTTGCATGGCTTACCCGTGGACAGGGCTGCTAATAGCACGTGGGTAGAAGTCGAATCTTATACCAAAAGGTTCTTACTGTGTTTTTTTATTATCAAATGCCACTACGTACCAAGTCTAAGAGATCAGTTTCTCTCTTTTTTGTTTTTTTGGTTAGAAATGTTAAAATGGGGACAAAGGGATGAAAAATTACCGTTTGTAGTGAGTAAAAGTCGAACCTTAGACTAAAAGCTTCTTATTAAGACTTCAAATTGTCATGTGATTACCATTACTCGAAATCCAGAGATTTAGTTTCTCTCTTTTTCGGTTAGAAATGTTAAAAAGGAATAAAGGGATGAAAACAGTCTGCAGTTTACAGATTATAACGGTGTAATAGGTGTGTCACTACAGAGTTTCTGTTTTATATCATTTTTATTAATGATATTAAAACCTTTCTATGCTGATAAAAAAAAGAATGGAGTCAATTTGTCTAATAACCGTCAACTTTATTTTTGAACATATATAGTTGGTGGTCTCGTTGTCTCCATGAGATTTAAAATTTTAACTTTTCCGTTATCAAGAAAATCCGAAAGGACACACAAATGGACAAACTACATAGTCTGATCTTTTGTGGTCATGTTATATGATGAAGGCCAACTGTAGTATTCACAAATACTTACATCCATTTGTTTAAGGGCTGCAGCAAGATGCAAGATGGTGTTGCCGTCATTGTCTCTAGAGTTGAGAAGGGAGTCCTTATTATTGGTCTGTAGATATTGCACGAGTATCTTTAAAGCCTCAACCTTGTTATATATATTTGACCGACAAGTGTAGAACAGTCTCCCCTCTCCCTAATTTTTCGTGAATTGAATATGGTTTGGCCCCAAGCAATTCTTGTATGACCTCTACTCGCCCCTTCATGACAGCCAAGTGGAGAGGAATTCTACCTGTTGGAATATGTATTTTCAAAACTTGTACTAAAAATTAGTTTTTTTTACTGTACATTTTTTAATATTCAATTACACGAGTTTTTTTAATTTTTAAAACAAAATTATGGCGGAGGTACGTAGGATGACAGTGATTAGTAAGTTAAATCACTACTTGGATCCATCAGTTCGAATCCAGGACCTACATGACCTTGAGCTAACTGAATTGCAGGGTACTGATCTAACACTGGAAGTGCTGCTATGTCTGCTCCTTGCTTTGCTTAAGAATCATAATACAAAAGGGCAGATAATCTTTTTTATGGAGGGCTCCGTGAACTGAGAGTTACAGAGTCCAATCACATGCATCCGAAGTGTCCAGATTGAAAACCAATTTTGACCATATTGAAAATGAACCTCAACCATTGATTACGCCAATGGACGTACGGCTACGATTGCGCTGCTCCGTGACTAACCTGTTCTGTTCATGGGACCTCCGTAAATAAGTTTCTCTCTACAAAAGGGCTAGGAAAGTAAAGGATCGAGCATAGCGCTGTTCTAAGTTCCAGTAGTACATAAAGCCTTATTTGGCCTTGCCGGAGATGATACAAGAGATGACAAGTCTACACATTACACGATTGTTTTATGTACTCTATATTGGGTCGACAGTTCTTTTTTAATTCAGTAGAGGACATGCAATTGCTATAAGCATCAGGTTAGATTTTGGAGTTGCTATGTACTGTACGATCTGCTAGAATTTTTTACGGGGGAAGCAACGACGACTAGTACTTCCTTTTGTTAGAGAGAAAAAAAAGGTTTGCAATTACCAAACAGAGAGAAAAATAACATGCCTAGGTACGTACCATCTTGATCACGAGCGGTGTACGTCGGTGTTCTCCCGCAACAACTCTCTTACGATTTCAAAGTGGCCCTTGGTGGAAATCAAGTGGAGGGGCGAACGCCTTAGCAAGTCTAATTCGGTGGCAAGTCTTGGTTTCCGACGTAGAAGAACTTTTGTCAAGTCCAAATGACCGCACAATGCAGCTATGTGCAAAGGAGTCTCATGGAAGAAGCCTGGAAGTGAGCTAACTCGGTTGAGAATGAGTTCATCCTCTTCAATCAATGCTTCTAATGCTGTGACACTCCCACTCAAGCAGGCTTTTTTGAGCCTTCTCCCCATGTCTTCTCTCTCATCCATATCGAAATATTTAAGCTTTCTTTTACTAATAAGCGAGTAGAATTTTACTCTCTCTCTCTCTATATATATATAACTCGAAGAAGCTAGAATGATACAACAAGTAAATGGGGGATCGATCAAGTAAGTTAAGGGAATTAAAACTGCAATATTGAGATCGAAACGGCATACCAGACCTTCTTATAGAGAAGAGAGAAGAAGATAGGCAAAGCCAACCACAGGAGACCACTACAAGGGGAGACAGGGAAATATCATGATCTCAGTCAAGGAGATTCCAGTTGTCTACCACTAGCACTAGAAGGGGATCGGAGATGGGGAAATATCAGTACGTCCAAAAAACATAGTACTTATGTTATGTAGTCTGATGAGCAACAAATGAGTGGACTCAATTCTGCACACCTCTGATAACTTTTTTTTCCTTGCACATAGGTTCTTCTTGAACTTGTTGTGAAGGTGGTGAAATGACATCATTATAGCAACGGGGGAAGCTTCTACAGTCTGCCCATCCTGTCTGTGGATACCGTTTTTAGTCAACTTTCACTCCAACAGGAATTTTTTTTTTGAGGCTTTATTTTTTATTTTTACATAAATTTTCTTCAATTGGATTTTTATTTTCGTACTTTTTCAATTTTTCGATCTCATTGAGTTGATGAAAAATTGAAAAAAAAATTCATGACACTGAGTAAGTACACAACCTTTCTAATCCAAACTGTTTCTTAGTGCTAAGAAGCTACTTTGGGTTATACTCAAAGTGTTTTTTTTTTTTTTTTTTTTTGTGTGTGGGTAAGGCTCAAAGTTACTCCATATTACCATGTTATTCACATTTTTGGAAAAGATTAAACAGAAAGTCATGAACATGCTCCCAATTCTACTAATCAATTTAGTCCAAACTTCACTATCTCATCTAGGGGTGGCAATCTTAATCCATATTTTTTAACCCGTTTAAATCCACCCACTTATAACCCAATCCAATCCGCCGGATATTGAACCCATATCAAGCCATGTTTGCTTGGGTTTAGATGGGTTGAAAGTGGGTTAGAGTTAAAAACTCACTTCACACACTCCAGCCCATACATTGCACACAAATCTAACAATTCTATGAGTACCTGCCCATAAATCTCTCTCTCTCTCTCTCTCTCTCTCTCTCTCTTGCCAAAAAGGGTCTCCCTACGAAAATAGATAGTCAAAATCAAACCAAATTACTCTCAATTTTGATCAGTTGTAGCTCGAACAAAATTGAGCCGACTGATTCTTTTAAATTGCTTTGTACTAAACATATAGGTGGCATACTTACCCAAAAGAACATATAGGAGGCATTTAATTTTTATTCTCTCCTTCCGTAAAAGGAAAAAAACACTTTCGTCTAATTTAAAATAACTAATTTTCTTTTGTAATTTGATAATTTCAGACACTTGTTTTTTTTTTTTTTTTTTTTAAAGTTTAAAACCAGTCAATTTCAGACACTTGTTGAACAATTCCTTCTTTTTTTTTAATTTTATAATTTCCATTCTTTCAAATTTTCTTCCCGCGGCCAGGTGTTTCCAAATTCAGGCCTGTCCTATTTTAAATTATAGGTGATGTATTATAAGAGAATGATTTGTCTCGTAAAGAGATAAAATAAGTATAGAAGAAATAAGAACCTTAGCGGGACGGGGCCTTATTGAAACAATTAGTCATTCCTTCATTATTATTAATTTAAATAAACTTATTGATGTGGTCTGGTCAGCATTTTTAATCCTTTTATTGAAGTGTGCTAAGTATAGCATAAGCAATCTGTTTCCCATAAGCAAACATTTTTAGATTGTAATGTAGAAATGGAAAAGGGGAGAAAATGGAAATGGGTCGGGAAAAAGGGGAAGGGGGGGGGGGGGGGGGGGGGGTCGACACATTTCAACCATTTACTATTTGACCCGTATTCTATCCGTCCATATTTGACCCACGACCCATTTCAATCCGTCCAAACCGGCCCATTTGTGACCTCTAATCTCACCATTGCAAATAGAGAGAAAAAGAAAAAGTGTAATGTTGGGGCACAAATGTGTATTCAATGTTGTCAGTTGTGTATGTATGTATCTTATGGATTTGGGGTTCCCCAAGTGCCCCACGGGACCTCTGCAATGCCTCTCATTGTGGGTCCTCTGTGATACGTATTTGTCATATAAATCATTCATTTTGATGAGAATGTTGAGTGTATTCATGCGAAAGAAAGAAAGAAATTAAAATGATGACCTATTTATAGGAGAAAAAAATCAGTTGATTAATCAATGGGGATGTATTCTACCATCACAAAGATACTATTCTGTTCAGGTTTTGATAGTAATGATCGAGTAAAGATAGATAAATTAAAAAAAATATTGAAAACTGTGCGCATAGATTTTAAGACCCAAAACGAATAAGCCAATCCTTCTTTTTTTCCTTTCTTTCATGTGTAAGTCTTGGTCAATTATTTTTTTTACATGGAAGTCTTGGTCATTACTTTTACCCCATTCCATTAACACTTTTAGAACTTTTACAAAAAGTATACGTTTTGTCCTTATTCGAATTTTTTTCGTGTTATTAATTTTGCACCAAATTTTTGTGAATTATTTATTTATCTTGACAAGACGAATCGGAAAATTTTAAAAAAATTACTTTTACCTAAATATTTTGAAAAATAACCAAATTTAAGTAAAAAAAGCTACAACACACACTCCGGTGTGAGGAGCCCACACACTTATTTGTGTTGGTGTGTGTTTAGGTGTAGTTATAGTATTTTTGATGTATTCAGTGTCATCGTTTTTTGTACATGTATCTTATGGGATCTCGTGCATTATTTAGGTCCCAAAATGTGTCAATAGCATTGATAAAAAAAGAAAAATAATTTTGATACTCCAATTTTTAATAATTACACTCTAAAATATGTCTTTTACAAATTGTGCTATGCGTATTTTTAACACTAAAAGACAAGCATTGGAGTACGTTAATCAAAAAATGTGAGATGCCAAAATTATTTTGAGCAATGCTGTGGTGACTATCTTTTAGTACCTTGTTTCGAGTATCTCATGATGTGTCACCAAGGTATTTATAGAAAGTGATTTGATATGACAAGTGAAGCATTTTCTATCGATATGTTGGTGACACATCACATAGTACCCAAAACACAATACTCCAATATTGTCACCAAAGTATTATTGAATCATTTCTCATATGATAGCAAATGAAAAGAAAGACACAAACTTTTTCTTTTTCTGTTGCCGAAAGCGACACAAAGTGGTTGATTTTGAGTTTTGATGACATAGGGGTTTCATAACATTCAACTGAAGGGAGCAATGGGATTCAGCATGACGTAGGGGTTTATTTCTATGGCTAATGCAAAATGGTGCCTCTCGGCCACCCTGAGCTAGTGGACACACATGCTACATAAATATACTCACAATCACATAATAATGGGTCTCACAGACTCACACACGTGTTACCGTACTCTTTACGAAAGATTGTCAACCACACTAGATCAACTAGTCTGCAGTATTGACCCCAATCCACAAGCACAAACCATCGGCTTGTAATAGAAGCCCAAAGTAGTCCAAAGAATAGCTAGCAGAAGTTTCCTATGCACCTATGGCTGTCAGCTGCTCGATTAACCTGATCAGTAGTAATATTGTGGGCAGCTCTTGGAGTTGGTCCACAACAACGATAACATGCTTTAACGAGTTTTACCAACTTCTTCCCCAGCCATACCAAGAAGCGGCATGAGTGAAGCACAAAAACAAATGCGCATACGCCCCCCCAACTAGTCCATATTCCTCTAAGCACATACGAAGGGAGCTTAAATTTAGACCATACATTTAGGGACACTAAAGTCACTGCCAACCCATAAGCTCCAGCCATACATGAAATTGTGATGCACACAGTGAATACCATCAGCCATGTTAAAAGCTTGTTGTGCATCGGGAATCCAGTCATGGCCAACATGATAGTGCTCAATGATGCCATTAACACTATGGTGTTAATAACCAAGTATGCAGCATAAATCTAGTCGTCATTACTGACCAGAATGGCATGTCCCGCAATGTGCTCATCTTGAATAAGATCTGAATAGCTTGAGGAAGGAGAAAGGGCAGGCGAAGCGGCATATTGGCTTCTCTTTGTGTCTTGCCAAAAACCACCAGGCGGACTTAAAATGGATTGATAAGCCATGGTTGCAGTTAGAGTGGCTGCCGTTATTAAATGGCCACGTATCTGTTGTTGGCATGGAAGATGTATTTACATATATTTTGGGTCGTCATAACTTAAAAAAGTATTTCGATCATAAAAATAAGAAAATAAAATCTTCCAGAACCTTGTCCTACATCATTTTATGACATAGTATTTTGATCATGTTTACATCAATGTCCAACGGTGTGATTTTCTACGTTTACGAAAAACTCCATGAGTGTATTTATAGTTATGCATGTGTATTCTATCAAATAGTGGAGAGAGAGAGAGAGAGAGAGAGAGAGAGAGAGAGAGAGAGAGAGAGAGAGAGAGAGAGAGAGAGAGAGAGAATCATCCAAATTACCTCTTGGAGCCAGACACGGTCGACCTTGATATAATTAGTCCAAAACCTAGAAATGCATCCAATTAATAGTCCTCCATCTTTACAGCAACGTTGAGGAGGAGGATTATGGGGAGGTGATTCAGGGTGTGGATCTGGCTCACTGCAAACGGATCTACGAACACCAACTTGTAAAAGAAACTCTCGAATTTCCATGGTTTTTAGGTCTCTGTTAGGATAGTGCTCTACAACATCCAAAGCTGTAGAACCATTCTTGTTCTTGACATTGGCGTGGTCTTTGACACTCTTTATTCCCGATAAGTATTCTATGTTCTGCACATACAAAGTGCCGTTAATGTTGAAAATAATGCCACAAAATTAAGAACAAAATATTTGAAGCAATTAGAGCTTGAGAAAATTCCGACTAGCTTTTCCTTTTCAGTTGTTTTCAAGCTTAGCAAGATAAAGATAAACAACTAATTCCTAGCAAACTTTCAACAACTCAAGGGGTCAGCCTATGGCACATAAAATGAGGACAGTTAAAGATGCCAGAAAAGCACGTTTTCTTATGCGCGTTTCCTGTTTCGAGTATATCCAGCTCAATATTCACTGGCCGGGTTCAAACACGAGAACCGATAGCCCGTGGATAGAAGTCAAACCCTAGACCAAAAGGCTCTTACTGCACCTGGGTTTTTATTATCCGATGCCACTGCATCAAGTCTAAGAGATCAGTTTCTCTTGTTCTTGTGTTTTTGGTTACAAATGTTAAAATGGGGACAAAGGGATGAAAAATAACAGTTTGTAGTGGTGCAATACGAGTCAATTTTTTTAAGAACATTCAACTTATTTTAGGCATAGTTGTTGGTCTCGGTGAGATTTAAAATATGAACTTTTCCGTTACCAAAGAAGACCTGAGAAGGACTCACAAATGGACAAACTTAAAGAGTCTGATCCTTCTTCGTAGTCAAATAAAGAGAGTAACTAGCTACGTGTATACACAGAAACTCACCTCCTTTTGTTTGGGGGCTGCAGCAAAATGCAAGATGGTGTTGTCATCATCGTCTCCAGCGTTGAGGAGAAACTCCATGTGGTTGCTACACAAATATTGCACCAATGTCTTGAAGGCCTCTAGCCGGTTATATTTGAAACATAAGTGCAGAACAGTCTCCCCTCTGCCTAGTTTCTCATGAATCGACTCTGGTTCAGCTCGAAGTAGTTCTAATATGACCTCAACTCGCCCTTTCATAACTGCCAAGTGGAGAGGGATTCTACCTGTTGAAATATATGTTTTCAGAACTCTCATATTTGATCACTTCGAGAGTATTTAATTTTGGGCTACAGGTAGAATGGTAGTGCATTAGTAAGTTAAATTACTATTAGGATATAGATGCTACTGTAGTGGCCCGAATAAATGGGGCTCTGTACCGACCCCGAGGACATTACCGCGGACTCCGTACCGACCCCAAGGACATATTACCGAAGGCTCCGTACCGACCCCGAGGACATATTACCGAGGACTCTGTACCGACCTCGGAGACATTCCACTTAGGGCTCTGTACCGACCCCAGAGACATGCCATCGAGGGCTCCGTACCGACGTCCGAGCACAGCACCGAGGGCTCCCGAGCAAGCCTCATGCACCTAATGTGACACAGCATCGAGAAGAATCCTCGCGAAAGGCTGAGCTGGCCATGTGCTTCATAACCGCCTTATCCAGTGCGTCATCTATGATGTCACCCGAGGCGGTTACCCGAGCGTGACCTCCACGCGTTGGCTTGAAGGCCAAGTAAACCTAAGTCTTTAAATACAAAGGGATGCTCATTGTGAAAGGTATGCCGTTCAACCCTAACCCTAGACCTAAACCTCTCTCCTTACATCTAACTTGATCATCGGAGGGTCATTGGGCTTCCATAGTCCTAGTGACTTGTTGTAGGTCCAGCGGCGGAGGCGCAGAGCAAACGGAGGAAGGAACCTAACCAGAACCACGGTCAAGATCCCGACAATTGGTGGAAAATGCCGGTTTGGTCGTCTGAAGCATGAAATAACACTGTTCATGTTCTTCCCGAGGTCTATATTCTTCCCAAGGCCTATCTCTTTCCCGAGGTCATCAATGCTCTTCTCGTCATGGCCAAACAATCGTTAGGGAGGACGTTGTTTCTCCCTAATCCGAGGCCTATCTTCTTCTCCCTAGATCTAACTTGATCGTCAGAGGACGCACGGAGCTATAAGGAAGGAGCCAGGAGCGGAACCCGAACCGATTGATCTAAATCCGAACCCCCACAATTGGCAACTCTGCTGGGGATTAGTAGCTCTCTCTAATGTTCGCTCCTTCCCTTCAACAGCTCCCACCTCGCTCAGAGGCGTTCTTCACGACGGAACTCTTCCGTGCCTACTTCGTGCCTAGGTTTCCCGAAGCCGAGCCCACGATTCGACGGAACCCTTCCGTGCCTACTTCGTGCCTAGTTTCCCGAAGCCGAGCCCACGAATCGACGGAACCCTTCTGTGCCTCCTTCGTGCCTAGGCTTCCCGAAGCCAAGCTCACGAACTGACGGAACCCTTCCGTGCCTCCTTTGTGCCTAGGTTTCCCGAAGCCAAGCTCACGAACCGACGGAACCCTTTCGTGCTTCCTTCGTGCCTAGGTTTCCCGAAGCCGAGCCCACGATTCGATGGAACCCTTCCGTGCCTACTTCGTGCCTAGGCTTCCCGAAGCCGAGCCCACGAACTGACGGAACCCTTCCATGCCTCTTTCGTGCCTAGGCTTCCCGAAGCCGAGCCCAAGAACCGACGGAACCCTTCCGTGCCTCTTTCGTGCCTAGGCTTTCTGAAGCCGAGCCCACGAACCGACGGAACCCTTCCGTGCCTCCTTCGTGTCTAGGTTTCCCGAAGCCGAGCCCACGAATCAACGGAATCCTTCCGTGCCTAGGCTTCCCGAAGCCGAGCCCACGAATCGACGGAACCCTTCTGTGCCTCTTTCGTGCCTAGGCTTCCCGAAGCCGAGCCCACGAACCGACCGAACCCTTCCGTGCCTCCTTCGTGCCTTGGTTTCCTCGTTCGTGCCTTGGTTTCCCGAAGCCGAGCCCACAAACCGACGGAACCTTTCCGTGCCTCCTTCGTGCCTAGGTTTCCCGAAGCCGAGCCCACGAATCGACGGAACCCTTCCGTGCCTCCTTCGTGCCTAGGCTTCCCGAAGCCAAGCTCACGAACCGACGGAACATCTAACTTGATTGTCGAGGGTCATTGGGCTTCCACAGCCCTAGTAACTTGTTTTAGGTCCAGCGGCGGAGGCGTAGAGCAAACGGAGGAAGGAACCTAACCAGAACCACGGTCAAGATCCCGACAATTGGTGGAAAACGCCAGTTTGGTCGTTTGAAGCATGAAATAACACTGTTCATTGCACTGTTCATGTTCTTCCCGAGGTCTATATTCTTCCCGAGGCCTATCTCTTTCCCGAGGCCATCAACGCTCTTCCTGTCATGGCCAAACAGTTGTTAGGGAGGACGTTATTTCTCCCTAACCCGAGGCCTATCTTCTTCTCCCTAGATCTAACTTGATCGTCAGAGGACGCACGGAGCTATAAGGAAGGAGCCAGGAGTGGAACCCGAACCGACTGATCCAAATCCGAACCCCCACGCTATGTACACAATCAGTTTGAACCCAAAACCTGCACGACCTTCAGCTACGTGTTCTGGTGTTAATTACAAAAGCTTGATGATATTTTTGTTGTAACTAATAGTTAGATGTCTACAACAATTGAATATTTACAAATTTTGGGTGCTTATTCATTAATTTACGACCATCCTGTAATGATTATTACTATGTGTTTGAGAGATAGTAGCCTTATTTGGCCTTAATTGCTGATGGATGATAAGACAAGTGATAAAAGTTATACAATTATGTTATGTACTCTCTCTTGTTTTTATGGATCGATGACAATTGAGACAGTTTCTTTTTCACTGATAAACTCAAACGCTAGATCGAGGAGAGTTGCTATTATAAGCTAGCATCAGGTTAATTAGATTTGGGAGTCGCTATTGTCTCTGCTAGAATCTTTGCGTGGGAAGGAATGACCAAATTCAAATTCTTTTCTTTTTTCTTAAAAAAAGAGATATGAACTGTAAACAATTCTAAAGCAAAAAAGCAGTTTACCATCCTGATCACGAGCAATGCAAATGTCGGTGTTCACCCGTAACAACTCTCGTACAATCTCAACATGGCCCTCAGCGGAAGCTAAGTGGAGGGGCGAACACCGTAGCGAGTCTAACTCAGTGGCAAGTTTTGGTTTCCGAGCTCGAAGGGCTTTTGTGAAGTCCAAATGACCGCGCTAATGCTGCTACGTGCAAGGGGGTGTCATCGAAGAAGCATGTTAGCGAGCTAACTCGGTCAAGGATGAGTTGATCTATTTCAATCAACGCGTCTAAAGCTGGGACACTCCCACTCAAACAAGCTTGATAGAGCCTTCTCCCCATGTGTTCTCTCTCGTTCATATCGAAATATTTTATGCTTTCTTCTTTAATGAGAGAAAAAAGGAGAATTTTACTAACTCGAAGAACAATAATGAATGCAAGAAGTAGTTAATGATCATGTGGAGTAAGGGAAAAACTGCATCAAAATGGGAAAAGGCTACTACAAGCCAAGGATGCATTTCTGGAAGATTCCGATTGCATGTCAACCACGAAAAGGGGACACCTATAAGTCTGAACCAATTGATTGGTGGGCCAGGGTTTTCGGATGGATTTTTGGTCATTTTACCTTTTTATTTAAAACAAATTTCACGTATTCACTTTGTTTCAAAGTTCAATGGGTGTGAGTATCCAATAATGTGCAGGAGTACAAGTTAAAAATGATGAGATTATAAGGAGAGTAAGTTAAAAATCGAAGGGGAAACCGGGTATCTTTGGCATTCTAATCCCTTCACAAAATGATTTCACACTTTAACTAGTTTTTAGTAGTGGTGCTTGCCAAAAAAGAAAAAAAATGTTTTTTTTTTTCTTCCTGTTTTCAACACACTAGGATGGCAAAGGGGAGGGGCAGGATAGATATAACTGTCCCCCTCCCCGATTCCCAAATATTTGAAGCAAACAAAAAAATTCAGAAATGAGAAATATTTTAGTACAAAAATTAATCAGTTGTAAATTTAGTCCAAACTCCCCTAACTCTGGCTAATGCAAATAGAGAGAGAAAAAGAAAAAGTGCATGGATGGGACACAACATTAAAAAATAATTTTGATTGGGGCATGAATACATCTAATGTTGTCGTTTGTGTGCACACATGTATCTCATGTTGTCTCATGCATCATACGGCTTTGAAATAGGTTTCAATTGCATTAATAAAAAAAAAAATACAACCATCGTCCCAAATTTATTTGTACCATTCACAAAACAAGGACTTGAAAATGGAGTACATTTTTTCAAGAAAAAATTCAAAACATTTTCATGAATTAAAAAAACTCATTGACAATCTAGTAAGTTGGTTAAATACTGAGTACCAGAAAATAGTAGAGTAATTAATTTCGCCTCATTGTGTACATGTATTCCACCTCTGCTATCAAATCCACGGACATCCACACTACAAGGAAACAAATCAGACTCCATAATAGAGATTATCCCCAAAATAAACCTCCGACAGGCGTCTACAAAATGAAGTGATTCTCAAAATCCATTACCTACTGGGGTATTTGACTATCAAATAAAAAAACACGACTACCTTCAAAACAAATATCTAGTGAATTTTGGCGGGGGTATTTATAAGTTATAACTTCACGCTTCCATCAAATACCTCGCGGCAAACAAAGTTCATGGTTCCTCCCTCATACTAATAGCGTACATTACATGATATCGTTCTTAAGATTTGGAAACTCGGGAGTTAGCTGCCATACCTGGTCCGTCAAAGCACCAAAAATTTCATTGAGGAACAACACAAGCAAATTGGCTGGATGCAGCTCGTATCCATCGCCTAATAGTATAGGTCGTGATCCAAAAAAGCAAGAGGCATCCATTAGAGAATCATATGTAAAACGCAGCAGTTATGACATTTTTCAAACGGAAAAAAAAAAAAAAAAAAATTCTCGACACCCATGCTTTGTCAGGAATCATTTAAAGGTTATGAAAGATATGGATAATAAACATTGTGTATTTATTTGACGTTGACAAAAATCTTCAGCTAAAGAGTACGTTCTTTCGCATCCATCCTATTAAATCATTGATCAAGCTATCATGGTTTTTAGGGAAGAAAAATTCATTTGCCAACATGTTTTTGCTGTCGTTTGGTAACATTCCTTCTGAGTTCCAACTATCAGAGGTCACAGGTGCAGACGTGCAGTAATGGAACATTGATAAGCCGAACATGTCCATCAAAATTTATCAACTTCCCCGTGCAAGTACAAAAAGTTTACAACCAGATTACGTCCACAAGGATAACACGATAAAGGAAAAACTGGAATGCAAGCCAATTTGCTTAAATAAAAACTGATCATTTTAAATCAGAACTCACCGAGACATGTTTATGTTCTGAGAACGTCAGAACGATTCTGAATCTGTCTGCTGTATATAACCATATCTACAATGGTGAAGCCAGCACCTCCAAACAAGGTTGACAAAAATTCTTCAGAGAAGTAAAAAGCGCACTGAAGTGTAAACAGTCAACCGTCAAACCAGCAATACAAATTATTCAAGAAGAACAACAATGCCTTACAGTACCATCTCCTCGAATATAGAAGTTCTCACTAATCATCTGATTCCTCTTATCCAACTCAACCTTCAAGTTTGGTCAGAAGATTTACACAACAAGAGAACAAGGAAGCCAAATCAAGATAACTCAATAAAGAAGTAAATCAAGGAGAAGAACTGCCATAAGTGAAAAGAAAAAAGAAAACAGTGATATCAACAGAATCTATGTAGCAAGCTTAGTAGCACGAAGCGGGGGCGGGAGCGGGGAGCAGGGCACCTAGAAGCTCCTAAGGTTGGGAGTGCCTAAGGAGTGTATATGGATTATATAAAAATATGTATATAAAATACCTTTAAATACTTGACCATTAAAGGAAAAGTAAAACTTACTGAAATTTTTCTGATCTTAAAGTGTAATTATTGGAAGTATTCTCAATTTGTAAAACTTCTTGACTAATATGATTTTCATATTCTTATTTCCACAATGGCATAACTCCCTTAAAAGTAAGAGAATAATTGCCTTAACGGCCCGATAAGCTCCCATCTTAATTAGGAGTGAGCTCCCGCCTTGAGAGTGCCGATTCGAGCTCCCATCTAGGGAGCGCACCCATTTTAGAAGGATCCTGCTATAGCAAAGTTATGCCCCAGTGTTGATGTAGCTTCTTGCTCTATTGATTAGTGCAAGTTATTTTTTCTTCTTTTGTTTTTAGAGGCATCAGTAAAGACACCACGCACAAACTGTAACACCCAATGTACACAAGGAAAAAATGCCCACAAAATGCTACAACAAACACTGGGCTTGAATCTATCATTTGATTTCAGATGTCGAATACAAAAGTGGCTCTAAATTTTTGTCACGCTCTCGATTTTCAATATAATTAAACAATACATTTCAATAAAAGAGTCTCGCATATCATATACGTTACCCCAAAGGAGATTCCCACCTGTTTAATTTACAAACAAGTCCTTAAGTTTAGATAATTACAACTTTAGTCAAGAAGAATATTCAGGAGTAATTAGTTACAAAACCATAGATCTTCGCAAAGATGACAAAATAACTGATGATGTCAGCATCCAAAAGTCTTTCACTGTCAAGCACACAATACATGCAATCTATTGCTCGGCATCAGAACCCGAAAAGAAAGATTAGGTTGAGCTACACTAGCCCAGTAGAGAATTCTATCCTCAAACCATATGAAATTTGATGAATCATACACCGTGAATGAATGAATATTGACAGGTGCGCCCAGTGCACTAGTGAATACCAACAAATCGCAAGTTATAGCCTAAGGGTCCTAGACCACACGTAAAAGTCACTAACCATTTGCTTCTTTAACTAAATGCACCAACAAATTCACGTCATTCCACATTTGTCGATAATCAATTCAAAAACATCTTATTATTATTCTTCGTACTGTACTACAATCTTTCTCGTGTCCGCATTGATCTTCATCAAATCCCTTTTATTGCAAAACCTTTCTTTTCCTTTAATCCGGTATTTCCCATCAATAATCACTAGGGTCACCTCGGGTCTAGTTCCCTCGAGCGCAGGGTCATCCCGAGTCTTTTCCCTCAATAACAATAATTAGTTGGGTCACCTCGGGTCTAGTTCCCTCGAGCGTAGGGTCACTCCGAGTCTATTCCCTGAATAACAATAATCAGTTGGATCACCTCAGGTCTAGTTCCCTCGAGCGTAGGGTCACCCCGAGTCTATTCCCTGAATAACGACCACTTGGGTCACTTTTCATATCTTTCATAATCGTCATCATTTCGTAGTCAACTTCATCATCAATCTAACGATCGTATTACAAAACTTTAATTAACCATTACCTAATTTCCAAATATATATGTCCATGCCTTTTCATTAGTTTACCCATTCGCATCAGACATAGCGTATTAAGCCTATATATATAATCCTACGATACTTTATCCAACGGTTTCTACACTTGAATCTCAAAGGAAATGTGCCAAAAGAATTGAAAGACTCGACGAGTCGTAAGGACACCGGTTATTTTATCATCTCAATAGTTCTTTCACAACATCAATTTTCACTCCAGGCATTCTAAACAATCTACCAATCCACCACGTTGATTACATTTCAAAACGTCTCAAACTGTCATCCATATCAAGACTCCAAGTAATTAATTAATACACACTTAATCCTTTAAGCATACCACAATATCACACGTCCTCACCGTACCTCTAAGTACACCCCCGTACCTTCACAAGCCACATATTAACACACGACTAGACTCTGGGATGCCCGGTCATCTAGTTTCTATACTTGGAGTCCGTAAAAGCATGTACTAAAGGGATCTAGGAATTCTACGAGTCGAGAGGAAACGGATTGCAATACTACTCGTCGGATCCCTAGACATGTTCAAGTGTATCGTTCATATTTCAACGTGCAATAATGTCCATTTCTCATTTTTTTAACACAATGAGTTCACCCTAATCCGTTGGATACCACTCTAAGTGAGAAACGAGTAACACTCTCTAAAACACTTGAAAGAATGTGGAAACAAACCCATTAGAGTCAATAAAAAGCTTCAAAATGTGAGTTAGAAGATATATGAAAGCAGCTGAAAGATACTGCAGCAACTCAATCTCCTACCGGTAGGCAAGCAAGTCCTACCGGTAGGTGGAAGATTACTACCGGTACAAACTAGAAACAGAAAGGCCAAACAATTTCTCTGCACCAGACCTACCGGTAGGTAAAAATTTCTTACCGGTAGAACGAAACAATTTTGCACTTGACCTACCGGTAGGTAAGAAATTCCTACCGGTAGAAGTTGACGACGATGAGCAGTTTGTTGAGCAGCTTTTGAGCTGCTGCTATACGTTTGAACTGGTTACGAAGAAATTTCTCAATCGTTCTACCGGTGGGTGAAAAGTTCCTACCGGTAGGGGGAGTAACTTACAGACGATTTCAACAGATTTCGACAGAAAATTTCAAGTTTCGATCCAATCTCAATAACAACCAATACCAACTCGAATAAGGCATAAAAACACTCAAATAACATATAAAGTGAGGTAGAAGTCTCTACCTCGAAGTCGGAGCACGAAACCCAAGAAGTTACGAGCCCTAGCTTTCCGAAAACCTTGGTCGAACCGGAATACAACTCCTCTGAGCTCAAACCAGTGCGATACGGATCACACACGTAGGGATGAAAGTTTGAAGGTTGATTTGAGTGGGTTTTGAGTGGGTTGGGTGAAATTTGGAGAGAGAGCGAGCGAGCGAGCGAGAGAGAGAGAGAGAGAGAGAGAGAGAGAGAGAGAGAGAGAGAGAGACCGAGAGATAGAGAGAGACCGAGAGATAGAGAGAGACGTGAGGGAGGTGGAGGAGAAAAATGATTCTTTACTCCCTCACCTCCTACATATACTAGCCCAAGAACATATCACACTTGCACCCCTCAACTAACAATCCTAACACTTAAACCCCTAATCACATAAATTCGATAAATTTCATATTTTCCTCGATTTCTAGCATTTATAGAATGTTTAAATAATATCTGAAAAATACGAATCCTTACAATTTTATTGCCCATGATGAGACATAGCCACAAGTATTTGAAGTCCAACTCATCCAGCAGAAAAAAATAAAAATTAAGTATAGTAGTGGAAAAGAATTTGTGAGTGCAACAATTATATCACTATCTGGTAGTGTCCAGGAAAAGTGTGGGAGACAAGTATAAATAAGCCCAAATACTGTAATAGGTATAGATTTTGGACACTTACTTGAGCATAATCTCCTATTGCATAATCTCGCAAAAGAATGTGACCATCTGGCTGCAAATTGAGAACACCATAATATGTCATCGTAGCAATTTTCAAAAAAGAAAGAAAGAAAGAGCATGAAAAATATGGCTATGTCAAGCAACACAAAGCAATTGCTACCTTTAATACTTTCTTGACATTCTGCAGTATCAAGTGCATCATCTTTGGACAACCTGCAGACAACATAAAAATCTGCTTAACATGTTAGGTGTTTCATAAAAGCAGCGATGACATACTCTATGAAACAAGGACAAAACAAAAACTCCCCAACAAAACGAAAAACTATGTTTGGACCAGAAGTACAGAAACAACCATAAACAAGAAGAAGATGTTCATGTACCGATGTACTTCCCCCTTATCTGTTTCCAGACCGCAAGTAAGCAATTACTTATAGCCCACACTTACCAAGGTAACGACATCAATAGAAGAAGGCATCATTGTGTCACAGAGATCATCAGTCACAACATCACAAAGAAAAGCATTGACTTGGTCTTCATTGAAATCCACATGTGACTGCAATCGGTGGAAAAACAGAAGTAATTTAAACAATGATCATTGAGTGCGTAGAGAAGGGCATTTCTTTGAAGTGGAATACTGATCATGAACATGATTAAAGGATTGCTGGCAATAGCAATAAGTCGGACAAAAACAAATTACTGGATACTAGGGATGTTGGGGCTACTCGATGAAGATCTAAGCTGAATTGGCAATGTTGAGAAGATAGATCCAAGGTCAACAATTGACTTGCGTAGGAGCATACCATTTATTATTTTCTAAAAGTCATTAACCATATGAACAAAAAACACAATGCAGTCAACTGAAATTTAGATCTTCAAAAACAACTCAGACAGAGGAAAAACAGGGGAAAAGGGCAGTAATCAAAACTAAGTGTAACACAGGGAGACGCATTTTTCTATCCCTACGGACAGTATATGGAATTTATAATTCAGATTAATCTGCATAACCATGAGTTAACTCACAAGCATCATTACAGAAACTTCGCTTCAAAAAGTAGTATGAAAATAAGCATTTAAAGAGCAAAACATAAACAATATACACTTTCCTGAACACAAAGAGACAGTTTGGCATTTTACAGTAAAAATAAGCCTCTTGTAGATTTTAAGAGAAAAAAAAGAAAGAAAGAAAGGAGCTACACAATTCCGCATACGCAGGACTGTGCACACAGAACGCGTGCACAATCACAAACACACCCCCGCATTCACTCACATGAGAGAGACAGAGAGAGACCTTAACAAGGACAATCGCGTGGGGCGAGAAGTCACAGGCGTGAACAAATAGTTTAGGATATTTAGCAACCAGGGGAAATACCGTATTGCCAGCTCTACAACCAACCTGCCACTAGAAAACATCATATTACCGGCAATAACAGAGGGTAATGCAGAGTAATTTCCCTAACAATCTTTCATTGCTCTAAGAAGCTTCTGCACGAAATCACATATCACAAACGAAAAAAAGATTTTGTGAACATCGATGAGCAAGACACATGACTTATCCTGCTGTAAAAACTACATTATCCAAAATAGAATACCGATGAACTTGTAAATCTATTATTAGCAAGACACGTTGTAAGGATAGCGCTGTGCAATCCAGACTTTACAGTTTTCGGATTGGTCCCATCAGTAAAAATATCTTGTTCCAAAAAAACAAAAAAAAATGTTCAATTTCAATGATTGAAGCTTATCGGCACAGCTGATACAAACCAAATATATCAAATCACGTGGCCACAAATTAAAGAAGAGAACTACACCCAATCCCACGCAGCAGTTAGTACCGCTGTAAATTTCTCCGATGGCATTCCGAATAACGAATCGGTTTTATCAACAATGTTACATCGCTCCTGTTTGAGATTAAATCGAGGCTCGAGCGTATAATAGCATATGGAGTAGAACACAAAGAAATCAGGGGTACTTGGAGAAACGGACCTCCAAAACGACCTTCCCATTCGGAGACGCAGAACTATCATCGGAGAAGTATTTCCCCCAATCGTTATCCAAGTAATGCCGGTCCTTGAAGAACTACAACAAACCAGCAGCAATTACACTCCCTCAACATCAATAACTCCTCCTTGTGTATATACATCTTCTACATATAGTTTGGGAATCTATGGGAATTTTATAACGGAATCATCGGTAACTGTTAATAAAGCTGAGGGCTGAGGAATTCGACCTTGTTTTGGTGGCGCTTGTAGAGCTTGTCCCAGTACTTGTTAGTGCCGCCGTCAAACCCAGATCGCAAGACCGGCGGTGGAAAGCATTATCGCCGACGAACGGCGGGGAAGGAGCCGGCGAACGGTGACGGTGAGACTGAAATGGCGGCAAAACGGGGTCCTCTCATCTCCCTCCTCTGCAAGTAGAGTTTCGATCGGTACAGTCCTGAGTATTGGCGAGCAAGATTATTTTTATGGGAGTGATTTACCGCTAATTTATTTTGTGAGGGAAAGAAAGTATTGTTCAAGAAAAAGAAGTGACAAAATCACGGCCCATAATTATACTCCATCCGTCCCTTTTTTAGAGTTCGGTATTCCATTTTGGGTTGTCCCTTAATAAGTGTGCATTTTGTAAAGTTAGTGGATAAAAGTTGGTGCATTGTTTATTTTGCCCTTAAAAGTAGATTTCATTTTAAAAAGTTAGTGAGTAAAAGTGTAATGATGATGGGTAAGTAGGGAAAGTAGAGAAAAAAGTTGATGTGAAAGATATAATGATGATATTTTTTTAATAAGTTGGAATTACGAAGCAGGATACTTAAAAAAGGACGGAGGGAGTACATCTTTTAAATTAATTTCAATAAAAAATTATAAGAGCATAATTAATACTTTGACAATTTAAGAGGTAAGGAGAGTGAACTGTTTCAAATTTTTCATGCAAACTACATGGACTGTATTTTGAGAAAAATCTCAAAAAATTTATCTTGTTGAACCCTCATGATTTTGCTATTTGAAATTGACTTGTATTCATTTTTTTTTCTCATCCAACACATATTTTCTAGTTCTTGCTACTTCGGAAAATAAAGAAAAAATACTAACCAAACTATAAAAATTTAGTAAAACAAAAATAATCTAAAAAATCTGTGGATTATATTTGTTTTTAGTGAACTTTTAAAAAAAAATTATCATCACTTTTCTCTTTTAGATTCCTTGATCAATGATACAAAATTTTAAATAAAGACAAAATAATAATCCAAAAAGATTGGTAAGCCAACCCACTCCAAAATATTGCATTTACCCCAATCGTTTCTCCCTCTACACGGTCGGCAACAATTAGGGCTGCTTGAAAAATTTGGTGAACCGTGAAATCGGTCAGGACCAAACTGATCGACACGTTTTGGATTTTGTCCGTGAATTAATGGTTCAGACACAGATTGAAAAATTAGAAAACCGTGACTTGCGGTTTGGTCCACGGATTTTTATTACGAAACCGTGGATTAACCGAACCAGACCGGACCGTGAGATATTTATTTTATATTAGTGAGCATAAGCTTGGAGATTAATATTTTTTTTCTCCCTTATTTTACTCAACCAAAGAAGAATCTTTCTAAATCACTTTGGGTCAGAAGTTTAGGATTTAAGCAACTTTAAATGGTGATTCAGCAATCTTTAGTGTTTTATATTTTTTGCTTGAGTTGGGTTGTTATTTGGCAGAAGTAGGTCACATGACTTGCTGATGTTTTAATTTCTTATATTAAACAATTTCGTTGATTTAATCTTTGGTCTGAAACTAATTGTTAAAATAACCTGCTACTAAGATCGCATTTTGACTGCCGATCAAAGAAAAAAAAAAAGATCGCATTTTGTACACCAGTACGACCACCACATGTGGACATGAAACTGCAAATGTGGAAGCTGAATAAGCAAGTACTCTGCGAGAGGGCTGTGCAAATATAAATAAATGACGCCATCTATGGTTTCTTGAGGAGGTTTGTCCAGAATGGCACGTCCGGCAATATGGCCCGTCTGTTGATCAAGCCAAAAATCACTAGGCGGACTCGCAGTATCGTTGATATTAGAATCTTGCCAAAAACCACCAGGTGGACTCAAAATGGCTTTGATAAGCCATAGTTGTTGTTAGGGTGGCTGCTGTTATTAAATGATCTCGTACATGTTGACATTGCATATGTATTCATATATGATTTTGAGTCAATATCATACCAAAGGTTTTACAAGACCCCCCATAGTTCATGTGACTACAAGGGGCTATATATTTTGCCTCAAGTACAATAGTGCCAAAATATAGGCCCGTTTTGGGCCCAAAAAAGTTAATTCAAACCGTTTAATTTTTTGTCTCATCAAATTTATCGCGAACAAAAAAATTCACACTGATCAGATGTAAATCACATGGTTTTAACAAGTTTGCATTGAAGTTTATTTTATAAAAAATCATACTAGCCGTTAATCTTTTGAAAACTAATACCAGTGTCTGATAGTGTGATTTTTTATACACGAGACAAACTTTCTAGCGGAAGAAAATAAACAATTCGAATCACTTCTTGAGCTCGGGATAGGGCCTAGATGATGTGCACAACATGCTGCATCAGGTGACTACCACATCGGCCATCGCTAACTGTGAAATTTCCTTTTAAATTAAAAGTAGGTAATGATTTGATTCAGTGAATGAATAGCTGTGATTTATAGCTATGCATTTGTATCAGTGTATTTATATAACTGTGGAAACTCATTGGAGAAAGAGGAGGAGAGAGAGTGTGTGTGTGAACCATCCAACAGTAACTCTGGGAGCCAAGTATGGTCAACCTTGAAATACTTAATCCAGAACCTATAAATGCATTGCAGTATTACTCCATCTTTACACTGACGTTGAGAAGGCGGAGGAGTAGAATTATAGGGTGGTGATTCGGGGTTGGGATCCGACCCACCGCAAATTGATGTACGAACCCCAGCTTGTACTAGAATCTCTCTATTATTCATGATTTTTTGGTTTCTGTTTGGAAAGTGCTCCACAATATCCAAAGTTATAGAACCATTCTTGTTCTTGATGTTGGCGTAGTCTTTGAAACTCCTTGTTCCCAATAAATATTTTATGGTCTACACATCGAAAGCGTCATGAATGTTTGAAATTAATGCCATCACGTACCAAAAAAAAAAAAAAAAGATTACCATCACTCGGGTCTGGGAGATCAATTTATCTTTCCCACAAAACCTTATTCTCCTTGTAGGATGATGCTATGGTGTCTCCGGTCATTTTGGGGACACCGTAATTTTTGGCATAACTTTACCATTATGAGTATAACTAAAACCCATTACAAGCATAACCGAACCCAAACAAGGTATAACCAATGAATATCCAAAAAACCAACCAAGGCATACTATGATTCTGTTATACTCATAATGGTTTTGGTTATGCTCATAATAGGTTTTGGTTATACTCATAATGGTTTTGTTATGCCAAAAGTTACAGTGTCTCCAAAATGACCGGGGACACTGAAGTCATTCCCCTCCTTTGAATATATATTACTGTCCCAACGGTGTAAACCTTCGAGAAAAGAAGTAGTAATTAATTCCTTTTTGGGCTTGATTTTGTTACCATGTATTCCTAGTCTAGCACGGCTCTTGTTTCCTAATAGATTGGATTAATTCAATCGGCACCAATACAATTCTCGACTTAGCTCTAAATGTCATCCAACGGCTTCGTAGGTCCTAAAATAAAAAAAAAACGAGTTTCAAACTCCAAATAGCACATTAACTGGACATAACAAAACCTAAGTTATAGGGCGTAAATAGGCGTATTTATGCACCTATCAACAACCGAGGAAACAAGCCCACCACTGAACCCAAACAATGGAGGTCCAAGACACCTACATACCCACAGCGAAGCCCAAAAAAACCCGGCCAAAAAACCACCAAATACCAGACTCAACCCCACAAATGCTGAAAACAACTGACACCCAAGATCCATACAACAAAACCCACAAGATCCCTCAGACACAGACACAACATAGACGCCCAGATATGCCAAACTCAAAGTCAGACAAGAAAACAGAATTCATCCAACATAGCTGCCACACTGCTTGTGATTCATCCAACAGAATTCTATTTCTATTAGAAATTCCTTCAGTCGAAATGGAAAGAGCAACTGCAGCAGCCCTGAACACCACATTCTTGGTTTTCTTTTTCCTTCCACCAAGGTGTTTTGCGGGGGGATGGAATGGGGTAGCCCAGAATTTCCACAAAAATTCTTCTTCTACTTGGTCCTTCCCAATTCAGCATTACCTTTGCCTACTCGATTGAGATGTTTGTTTGTTGTATGGTACAATTCAGCATTACCTCCAGTCATTTTCCAATGCATTATCATTAATGACTGGAAGTATAGCTCAGTTTCCTCTACCAAAGAGTCCACATTTGATGAATCCGCATGCTCAGGAAGCTCCACTCTGTTCCTATAAGCTACAGTATTTTGGCTCTCTATGTCTTCGTAATTTGGAATCAACAATAATTAAATCCAAGTCCAGTAACTAAATCAACTAAAGAAATGTAGTCCCGTAGTTGATATGACATAATCAATTTTTCCAACATTTCCGTTTGGTAAATTAGAGTTCGAAGGTAATTAAATGACATATCCCTTGAAATAAGTACTACAAGTATATTGATAATTAGGCTCGACGAGCGGGAGAAGCAAAATAAAATTTGGATTTGGCCGAAAAAGAGGCAACGCTATGGATATCATGACCGATCACCATCGATAAAGAAGAATCTTTTTAGATCACTTTGGGTCAGAAGAATAGGATTCAAGCAACTTTAAATGGTCATGATTTAGTAATCTTTAGTGCATTACTACGTAGTACTTTTTTTGCTTTAGTTTGGTTGTTATTTGACAGAAGTAGATCACATCATTAATTTGATGTTTTTAGTCCTTAAGCCTGTAAACTAATTGTTAAAATAATTGGCCACTTGTACACCAATACCACCACCAAACGTGGACATGACACCGCAAACCTAGATTCGTCCCTAGCTAGCTAGCTCGAAGCTTAATATATTACTCCAAATTGCAGGTTATTATGCATACATGCATTCACTCCAAAGTAATCTCGCGCCTGTTTTATAAGTAACTATAATGTAACAACAATATATGAACTAAAACAAACTGGCCATCTCCAATAACATATAACAATCCGAACACTCGTAAGCCACACAATAAAACACACGGCACTCACAACCGTACAAACAAATATACAAAGAAGAAATCTCAGGAATTCTTTCATACTAGTACTAGACAGTACACACCATAGGCTAGTGGACACACAAAGTACATAAATACTTACACACACAAACATGAATAAAGAGGGTCTCATGCACACGATACCATACTCCTCATTAAAGATTGTCGACCGCACGGACCACACTTGATTCGCCAATCTGGAAGAGTCATCCAGGCCCCCAAGCACAAATCCGGCCTCAAGTTGGAATAGAATCATAAAGTACTCCAAAGACTGGCTAGCAGAAGTTTCCCAAGCATTTATGGCTGCCCGGCCCCTGGATTAACCTCATTAGTAATATAATGGGTTTCCCATGCTCTTGGTCCACGACTTAACTGACGTGTTTTGACGAGGTTTCCAAACTTGTTCCACAGCCATACAAACTTGTTCCACAGCCACACAAACTTTCTAAACTTGTTCCCCATCCATACCAAGAAGTGACATGCGTGAATCAGCAAAACAAATCCGACTGTACCAATGAAACAGTATAATAGTACGCTTATTGTACCGTACATAGGATACACAGTTTCTGGGAATACTACTGTGATGACTGTCAAATAAGATAAAGCCAAACATGAAATCGTGATATACACGGTGAATACCAACAACCATATTAAAAACTTGTTGTGGATTGGGAATCCACTCAGGGCCAGCATAATAGTGCACAACGATCCTATTAACACCACAGTGTTAATAAGTAAGAAGCCAGCGATGCTGCTATCGTAATAATCAAGGTAATTGATATAAAGTTTGTCCAGAATGGCACGTCCGGCAGTATGGCCGTTGTCATCAGGGCGGGGTTCATGTAGCCAAGAACCACCAGGCGGACTCGCAGTATCCCTGATCTTAGTTTCTTGCCAAAAACCACCAGGCGGACTCAAAATTACTTGATAAGCCATGGTTGCTGTTAGGGTGGCTGCTGTTATTAAATGGCCTCGTACCTGTTGACATTGAATATGTATTCATATATTATTTTTGAGTCAATATCATACCAAAGGTTTCATAAGACCCCCCATAGTTGTCATGTGACTACAAGGGGCTATTGTGCCTCAAGTACAATAGTGCCAAAATAAAGGCCCGTTTTGGGCCCAAAAAGGTAATCCAAACCGTTTAATTTTTTGTCTCATCGAATTTATCGTGCACATAAAAATTCACACTAATCAGATGTTGGAAATCACATGGTTTAAACAAGATTGCATTGAAGTTTATTTTATAAAAAATCATAGTAGTCGTTAATCTTTTGAAAACTAATACTAGTGTCTTGACAGTGTGATTTTTTATACACGGAACAAACTCTCTAACCGAAGAAAATAAACAATTCGAATCACTTCTTGAGCTTGGGATGGGGCCTAGATGATGTGCACAACATGTTGGATCAGGTGACTACCACATCGGCCATCGCTAACTGTGTGAAGTTTTCTTTTAAATTAAAAGTAGGTAATGATTTGATTGAGTGAATGGATAGCTGTGATTTACAGCTATGCATATGTATCAGTGTCTTTGTATAACTGTGGAAACTCATTGAAAAGAGGGGGAGAGAGAGTGTGAACTGTAAACCATCCAACAGTACCTCTCGGAGCCAAGTATGGTCAACCTTGAAATACTTAATCCAGAATCCATAAATGCATCGCAATATTACTCCAGCTTTACACCGACGTTGAGAAGGCGGAGGAGCAGAATTATCGGGTGGCGATTCGGTGTTGGGATCCGGCCCACCCCAAATTGATGTACGAACACCAGCTTGTACAAGAAACTCTCTAATATTCACGGTTTTCCGGTCTCTGTTAGGACAGTGCTCCACAATAACTAAAGCTGTAGAACCATTCTTGTTCTTGATGTTGGCGTAGCCTTTGAAATTCTTTGTTCCCGATAAATATTCTATGGTCTGCACATCGAAATTGCCATGAGTGTTTGAAATTAATGCCATCAGCGTACCCAAAAAAGAAGAAGATTACCATCGCTCCCAGTCTGGGAGATCAATTTATCTTTCTCTTTGTCAGCTATAAATGCTAAAAAGGGGATGAAGGGATGAAAAAGTGCAGCTTGTAGCTGCAATATGAGTCAATTTATTTAAAACCATTCCACTTGATTTTTTACGAAGTTAATTGGTCTCAATGAAATTAAAAAATGAGAACTTTTCCGTTATAAATGTAGACGCGAAAAGTATCGATCCATGAATGTACAAACTAAATAGCTTGGTCCTTGAATGTACAAACTAAATAGCTTGGTCCTTCTTTTTAGTCACATCAGTGAGGGTAATGACATGTATGCACAAATACTTACGTCCATTTGTTTGAGAGTTGCAGCAAGATGTAAAATGGTGTTGCCATCATCGTCTCCATAGTTGAGGAGATATTCCTTGTCATTGCTCTGCAAATATTGCACCAGTGTCTTTAAAGCCTCTAGCTTGTTATATTTGATACACAAGTGCAGAATAGTCTCCCCTCTGTCTAGTGTCTCATGAATCGACTCTGGTTCAGCCCGAAGCAATTCTAGTATGACATCGACTCGCCCTTTCATGGCCGCCAAGTGGAGAGGGATTCTACCTGTTGGAATATATGTTTTCAGAAAACTCTCAGGAACTTAATTTTAGACGTTCTTAATGTTCAATTACAACAAAAACGAAAAAATTTTTTGGGAGGTCGGAGGAAGAATGACAGTGAATTAGAAAATTAGATTACTACTGTTGGGGGTTTTGATGCTCAGCTCGAACTCAAGACCTACACGACCCAGGGCTAATTATCCTTATCTTAATTACAGGAGCTCGATTCCCTATTTGTTAAGCTAATAGGAGTAGGTTGTTGTCTATGACAATGCGACCAGAGACAGGTTGGAGGCATGGGTCAATCCAATCACAATTCGAAAGCTAATTGAATCTTTTAAATAATTTACATGCCTATTAATTATTTACGACCATCTATTGAGTTGAGTCTATCTAGTCTCTCTTGTTTTTATGGATGACAATTGGTACGTACAGTTCTTTTCTCTCTAGTGGACTTAAACACTAGAGGAGAGTCGCTAGAAACATCAGGTCAACTAGATCTTGGAGCTGCTATTGTCTCTTAAAATCTTCACATGCGAAGGGACAACGAATTTCGAATTTCTTTTGTTTTTCTAAAAAAGATCAAGAGCTACAAACTGTAAACAATTCTGGAAAAAAAAAAGCACTACGTACCATCCTGATCACGAGCGATGCAGACGTCGGTGGTCACCCGCAGCAACTCTTGTACAATCTCAAAGTGGCCCTCGGTGGAAGCCAAGTGGAGAGGTGAACACCTTAACAAGTCTAACTCGGTGGCAAGTTTTGGTTTCTGAGTTAGAAGGGCTTTCGTAAAGTCCAAATGACCGCACAAAGCAGCTATGTGCAAAGGAGTCTCATGGAAGAAGTCTGCGAGAGAGCTAACTCGGTTGAGAATGAGTTCATCCTCTTTAATCAATACTTCTAATGCTGCGACACTCCCACTGAAGCAGGCTTTTTTGAGCCTTCTCCCCATGTCTTCTCTCTGGTCCATATCGAAATATTTGAGCTTTCTTTAATGAGATCGAAAAAGAGAATTTCTTTTACTATATAAATATATAACTCGAAGAATGATACAACAAGAAGTAGTTAATCAAAATGGAAACGGTACAAGACCTTCTTATAGAAAACATTGAGTCGAGCATTTCTGTAAAGGAGATCATGTCAACCCCGAAAGGGGGAGACCTAAGTCTTTTGCAGTCGTCGAAAAAATGGGTGATTCCAAGTTGGCGAAAATGAGGAAAGTTTCACCTTATAGACCTCTGAAGCGGACGTCTCTGCTGACTTGTATTCTCAAAAGGGGGAAGCAATTAATTGAGGGGCCAGATCGAGAATCATTTTCCTGATGAAAACATCGATATTTAAGAGAACCAATTGATTGGTCAGGGTTTTCGGATGGATTTTTGGTCATTTAAGCTACAGTTTTGGCTCTATCTATATATGTCTTCGTAATTCGGAATCCACAATAAATCAACTAAAGAAATAGTAGTCCATTCGGTAAATTAGAGTTCGAAGGTACGTTATTGACATATCCCTTGAAATAACTACAATTGTATTGATAATTAGGCTCGACGATCAGAAGAAGCAAAATAAAATCAGGATTTTGCCAAAAAAGGGGCAATGCTATGGATACCATGACCGATCACCATCGACAAAGAACAATCTTTCTAAGTCCGGATTTGGGTCAGAAGATTAGGATTTAAGCAACTTTAAATGGTGATTTAGCAATCTTTTAGTGTTTTATATTTTTTTGCTTGAGTTGGGTTATTATTTGACAGAAGTTTTTTTTTTTTTTATCCCAATTTGACAGAAGTTGATCACATGACTTGCTGATGTTTTGATTCTCTTATATTAAACAATTTCGTTGATTTAATCTTTCGTCTGTAAACTACTCCCTCCGTTCCAAAATGACTGTCCCGTTCGGTCTCCAATAAAAATTTTAAATTGTTAATATCTTTCAATCTACAATGTTTTTAAAGATTTTAAAAACTTTATATAATAGAACTAATTGAGATCTATCATATAAGATTCATATTGCATACAAAATTCATTATAGATTGAAAGATATTAACAATTTAAAATTTGCATTAGAGACCGAACGGGACAGTCATTTTGGAACGGAGGGAGTAATTCTTAAAGGCTACTGTCCGCCCTTTGGACTGATTCGTCTGTAAACTACTCCCTCCGTCCCAAATTGATTGTCCGGTCCGCAAAACGGAGTATTAAAAATAATACAATTTTTGTAAGAAAAAATCAAAAGTTTTTTAACAACTTACTAGATATCAATGAGTTTTTTTAATTTGTGAAAAAAGTTTGAATTTTTTCTTGAAAATATTGCATTATTTTTAACACTCCGTTTTGCGGATCGGACAATCAATTTGGGACGGAGGGAGTACTTCTTAAAGGCTACCGTCCGAAACTAATTCTTAAAGGCGGCTGTCCGCCCTTTGGACTGATTATTAGTGGTCCCATAGTTGAAAATTCTGGACGCGTCCTTGGAGGATGTGACAAGTAAGAAGTGTGTAGATTGTTTCAATGAAAATGACAGAAATTCTGTACGCGTCCTCCCTTTAATTAACAAATGGGGACTTTTTCCACCAAAATCACGCTCACTTTCCACGTAAGTTTTCCTCTTTTTTTTTTTTTTTTTTCATTTACTTTACTCTTTCTTTTTCCATTCCAGACTGCATGTTGAAGTTTTTTTTGTCCGTCTTCAAGCAATAGTTGTTATCTATAGGATCAATCTCTATTTTGAAAGTCATAAAAAAAATAAGGTATGTTTCACTCGGAAACTGTGGTTTCAACATAATTGTGGATATCTATTAGTGAGTAAACACTCTTGAATTTTGTGAAAAATGCGGACTAACATTTGGGACCGATTTGAGTTAGTCGAATATTTAAATATCCATCATCTTTATTTATGTCATGTAAGAATTCATCCTGCCCTTTTTTCATGCTTATGTTTTCATCCTTTTAGTATGTGAATTACTTTTCTTACCCTTTTCATTATGAAATACATATATTATGTTATATTGCTTTCTTAATTTAGTGGTATTGAATTGGATTGTTTTCCTAATTTAGTGGGATTGGATTATTTTCCTAATTTAATAGGATTCGGTAAATTTCAATATGATTGATTTTTTTTGGAGGTGTATATATATATATATATATATATATATATATATATATATATATATATATAAGGACACTTTTGGAATTAAAAAAGGAAGAGGATGAAAACATAAATGAAATTGGTTATAAAGATGATTTTTTAAGTCTCCCGTTTTAATTTTGTTCACCCTACCAACATTGTCTGCATCGTTTACCTCCTCCATCAAATCCCATAGCATCCCTTCGCTGCTCGCAACCATTCAAGTCTGTCTTTGTTTTTCTTTTGTTCAATGTAGTTTTTTTTTTTTCCTTTTCTCAACAGTATCCTACTTTTAAGTTATGTATTGATTCTATAAGTTCTGATTTTATGGGTCAATGATTGTTTTTTTTTCAAGGTGTTTTGATTCTAAACCGTGAAGGGCACTGCAGTGACCACCACGTGTGCATTGAAAGGCAGGTCCGCCCAATTCATTCTCTTTATAGTATAATAATCTGTAAGCTTGGGTGTTCAGGATCTTTTGAGTTCTAAACTGATTATTGGGATCAATGGAACTGATTCAAAGTAGACTATTATGCATACATTCACTCTCTAAAGTAGTCTTGCATCCTTTTTAAGAAGTACGGGAACTAAATCAAATTGACCAACAAACCGAACAATACTTGGTAATAACCAATTAACCATACAACAAACACAAGCCACCCACAACCGTAAACAAAATACACAAAGACGGCTCTTGCTTCTTTCATACTACTCCATAGTCCATGCCATAGGCAAGTAGCTAGACACATTCAAATTACATAAATTCACACACTCACATGAATAAAGGGCCATATCTCACACACACAGGGCATCGTAGTACTCTTTACTAAAGATTGTCGACCACCCCAGATCCACTGCTCTACGACAATTGTCCCGGCCGGCCCACAAGCACAACTCCTCCGCTCGGAATGGAATCCTAGAGTACTCCAACGACGTGCTAGCTAGCAGAAGTTTCCAATGCACTTATGGTTGTGGGTTGTATTATCACGAGCATCACTAGTACTGGCCCGATCACCATCAACACTATTTGTAGATCACCATCAACACTATTTGTAGCTCCTGGTTCGTGACGCACACGACATTAATTTTTTAACGAGGCCGTCTCTGTTGGAACTTTGGTGTGTGTTTGTAAAACATTGTGTTTTCTCTAGTCCCACATTGCCAAATCACAAAACTTCAATCTACTTTAAATGACTTTGCACACAAGTGGATTTGTGAACAAGGACCCAAGGATAGGTCTTGCGCGTTTAGGTAAATAGGTGGCAATTTGAAAGATTGATCTGGAAAAGAGATAATCGGATGCGCTACATGGGTTATTTGCATGTTTTTGCTAAAATTCTGAAACACGTTTATAAAAAATCCTTCTCCAAATGGAAAGTTCTTGCTGATTAAGAAAAATGTGCTCTTTAAATATGTGTGCACAATCAGTGGGATCTGATTTGTTGCTGATTAAGAAATGATTTCGGATTGATTAAAAAAACGTGTGCATAATCAAAGGGATCTGATTTGTTTTCCAAAACCATCGCCACAGCCCGCTCCTCCTGGACCTATAAATACAGCATTTCAGAATTGGTTTTTACACAGAAAAATATACTCTCTCTTCCCCCCCTAAAAAAATTTTCTGAGTTCGAGCAATAGATCGATTGTGTGTTTTATTTTCGGTTTTCCTCGGTGCAGGGAAGGCCGAGCAGAGGTGGTGAATTCTGGGCTGATTTATCCATGGGATGGCGGGGCATTGACGAATTGCTTGCACAATCTGGGCAGAGCTGCGAAACGTCTTAAAAAAAGCGACCTAGTCCGCGACTCAACCCAGACGTCGTTCTAAAATTTGGTATTCTGTATTTCAATAACAGACTTTTGAGGTAATCCGTTCTGGTTTTACAGCAGTTAATCCAACAGTCTCGAAACTTTTTCAACTTGTTCCCAATCTTTTTAGACCTTTTTCGCAGCCATAAGATGAAGTTGCCTGGGAGAAGCACCAGGACAATTCCGCATACACCCATCCAACTAGACAACATTCCATTGAATATCTCCAGAGGCAACTTGAAGTAATTCCATACTTCTGGGAAAACTATTAAGACAGCCATCACATAAGCTCCAGCCATACATGAAAGTGACATATACACAGTTAATATCAACATCCATATTAGAAACTTGTTATGGAGTCCGGTCAAGGCCAACATAATAGTGGTCAACGATGATGTTAACAGCGCGGTGTTAACAAGTAAGTATGCAGCATAAAGTTCGCTGTGATAACTGTCCATAACGGCTTGTCCAGCAGTTAAGCCTTTACTGGATTCTTGCCAGAAACCACCAGGCGGACTTAAAATAGCTTGGTAAGCCATGGTTGTTGTTAGAGTGGCTGCCGTTATTAAATGGCCGCGTACTTTTTTTAACATGGAAGACATATCTATATATCATGATTTCGGGTCATGATTATTTGAAAAGCTAGTTTTTCTATTGAAAATTAGTTTTTTTTTTTTTTAATTCGAATTACAACCCAATGTATTCCATTGTCAGCTAATGAAGGATCCATCCAAAACTAGGTGACCCCATTTTGAGCCCAAAAAAAGTGACCAAACCTTGTAATTTATTTGTCTTATCATAGTTTATCGCTTACATAAAAAATACACTTGTGGAATATATGTAATCACATGATGCAAACATATTTGTCTTGAAGTTCATTCCCAAAAATCATGTTGGCCGTTAATTTATTTGAAGACATGCATGGTATTTTGCTCATCCTAGCTAATACTGATGTCAGATATTGCAAAAAACGGCAAACTCGACAAGTCGAAGAAAATAACCGATTTGAATCACGTACTTTTGGGCGGGGCTCAGGATGGAGCCCTTATGAGGGGCACAACAGGCTAAATCCATCGACTATATATCGATCACCCCGCTAGCTCTAAAGTTGCTTGAAAAAGAAGTTAATGTACGTTGGATTGAATGAGTTTGTAGGAGTGATTTGTGTCAAATTGTGGCTCAGAGAGAGAGAGTGTGTGTGTGAAACATCTGATAGTACCTCTCGGAGCCAGTCCAGGGGCGGATCCAGCATAGGACCAGGTGGGTCACGTGACCCACCTGGAGAAGGAATAAATAATAAATATGTCGACATATATAACAAAGGGACATATGGTTCAGTGGTTTGGCATCAAGGCAAGGGAGCAGGTGATGTAGGTTCGAAACTTGGTAGCAACATGTTTTTTTATTTTGTTTAATGCTCCTTGTTTCTTGTTTTGTTTAATGCTCCTTGTTTCAATTTCTCTCTCCTCCTGTCTGTAACTTATAAATTTTAGTTTAAAAATTCCTTATGTACATTAAATTTTGAACATCATTAAAAAGATTATAGGAGTAATTCAATTCTTAAAGGATTAGCATGGATTTTTGAAAATCTGTTATTATTGTAATCATAGCATTGCATATTTATTTATTTATTTTGTACTCTTATCAAGTTTATTTTTCTTGTCTATTTTTGATAAGCTCCGTTACATGATGTTAATTCAAAAATATCATTACTATTTTGAGTGATTTTATAGTTTTCAATTATTATCGATAGCCCAGATTTAAGGTTTTGCCTCCCTGAAATCTGAGGGCCGAATTTGTACTCGAAAGGTGACCCATCTGTGTGAAATTTCTGGAACCGCCAGTCACTCCCAACCGAGGAATACTTATTCCAAAACAAATGCAGTTTAGATGGAGGAGTGGATTGACAAAAATACCAGCTTGTACAAGAACCTCCCTTATTTCCATGGTTTTTTCGTCTCTGTTAGGACAGTTCTCCACAACATCTAAAGCTGTAGAACCATTGTGGTTCTTGACAAATGGTGTTGTTGATAGGAAAAATGGTTTCGTTGGTGTAGGGATTCTGGCCCGAGATGATTCGGGTCATACTTTTTGGGCATGGTATCTATTTCATTTCTTGGTATTTTCTCTCTAAGAGTTGTTGAAGCTTTGGGTTTTCATGAAGCTTTGGTTATTGCTACGAACAAAGGTTTCTCTAGTATTGTTATTGAAGGTGACTCTCTCTAGGTTGTTCAAGCTCTTACTCAAGCATGGAAATCATTCTACGACTGTAGCTCTATTCTTTTGGATTGTTTAGAGCTTCTCCCATTATTTTCCTTTTGTCTCTTTAAATATGTTAAACTTTCTTTCAATATAGTAGCCCATTTTTTCTGATGTTATGTCTTCAGATCATTCTTCATTTTAATTGTCACGCCCCAAATTCGGGAGCGTGACCGGCGTGTACCATGAAGCAATCATGGTACACGAAGCCTATGGGATATCAAGGCACGGAAGGGTTTCGTTGGTTCGTGGGCTCGGCTTCGGGAAACCGAGGCATGAAGGAGGCACGGAAGGGTTCCCTCAATTCGTGGGTTTGGTTTAAGGAAACCGAGGCATGAAGGAGGCACGGAAGGGTTCCCTCAATTCGTGGGTTTGGTTAAAGGAAATCAAGGCATGAATGAGGCACGGAAGGGTTCCGTCGATTCGTGGGTTCGGCTTCGGGAAACTGAGGCACAAATGAGGCACGGAAGGGTTACGTCAATTCGTGGGTTCGGCTTTAGGAAACTGAGGCACGAAAGGGTTCCGTCGGTTCGTGGGTTCGGCTTCAAGAAACCGAGGCACGAAGGAGGCACAGAAGGGCTCCGTTTATTCGTGGGTTCGGCTTCGGGAAACTGAGGCACAAAGGAAGCACAGAAGGGTTCCATTGATTCGTGGATTCGGCTACGGGAAACCGAGGCATGAAAGGGTTCCGTCGGTTCGTGGGTTTGGCTTCGAAAAACTGAGGCACGAAGGAGGCACGGAAGGTTCCCTCGATTCGTGGGTTTGGTTTAAGAAAACCAAGGCACGAATGAGGCACGGAAGGGTTCCGTCAGTTCGGCTTCGGGAAACCGAGGCACGATGGAGGCACAGAAGGGCTCCATTTATTCGTGGGTTCGGCTTCGGGAAACCGAGGCACGAAGGAAGCATGGAAGGGTTCAGTCGATTTGCGGGTTTGGCTTTGGGAAATCGAGGCACGAAGGAGGCACAGAAGGGTTCCGTCGGTTCATGAGTTTGGCTTTGGGAAACCGAGGCACGAAAGAGGCACGGAAGGGTTCCGTTGGTTCGTGAGCTCGGCTTCGGGAAACCGAGGCACAAAAGGAGTATGGACGCTTCCGAGCCTGTCGAAAGCTAACTTCTGCCTTGAATCCTCGTTTGATTGGTGTTCGGGGCACAGTGAACGCCTTTCGCGCTAGCCTGTTGTCTCCCTAAGAATCATTTCGCTGGAAGGGGCAAGGCGGTCTTTTGCGAACTGCCTAGACCATGGATTCTTTTGGCGGTCGCGTACGTTGTTGTGCAACGGACAGTCCTAGCCCCCGTCGGAGCAAGAGTTGGAAGACAGGTGGAAGAGCCACTTGATCTTCGCCAATTTCTCTTATCGCAACGCCGCTTTTCGGTTCTCGGATCTCGACATTTTCATCATGAAGAACTCCTATGAGCGAGGTAAGAGCTGTTGAAGGGGAGGAACGAACATTAGAGAGAATGACTAATCCCCAGCAGAGTAGCCAATTGTCAGGGTTTGGATTTGGATCAGTCGGTTCGGGCTCCGCTCCTGGCTCCTCTTTACAGCTCCGTCCGTCCTCCGACGATCAAGTTAGCTCTAGGGAGAGAGGTTTAGGTCTCGGGTTAGGGAGAAACGGCATCCTCCCTAAACGACTGTTTGGCCTTGACAGGAAGAGCGTTGATGACTTCAGGAAAGAGATAGGCCTTGGGAAGAATATAGACCTCGGAAAGAACATGAACAATGTTATTTCATGCTTCAAACGACCAAACCGGCGTTTTCCACCAATTGTCAGGATTCCAATTGTGAGAAGATTCCAAATCGTTCCTCCGTTTGCTTTGCGCTTCCTCTGTTGGACCTGCAACAAGCCACTAGGGCTGTGGAAGCCCAGTGACCCTTTGACGATCAAGTTAGATGCAAGGAGAAGTGCATAGGTCTAGGGTTAGGGTAGAATGACATACCTCTTTAGGTTAGAGTCCCTTTGTATTTATAGACCTTGGTTTGCTTGGCCTCCAAGCAAGCACGTGAAGGTCACGCTCGGGTAACCGCCTTGGGTGACGTCATAAATGACGCATCGGATAAGGCGGTTACGGAGCACATGGCCAAGTCAACCCTTCGCGAGGATTCTTCTCGATGCTGTGTCTCATCATGCGCAGGAGGCTTGCTCGAGAGCCCTCGGTGCTACGTTTCGGGGACAGTATGGAGCCCTCGGGTGTCCTCGGTAATATGTCTCCGGGGTTGGTACGGAGCCCTCAGTGGTATGTCTCTGGGGTCGGTACGAAGCCCTCGGGAATATGTCTCGGAGGGTCGGTACGGAGCCCCATTTATCCGGGCCACTACAATGACCATCTATTGTTTGTTTTGATTACTAATATTCGTTTGAGAGTTGCATAGAACGTTGTTATTGCTGAAGATAAGACAAGTGACATGTGTGACAAAATTATTTTATTTTGGGCTACAGGTAGAATGGTTGTGCATTAGTAAGTTAAATTACTATTAGGATATCGATGCTACGTACGTACACAATTAGTTTGAACCCAAAACCTGCACGACCTTCAGCTACATGTTCTACTGTTAATTACAAACACTTGATGATATATTTGTTGTGACTGCTACATAGTTAGATGATGTCTACAACAATTGAATCTTTACAAATTTTGGGTGCTTATTCATTTACGACCATCCTGTGATGATTATTTCTCCATTATGTGTTTGAGATCAGTTAGTAGCCTCATTTGGCCTTAATTGCTGATGATGAGACAAGTGATATAAGTTACTGTACAATTACTATGTTTTGTACTCTCTCTTGTTTTTATGGATCGATGACAATTGAGACGTACAGTTTCTTTTTCACTGAGAGATAAACTCAAACACTAGAGGAGAGTTGCTACAAGCTAGCATCAGGTTAATTAGATTTGGGATTCGCTTTTGTCTGCTAGAATCTTCGCGTCGGAAGGAACGACGAATTTCAAATTCTTTTCTTTTTTCTTAAAAAAAGAGAGATAAACTGTAATCAATTCTAAAGCAAAAAAGCAATATAACATCCTGATCACGAGCAATGCAGACATCGGTGTTCAACCGTAACAACTTTCGTACAATCTCAACGTGGCCCTCAGCACAAGCTAAGTGGAGGGGCGAACACTGTAGCGAGTCTAACTCAGTAGCAAGTTTTGGTTTCCAAGCTAGAAGGGCTTTCGTGAAGTAAAAATGACTGCGCAATGCTGCTACGTGGAAGGGGGTGTCATGGTGAGCTAACTCAGTCGAGAATGAGTTGATCTTTCTCAATCAATGCGTCTAATGCTAGGACACTCCCACTCAAACAAGCTTCATAGAGCCTTCTCCCCAAGTCTTCTCTCTCGTTCATATCGAAATATTTATGCTTTCTTTTGTGAGAGAAAAAAGGAGCATTTTACTACTGTATAACTTCGAAGAATGATGATAGTATGAACTTTGCTAGAGAGAGAGAAAGAACAGATCTTGAATTGTATTGAATGTGTTTGACCAACTATTACAGAGGCTAACATCTACTACTTAACGAGATTACAAGTGAAATGAACATGAAATGACAATCAAGAATCAACGGAATTGCAAGTGAATTTCATTACAATTTACTAATTGATTTGGCAGCTGGCTCATTTGGTGGTGGAGCTGCTGAGTCAATTAGTTGAGCTGAGTCGGCAGAGACAGTAGGACGAGTTGAGGTCGTGGAATTATTGTTGACTTGATCAACAGTACTTAACACATCCCTGCAAACGGAGGGTGGAAGAAGTGACAACCTCAGTTTGTCTTTAAGGAATTGAAAACATCCAATAGTACAAGAAGATAATCAAAATGGAAACGGTACAAAATCTTCTTATAGAAAACATTGATACTACAAGTGAAGCGTGTCTGTGAAGGAGATTCCAATTGCATGTCTCATCCACAAAAAGGCTACGGGAGACCTATAAGTCTTTAGTCGTCATAGAAAACTGTGGGTGATTCCAAAATGCTAAATGTGCCTCTCGGGCACAACTACACCCTAGTTAGTGGACACGCATGCTACATAAATATATTCACAATCACATAATAATGGGTCTCACAGACTCACACACACGTTACCGTACTTTTTACGAAAGATTGTCGACCACACCAGATCAACTAGTCTGCAGTATTGACCCCGATCCACAAGCACAAACCCTCGGCTTGTAATAGAAGCCCATAGTAGTCCAAAGACTAGCTAGCAGAAGTTTCCTATGCACCTATGGCTGTCAGCTGCTGGATTAACCTGATCACTAGTAATATTGTGGGCAGCTCTTAGAGTTGGTCCGCAACAACAATAACATGCTTTAACGAGTTTACCAACTTCTTCCCCAGCCATACCAAGAAGCGGCATGAGTGAAGTACCAAAACAAATGCGCATACGCCCCCCCAACCAGTCCATATTCCTCTAACCACAGCCGAAGGGAGCTTAAATTTAAACCATACGTTTGGGGACACTAATCACTGCCAACCCATAAACTCCAGCCATACATGAAATTGTGATGTACACAGTGAATACCATCAGCCATGTTAAAAGCTTGTTGTGCGTCGGGAATCCAGTCATGGCCAACATGATAGTGCTCAATGATGCCATTAATACTATGGTGTTAATAACCAAGTATGCAGCATAAATCCAGTCGTCATTACTGTCCAGAATGGCATGTCCCACAATGTGCTCATCTGAAATAAGATCTGAATAGCCTGAGGAAGGAGAAAGGGCAGGCGAAGCGGCATATTGGCTTCTCTTTGTGTCTTGCCAAAAACCACCAAGCGGACTTAAAATGGATTGATAAGCCATGGTTGCAGTTAGAGTGGCTGCCGTTATTAAATGGCCACGTACCTGTTGTTGGCATGGAAGATGTATTTACATATATTTTGGGTCGTCATAACTTAAAAAAAAGTATTTCGATCATAAAAATAAGAATATAAAATCTTCCAGAACCTTGTCCTACATCATTTTATGACATAGTATTTCAATCATGTTTATATCTATGTCCAACGGAGTGATTTTCTACATTTGCGAAAAACTCGATGAGTGTATTTATAGTTATGCATGTGTATTCTATCAAACTGTGAAGAGAGAGAGAAAGAGAGAGAGAGAGAGAGAGTGTGAGTGTGTGTGTGTGTATGTGAATCATCCAAATTACCTCTTGGAGCCAGACACGGTCGACCTTGATATAACTAGTCCAAAACCTAGAAATGCATCCAATTAATAGTACTCCAGCTATACAACGTTGAGGAGGAGGATTATTGGGAGGTGATTCAGGGTTGGGATCCGGCTCACTGCAAACGGATCTACAAACACCAACTTGTAAAAGAAACTCTCGAATTTCCATGGTTTTTAGGTCTCTGTTAGGACAGTGCTCTACAACATCCAAAGCTGTAGAACCATTCTTGTTCTTGACGTTGGCGTGGTCTTTGACACTCTTTATTCCCAATAAGTATTCTATGTTCTGCACATACAAAGAGCCATTAATGTTGAAAATAATGCCACAAAATTAAGAACAAAAAATTAGAAGCAATTAGAGCTTGAGAAATGAGGACAGTCAAAGACGCCGGAAAAGCTTAGCAAGATAAAGATAAACAACTAATTCCCAACAAACTTTCAACAACTCAAGGGGTCAGCTTATGGCACATGAAATGAGGACAGTCAAAGACGCCAGAAAAGCACATTTTCTTATTCGCGTTTCCCGTTTCGAGTATATCCAGCTCAATATTCACTGGCAGGGTTCAAACACAAGAACCAATAGCCTGTGGGTAGAAGTCGAACCCTAGACCAAAAGGCTCTTACTGCACCTGGGTTTTTATTATCAGATGCCACTACACAAAGTCTAAGAGATCAGTTTCTCTCATTCTTGTGTTGTTGGTTACAAATGTTAAAATGGGGACAAAGGAATGAAAAATAGGAGTCAATTTGTTTAAGAACATTCAACTTATTTTAGGCATAGTTGTTGGTCTCGATGAGATTTAAAATGAGAACTTTTCCGTTACCAAAGAAGACCCGAGAAGGACTCACAAATGGACAAACTTAAAGAGTCTGGTCCTTCTTCGTAGTCATAGTAGAGAGAGTAACTAGCTACAAGTATACACAGAAACTCACATCCTTTTGTTTGAGGGCTGCAGCAAGATGCAAGATGGTATTGCCATCATCGTCTCCAGCGTTGAGGAGAAACTCCATGTGGTTGCTGTGCAAATATTGCACCAGCGTCTTGAAGGCCTCTAGTTGGTTATATTTGACACATAAGTGCAGAACAATCTCCCCTCTGCCTAGTTTCTCATGAATCGACTCCGGTTTAGCTCGAAGTAGTTCTAATATGACCTCAACTCGCCCTTTCATGACTGACAAGTGGAGAGGGATTCTACATGTTGGAATATATGTTTTCAGAACTCTCATATTAGATCAATTCGAGAGTATTTTATTTTGAGCTACAGGTAGAATGGTAGTGCATTAGTAAGTTAAATTACTATAAGGATATCGATGCAACGTACTCAATCAGTTTGAACCCAAAACCTGCACGACCTTCAGCTACATGTTCTGGTGTTAATTACAAAAGCTTCATGATATTTTTGTTGTAACTACTAATAGTTAGATGATGTCTACAACAATTGAATCTTTACAAATTTTGGGTGCTTATTCATTTACGACCATCCTGTAATGATTATTACTATGTGTTTGAGAGTTAGTAGCCTTATTTGGCATTTTGGCCTTAATTGCTGATGGATGATGAGACAAGTGATAAAAGTTACTATACAATTATGTTAACGTACTCTCTCTTGTTTTTATGGATCGATGACAATTGAGACTGTTTCTTTTTCACTGAGAGATAGACTCAAACACTAGAGATAGACTCCAAAAAAAAATTGATTGGGGCATGAATACATCCAATGTTGTCGTTTGTGTGCAAGCCACAAGTATCTCGTGTGGTCTCGTGCATCATATGGCTTAGAAATAGGTTACAATAGCATTAATAAAAAAAATACCACCATCGTCCAAAATTATTTGTACCATTCACAAAACAAGAACTTGAAAATGGAGTACATTTTTTCAGAAAAAAATTCAAAACATTTTCATGAATTAAAAAAACTCATTGACAATCTAGTAAGTTGGTTAAATATTGAGTACCAGAAAATAGTAGAGTAATTAATTTCGCCTCATTGTTTACATGTATTCCACCTCCGCTATCAAATCCATGGACATCCACACTACAAGGAAACAAATCAGACTCCATAATAGAGATTATGCCCAAAATAAACCTCCGAAAGGCGTCTACAAAATGAAGTGATTCTCAAAATCCATTACCTACTGGGGTATTTGACTATCAAAAAAAAACACACGACTACCTTCAAAACAAATATCTAATGAATTTTGGCAGGGGTATTTATAAGTTATAACTTCACGCTTCCATCAAATACCTCGGTGGCAAACAAAGTTCATGGTTCCTCCCTCATAATAATAGGTTACATTACATGATATTGTTCATAAGATTTGGAAACTCGGGAGTTAGCTGCCATACCTGGTCTATCAAAGCACCAAAATTTTCATTGAGGGACAACACAAGCAATAGTATAGGTCGTGATTCAAAAAAACAAGAGGCATCCATTAGAGAATCATATGTAAAACGCAGCAGTTATGACATTTTTCAAACGGAAAAAAAAAAAAAAAAATTCGACACCCATGCTTTGTCAGGAATCATTTAAAGGTTATGAAAGTTATGGATAATAAACATTGTATATTTATTTGGCGTTGACAAAAATCTTCGGCTAAAGAGTATGTTCTTTCGCATCCATCCTATTAAATCATTGATCAAGCTATCATGGTTTTTAGGGAAGAAAAATTCATATGCCAACATGTTTTTGCTGTCGTTTGGTAACATTCATTCTGAGTTCCAACTATCAGAGGTCACAGGTGCAGTAATGGAACATTGATAAGTCAAACATGTCCATCAAAATTTATCAACTTCCCTGTGCATGTACACAAAGTTTACAACCAGAATACGTCCACAAGGATAACACGATAAAGGAAAAATTGGAATGCAAGCCAATTTGCTTAAATAAAAACTGATCATTTTAAATCAGAACTCACCGAGACATGGTTATGTTCTGAGAACAATTCTGAATCTGTCTGCTGTATATATATAACCATATCTACAATGGTGAAGCCTGCACCTCCAAACAAGGTTGACAAAAATTCTTCAGAGAAGTAAAAAGGGCTCTGAAGTGTAAACGCTACGGTCAACCGTCAAACCAGTAATACAAATTATTCAAGAAGAACAACAATGCCTTTTGGATATGGAGTACTTACAGTACCATCTCCTCGAATATAGAAGTTCTCACTAATCATCTGATTCCTCTTATCCAACTCTACCTACAAGTTTGGTCAGAAGATTTACACAACAAGAGAACAAGGAAGCCAAATCAAGATAACTCAATAAAGAAGTAAATCAAGGACAAGAACTGCCATAAGTGAAAAGAAAAAAGAAAACAGTGATATCAACAGAATCTATGTAGCAAGCTTAGTAGCACAAAGCGGGGGCGTAGGTGGGAGCGGAAGCGGGAGCGGGTGCGGGGGAGTGGAGGCAACTAGAAGCTCCTAAGGTTGGGAGCGCCTAAGAAGTGCATATAGATCATAAAAAAATATGTATATAAAATACCTTTAAATACTTGACCATTAAAGGAAAAGTAAAACTTACTGAAATTTTTCCGATCTTAAAGTGTAATTATTGGAAGTTATATATTCTCAATTTGTAAAACTTTTTGACCAATATGATTTTCATATTCTTATTTCCACAATGGCATAACTCCCTTAAAAGTAAGAGAATAATTGCCTTAACGGCCAGATAAGCTCTCATCTTAATTAGGAGAGAGCTCCGCCTTGGGAGTGCCGATTCGAGCTCCTATCGAGGGAGCGCACCCATTTTAGAAGGATCCTACTATAGCAAGGTTATGCCCTGGTGTTGATGTAGCTTCTTGCTCTATTGATTAGTACAAGTTATTTTTTCTTCTTCTGTTTTTAGAGGCATCAGTAAAGACACCACGAACAAACTGTAACACCCAAGGTACACAAGGAAAAAATGCCCACAAAATGCTACAACAAACACTGGGCCTGAATTTATCATTTGATTTAAGATGTCAAATACAAAAGTGGCTCTAAATTTTATTGCCCATGATGAGACATAGCCACAAGTATCTGAAGTCCAACTCATCCAGCGGAAAAAAATAAAAATTAAGTGTAGTAGTGGAAAAGAATTTGTGAGTGCAACAATTCTATCACTATCTGGTAGGGTCCTGGAAAAGTGTGGGAGACAAGTATAAATAAGCCCAAATACTGTAATAGGTATAAATTTTGACACTTACTTGAGCATAATCTCGCAAAAGAATGTGACCATCTGGCTGCAAATTGAGAACACTATAATATGTCATCGTAGCAATTTTCAAAAAAAAGAAAGAAAGAGCATGAAAAATTTGGGTATGTCAAGCAACACAAAGCGATTGCTACCTTTAATACTTTCTTGACATTCTGTAGTATCAAGTGCATCTTCTTTGGACAAACTGCAGACAACATAAAAATCTGCTTAACATGTTAGGTGTTTCATAAAAGCAGTGATGGCATTCGATCTCTATGAACCAAGGACAAAACAAGAACTCCCCAACAAGACAGGAAAAACTATGTTTGAACCAGAACTATAGAAACAACCGTAAACAAGAAGAAGATGATCATGTACTGATGTACTTCCCCCTTATCTGTTTCTAGACCGCAAGTAAGCAATTACTTATAGTTTTTTTTTTTTTGATCCGCAGCAATTACTTATAGTTATAGCCCACACTTACCAAGGTAACAACATCAATAGAAGAAGGCATCATTGTGTCACAGAGATCATCAGTCACAACATCACAAAGAAAAGCATTGACTTGGTCTTCACTGAAATCCACATGTGACTGCATTCAGTGGAACAACAGAAGTTATTTAAACACTGATCATCAAGTTCATAGAGAAGAGGATTTCTTTGAAGTGGAATACTGATCATGAACATGATTAAAAGGATTGCAGGCAATAGAAATAAGTAGGCCTCAAACAGTTACGAAGATACTAGGGATGTTGTGGCTACTTGATGAAGATCTAAGTTGAATTGGCAATGCTGAGAAGATAGATCTAAGGTCAACAATTGACTCGTGTAGGAGGGTACCATTTATTACTTACTAAAAGTTATTAACCATATGAACAAAAAACACAATGCAGTCAACTGAAATTTAGATCTTCAAAAACTACTCAGATAGAGGAAAACAGGGGAAAAGGGCAGTAATAACCAGTAACTGTAACACAGGGAGACACATTTTTCTATCCCTATGGACAATATATGGACGTTATACTTCAGATTAATCTGCATAACCATGAGTTAACTCACAAGCATCATTACAGAAAGTTCGCTTCAAAAAGTAGTAAGAAAATAAGAATTTAAAGAGGAAAACATAAACAATATATACTTTTCTGAACACAAAGAGACAGTTTGGCATTTTATGGTCAACATTAAGCCTCTTGTAGATTTTAAGATAAAAAAGGACAGGGGATACACAATTATGCATATGCACGTGCGTGCACGCGCGTGCACAATCACAAACACTGAAACACACCCCTGCATTCACTCACACACGAGAGAGAGAGAGAGAGAGAGAGAGAGAGACTTTGAGACTTAAATTGGTGGTTGCTATAAATTTAAATTGGTCGTCCCATTCACCCCCCTCTGAGACTTTGTAGTGCATTGATAATTTCAACATGGATTTCATTTTGTAAAAACCATGACTAGCAGTTTAAGTTTTTGAATTCCTTGAAATCCAAACCGAGCCAAACCGCGAGCAGCCCCAGCAACAATCATGGAAGCAGCCCCCTACCAACATCGCCTGCATCGTTTACCTCCTCCATCAAACTCCCATCGCAGCACTAGTTCCCTCACGGTTTCAAGTCTGTTTTTGTTTTTCTTCTGTTCAATGTAGTTTTTTTTTTTTTTTTTCCCAGCAGTATCCTACGTTTAAGTTATGTATTGATTCTAAGTTCTGATTTTATAAGTAATGATTTTTTTTTTCCTGGTATTTTAATTCTAAACCATCAAGGACATCGCAGTGACTACCGCTCGAGCATCGGAAGGCAATTTCACACAATTCATTCTCTTTATAGTGTAATCTGCGAGCTTGGGTGTTAAACTGATTATTGGGATCCCTCGATCCCAAACTGATTCAAAGTAGACTATTATGCATACATTCACTCTAAAGTATTCTTGCATCCTTTTTAAGAAATACGGAACTAAAACAAATTGACTAACAAACCGAACAATACTTGTTAATAACCAATTAACCATACAACAAACACAAGCCACCCACAACCGTAAATAAACAAAATACACAAAGACGGCTAACTTCTTTCATCCATGCTATAGGCAAGTAGCTAGACACACAAAATACATAAATTCACACACTCACATGAATAAAGGGCCATCTCACACGCACACGACATCGTAGTATTCTTTACTAAAGATTGTCGACACCGTGTGGCGGCCTGTCTTCACGGACAATAATTATGACTCGAACCGGACATTCCACTGGTAGATAAGGAGTCTCTATGATCATGCCCAAAGGGGGTTGCCACGCTGGTCGCCCCCTCTCACCTTTTTTATTATCAAAAAAAAGAAAAAAAAAAGCAACTGAATCTTCAGTGCAACATTTGATGTTAATGATGACTTTCTCAAATCTCTCAAATCATCGGAGCAATTTAATTTGTATTAAAAAATTAGACGAGTTTAGTATATTTAATTGTTTGAATTTGAGTTTACACTAAAAATCACCAAAATAGTGCAGGATCATTGGTATTTTTTGGCTTTTTAACACTGTTGACTTAAAAATGACTTTGACAAAGTCAGTTTGGCACTAACGGGTGGACTTCCTCTTAGAGTTCTTGTTCGGAAGTTTTTTTTTTTGGATAAGCTCTTGTTTGGAAGTTTGCATTAAAGATTATTAAAAATACGATGAGAAATTTATTAACAGGAATTGATGTTCTTTTGAGAAGTCCTTTCCTAAATGGAGTTTTCATGGAAAAAGAGTTACAAGGCAGTAAAGGCTTGGTTTTTTTTTCTTTACGAGCAAACAAAGGCGGCAATACTCTATAAATACTGAGGAGTATTCGGGGTTTAAGGCGTGTGTGAGATAAACACAATTTGAGAGAGCAAGAGGAAAAAAACATATTGTAAGAATTAGGGAGAGATTAAAAAATATATATTAGTGAGCGTAAGCTTGGAGATTAATATTTTTGACTGCAGATTAAAAAAAAAAGATCACATTTTGTACACTAGTACGACCACCACATGTGGACATGACACTGCAAATGTGGTGGCTGAAAGAAGGTTTCTTGTAGGATTCTCTGCGATCCTTTCTGCGATGTTCTTACGTCTTACGTTGCCAGCGACTAGTGCATATGCTCGCGTTCAGGTTTTGGTAATTGTGGTTCCCTCCTGTATCTTGTGATGAATTTTGTAATACTTTCGAGCTTTTGAAATGATATGAAATAGCCTCTTCAAAAAGAAAAAAGAAGAAGGTTTCTTAATTTATCTATTTGCAATTAACTGGCGAGGGATGGCCGAGTGGTGACAATTTTAGAGGGCGATTGCCACCCAGCCAAGTTTCAATCAAAATACTTTTTTACAATCTAGCTAGGGAATGAACTAAAACAAATTGACTATCTCCAATAACATATTATAACAAACGAAACACTCCTAAGCCATACAACAAAATACCCACGCGGCACTCACAACCGTACAAACAAATATACAAAGAAGAAGTCTCGGAATTCTTTCATACTACTCTACACACCATAGGCTAGTGAACACACGAAGTACATAAATACTTACACACATACATAAACATGAATATTATAAGTTTCTCATGCACGCGACACCATACTCTTTACTAAAGATTGTTGACCACACTTGATTCGCCAATCTGGAACAGTCATCCCGTCATCCCCAAGCACAAATCCTCAAACTTGGAATAGAATCCCAAAGTACTCCAAAGACTAGCTAGCTAGCAGAAGTTTCCCAAACAATTATGGCTGCCCCCTGGATCGATTAACCTCATTTCTAATAATATGGGTTTCCCATGCTCTTGGTCCACGACTTATATGACATGTGTTAACAAGGTTTCCAAACTTGTTCCACATCCATGCAAACATGATCCGGATCAGGATCCCTAGCCATACCAAGAAGTGACATGCGTGAATCAGCATGACAAACCCGCCTGTACTGATGAAACACCATACTAGTACTTGAATTGTATTGAATATAGGTTCGAAAGCATCTGGGAATACCAATGTGATAATTTCCATATAAGATGAAGCCATACATGAAATCGTGATATACACGGTGAATACCAACAACCATATTAAAAACTTGTTGTGGTTTGGGAATCCACTCAAGGCTAGCATAATAGTGCACAACGATCCCATTAACACCACAGTGTTATAAAGTAAGTAGTTAGCGAGACGGCTGCTGCCAAAATAATAATAACCGGCGCCATAGATATTGTCTTGAGGAGGTTCGTCCAGAATGGCATGTCCGGGAATATGGCCCGTGTGTTCAGGCCAAACACCACCAGGCGGATTCGCAGTATCATCCTCTTTACCAGAATCTTGCCAAAAACCACCAGGCGGACTCAAAATACCTTGATAAGCCATGGTTGCTGTTAGGGTGGCTGCTGTTATTAAATGCCCGCGTACCTGTTGACATTGAATATGTATTTATATATGATTTTGAGATCATACCAAAGGTTTCGCAAGACCCCCATAGTTGTCATGTGACTACAAGGGGCTATTGTGCCTAAGCACAATAGTGCCCATCAAATAGGCTCGTTTTGAGCCAAAAAAAAAGTAATCCAAACCGTTTAATTTTTTGTCTCGTCGAGTTTATAATGCACATAAAAATTCACACTAATCATATGTTGCAAATCACATGGTTTAAACAAGTTCGCATTGAAGTTTATTCTGAAAAATCATACTGGCCGTTAATCTTTTGAAGACTAATACCACAGTGTGATTTTTTACATGCGAGACAAACTCACTAGCTGAAGAAAATAAACAGTTCAATTCACTTCTTGAGCTCGGGATGGGGCCCATATGACAGGCACAACATGCCGAATCCAGTGACTACCACTTCGCTAATTGTGAAGTTTCCTATAAAAAGTAGGTAATGATTTGATTGAGAGAATGTATAGCTGTGATTTATAGCTATGCATATGTATCAGTGTATTTGTGTAAGACTCAGGGCCGGCTCATAAGTTTTGGAGGCCGGAAGCGAACTTTTTGAATAAGACCTCCCTATATTTTCCATACAAAAGTGGTCTACAAAGAGTCTCATCAAAATAAAAAAAACCATCACAAAAGATTTACCATTACAAAATAGAAGCATATAATTATCCAAAAAAAAAATGCAACTATTACAATAACTCAAAATCTATCATTTGAAAATTAGTCTTCTCGCACTTTTTGTTGCAAACGGACTAATTAAGTCTCCATAGTTAAGTTGATTCACCGGTGACTCACTCAAGCATGAAGTAGCGTTTCTTTCTTTTTTGAATCAGCTCATGTATTCTTCTGTCCCATGAATTGGCGTTTCTTTTTCTTTTCTTTTCTTTTTCGATCGCCGCAGTGATTCTAATGAGTAATTTCACCATTTGGACCTATTTTGTGACTCCGAAATTTCAATTGAGCTTATTTTGTGTAAAGAAGGTTTAGTGCAAAAAAAATTTTAGACCATATATTCATACATATATACAGGGATCTTAGGATTTTGGGGCCCTCATTTTTAACATTTTTTGGGGGCCCAAAGCCCGTGCTTCTCCCGCCTATGCCATTAGCCGGCTCTGTGTGTAACTGTAGAAACTCATTGGAAAGAGAGGGGACGAGAGTACCTGTTGAAGCCAAGTTTGGTCAGCCTTGAAATACTTAACCCAGAACCTATAAATGCATCGCAGTATTACTCTTGCAGCTTTACACCGACGTTGAGAAGGCGGAGGAGCAGAATTATCGGGTGGTGATTCGGGTTTGGGATCTGACCCACTGCAAATTGATGTAAGAACACCAGCTTGTACTAGAATATCTCTAATATTTACAGTTTTTCGGTCTTTGTTAGGATAGCGCTCCACAATATCCAAAGCTGTAGAACCATTCTTGTTCTTGATGTTGGCGTAGTCACTGACACTCTTTGTTCCCGATAAATATTCTATGGTCTGCACATCCAAATTACCATTAATGTTGGAAATTAATGCTACAAAATTAGGAGCAAGAATTTAAAAGTAATGAAAGCTTTGGAATTTTTTTGACTAGATTTCCCTTCACGTACAGGTTATTTTTTTTTTATAACTCGGTATTCAGCTTAATGTCTACTAAACAGTAGTCCAAAACAAAAATTGATAGCATCCAGGTAGAAGCCGAACCCCAAAACAAAAGTTTCTTAAGTTCACTTTCGATTGTCATGTGATTACCATCGCTCCAAGTCTGGGAGATCAATTTATCTTTCTCTTTCATGGCCATAAATGCTAAAAGGGAGATAAAGGGATGAAAAGCTCCAGCTTGTAGATGCAATATGAGTACCAATTTGTTTAAAACTGTTCAACTTGATTTTTGACGACGTTGATTGGTCTCAATGAAATTAAAAATAAGTTTTTTTTTTGCTATAAATGTAGATGCGAAACAGATCCACAAAGGGATAAACTGAATAGCCCGGTCCTTCCTTTCAGTCACATCGGTGAGAGTAACTACATGAATGCACAAATACTTACGTCCATTTGTTTGAGGGTTGCCGCAAGATGCAAGATGGTGTTACCATCATCGTCTCCATAGTTGAGGAGATATTCCTTGTCATTGGTCTGCAAATATTGTACCAGTGTCTTTAAAGCCTCTATCCTGCTATATTTGATACACAAGTGCAGAATAGTCTCCCCTCTGTCTAGTTTCTCATGAATCGACTCTGGTTCAGCCCAAAGCAATTCTAGTATGACATCGATTCGTCCTTTCATGGCCGCCAAGTGGAGAGGGATTCTACCTGTTGAAATATATGTTTCCAAAAACTCTTAGAAACTTAATTTTAGACGTTCTTAATGTTCAACTACACCAAATTTTTTTTTTTTTTTTGGGGGGGTCAGAGGAAGAATGACAGAGAATTAGTAAATTAGATTACTATTAGGGGTGTTTATGCTCAGTTTGAACTCAAGACCTACACGATTACATATTTGTTAAGCTAATAGGAGTAGGTTTTTGTATACAACAATTGAATGTTTTACCTAATTTACGTGCCTATTTATTTTTGACCATCTATTGTTTTTGATTACTAATATTCGTTTGAGAGTTGCATAGAACCTTATTAATTATTGCTGAAGATAAGACAAGTGATAACATGTGTGACAAAATTATTTTATTTTGGGCTACAGGTAGAATGGTAGAGCATAAGTAAGTTAAATTACTAGTATTAGGATATCGATGCTACGTACACAATCAGTTTGAACCCAAAACCTGCACGACCTTCAGCTACATGTTCTGGTGTTATTAATTACAAAAGCTTGATGATAAATTTTTTGTTGTAACTAATAGTTAGATGTCTACAACAATTGAATCTTTATAAATTTTGGGTGCTTATTCATTTACTACCATCCTGCAATGATTATTACTCCATCATGTGTTTGAGAGTTAGTAGCCTTATTTGGCCTTAATTGCTGATGATGAGACAAGTGATAAAAGTTACTATACAATTGTGTTAATGTATTCTCTCTTGTTTTTATGGAGATGACAAATGAGACGTACAGTTTCTTTTACACTGATAGACTCAAACACTTGACTAGAGGTTGCTATAAGCTAGCATTAGGTTAATTAGATTTGGGAGTCGCTATTGTCTAGAATCTTTGCGTGGGAAGGAACTACAAATTTCAAATTCTTTTCTTTTTTCTTAAAAAAAGAGAGATAAACTATAAACAATTCAAAAGCAAAAAAGCAGTATACCATCCTGATCACGAGCAATGCAGACATCGATGTTCACCCGTAACAACTCTCGTACAATCTCAACGTGGCCCTCGGCGGATGCTAAGTGGAGGGGCGAACACCGTAGCGAGTCTAACTCAGTGGCAAGTTTTGGTTTCCGAGCTAGAAGGGCTTTTGTGAAGTCCAAATGACCGCGCAATGCTGCTACGTGCAAGGGGGTGTCATCAGAGAAGCATGTTAGCGAGCTAACTCGGTCAAGAATGAGTTGATCTATTTCAATCAACGCGTCTAAAGCTGGGACACTCCCACTCAAACAAGCTTGATAGAGTCTTCTCCCCATGTCTTCTCTATCGTTCATATTGAAATATTTATGCTTTCTTCTTTAATGAGAGAAAAAAGGAGAATTTTACTACTACTATATAACTCGAAGAATGATACTAGTACAAGAAGATAATCAAAATGGAAACGGTACAAAATCTTGTTATAGAAGAAAAACATTGATACAAGTCAAGCATTTCTGTAAAGGAGATTCCAATTGCGTGTCATCCACAAAAAGGGGAGGCCTATAAAAGTCTTTAGCCGTCGTAGAAAAACTGTCGGTGATTCCAATTTCGCAAAAATGACAAGAAATTTCACCTTGTAGTTGTAGACCTCCAAAGTCGACGTCTCTGGTGACTTGACTTGAGTGCGCAGAAAGGGAAAGCAATTAAGAGGGAAAGCAATTAGGACTTGTCCATCCGACTCTCCAAGGATTGGATGACCTACTTGCATTCATTATTCTCACCTGCCCTTGATTTGGGTTTGTCCTATTGCTGGACAATGGGGTTTACTTTTGTACTTGGTCCGTATGTGCAAAGGCTGTTTGAGCTTTTCCTGTGAGCTAGCTGATTATACCTGCCACCACGCTTATGTTAGTACGTACGGTAGTATGGGTGGTGGAGTGTTGATTGGAGAGGGAGCAGCTTTACCTCAAGGAAAATTTATTTGGTAGAGGCCACGGTTACCCAACGCACTTATCAACAAGAAGTAAGGTTCAGTACTAAGTGTATAGACACTACATGAATGTGCCGTAAATATAACACAAACTCCACTGATCCCTGAGTATATGTTTGAAATTGCGAACCCTTAATGCCGACCCATCCTTCCATCTCTTTTTTATCCTCGCGGCGCTGCTCGGCCTTGACTCGATCGCAATAAACGTACCCTTTCATATACAGTTTGAGAAGCACATAACGGGGGATTTTTCTGGGAGAACGAACACAAAAGAGAAAAAGGGACGAAAAATGGTGATTACAGATAAACCAGACCAGGGGAATCTGAAGAGACTATATGTGGATGGATATATACGGATGCAAAAATCTCTACATACATATTGGGGAAGAGAGAGAGAGAGAGAGAGAGAGAGACTTGAGTCTTTGTACAAAAATCACATTAAATGAGGAAAACAGACTTGAGTCTCGTGGGTACCCTTAAAATCACATTCTGATCACATTAAGCGGCTCGGATAATCAAAATTCGATCGGAAAATGGGAGAAATGGAGAGGTCTGCTTTTTAACTAAAATGAGGACCCCCTCATTTGAAACTGACTGGTTGAATCATTTCTCATGTGATAGCAAATGAAAAAAATACGAACTTTTTCGCTTTCGATGAAAGCCACACAAACAAATGATTGATTTTGAGAGAGGTTCCAAAGAGAGACCGGTGGGATTCAGCATGCGAGTGCAAGCGCCCATCTGTTTTACTCATCCAATAAAGTCAGGTTTATTTCTATGGTAATGCTAAATGGTGCCCCTTGCGCACTACTACACACTCTGGGCTAGTGGACACACACATGCTACATAAATATACTCACAATCACATAATAAAGGGTCTCACGCGTTACCATATTCTTTACTACAGATTCTCGACCACACCAAATCAACTAGTCTACAGTATTGACCCCGACCCACAAGCACAAACCTCGGCTTGGAATAGAAGCCCAAAGTAGTCCAAAGACTAGCTAGCAGAAGTTTCCTATGCACTTATGATTGCCAGTTGCTGGAATCCTGATCGATCAGTAGTAATATTGTGGGCAGCTCTTGGAGTTGGTCCGCGACAACGATAACATGCTTTAACGAGTTTTACCAAGTTGTTCCCCAACCATACCAAGAAGCGGCATGAGTGAAGCACCAAAACAAATGCGAATACACCCATCCAACCAATCGACAGTCCAGCAAGTATATCCGAAGGGAGCTTATATTTAGACCATAGTACTTCTGGGGCAACTAAAATAATTGCCAACACATAAGCTTGACCCATACATAAAATTGTGATGTACACAGTGAATATCAACAGCCATGTTAAAAGCTTGTTGTGCGTCGGGAATCCAGTCATGGCTAGCACAATAGTGCTCAATGATGCTATTAACACTATGGTGTTAAGAACCAAGTATATAGCAAAAGTGTTGTCGTCATTATTGTCCAAAATGGCATGTCCTGCAATGTGCTCATCCGAAATAAGATCTGAATTGCCTAAGGAAGGAGAAGGGGCAGGCGAAGCAGCATCTTGCCTTCTCTTTGTCTCTTGCCAAAAACCACCGGGCGGACTTAAAATGGATTGATAAGCCATGGTTGCAGTTAGGGTGGCTGCCGTTATTAAATGATCGCGTACCTGTTGTTGGCATAAAAGATGTATTTACATATATTTTGGGTCATCATAACTTTAAAAAGTGGGTTCCCATAACTCATTATCCGACCCATGCACCGACTAATTCGGATTCAATTCCACTATCCACAAATGGATTGTCCAATTAAAACCAAGGACTAAACCCTTATAGAATTGGCCAACAAAGAAAATAATAGTACCTGGTTGGGAGTTAAATATTAGACCAAAGGTTTTGAAAGGCCCCCTAGTTGCGTTGTGACTACGAAACTGTAACGTCTCAGCACAATATTGCTCATCATATACACTCATTTGGGCCCAAAAAAGGATCAAAACCATTTTATTTGTTTGTCTCATCATGTTTCTCGTGCGTGTAAACATGATTTAAACATGTTCATTCTTAAGTTTATCTCAGAAATCAGGCTAGCAGTTAATTTTTTATGACAGTGTGTTTCGGTCGGTCATGTTTATACCGATGTCTGGAGGTGTGATTTTCTATGTACACGACAAACTCGATGAGCCGAAGAAGATAAACGATTGGAATCACTTTTCGAGATTGAGATTGGGCCCATATGAGGGGCACAACATGACAAATTTAGTGATTACTAGTTCGCTAACTCTGCAGTTTGCTTGAAACATTAGTTAATAATTTGATGGTAGAATGTTTAGCTGTGATTTTGAATTTTTGAGCATCTCCTGCACACTAGGCGAAATGCCTACCCAAAACACCAAATTTTATTTTGGCTAGGCACAAAATACAACCCCACCCCCAGCAGCTTAAGCAAAATGGCTATTCAAATCGAAAAAACCTCCTTTTGATCCAAAAAAATATCAAAAAATTCGTTCTCTCTATCTGAAACACATTTGCACCTCTTTCCCCGCGCCCATCCCCATTTATCATAAGAATGGGGCGAGTGCTACAGTGACTTGCTAGGTGTGGCGAGTCACCATAGCAAAAGCGAATTTGTTGAGGAGCGTGGCGAGGCTGCTGGGAGTTGGTTTTGGGATGTTTGGGTCCGCAAAAGTTACTGACGCTAGTGGAGCTGTGATTTATAGTTATGCATAAGTATGAGTGTCTTTCTATCAAATTGTGACTACTCATCCGAGAGAGAGAGAGAGAGAGAGAGAGAGAGAGAGAGAGAGAGAGAGAGAGAGAGAGAGAGAGAGAGAGAGAGAGGGGTGTGTGGATATCCAAATGTACCTCTTGGAGCCAAACAGGGTCGACCTTGATATACTTGGTCCAAAACCTAGAAATGCATCCAATTAATAGAACTCTAGCTTTACAACAACGTTGAGGAGGAGGATTATTGGAAGGGGATTCAGGGTTGGGATCTGGCTCACTGCAAATGGATCTACGAACACCAACTTGTAAAAGAAACTCTCGAATTTCCATGGTTTTTAGGTCTCTGTTAGGAAAGTGCTCTAGAACATCCAAAGCTGTAGAACCATTCTTGTTCTTGACGTTGGCGTGGTCTTTGACACTCTTTATTTCCAATAAGTATTCTATGTTCTGCACATACAAAGTGCCATTAATGTTGAAAATAATGCCACAAAATTAAGAACAAAAAATTAGAAGCAATTAGAGCTTGAGAAAATTCCAACTAGCTTTTCCTTTTTGGTTGTAATCAAGCTGAGCAAGATAAAGATAAACAACTAATTCCCAACAAATTTTCAACAATTCAAGGGTCAACCTATGGCACGTGAAATGAGGACAGTCAAAGACACCAGAAAAGCACGTTTTCTTATGCGCATTTCCTGTTTCGAGTATATCCAGCTCAATATTCACTGGCAGGGTTCAAACACAAGAACCGATAGCCCGTGGGTAGAAGTCGAACCCTAAACCAAAAGGCTCTTACTGCACCTGGGTTTTTATTATCAGATGCCACTGCACCAAGTCTAAGAGCTCAATTTCTCTCGTTCTTGTGTTTTTGGTTACAAATGTTAAAATGGGGACAAAGGGATGAAAAATAACAGTTTGTAGTGGTGCAATAGGAGTCAATTTATTTAAGAACATTCAACTTATTTTAGGCATAGTTGTTGGTCTCGATGAGATTTAAAATGAGAACTTTTTCATTACCAAAGAATATCCGAGAAGGACTCACAAATGGACAAACTTAAAGAGTCTGGTCCTTCTTCGTAGTCATAGTAGAGAGAGTAACTAGCTACAAGTATACACAGAAACTCACATCCTTTTGTTTGAGGGCTGCAGCAAGATGCAAGATGGTATTGCCATCATCGTCTCCAGCGTTGAGGAGAAACTCCATGTGGTTGCTGTGCAAATATTGCACCAGCGTCTTGAAGGCCTCTAGTTGGTTATATTTGACACATAAGTGCAGAACAATCTCCCCTCTGCCTAGTTTCTCATGAATCGACTCCGGTTTAGCTCGAAGTAGTTCTAATATGACCTCAACTCGCCCTTTCATGACTGACAAGTGGAGAGGGATTCTACATGTTGGAATATATGTTTTCAGAACTCTCATATTAGATCAATTCGAGAGTATTTTATTTTGAGCTACAGGTAGAATGGTAGTGCATTAGTAAGTTAAATTACTATAAGGATATCGATGCAACGTACTCAATCAGTTTGAACCCAAAACCTGCACGACCTTCAGCTACATGTTCTGGTGTTAATTACAAAAGCTTCATGATATTTTTGTTGTAACTACTAATAGTTAGATGATGTCTACAACAATTGAATCTTTACAAATTTTGGGTGCTTATTCATTTACGACCATCCTGTAATGATTATTACTATGTGTTTGAGAGTTAGGCTGTGTTCCAGAAATGGAATAAGTTCTTTTTTTTGTTGAAGAAGAACCCCTTTTCCAAAAAAATAAGAAGATTTCCACTTATTTGGAAGAATTTATATAGGTACCAATGGGTGCCGGGAGTGAAATCGCACCGGTGGCCACGCCGGGCAGTCTCAGGCCACCGGACGGCCGATCTGAGCTGTCCAAAAATTCTTAAAAAAAACCCGAGGGGGCTTGCACGGGAATCAACGGCATCCGAGGTGTGTAGGGCGCTTGATCCGAGCACCCCTTTTCCATGTATATATGATGATTCAAATATACACGGAAAAGGGGTGCTCGGATCAAGCACCCTACACACCTTGGATGCCATTGATTCCCGCGGGGGCCCCCTTGGTTTTTTTTGGACGGCTCGGATCGGCCGTCCGGTGGCCGGAGACTGCCCGGCGCGGCCGCCGGTGCGATTTCCCTCCGCCGGCGCCCATTATTATAGCAACAGTCTTATTTTTTGTATAAGGCAACTTTAAGCTCAAAAATCATGTGTTTATGCAAATAATTTTCCTATCACTATGGATCTTGTTTGATAGATCTCATTGAGATCTTTAATACGGTGCAAAAAAAATTGATTTTTTTTTTCATTTATATTATTTTTGAGTTTGAAAATGTGAAAGGAACTTTTGATTTGAATTTTGTGGAATGACCCTTATTATTTTTGAATGAGAAGTTGTAAAATAAATATTTATTTTTTAAGAAGCGTTGTGGAACGGGGCCTTAGTAGCCTTATTTGGCCTTAATTGCTGATGGATGATGAGACAAGTGATAAAAGTTACTATACAACTACTATGTTATGTACTCTCTCTTGTTTTTATGGATGACAATTGAGGCGTACAGTTTCCTTTTCACTGAGATAGACTCAAACGCTAGATGAGAGTTGCTATAAGCTAGCATCAGGTTAATTAGATTTGGGAGTCGCTACTGCCTGCTAAAATCTTTGTGTGGGAAGGAACGACGAATTTCAAATTCTTTTCTTTTTTCTTAAAAAGAAAAAAGAGATATAAACTGTAAAGAATTCTAACGCAAAAAATCAAAATACCATCCTGATCACGAGCAATGCAAACGTTGGTGTTCACCCGTAACAACTCTTGTACAATCTCAACATGGCCCTCAGCGGAAGCTAAGTGGAGGGGCGAACACCGCAGCGAGTCCAACTCTGCGACAAGTTTTGGCTTCCGAGTTAAAAGGGCTCTCGTAAAGTCCAAATGACCGCAAGATGCCGCTAGGTGCAACGGGGTGTCGTTTAAGAAGCATGTGAGCGAGTTAACTCGGTCAAGAATGAGTTGATCTATTTCAATCAACGCATCTAAAGCTGGGACACTCCCACTCAAACAAGCTTCATAGAGCCTTCTCCCCATGTCTTCTCTCTCGTTCATATCGAAATATTTATGCTTTCTTTTATGAGAGAAAAAAAGGAGAATTTTACTACTATACTCGAAGAATGATAGTACAAGAAGATAATCAAAATGGAAACGGTACAAAATCTTGTTATAGAAGAAAACATTGGCCTTGTTCGTTTCCCATCTTTACTTTGTTTTAACTTTGTTTTTAAATCATTATCCTATATCTTTCTCCAATTATTAATTTCATTTCTCTCTCTATCTTTCTTCACTCATTATCCTTCTCTCTAATCATTATTCTATTTCTCTCTCCACCCACTACCAGAACTAAAATATCCAAAGTTATCAAACGAACAATACCATTATACCATTGATACTAAAAGTCAAGCATTTCTGTGAAGGAGATTCCAATTGCATGTCATCCACAAAAGGGGAGACCTATAAGTCTTTAGTCGTCGTAGAAAAACTGTGGGTGATTCCAAGTTTGCGAAAATGGCAAGAAATTTAGCCTTGCAGTTGTAGACCTCCAGAGTCAACCTCTCTGGTGACTTGAGTGCGCAGAAAGAGGAAGCAATTAAGAGGGAAGGGATGATTAAACGAAAAGTGTTACGCGCACAATCGTTGTGCTGGTTGTGCACGTAATTCTAACCGTCCAGATGTATTTGGATAGTCTAGATTTAAAAAAAAAAAACTCATCTGGGGGAAATTTTAACTTTTTCAGGGAAGAATTTGAGCAAATCCTGACCGTTTATTACAGCAATGGACGGCAAGAGATTGATTGTGTGTTGTATTTTACACAACCGTTGTGTGTGTTTAGAGAGAACCAATTTATTGGTCAAGGTTTTCGGATGGAGTTTTGGTCATTCTACGTTTTCATTTAATAAATTTCACGTTTTCACTTCGTTTCAAAGTTCAATGGGTGTAAGTAAAAATTGGTGTAAACTGGGCATCTTTGCCAAAAAAGAAAAAAAAAAAATTTTTTTTTTGCCTGTTTTGAACACACTAGGATGCCAACGGGGAGGGGCAGGGTAGATATCACTGTCCCCCTCCCGATTTCCGAAAATTCAAAGCAAACCAAAAAATTCAGATAAGAAAAAGATTATACAAACATTAATCAGAGGTAAATTTTGCCCAACTCTCTAACTCGGCTATTGCAAATAGAGAGGAAAAAAGAAATTAAAGTGTAATGATTGGGACACAACATGCAACTCCCCGAATTTTGGAAACGTTAAATAGACATTTTTATTGAAAATCTAAATAGAGTATGACTCATTATTACATCATAATTCTCACAAGAGTACTTTTATTACACAATGGGGGAAAACTAAGGTTCCTAACTACAGTTCCGTTTGCTCCTCCATCCTTGCCAGCTTTTCGGCTCCGAAAGCCTCCAAAGTGTACCGCTCTCCTTGGTCATCTACAAGGTCTGACACATTATACCAGCGTCGCCACCAGTATAATATGTTTGGGTCACCAAAAGTAATACCATGAGCTACGAGAGCTCAGCAGAATAATCTCATACCCACTAACCCTTAACTTAAAAACAATAGATCATAACTATTTCCACATAATACGTGCATATTTATCAAAACAGTTAATAATGACACATCCACATTCCTTAGGCTAACGTTGGTGTCTGTGATATCTGAGTTTCTCCTACGCTACTCATCGTAGACCATGTCATCGTTTTCACTTTTCCAAATCAACATTTCAAAAATCATTTTTAACACACCCAACCTCGGTTCCACCGCTCCGGATTCTCGAGTATCCTCACAATGGTTCCGCCGCTCCGGGTTCCCATTGGCACAAAACATTGAATTTGGCAATTGGCTCCACGGATAACCAATCCACAATTCAAAACCATCGGTTCCGCCGCTTCGGGTTCCCGAGTATCCCACAATGGTTCCGCCACTTCGGGTTTCTATTTGGGTTTTCGAAAATCATTAAAACAATTACGTTGGCTCCTCTCCGCGGATAACCAAACCCCAATTCATCCCTCGGTTCCGCCGCTCCGGGTTCCCAAGTATACCACAATGGTTCTGCCGTTCCGGGTTCCCATTGAGTTTTCGAAAAAACGTACACACACCACACAATGGGCAAATCCGGCCACATTACGGTTGCAAAATATTTCCTTTTTCAAAACACAACTTTCATTAACAACACCCTAAGTGTCATGTTTCTACTTTCTTGGTTTTTGTGTCTCGTTTTCATGTAAAGACTCCGCGGTAGGACTTTTTACGTAAGTAATCATAAATCATTTATTGTAATCTTGAAACTAAATTAGCAAGATCATCCAATTCTATAAAACAACAATTGTTCTTTTGGAAATAAAGTCGAGTTATTCAACATACTCCCATTCCCTTTCAAATCTTTAGTAAAATATTTTTCAAGTTCTCATGCATTTTAACATACAAACAACAAATCATATAGTCTAATTATTCTTAGAGTGCACGAATAAACTACGTATACTTAAGGAAAGTAGGTATGGAAAATCTACATGATCATACAACTTTTATACTTAGAATTAGGGAGTAAGGAAAAATCTACCATTCTTCTTAGCGGTAGGGCGGCTATGGGAAAAAAGTAAGTACATCGGACGGAGTGACTTCTTACAGTGAGCTTTCGGTAGTTTCGAAAGAGAAAGATTTCTCTTGAAACTAATTGTTGGCTAAACTACTAAACTTTTTGGATCGAGTGATGTTTGGTGGCGGTCTTGGATGAATAAAGGAAAACTTTAAGAACAAAGTAAGAACACAAGAATTCTAGAGAGAGAAGTTGAAAGATAGAAGGTGTGAGTTGAAAGGCAAGTGAGGAGTCCTATTTATAGCAAAATATTGGCTCCCTCTCTCTCTAAAATGGTTGGCCCTCTCTCTCTATTTCTCTCATGGATTTGTTCCATGGTCTTGTCCAATCAAGCCTTCCAAGCATGCCATAACTTGTCTTTTTCATTTTAGACTTAAGGCTATATAAGGCAAGTAGGATTTTAAGCTTTTTAGGCAAATCCTATATAATTATAGTCTAGGAATGAGTTGTCATGTGGTAATTAGGCTTAAAGGCTAAAAAGTGAAGAAAGCATAGCTTTCTAGGATAAAGTAGGCACATGCACTTACACACCTTTTTTTTTCTCTCTCTCTCTCTTCCTTTTTCCCCATGTGTGTGTGTGTGTGTGTGTATATATATATATATATATATATATATATATATATATAATATGTAGGAAGAATCTAGGAAAGTAACTTTGAAAAAAGTAATTAGGTTCAAGGCTATTAATCCTACGTTTGCATGCATGAACACCTACAAGGAATCTAGAAAAGTAACTTTGGAAAAAGTAATTAGGTTCAAAGTTATTAATCCTAGGTTTGCATACATGAACACCTACAAGGAACTAAGAAATAAATAAAAATGAGATTTTAAAAGCAAAACTAAGTAATAAAATTCAAATATTTAACGAAATTTTTATTCACCAAAAATCAGGGTCGTTACATAGCATTCAAAAAAAAAAATTGATTGGGCCATAAATACATCCAATGTTGTTTGTGTGTAAGTCACACGTATCTCATGTGATCTCATGCATCATACGGCTTAAAAATAGCATTGATAAAAAAAATACTACCATTGTCCCAAAATTATTTGTATGATTCACAAAACAAGGACTTGAAAATAATACATTTTTTCATGAAAAAATTAAAAACATTTTCATTAATTAAAAAAACTCATTAACAATCTAGTAAGTTGATTAAAATATTGAGTACCGGAAAACAATAGAGTAATTAATTTGCCTCATTGTGTACATGTATTCCACCTCGACTATCAAATCCATGTATGCACACATTATAAGGAAACAAATCAAACTTTGGGAGTACTCTTCAAAGTCTGGAGTTCGATTTTTCATCGGATGAGTACCCTGAAGTAAGTTGGGAGCCATGTTGTGACCGGACTAGCTCCCCAGGAGATTTTAGTGGCCTGACTGTAGGATTATTCCTTCGTTCCCAAAAAGAAAAAGAAGGAAACAAATCAGACTCCACATTAATAGAGATTATGTCCAAAAGAAAGGGAGGAATAAACCGCCACAAGATGAAGTGATTCCCAAAATCCGTTGCCTAGTGGGGTACTCCTTGCAAAAAAACACGAGACTACCTTCCAAACGAATATCTAATGAATTTGGAAACTCTAGGGTTACATTACATGATATCGTTCTTAAAATTTGGAAACTCTAGGGTTAGCTGCCATACCTGGTCCGTCAAAGCACCAAAAATTTCATTGATGAGCAACACAAGCAAATTGGCTGAATGTGGCTCGTATCCATCACTTAATAGTACAGTTCATGATCCAAAAAAACAAGAGGCATCTATTAGAGAATCAGATGTAAAACACAGCAGTTATGACATTTTTCAAACGGGAAAAAAAATAATAATAATTTCAATACCCATGCTTTGTTAGGAATCATTTAAAGGTTATGAAAGATATGGTTAATAACCATTATTAATCAAAAGCAAAACCTTCGAATTGGATTCACTCAGGTGGAATCCATGATAGACAAATCTATATCGTAATGCCTTAAAATGAAAATAAAAACAGAATTAGTTTCATGACGACCCGTTTCTTATTTTTGCAGATGTGATTAATTATGAATATCGCCCACTTGGATTTCTCCATTACTATACGTACGGGTCTTATTAAAGTAAATCAAAAAGTGCTAATTAGGAAAGCTCACAGAAATTGTAAATTTATTTTAAACTATCCTAACTCAACATTGGAAATTAAGAAAAAAGAAGAAGAAGAAGAAGAAGAAGAAGAAGAAAAAGTGTAGCCATTGGGGCACAAATGTGTAAATAAGTCTACAACAAACACAATTGGGCCAAAAAAATGTGTTCAACAATAAGTCTACATCACACACACATTCTGGTGTGAGGAGGCCACACTTGTTTGTGTGGGTCATGTGTGTTTGGGTACGATTGTTGCATTTTTTATGTATTCAATGTCGTCATTTTTGTGCACATGTATCTTATGGGGTCTCGTGCATTATACAGGTTCCGAGATGTGTCAATAACATTGACAAGAAAAGGGATGTAATTTTGATACTCCACTCTTTAATAATTACACTATAAAATTTGTCTTTTATAATTTTTGCTTTAAAAATTGTGCTATGTATTTTTAACGTTAAAAGAAAAGCATTGGAGTACGTGCATTAATTAAAATGTGAGGTACCAAAATCATTTCAAGCTAGCAATGATATGATGATCATGCTTGAGTACCATGTTTTAGGTATCATGTGATGTGTCAACCAAAGTATAGGTAGAAAGTGATTTACTAGCTATATGACAAATGAATCATATTCCATCAATATATTGGTGACATAGCACATAATACTGAAAACAAAATACTCAAAGATGGTCCCAAAGTATTATTGAATCATTTCTCATATGATAGCAAATGATAAGATACAATATTCCCCAAGTACAAAAAAAAAAAAAAGATAAGGTACAAACTTTTTCTTTTTCGGTGAAAGCCACGTACACAAACAAGTGGTTAATATAAAGTGTCTCATACACAAGCACAAACCCTCGGCTTGGAATAGAAGCCCAAAGTACTCCAAAGACTAGCTAGCAGAAGTTTCCTATGCACTTATGGCTGCCAGCTGCTGGATTAACCTGATCAGTAGTAGTAATATTGTAGGCAGATCTTGGAGTTGGTCCGCAACAACGATAACATGCTTTAACGAGTTTTACCAACTTCATCACCAGCCATACAAAGAAGCGGCATGACTGAAGCACCCCAAAACATACGCATAGGATCCCCAAAACAGAAATTATAATCGGAAAGTAAAATTTGGACCATACGTTGGGGGATACTAAAGCCATTGCCGACTGATAAGACACAGCCACACAGTAAATTGTGATGAACACAGTGATCACCATCAGCCATGTTAAATGCTTGTTGAGCGTCGAGGGGAATCCAGTCATGGCCATCATAATAGTGCTCAATGATGCTATTAACATTACGGTGTTACTAACCATGTATGTAGTATAATAAAAGCCATCGTCGTCCATAATGGCATGTCCCGCAATGCGCACATCTGAAATAAGATCTGAATAGCTTGAGGAAGGAGAGAGGGCAGGCGAAGCGGCATTTTGGCATCTCTTTGTGTCTTGCCATAAACCACCAGGCGGACTTAAAATGGATTGATAAGCCATGGTTGCAGTTAGGGTGGCTGCCGTTATTAAATGGCCGCGTACCTGTTGTTGGCATGAAAAATGTATTTACACACGCGCACACACACGCGCGCGCACATACACACACACACACACATATATATATATATATATTGTGGATCATAATAACTTTAAAAAGTGGGTTCCCCTAGCTTGTTATCTGACCCATGCACCGTCTAATTCCACTATCCACCAATGAAGTGTCCAATTAAAGCTAAGGGCTAAACCCGTATAGAATTGGTCACCCAAAAAATAACATGATAGTAGTACTGGTTGGGAGTTAAATATCAGACCAAAGCTTTTGAAAGGCCCCCTAGTTGCGTTGTCACTTCATGATTGTGTCTCAAGCACAATACTACTCATCATATATAGACCCATTTGGGCCCAAAAAAGGATCAGAACCGTTCTATTTGTTTGTCTCATCGTGTTTCTCGTCCATATAAACATGATTTAAACATATTCATCCTAAAGTTTATTCTCAAAAATCATATTAGCAGGTTTTTTTTTTATGATATAGTATATGGGTCATTTTTATACCAATGTCCGAAGGTGTGATTTTCTATGTACACGACAAACTCGATGAGCCAAAAAAGATAAACGATTAGAATCACTTCTTGAGATTGAGATTTTGGGCGCATATGAGTGGCACAACAGGACAAATTTGGTGATTAATAGTTCGCTAACTCTGAAGTTTGCTTGAAAACATTAGTAGTTTTTTATTTTATGGATAGAATGTGTAGCTGTTATTTTGAGCATCTTCTGCACTTACTAGGCCAAATGCTTTCCCAAAACACCAAATTTTATTTTGGCTAGGGACAAAATACACCCCCACCCCAGCAGCCTAAGCAAAATGGCTATTCAAATTGAAAAATCTCATTTTGACCAAAATAAATAAATAAACTCATTCCCTCTCTGTTTCAAATACCTTTGTGCCTCCTCTGTCGCACCCATCACCATCTGTCATACCCAACTCTCACTCTCTAAAGAGAGAGAATGTGGCGAGTGCTACAGTGACTTGGTCGGTGTGGCAAGTCACCATAGCAAATGCGAAATTGTTGAGGAGTCTGGGGAGGCAACTGGGAGTCGGTTTTTGAATGTTTGGCTCCGCAAAACTTCCAAAGAGAGGAGTTGCGAGGCTGGTGGAGCTATGATTTATAGTTATGCATGTGTATGAGCGTATTTCTATGAGAGAGAGAGAGAGAGAGAGAGTGAGTCACTGTGTGTGTGAATCATCCAAATGTACCTCTTGGAGCCATTCATTGTCGACCTTGATATACTTGTTCCAAAACCAAGAAATACAACAACGTTGAGGAGGAGGATTATTGGGAGGTGATTCAACGTTGGGCTCCGGCTCGCTGCAAACGGATCTACGAACACCAACTTGTAAAAGAAACTCTCGAATTTCCATGGTTTTTAGGTCTCTGTTAGGACAGTGCTCCACAACATCCAAAGCTGTAGAACCATTCTTGTTCTTGACGTTGGCCTGGTCTTTAACGCACTTTATTCCCAATAAGTATTCTATGTTCTGCACATACAAAGTGCCATTAATGTTGAAAATAATGCCACAAAATTAACAACAAAAAATTAGGAGCAATTAGAGCTTGAGAAAATTCCAAGTAGCTTTTCCTTTTCAGTTGTTTTCAAGCTAAGCAAGATAAAGATAAACAACTAATTCCCAGCAAACTTTTAACAACATAAAATAAGGACAGTCAAAGACGCCAGAAAAGCACATTTTCTTATGCGCGTTTCCTGTTTCGAGTATATCCAGCTCAATATTCACTAGCAGGGTTCAAACACAAGAACCGATAGCCTGTGGGTAGAAGGCGAACCCTAGACCAAAAGGCTCTTACGGCACCTGGGTTTTTATTATCAGATGCCACTGCACCAAGTCATCTAAGAGATCAGTTTCTCTCGTTCTTGTGTTTTTGGTTACAAATGTTAAAATGGGGACAAAGGGATGAAAAATAACAGTTTGTAGCAGTGCAATAGGAGTCAATTTGTTTAATAGCATTCAACTTATTTTATGCATAGTTGTTGGTCTCGATGAGATTTAAAATATGAACTTTTCCGTTACCAAAGAAGGCCCGAGAAGGAGTAGGACTCACAAATGGACAAACTTAAAGAGTCTGGTCCTTCTTCGTAGTCATAGTAGAGATAGTAACTAGCTACGTGTATACACAGAAACTCACATCCTTTTGTTTGAGGGCTGCAGCAAGATGCAAGATAGTGTTGCCATCATCGTCTCCAGCGTTGAGGAGAAACTCCATGTGGTTGTTGTTCAAATATTGCACCAGTGTCTTGAAAGCCTCTAGCCTGTTATATTTGACACATAAGTGCAGAACAGTCTCCCCTCTGCCTAGTTTCTCATGAATCGACTCCGGTTCAGCTTGAAGTAGTTCTAGTATGACCTCAACTCGCCCTTTCATGACTGCCAAGTGGAGAGGAATTCTACCTGTTGGAATATATGTTTTCACAAAACTCTCATATTTAAACTCTCATATTCGAGGTTATTTTATTTTGGGCTACAAGTAGAATGGTAGTGCAGTAGCAAGTTAAATTACTATTAGGTTATCGATGCTACGAACACAATCAGGTTGATCCCAAAACCTGCACGACCTTCAGCTACATGTTCTTGTGTTATTTTTTACAAAAGCTTGATGATATATTTGTTGTAACTAATAGAGTTAGATGTCTACAACAATTGAATCTTTACAAATTTTGGGTGCTTATTCATTAATTTACGACCATCCTGTAATGATTATTACTATGTGTTTAAGAGTTAGTAGCCTCATTTGGCCTTAATTGCTGATGAATGATGAGACAAGTGATAAAAGTTATACAATTATGTTATGTACTCTTTCTTGTTTTATGGATCGATGACAATTGAGACAGTTTCTTTTTCACTGAGAGATAGGCTCAAACACTAGATCGAGGAGAGTTGCTATTATAAGCTAGCATCAGGTTAATTAGATTTGGGAGTCGCTATTGTCTCTGCTAGAATCTTTGCGTGGGAAGGAACTACGAATTTCAAATTCTTTTCTTTTTTCTTAAAAAAAGAGAGATAAACTGTAAATAATTCTAAAGCAAAAAAGCAATATACCATCCTGATCACGAGCAATGCAGACGTTGGTGTTCACCCGTAACAACTCTCGTACAATCTCAACGTGGCCCTCAATGGATGCTAAGTGGAGGGGCGAACACAGTAGCGAGTCTAACTCAGTGGCAAGTTTTGGTTTCCGAGCTAGAAGGGCTTTCGCGAAGTCCAGATGACCGCGCAATGCTGCTACGTGCAAGGGGGTGTCATCGGAGAAGCATGTTAGCGAGCTAACTCGGTCAAGAATTAGTTGATCTATTTCAATCAACGTGTCTAAAGCTTGGACACTCCCACTCAAACAAGCTTGATAGAGCCTTCTCCCCATGTCTTCTCTCTCATTCATATCGAAATATTTATGCTTTCTTTTATGAGAGGAAAAAAGGAGAATTTTACTACTATATAACTCGAAGAATGATAGTACAAGAAGAAAATCGAAATGGAAACGGTACAAAATCTTGTTATAGAAGAAAACATTGATTCTACAAGTCAAGCATTTCTGTGAAGGAGATTCCAATTGCATGTCATCCACAAAAAGGGGAGACCTGCAAGTCAGTCGTCGTAGAAAAACTGTGGGTGATCCAAAGTCAACGTCTCTGGTGACTTGAGTGCGCAGAAAGGGGAAGCAATTAAGAGGGAAGGGATGATTAAACGAAAAGTCATACGCGCACAATCGTTGTATTGGTTATGCGCGTTATTCTGACCATCCAAATATATTTGGACAGTCTAGATTTTAAAAAAAAAAAACTCATCTAGGAAAAAATTTAACTTTTCCCAAGAAGAGTTTGAACGAATCCTGGTCATTTAGGCCCCGTTCCGGAAAAGGAAATAAGTAATTATTTTTTAAGAAGCCAATTTCAAGCTCAAAAATCATGTGTTTACGCAAATAATTTTCCTATCAATATGGATCTTATTTAATAGATCTCATTGAGATTTTTAATACAGTGCAAAAAAAAATTGAAAAATTATTTTTCATTTACATTATTTTTGAGTTTGAAAATGTGAAATAAATACTTATTTTTTAAGAAGGTGTTCCGGAACGGGGCCTTATTACAGCAATGGACGGCTAGAGATTGATTGTGTGTTATGTTTTACACAACCGTATTTGTGTTTAGAGAGAACCGATTGACTGGTCAAGGTTTTCAGATGGAGTTTTGGTCATTCTACGTTTTCATTTAATAAATTTCCAGTTTTCACTTTGTTTCAAAGTTCAATGGGTGCAAGTAAAAATTGAATTGTAAACTGAAAATGTTTACAAAAAAGAAAAAAATGTTTTTTTTGCCTGTTTTGATCACACTAGGATGCCAACGGGGAGGGGCATGGTAGATGTCACTGTCCCCCACCCCGATTACCGAAAATTTAAAGCAAACCAAAAAATTCAGATACAAAATAGATTGAACAAACATTAATCAGTGGTAAATTTAGTCCAACTCTCTACCTCGGCTATTGCAAATAGAGAGGAAAAAAGAAAAAGTGTAATGATTGGGACACAACATTCAAAAAAAAAATTGATTGGGACATAAATACATCCAATGTTGTCGTTTGTGTGTAAGTCACATGTATCTCATGTGGTCTCATGCATCATACAGCTTTAAAATGTGTCAATAGCATTGATAAAAAAAAAAAAAAAAAAAAATACAACCATTGTCCCAAAATTATTTGTACAATTCACAAAACAAGGACTTGAAAATAATACATTTTTTCAAGAAAAAATTCAAAACATTTTCATTAATTAAAAAAACTCATTAACAATCTAGTGAGTTGGTTAAATATTGAGTACAGGAAAACAATAGAGTAATTAATTTGCCTCATTGTGTACATGTATTCCACCTCGACAATCAAATCCATGTATGTCCACACTATAAGGAAACAAATCAAACTTTGGGAGTACCCTTCAAGGTCTGAAGTTTGATTTCCTACCGGGTGAGTACTCAGAAGTGAGTGAAGAGTCATGACTGGTGTGACCGCACTAGCTCCCTCTAGGGTTATTCCTTCATTACCAAAAAGAAAAAAAAGGAAACAAATCAGACTCCATATTAATAGAGATTATGCCCAAAAGAAAGGGAGGAATAAACCGCCACAAGATGAAGTGATTCTCAAAATCCGTTGCCTAGTGGGGTACTCCTTGCAAAAAAAACCCACGAGACTACCTTCCAAACGAACGTCTAATGAATTTTGGCGGGGGTATTTATAACTTCATGCTTCCATCAAATACCTCGGCGGCAAACAAAGTTCATTGTTCCTCCCTCATACTAGCAGGTTACATTACATGATATCGTTCTTAAAATTTGGAAACTCTGGGGTTAGCTGCCATACCTGGTCCGTCAAACCACCAAAAATTTTATTGCGGAGCAACACAAGCAAATTGGCTGAATGTGGCTCGTATCCATCGCCTAATTGTATAGTTCATGATCCAAAAAAACAAGAGGCATCCATTAGATGTTCACCGCAGTCATGACATTTTTCTAACGGGAAAAAAATAATAATAATTTCAACACCCATGCTTTGTCACGAATCATTTAAAGGTTATGAAAGATATGGTTAATAACCATTATATATCTATTCGACATTGCTAATGATTTTGCAATTGTGAACGAAAAAGTTACTAAGAGACCATTCAAATTAAAGATCTTTGAAGTGTCTCAGGATCACTATGCTCTTTCGCATCCATCCTATTAAATTAATCAAGCAACCATGGTTTACGGGGGAGAAATATTCATTTGCCAATATGTTTTTGCTGTCGTTTGATAACATTCATTCTGAGTTCCAAGTTCCAACTATCAGAGTTCGCAGGTGCAGTAATGGAACAGCGATAATTAGACCTGGGCAACAGGTCGGGTCGGGTCGTGTTCGTGTCGGGTCAGTCGAATTCGTGTCACAACCCACACAACCCATTTAGAATTCGTGTTTCTCGAGTCGTGTCATTTTAGTGTTTCATGTCAGAAATGCTCAACACTAACCCATTAACTTTGTGTCCGGTTCGTGTCGTGTTATCGTGTTCGTTGCCCAACTCTATATAGAATCACAGATATACCATATATTAATATATTAATATATATATATATATATCGTGTTATTGGGTGACATAGATTAGTAACCGTGTTGGTCTTGTCAATTTCGTGTCTCGCGTATTCAACCTGAACCCGACCCATTTAGAATTCGTGTTCTCGAGTCGTGTCATTTTCGTATTTCGTATCAAAAATGTTCAACCCTAACCCGTTAACTTCGTGTCTGGTTTGTGTCGTGTTATCGTGTTTCGTGTCCGTTGCCCAGCTCTAGTGATAATTAAGTCAAATATGTCCATCAAAATTTATCAACTTCCCTGTGCATGTACAAAAAGTTTACAGCCAGAATACATACACAAGGATAACATGATAAAAGAAAATTTGGAATGCAAGTGAATGCCAATGTGCTATAAATAAAAAGTGATTATTCAAATCAGAACTCACCGAGACATGGTTATGTTCTGAGAACGATTCTGAATCTGTCTGCCGTATATATTCATATCTACAATCGTGAAGCCAGCACCTCCAAACAAGGTTGACAAAAATTCTTCAGAGAAGTAAAAAGCGCTCTGAAGTGTAAATGGTCAACCGTCAAACCGGCTATACAAAGTATTCAAGAACAACAATGCCTTTTGGATATGGAGTACTTACAGTACCATCTCCTCGAATATAGAAGTTCTCACTAATCATCTGATTCCTCTTATCCAACTCTACCTACAAGTTTGGTCAGAAGGTTTACACAACAAGAGAACAAGGAGGCCAAATCAAGATAACTCAATAAAGAAGTAAATCAAGGACAAAAACTGCCACAAGTGAAAAGAAAAAAGAAAACGGTGGTATCAAGAGAATCTATGTATAGCAAGGCTATGCCCCAGTGTGGATGTAGCTTCTTGCTTTATTGATTAAATGAATTAGCTTCTTGCTCCATTGATTAGTACAAGTTAGTTTTTCTTCTTTCATTTTAAGAGGCATCAGTAAAGACGCCACGAACAAAAACTGTAACACCCACGCCCACAAAATGCTACAACAAACACTGGGCCTGAACCTATCATTTGATTTCAGATGTCGAATACAAAAGTGGCTCTCATTTTTATTGCCCATGCTGAGACATAGCCATGGGTATTTGAAGTCCAACTCATCCAGCAGAAAAAATAAAAAATTACATGTAGTATTGGAAAAGAATTTGTGAGTGCAAGAATTCTATCACTATCTAGTGGAGTCCAGGAAAAGTGTTGGAAAAAAGCATAAATAAGCTGTAATAGGTATAGATTTTGGACACTGACTTGAGCATAATCTCCTATTGCATAATCTCGCAAAAGAACGTGACCATCGGGCTGCAAATTGAGAACACCATAATATGTCATTGTAGCAAATTTCCAAAAAAAAAAGAGCATGAAAAAGTGGCTATGTCAAGCAACACAAAGCGATAGCTACCTTTAATACTTTCTTGACATTCTGTAGTATCAAATGCATCTTCTTTGGACAAACTGCAGACAACATAAAAATCTGCTTAACATGTTAGGTGTTTCATAAAAGCAGTGATGGCATTCTCTGTGAACCAACGACAAAAAAAGAACTCCCCAACAAGACAGGAAAAACTATGTTTGAACCAGAACTATAGAAACAACCATAAACAAGAAGAAGATGATCATGTACTGATGTACTTCCCCCTTATCTGTTTCTAGACCGCAAGTAAGCAATTACTTATAGTTTTTTTTTTGATCCGCAGCAATTACTTATAGCCCACACTTACCAAGGTAACAACATCAATGGAAGAAGGCATCATTGTGTCACAGAGATCATCAGTCACAACATCACAAAGAAAAGCATTGACTTGGTCTTCATTGAAATCCACATGTGACTGCAATCAGTGGAACAACAGAAGTTATTTAAACACTGATCATCGAGTTCATAGGGAAGGGGATTTCTTTGAAGTGGAATACTGATCATGAGCATGATTAAAGGATTGCAGGCAATAGAAATAAGTGGGACTCAAACAATTACGAAGATACTAGGGATGTTGTGGCTACTCGATGAAGATCTAAGTTGAATTGGCAATGTTGAGAAGATAGATCTAAGGTCAACAATTGAATCGTGTAGGAGCATACCATTTATTTTTTACTAAAAGTTATTAACCATATGAACAATAAACACAATGCAGTCAACTGAAATTTAGATCTTCAAAAACTACTCAGATAGAGGAAAAACAGGGGAAACGGGCAGTAATAACCAGTAACTGTAACACAGGGAGACACATTTTTCTATCCCTACGGACAATATGTGGAAGTTATACTTCAGATTAATCTGCATAACCATGAGTTAACTCACAAGCATCATTACAGAAAGTTCGCTACAAAAAGTAGTAAGAAAATAAGAATTTAAAGAGGAAAACATAAACAATATATACTTTTCTGAACACAAAGAGACAGTTTGGCATTTTGCAGTCAACATTAAGCCTCTTGTAGATTTTAAGATAAAAAAAGACAGGAGATACACAATTATGCATATGAAGGAGTGTGAACGTGCGTGCACAATCACAAACACTGAAACACACCCCCGCATTCACTCACACGAGAGAGAGAGAGAGAGAGAGAGAGAGAGAGAGAGACCTTAACAAGGACAATCGCATGGGGCGAGAAGTCACAGGCGTGAACAAATAGTTTAGGATATTTAGCAACCAGGGGAAATACAGTATTGCCTGCTCCACAACCAACCTGCCACTAGAAAACATCATATTACCGGCAGTAACAGAGGTATGGTAATGCAGAGTAATTTCCCTTACAATCTTTTTATTGCCTTAAGAAGCTTCTACCGAAATCACATATCAAAAAAGACAAAAAGATCTTATAAACATCGATGAGCAAGACACATGACCTATCGTGCTGTAAGCCTGTAACAACTAAATTAACCAAAATAGAATCCCTACGACCTTGTTAATCTACTATTAGCAAGACACATTGTAAGGATAGCTCTGTGCAATCCAGACTTTGCAAGCTCAGACCAGCTGCTTCGGTATACCATATTTGGAAAGAGCGTAATAGAAGGATCTTTCAACAGGTTGGGCATGACTCCACTTCTGTGGTGAAGTTGATTTTGGAGGAGGTCAAAGGCCAGTATGAGTTCCTGGAGACATGTGAGCAGATCTGCTATTAACCTTGGACAGATTCTAAAGCCTAGTTTTAGTTCTTTTTTCTCTGTGTCTGGTTTTTTACTACAGCTAGGGAGTGTCCTAGTGTAGTGAGGTATTCTTCTCTGAAGGACTCTGCCTTGCAGTTTCGGGCTTGGTCCCGTCAATAAAATATCTTGCTCCAAAAAAAAAAATTTGTTCAATGATTTAAGCTTATGGGCACAGCTGATACAAACCAAATATATCAAATCACGTAGCGACAAAGAAGAGAACTACACCCAATCCCACGCAGCAGTTAGCACCGCTGTAAATTTTCTCCGATGGCCTTCCGAATAATGAATCAATGATATCAACGATGTTACATCGCTCCTGTTTGAGATTATATCGAGGCTCGAACGTATAATAGCATATAATAGAACATAAAGATATTAGATATCTAGTGGTGGTCGGAGAAACGAACCTCCAAAACAACCTTCCCATTCGGAGATGCTGCGGAACTATCATCGGAGAAGTATTTCCCCCAATCCTTATCCAAGTAATGCCGGTCCTTGAAGAACTACAACAAACCAGCAGCAATTACACACACATTTACACTCCCTCGACATAAATAACTCCTCCTTGTGTACTTACACATCCTACATATAGATTGGGAATCCATGGGAGTTTAATAACTGAATCATTGGCAACTGGTAATAAAGCTGAGGGGTGAGGAATTCGACCTTGTTTTGGTGGCGCTTGTAGAACTTGTCCCAGTACTTGTTAGAGCCGCCGTCAAACCCTAGAGGACCTCGCACGGCCGGCGGTGGAAAGCAGTGTCGCCGGCGAACGGCGGTGAAGGAGCCGGCGAACGGTGACGGTGAGACTGAAATGGCGGTAAAACGGGGTCCTCTCATCTCGCTCCTATGCAAGTAGAGTTTCGATCTCCTGTGTATTGGCGAGTTATTTTATAAATTTGTCGCTCTCATTTTCTCTGACAGTAATCTCATTTGTATTTCTATTGGATTAAATGATTTTATTTTGTGAGAAAATAAGAGTGTCATTAAAAAAAATAAAGTGACAAAATCAATTCTCATAATTATACATCTTCTAAATTAAGTTTAATAAAAAATTATTCAAGCATAATTAATGTTTTCACAATTTAAGAGGTAAGGAGAGTGATTGGTTAAATTTTTTATCTTGTTGAACACTCATGATTTTGCTATTTGAAATTGACTTGTACTCATAATTTTTTTTGTCTCATCAAAAACATATTTACTACTACAGTTCAAAACAACAAAAAAAAAAACATATTTACTACTCCTAGTTCTTACTACTTCAAAAAATAAAGAAAAAATACGAACCAAACTAAAAAAAATTGAGTAAAACAAAAATAATCTAAAAATTCCGTGGATTTTATTTGTTTTTAGCGAACTTTAAAAAAAAATTATCGTAACTTTTTTATTTTAGATTCCTTGATCAATGATTCAAAAAATACACAAAATAATAAAAGACAAAATTTTAAACAAAGACAAAATAATAAGCCAAAAAGATCTATAAGCCAAACCACTCCAAAATATTGCATTTACCTGAAACATTTCTCCCTCTACACAGTCGGCAACAATCAACAGTGAAATTTAATTTTGTTCACCCTACCAACATTGTCTGCATCGTTTACCTCCTCCATCAACTGCCATCGCATCCCTTGCCTGCTCGCAACCATTCAAGTCTGTCTTTGTTTTTCTTTTGTTCAATTTAGTTTTTTTTTTTTTTTTTTTCTCTTTTCTCGACAGTATCCTACTTTTAAGTTATGTATTGATTCTAAATTCTGATTTTATGGGTCAATGATTATTTTTTTTCAAGGTGTTCTGATTCTAAACCATCAAGGGCATTGCAGTGATCATCGGAAGGCAATTCCGCCCAATTCATTCTCTTTACAGTATAATAGTAATCTGTAAGCTTGGGTGTTTCGAATTTTTTGAGTTCTAAACTGATTATTGGGATCGATGAAACTGATTCAAAGTAGACTATTAAGCATACATTCACTGTCTAAAGTAATCTTGCATCCTTTTTAAGAAGTACGGGAACTAAATCAAATTGACCAAACACACAACAAACCGAACATTATTCGTTAATAACCATACAACAAACACAAGCGCACCCACAACCGTAAACAAAATACACAAAGACGGCTCTTGCTTCTTTCTTACTACTCCATGCCATAGGCAAGTACCCAGACACACACAAATTACATAAATTCACACACTCACATGAATAAAGGGCCATATCTCACGCACACACGGCATCGTAGTACTCTTTACTAAAGATTGTCGACCACCCCAGATCCACTGCTATACTGCAACAATTGTCCCGGCCCACAAGCACAACTTGATCCTCTGCTTGGAATGGAATCCCAGAGTAGTTCTCCAACGACTTGCTAGCTAGCAGAAGTTTCCAATGCACTTATGGTTGCGGGTTGTATTATCACGAGCATCACTAGTACTAGCCCGATGATCATCAACACTAGCTGCTGGTTCGTGACGCGTAAGACATTTTTCAACGTGGTCTCGAAACTCTTTCAACTTGTTCCCAATCTTTGTAGACCTTTTTCGCAGCCACAAGATGAAGTTGCCCGCGAGAAGCACCAGGACAATTCCGCATACACCCATCCAACTATACAGCATTCCATTGAATATCTCCAGAGGCAACTTGAAATAATTCCATACTTCTGGGAAAACTAACAAGACAGCCATCACATAAGCTCCAGCCATACATGAAAGTGACATATACACAGTTAATATCAACATCCATATTAGAAACTTGTTGTGGAGTCCGGTCAAGGCCAACATAATAGTGCTCAACGATGATGTTAACACTGCGGTGTTAACAAGTAAGTATGCAGCATAAAGTTCACTGTGATAACTGTCCATAACGGCTTGTCCAGCAGTTACGCTTTTACCGGATTCTTGCCAGAAACCACCAGGCGGGCTTAAAATAGCTTGGTAAGCCATGGTTGCCGTTAGAGTAGCTGCCGTTATTAAATGGCCGCGTACCTGTGGACATGGAAGATATATCTATATATGATTTCGGGTCATGATTATTTGAAAAGCTAGTTTTTTTTTTTTTAAATTCAAATTTCAACCCAATGTATTCCATTGTCCGCTAATTAATGAAGGATCCATTCAAAACTAGGGGCTACTTTACCTCAAGCACAGATCATTTGACCCCATTTTGAGCCCAAAAGGAGTGACCAAACCTTGTAATTTATTTGTCTTATCATAGTTTATCGCGTACATAAAAAATACACTGATTGAATATATGTAGTCACATGCGTCAAACATATTTGTCTTGAAGTACTTCATTCCCAAAAATCATGCTGGCCGTTAATTTATTTCAAGACATGCATGGTACTTTGCTCATCATAATACCCATGTCAGATATTGCAAAAAATGGCAAATTCGACAAGTCGAAGAAAATAACCGATTTGAATCACTTTTGGGCTGGGCACAGGATGGGGCCCTTTTGAGTGGCACAACAGGCTGAATCCGATGACTATCTCCCCGCTAGCTCTAAAGTTGCTTGAAAAAGTAGTTAATGTACGTTGGATTGAATGAGTCTGTAGGAGTTGTATCAAATTGTGGCTCAGAAAGAGAGGGAGAGAGAGAATCTGTGTGTGTGTGTGTGAAACATCCAACATTAGTACCTCCCGGAGCCAGTCACTCCCGACCAAGAAATACTTAATCCAAAACAGATGCAGCTTGTGCAAGAAACCCTCTTTAGATGGAGGAGTGGATTGACAAACACCAGCTTGTGCAAGAAACTCTCTTATTTCCATGGTTTTTTCGTCTCTGTTAGGACAGTCCTCCACAATATCCAAAGCTGTAGAACCATTGTGGTTCTTGACATTAGCTTCGTCTTTGACACTCTTTAATTCCAACAAGAATTTTATGGTCTGCACATCCAAAGCCCATTAATGTTGGAAGTTAGTAATACCACAAAATTAGGAACAAAAATTAAAAACAATTAAAGCTTGAGAAAAATTCGGCCTAGCTTTTCCTTCCCAAGTTTTTTTTTTTAACAACTCCATAACCAGCTTGATGTCCGCTAGCAGAGGTCCAACACAAGAATTGTTTGTACGTGGGTAGACTTTTGGTTGTCATGTGATTACTATTGTGTCAAGTGTGGGAGTTCAGTTTCTCTCTTTCTTTCCTTTTTTGGTTAGAACTGTTCAAAGGAGGTAAAGGGATGAAAAGTTGCAGCTTGTAGCAATGCCATAGCACTCAATTTGTTAAAAACATTGAACTTGAATTATATTTGACATAGTTGATGGTCTCAACAAGATTATGAACTGTTTCGTTATCAAAATGGACCCTAGACGCACCCATGTACAAATGGACAAATTGATGGATCCTTATTTTTAGTCATATATATTAGTGTGGGTAACTACTCATATACACAAATACTTACATCAATTTGTTTGAGGTTTACAGCAAGATGCAACACTGTGTTTCCATCATCGTCTCCAGAGTTGAGGAGATTATCCATCTGGTTTCCTAGCAAATATGTCGCCACTGCCTTCAAAGCCTCTAGCTTGTTATATTTGACGCACAAGTGCAGGACAATCTCCCCTTTGCCTAATTTCTCATGAATTGAATTTGGTTTGGCCCAAAGCAGTTCCTTTATGACCTCAACTCGCCCTTTCATGGCCGCCAAGTGGAGAGGAATTCTATCTGTTAGATATGTCTTATCAGAGCCTTGATAAAGATTAAAGATATATGAGTCAACGTACAGAATATACACGTTGCAACATTAATTTAGATTGGGACAGTTCATTTTCACTAGTGGACTCAAACACTGAAGGAAAGTTGCTATAAGCATAGATCGGGTTAATTAGATTTTGGAGTTGCTGCCATCTGCTAGAATCTTGACGAGGGAAGCAACGATGACATTTTCTTTGTTGAAAAAAAAAAAAGAGAAGAGAGAGCTATAAGCAACTGTAAAGAAAAAGAAATACTACCATCCTGATCACGAGCAACGCAAAGGTCTTTGTTCACCCTTAACAACTCTTGTACAATCTCGACATAGCCCTCAGCAGAAGCTAAGTGGAGGGGCGAACACCGTAGTGAGTCTAACTCGGTGGCAAGTTTTGGTTTCCGAGCCAGAAGGGCTTTTGCGAAGTCCAAATGACCGCGCGATGCTGCTACGTGCAAGGGGGTGTCGTTGGAGAAGCACGTTAGTGAGCTAACTCGGTCGAGAATGAGTGGATCTTTTTCGAGCAATGCGACTAATGCTGGGACACTCCCACTCCAACAGGCTTCATAGAGCCTTCTCCCCAGGTCGTCTCTCTCGTTCATAGCGAAATATTTAAGCTGTTCTTTATTGAGGAAAAAGAGAATTTTGATAACTCGAAGAATGATACAAGAAGTTAACTAGGAGTAAGGGAAAAACTGCATTGAAATCCAAAAGGCATACAAGACCACCTTATAGGCAAAGCCAACCAAAAGAAAACATTGGTAAGCTTTAAAGGAGATTCCAATAGTCCACCACTAGAACTGGAGAAAATATGTCTTTAGTTTTTTTTATTCAACATAGGGAATTATGGAGAAATTATTCTTTGCTCTTGGAGCAATGACAAGGTTTTTTGTTTATTAATTTTTTTTATAACCAGATGTTCTGATCAACTTGCCCGCACCTTAACTAATTAATTCCAGGGCCTAAAGGTACCGACCGGGCAAAACTTTCAGTGGTCCCAAGGTTTGGAATATTTTGCCTCTATGGGAATAGAAACATAGAATTACCTATGACCTTGTGACCTCATGTAGGAGCAATGACAAATTGTGCTCCACGTACATGTGTTGTGATTGGTAAATATATAGGTAGAACGTACTCATGACTTTTGTGTTGATAAATTAGGAAACAAAGATAAGCGCAGTGTGTTGTGCTTTGTGCTCACGTGTCGGAAATATGAGTCCAAAAACATATGTGCATATGAAGTTACAAAAGAATCTGACCCAGACAACCAGTCTTCGGCAACAAACTGAGTGAACTGATCAATTATGCACACCTCGAAGGAGAGCCTTCGAGGAATTTTTTTTTAACCAATCGACCTCCAACTTAAAAACGAGCTCGTTAGAGGTCCCACATTAATGATACTCCCTCTGTCCTAAACTGTTAAACTTTTTATGTAAGAGAATAAATTCTTTACACCGCCGGTACTGTAAACATGAGTTTACAGAACTGCCCTTCATGAGTAAAGAACCTAATTACAATGCAAGGATATAACTTTAGAATTTCACCCAAAAAAAAAAAAGACAAAAAGAATTGGATGAAGGGGGAGTACCACAATCATTTTCCTAAAATTACTCTTTTCGTCCCAATTTTTTTGGTCCTATTTAGCCTCTTTTACTGTCCAAATTACATCGGAATAAGGAGAGGGGTGGTATTCTCTATGCAATTGCGATTAATTGGCCCCGTCTATTAATGGAAAAATTAGTTGGTGGTCACGTCACGTCGCATAGTGCCCCAACACTCCTACTCTCCACACATTTTCGTAAACTCCCAGTAAATATACGGAATAGAAAAGAGTGTTATGCGCCACATGGTGGCGCCCTACGCCACCAAATAGTATACTACTCGTGATCTCCAAGTAGGAATAATTCTTTTGTCGATCATCACGCAGGAATAATTCATCAAACTTGTGCAGCGGCCAAGGTAAAAGAGAGAAGCAGTAAAGCAATCAAACCCCACCAAACAAACCCATGATAAAGTGTGATTCTTTTTAGTACAAAATATTGGGTCTTCACTCTCTCCAGTGGCGTAGTGGTATAGCCAAGGAATATGCATATCACCAGGGCGTTATAGAAACAAATTGTTGTTGGCGATGCAACAGTGATTTGCGTCTTAATTGTTACGTACATCATGAGAGTCAATGGAGAGTTTTCAAGTTTTTGAATACTATTTTGTTCGCTCATGCATGCACCTTAACAATGGATGAACATTACATCGGTAAAAATTACTCACTTTTTCAACAAATTCACGCCGGATTTCTACTTCGATGCTTAGAAACATAGATTTCGTGGGACTTATTTTTGTGGAACTATTCAAGCAAGTCATTCTGATTTTGACAAGTATTTGATCAAATAACAGGTGTCTTACTTTATGTTGGGTCCAAAGTGCCTCTATGGATTTGGTTACACAATGTTACCATCGCGACTGCTTTAAAAACAGACTTGTAGGTGCGATGTCAAATGCCATAAAAGACTTAATTGAAACATTAGCTAACACCAATTGATTCTGAGAGAAATGTAGAAAAGCGGCCGGACACTTTAGTTTTTTTTAGGTAAAACTACCAATTCCATAGGGGGGAGAACTTTTAAGTTAAAGAAATTTTTTGAAATGGAGGAGGCCGATATAGCGGAAAGGATTAGCGTTCTGGAGATGTTTTCTTAGAGGAAGATGATGATTTCTAAGATGGTGCCTCTCTTTTGGGTATCGCTTTAGTTGAAGTTTTTCTGGATTGCTTTTGCGGGTGTTCAAATTTTTACTTGAATAACAAATTCCACAAATTTTGGCTTTTTGTCATTCAACAAGGGGCGAAGAATAAGGAACCAAATAATTTTGTATGAATTAAATTGAAGCTATCCAGCATTTCCTACTAATAAATACTTTGCATTAAATTTGGCGAGTGTTTCTTTTATTGCACTAATAAAATTTAAGTGTTTGATCAGGGATTATAATCTACTCCAAAGAAGTGTTTGATCCAAGAAGTTATTCTGGAGATTACGTCAATAACAACATATTAATTCCAGAGTGGAATAAGTGAAACTAAATTTGTAAGCTTCCAAACAAAAATTTGCGTTCTTGTAAACTTATAAGTCTGTAAATTATTTCATTTTTTTAATTTTTCTTAACTTTTTGTTTAGATTTTTGTTGTAATTTTGGAGTTAATCGTTCATCTCATCGAAACAAATAGGAAAAGTATAAAAATATGTACGGATGTTGAAAAAATTCAAATAAGACGGTACTTTAGACAAATAAAAAAACAGTTTGATACTTTTTTCGTTTTTAGTAAACAAAAATTTTGCTTTCGGTCATAATTTTGTATACTTTTTAGATTGCTCTCGTTGAGACGAATGGTTAATCCAAAAAATATCACACAAATCTAAAAAAAATAAACAAATAAATAAATAAAACACACAAAATGAAGAAATAAGTTAAGTTTATAAGAACCCACCATAAATCGAGGGAAAAAAAAGAAAAGAAAAGGAATTAAACCGGTTCATCACCCAATTAACCTTTTCCCTTCTTTCTTCACTCAAACCGGTCCGCCACAGAGTCGGCGTTGTGACACGAGTCCCACGGTCCCACCTTCATTTCTCTCCACGTAGCGTATAACTACTCTTCAAAAATCTCAGCTTCTGTTTCTCTCTCTCTCTATAATAAAGAATCTTCTTTTCAGATCCCTTCATTTGCCCATCTCATTTGGGGAGACCAAAACCAAAGGGAGATCGCACCACCCAAAACCCTAACCCTAGGAAAAACCGAAACAGGCCATGGCGTTCAACAGTTCCAAAGACGAAACCGACCAAACTCGCCGACTCTACAACCCGTACCAGGACCTCCAAGTCCCGATCCAAACCCTATACAAGCTCCCAACCTCCCCCGAATTCCTCTTCCAAGAGGAAGCCGTTGCACAACGCCGCTCCTGGGGCGAAAACCTAACCTACTACACCGGCATCACCTACCTCGGCGGCGCCACCGTCGGCGCGGCCAAGGGCTTCGTCGACGGCGTCAGGGCGGTCGAGCCCGGCGACACGATGAAGCTGAAGGTGAATAGGATTTTAAACGGGTCGGGACATGCGGGTAGGAAGTTTGGGAACCGGGCCGGGGTGATTGGGCTGATGTTCGCCGGGTTGGAGAGCGGGATGGTGGCGTTGAGGGACACGGACGACGTGGTGAACAGCGTGGTGGCGGGGCTGGGGACGGGGGCGCTGTACAAGGCGGCGTCGGGGCCGAGGTCGGCGGCTGTGGCGGGGGCGATTGGAGGGATGGTTGTTGGCCTGGCGGTGACGGGGAAGCAGGTGTTGAAGAGATACGTGCCGATCTGATGAGGATAGGCCTTGTTTCTTTGGTTTGTGCAAGCGCTATGGTGGTAAAACTGTTTATTGTTGTTCCCAAATTTTGATCTGCTAAAAAGTGTGTTTTGATGGTTTAGTAATTTAGAGGCACGGCGGATTCGTGCTCCTACTGCATATTTATTCATTTAATCATGTATCGCAGTAGTACTTTTGTCAGTGATGTGGTGATGAATAATTTGAATTGTCTTTTATAGGGAACTTATCGTTTCAAATGGACCTGTGTTAAATTCAGCTGGGAAATTTGCGTCTTGAATTGATGGCTAAGTGTTTTCAAATTGGGATACGGTTGGTGTATAGTTGTCAAGGGCGAAGGTGCACCGAGGAGCAAAGTTCTATTGGGCCTGAGGCGCAAGGTGTGCCTTTTTGAAGAGAGGCGCACATATGCGAAAAAATAATTATTTCTGAAAATAATTGTGTTATGTGCGTTTTCTTGAAAAAAGCGTGCTTTTTTGCGCCTGGTCGCCTTTGACAACTATGGTATGGTGTATTGTTATTTTCATTTTCATATCGTATTGAGATACATTAAAGCTAGTATACAACTGAAAGTTAGTTATGCCTAAGTACAAGCTAGAAATCTATCACATTGTGGCTTTCTAGTGCCTTGGTCAATGAAAGAGAAGAAGAGTGACAGGAGTCATTCTCTAATTCATGCTAAACATGATTGAAACATGTTATCTCTTCTATTTGGCCCTAATGAATTGGCTTTTGGTTTTCTTTAGATGGTTAGAATGTCACCATAATTATCAAACGATTTAGAATGCATTTGGGGTTCCGCTTCTTAAAATATTGTACGAACAAGTATTTGCGGGATACGTTCCGTATGAGGATACGCAATTGTATTTTTGGATACTTTATCCTATCGTAGTATTTCTATATAAAAACGATATGGGGTGGGATACGTGTCACTTTTGGAAAGAGACGATACGGGGTGGGATACGGGTCAACTTTAGCCTACTCTTGTTGTGAGCAGTTGCATCAGAAAAAGTCATGGATTTTGAAGTGATAGTGCTAGTCTGCTGTGAGCTTGTTGGTTTGTCGTGGGATTTTTTTCCCACCCTTATGTCATAGGGCAGCATTGCTACTTATGCTGGCTTAAGTTATATACTGCTATTATAACACAGCTACTTAGGCTGGCTGAAGTTCGATACTGCTATTATAACTTATCAGATGATATTTGGTGATGAAAGTTACCGTCTCTCTGATGACCAAAAAGCTGCCTCTTTGTGGTAGAGGTTATTGTAGTGATGTTCATTGCCATTGAATACCCAAGCAATTTTCGTTGGTATCTCTGGAAACCACTGAGGCAAGAAGCAAGACGCAACTGTGTGAAAATTGAAAATAGATGGTCTCTTAACATGGAAGGCTCCATAAGAACACATGAACAACTCTTAAACCCACCACCTGCCCCACCCATCTCCCAGGAAAAGTGGGAAAGGTCGTTCAATTTGAATATCCCAGGTAAGTCCATACTGAAGTATGATGGTAATTAGGTTAGCCTCAATGATTTGAGCTGAAGTTCTGTTGATAAGCTCGAGAGAAGTGTAGAAATTCTGAGCTTTTAAAACGGAAGGAGTTTATACACTTCCAATTAGCTGAAGACCATGTGAAAGGTTGTTTGATGCTACAGAAGGTAGCACTGAGACTTTCCAGAGAGCTAATTGTTCCATGCTTTGCGGCCACAATCTTGGAGTTCATTTTTTCCATCACTGACGTGGATAACATTTGTCTTCTGTTACTCGTGTTATTAGTGTGGGGGAGTAGCAAGATGGTGAAGCAGGGAAAAATTCGTAGGTGGTTCTGACAGCTATATATTAGAATCTTGATAATCGATCTGTATAAAGGACTCATTTTAGGATACCGTTTATGGCACTGGGTGTATGAGACTACCTTTATAGGGCTTGGTGTATGGGATGTTGGATAAACAATTATTAGTGTTTGCGTGGAATTGGATCTTTCTCAAACTTCACAATGATTTTACTGCTGTGAAAGTGTAACTATTGTTAGTCATCTGGTTTGGCTTCCAAGTTAAGGCAAACAAAGCAGTCTGCATTTATAGTAGATAGATTAAAGTACAGAATTGAAGGGGATACCTAGAACTGGAAGCAAAAGGATGAACACTTGAAGTTTTATGGGAATGAATTCAGGGAGTTGGGGGGACATTTTGGGTACGTGCTTCCAAGTTCCAACACAAATGGACAAGTTGAAGTTGGAACAGCTCTTTTGGTATGCACTCCCATCGATTTAGTTTCTACGTTGGGTGTAAATAACTCCTTGCGAAACATGTTTGTACGCATCCCCGTGCAATGCAATAATGTGTAAAGAGAAAAATTGACATCACGGTAGCATCTTATACTGATACACGCTGTAACTTCTATTCATCACGTCTTGGACTTTGCTGTCTTCTTGTCAGCCCGATGCATCTTTCAACATGTTTGTTTTGGAATGGATACCTGTTGATTGAAGGGGGAATATTGTCGTGTTTTGAGGAGCTAGCATTCTTCTCGTGTACAATCAAATTCCATGTGTCGCTTTTTTTTTTTTTTGCAACTGTATAAGTTGAAATGTTCTTGTTGCTTGGATTCAATTTTCATGTTGCACATATCTTTTGTTTTGTGTATTTGATTGGAATTCTAAAATCACTTGTGATGTAGTCAATACTCAATATATGACTAGACAAAGTTATTTAAGCTTGGCCTCATCAAATGGTAGTAGGCAGCTACTTTTTAATGTGTGGCCAATGGTAGTCCGAAATGGTGTTTTTCAGCTTCCAATATGCTTGAAGAATATTTGAATTGGGAAGCAGCTCTTGTTAGAAGTTGGCACATGTAAAATTGTTGGAGCATCTCCAATGGGTTTGGTATTTGTTTAGTTTTAATGGAGTACTAATTTATAAGTGTCTGTATTGAATTTTGTGGGTTAGTATAAATGTGACGATGATTTCAGTGATCAATTCGACATGGGAATGTTTCTTGTGGTGGCGAAATTTGGTTGTCTTCGTTAACGAGATTGTGACTCAGGTTTTTTGAATTGCCTACTTTTAACTTACATACTACCCTCTCAGCTTTCGGTAAACAGAGTACTGGTATTAAGACGATGAACTCGTAGTTTTGCTTTGTCATGGGGCAGTTTCTTGATCGCCAATGAACTTCACTCAAAAATCTGTTTGGGCTTGGGGCAGTTCATTATTTGTGTACTTATTTTGATTGAAGAAATTTGCCAGCCAAACTTGCCAGTGAAATGCTGTTCAAGAGAAACTTGCTGAGTGAAATTGGCTATTAGCTGACCTCTTGAAGAAGGTGGCTGTAGTGCATGTCATGTTTCCTCAAATGCCGAAGTAAAGTAAGATGCAATTGCTGCGATGGGAAACTTTAGATTCCCCACTGTCAAGCACATAGAAGGAAACTACAAATTTCTACCTGGATGCCTCTCCAGAACCCAAAGAACCAATTCAGGCCCTAACCATTTGGTATTTTGTAGTAGATGGGTCATGTTATACATTTGGGATTGAGTTGTGTTCTACTCGATTTGAATCCCGTACCGTAATGGCACCGGCTGCTGGCTGGTTTATACCAATTTTTAGCAAATCCAATACCCTCTAACTATAAATTTGTTTCGGCTCGAATACTGGTTTAAACCAACTTTACATTATAGATTTGTTTCCCTAGAACAAATTTATACCCTAGAACTATAAATTTGTTTCGGCCCGTGCCGGTGGGTACCAGCAATTTTTGGAATTTTTTTTATAGATAAATGTATACATTATGCTAAATTTTTCTGTGAGAAAATAATATTAATAGCTGTGAAACCGAAACGGTACCAAATATCTTATTGGTATGTGCTAGTAGAATAACCAGTTCTCTCAAGCGGTAAGATATTCAAAAATTTTGGTACTGGTAGAAGAACTGGTACTCTAGCGCGGTACCTCCATGTTGATAAATTTTCCTTTTCCCATGAATGTTGATCACAGGGGGACAATTCGAAGGGCCCTGATTATAAGATCTGTTGCCCATCTTCTTCCCACTCGTCTGAATGGATCTGTTGCTCATCTTCTTTCCACTTGTCTGATTCAAAACCTTCAGACTCCGGTTCCGAGATCTCCAGATAGCATGAGCCCTTGAGAGATCTCCAGATAGCATGAGCCCTTGAGTCGTACGATATTCAAAACTTTGGTTCTACTGCATTCTAGCTTAGATTTTGCTCTGTTTTTTTTTTTCAGAAACTTTTGGGAACTGTGAAACAGGCCTCCAAATTTGTGAAAAAAATTGTATCTTCCAACATTTAGGTAGTGTTCAAAATCTACATACCGGCATTTTCCCTCCAGCCTATGTTTCTCTTCAAAGAGAAGAAGGGGGCAGTTGTGACGAAAGGGGGGAGATTCTCAATTTTTTCACTAGTGTCAACTTGTAAAAATTGTTACATATGAAGACTATGCTTGTTTCTCATTCCAACGACATCAATAACATCACCTAAGTAATCCCCAAACGTGGGAATATGGTTGGAGAGAACTGGAGACGCTCCTAATTTTGACAATAAATGAGCAAGTGGCTCATGGATGGGTCGCACACTGAATTAGGCATTCGCGAATTTATGAGTGGCCTCGAGGGAGAACGCGCCCTCTAAACCCACTGTTCAGAGTTGTGCTGGTGAGAGTATGAAAGCTCAGAACATTCCAACCCAACTAGTCTCCTGATCATGGAAAACACTGTGGACATGCCAAGTACATCCTGAATGTTGATGGTAAGAAGTTTACCAAGTTTGACAATGCTGGGAGAACAACTTATATGGGTGATGGCTCACTTCAACACCCTGGGATTGTTTTGGTGGAGTACGCGATCAAATCATGAAATCGACTTGCTACTTCAACAATTTTGCAAGACATGAAAGTTGAGCTATTCATCTGAGAAGTTCTTGAATCTCTTCTCCCTCCTCGATTTAAAGCTGGTATAAAAACCACCATGATCGAACATATCAGGTGCATATTGTCCGAAAAGTATCGATGACACACTGTGGCAACACTCCAGGTCCACAGAAAATCATCTAAACCTGTAAGCAAAAGGAAAATGTTCTGTTGCCAAGAATAAGATGCTAATGACCAAGAAAAACAAAAAACCCACATTTTGTTTGAACCACCAACCACCTACCCTCGAAGTCAAGAGCTGCACATGAAACCATTACAGATAACCTAGCTGTAGAACGTGAAAAAGAAACAGATGCTTTAACAAGATTAGATTGTCCCTTGCTGTATTTGACTAGGTGCTCAATCGAGGTCAATGGTGTTATGACCCTAATAACACAATACAGATATCAAAGTGGCATAGAACAACTGATAATGGAGCTGGAAAGGAAATTGTTTTGAAAACAAAAAAACAACCTTTTTGCTGTTCTACAACACATGAAAATCAAAGCACCAGTACACTACCCAAGAAACTTGGGAAATAAAAGTTCACGAAATCAATCTTCCACTCAAGTAACAATATCTAAAATCCAATCATGGATTGCCAACAAACTATGAAGCACAATTGTTGCAACTTGGAAACTGAAACAATCAGGATAATTAGACAAAACTGCCTCCGGTGGTGCATACCATATATGAATTGAGGGCTCGACTACAAAAGCACAAGCCCAAGTTCTGATGGTCTCATGACATGGTTAAGCCGATAGTTGTAGAGATAATAGTGCAATTTCCCATCACCGGGTCCAAACTTCAGTTCCTTCAAGAAACCTTCATTTTGCATAACATCCAAGGCATTAAAAACATCGTAATCCTTCCGTTTCGCTACGATAAGAGCATCATTCATGAGCTGAAGCAACGGAGTCTTTGTAGACACGTTATAGTAAGAATAAGCAGCTTTCAATGTTGAGTAATTCTGGTTTCCTAAGATAGACGATGGAAGAGTGTAAAAACTGCAGAAGTCGGTGATCTCATGCGTCTCAGGGCTCTCAACCAGAAAACTTTCCACCACATCTTCCCTCGGAAGAAGCCAGTGGTCAATGTCATTTTCATCAAAATCAGGTGCAACGAGAAATTGACTTAAGTAATTCCTAAGCAAACGCGTAACCGCAGGAACGTCGTGGGGCTCCATCTTCCTAAACCCAGGGGTAGAAGTGGAATCCGGTAATTTATACAGCTTAATAGTTCGGCTCATTGTCATTCTAGCACCAAGCCTAGAAAATCCAACATCGATAAGCTTCTTCGGATTCAAAGACCTATGCCAATACTGGCAAGTGGATATGGGTGTAGGAATAACCACTCCAGCTGTATAAGCTGCTTGCCAAATATTTTCCAAATGAACCCTCCTAGTAACCTCTTTAATCATCACAGGAGCAAGTCGTTTCGACCTAAGCTTCTTATGAACACACAAGAAATTGATCTCTGCCATGATGACGACAGTATCACGGGCCCGGATCCTCGCGGGAACTCCAGTAATAAAAGCGACTAACTTCTTCGAGCTTTTGACTCGCACCCCAATGTGCCAGTTTGTAAAATAACCCGGCGGGTGAAGGGCCCACCGAAGAAACTCCTTCGAATAGTTAAACCTGAACATATTCTCATCGTCCTCGACATAGTTATTGGTTAGGAGGTTATAAACCTCAGAGCACATATCTTCAGAATTCATGTCACAAGTTATCCATTCGTATAGATTCGGTAGATTATAGGGTTCTTGTTTGACTTCTGACAAGGGTGTTGGCGGTTCAATTGGCCCTTCAGACAAACTTGGGTCCCCAAGGTCCTTGAACTGACCAACAGGTTGGGTTTCCCAAAACTTGTGCCTCTTTGCAAGAGAGAGTGATTCTTGAACCCTTCGCGATATCGCATCAATTGAGATGTCACCCTCAGAAGGTGAATTCCCATCAGGATTAGGGTTTGGGGTTTCTGCCGGAGATTCAGAGGTTGAATTTTTCTCTTCCATTTCCAATGAATTTGGTGCTATAGTCTGTATGAAAATAACAATAATGATTCACTTGCAATATAGAAGTAGAAAATGAACTGTTACGAATACCCTTGACGATTTTTAGTTTTCCTTCAATATTTTGAGGACGGAAAAAACAAGTAAACACAGTACAGTATAATGTTACATATGCCCTCAAGGTTTTTAAATTTGTTGGAGTTGCTACATAATAGTCTCATTATGATTCAATTACATATTTTCATCTACGTATCTCATTGCAGTTTCTACAGGTATGATCAATTCTTTTAACACAAGCAATTACACTAATCACTAATGGAGGTAAATAAGAGAGGAATAAACGGTTTTCCGGTTACCAAATACCCACTACGATGATCAAAAAAAAACCCCACTAAGATTAACACACACAGAGAGAGAGAGAGAGAGAGAGAGAGAGAGAGAGAGAGAGAGAGAGAGGTACCTCGTCGCCGGGAGCTTTGTTCGATTCAAGATCAAGATTTTGGGGAGTGAGATTCTGATCGCTTAGAAATGTAGGGCTAGACACGATATATTCTTGGGACAATTACATAAAGAAAGCCCCTATTATTTGATTCGTGCCCCAAATCACACCACATATTCTCAGCTTATCAGTTTACAGCCTTGAATTTTAATTAAGTATAATTTTTTTTTCAAAGGTAGAATACCTTAAGTAAAATGATAATTGTAATAATATAATAAACATAAAAAAAAAAACCCCTTATTGCATTTATTGCTTAGAGTGCGTTTAATAAACGAACCGAGCTTGAGTTAGTTGTATCTCGACTCATTTTGTAAATGCTCGACTAATTAGTTGCAGCATGGCTCGTTCAGTAAATAAACCGAGCTTAGTCTCAACTCAAGATCAAGTCGAGCTTAAGATAAGCTTGTTATGAACAAATTGAATTTGAGCAATCCAAAGCTTAGCTCAACTTGACTCATTTGCAACCCTAGATGCTGGATTTGGGAAGCCTGTTGTGAGGGCAAAACAGCAGGGTTTGCAAAAACTCCTAACAATCATTGCACCTCTTGGATCATGTGTTGGAAAGGAATAAAATTAAGAAAAATGGGATGAGAAAAAAAATTTGAAATTAAGTATTTTTGCTCTATGAATTTTGAAAAAAGCCTTGTCAATATTGATTGAGATAGTTTTTTTCTAGAATAAAAAATATCGAATTGAACTAATTTTCTATTGGAATAAAAAAAACTTATTAAAAACAATGAGTGGTTTGAATAATCTTTTAAGAGACTTGAAATGACCTACAACAATTCAAAATCATTAATATGAAATTAATTGGGTATTTCTTGGGATTTGTGAGCACAAGGAGGGCTACAAATGAAAGATTATGTTCATTGTTGTAGGCCGTGAAGAGTCCACAAAACCTAAAAAATGAATCTAACAAAAATGTATATGGTGGATAAAGGTGTTGATATACCATGTGGCGCTGCAAGTAGAGCTGACAACGAACACAAAACAAGATAACACAACACGAATCCAACACGAAGTTAGCGGGTTAGGGTTGAACATTTATGACATGAAACACGAAAATGACACGACTCGAGAAATACGAATTCTAAATGGGTCGAGTTCGGATTGAACATGCGAGACACGAAATTGACATGATCAACACGGTTACTAATCTATGTCACCCATTAACACGAACATATATATATATATATAATATGGTAAGTTGAGTAACGGATACGATAACACGAAACGAACCAGACAAGAAGTTAATGAGTTAGGGTTGAGCATTTCTGACACGAAATACGAAAATGACACGACTCGAGAAACACAAATTTTAAATGGGTTGGATGGTTTGTGACACGAACCCGATTAACACGACACGACCAGTTACCCAGGTCTAGCTGCAAGACTACAACAATTATTATTTTTTTCTTTGTGGTGACTCCCCCTATTTTGTTCGTTTTCAAACATGGTCCAAGAGGTGCAAGGTGCCTGGCTGCCCTTTTTTTCCTTGAAACGGTGGCGTTTCTAGGCACGGCAAACCCTGCGGTGTGGCCCTCACGGCAGGCTTCCCCAGTACTACTATATATATTAGGGTTAAATAGGTTTTGAACGAGTTTACCGCCGCAGATCCGACGAGTTGGGGAAAACTCTCGCTCTGCAGCACAAGTCCACAATCTCTCTCCAACTCTCTTTCTTGCTCTCTCCACAGATCCACACCAATCTCTCTCCTCCCTTGCAGGTTCGTCCTCTCTATTCTTTTCTTTTGCTAATGAACGAGTTATAGCGTTTATGTACCTGTGTTGTTCATTACCCAGACGAAATGCTTTTATAGAGCGATACATATGTGTGGTGGTATATAATTAGACGTGTATGTCTCTTGTATATGCATATGAGTATGTATTCCACGTACATCGATGCTAGTATTATATTTCTGGTTTCTGGTTTTACTCGGACGTTTTTTGGTAGAATAAAAGACGAATTTGAAGCTCTAATGCTTTTTCTTTTTTGGTTTTCAAATTGTTTTCTTGTTTTACTCGTTGTTTTATCTCCCATTGGACCAAGGCCCAATCTCAGAAGGGCAACCATCGCCTACCCCCCCTCTCTCTCTTCCCATATTTGAACCCTTCTTCCACCCTATCTTCACTCCCCTCTGAGATATCTGCAGCCGCAACTGAAACAATCAGGATTTCAAGGTGTGTCTCTAAAGTCTAAACCATATGGGTCGTCTTATTTTCCTCGCGCTTCAACTGGGTTCTCTTTAGTTTTTCTCCAATCGATTCGCTGAATCCATCAGTTACTTTCATCGGAGATCAAAATTTCTACGGTTCTATGTACCTTTGGTGGAACATTATCAGTTGTTTATTTAATTGAAATGTGTTAGTATGTGGCTAGTATATGGGTGGGTACCAAAGGTATGGCAACATTCTCTGAAAATATGGATTCTTTTTCAAATATACTCGGAAAATAAACCAACTAGAAAAAAATTGTGTTAAGAAAAAAAAATCAGAAAATAGTCTGAGGATTAATGAAACAAATGTCAACGGGATGATTATTATGCGTTGGAAAACTTGTGCAACTGGGTATTCGCTCTAATGGATTCAAATCTGAACTTCAAATTGTTGCATAGTGTTTCCTTTTTCTGTTTTCCTTTTGTTCACTTTTGGTTTATTTGTACTGTATTTCTATTGAATGTCCTTTATGCATGGAAGTTCGATTGTCACTGATCTTTTGGTCTCTGGGGAGAAAAGGAAAAGTGGCTTTGGGCACTGGAGGACTAACCTCTTGTTATCCCGATAGCATCTTCCTCTATGCATATCTCCCCAAAATATGAAAACAGATGTTTAATGCTTGTACGCCACACCATATGGTTTGCAAGTTTGGCTCTTCTGTTAAATTTTTCTAAGCACTAGAGGATTTGCATTTCACATGTGAAAGAGGTGCCTGAAACGTTTTAGTGTAAATTGCTTGTAGTGTTACATTGTTTTTCGTTTCCCAGACTTGATGTGATGCATTTTAGGTAGTGCTTTCAATTTAAATGTACTTTAATTGTGGACAGTCAGTCAACTTTGGGTCTTGGGGAGAAGGCAAAGAGGCTTCAGGCACTGGAGAACTAATACTTGTTATATCATTATATGATATCCCAAAATATGAAAACAGATACTCCCTCTGTCCCAATTCTTTTGTCCCTTTTGGGAGTCTGTGCCACTTTTCAATTGATTATATCTTGCAATCTATAATGTTTTAGGTGATTTTGAAAATACCGTTTGAAAGAGCTCATTGAGATCTATCAAACAAGATCCATATTGCATATAATCAGTATTATCAATTAAAAGTTATAATTTATTTTTTACCCGGTTAGGATAGGACGAGGGACAATAGAATTGGGACGGAGGGAGTATTTAATACTTGTGCTCTATGGTAAATGGCTTGCAAATTTGGCTCTTCTAGTAAATTTTCCAAACAGAGGAGGTTTGTATTTTGCATGTATGAAAAGTGGTTCCTCAGCTCGTTTGGTGATGTATTAAGAACTAATGATGCATAACGGATTTTAAGTTGTTGGCAGTGGAGGAGTAACCTTTCGTTAGCTTAATAGCAATCTGAGTTGATGCATATCTCCCCAAATTTGAAAACAGATGAATGAATAAAGTTTTACGCAACCTTATATGGTTTCCAAGTTGGTATTCGTGTTATATTTTTCCAACATCGACGTTGTACATTGTGCATATGGAAAAATTGTGCTTGAATCTTGTCATTCGTAAACTGGTTGTATCAGCTTTTCCGGTGTGTGATGTGTTGGTCTGTCAGTCTATGTGCATGCGAGAGAGAATAAGGAATGAATATACTGCACTGTTGGAACTCTTTTTTAGTGGCCCCTTCTCTCGTAATAGGCTGTGTGTTGCAAACTTGCAGTATCTGTAGTATTATCTTTTAATTTTATGTGCATGAATTGGTTTGTAGTTTGTACCCTGAAAAGATTTCACCGGTTTCAACGTTGATGTTGCATGTTGCAATCCTCTCTTGTGCCGACGATCTTGATTTGCCTAATATTATTAGGGTGTTCTCATTGTAGATATGGCAGCTTTGGCACCCGATGGTTATCAGTTTGACACTCGTCAGTATGACGCCAAAATGACTGAGTTGTAAGTTCTTTATCATGTGCTCTGGTTGTGAGGGAACAACGGTTCTTCACTTTGTGTACATTAATATTTCTTGTTTAATTCATCTTAAAATCTACATGCCTTTTATATTGTGGTTGCTTAGGTTGATTGTTACTTTTTATCTTTACAGACTGTCAGTGTCTGCGGATGGACAAGAATTCTTCACATCATATGACGAGGTTTGTGATACCTTCGATGCTATGGGACTACAGGAGAACCTCCTTAGGGGCATCTATGCTTATGGTAAGTACTTCGAAGTTGTTTTAGTGCTTCAAAGATGTGCCAATGGAACATGTCTGCTGAAGTTGCTTTTCTCACGTGGAATTATTCTAGAACCTCCTCTCTTTTGAATTTGAAACTAACAATGGCTTACTAAAGAGTAAGGGTATGTTTTGGAAATTAACAACTTTTAAAGTGCAATCATTTCCTTAGACAGTTGGATTCTCCAAATTGGACCAAAATTAAGGGAGGGTTAGATGATCGAGGATTGCTTATATTTACGATGTGCAACCTTTCTACATTCTCTTTGTTGTTTTGGTGAACCTCCTACTGACATTTGGAATATGTGCTTTATTTATCTGAAGGTTTTGAGAAACCATCTGCTATCCAACAAAGGGGAATTGTTCCATTTTGCAAAGGCCTTGATGTAATTCAGCAGGCCCAATCTGGAACCGGGAAGACAGCTACTTTCTGCTCTGGAATTTTGCAACAACTTGATTATGATTTAGTCCAATGCCAGGCATTGGTTTTGGCACCTACTCGCGAACTTGCACAGCAGATTGAGAAGGTTATGCGAGCACTTGGTGACTACCTCAACGTGAAAGTTCATGCTTGTGTGGGGGGGACCAGTGTTCGTGAGGATCAACGGATTCTTTCTAGTGGTGTTCATGTTGTTGTTGGCACCCCAGGTCGTGTGTTTGACATGTTGCGAAGACAATCACTTCGCCCTGATTGCATTAAAATGTTTGTGTTGGATGAGGCTGATGAAATGCTTTCACGTGGTTTCAAGGACCAGGTACTTTCTTGTCTCCATTTCATATTTATTTCCGAAACAATGTGGGGACCTAGACAACCATGTGAGAGTTTGTGCGAGTTTTTTTCTTTCTGAAAATTTTGTGTGAGTGTCTATGATTGTAGAGAAATCATTGTTTTGTGCTGGATGTTCTCACAGGGTTGTCACACACCCCATCTGAGAGCCTGTGCAAGTGTGAGTGGTTGTAATAAACGTAAATTTCATGTGTTGCATGTTCTCTATGGAAGTATGTACATGTGTATAATAGAAACACTTCAAGATCATGGGGTGTTGGCAATGCAATTATGTAAATAATCAGTCCCCATTTCCTTGATCGTGAATAAATGCTCATCAAAAGTTGAAGTAGCTTCCCTCTGCCTGTTTATTTTTGTGATGTATTAACTGGATTAAATTTTCTCATGCTACCGATTAGTTGCCAGCAATAGTATAGCCTTGTGAAATGGATGAGCTTGAGCTTGGAGGAGATTTTTTTTCCCTTTCCACCATGTTGAATGTTGGTATGTTAGTAAGTTAGACAACTACAAATGGTCGATGCCACTTCACTAGCTCGAACCCACAACCTCACCTTTGGAAGCCTAACTCTTGGAGGAACAGATTGCTATGTGGAAGGATGGCAAACTTTAAGTTGAGCAAGGGCAATTGCTTTTCAGTTTTGGATGGAACTCTCAAGGAAAGTAGTTATTGTTTTCTTCTTGAAGGCACTACATGCTTTATGTATGTGCTTTGCCTATATGATTGTCTATGTTTTTTTTTTCCTCATATCTTTATTGTATCGAGCTCGTATTGTGTTTTTTCTGCTTTTGATTGGTACAAGTTTACATGGCAGTTTGCAAAGTATGGTTGACCATATTGTTTTGGGCAAAAATGGCACACGATGGCAATCCTTTGTGGTCAACTCAGCTTTATCATTTATGCTTGTTCACTTCTCTCTCTGAATGACCATGAGCAGCTGGCGTAGATCTCCATTCCAATATTAATGTTGCTCCATTCCAATATTAATGTTGACTCCATCGCAGCACGGGAGATTTATTTGTTTTGCTGGAAACTTTTATCTTCTTTTATTAGTAGACTTCACAGTTATTTGTTTATTTGGTCTTTGTTCTCTATTGAGATTCGAGAACTATTGAAATATCAAAATCTTTTCTTGCATGAATTTTTGTGGATTGGGTAATGAAGTTCATAATTTTGCCCTCTGTTTTCCTTAGTAGGTTTATATTCTGTTCCTGTCACATGATTTTTCACAACTATGTTTACTTGCATTGAGTTTTTTTTTGGAACATGAATCGAGTTTCTTGTGAGATTATTTTAGGGAAATGATTTTCACCCTCTCCTTTTTTTATTTATTTATAATACTCCTTTTGTCTTTCATTCATCAACTTTTGGTACAGCTTTTCACAGATGAAAGGTTGTATGATTGGGTTTAGATGAAGATAAAAAAAAATGGAAGGGTATAACAAGTGAAGATCATTTCCCTTGATTAAATGGCATTTTAATAATATTGTTTTCTGATAATGGTTTTCTATGCTGTCAGATCTATGACATTTTCCAGATGCTACCACCAAAAATCCAAGTTGGGGTTTTCTCTGCCACAATGCCACCCGAAGCTCTTGAGATTACGAGAAAGTTCATGAACAAACCCGTACGGATCTTGGTAAAACGCGATGAGCTCACCCTAGAGGGTATCAAGCAGTTTTATGTTCATGTGGACAAAGAAGAATGGAAGCTTGAAACACTATGTGATCTCTACGAATCCCTAGCCATAACCCAAAGCGTCATTTTCGTTAACACAAGGCGAAAAGTCGACTGGCTCACGGACAAAATGCGAAGCCGGGACCACACAGTCTCTGCGACCCACGGTGACATGGATCAGAACACTAGGGACATAATTATGCGTGAATTTCGCTCTGGATCCTCCCGTATGCTCATCACCACAGATCTCTTGGCACGTGGCATTGATGTGCAACAAGTCTCCCTTGTCATAAACTATGATCTACCTACTCAGCCGGAGAATTACCTTCACCGGATAGGAAGAAGCGGACGGTTTTGGGAGAAAAGGTGTTGCTATTAACTTTGTAACTGGGGATGATGAGAGGATGCTGTCGGATATTCAGAGGTTCTATAACGTGGTTGTCGCAGAGCTGCCGTCCAATATTGCTGATCTCCTCTAATGAGGTTTTTCCTAGATCGGTGAGTACAAAACATTTCTGATATTTTATCGCCTAGTTTTTCAATTGGGTATTGCGAAACATGTCTTACCATCTAAGGTACTTGCAAAAATGATGCAAGTTTTTAATGCGGGTAGGGTTTTGTACCCTATGCCCTTTTTCTTGTTCTTTATTTCTATTTGTAGCTCCGGATTTGTTTAGTTATTGAGGTTGTTGGTTGGATTGGTTTCTCTATGGCTGATACCCTTTAATTAAAAAGAGGGATGCGTTAATTAGAGTAAGGTTCTTATTTAATTAGGGTTTTGTACCCTTCTCCTTTCTGGCTTCTGTCTTTTGCAGTTATTTTTGTTGGTTGGTTGCCTTGTATTGTTGGCATCATTGGTGTTGATTCTCTTTGTTGGTGATGATGTGTGGAGCTGCTAAATTGGATCTAAAAATTTACTACTAATTAGGAGAGTCTCCCATTGCATTATCACTCTACTTCTCTCTCTAGAAAGACAATGATACCCTTTTGGGACCTACCATGTTCTTACCATTATCTTGCCTGTATTCAGCAGATCATTAATTATCTTTCCCACTTAATTAACATCATAAGAGCTATTCCTCTTTTCTAGGTACAAGGTCAAAAATGCCATGCTTTTATTGACATCATAAGAGCGATTTCTCTTTTGTAGGTACAAGTCAAAAATGCCATGCTTTTGGGTCCACTTGCAACAGTCAAGCATCATAGATGTGATGTACATTTGCTTTAGATAAGATTAAGGCATTAGCTTTATCACAAGACATAAACCCTGATTGTGGCCTTGCCTCCCTTCTCAAAGGAAAAGGCTCAATAAGAATTGCAATTTTACATGTCATTGTCTAAATATGCATGTCCATGTCATTTTTGAAAAATAGCAAATGGTCTTGTTTCTAGTTTCTGCCTTGTGAAGTTGAATACGTTTTCAATTGCCGAGGCTTTGGTGTTTTACTTTGAAATTTTGCTAATAACCCGACAGCTCTGATTGGTTCTCTGCAAACTTGAGAAGTATATTTCTGTAGATAGAATCAAATTGAAGGATTTGTATCTGTGTAGCCTATCCCCAGCAACGGAGACCAGAATTTGAATTGTTTGGTTCACTTCTTTGCAATAGGTAGAAGCTATTTGAGCCAGGTCGTACATGAATCGCTTGTTTGTTGACTACACTTTTCAGCTTGAACTCAGGGGCTAACTCATCCTCTGTGGACTAATCTTGCGGAGGAACCTGGGTTTCGGAGGATTATTCTTACTCACATTTGTGTCTCAACCTGACACTCTTGCTTTCACTTTGTCCCTGTTGATCAAATTGTACTTCCGTCTGAGGTGGATGCTCTTTGGAGTCCCACCAATGTACTTTTCTACATTACACAGCTTCAACAGATCGATTAGCTTCATTATCTTCAATGGAAGAGAAGAGTGTTCGATTAGTTCAAGCCTTGATTTCTACCTCCGAGTGTTCGCTAGCTCTTCACTGCTATGTCCTCTCTGAGGAATTTGGCAAAGTAGATTTGCACTTCTACGTCCTCTCTTTTTGGAATTTGGCAAAATGGCCTGACTTTTGGGTGGAAGACTGTATAATGATGTTGGGGTTGCTGTCTAGGGTTCGTGAATTAACTAATTTGATTGCCATGACACTGACACTGACATTGTCCGGATCGTCAAACATACCCGCCTAGTCTAAACAGACAGATTAAAGTTCATAAAATCACAGATTTTGAAATGGGTCATACGTCAATTAAAATTCTATTTAGCGGAAATAACCTGTTTAAAATTCTTAAGCTATACATGAACTTTTGAAGGGAACCCACCTCAAAATCAATGGCGGTAGTTGGCCCAAAGGGTGAAGGACACCCTTGTTGGTAAGACGTTTTCCTGGTTTCGTTGTGACCCACCGTTGAAGTTTTTTGTTCTAGATAGATAAAGTAGTTAACGGTCAAGATTTAACCTTTCCACGTGTCAACTGAAGATATTAACAAGCTCAAGAGGTGGGCAGCTTAAGGTAGGCAAGACTTGAGCGTTTGCCTTTATACTTGGTTTTTGGTTTTGGTTTTGGTTTTGGTTCAAAGCTATCACATCTGGTGGGTCAATTCATAAGAGAATTTGTTTCGATTAAATCGGGTTTTTCGCTAGTGAACAGTGGGGTAATTTGAAGTGCATGTAATCTATCCGGAACACCCTAAAATGTAATTCGAAAAAATTCAAAGAGACTACGGTCCTATTGATAGTTCATTAGACTGTCAATAAGCTAAATGTAATGATAATAAACACTCCGTTACAATTTTTGTTTATACTATTTTTCAAGTACTTTTATACATATTTCACATATTTCAACACACTTTTTCAACCTTAAAACTGTTAAACTTTTTCCTTAAAACATATTCTCAAATACTGCAAGGTTAACATCCCGTATGAGAAAGTTCTACTCTATCGTCTCAGATCTTGCGAGGTCACGCATCCCATACGAGAGAGTTATTATACCCTTATCAGCATGTTCATGCATTAGCATACTCCCCTCTTTCTTATTATCTATTTAAAGAGATGAGTATAATAATTGCTCTAACTTTTCAGAATAATACACAAATTAAAATAGCACACAATTTTTTAATCTTCAAATCTATGACATCTCAATACAAAAAGAAAAGAGAAAGGTAAAATAAAGTTGTCCCAAATCTTTCATATTGACTGTTTACAGTGAACAAATAGTACTATAATAGTAAGACATTTGAGAATAAATTGTTGGTCTTAGGGAGTAATGCTTTAATCTAATAGGAGATCAGGGTAATAGTGGTCATGCAAATCTCTCTTATAGTACTCTATCTTTCCTTAATTTATTGGTCCACAGCCTCTTACATCTAAGTGTGGACAAAAATTAAATTGGTATGGTATGATTACGATTACATCTAATCAAATTCTTGCTTAATACACTCCACCCTGAGATTCAGGAAATGATATATGCCTCCCTTGGTCAAAGCTTCCCTGTCAATATATAAATACCAAATTGACGCCATAAAGACGGCTAGTTATTTACGTGGTACTCCCAATCATTTAAGGAGCGATAAATTATGTTGTAGAGATATTATCATTTATTTTTGTTGATGGTTGAGTGACCTAAATTGTGTCGTGACAAACTGACAATCCTTTATTGACGAGAATTAGCACATGGTAATGCCACGTGATACTCCGGTACGAGAGTACCTAAAACTTGGCCCACAAATATACATGGTCCAAATACTCCTCCAATGGGGAAAAAAAAAAAGAAAAGAAAAGCCACCCCTCAATCTTGAGCTGTTCCCAATTCATCAAACTCACCAAAAACAGTACCACAATTCAAAACTAAACCCAACGGACTCTCTCTCTCTCTCTCTCTCTCTCTCTCTCTCCCCCTTCCATGATGGAATTCAGATCCAAATCATGTAGGGATGGCAGGATGATGAGGACAGAGAGCTACTCCTACTATGAAAACAGGCCAGCAGGCCCACCAACTGGAATGCGTGATCTGAGGAGCTACAGTACTAATTCCTATGCCGCCCCCAAACTACCACCAGCCCAATTGGACAAGGAAATGAAGATCAAGAAAGGGAAGGTCAATAATGGAATTGGATCACCAAGTTCAAAGAATTGGAGTTTGATGAATGATCCAGAGTTTCAGAGGAAGAAAAGGGTTGCTAGCTATAAAGCCTATGCTGTGGAAGGTAAGATGAAGGGTTCTTTTAAGAAGAGCTTCAGATGGATCAAGGACACTTGTAACCAGGTGGTCCATGGCTGGTGGTGATGAATATCTTTGTTTCCTCTTAAAAAGGAAAAAAAGAAAGAGAATATTTTTGTTGTTTGTTGTTTAGATTTATGTTTTGTGTCTTGCTATATGAACTTATGTATGCATGTATGTTTTTGAAGGAGGATTGAGTTAATGAAAATGGCATTTTCAGCCTTCTATGGTCAAGATCCTGTACTCTCTTTTTTTTCTTTTTTTTTTTTTCTTTTTTTGTGTTTCGAATGTTGGGAGACGTTACATTAGCTAGTCTATGTCTAGGGGGAGGGGAAAGGGACGTGGGGTATAAACCAACACAGACCGAAACTACCTCGCCTTTCGCGAGGGTTGATCCCGAGGCGTCTCGGGTTGGGAGAGTGAAGGAAGTGCCATCTGGGCTTGGCGCTAGCCCAAATGGGAGAGCCAAGGAAGATCCTGTACTTGAGGAATTGGAGTTGTGGATTAGTCTGTTCTGTTTTTATCTGGGTTTGGAGGAACTTTCTGCTTTGTCAAAAGTTGGGTTAATTTTTCATACATTAATGGGATTTGATAAAGGTTTATGTTAAGAGATGCTCTTATCTTTTCTCGTTATATATTAAAAATGTTGCAGTGAGTTTCTAACAGAAGTGGTCATACGGGTTTGCCCTGCAATTTTTAGAGGCACATATTATGAATTTTCGAGCTGGGTTTCGATAGAGATCATGTCAAAAAGGGGAGAGAGAGAGAGAGAGAGAGAGAGAGAGAGAGAGCTACAAACCTGTAGTACTGTAATGGATTGCTCTTCCTCTTTTCATAGACGTTGGCGCACTGCCGAACTATGTATGGTCTATCATGTGTTTTCTTATCTGTGTATCTATTTTTTTGTCTTTCCTTATTGTCGTATTCGATGTATACATCAAATCGCACTGCTTTATTTTTGTACATTTGCAAGTTTGGGGTAAGAACTGCAGCAGATAAAATTGCTGTTCTCGTCACAAGGATCGCAGTTTGGATTTTCGCCTCGATTTTGATCGAGCTCCCCCGCTAGTAGATGGGGGAATTGTTCTCAGATAAAATAGTCAACATGCGACTAAACAGGCAAGGGGAAAAAAAAAAAGTCCGAGTTGTTGTCATGGAACTATTGTGCGACTGATTCAAACCCAAAAAATTCTCAAACCATTTATTACAATTGACGATTTGTCTGTCGTTTATGGAAGATAATTCAGTTTGATCAATTTAACCTCTCCCCTCCGAACAATAGATGGTGACAGAATCTGTGTTCAGCTTGGTTTGGATTGAGGTCATTTTGGGGTGCCAAGCGAAAATATGAAAGAAAAAACCAAGTGGAATTTTAACGAAAGATCAAGAGAGAGAATATGCCCAATTTCCAAAAGTCTCAAGTGAAATTTAATTTGAAAAGGATTATCAAGGCCCGTCCTTGTCCATTGTCCTTAGCCCCTGCAGATTGCTATATGGTGCTACAGAGAATACTCTGCAGCGTACATATAAAGTTGTCTATTTACACAGCCATTTATGTACCAGAGGAAGTTTGACTAATCTGTAGCAAGAAAGTAAGGAAAAAATAAATAAAGATGAAACCAACCATTTCAAAACTGCAAAAAATAAATAGCTTCAATTTTTGATATCCCAGCGCAAACCACCGGACCCTATCCTTCACCTGAGCCCTTTTTAGGGTGAGCAGGTTGTTAAACAGAACACATGACTCTTCCCGAGGCCTGCCGACGTCTCCAGACTCCAGTCATATGAACAGCAGCAAAACAACCAATTAACAAGTTCCTGTTCTTCGCATTGAGAACAATAATCACAAAATGCTTATAATTTCTGAAGTACAGGAAAAACAAAAAGAAAATGCTTATCTTAAGCTTTCATAATCTTAATTCCAAGTCTTGTAATCAGAAGAACCAGAAAATTCCTTACAATGCATATAATTACAGTTTACATTGGATATAACCCGCACAACATGGCTTACGATGTTGCTAGAACCATACACATTGAAAATAGCAAAAACAAAAGAAAACCCCAGAAGGAAGAGCAGTGGAACAACGCCAAAACAACTCAAAGACCGTATTGACCAAACCCAAGGGGACAGTTGGTTTCAACCGGAGAGCTGCTACTTGATCTGTTTTTATCGTGTGGTTTTTGTAGCATCATTCCCCGACTTGAACCACCTACAATTTTAGCTCAGCCGCTTTCCGGGAAAGATTCAAATAAAAAAAAAAACCAAGACAAATTCACCCCAAGCGGATGATGAGGTATCCCGTTTCAAGATTTACAGTGGGAGAGGGTGTTCAGAACGTAGGAGCTAATAATGGAGCCTTTCATCACTATTAAAATTCAGGCCTTCGATACCCTTGAGAGCGGATTCCAAATTCTTTATGTTAGAGGTGTTTCTCATAGAAGAGCCGCGCTTTTGATCTGAGGATACAACTGGTGAACTCCTTTTTGTGGCACTAGAAATTTTCTGCAGCGCCCCTGGGCTCACATCTGTGGTTCGGACACGGGAGGGATCAGATTCGGTTCCAAATATCACCGGGTCACGACTACTGGAGACAGCAGGTCGCCTTGAAGATCCACTTGACCGCAGAAAATTAGAGCTAGATAACTGCATGAGCCAAAAAACATATCAAGTGACAGAAAAAGTGGGGAACACAATAAATGGGGACAAATACACAAGAATGTTGATGCCATGCATTACAAGACTAGTTTGAAGTGTATTAACCTTCAAGGCTGGCTTACTGAGGCTATTTCTAGTACAGGCAGTTTGGATCCAGCTGGACACCACAAAGGCACACCTCCTCTCTCATAACAGGTGACAAGTTTGTTCCCAATTAACCTGCTGCTCTTTCCTTTTTTCACTAGTCCTAACAGATCTACTGGATAATTGGCATATTAGCCAATAGATGAAACCGGTTATTGGCCAATAAATGAAGTTTTATACCACGAGCATACCACGGCTGCACAAAGCGGCACATGTACAAACGCGTGCACGCGCGCGCAGGTAGAGGGAGGAGGAGGCAAGCGCCCATCTTCCACCTATATCCCTAGTCACTCCGCAGTAGTAGTTCCACCTATAGAACTTCTCTTAGTTGGACAAGTGACTGCTGAACATGCACAACATGTGCTCATACTTGGCTGCAAGTGCCCAAGCTTTCATAGTTTGCACTCAGAAAAGTTCCCTATTATACTGTATTCAACTGTTCACAATATTCATAATGACCCAGCTATGTTACAGGAATAAAGACTGGCAGAAAGCTGATTCTTTACAGTTTACAAAGCTTCACTCATCTACCATTGCCTCAAGGGAATCCAAGTCAATGGCCACACGGGGGCAGAACTGTAGCCTAACCTCATTGGTTTCCTTTATATTTGATCAATGCAATGCAAAAGGCTCACTGGTAGAATGCCACCAATAGCCAGCATAAGTATGCATACGCTATGGTTGGCATTTCTGGTCAGTGATCAGCCCCTGTTACTATGTAAGGCAAATTAACATCGAAAATGTTACGACCTGTCGATATATACTATGTTCAAAGTATGTGACATAACATATCGAGTAAGTCTGTCACTTGGCCTTGCCAACTTTCAAGGCCCAAATAAAAAACGATTTTTCTAGATTGGTTGGGCTTGAGTCACTTCATGCACCCAAACCAAATCTCATTTTGCATTCACCAAAATTCAAAACAATGCTATTATCTGCGATTTAGGCGGGCCTGGACACCACTGATGCTCCTCTACGGCTCTATCAAAGGCTCTAGGAAAAGAACGAAACAGTTTCATCCAGGTAGGTGGATGGGTGGGTGTGGGTTTGTTAACAGTATCTTCGAATCCCAAGGAATTACAAGCATGCATACGCAGAAATCAAACTGTAACCATACTTGTAAAATAACTTGCAAGGAAATATAATGGAGAAAGAAAAATTAACTGAACTCACATTAGGGTCTTTGGAGGTTGGTGAATCATTTGCAACCAGACCTTTTTGTTTAGACAAGCTTCCAGCATTTACTGGTAGTCCGGAGTTTCTACTACGAGAAATATTTGCCGAAGACCAACCAGTAACTCTACCTTCCTCACCCCCTACAACAATTTCATGGTATGAAAACATCAAGCTATGACTATTGACTCAATAAAACACAACCAAGATACTGGAATAAGATCAGATTTTCATTACAACCAACAGCAGAAGCTCCAAAAACCATTGATCGTGTAGGTACAAGAATAAGTTATCCATACAGCAGAGAGCAGAGATATGGAAAGAAACAACTTAATGTGCATTGAACAAGAGAGAGTATAAAAAAGTTTTCCCCAAACATGGGACAAAGAAGAACTACCTGTATGTCTATCAATGTTAGCAACTGCATGAGGCATCCCTGAACTTGTTCCAGCAGCCTGTCCAAAGGCTCAATTAGTGTATAGAGACAAGATTTTTCTCGTGAGAAAAATTTGGTATTGAAGCATTTTCGGAAGTTGTTGACGCTTGGCAATCAAAAAGAATTTGGAAGTTTAAGCTGATACTGACATTTAATCAGGCAAAGAATGCACAAATATACAGATCACCTCCCGTATTACACAAATCATTCACCAGGGCAGGAGGAAAATAATAGATACGGAGTAAAAGGAAACAAATAATAGTTGTTGCATGTAACTTACAAGAGCTCGAGAAGGAGGATTGGCAAGCTGTGATTGCTGATACTTCAATATAGTCCAATCAAACACATAATCAAACTGAAAGCCTGAAGCAACAAGAAAGCCACGAATAACGGCATTAGACAGTAACTTCGTTAATAGACAAAACTTTCAATGGAGGAAACATAAAAACTCAGACCTTCACGAATGAAAAGATCACGAAAGATTCTCTTCAGATAAGCATAATCTGGTTTATCGTCAAACCTTAGTGATCGACAATAATGGAAGTATGATGCAAATTCTGTAGGATAACCCCTGCACAAGGCCTACAAAAAAAGTCGATAACTTTTCAGTAAGATTTACAATGCCGAGCAAACATAATAGGCGCACCCCTTACTCTATGCTAGGAATATGGGGTCAGAAATCAAGAATTACCTCAATAGAGGTTGAAACTTTCTTCTCACTGATCTTCTCATACTTCTGTTTCTTTGTCCCTGCTTTCAGCCCCTGCCACGGGAGACTGCAAATATACAACATAAGAAAGCAAGTCCAGTAGAAGAACAAAGAAACTAGTAAAGATGAGATGAGATGAAATTTACCTTCCTCTTAAGAAATACATAAGAACATATCCAAGCGATTCTAAATCATCTCTTCGGCTTTGTTCTACGCATTATAAAAGTAACATGGTGAGAAAAGACCACTACCGTCATAGCAATGCCTAACCATAAAAGTAGTTGTTATATACACATGAATAGTACTCTAATTCCGAAAACCCAAAGCATACCAATCCCAAGGTGAGTATTCATGCTTGCATATCTTGCAGTACCAGTCAAATTCTTATTTTCCCTGCATTTCATATTATGACAGCATAAAGAGAAAGAAAGGACAGTAACAATCGTTAAAGTCAAACTAAACCAAATCCATTAAGGGAGATAACACACGAAGCCTAGGTGGAGTATGAACAAAGGCAGGTAAATCAGGATGACTAAACATATCAGGTAGGATCTGAGCCAAAGCTACCAATATGAAAGCTTGAAAAAACATTAACAGAGTTCAGCAAAGCTTACCTGTAAGGAATGTGTTGATGGGTTGAGGAGTCTCTGTATTTCTTTGCCAGACCAAAGTCAATAATGTAAACCTAATAACGAGTGAATGACAAACTAATGAACTAATGTACATCATGGAACCAACAACGTGAAAAGCAGAAACCAAAAATTTGACTAGGAAAACCTGATTTGCACGCCTCCCTAATCCCATAAGGAAATTGTCTGGCTTAATATCTCGATGTAGGAATGACTTGGAGTGAAAAAATTCCACCCGATTGATCTGAAACAAATACAGTTTCCAGATAAAAATCAAGCAAAATTTTTGTCGCTATACATTATAACACAGTGGGGCAATGAAGAAATCTTACCATCTGATCAGCAAGCATAAGAACAGTCTTTAATGATAACTTCCTACTACAAAAGTTAAACAAGTCTTCAAGACTAGGCCCCAGTAAATCCATCACAAGAACGTTATAGTCTCCTTCAACACCAAACCATCTGACATTCGGAACGCCAGCTGCCAAAATTAAAAGAAACAATTACAAACTGATAAGGATTGCAAATAAACAAGAAAAATTGTCAATTTGCAAGAGGGGTAAGGGGAGGGGGGAAGACTGGCAGTAGACAGGACAGTTCATTACTTCCTCCCTGTAAGATTTTGTACAACTTTGATTCATACAGCAATTGAGGATGCTTTGTCTTCACATTTTCCTGATGTAAGAAACCATAGCAAAAAGTCATGAATAAAAGAGACGTCTAATGTCATGCACAAAGTAAATCTAGAATCCAAGCAAGGGTCTAAACCAGATAATATGATACCAAAGAAATTATGATAGTGAACAACAATAGTGACTGTAGTCTACACTCAATCTATATCTTGCCAATTTGGTCTTGGAAGATAAGCAGCAGTAAGAATGGTAACACCTTAAGAGCATTAAAATATAGGTGCACATCAACTGATTAAATTTTGCTGCGTGCATATAACAAATTCTTCTCCCGGTCAATGTACAACAAACTAAGTATATAGTTAGTGTTTGGTTCACTTGAATGATCTTGGAAAGGAATGGAATGGCCATTTCTTGGCCCCGAAGGAATGACCATTGACCTAACTTGGTAACGGTGATTCTGCTAGTAAAAATAACATCTTGTAGAGAACCATAAGCAGTCCAGAAGGAAAGAAAATATCCATTCCAGCTTCATCCAAGTGAACCAAACACTCTCCAACCGTTTCCAACAATGATGGTCCCAAAATTTTGCACATACAACCTAAACAACCAGCTAAAAAGAAGTCTGAAACAACATGAAGAAGTAAATATTATGCCCACAACTCCAAATACGAAGTTCCCACAGCCATTCCATGAAAAAAAATTAAACTTTCACATCGCTCCCTATCCAATTAAGTTGTTATCGTTTGCTTCAATTGGGAGTTTTCCAACAACGCCCATTTTGAAGGAAAAAATTCACAACTTCCAAAAATCAAATACGGACACTGGGCACAAAATCACCAAGTCACATAATTGCACCGACGACTTTCAAAAACATCCCAAGCCACTAAAATTCGCAAGAGCGAGGAGGATCGAGAGCGGGAGTGAAAGGGGAGGATCGAGAGCGGGAGTTAAAGGGCCCTACTGAAAGATTTATGTGACTAAGCAAAATCAACATATTTCATATATATGTGAGAAAATCGAAGCACTCACGAGCTTAATAGCGACTTCTTCGTTTGTCTGAATATTAGTACCTGAAAATTTTCAAATCAACAACCAAAAATTACAAAAAAGAAAAACAAACAAATTTCACCAAATAAGAAAAGGAAAAAAAAAAAAAGAACAATCGGGAGACGAACCGAGATAGATCTCTCCAAATGAGCCGCTGCCGATCTTCCGACCGAGTCGGAACTTATTACCCACGCGAGGCTCCATCAAAACCGTCTCAAGACCAGCAACTACGACGAAATCCGAGCTCTTAAAATTTTAAACCTATCCAATTCTGACACCGTTGACCGATGCTACCAATTCAACGATCGGAAATCAACAAATACTATCTTCGAGAGAGAGAGAGGAGAGAGAGAGAGGTGGAGGTGGAGGTGGAGGTGGAGGTGGAGGTGGAGGAGGAGAGAGAGAGAGGAGGCATGACGATGATATCACCGCTGCAAACGTTTTGATCCAATCGAAACAGACTTTTAGCACCCTCTCTCTCTATATATTAGTATTTCTTCCTCGTTTTTCTTTTCTTTTCTTTTTTTACCCAAATTAAAACGACAGAGTTCTGAATATGGTTAATTACAGTTGCCTAATCTGAGGTTTATAAGTAATATACAATTCATGCCTTTCATGTTTAAGAAATTACGTACTCCTCCCCACATTTTTCTAACCCTGTTCCACATAACCCCTTCTTTGGTCAACTGCTACTAGATGGGCTGAGGCTGAGTTTTCCTACTAGGCTACAGATGCTTATTTTCTTTCACAAAATACAAAGGGCAATAAGCCCCGTTTAACCATTTAGCCCCGTAGAAACGATGTCTAATTGATACTTGCCTGGTTAGCCTTTACATTGCCAAAATGCTAATTTCAATCTAAAAGCCTCCACCACCTATCGAGAGACTCAAGCGGCATAATCATCCTGCCGCACCATGCAGTGACAGATCCAGAAATAAAATTTAATACAGAGGGGCACTAATTGATGGTACTTTGAAATCTTTTCCCAATTGAACTTCATAAGATAATACAAAACTCAAAGTATTCATCACTGAGCACAATATCTATAAAGTATACCTAGTTTTGTCTTACTTTGAAGGCAGTTTCGGGATAAGTGGTAGGTCAATAGATGGCCTGATTCCAATCTACTTGCCTTTAACTAATACGAGTAGTAGAAGTTAAAATAACCTCAATTCTTGCATATAAGGATTAGCAAAATTTATTAGTCTCTGGAAAGAAAGGTATTCATAGAATCATTGCAAAATCTTAGTATCAGATGGAAGCCCTCGGCCAAACGAATACTATTTCACAAAGGAATTCCATTATAGCCACCGTTTTGATCCTTTGGAACAACTCAGTAGATCCTTATCTCACACTATTTGCCACCGAAGTTTTCTTGTACTACAAAAATAGAACCTCATGAATTCATTCCTCTCTAGTTTTGCTCCAGATTTCCGTCATATTGGTACAGGATTTCTGAAACATAAGGTGACAAGAGCAAGCAAAGTAGGATGATGTGCACAATTTTTCACAAAACTGCAATGAGATCAGATAAGTAATGTACATACAGCAGCTTCAGAAGATCTAGTATAATGAATTGGGACTTCAACAAATCCCTCTACACTATATAACAAACTAAATAAAAAAGAAAATGAATTGGGAGAAAAGCCCATAAAAACAAAACTAAATATGCTCCAAAACCCAAAGATTTATACAAAAAAGAATCGGAGGGACAAGGATCGCGACACCGTTACTAAGGAGACATTAGAAATTGTGCCGAATACTTCTTTGTGATCTTCCCTCTCAATTGTCTGATCTTCGCGTCTACCCTAGCGGTAAAACCTATCTTGGTCTCTTGTCGTGCTTTAGACCGCTCTCGAGTCCACATAATTCGATCCTCAACATCCTTCTTGTAATACTTAATTTCTTGAATAATGTGATGGTCCATCGGATTAAACACCGTTGGAACGATATATGAGCCAGATAGGGAAGAATACAAGCCAAGGTTACTAAGAGAGTGGTAGACCAGTAAATAGGAGCCGGAGCAAGGGCTTCTATGAGGATTTGGTAGGAATCACCGGAATAAGTGGGTGACATCATTCCGTAGAGTAAAAGAAAGATGTACCACGTGGCGATGCTGCCCCATACACAGAGGTGTTGGATCCATGTGAAGTGAGACATTATGAGGGCAATTTGGCAGTTGACGGCCCAAATTGTGCACGTAAACATTGTTGTACCGATTGCTGACATGTCGGCAGTTTGGCCACCGGACCGGAAGGCTTGGTCGTAGAAAATGATAATGGAGAGGAAGAAAATAACAAGGGAACAGTAGAGGCCGTTCCCCATCCACCCAAATATCCTAGTCCAGTCAAAGAACAAGTTTCTTGGTCCCTGCTGATAAAGTGCTGGGAACTGCAAAATAAACGGGGTTACAGTAAGTATGAGACCAAACAACAATAATATGGATACAGGAATCATGTACGCTCTCCTCTTTAATCCACTTACTATACATTTTTTGCCTTTTAGTCTCTAATGGGGGCGTGGGGGAGGCTAAAAGCGAACTGTTAACATTAATTCTCCACCGAAATGGAGTTTCACACAGAGGTGTTCAACAAAACCAGTAGAACTAATAAGCTGATCTGAACTGGTGTCTGGTGCAACAGTTCAGTCTGGTTTTCTACATGATGAGCTGGGTTCTGATTCAAAGTAGTTCAAGATCCTTACTCTGGTACAGTTCGGATTTAGATTGAAGTGAACCACATAGAAACAAAAGTTTAATACAAACACACATATCACAAGTAGTATAATATTTACTGATCAATGCACAAATTATTAGTGGATATAAAGAGGCTTCCATGATTTAGGTGTAGTTTGTTTACTACTGATATGATTTCTACACCTATTTCATCACTGAAATTGCATTTATGTAGAGATAGTAAATTACAAAGAATGAGTTTGCATTTACATGTTTTATAAAATCTGGTTCGGAATAATATAAAATTTGAAATGTATTTTCTTTTACCTTGGGAATACTGGTATATTCAATTTTGTAAAATATATAGTTTTGGTATGGTGGTGAAACAGAAACAAGCTAAAACGATTTGGTTGGTTCCTCAAATTTCTGGAGCTGTAGGTATTATTTGGTATTGTAGAACAACCGAGCGCCGGTTCATGGATGCTCCTGGTTTCAGATTAGTGCATTATTGGCCTATGAGGGTTCAGTGTAATTATTGGCCTACCTGTAAGCAGATCTCCGAAGAAACATCTTGCTCAAACACTCCAAGTGAAATGACCGGTAGTGAAGTAAGCATCACATTGAATAGCATCAAGTACCAATCATCATAAACCGATTGCCCAGAAAAGCCAGTGAATGCCTCGAAGTAGAAGATTGTAAGGCCAAAAGCTATATTCTTGTAGAAGAAATAGCAGATCTGAATGCAGAAAGAGTTGCAGTTTGAGGTAGAGATAAAGGAATGGTAGCATGAAGCAAAACAACTATGTTATGCCAATATAATTAGTTCGGATTTATTACCGCCTGGGCGATTCTCTTGTAGCACCAGTGTCCATGTACTACCAAAAAGTCTTTCTAGAAATCGAACTGAGCAATGGAAAAGTCACTAGCCATCACAGCCTGCAAAAAGCAAAAGTTTTAGAAGACTGACCATAACACGCAAAGGCAGTACGTGCAATAAGGAGTAGCCAACCCTTTGGAAAAGTACACATTTCGTAAGTCATACCAAAACAATCGAATAAAGGTTAAGGGTTCAATTGGTCACAGTGTCCAATAAAACAAAGAAACTTGCAATAGTTTAAAAGGAGGGGCCGGCGTGGGTTTAGTCCGTATCTTGGAACTAAACCAGGGAATCAAAGTATTAAGTGTGTTCAGGTGTGGCAACATCTTCGTATTTAATACAAAAAATCGGATCAAAGAAAACTAGGATGCATGAACAGAAAACTTCTAATATTCTGGATACTACTTTAGAAAGATTCTTGATCGTAAATCAAACAATTACACTGGAGAAAACAAAAATAGAAATTTATTCAACAAGGACAGTTCCCATGGTAGAGGAACTGGAATCAGAAAAAATTATTACGTCTAGTATTAGAAAGAAGAAGACAGGGTTGGTGTCCACCTTTGGGCAAGACACTCCTGTTGCAGAGGATTCTCATTAAAGCATAGCCGACCCCAATTATACTGAGCATTATATGAGATATTACCAACCTGCATTCCTTCGACCCCACTGATGCCAACACCTATATCAGCTTCTTGAATCATCCCAACATCATTTGCACCATCACCTATTGCTAATGTGGTCTTCCCAGTTCCCTCTTTTACTAATCTTGTTACCTAGTGCAAACCAAAATAAATTAACTAAAGTCCAGAAGCCAAAGATAAATTTTGTTGATAAGAGTAAAGGACAGTACCAGGGCTTTCTGCTTAGGAGATACACGACAACATATGACAGACGCACAATCAACTGCTAAATTCAAGAACTGATTCTTCATATCCTCCTCTAAGGTATAAGTTAGAGTTTTGCCATCAATAATCAATGCAAATGCAGCATGAGGATCATTTTCTAGCTTGATCATTTGCGAGGCATTGGTAATTTGCATTAAAATGTTCTCCTTCACAGCCTGATGAGTAACAAATGGAAATAAATTTTGACGTTAAAGCATACAAATTTCCTGAGAATTATACAGTGCGGTTTTTCTAGAACATGTACCTCTTGGTATCTTGTGCTAACAAATCGCTATTCATTGTTGTTATGCATATCTTCTTCATGCCCTGTCGGAGCAGACTACAGGAATATCTGCATCACAAAAGACAACTCCTTTATATTAGTGTCTGGAGGACTTTAAATGTAATTTGCTAGGGATGAATCATCAAAAGAGTGGCTCCAGGGATTTAAGTGCATACTGGCAATGCTCACCTTTTAGACACATATCTAAACACAACCTCAGAAGGGTGCAAGTGTAGGGTCCATCCAACCGACAAACTTGAATAAACCTCTCTCCAATATCAAGGAGCGACTCCAGGGATTTAAGTCAGTGATGACAAACATACTGACACTCACCTTTTAGACACATATCTAAACAACACACCTTGGAAGGGTGTGAGAGTAGGGTCCATCCAACCGACAAACTTGAATAAACCTCTCTCCAATATCGAGGATCGACTCCAGGGATTTAGGACAGTGATGACAGACATACTGGCACTTCAAGGTGCTCACCATTTAGACACATATCTACACACACCCTCAGATGGGTGCGAGGGTAGGGTCCATCCAACAACCCGACAAACTTAAATAAACCTCTGAAACTAGTAGTAAACATAATGATACTATTCTTTGCAAAAAAAAAAAAAACATGAAATACTACAATTACCATCAACCGGTTTTGTACTACTGCTAAAAAGAGAATTTTTTTCAATTATCTCATTATTATATGTCATTCTCACTTGAACTCTTCAGTGGATACATACCCAATGTTTACTGCCGTTTCCATCTTATCTCCTGTCAGAACCCAGATCTTGAGACCAGCCTGTGCCAGTTTATCTATACACTGAGGAACCTGCGAAGAAGACATGCAGTAAGGAAGTTAAATTTCCACAATAGAATTGCATGTAACTATGGCCCTATAGAAAAGACAACACATACCCCTGGCTGCAATTTGTCTTCCACAGCAGTTGCGCCAATGAGGACTAAATCCCTTTCCATCATATCAGATACCCTTTCAAGCATTGCCTCCCTATCACCATTAATGGAAGTCTTTGCTTTAAGAAAATCCTTGTTCCAAGCAGAGAACTCAGCCTCTTCGAGTTTTCTGTAAGAAAGAGCCAATGTACGTAACCCAACTTCTCCGTATTCATTCAGGTGCTTTGTGGTAACCTCCTCGTACATTCTTCCATTCTTTGATAACCTTTCAAAGATGATGCTGCATAACCCAAGCAAAGAGACCATGTAGGATTTAACAGGCTGACATAGCTTAAAGCAAAGGGTATGAACTTGAAGAGCAACTGCTGTATGACAAGAACTTAGAACAAACGTTTTATTTTAGCAATAACTTGTTCTCAGAATTTTACTTGTAGTGCCGCTTGTTTTGGCATGTTTCTAGTATTTTCGCTCAGTTTCCGGATTTGGACCTAATTCAAATCGGCTTCTTTATTTTGTCCTTTCGTTTGTTTGTTCCTTGATTAGCCCCAAAATTTTAACTGTCTTCTATTATTCTTGTCCTACATCCTTGTACGGCACTACGGCTGAAAATGAGTTTGAAGGAAGGGGGGAAAAACATATATGAAAGGATTTCAAGAGCCGAACCTGTCTGCACCTTTGCAAAAGAGAAAAATTTGGCCATCCTCATCTCGGACTATAACAGACATTCTCTTCCTTTTGCTAGTGAAGTCCAACAGATTGAGAATTTTGTACTCCCTGGAAATTATCCAGAAGACAAATGAGACGGTAAAACACCAAAAGTCTAGGGCCGAATGACAAAATGCCAAAATATGAAAATAATTATTTGACCATGATTTACCTTTCAATCGGTTCTTCAGAAGGAGAATATCTTTCACGAACAAATATGCTCGATTGAGTTCTTTTACAGAACTCAAACCCAAATTCTCTTGCAGCAACAAGAAAAGCTCCTTCATCAGGAGACTCTGCTTCATAGGTAAGCCACCATTCTCCACATTTGCTTCTGGAATTGCAGTGTGACAAATAGCAAGTATCCGGAAGAATAATAAAATGGCTTCCGAATCAGGCTCTCTCAACCAATTTCCATTCATGAGGCGGCCATCCTCAAATCCAAACCCCTTTATCTTAGGTTTCCGAACTTTTTCACCTTTAGAAGTCACAACAGTCTCGAGCTCAATTTCTGAAACATACGCACCATTTGAACTGGTCCGAGGGGACCCTTCGAGATCAATGGCCATTTGATGTGCTGCAGCTAGTTCGACTTCACTAGAATTCATACCATAAGCCACACCAGCAATCGAACACTTGAGAAAGTCCATTTGGTTGCAAGTCAAAGTGCCAGTTTTATCAGAGAGGATTGTGTCAACTTGACCCAATTCCTCATTCAAATTTGATGTACGTGCTTGAGCTGGAGTTCCAGTCTCATCATCGTACATATGGATGTCCCTATTAATAAACATTGCCTGCAAAACCTTCACCACCTCAATTGAAAGATAAAGCGAAATGGGTATCAAATACCCGTATAGGATAAGGGCTGTGATCAAATGGAATAAACCCGACAATGCTGGATTATTTGGATTATATAATCTCGAATAGACAAATGGCTTCAAATACCACCATTTCGGCATCTGGAAAGCTGTCTTCACGGCAAACCCGATTGAGCTTATTACTGAGATCAATACAAGGATGCTGAAAAGGATGTAGATGATCTTGTCCATCTGTTTTTCAATCCTACTCCTTTTTGAAGGAGATTCCGTCGCGTTCTGCATTACTTTGCTATCGTGACCGGTGAATATCACAACTCCGTACACATAAGCTGTGTTCCTAAGCTTTGAGTCTCTGAGGAGAATTTGACTAGGTTCAAGAGGATAAACCTGTCGGTCACAATCAAGATTACCCACAAAAGTGTAAAGGCTTGGATTTGGGTCTTCACATCTAATCTTTCCTGTAAAATCCTTGAAAGTCGCATCATCATCCAAAGGCAATGTTACTTCCAAAGCTCTCTTCACTTTTAAGTTTGTCTCTCCATCTAAATTCATAGTCTCCACATAACAAATCCCATCCTCATAGCTAGATGACAAAATGAGTAAATCAGCAGGGAAAAATTGATCCTTTTCAACTTTCACTACATCTCCAACTCTAAGCTTCATCCATGGCTTAGGACAAAAAACACCATCCCTTTTATGGACTTTGGCTTTTCGCATGTTTACCTTCATGTCCTGTATAAACCTTCGCCAATCTTCCAAGGCTTCCTTAGCCATACTAAGCCCAACCACAAACGCAAGAGGAGCAATCATACTCACGGCTGAGAATGGAGCAACGTCCGTCAGCGACAGAAGCGCAGCCAATAGGAAATACAAGTTGGCAACGCGACGGAACTGCTCAAATAAGGCCTTGGGTATGAAAGTGATGATGTTGTATTTTGTGGTTGATATGTAATTAGAACGATATTTAAAGGGTTTCTTTTCATGGCGACTTGGTTCGTTGCAGTATACGATTCGTGAGTATCCGGGGCCAGAAAATTGATGTGGCTCCTCAGTTTCAGTAGCATCTGCATGAAGGCAAGCAAATGTGTACAGATTGCTCCTGCGGATCTTACCCCTTATCCTGCCCCCGGTCATTTTTTCTAGGTCTCAATCCAACCAAGTTCTAGTACCACATAACCAACTCCAGAAAAAAAAAGCACCCAAACTGTGCCTTTTCTGCAATATATACCCCTCCAAGAAAGAATTAAATACGCCCGGATAAAAATTTAAGTCGCGAGACGGAGATTTCTCGATTTGCAAGAAAGCCTAACCTGTGATTATATCAAAACCATTAACATACACCTTTTTGGAATAATATTGAGTCATTGACCATGATCTTATAAAGAATATGATATTAAGATATAGAAGTAAATGAATCAAACTTTCATTACGTACCAAAAAACAATGGAATTTATATCTCATTATAACAGCAAATGCACTAAAGTCTATACAATCATCACACCCAAAATCAAATTCGAGTTCAACTTTTGTTCCCACACGTTCACACTTGTATCTATAACATCTAGAGCTAATGACAACAAGATTAACCAAGAGCCGATCAAACACACCCACACACAAAAAAAAAAAAGATTAAACAAGAAAATTTTCACACTTAGTTCAACAATAAGAAGCAACCAGTAAGTAAGATAAGTGTAGCTGAAATGAAGATGTTGAGGTGGATGTGTGGTAAGACTAGGAGTGATAGAAATGGAAACGAAACTATTTGTGAGACATTTGGAGTTGTAGTTATACATAATAACTTGAGAGAAAATAGATTAAGGTGGTTTGGACATAGACCAACATAGTCAAGAACATTGACATGATACTAGCGGATAGTCGGGCTAGGGGAAAAAGGGAGACCTAAAATGACTTTGGATGCCATGATACGAAAAAACTTAGGCTTACTAAATCTATGTGAAGAGGTAGCCTAGACAGCTCAATGAAAAAATATGATTCATGTAGCCGACCCAATTGATTGGTACACAAGGCTCAATTTGGTTCAACTATAAGAATCAGCAAAAAGGAAAAAAAAATACCCAATTCAAAACTGCGTACTCCAAATTTACAAGCTGTCAAGAAAATCAAGAAATAACGAACTTGTTTTCTGGTGGGTAACGAACTTGATAAGAGGGGAAAAAAGAAAAGAAAAGAAAATCACAACATTCACAGCTGAAATCTTGAAAAAAGAAACTTCAACAAGATGAAGGACCCAACCCAATTGCAAATTCCTCCGACTAAGAAAAACACAGAAAGATCAAAATTAAAATTTCAAATCTAGCCAAATTATATACACGCATAGTCCCGATGAATGCAATGAAGAGAGAGGGAAAGTGAGTACCTGGCAAATCTAGCGCTTACGATCTTCCACAATTGGGATCATGAAAGAGCCTTGAAGGTTGCAGAGATCGCAACGAAGACGAAGGGGGTTAAGAGAGAGACAGAAGAGAGAGAGGGAATCTAAAGAGCTAGACCCAAAGCAAAGACCGTCTCCCGTTCAAAGTCCGACCCAATGCCAAGATTTTGCGGTATTTTTCTGAGTGTGTAATTTCCGCTCCAATTTTCCGTTTTATTTTATTGTGCCAGTATGTAATCGCCCTGTATTTTAATTTCAACGTAGATGTGTTGGTAATCGTCTAGTATTTGTGAGTTTCGTGATAGATAAATGCGTCTAAAATCATTCGATAAATTTGAATTTCATTGTGATGCCCACCGGTATTAAATAATTTCGAATACGAAATTGAGTAAATAAAATTATGCAAAATACTGAAAATAGTGGAGTGAGTAATGTAGAGAAATGAGCAGGCAAAAAAGGCCAGCAAATTGCACAAAGGAAAGACGAACAAGTCATGAGTCGTCTCTCTTTACCTAGGTTGTGGGTCCCAGTGTTACAGTGTACAAACGTCGAACTCACTTTGAGCAAATGGTTGGGCCCACTGAACACTAGATGATCAGAGCCGTTAGTATGTTGGTCTCAGCTACAGCAAAATTCATACCGAGTACAGTACTACAAAAAAATAGTGGAACCTGATTTCACAATTCTTCGATTGGTTCCACGGCCATTTTAAGGAAGAGAAAATCTTATTCACTTAAAGATCTGTGAATAAGGTTTAAGGCATTCAATTTTCGATTGTTCAAAAGTGTTTTGAACGATTCGAATTAAAAATATTTTAAAATTTAAATCGTCCAAAAAGTGTTTTGGACGGTGGAAATCGTGCAAAACTGTGAATAATTTATTCTCCTTAAGCAATCTGAAGTGTCAAGAAGTTCCGAATTTTATAGAGTGTCTGAAGTGTCAAGAAGTTCCGAATTTTATAGAGTGTGTGCGCGCGCTGCGCGGGGGGGGGGGGGGGGGCGGGGTGGGGGTGGGGAGTGGGTGTGAATCAGAGGTTATTCAGCTTAATAAGCCCACAAATTTATTTTTTTGTCCTCGCATTTGTTAGTTTTTGTTAACTTTTTGTGGATTATTGCTTCTTCACAACGAAAGAAATCTAAAAAGTAAAAAATTATGATCAAAACCTAAGTTTTTTTAATAAAGACAAAAATAAACCAATAAACCAATTTTTTCGTCTTTATTTAAAAAATTGGGTTTGATCATAATTTTATACTTTTTAGATTTTTCTTATTATGATGAAGCAAAAATCCATAAAAATTTAAAGAAAAAACAAATGCGAAAAAATTGAATAAGAACAAAAAAAAGAAAAGAAGCCATTTGACTTATTAAGTCAAACAATCCCTAAATTTGGGTCATCCAAATTACGTTTGGGACAGCTAGAATTGCCGACGGATACCACAACACCCAAAAAATTCTCATTGTGTCACATGCACAAAGACATAGAGCAAACCCAAAAGCAAGGAAAATGATAATGCCAAACACCGTTTTTGTGGTGGTAGCTTTTAGCGCACGAAGTCCTTGTAGTATAGAAATTTTGACATAAATAAAATACTGAGGCCCCGTTTCAGAACACCTTCTTAAAAAATAAGTACTTATTTCACATTTTCAAACTCAAAAATAATGTAAATGAAAAATAATTTTTCAATTTTTTTTGCAGCGTATTGAAGATCTCAATAAGATATATCAATCAAACAAGATCCATATTGATAGGAAAATTATTTGCGTAAGCACATGATTTTTGAGCTTAAAATTATCTTCTTAGAAAACTAGTATTTATTTCCCTTTCAGGAACGGGGCCTGATTTTGGTATTATCATTTCTATTTGAGAAATCCAAGACATTTTGGAAAATCATGATTGTCAATCTCCCATAATGTCTTTCTCCCATAGGAAATTTACCAAACCCGAGGACTGTGGATCATCAATATAGCGAAGTGGGGTTGATGGGTTTAACGGTGTGAAAGAAAAGAGTTATTGAATGTTCTTGGAGCACCGTCTCATCCAAATTTCCTCTACGACACATTTATGTGATTTAGGGAGGAAAGTGTTTGGACTTTGGAGACCACATGACACTTCCTCAGGACCATTACTTGTAGATAATTACTCCAGCCCAAGTTCCGCAAAACAATTGAATGAGGCCGGCTGCTCCAAGTCACATTAGATGTTATTGGTATTGTGCTAGTCAAAGCCCACCGGCGACGATTCTTTCATCCATTTTGTGAAATTTTTTGTTTTTTGAAGGACCATCATTTTGGGGCTGAATGATGGTTAGAATTGGAAAGCTTATACGTAGGGTTGGTAAAGCCTATGATTATTTATTTGGAATTTGATAAGCCTAGCCAGGTCGTAGAAACCCAGTGGAAAAAAGCCCTCAAAATCTAGACAAGTATGTTACGGTAATCGGTGATGTAAACAATAGGTTACAAACACCACAAGAGTTGATATAATTAATTTGTACTCCATTTGATGCACCATTTTTTACTTGATTATGTACTCCACTACACAATTGAAAAAACCATATAAAAATCTTTGTGTGTTTATTTTTTTTCCTTTCTGTTTGCTTCATTATTCTTGACGTGCTATGCATGTTGTGACTTGGCCGATTTCACGTTGATTATGAGGCGGACTTATATCGGGTAAAGGTGGGGTGGAATCATGATATGGGAGAAGTACATTCTCTGCTTTCACGTACACCAAATTGACTTGTCAGAAAAAAAAAAAAAAAGACTTGGAAAAGAAAACGAGGTGTTTAGTTCGGAAAAGGAGGAAGAAGACGGGCAATAAGGTCTTAGAAAATGATTTTTGCACTCCAAAATTTATCTTTTAGTGTGTCTTATTATGTACTATAATTTTTTACTAAAAAACAAATTTTAAAGTGCTATCATAAAAAAGTGGAGTGCCAAAATCATTTGTCTTACCAGCAACATTATCAGATGCTATGTTAATTGATGGTGTGTTTTTAGTCCACAAACTACATGGATTTATGCGGTGATAAGTGAAAGTCAGGGGTGCAATTTGCACATCGAGCAAATCACAGGGAATCTAAATGAAGTTTGTCCCTCTTTTTTTTTTTTTTTTAAACTTCTTTTAGTTTTAGATTTTCTTAAACAGCGTACTCAGAAAATTATAGTAGTAATTTTTTAGACTGAAGTTGTAAAATGTAAATGGATAAATGTATTTAATCAAGCATTATTGGTCTAATCATATTGATCAGGAAAAAGGGTACATATATAGCACACCAATTGTTAATAAGATACTCGCGTTATCGTTATCTTCACATCTTATGTCTTCTCGCGATTAGTTTAAGTAAGGAATTTTTTCTCTAATCCTAGCCGTCCATCTCTTTCATCCCCACCTCACACGTTATACTTGATTGAAAAATAACCCTATAAGTACTTCTCCCTGCAGTTGTTCCTTCAAAACAGATCAAACCCTTCACAGTTGACACCTCCACGTACATCATGGCAGCTACTTCTTCTCTAACTCGACAAGTTCCGTTCGGTGGCGAAAATGGACAAAAACCGACCGAACCGATATCATTCATAGCTTATATCCAACGTTTGGATTCCAACCGTTGGCTGGTTCTTGGAAAGTCACCCAAGGGTGGCTTCAACGTTTGAATATCAAAGGGCGGGTCTCAATCGAAGAAACAAACAAACCTATCTTTTCAAACCTATCAACGTTTGATTGAAATCTCATTTGCGAGGACATCGGCACATTGGTTGCCTTCGCTGTAGATGCGCTTGAAGCAGATCTTTTCAAACCTATCTCTTAAATGATGGTTGGTCGGACAACGACGTGGTTGACAAATTGAGTACTAAATACTCTTGTATTTTAGACAGTAGACCCACGATTAATTTTTGTTCCGTTTCCTAAACGTGCGACCATCTAGAAAACGAGGAAAGGAAAATTAATTAAGAGGAACGCGGGGCATCCATCAATATTACATACTACAAGTAAATGTGCTTAATTTGCTCGCAAAACATCCAAACTTCCAATTATAATTTTCTAACTCATTTATGTTGTTTTTATACAGAGAGAGAGAGGAGAGAGAGAGAGAGAGAGAGAGAGAGAGAGAGAGAGAGAGAGAGAGAGAGAGAGAGAGAGAGAGACTTGGGAGGGGATGTGAATATGGAGAAAATTATTCTATACCTATGGCAGTGTCCCAAATTTATTTTTCACCACACATGTGTCATTCAATTCATAGAATGAGACTACTGCTAGCTTGCATTGAGCACGGGACAGGCAAAAAACTTTTTTTTTTTTTTAATCAACTAGTGTTGTGCCCATTTGAAATGTGATTTTTTTTTTGTCCCGTGTACCGAATGGGCATAACACTAGTAGCGTGTAATTAAGCAAGTGCATCTTGATTATCTGGTCATAAATGTCAGTTAAATAGATTTCTTTGTATAAATAAGTTGCCCAGCAAACTTTATAAAATGAGATTCGGATCGTAATACTCCGTGCAAATATTAGTTATTAGTATCTGACCGTAGAATCATAAACACTGCACATAGGGCTCGGATTCAACGAACCACATTCACATGATCCGTCCCGGTGCTATTCAGATATATTTCCAAACACAAGCGACTGCCTGATAGATAGGTTTTTGACCTTTTGCAAAACTTCTACTGTGGGCTAATTAATTGATTGCTACAAGTCCCTCGCGATTACTATCTAGAAGCCCACAAGGACTTGACGGTGTTGTGTTGTAACGAAAGTCATATAATTTGTGCATACCAGTTGCGTGAATGAGAGCGCAAGTGCAAACATGCATGACAACATCTTTGAAATCTTACCATACTACAAAGATTCACTAGCGTAAAGATTACGAGCGGCAATTTGAAGGATTACACGACTAAAAGGCCAAGGTTTTTCGTTTGACAGAAACAGCCATTGACAAAGTCGCAAAAGTCTCATTCCATGTAAAAATCTAGTAATACTCCAAATGGGGACGACTCAACAGAAAAGAGGACCAAAGCATTAAGCAATATTCCTTGACCGAACGTATCTAAGAGACAGTTCAACAAAAAAAAAAAAAAACTATAGTCTAAGAGGCTGCTTGACTTCAATAGGGCCGGCTCCATATTGTTGAACGTATAATCTAATTTTTATTAGTGTTTTTGTACAAAAACATCATCATCATCATCATTAGAATGAGCTTGGTTTAGCATTTTTATTTATGCTTATAAGAGTTTTATATTGTTAGGCTTATAAGATAGTAAGAAATTGATATTTTTCCTTCTTTAAAAATGTGAAAATAGAAATATTGGCCCAGAAAAAAGGTGTTATTTTCCAATCTGATGAACAAAAATTGTGTAATTTAAGACTAAACACCCCACCCCCCCCCCCCCCCCCCCCCCCCCCCCCCCCCCCCCCCCCCCCCCCGACATGATAGGAACATTACTTGTTTTTTTTTTCAACAGTCAGGGGTGTTCGGGCAACTTACGTCCATCTTAACGAATCTTCTTCTCAATCCGGTCAAAAACAGGTCATTCACGCCGGAACTAGAAAATTCACAATAAATTATATTTTATTGCGGTTTGACTCCAATAATCGAATACTGATCAATTATGTAGGGAGCAAAGTAGTAAACTCAAAAATCAACCGGATTAACCATTGGAGCTATTGATACATTACTCTCCTAGCTCATATGGACTTGTTCATATACTATCATACTTGCAGATATGTAAAATTCGCATTGGCTCTACTTAATGGGGCCTTCCTGGGGTGGGTCATAGACTCATAAAGCAAAGCCCTGCACCTGTTTTAAGGTTTTACTCGTACAGTCAAAACTAAGGCGAACAGCTTGTTTTTTTTTGGGTGGTGTTGTTGGGAACAACCCCATAAGTAATGCCTGTCAAGCAAGATTGGGTCTAGATGATAGAAATATAGAAGAAATTTACTTATTCACGTACGGAGGATTGTGATTCCTTTATTCACGGAGACGATCTTCGTTTTGACTTTAAAACTTAGAAGGTCAGGATTTCAATGAAACTTTTCCGGATCGTCCAAAGCCAAAACGGACGTTCGCGATTCACCTCTGTAAACAATATTCACGGAAAATTCGGGTAAAAAGTTTTTTCTCAATATAGAATGGCTATTGCCAGCCGAGTGTCAAATACGCATATGGGTTATGATTGGGTCACCAGTCGTTAATCCTCCTAGTAGTAGAATTAAAAAAATAACAACACACTCTTCCTCCTCTAATATCCAATCATAGTGTAGCTAATTGCACCTATAACATTAATTACTCGTATTAATCAAATCATCCACCGACAATGCAGGGAAACAAGTAGTAAAAACGACATTGGGATTATTAAGTAACCAATTAGTATATAGTAAAATCGGAAGTGAAATAAACAGCTGTCTCACCAAATTGCGAAACTGTTTTAAATAAAAAAGAATGAAAGGAACTCGTTTCCTGTAAAAGTACTGCTCCATGAGATACTACTTCATCTGAGAAGGGATCTTGTCAAATGTTCACATGCTGTAGCCAAAGCTTGACTGATAGTCTGTCGATGAATTGTTGAAGACTTCGAGTTAGATTACAATGGAGGTATTGAACAATGAGAAAAACTTTTTTACGAAGCAACCAGTAAACAAAGTTTCGTCCAAAAATGTTTTGGATGATCCAAATTTTAAAAAACTATTCGCAAGAAGAGTTTAACGAATAGTAGTTTTTTAAAAATCCGGATCATTAATTGCTAAAATGGACAACTGAGATTGCTCGGAGCTGTGAATAACTTGTTTATGACTGCTGTGAATAAGTTTCTCTTTTGAACAATATACATAGATGGTAAAATTTCAATTTAGGGGTGTATACAAACTCGCAAGCCCGTCCAACTCAATTTGCGTTTGTAAAGGTACAGGAGTGATATTTAAACTGGGCTAGGTAAAATTTTTGAACCCATTTACTAAATGAAATGGACTTGACAATAATTTTTGAAAACCAGATCAGCGCAGCCCGCCTAAGAGTGTTTTTTTTTTTTTTAAAACAAAGGGCTTGGATACCTATTAGTATCGTTTTCTGGCCCATTGATGTGCACCCTCAGTTGTAATTTGCAAAATGCAAATACGTCTACCAATTTATATATGGGCAAAGTCTATTTTATTCCCATGTGGTTATTGTTTGTACGGATACCCCCTCATGATTCAAAACTAACCACATAATTTATCTGTGGTTTTGAAAATATGCAGATAAATCTTCTGTCATCATGTTTTCCATCTATAATAATGGACACAACATTAAAAAAACCGATATATCCTCATCATGTCCCTTGATTCTTCTTCTTTTTTAAATCTAACCACATCATCCCCTATACCAAAAATTGAATCCAAACCCTTGGTATTGTAAATTTTGACGAGTACTACATCTATGCTAAATTCAAGTCAATTAAAAAATGAAAAGCTCATGGTCGAATCGTTTTTGTTATGAAATTAAAATTTCAAATTTGAATTTACTGATAATTAGATCACTGGGTTATTGATGCCTGATTGAAATGATTTTTTACAAAGATACTTTATTCTTTATTTCATACATTATGAACGACTCAGATTACATTCTAGAGACTTGTGAGATATAACTCCGTTAATATAGATGAAAAACATGACGGCATAGGGTCTATCTGTACATTTTCAAAACCACAGGTAGGTTATATGGTCAGTTTTGAAACAAGAGGGGGTGTCCGTACGTGGCGATAACCACAGGCGGTGAAAGTGGATTTTGCCCTTTATATAAGTTGCACACTCGCACGACATAACAAAGTGAAGAAAATGTAAAATTTGGCATCTGTCAATATTGAGTGCTGGGTTACCCAACTGGTTTACTAAAACTCACCAAAATCTGGAGTCATTTCTATGGTCATTATATCTAATTTCCTTTACCTGGTCAGCCAAGGGTGCCGCTTCATCTCTGCTATGGGTCTCAACTTTTCCGGAAATTAGATTGCCATCATTTTCAAGGATCATGCTGCCACAAACACACTTAAAGAGTGAATCTTTCCTTGCCGAAAATAGCATCTTCAACGAAAGAATAAAATTATTTAGTGCATAGCAAGTAGTATAGGACAGATTAGTGCAGAGCAAGTAATATAGGACAGATAAGTGGTCTCCATACAAGGAAAATTGGCAAGGCTGTAAGAGTTCCCTATTTCCAGGGATACCTCTGAATATTAAATACGCTAATATGCATGTGTCATGATATCCGAAATAATTCCCAGAGTTGATTGAGATCAAGACAAAGCTGGAGATAGAAGGTAGAACAGTTACTTTAGCAAGAAATGACATGTTATGATGAATGGGAGAGGAAAAAGTTGGAAAGAAATCGATGGCTAGTGGAGCTGATTGGGTAAAATTCATTACTATTTAGGAGTCAGGACATCGATATTTTATAAAATGAATTGGAGGACTTGGTTATCCTGGAAATGGAAGCAAAAATTTGAAGGGAAAATGATCAGCTTTGCACAGTAAGCAACCACACCTCAGCTACTTCTAACATGGAAGCCAATTATAAAGATCTCTACTACATGTGGAAGCATCAATGTAGGTTTCTGCGAACTAATCTTGAAGTTTAATCTCAAACGCCAATGAAAAGCCCCTAGAGCTAACTTTTGGAGATTGTTGCACAGTACACTTGCTTTTTTTAGACCAATAAATTGCTTCAGAAAACACTAGCCAATTGGTGCAACACTACTTTCTAATAGGGAATGACCGGTCTTTGAGTACCTAAAGCAAAAAAAATTAACATATTGAATAGGAGAACCTATGGGTCAAAATCATGCAAAATTGTATTGTTATTATGACTACAAAGGTGCATATTGCATACCCTCCGTCAACCATCTCATCCAGGCATAGAAGAATAAGATCTAAATTCTCAAGTGCCTCCATTTTGTCAAAATTACTCATATAACATGAACACCACTAGATTAGACAGCTTGATCATAAACTGGAAACCATGAAATTTAGAACTGAGGAACTATGGTCAACATTATGATCAACACAACCTGAGGAGAAAGGAAACTGCATCAATGAATCCTTGGAGAACTGTGGCCAGGAATAGTTCATTTTCATCATCAGCTCCAATTACAAAGAGGTGCAGGTCTTGGACGAACTTATAGACAACGACATAGTTATCAAACATTGCAATATCCGCTGTGTATGGCAATATAAATGCACATGAAAAAATATTAATGCACACTTATAACCAATAATCATTCTGCCAACATAAAAGAACCACACGCACATGCATGAGTGCGCATACCACACACACTGGCACGCAATAGGATTGCCTTTTTGAGCATACCTTCCAACCGAGCATTCGCCTTTTGAGTTCTGGTAAACGCAGACTTTTCAAAAGCTGATTTTGCACTAATAGTTGGCCAATCGTCGGAGTAGTACTTGACTGCTACATGCTTCCCTTCGGAATCCAAGAGAAGAATGCTTTTTATAGTAGGGCAAGTCTCCTATAAAAGTCATTCAAAGCCATAGGAGTATGTATGACCATAATCAGTTGCAATGAGAAGAATGCCCCAATTCTACTTGAGCCTAGTTTGCAATCCAAAACTCATAGAAAAAAGTAGTGAAATAACTCTTATCCAACCGTCAAGGTATATGTATAACATACCAATATTGTGCTTGTGCGAGTGTTTCGTATAGGGAAGAATCATATGATTCGTATCCAATAGACAAATACATGTAATTCTCCCAACAAATTAAATTTGCTGAACTAGTTCTCCAAACTTTAAAAATACCATAACCTTTCCAATCTACATGTCTGTTTTCACAAAGTTTATAGTATATTTTTGAGATCTATCTTAGTAGATTTTTGAAATCTACAAAACAATTCCCTGAGGAATAGGTATTTTTGTAAAATTGCAATAGACAGTGGATTATATAGCTTTCACTTTTCACTATTCAAATCAAACTTAAGATCGATTCAAAGTTTCAAACAACTTTATGAGTTCATAAACTTGTGAAGATTGTTGTACAGGCTCTTATTTCACAAACTTTGTATAGTTGGAATCCTCTAATGGAGATACATAAACCAATTGCCAGAGCGCAATAGGAAGTTCTGCCAAATAATAATACACAATGTGGAAGTCATACACATGCAATTCAGTATTCAAATCAAAACTTGAAATTCAAACAACTTTATGACTTCATAAAATTTATGAAATTTCCAGCACATGCTCCATTCGCAATGATCAAAATGCTCGCCAATTCCCATTGTGAATCTACAAAAGGTTCCGTTTTACATACATGAACATCGAATCTTAGCGACCGTGGTCCTATGTGTGTCCGAGTGTCAAGACTAAATTTCTACAAATCCACTTCCAATTTCAGCAATCACATTTATGACAAGTGAGCATCAATTTGTTAGAAGGTAAAACAAATGACGAAATTACACAACTCCTAAGACAACGATACATCAAAACACGAGGGCATTAACCAATCTTTCTTATCTAGGTTCTCAACGAAGAAAAAAAGAACAGATCAAATGAGGCTCAATGTAGTGAATTCAGCTTTCATTCAATGAAGAACAGAGAGTCTTTGAAATACATCATATTACTGTTAAGATTAATAGAGAGATCATCAATGCATTTTAGCAAACTCATTGTGAATCGGAATTTATATGAGAGAGAGAGAGAGAGAGAGAGGATAGAGCTCGCCATGGATTGAAATCGCGTTGCGTTTCACTGTTTGCTTTGATGGTCGTCGGTAGGCTGTAATGTTATGCATGGATATATGGGCCGGATCCGAGCAACCAACGATTAGGTCCTGGGCCTGTGTAGTTGAAGCGTAGTTGGGCCTAACCAAATTCTGATATTGGGCAAGCAAGCTCTGCTCTTTCGGCGAAAACTCTGGGCCTGTTTGTTTGATTATGGGAAAATGACGGCCAATGCCGTGTTTTAATAATTAATACCCATCAAAGACATATTGTTCATTAACAAATGTTTTTAGGATGTCCTTTAAATGTATTAATTATCAAAACACGTCCTAAGCCGTCATTTTCCCTTTGATTATTACGCGGCAAATGACAGGCCGGTCCTGTTTTTTTGTTAGAGTTCCATGTCAACCATTTTTTGTTATGCTATCCTGTTATTTTGTTGGAGTTCCATGTCAACCTTTTTTTGTCATGCTATCCTATCAAAGACTCTTTTTAAATATGTTTTTACTACTTCACCATTGTCACTTTTTACACCCCGAGAATTCACACCCCGTAAAATTCATACCCCAAAGAATTCACCCCCAAAATTCACATCTCGTTTCATTCTTGGGAGGTGTGAATTCTTGCAAAGGGCCTAGAATTCACACCAACTTGAACTATTCACACATCTTGAATTCTTGGGGCTGCAAAGACCCTTTGCAGAATTCAAACAACATTTCCAAATTTACCCCCCTAAATCATGAATTCACACTCTAGCAAAATTCACACATTATCATCTGCAAAATTCACACCCCTAAATTATTTACAAGCTCTACTATGCGCAGAGATAATTTGCAGAGAACCACGCAGAGACAAATGCGTTTAGCCCCATTTTGGGTCCCGAAAAAATCTAGAAAAATATTCATAAATTTTTGAATATTATTTTATAGAGCCCTGTAAAAAATCAACTCCAGGGGATATCGATTAGTATTACTTTTGGATATCGATAAGTATTAATTTCGCCCCTACGAATCTAAAAGTAATACTTATCGATATCCAATGGAGTTGATTTTTTACAGGGCTCTATAAAATAATATTCAAAAATTTATGAATATTTTTTTAGATTTTTTCGGAATCCGAAATAGGGTCAAACGCATTTGTCTCTGCGTAGTTCTCTGCAAATTGTCTCTGCTGTTAGTATTTTTGTTCTGGCAATGGAGAAAACTCCACCGCAGGTACAGATAGAAACAAAACTACTACTATTACACCTTTTCATTATTACGCACTGTTTTTTTGTTGTTTCTGGACTACCATTATACGAGTACCTGAAACAAAAAGAGAGCTCTCTAGTGTGTGTGAAGGAGAAAGAGAGAAGCTGAAAATTATGAAGAGCAGGACCCTCCGCTTCTCTCTCTACAACCTGTTTACCTCCGTCTCTCCTCCTCCGCCCCTTCATCTTCAAAACTCTAGATTTCCTCTCCATGGGACTCCTCCCCGTCGACCACGCTGTACGATGTAGGAGACGAAGTTGTGCGGCTTTTCAATTCGAGCGGAAAAACTTTTTCTGAATCGCCCTAATCTATCTCTCCCCTCTTCTCTTGCTCTCAATTTTTATTTCAAACAATTTCTGGTGGAAAACGCTCGGATCAGTAGGATCCGTTGATCGCGGCGTTCGAGGATTTGATCTGAGGATCTGATTATCGCGTTCGTGTGTAGGATTTCGGCTGCTGCGGAGAAGATTGAGGGATGGGTTATGGACGTGACCAAGGTTGTGGCAGGGTATTTTTGGTAATTTACTTAAAACAGGACTCAGGATTTACGTGGGATGAGCTTGACATGCAGTAGAGATGAACGGGTAGGCCATGACAAAAGAGGAACGGGTAGGCCATGACAAAAGAGGACCGGCTGGTAAGAGTAAGAAGCTCTTGATTACGAGTATCGAATTGGAATGTACATCAGAAAGACTATTGGGTGGTTGGGACTAATAAGTCAAATTTTTGTTGGTTTTTTTTTTTTTTTTTTTGCATTAGTTGGTTTTTCGTCAATATTTTTTTGATTGCTTCGTTATGACAAGAGGAATCCAACAAGTAAAAAATTATGATCGAAACTTAATTTTTTTAAATAAAAACAAAAATATTGGATTTCGATAGTAATTTTTTACTTTTTAAATTTCTCTCATTATGACGAAGCAATAATCCAAAAATAAAAAGAAATTGATGAAAAACTAACTAATACAATCTTTTTTAAATAAGAACAAAAAAATTAGTCATTTGACTTATTAGGACAAATGACCGATACTCGCGTAAATAAATATGGATCAATATAGATGCAATATAGAACCTCACAAAGTAAGTTGTATACATTACTATGAGGAGCGGCCGGATTAAAAAATCCTTCCCTTGTATTCCAATGTCCCCTCGTGCTCTACTCAACTACCAATTTCGAATGTGGGTCGCTCCATCGTTGTGAGTGTGTGTGCACAGTGGTTGTGTCCGTGCATGGCATAAACCGGACTATGAAAGAGCAAGGCTACAGTTCCCGACGGGGAGCTCCCGACCGAAATCCCGACGTCGCTCCGGGCCCGCTCCAAAAAAATGGAGTGTTTGGATCGGCCACCTACACACATCGGATGCCCTTGATTCTCGCGTAGACCCACTCGGTTTTTTTTTTTATAGAATTTTTGGTCGGCTCCGATCATTCGTCCTTTAAATGTATTAATTATCAAAACACGTCCTAAGCCGTCATTTTCCCTTTGATTATTACGCGGCAAATGACAGGCCGGTCCTGTTTTTTTGTTAGAGTTCCATGTCAACCATTTTTTGTTATGCTATCCTGTTATTTTGTTGGAGTTCCATGTCAACCTTTTTTTGTCATGCTATCCTATCAAAGACTCTTTTTAAATATGTTTTTACTACTTCAACATTGTCACTTTTTACACCCCGAGAATTCACACCCCGTAGAATTCATACCCCAAAGAATTCACCCCCCAAAATTCACATCTCGTTTCATTCTTGGGAGGTGTGAATTCTTGCAAATGGCCTAGAATTCACACCACTTTGAACTATTCACACATCCTGAATTCTTGGGGCTGCAAAGACCCTTTGCAGAATTCACACAACATTTCCAAATTTACCCCCCTAAATCATGAATTCACACTCTAGCAAAATTCACACATCACCATCTGCACAATTCACACCCCTAAATTATTTACCCACGGTTTAGTAGTCATCGAACTGACAAAGCAAATATATTTTACTAATACTGTAATAGTCCTCACATTCTGCCAATGGAGAAAACTCCATCGCAGGTACAGATAGAAACAAAACTACTACTCTTACACCTTTTCATTATTACGTACTTTTTGTTGTTGTTTCTGGACTACCATTATACGAGTACCTGAAACAAAAAGAGAGCTCTCTAGTGTGTGCGAAGGAGAAAGAGAGAAGCTGAAAATTATGAAGAGCAGGACCCTCCGCTTCTCTCTCTACAACCTGTTTACCTCCGTCTCTCCTCCCCCGCCCCTTCATCTTCAAAACTCTAGATTTCCTCTCCATGGGACTCCTCCCCGTCGACCACGCTGTACGATGTAGGAGACGAAGTTGTGCGGCTTTTCAATTCGAGCGGAAAAACTTTTTCTGAATCGCCATAATCTATCTCTCCCCTCTTCTCTTGCTCTCAATTTTTATTTCAAACAATTTTTGGTGGAAAACGCTCGGATCAGTAGGATCGTTAGAGGATTTGATCTGAGGATCTGATTATCGCGTTCGTGTGTAGGGTTTCGGCTGCTGCGGAGAAGATTGAGGGATGGGGTATGGACGTGACCAAGGTTGTGGCAGGGTATTTTTGGTAATTTACTTAAAACAGGACTTATGTGGAATGAGCTTGACATGCAGCGGAGATGGACGGGTAGGCCATGACAAAAGAGGACCGGCTAGTAAGAGTAAGAAGCTCTTGATTACGAGTATCGAATTGGAATGTATATCAGAAAGACTACTGAGTGGTTGGGACTAATAAGCCAAATGACTTATTTTGTTGGTTTTTTTTTGCATTAGTTGGTTTTTCGTCAATTTTTTTGATTGCTTCGTTATGACTAGAAGAATCTAACAAGTAAAAAATTATGATCGAAACTTAATTTTTTTTAAATAAAGACGAAAATATTGGATTTCGATCGTAATTTTTTGCTTTTTAAATTTCTTTCATTATGACGAAGCAATAATCCAAAAAAAAAAAAAGAAATTGATGAAAAACTAACTAATGCAATCTTTTTTAAATAAGAACAAAAAAATTAGTCATTTGACTTACTAGGGCAAATGACCAATACTCGCCTAAATATATATCTGGATCAATATACATGCAATATAGAACCTCACAAAGTACTAAGTTGTATACATTACTATGAGGGGCGGCCGGATCAAAAAATCCTTCCCTTGTATTCCAATGTCCCCTCGGTGCTCTACTCAACTGCCAATTTCGAATGTGGGTCCCTCCATCGTTGTGAGTGTGTGTGCACAGTGGTTGTGTCCGTGCATGGCATAACCCGGACTATGAAATATTCGGTGTCAGTCCTCTGCGTAGCCGGAACTGGAAGGTGAGGGGGGAGGAAGACTGTGCCTATTTCTATGGAATTCTCCTCGGCATTTTCGGTATAATTAGTTTTATCAGGCATAAAATAACTTTGTTCATCTCACACTTGTTTTAGGTAGGGATGGCAATCCCAGCCGCTCCACCCCATTTTCCGCCCCGCCCCATTTCCCGCTCCAAATGGGTTGGGGATTCGGGGATTAGGTAGGGGCTAGGGATAGGGATAGGGATAGGGATAGGGATAGTTTTTTTTTTTAAAATGGGAAACGAGTAAGGGATGGGTATGAGTCTGTCCCCGTCCCTCCCCGTTTATATATATATATATATATATATAAAAGTTAATATATACATAAATGAAAGTTATATAGGAGGACTATATATGCATAAGTGAGGAAGAAAGAAAGAAACGAAAGCTCACTGTCAATTAACATAAAAGTAATTGAATTCATTTACCACGGATAAAAAATTAGTAGAAAGAAGAGCTCAAATCGATAGTTCTAGTCAAATAAATATTATTCACGTCGGAAACTCATGAAATAGTGTCGTGTTGAGAGACTGAGAAACCGAAGCTTTAGAGAGTTCTGCGTGTTTTGTTTGTTCTTGGCGTTTTGTTGGAGGGATACCGGATTAAGAACACCGGTTTTACCTGTGGTTCCAGTGGTTCCAATTGGATTCCCGATTCTCCGTTTGGGGTAGGGATGGAGGGTAAAAATAATTTCCCGGTGGGAATCGGGAAGGGATGGGGATGGATTTGGATTAGGGGACGGGAATAGTAATATCCACCCCCTTCCCGCCCCATTGCCAACTAGGTTTGTTTCCTTGACGAAAATAAATGGTAAAGATTTCGGAATTATATCCGGCCAGTACCACCGCACGAGTTCAGATGCTAAATTATAGTAATACTTTGAATGCTCAGATTAGAGGGCAGCAAAAGCTGGAGTAGCTCAGTTGGTTAGAGCGTGTGGCTGTTAACCACAAGGTCGAAGGTTCAAGCCCTTCCTCTAGCGACTTCACTACTTTTTACTGTGTACCATTTTATTTCTTGTGTACTTCTTCTGGTTGTGAGTAATTTACCTCGTGGGTTTTCTTTTTTACTTTTTAGTTTTTCTTTTTTGTCTCCACATTGAATGGTTTTAGGAAATCTCTCTCGATCTCTCCTCTTTAATAACCGAAACACATATGTGAACTCCAAGAGATTGGCCTAGACTGCCTAGTGGTGAAAGCGGGTTGCCAAGGAAATTTTGCAGGAATAAATTCTTGAGCAAATCAATTAGGGCCTAATTGGGTCGAACATTCTATGACATACTGCCCAATTGTAGTTCAACAATCAGGATATATATATATATATATATATATACTCCCTCCGTCCCATAATATTTGTCCGGTCTGCAAAACGGAGACGTAAAAATAATACTATTTTTGTTAGAAAAGTTGGAAAAAAATTCAACAACTTACTAGATCTCGACGAGTTCTTTTAACTTGTGAAAAAAATTTGAATTTTTTCTTGAAAGAAATGCATTATTTTGTAGTCTCCGTTTTGCGGACCGGACAAATATTATGGGACGGAGGGAGTATATTTGTGTGAGCAGGCTGGACCGTTGAATCATCAACATGGGTTCTAAAGTTAATAGTACAAATTTTTAGTGGTTCCGAAGTTTGAAATGTTTGACTTTCGTGGGATTCGAATTTGCAACCTCTTTAAACCAAACCCTTGGGTCAAAATTCTTGAAACTTGTGTGATCTCCACAAAACTAGGATTATTGTTTCTTTGAATTGCAAGACATCTCACCTCCACAGGTTACAATGCCATCCATTTGAAAAATACATGAGAATGTTGTTGTGGCTTACTAGCTGCTTCTTTTTCTCCCCCACAAACTTTGATGGGAGGATGACTAGTGAAAAATAAAAGTGCAATTCACTGTGATAATTAAGGCTCAAAATATCGAATGTAGTATTCGGTAAGGGACACTTCATCCACCAAATTAAACCAACTAGTACTTAACAGCGGGAATTTGCGAAAGTAATACACACATTACGCTTACATCCAGACGTGGGCCCACACACAATGTGTGGGGGAAAATAAAAGTGCAACTCACTGTGAGAAGGCTCAAAATATCGAATGTAGTACTCGGTAAGGTGACACTTCATCCACCAAACCAACTAGTACTTAATTAATAGCGGGAATTTCGCAAAAGCAATATTACACACATTTTTATATACTCTTATTACATTCAAACGAGAGCCCACACACAAATGTGTGGGGGAAAATACAAGTGCAGCTCACAAGGAAGGACAAGGCTCGAAATCAAACGCAGTACTCGATAAGGGCCGGGGCATTTCGTCCAGCCAATCAACTACTACTACTTAATAATTGAACTTTTGATAGGACCAGTCGCACATACACTCTCGCATGATCAGTGTGCATGCGCAGTGAGTGTCGACTATGCATTAATTTGTATATTCAAAAATGTGTGCACGGTTCGATCTAGACACGTACGTTGTTCAATTGCACATGCCTTGTGCTTCACATAATTTGGTACCATTATTAATTGCCTTTGGATATTCTGCTTTTTGTGTTGTACTTCAGCATTAAAATAATCACCCCATATTTATGATCATCATCACTTCCTTGTAATCACAATTATGCAGCTGTGGTGTGTGTAGAGAGAAGGTCCACAATTATCCTCGCCCCATCTCCATCATTTGCTAATTGATGTATCATAAACCACCTAATCATTATGCCCTTAAGAAATTTTCAACATTTAGATAGACGTGATGGTGAATATCAACGTCAATTTCTTTCACCTTTTGAAAACAAGGTTTAGTTCCGAATAGACCAGACAATTAGGAGTTATTTTTTGTCGTTTATTTTGGCATGATTTAAATTTTTTTTCCAGTAGAATATCTAGGGTTAGAATCATATAAAAAGGGTTTTAACCTAATGTTTTATTCAACTTTTAATTAACATTATTCTCAAAGTTTCTCTTTTCTTGTTGATTCAACAACTGCTCGTATATTCGAGTATTTAACTCATTTGGATTAATAAGCTAACTAATCTCTTCGTAAATTTGCTGCGTCACTATCTCACAACAAGGACATATTTCAAACGCGTTTACGAAAATATATAGAAGGGAAAAAATGCAGAAAAATCTTGCACATGAAATTACTGTGTAGCCCGGAATTATAACAAATACACATTTCACACATTGCTCCAATTTGAACCCGGATGATCATCTGTTGGCTTTTCTATGCAATATTCAAAGGGGAAATTACAGTAAGCCCCCTTCAACTATACCTCGGTAACGAGTTGCCCCCTTCATCGTTTAACTCGGACACTTAACCCCCTTCATCTTTTATGGCGTGACACTTAACCCCCTGCCGTTAGTGAGCCGTTAACGGAATTGCTGAAATTACTGATTTACCCTCTTTAGGCTATTTTTGTTTCGCTCATAACTTTTCGTAGGAAACTCCGTTTCAGCCCATTCTTTTTTCAGAACTCTTGTTTTTTCCTTTATTTTATGGGTCTATAATAATTTTAGTATGGTTACTTTACGCTTTCTAAGGTTAGGTTGTATCTCGAGTCTAACCTCAAATTCTCCCAACTGTCACGAAAAGTGCCATCTACCAGCCTTTTACTTTTTTTTATTGTCTTTTTCTGTGAACCTATGGGACACTAGCTGCCATATTTTTGAAAATGTCAATTTTAACCCGCGTGGGCCGAAAAATATCCCAACCTATTTTCTTGTTATTTTTTCGTTATTTAATTAATACTAATGTTTATATTCGGTATCTTTTTTCTTTCTTATTTATTTAAAATTATTTTAGTGTTCCAATTTTCAATCCGGTTGAATTGGTGGAAAGATCTTGTTTTCTTTATCATTTTATCTTTAATGGACATAATGAATTTTTGAACTCGTAGAATCAAATCTCTCTTAGGGCTAATCAACGAAAGCCCTAAAGTCAAAATTTAATTATGGTCTTTTAGAATAGAATGATAAGGAAACTAAAATCTTTCCACTGGTTCAAACGGATTGAAATTTAGAACACTTAATTTTTTAACTATATTTTTAAATATATATAAACTGTTTGAAAAGGTTAAAAAAATTAAGTGTTCCAAATTTCAATCCATTTGAATCGGTGGAAAGATTTTAATTTTTTGATTATTTTATCCTAACTGATCATAATTAAATTTTATCTCTGTGGCTCTCATTGATTAGCCCTAATAGATATTTGATTCTAAGACTTTCTTAAGGCTATTCAACGAGAGTTCTAGAGTCAAAATTTAGGATCCTAAATTCTGAATGAAAACTTAAATTGTGTCATGGCCCATGAGACCTTGAGAGGGATTAAGTGGCATTCCACTAAGCATTTTTTTTTACAGTTTTTGGACTTTTACTTATTTTTATCTTTATTCAATTTTTTTTGCATTTGTTCGATTTGGCTTCACTTTTTTGGTTTTTCATTTCGTTTTGTCAAGACGAATTATTAAAGTAAAAAATTATGACATTTATCATATTTTTTTTGAAAATATTCTAGATAAAGGTCAAAAAAACTGGCTTTATCTTGATATTTTTTTAAAAAAATTGGTAAAAGCTATAATTTTTTACTTTTCTAATTTTTCTTGACGGGACAAATTAAAAAACTCAAAAAGTAAGGCGCAAAACTAATATACGTAAAAAAAATTTTATTTAAAGCGGAACTTGATTTTACGACAAAGGAATTGATGAGATGCAGTCTAAAAGTGGGCCACAGAGTTAAAATTTAATTACGACGAAGGATTGAAAATTGGAACACTAAAATAATTTTAAATAAATAAGAAAGAAAAGAGATACCGAATATAAACATTAGTATTAATTAAATAACAAAAAAATAACAAGAAAATAGGTTGGGATATTTTTCGGCCCACGCGGGTTAAAATTGACATTTTCAGAAATATGGCAGCTAGTGTCCCATAGGTTCACAGAAAAAGAGAATAAAAAAAAGTAAAAGGCTGGTAGATGGCACTTTTCGTGACAGTTGGGAGAATTTGAGGTTAGACTCGAGATACAACCTAACCTTAGAAAGCGTAAAGTAACCATACTAAAATTATTATAGACCCATAAAATAAAGGAAAAAACAAGAGTTCTGAAAAAAGAACGGGCTGAAACAGAGTTTCCTACGAAAAGTTATGAGCGAAACAAAAATAGCCTAAAGAGGGTAAATCAGTAATTTCAGCAATTCCGTTAACGGCTCACTAACGGCAGGGGGTTAAGTGTCACGCCATAAAAGATGAAGGGGGTTAAGTGTCCGAGTTAAACGATGAAGGGGGCAACTCGTTACCGAGGTATAGTTGAAGGGGGCTTACTGTAATTTCCCCATATTCAAAATACCCTGTTTGTGTTCTAAGGTTTTTCTATGCGAAGGAGAGTATGCAGAGGTTCTACACCGGAAAAAAAGTTTCAATGCAACGGTTATTTGTGATGTCCACTCACATGATGTAGGTCCCATATATGTGCGGGTCTCACCTCATGTGGGAGAGACGTTACTAAACTGTCGCATTGAAAATTTTCTCCTACACCAGGTATCCCCACAAATTAAATATGATCTTAGTTTGATTTTCACATGATTCTTTCGTGATCTTGGCTCTCGTAAACGGGAATTTTCAGGTCAAACAACATTTATCCTCGTCTAATCGAGATTGCTCTCATATCTTTTCCCATGAAGAATGGGTATCTCGGAGAAGGGACTTGATTTGGGGTACGTGTGAAAGGTGAAAGATCTAGGTTTTGAGTAAAGTATTAATGGAACCTCTCCCATTAGGGGAGGTTGCCAATAAGAGAAATAAAGCCTTTTGGTGGGGTTTCTTCACTTTCTTGTATTGATGTTTTCTTCTCAACTCTTTTCTTATGAAAATCTATTTTAAGCAAAGAAATTTTAAGCATCTTGAATCAAAATTCGAATCTCAACCAGATAACACCCACGAGGTCACTATAAAAAAAAAAACTGCCAATACCGACGTTTGAAAAATGCCATGAAAGATCCAACAATTACAATGGAAAAAGTTTTAGCGGGGACGTGAATGTCGGCTTAGGTTTGTGGCGTTTAAAAAACATCGGCAAAGATCTATGGCTGCGTTTTTCGAAAATCATCAGGATTAATTCATGAGTAAAAATTACTTTTTCGGTGATGTTTTCCAAAAATGCCAGAAAAAGTCACCTATGCCTGCGTTTTTGAAACGCCGCTAAAATAAGCGTCGGCAAAAACCACTTCTTGTAGTGGGTGGAAGAGTTGGTAAAGTAGCCGTACTTAAGTGGTCAATTTTTCCAACGCGGCGTCTAGTTCAAATAAGATATTTGTGAGACTCTTGCCTTGGTGGCGCAGTATAGAAACTTATGAATATGGACTATGGTGTAGCCCGGGGGGGAGATAACTGCGCTGTTCTCCTCGTTCTCCACCCTCTTTGTTTTTTCGTAAACATCAAAATGTCTTTACAATGGCAATTTATTTTTCCTGTATCAAACTCCACATAAATGTACGGTGAATAAGAGTGTTGGAACACCACTGCTAGAGCTGTGCAACAAATACAAAACATGATAACACTACACGAACCGGACACGAAGTTAGAGGGTTAGGGTTGAAAATTTTTGACACAAAATACGAAAATGACACAGACTCGAGAAACACGAATTCCAAATGAGTCGGATTCGGGTTGGATAGTTTGTGACACGAACACGACCCAACCCGACCTGACCTGTTACCCAGATCTAACCACTGCCACCACGTGGAGTCCTCCACACCACGTACATATTGTCATCCCTCTCAATCGACGACCCACTGGGACTACACGCAGTTGAGCGATGATAATTTAATTTCTATATGATGTTCGAGATTGTGGTAAAATAGAAAGTGAATTCACACGTACACTTCTATCTGTAACTTGAGATAGACTGAGACCTCCGAGGACCACGGGACTGTGCTGCGCAGCTCCGTGCTGCGCAGCGTGCTGCACGGTCCCCGGCGCCGCCTTGCCGGCATCGGTCCGACGATCGGAGACGTCCACTGCGTAGAGCTCGTCGAATACTACAAGCGTACCAAAAATCAACCCGATCAAATATCGTTAAATACTTCATCGGAGTACATATAACTTGAAAAAAAAATGAATCCTAATGGATACGAAACACTGGATCAAAACCACTAAATCCATTCTTTTTGAATTATATGTGTTCTGATGAGATACTTAACGATATTTGATCAGGTTGATTTTTGGTACGCTTGTAGTATTCGACGAGCTCTACGCAGTGGACGTCTCCGATCGTCGGACCGATGCCGGCAAGGCGGCGCCGGGGGCTGTGCAGCACGCTGCGCAGCACGGAGCTGCGCAGCACAGTCCCCTGGTCCGACCTCCGAAGTATTCAAGTTTTTGAACTATGTTGGGGCTCTTCATGGCAATATGATCAGATTCATACATACCCCATAACTTGTGAATTTACTGTGAAAAAAGGAGTCTATATATATCCTTTTCTAGCTTCTGGGAATTTCACAGTTTCACCTGAAAACTTACCCACATGATCAAAAAGCCTGTCTCTCTCTCGGAGAAAGGACAAAGAATTTCATTTCCATTCTCTTTAATGTACTTTCACTGATTCCTCTCTGAATCAAGAAAAGAACAAAATTCACCCAACCCTAATGTACCCCTCATGACTCAACATATAAAGCAAAAGACACGGCCTGTATTAATTGTTGCATGTGCAAGAATGAATTTGTCTTCGTCTGTTGTTGAACTGTAGAGTGTCATTCGCGTGATTTTAGCTGTTCGAAAGTGTTTTTTAACAATTTCGATTTGAACAAAGCTCTTCTAGATAAGAGTGAGTTTTATTTTTTTTTAAAATTGGACCGTTAAATATAAAGTTGAATGACTACGATAAAATGACAGAGACCTCTAGGTCGGGTCCATCAAGAATCTCTATTTCTCCTAATATTTCTTCCATCACAAGCATTCAAACTATCTTCCGATGTGTCTTTTAGTAGTGAGTAGTTTTTTTTGCTTTCTAAGCAAAGTAAAACGTAAAGAGAGGCCTTCTTCGCGCATTTTTTTTGGTAGTCCAAATCATGCATTTTGTAGGGGCTGTAAAATAACATATCTACGCAAAAAATTAACTTGTCCAGATATTGATAGGTATGTCAAAAGTTAAATTCTAGACGAAAAAATGGACAATCTGAATTTGTCAACTATTTTTTAAGTTAAACTGTCCATAGTCGTTTATTTTTTCGTCTAAAAAACTCAACTTTTGACATACCTATTGATGTCCGGATAAACTAATTTTTTGAATAGATGCATTATTTTATAGACCCTACAAGATGCATGGTTTAGATTATCCAAAAAAAATGCACAAATGGGGCCCATGGAGGTGGCGAAAAACCCCATTTTCCGGCTCATCTAGACAGAATATACACTCAAATGTAAACCATGCTTTCTTACATTTTCAATATTCCCACCACAAAAAGATAGAGCATCGCTTTATGTTAATTTAACCTTTTAACTACAGTAAATTTTGATATGAGGTAACTTTTTGCTGATCATTTATTTTTTAAAACCTTTTAAATGCCACCTCTTTTAATAGGAAAGGGAGATCGAAAGGTCATTCATGCTTTGTTTGGTTTATAATTTGAATAGTGTTTTTAAAAAATGAGTAAAGAGAGAAATGAAAATAATGATTAGAGAGAGAAATGAAAGTAATGATTACTGCTCAGTGATGCACACCATTTGCACTGTAACTAGAGCCACATTAGGTCTTAACAAAAAATACATTTGTCGTGACACCAAGAAGTAGGCTTCGTAGTCAAGACCTGGAATTTAGCGATTTTTCTCTTGGAATGTCTCAAGTTCGAAGCTTCTTAGGTGCTATTAACTTTTACGGCCTGTTTGGATGAAGTATTTGATTTTGGGTGGATATAGAAGGAGAGTGGATATAGAATGAGGGGTAATATGTAAGAAGGGTGGGCCCACCACATAAGAATGGTGGATTTGTAATCCCAGTGTTTGGATGATTTTTTGAGTAGGGGATATGGAAGGTGGATATGAGGAGATAAATTGTCAAATGACTAAATTACCCCCACCTTAATTTTTTAATTCTCAAAATTGGTTTATTTCATATTAATTAGCTTTAATTGACATTTACCATTAATTTTAGGATAAAATAATTTTATTTTAGACTACAAATGTTGAAATATTTTTTTAGAAATACAGTATATTTTTTCTCAAAAAAATTAAAAGTAAACCATATTACTTATTAGAAAATTATCATTTTTTAAAAAAAAATTGAAAAACGTAATTGGAAAGTGATGGAAGATTTAATTAGAAATTAAATAATAATACGTAATTAAAAAGTGAATATACATAAAATTTCATTACATAAATATAGATATACTTAAAAACAAAACCCACCAGCCGGTCAAAAAAAAAAAAAAGAAAAAACCAAAACCCACTTCTCAGCTTCTCGTCTTCTCAACCCCATCATCTGCAACCCCTCGCCTTCTCCGTTCGCTGGCGCCAGAGCCTCCGATCATCACCACTTCGGTCGTTTAAGCACACCGATCTCACTCCAGTTTCTCCCTCCGAATCCAATACCGATCTCACTCACAGATTCTGGAGAGTTCAGATTCTCAAGAGGTTTGCACATTCTGGCCATTTGTCGGCGAAAATTAGGTAACTTCCTTTGTGTTTTTTGGTAGAAATCAGTTGGGTTTGGTAATGTGTATTCTTGTAGTTGTGATCGGCGTTAATGGAAGAGAAATTTCTAGGGTAGTTCAGTGATTTGCTTACCCCGCACATCCAACAACAGGGGTACCCCCATCGTTGCAAATCCACTTGCGGGGTGGATTACAAATCCGCCGCATGCAAATCAAGGGCCATATTCGGGTGGAGTTTTTTGCTTCCAAAGATCGGACAAGAGGAGAAGCTGGATTTCATCTCCGGCCGCATTGCAAATCCGGCTGCAAATTGGCCATCCAAACAGGCCATTAGGGAGGAGAGATGTTGGCTTGCATATGATTGCTTCCTGATGGTTGCCCTCTCCTTTCCGATGTACTCTTATCGAGTTTCTAATAAAATTCTTTTGCCGATAAAAAAAAAATTCTTTAAATAATGGAAAATGATAATGCAAAACTGTTTCTGTTGGTATCAAAACTCTAATGCATAAAAAATTTGTACTATATGCAGTGTACAAGACTTTTATGTGTTGGAGTTTTGGCTCTAACAAAAACAGTTTTAGCATTATCACCACCTTTTTCTTTTAGAGATTTTTACCACTAGGTACAGAAAATCACATCTTAATTCCTATTAAGGTAGAATACACACATGTGATTCGAGCCCTCACTAGATACAATTAAATCATGCATCCGCCACTGCATGTCATGTGATCGAGTGAGTTTTCTGCGAGTGTTTGCGTGTGGTTTTAGAATTATTGATCAAACACCTGTTCTATTTGCGATAAGAAGCGCTTTTTCCTCGCTTTCTTAGTTAGTCTAAAGAATGTCCGTAAAGATTGCTATTGAGTTATGCTGTAATTGTCATTATTGGTAGAAAGTAGAAACCTTAAAACCCTTCTGATCATGTCGACTCAGTTTTGACTTTAAAAATCACAACTATGTCATAGTTGATGGGGTTGACTGCTATTTTCCACGAAGTATTTTATCAATCGATATAAACTCATGACTTCCTTTCTTTTGGCACTTAAATACACTCCTGATGTTGTTGGGCCGAAGGCTTCTTGGCCGTAGATCGAGTACTTGTAACTATTAACAAAACTCTTACAAGAATAGCATTTGCTTTCGGTACGATTCTGTCACCGCAAAATTGAAATAGTGAAGATTTTGTCACCATTGAATTGAAATCGCGGAGACGTCCCCAAAATTCAGGACAATGCTAGCTAAAAAATAATAATAATAACAGGGGGGTGGGGCAGGCACTCGATTGCATGGAGGACGTATTGAAAACACATAATCACAAAATAAACCCAGCAGTTGCATTAAACCCGTTTGTCAATATATGATGATGACGATGTTTTTAATCCTTGAACGGTCAGATCCGTTTTGGGGGGGGGAAAAAAGTCGGTCCCCTATGATGGGGCAGCCGTGCACTGTATTCGATCCCTTCTCCTGCATGTGGTACGACCGTACGAGTAATTATTTTGTGATTTTGAGACATTGTCACGTGGTGCTTCAACACTTTTATTTACCACATAATTTTGTGAGGTTCTTGCATATAGTATAGGATTCCACAGAACTATATGGTGATAAGGGTGCTGGCACTAAGCTGAAGCTCGTGTCACGACCGTTTTAGACCTCAAATTTTTTAAAATTTTAATGGCCCCCTTCCTACTTTTTTACCACTTACAATAGTTCAATAAAAGGGTCTCATTTTTTATTTTCGCTTTAAACCCTCAAACAATCAAGGGCGGCTCTGGGTGCTGGACATCATGTGGCAATGCTCGAAGACCACCAAATAAAAGGGCCTCATTTTTAATTTTCGCTTTAAGCCCCCGAATAGTCAGGGACGGCTCTAGGTGTTGGGCATCACGTGAAAGTATTCGAAGATCACCAAATAAATTTTCGTGTCGTACTGGAAAACAATGGACTACATAGCACGTACTCTGAGCAACCAATCACAGCCGTTAGATGCGTTGACCATTTGTTATATGTAGTTTTACTGCCTCGAGGGATCCATGACTGTCAAGGGCTATCTTTGCTGACTATTCATGGATTGTCAAATGTAACTACGATCTTATACTGCTCATAATTATTGTCCTTTCTAAGAAATTGATGTTTTTTAAGACAAAAATAAAATACTTTTCTCGTAAAATTTTAAAAGATAATACGTAAAACTGTTTCTTACTGCATTTGATCGGAAATGAAATTAGTTTCGATCAAAGCGATTCAAATTGTGAGAAAGTATTAAAGTATTGTACATATATAGTCAGTCCTTAGATCAAGGAAATGAGGAGAGCTATATGAAAAGATGATTAAACCAGGACCAAGCTGTTCTTCCCTAAGTTTTCCTGTTGAAATTTTATTTTTTTTAGTGCATGTTATCAACTTTTGTGGGTCAATACATACAGAACTTTGTTTCCTTTTTAATTGGCCTATTGCCAATGAATAGTGAGATTGGTCTCTGAGATCAGTTGAGGATTCGATTTGAGGTCCAAATTTTTCAAAAGAAGATATATATAGTTTATTTTGACATGTACAAATTAAAACAAAATGAAAGAATATATATATATATGTGTGTGTGTGTGTGCGCGCGCGCGCGTGTGAAAATCACTTTGTAATAAGAGGGTAATGCGGGGAATCTGATGAATTTAGTGGGACCCACCAGCTTATATCCCACTAATAAAAAGAGGGAATCTATTATAGGAAAATGCTATTTACATAACAATTCAAACACAACTCCTCGTATAACTTTTCACATACATGTGGGGCCCACATATAGTAGTATATGTAGGAGTTCATATGTATGTGAAAGTGTAAGCCATGCAGTAGTTTCAGTGGGAAATTTCAGAGTTGAACCTCAAACCCTATTTGGGGTGGCCTTGCCCTTCTCTTTTTGGTACATCTCTCTCTCTCTCTCTCTCTCTCTCTCTCTCTCTCTCTCTCTCTCATTAAATTCATTAACACCCCATTGTACTCTCAGTTGATATCATCCCCAATATCCCTGAGAGAGAGAGAGAGAGAGATGGGAAATCATAGATGCTGCAACAAACAAAATGTGAAGAGGGGGCTATGGTCGCCAGAGGAAGATGAAAAACTTGTTAAATTCATATATACCTATGGCCATGGTTGCTGGAGCTCTGTCCCTAGACTTGCTGGTTACATCTCTCTCTCTCTCTCTCTCTCTCTCTCTCTCTCTCTGTGACACGCTCATATTCTTGGTTGGTGATCACTTGCCCTAGTTCTAATACAGTATTTCATATTTTCTCTAGTGTGGCTTTTATCTACAATTAGGTTTTAGTCTCTATAATTAGGTTTTATCTACAACTGCTCACCAGTGTATCTAATAGTGTCTAAAAAACCACATTTTGTTCTAGTAAGTACAAAATGGTATATGCCTGAAGTGGAACCATATATGTAACTAAACTAGAGCTAATTATTAAGATCTTTGAAAATTAGGAATTAAAAGAAATATGAAAGCAGATTTGTTTGGATCTCCTCACATGTTTAATCCTTTTTTCTTTCTCATGCATCTTTGGTGTTCTCATCTTCTTTCATTCTTTTTTTCTCATCGTTTTCTTTCTATATTTTTGCTGTAATAGATTAATTTCTAAGTCTAAAATTAATGATCAAATTCCTTAATTTTCATTCTTCTTTCTCATCTTTGGAACTCTTTGTGGTACCGCACTAGTGAAAGCCAGATAGCCCTTTACCTTCGGTTGAATCTTCCATGGGGGTTTCATTCTATAGTTATATATATATATACACACACACACACACACACACATGTGCATCCTTATATATAGTAATTGGTGGATGCAGGTCTTCAAAGATGTGGGAAGAGTTGCAGATTGAGATGGATAAATTACCTGAGACCTGACTTAAAACGTGGAAGCTTCTCTTCTTCAGAAGCGGCTCTTATCATTGAACTCCATAGCATTCTAGGCAATAGGTAAGTTCAATATTATTCATTATCTGAATCGCAAACAAATATTTAAAATAACAAAATCTTTACGATACACGAACATAAGCTTGATAAATGATTCTCATTTATATGGCTTATATTCAAGAGGAACAGTAATTAATATGGCTTATAGTTTCAAAATAGCATTGGCATTCCTTCGTTCGAAAATCCTAGAAGAAAATTACAAACAAAATTTAAAAACCTACTTAAGAGTTACAATTATAGTTGGAATTAATTTTAATTCAAAGTTTGGTTTAAAATTAAATTTTCTGCGTTTCAAAGTTCAATTGAATTCTAGTGGAATAAATTAAAAGTTGGGTTTAAATAAAAATTTATACATTTCGAAGTTCAATTGAATTCTAGTCTAGTAAAAGTGTTCCATGTTATAAAAAAAAAAAATTGTTTGTGTACCCTTGTACTTAACAGTAAATCCTACTCTTTGCAATTTGACGCAAAATGACATTTTTTTGGTACAGATGGGCTCAAATAGCTAAGCATTTGCCTGGAAGAACCGACAACGAAGTAAAGAACTTTTGGAATTCGAGTATAAAGAAGAAGCTCAATCTCTCTCATCGCGCCTTCCCTCTAGAAATAACCCCCTTTCCTAATTCACCCAATCTCAGTGGCGCTTTTGAGGGTTTTTTCCCAGTAAATGCAAACCCTAATTGGATGCCATTTCCACAACAAAACCAGGTCTACAATATTCCCACCTCAATATCAGTGCTACAACCGTTTGATCAGATCACTTTTGATCCTAATTTGGTTCCTGCCCCACAGGATCAAATCCCAGTGCCTCTGGACCCACCTACATATGAATGGTCTTCATGGCCAATGAACTGTGATCATCACCCCGAAAATCACTGCATGTTAAACAACAATTCAATCCCATGGCACACCGAGGGCAAAACGGTCATTTACGATGAGATCATCAACTGCAATACTGCCATACCATATTCTTCATCCGGTTCCCATGTTGACCTAATTACAACAAGTCTGTCATGCTTTCCGTCCGGGTCGAATCCGCGTGATCCGCAAGTGCCGAGTAATCAAATGGAGCCTATCGATGCTGTTATGCCGTCATTGTCATTCTCGTCAGCATCACTGTCCTCGTCGTCATTTGTTACCAAACACCCAATTTGCTACGAACCCTAATTTTCCCACCACAAGTTGGAATCCCTAGATGTGATGATAAATATGTTGGTATTTACAATGTGCATGATCGATTGTTTTATTCCAAACAAAGTGCATGCAAGCAACTTCTGGAGGATTGGAAAACCCAAACGTTGCTTGCTAATTCAAGTAAAGATTCAATGAATGAGCAATGTTTGGCCGGGGCTCATTGAAGAATCCATAAAGATGTGGGGGGTCGATCTGCAGCTTCTTTCAAGTTAATTTGAGTCCTCTCTATGTATAAAAATGTTTAATTCTATTGTTTGTATGTCTCACTTATTTCAATATATATATAGTGAATCATTAATTTCTCGAGTGAAGTACTCTACTCTACTCTACTCTATATTTATTTGCCCTTCAATTAATTACTAGTATTACTTAGCTCACATATTCATCTCCAATTTGAACGTACAATTATATTCATGGTCAGCGGACTTGGATTAACTAATTACTGGGAGGATATATATAAAATCTCATAGTTCACTAGCGAGTGCTCTCATCATTAGAAGCCAGGCAAGCCCCAATAAGAAAGTGAGTACGTAGGACGAGCAATGCTACCTACACAATTTTAAAAACACAATTTCTAACATAACAAATGCGTCCCGAGTCATCCGATGCATATGGGTCTTACATGTATCGAACGACTCCGAACACAATCGCGTCCGGGTTTGTGTTTGTGAGCTTTTTGCATGTGTGTGTGTGTGTGTGTGTGTGTATATATATATATATATATATATATTAGTACTATGACAGAAGCTAGGGCATTCATTAACATTTTTGTACATGCAAGCCGCAACGTACCTTGGCATTTATTGAAGGTCATGCATGTATATATCTTCTGTTTCCAAGAATCTCTCAAAATCCGCTGGGTCAGCCTATGGCGTTGCCGCATTGATTGGTCCTCCAAATTACTATACACTAGTCGCTCTTTCGTCATGAACAGTACCTACTACTCCATATATGTACTGCTAGCTTCATGTCCTAATTATATATTAAGATTCATTAATCCTCAAATCAATTAAAGGACCACTGTATTAATTGTTAATGTGTATGCATGTTTGTATTTAGATTAATTATTGTACGTTGTTTCTCTCGTTCTAAACTGAGACCCCTACATGTAACATGTCGTCGTTTACTGCACTGTAAAATTAATGATCATCTCAATTTTGTGGTATTATGCAAAATATTGTACTAATATCTTCTTCTTAATTTCTTCATTGGAAGTTTTAAAATGAGAAAAAGTTCTTTTCGGATCAACGAGACAAGGGGTTGTCCGGACAGCCTCCGTGTGAACCCCCTTCACGCATTTTTTTAGAAAATTCGAACCATGAATCTTGTAGAGCCCGCAAAATAATGTATTTACGCAAAAAATCAGCTTGTGCAAACATCGATAGGTATGTCAAAAGTTGAGTTTATACATGGAAAAATGGACGACTGTGATCTGTCAATTGTCTTTAAAGTTAAACTGTTCACGGTCGTCCAGTTTTCTGTGTAAAAACTCAACTTTTGACATATCTATCGATGTCTGGACAAGCTGATTTTTTGCGTAAATAAATTATTTTGCGGGTCCTACAAGATGCATGGTTTGAATTTTCCAAAAAAAAAAAAGTGCAAAGGGGACCCACACGGGGCTGTCCTGATAGCCCCCTTGTCCGGTTGATCCGAACAGAACTTATTCGCCAAATATCTCGAATTTTACTCATGTTGCATTACATAGTTAACTTAGTCACAAAATGCACATGCTAAAGTGAGAGCGCCTTTGGCTTCCGAAAGCATTCCGAACTAATAAAGTTATGAGCCTGTCAAAAAAAAAATTTATTAAAGTTGTGAGAGCGAGAATTAAGAAGGAAAACGTAAGGCGATAATTGAATGGTGGAGTGTCCTACCGAAGAATTAGGTGGCTTGGATACAACCCCCGATAACCAGACAATATAAAGGACATTAGACCACTTATATGCATCAAACTTTGAAAATTAAGAAATGTGATAGGAAATTGAATGCTGGGGGAAACCAAAACAAACTCCTTCCGAGTCTAATCATAGTTACAATGATCACGCAAATTTTTATCGGGGGATACTCCAACGGAAAATAAGAGACTAAGTTCATCAATACATACGTTACATACGTACAGAGAGAGAGCAGCAGGTGTACAGTACAACCGAGGTGGTAGTTCAAGTGGTTGGAGGCTTGGAGTAGCTAACATAAGGCTGCTTCTCCCACCGGTCTTGAGTTCGATACTAGGAACAGTTAGTTGGGGGCTCCAATTAATCTTGCATTTCGGTGGGGGTCTTGTGACAGAGCTCATGACGTGGTGATAGATTAATATTTTCTCCCCGGTTAGATCAACTATGGCTTATGTCCAAGCATTCTATGTCGGGTGAGTTCCTCGTTAGATCGTGGTCACTATGTTGGTTCTATTCAGTCCACCAGTTTTGGTCTAGCAAAAGAAAGGTGTGTTTGACAGTAATTTCCCGCCCATCCAGACAAGATAGCCCAATGGGCCATCATTCGGGACTACAATTGGACCTCTTAGAATGTAGCCCACCTGGGCTATAGCTTCTTTTTTGGGGAAAATGACAGTTTTTGGGAAAAATGAAGGCCCATGACGTGTTTGTATAATTAATATCTTTTAAGGACATGCTCAGAACATTTGTTAATAAATAAAATGTCCTTAGCGAATATTAATTATCAAAACATGTCCTTAACCGTAATTTTCCCTTCTTTTTTTCACTTGGATACATCACTGGGCTTTAGCTTCCAACCTTTAAGTACTATTTCCTTGCACATTTCAGTACTAATGAAGAATTACTAAGTAGGTCCAGCTAAGTTGTGGGTGTGCGCCCATTTCATAGTGGGTAGACACATGACCCTTTTCATAACAGCATTTAATTTATGAGCATTAGCATCCCCGATGTCTTCCGCTTTTGATTCGACTCATGATTTTATAGCATAACGTCCTCTCTGGAATTACTTGATTTTTGAAGGTATACAAGGGCCGCTATTTCAATGATAAGTTTTCCTAAAGCACCTACTTTTTGTGTACATTGTCAAAGGTTTAAGTCTGTATGAATTATATGGATATGATTACTCTTGTATTAGGGACCATGTATATTCATGCTACAGATAGACCACTTCATGTGTGCTATAACCCAAACCCTACTATAGATAATGGGAAATTGGGAATGAAAGATTAAAAGGAGGAAGTGGTCCTATATTTTGTATCCATACGGCATATTTAAGGATTGGGATTTGTGGCAACCCATGCCCACTTTAGATGCCGAAAGGCATGTGATTATTGATGTCGTCAAAGCTTTTGAAAAAGGATTAAGTAGAATTTACTTAAATGGTATTTTCACTACCTTTCTTTTCATAATATTCGATGCATGCGTGAACCGATCCGGACACCTGAGTTATCAAAAACAAAAATAATAACAATCTCTTTTGCCTTCTTACAAGAGAACCAAAAAAAGTACAATTGTAAAAAAGTACTAGTGCGAATCCATCTTCAAACATGATCCGAAAGCAATGGAGGAGGAATCCAAATGCAAGGCCAATCCTTGAAGATATTCCTTTGCATACTCAGTAGTAAAACCCTAACACATGGGCCAAGCCAACCCAGTTCTAGCACAACCCGAGCAAGAATCTATTCCAGCCGACCTGGTTAAACTAGAAGAAGAAAAAAAAAACAAAACATCCGTACCCGTTCATGTTAGTGAGTAACTTATGCACAACTTTTTGATTTTATCCTTATTAAAAAAATTCACATTTGTTAGTTTTACGCTAAACTTTTATGTGATATAGGTTCGTCTCGGCGATAGAAATTGAAAAAGTTAAAAATTATACTTTTACGCAAGTATTTTAGAAAATATCCAAGAAAAAGTAAAAATTGACTTTTTGAGCTTTTCTTTGGATATTTTCTAAAATACTCGTGTAAAAGTTATAATTTTTTTTACTTTTCCGATTCATCTCATCGAGACGAACCCATATCACATAAAAATTAGGCATAAAAAATGCGAAAAAAATTTGAATAAGGATAAAACTAAAAAATTATGCTGCATAAGTTAATCATTAGTGTAAACACACAACCTTATTCTGAGCTCAATTAATGCAACTCAAAACCAGGATCTTCCATCGTTTTTCCAAAGGACAGACCAAAAGGGAATTTTGACAACAGAAACAAGTCCTTGGACCACATCATCCATAATCTAAACACATTTCCTGTCATGACACAATTCTCATCAACAATTCATCCTCATTGCTGCTTCTTAAAAAACTGGGTAATAAAATGTACGAGATTCTACAATGGAAATCGGGAAAAACGCTATCCGGCAAGCACAGGATCAAATAACTCCAACCTAGCCGTTTCCAATTACATCATAGGAACAACTACACAAACAACAACTTCCCAAATCACCCACTACTTGGAGAAGGGACTAGAACGAGCAAATACGGACAAGCAAACCAAGATGATCTTGTCCGCTATGAAGAAAAAGGGAGGAATTCTACAACATGCCAAATCTAAAAATGAATGATGGAAGCATTTGCTCCTCACGCAAAAAAATAACCTGAAAATTAACTGAGATGAGAAATGAGGATGAGAGAAACAAAAAAACCCTAAGAAAAGGACAGCTAATTCCAGAACCGAGATGCATGAAGAAACAACAACTAAAACAACAAACTGCATCTCCACATGTACAGAAACCCCTGATTATGTTGGTCATTGTTCGAGGTGAAGTGCAGCAGAAATCCATTCTGAAGCAGCTGTTTGAGTTTCCAACTCAATGTGCGGTGAAAGAGAGAGTGGAGTGATGGAAACCTGTTCCAAAGTAAATGAAATAATCATCATTGAAGAAAGAATTAGAGGTGAACTGCCTAAGAAACCAAACAAAAGATGAACCAAAAAAAATCAAATGAGTCTTATCTCCATTTCTAAAGACATTTGAACAAGTTTCACCATTCTTCTTCGCTTTAGCATAAAGCAGATTAACATACTTGAGAGGAAATTTCATTTCTCTGTTTCCATCTAATTATGAAGTTATTGTGTGCTTTTTACCATTCCAGGATTCCTGTTCATTACAATGTTACAGTATGTACAGGAGACAGGTGTTGAGTGGAAATAAGTTGCTCCACTATGTCGATTATACAAAATCCTATCAGATAAATAAACATGAAATAAATGCAACGCAGTAGAAGATAAAAAAAAGTATGAAATGGTAATATTGTGCCAGGTTCGCATGTGTCCAAGACGCAAGCTTACCCTAACAAAGTTCAAACAAAAGGTCCAGCTACTAAAATACTATAACCACCCTAACGAGTTCAAACAAAAGGTCCAGCTCACAAAAACCTAATAAGATGTATATCTTCGTGTCAGGTCAAGGCATGCGAGTCACAAGCAGATCATTCAGTATCCAATAATTGTCACTTTTGTCAGGATAGTTGGTTCTAAACATACTTATTCCAATAAGCCAAAAATTGCCAGAAACAAAAGAACCAGTAAAAACATACAAATCCATTTTGAAGTGCTCTATAATCCAGATCCTCATCCATATCATCCAGCTCCTTATCGAGAAACTGCATATAGAGAACAAATTACCTGAGCCACACCATCATAAACACTTAAAAACCCTTTGTAGAAAACAAAAAGGGACTAAGCAAATGAAGTCAGGCAGGCCATATCGCAACGGCTACACAGAGAAGGAAATTCTACTTGAAGAAGCAAAATTTAGAAGAAAAAAATATGCTTGGATGCACAAGCATTTCATCAAGAGAGAAAATATAAAACATCCAACAGTTTAGGAGATAAAGGATACAACCAAACAAAAAAGAATCCCAAAAATCCAATGAGCATGGAATAAAGGAGCTAAGAGCTTCTTGAGCTAGACTTTACTTAATAATTAATATGGTAGCTTCATGGAAATTTTTTGCCCGATGAATGAGATGGTCCGTGTGACAAGCATAGATGTCGACGTTACTTAACAATTAAATTGGTAGTTTCAGGGAATTTAGTGTCCATGAAGGAGGATAGCATGAGGAGAAAGGGGGGGGGGGAGGGGGCGGGGGGGGGGGGGGGGGGGGGGGGGGGGGGGGGGGGGGGGGGGGGGGGGGTTGGGGGTGTGGGGGGCGCAGAAAACCCATTCTGGAGATTGAAACCATCCAAAGATGATGAGTAATTAGTGTTAAGCATATGTATACTGAGCAAGCCACTAGATAAAAAAAAACAGAAACGTCACACTAAGGAATTAGTTGTATTTGTTCGGAAACACTAGTCAAACTTGTCCACCTCTTGTTGGAAGTACTTCACAGAACGGTTGAAATCAGATTTCCCCGCAGCTCCAACTGATTCAACAACCTCCAGATTCTTTCTCTGTGTGGTTAAACGACGAGCTGCACCCTGACAGAAACAAAAAGGTACAATTTCAAGAAAGACATTGGAAGAGTTCCTATACTCATTTAAAAGGCCAGTTGTTCAATCTTGTAATGACAAAAGAAACGAACTACTCACTGCAGCAGAGGCATCTCGACTGAGCTGGGCAAGCTGCATGCCAAGGCTTTGTTGGTTGGACATGAAACGTCCAGACTTGTTGGATGAGATTGCTTGCCAGCTTGGTATGGATCTCCACAGACTTTGCTTCGTTAGTTTAAAGCCCTAGCCAAAAATGGCATATGAAAAGTGATTCCAAAGTCAAAGAATGCAATAACGCAATCAAAGAGAAATTCCTGTCTTCAAAGTATAAGCAGATGTCATAAGCTAAGAAATTGCCACAGATGCATAGCCCACTTAAAAACATCAGAACCTCCTAAGGCGGTTCTTTCTCTCTTTTTTCAGATTACGCTGATGAACATGCAAAAAGCCCAGCCAAAAAAAATCTACTAAGGCGCACACTCTTCATAACGCCAGTTTTCATCAGGAATTCCTATAGTTCCATCTACATGCATATAAACACTTGCATCAAGGGTATCCTGCTGATACCCTTTTTGTAAGATTTATACCAAAATAGTGATAGAAGCCCACATACAAAAGAACCTATTAAGGGCACACACACTTTCTCGCCATCCCTCTCATTACAAATTTAAAACAGCTAATTATATTCTGTACTACCACGCACAAACCAATAGAGTGCATATCGAAATCTTTCTATAAATTGAAACATTTTCCTCATTATATTCAAGCAGCACTAATCCGCACCCGTTATTGATGGTTCAAGACCCCCTCTTTCACATTGTTGGATCCAGTGGTGTGAGAAAGGGTAATTTGGCTTTGTCAAATTCTGTAAAAGGTTCCGTATCATGCAAATGAAGCAATAACCACAACTACAAAGAAAAAAGCACTCTTAAACACGAAGCAAATAAGATGATCCACGTAGTGAAGAAAATATCCCAATCATTTATCAAATTATCATCACAGAATTTCACTGAAAACAGCGAAGTCCCAAGTGAAAGACTAGAAGAGGCAAACCTTGTTGGTCAAAGGAGATGTGGGAACTTCTACATTTAGTGAACAACTTTTCAGGAAAATTCCCTTCTCTATATCCCTTACGACTGCATTTATTAAAGGTAAACAGACCGTGACAGCATCTTTGAAATCACTATCTTGACTTTCATCCTTCTTCCTGAAAAAAAATTATTGAACACAATGCATTATATATGTCAACAGGGCTAAGATACAGCAAGAACACCGAAAGTTTATAACAACATACCAGTTCAGAGAAATCGACAGAGATGGTACACCACTCATCAATGCCTCTCTAGCTCCAGCTACAACACTTGAGTAAATCCTGAGAAATCCAAAGCAAAAGACAAAATTAAGTCTCGGAAGCAGAGTAATAGTTGCATCAAATTATCCCTGTTCACCTCTTAAAAACTTCAGCAACTACAGCAGACCTAGAGTTAGACTTCACAAGCTTTCATTTGTTTAGGAGGAAAAGTTGAAACCAAAAATGACAATTCAGTGAAACAAATTATACTTACATTTGATGACCACAGCTTGAACCCCTATTGATTCCACTTATTACCTGATAAAATAAAGCTTAAAAAGATGGACAAATACCAAACCATCAATTATTCCATTAATGACAGCAGAAAAGCATACCAACAAAGGCTTTGACCAAGAAAACAATGCCCCAGAAAATGCTAATGAGACACAATCCACAGGAGTCCCTGAAAAGAGTCAACACCAGATCCTAACACCATTAGATCCCCAAATAAAGTGCAACATTGGAATCAAATGAGCAAAATCTTATACAATAAACCAACCAATTAGACTACACGGCATCCGATGAAACAGACATGAACAGAACAGAATGCATTCGTACCAGAAACTTCGTATGCTGTGGCACCATTGATATCAGCAGAACTCACAGCAATTGTTTCCTTCAGTGTGACTGAATGACCTGACACTGATTTGTCCCTAAAAGATTCACTAGAATCTTAGCAAAAATCAAACTGCAAATTACACAGAACTACAAAACTGTAAAATACATTCACATTACAAATATCACATGAAGATGAAGAGATTCAGGCAACGACTACAAAACCAAAAATCTTTCGTCGAATATTTTTTACAAACTAAACTATTCTCACCAACCAAAACTATGCCTTGTACAATCATTTGGGATAGCCTACATGAATTCTTTTTCGTCATTTTACTCTCTCGAGCACCATATAATCTACTAAGTTTACTGTTCATATACTGTATAGCATTTCATCTAATTTTGGTCTTCTCCTCCCCTAGCATTTTCATTATTAGTGATGTTATCATTTGTTTCCTATTACGTCTACTGGTCTCTGTTATGTATCAACCACCCAAGTCTATTCTCTCTTTTCTTATCTTCAATTGTTGCTACCTAAAACTTCATGATGTCTTCATTTCTGACACTATATCTCCTAGTTTTACCACACGTCGACCATAACAATCTTGTTTCAGCTATTCTCAACAATCTAAAGTGATGTCCCATAGATGCCCAATATTCTGTCACCAATTGCAAAGCTCACTTATAGCTTTCCTCCCAATATTGTACTGATGCATCCTTGTAGGTATCCATCAATAGCATAGCACACTATAAACACCCCTCCACTTACACCAATCTACTTTTTCTTTTATGGGTCACATCGATCCCTACATCCCCACCAATAGTTTCTTGACCAGAATAACCAAAATTTTCTTTCTGTTACGTACCTCATGAGTATTTACAAAAGCAAAGATCATTCCTAGATTCAAAACGAATCTTACAAGTCAAAGAAATCTCGCACAACAAGATAACACATTTACCAGGCCGACCTCCACGTACACAAGGATGTACATGTATATCATCTATCTGCTCCAAGACTCACATGTATTTCTTGGTTCTATAGCTATTATCAAGGGAAAACCCCTCCATGGTGTGAACGTCTGCCTCGAGCTGGCTCACACTTTTCCCCCAAAATATCCCTAAAATTCCCTACAGAAACTACCAAGGAGGAAGAAAAACAATGCCACGCCAATTTTTTTCTCCCCTCTTCTCTAATTCCACAATCCCAAATTAATCAAAATCCAAGAGTTTACTCTTATCATCTTTTGCGCACGCATCTGGTTACTATTATAAAGAGAACACCTTTTGGTGGGAAGGTCAGTTTTGAAGCTACCTCACATTGTATTTTCTTTAACTACCTCAATTTCTTCTCCCATCTTTGCTACTTTGACATCTCAGATTTCATCAGAGATTAACCTCAATTGAAGATTTCCCTCTTTCCCTCTTTTGAATAATCAATTTTTACACGCATCGAACTTCTATTATATTAAATGAATATATTATATACAGCAGCAAAAGAAGGAATCAAAATTCAAAGGTAAGGTAACTTACGATTGCGGAGCGCAAACGTGGACATTGTAAAGGCCTTGGTGAACCAAAGCTTCAACGAGGTAAGCAAGCCCAGGCGACTCAATTCCATCCCCATTCGTCACCAAAACAATAGGCTTCAAATCATTTTCGTCCGAATTAGGCTCAGTACTATCGGACGGCAGCGAAGTAGATTCATCGGCGTTCTTCGATTGCAGTTCGTCTTCGCCGCCTTTTCTGCTGAGAAGAACCTGCTGGAGATTCGAGACCAGACCGGGGGGCAACAAGTTGTTGTTCTTTACGGCAGAGGTCGTCGTCATTTCTAGAGAGAGAGAGAGAGAGCGAAAGCGAAACGGATTTGGACAGATAGGGTAGGATTTGTATTGTTGAGGAATCTAAACCCTAGAGAGAGAGAGAGAGAGAGAGAGGGTGGGAGGGAAAGGACGGTAATAAAGCGCTGAAAATGAAAAGTGTTTATTGATTGCTGCAACAGAGATAGACCGGTTCAAACGGTGTTAGTTATCGGAAGAAAAGCTCAGAGAGAGAGAGAGAGAGTTCTTTATTATATTATATGGATGAGGAATCAATTTCTGTACCGAAATTTTATGTACCGAAATATGAGTGCATACCGTCACGTGATACTCCGACCGACCTTGTAATCGTATATTTTTGTGAGATTCATATATTTAAGGGTAAACAACACAGAAATATGTAATTGTAAAAGTTGTTCAGAAATTTCATATTTTTCAGTTATTTAATTGCATAAAAAATCTAAAACAGAAAATAAATTCACACAAGCGACTCAAAACATCTCGATCCAGAGTACACCTATTTCTCGATACAGAATATCTCAGGTAATAATGAAGGATACCATGGCATTTCTTTAGCGAGAGAAAGGAACAGTTTTGGGGGGAGAGAGAGAGAGAGAGACTCAAGAGAGTGTTTTGCTGGGTTCGATGGGAATGGGAACGAGCACGAGCCCGAGCACGAGCAACCATTTTAGCGCGCGTGATACGAGATTGGGTAGGTGATCGTGGAGGGATACCATGGCATTTCTTTTGGAGAGAGAAAGGAACAGTTTTGCCTTTTGGGGAGGGAGAGAGAGAAAAGAGAGAAGAATGGGTAAATTATACCGTTGGTTCCTGTAGTTTAAGCAGTTTTTCACTATGTTTCATTTCATCAGGTTTAATTTAACCTTACACTTTTTTCTTATTGCAATGCTGGTCCTTCCATCATTTCCCCTTGGCATTTTCATCTGAATAACCAAGCATACTGGCCACCTTAATACACTCTCTGCTAAAAATTCAATAAGTCAAGTTGGTATAGGAATCTTAAAAAGAGGTTGTGTTTAGAACTGCATATTCTATTTAACTTGATTTAGTTACTCTGGAATTTACATGATTATTATAGTGTTTCATTATTGTAACTCTTCGCTTGACGATAACAAATCGAAAGAATTCCAAATAAATCAACTCACGGGACTCATTGATAAGGATATTAAAAGCCTTTTCAAAATAGTTACAACGAACAACGTAGTAAATTAAACTGATAGTTGTATACTCCGGCCTGTGTTTCATATTGGTCACTTTTGTTTCATATGACTGATTCTTCAGTTGAAACACTAGCAGAAGATTACAAAGGAATTATTTTGAATAGAAAATAAAAAGGTGATAAGATTTAAATTGATAAAACAAGGTCAAAATCCTTTTTTTTGGAACATGCATGGCACTTGGTTGGTCATGATTTGCCATTTTCAAAGTTGGACACGTAGTTTATGGCCCGCCTTAATCCTAAAATAATTTGTTCTTAATTAAACAGAATACGTAAGTAGCTTCACGCGTGGCTAACAGCAATTAATAAAATAGTAACGCGTGGCTAACAACAAGTAATAAAATAGTACTACCCCTTACAACATTCATAATCGAGCATAGGGTAATTTATTTATTTTGTGATAATTAACGGAATGTCCGGGTAAAATGCCGTGCACCTCGACTACTTTTGGTCCTGGGCCTTGAAGATAATGGGCAAATTCTCAAGTGGTTCTAACGTTTGGAATATTTGGTCTCTGTAATATTTGAACATGTCATCACATGGAGGATAATCATTTATTTGTTTTCTCATACCCACCTAAAAAGGAGGTTAATATTGAATACTCCATCCGTCCCAATTTAAATGTCTCCTACGATTTTCCGTGCCTTTTTAAACCCCCTAAAAAATATATTTCTAAGTATTATTTTTAAAATTTTCTCAAGAAAATTACTAGTACTTTTTATTTTTTCAATGAGCACTTTTTTGGTGTAAGAAAATTTAAAAAATAATATGTAAAAATATATTTTTTGGGAGTTTGAAAATGCATGAAAAATCATAAGGGACATTTAAATTGGAACAGGGAGTAATTACACTTGTATGAGAAGAACTCAAAATAAATACTACTAGTAATTTTCTAGTCTTTTTATTTGTTTTCTTCGAACTTTTTCCGATTCTTGTTCATATTTTTCATACTATTTTTTATTCCTCCCGTTGACACATACGTTTATCCTATATATACTTTTGAAAAATGCTATAAAAAAACAAAAAAAAAGGTTCACTATACGCCATAACATATCCACTGTTTTAAAGAATTATTAACCTAGTTCAAACCGGCTCTAAATAGGGCTTAATTTAAGGCTACTTGGGTGATAGCCAGTACAGCCTCGAATGAACTATGGGCCCCAAAACTTGAATTGTAAGATATTTTCTTAAGCATTCCCATCTTTTTCTTCGGCGGATTATGGGTGTGATTGAATTTTATATCAGCTTCATATTTGGGTTATAATTACTCTAATGGAGAGTAATTACTAATTAGGGACCTTTAATTGCGCAACTACGCATGCCTTTTCCATGGTTGAAGTGGTGGCCCACTAACCACAATGATTCTACTGGATTTGGCCCATACAAAATTTTCAAATCTCTGCATTGGGACAGGTCGACCGTGGTCAATAAATAGCTTTAATTTCTTCATATTATTGGTGGGTTGGTGCCTGGGGGTTCAATCCAAAGGCATTGGAAAATTTGGAAAATGAGAAACTACAGAGCCAAAGGATTGCAAGCATCTATATTTCATCTACTTCTATCATGTTTAAACTAAAATAAGAGTTCATGAGTAAACCAAATCCTTCACTTACCCATTTGATTATGATTGCTTATTTGTTCATTTTGTGTATGAAATCGAACTGATTCGGACATAAAATAAGCAAATAAACAATGACAAACCAAACAAGCGCTAAGTATGGTGCTTGGTGCATACCATGATTTTTCCCACCCACTTTCTTGGGCGGGTTTATGGATCTGACACAGAAACTGATTTGATGTGGCTAAGTAGTCATTAAGTAACTTCCTGTTATTAACCAAGCAAAGATGCCCATTAAACAACTTCCTGTTCGTTTCAGTTTGTTCGAAGATCGGCAAATGCAGCTGCGGATAATTGGTGAGCTTTTAGTCCGAAGACTTGAGAAGTTAGACCTCCTTTTTGGTTATTGAGCTTCTTAGGGCGAGATAATCATCATTTTTGATGTTTTGATCTAGTTTTGGTATGACCAAAAAAAAAAAAAGAAGTGCCCCTGAAGTATTTGTTACCACTGCAATAAATAGTCGTAAGTTCCTTACCTATAAATGGTTGGGAGGAACGTACAATAATTTTGAGACATCTTACCCACTGCCAAAGGACACTGGCTAACATTTGCCTTTCCATATTGCATGTAATGAAGAAGATGGTAAAGGTGAAATCATGACCCATACGAAGATGTGAGATTCAAAAGGATATAGCTGTCTTACAATTATTACAAGGACTGCTTGCACCTTGCATGTATCCTTGTTACAAACATGGGAGACAAGAAGGTCCCATGCCTTTTAAGAGAACTTGCAAAGTAATTGCCCAACCAAAACATCCAAAGGGAAAGCTAAACACACAATCGTCAGCAAAAGAGCTACATGGAAAACAACTTTTTACTCCTTTGATTGGCTTTGCAATTTTACTTTTAGTGCTTCGATGACAGCCGAGAAGTCCTCATCACTAAGGCCACGAGATTTAGCCACCTTGTATAGTTCATTAGCTGCAGCTGCAATTGGTGTAGGTTGGGAAACAGATTCGGCTAACCCCAGAGCAAGCCGCAAGTCCTGCCATGTAGAATTCGCACTAAAATGAGGACATCAATTCATATAAACTACAGAACCGACAACCTTGTTTAGTTACAAACCTTTTGTTGATGCTTCAGGGGAAATGCAGTGGGATATAGGGATTGGACCATTGAGGGGCCTTTCATCGAAAACATAGGTGCACTAATGGCACCCTGTGAAACTACCTAGGAATCAACAGAGTAAAAATGGGTACATCTTACAGCGCATTTCTAAAGGCAAAATGGCTAATCCAATAAACTCAAATGTGGAGATGATTCAAAATTTTTTTTTGTAAAAATGGGGCACTGAGGGGAAATTTGTCTCAAACTCAAGAATACCTCTACTAGAACCTTCGGGTCAAGTCCTACTCTCTCACATAGAAGCAATCCTTCAGAAAAAGATGCCATCATGCTGCAAATAGTTGAAGGACATTTAGATAATTTAGTCGGATTACTAATACCACCCCAACTCACCCACCCACCCACACACACAGAGTCTGCCGAACCTTCCCATGATCATGTTCACAACAAGTTTCATAGCAGCACCATTCCCCACGTCCCCAAGGAAAAACTTTGACTGGAGTGATAGCAAGGAAATGTCATAAGAGGAGAAAACTAAACAACCAAGTTAAAGAAAAGGCAAACAAAAGCACCAGCTATCTAACTTGTGTGGTATATCTCCTGCTCCTCAAACAGAAGGTAGAAAGTTCAAAAGCCTCAGAAAATGGATGGTGGGGAGCATATGGACACAAGAGCTACCCCAGGATAGGAAGCTGGATCCACAGGATGAATGGAGAGGAAGCAGGGGCAAAAAGAAAAAAAGGGAAACCATTATACCTTCCCCATGATATCTAAGAGCGGAGCCACTGTCTCAAACAGAGATCTATCACCTGAGGAAAAGTAGTTACAATTTCAGTTTATGGATGGCTCCCTGTATTTGAATCAGAGCACTTTACAAGATTGCAAACAGCAATAACTAGTGTAGTATACAAGACTTGCATACTTCAAATATTACCAAAAAAAATAAGAAAGAACTCTTTAGCTCCCGATCAAAGATAGGGAGTGTTCAAAATTGAAAATCAGGATAACTTAGGAAGAGAACGTCTACAAAGGTTGATACCTGCTGTGAGGAATATCAGTTGTCCATCTTCTGCCGGCTTTTTGGAGCCTGAAACTGGTGCCTGCAGGAAAAGTCAAATACACAACATTGGAACTGTAGAAGCTTTAATTGGATAGCAATAGGGGAAAATCAAACTGTTTCACCTCCAGAAAAAGTGCCCCAGTTGCTTTGATTCGTGTGCCAATCAATTTAGAAGTGGCACCATCAACTGTGGAAACATCTACATACCTTCAAATATCCATCCAAAGCAACATATTAGACAGACAAACCATAGATCACAATGAAAGGTAAACCATTTGTAGCGAGAACTTTTTGTTAGATGCATACGTAGATAAAGTGTGCACTAAAACATGACTAATAAGGCCCTACCACTTTAGAAACTTTCACAGTAGAAGAGGAGTACAAAGGACGGCAAAGAAGTTCAAGGAAGGCCAATAAGCCCAAAATATTTCAGCTACCTCCTCCACATCATTCTGTTCAACCAGCCTCACCCAACTCTACAAGGGTTGTTTCAGACAGAAAATGGACATAAATTTCCATTCATTGCAATACAGATGGTTCTCTAAATCAAAAGGGACTATTTACAGTACTACGAATAACCAAACACACCCTTTGAGGTAATGTTCATATATGACCACATATGAAGCAACGGTGATGGAAGAATGGGCTATGCATGTTTTGCATGATGCAACTGTTAACATAGCAAGCCTTTTTAAAGTATGCATTCTGGAGATTACTCTACTCCATCCGAGCTTCAAATTAGGCCCATCTGAATTGAGCCAAGAAACAGAAGGTGCCTGGCAGCCTAAGAATGATTTGATACCGGTATGCTGGCAAGAGTGTTGACAGTGGACGGACAGCTCATTTCCTAACGCTTCGCAAGAAAGAAAGAGAAGGAAACAGTACCCTTTTCCTGGACTCATCCCTTTTGCAGCTCCATGCTCCCCACAAGCGACATCCAACTGAGAAATCACAACAATCAATTACAACTAGCAAAACTGACAAACCAACCAAGAAAATAAGATAAATAAAACATACGCACTGCACTTTGAGGATCAGCAAGCATGGCAAATGTGACATCACATGATGCAGCTACTTCTTTGGGAGATGATTTATACCTGGATAGGATCAATCAAAGATTTCGACAACAGTTACCTTATACAAGCATTAACAACAATCACAGAATAAGGGTTCGACAGGAGGGAAAACCAAAGTACGAGGCATTATAGGGAAGCGGTTGAGGAAGATTCTAGCGCTATTGATCCAGTTATACGTTGTTCACACTATTCACGTGGGCACATGCCACGAGTACTGATCAGCATTCTTTAGAAAATACTTTAGTTCTCTTGGAACAACCATCTTTAGACTAAATTTCTTCAGCGATGGGAGCATTGTAAAATGATAAGCAGGGGTTGACATTGGATTATGCAACAAAGACTCTAACCAAATACTGTACATCATACTGCAAAGACAAGTAAATTTAGCGAGTATACCAACAACTTACTGCCTTACTTTGCACCCAGCGAGATAAGGGGACTACATTTGCTCTCCGTCCTATTCCAAACAGTAACATCGCACCTACAATGGCAATCACCATTAGACCTCCTGTATACATATCAATTTCGACACAAGGAAATGTAGTTGCCCAAACATCTTCCATCATTTACAGAGTACTCAGTTGGGCATGTCTTTCAACACCTCCGGAAATAACAAAAAGTGTTTTGCAATAAGTACATATCATTCCTAAGCATAGTCATAGTGTAACTACTGGTACAGTACCCTTCAATTATCCGTTCAATCATGATAAAGTAAAACGAGGACAGGTAATTCTAAGTTCTAAGACACAATAAGGCATTAGCAAAAGAAAGCAACTTTGAACTTCGCACATAGTATTTAAGTCAGTGACACAGTATATTAGCTCGAACCAAGTAAAGAAATTGAACTTCATACCCAGCTTTTATGAGATTTTGAGCCATTGGTGAACCCATAATTCCAAGACCCAAAAATCCAACACGCGCTGGCATTTCATCTGCTGCAACGAAAAACTACATTTTCAATATAAGGGAAAAACCAGTTTTAAAAAAAAATATAAGCGAAAAACCTATACGTGTGCAAAACGAATACCCTATGAAAAATCGAGAAATGAATTGCTTGGAAATTGAAATTCCAACTAAATGACTACTACCCAAAATGGGATGTTCACCAAAACTAAAACCTGAAACACGCAATTAAGAAAAGAAATTCAGAAAGAGAGAGAGAGAGAGAGTGATTTACGTTTGGGTGCAGAAGCGGATATCTGAGAAGAGAAAGCCTTAAAAGAAAAGGGTTTTGTTGGGGTAGAAGAGATGGGTCGGGCTCTGAAGTGATTGGGTATACGAGTGGAGAAGCTCGAACCATTTGCAAATAGGGATTTTGTCGGTGAAATGGTTGGAAATGGAGAATTAAGAATCGAACAAGATGATGGTAGGCGGTGAGTGCAGTGGGGCTTGAGGAAGCTCATCGCCATGGATTATTTCCCCTTCGCCAGATAGGGTGTGGCGTGAAGCTCGAAGAAAAGAGAGGGCTTTATATAGACGCGCCAAATTAAAGTCGTGTTATCAAAGCGCGAGTTATGGTCGATTAGACTTCGCAGGTTAAACATGCGAAGGTTATTTAACACAGTTGACACATTGCTAATCAAATATGTACTCTCTTTTTTTTTTCCCGAATCAAATATGTACTTATTTGAGGTTTATTTCACCGATTGAAATCGTTCATGTTGTGGAAATCAAAAAGATCAATAATTCTAGAAAATTTTGTTTTAATCATATACGAATCGATATCTCATCAAGAAGTAAAATGAAGCTTTTGTGTTCATAATGATAGGTCTGTTTTCATTGAATCGAATTCGAAAAACTTGTGTCTCCCATTGAGAGTAGACTTGTGATAAATTACACCTGACTGCTTATGATTACAGTTGGTCGCGTGTAATTACAATTGAACGACAATTGTTGAAAGCGTGATTATCATTTTTGAATCTTGTGTGTTAAAATTATTGAAAGCGTGATTACCATTCGCGAATCTCGTGTGTTTATAGCTTCTTGGACGCGATAAATTACACCTGACCGCTTATAATTACACTTGGCAGCGTGTAATTACAACGGACTGTCAATTATTGAAAGCGTGATTATCATTCACGAATCTCGTGTGTTTACAGTCATCTTCTTGGCTGCGACGAACTATAATTGGACGCTTATAATTACACTTGGCCATGTGTAATTACAACTAACCGCCAATTATTGAAAGCGGGATTACCATTCGCGAATCTCGTGTGTTAGCCGCTACGAACTACCCTTGGCCGCTTATAATTACACCTACCCACTTGTAATTACATCTGGCCGCTCATTATTGAAAGCGCGAGTACCATTTGCGAATCTCTGGTGTTTACATGCGTCTTGGCCGCGACAAACTACAGTTGGCCGCTTATAATTACAACTGGTCGCTTGTAATTACATTTGGCCGCTAATTATTGAAAGCGCGATTACCATTTGCGAATCTCGCATGTTTGCATGCGTCTTGGCCGCGTCTAAATACAGTTGGCCGCTTATAATTACATTCAGCCGCTTGTAATTACATCTGGCCGCTAATTATTGAAAGCGCGATTACCATTTGCGAATCTCGCATGTTTGCATGCGTCTTGGCCGCGTCTAACTACAGTTGGCCGCTTATATTTACATCCAGACGCTTGTAATTACATCTGGCCGCTAATTATTGAAAGCGCGATTACCATTTGCGAATCTCGCGTGTTTGCATGCGTCTTGGCCGCGTCGAAATACAGCTGGCCGCTTAGAATTACACCCAGCCGCTTGCAATTACATTTGGCCGCTAATTATTGAAAGCGCGATTACCATTTGCGAATATGGGCCGCTTATAATCGCACCTGGCCGCATGGAATTACAAATGGCCGCTTATAATTAAAGGCGTGATTCCGTTTCACGCTTTCCAAATAATGTGTAACAGGCCACGCTTATAGAAAGAACTCCGTTACTCTTCTCCCTGCAGAAATGGCCGGAAAACACTCCTCCTTGTTCCTTAATAACACCCCGCACCAGATCTCGACTCCTCCTTTTCCTCCTCTCTCTCCTACCCCTCTCTCTCCTCTTCTGCACCATCTCCCTCTTCACATCTCCTTCCGATTCCTTTCCGCTCCGCTCCTCCCCAAACTCTAACCCCGGCGCCGACTACTCCTTCGTAGCCTCCCTCGAGAAATTCCTCGCCCAAAAACCTCGCGCTGTATTGGATGACACCGTGGCTTCAGCGAGCGAACAAGACGTGAAGAAGCTGGACGATACGATTTTGAAAACAGAGACCGAAAGGCTCTACGGCGATCCGTTTCTTCCTCCTCTTAGGGTTTACGTTTACGAGATGCCGAAGAAGTTCGCGTATGATCTGCTGACGTTGTTTCGGAATACGTACCGAGAGACGTCGAATCTCACTTCGAATGGTAGCCCTGTGCACCGTTTGATCGAACAGGCATGATTCTTGACATCTTCTGAATCTATTTCTTAACATTATTTCCTTATTGTTAGCTGTTTGCTTGGGGCTGTGGTAAAATTCCTGTGCATTCGCTGATTAAATAAAAAATTCCTGTGGATTCATTGATTGATTGAATTTTAAGTCAGTGCGTTTCGTGAATTTAGTTTCATTCGTGACTTTAATGCCTTTGAGTAGTTAGTTAGGATGAGCTTTGGGTGTTAGAGCTCGGTTAGTTTAGATTTAGTGAGTTAGTCGTGGCCAAATATTCGAGCTTGATTGGTTTTTAAGAACTTGAGCTCGGTTCGAATACTAAACAAAAACAAGCCTCTATAAATAAGGCAAGTGCATACATATGAGTCGAGCTATAGTTAACCAGAGTTTGGCTCGTTTACTAAATGAGCCCTTAACGAGTCTCGAGCTACTCGCGAATGGTTTGTGTTTTTAATTTATTTTCTCAGGCTGGTAAGAAATTTCCTTGAGCTATGGGATTTGAGAAAAATCCGGGACATTTAGAGATTACTATAGTGTTGTTTCAGAATTTTGATTTTGAAAATGTTAAGTTCGTTGATATTGTTATGAAGTGTGGAGCCTGATAGTATGGTATAGCAAGGCATGTCTCTTGAATCCAATAACATAGGGAACAGTAGGATATTCTACACCTAGCTATATACACTGTAGGGAGAGGAATGCATTCTGTAGTTCTTCTTTATCATAGGGAAACTGCTGCAGCTGTGGTGGCCGAAGCCTGCATGGATGAACCCACATAAATCCAGTGTTCCTTTAAGATTGTGCTTCCGTTTTCTTTTTCTCCTGTATTCATATCTCCAACATTTTGCGTTAGGTTCCATGAACTCACTAATCAACATGAAGTTGTGGTTGGTACCAGATTGTTGATTTACCTCCCAAGCGTGAGAGGTTTGAGAGGATGTGGAGAGATGGCACATGGGTCTCCAGCTATCAGTCAAGCTGCCCAACCTGTGCCGTTCGGTGCCATCTGCTGCTACCAACTCTTTGACTGATGCTTGAGTGCCTCTGGCCTTTTCTCATTGTTTCTGTTTGTATCGAATTTGAGTGATTTCTCCTTGGAGCGGGCCAAACCTAGTTACATCTCCGTGTCTGGGTTGTGTGTGTAACCTTTGACCCCCAAACAGCCAATTCACTGTTTGCCTTTTGAAATCGCTATTGTTAAGCCGACATTATGTGCACTTTGTTATGAACTTATGAGCCATTCCTTTTTGTTCCATTTTTTTAGTTGATATCATTTTGCAGAAATTAGCCAAACGTGTCCTTTTGGATAACTGCCAAATGTAGCCTTTCTTGCCTGTATGTGAGTTGCTATTGTTATTAATCCACATTTGCTTCCATCTGAAGTTAAAAATCATTTTTATCTTTTTGTTTATGTAGCATTCTATTGAAATTTGGCTGTGGACGGACTTGATTGCACCGGAATCTGAAAGGCTTCTGAAAAATGTTGTAAGAGTTCATCGTCAGGAGGAAGCAGACCTCTTCTACATTCCAATTTTCACAACCATCAGCTTTTTCTTGATGGAGAAGCAGCAATGCAAGGCATTTTATAGGGTGTGAGTGAATTCCTGATGTTTACTTTAAGTATTTGCATTGTTATGTTCTCTTCTGGTGCTTATATAGAAACAATAGAATAAGTAAAATATTTCAGTTTTCGAAATAAAATAAAAATACTTATGTTCTAGAGGTTGGTAAAGGTCATTCTTCATATACACAGAGGTTGGTAAAGGTCTAAACCATGAGATGGCTTTTCGAGGAGACTCCGACGCTGACCAACATCGAAAGCTTCCTTGGGCCGCGTCTTGCACTTGTTATCTAGTATTTGTGTGTATTTTTGCTTTTCGGACTGCTTTATTTCCAGAGTCAATTTGAGTCTGTTTCATGGGTTTCTTGAATTGTTGACGAATCTGTTGTTTTTTCACTTGGGTTTTTCATGTTGTTCTGATCCTCAAAGAAAGAGAGAGTAGGGTTGATTTGACTTTTTAAGAAAAATATGGTTTCGATGTGAATAATCTAATATGATTTTAATCTTGGAGATTACGCATCAAGGGTTGGAATTTGCCTGATTCTGGTTTCTCGTGCGATTTATATCTAGGGTTTTTGGGGTGCTTTTCAGTTGAACACTTTGTTATATAGACTTTTGGTTTACATAATCGTCTATACTTGTGGTGATTACGCATCATTGCTGGATTTTGCCTAATTTTCGTTCATCTTTTGACTCGTTTCTAGGGTTCAGGTGTAAAGACTAAAGAATTTGTGTGATTGTGGGAGTGATATATAATTTAGATGTCAAAGATGAGTGACAATTTGATGGAGACACTTGGCGCTTTGGGTGAGCTCTTGAAGATTGGTGGAACTCAGGTTGGTTGCAAGATGAGTGCTGGGATGACCTCGATGAGTTTCAAGGTGAAGGAGCTAGTCCAAGGCTGAATCAGGTTGATAAGGTTGTTGAGGACGCAACGGCTGAAACGCTCGACGAGCCTGATTTGGCCACCAACCTTGAACTTTGTGACATGGTGAATCACGACAGGATCAACAGCATTGATTTGATCCGTGGAATAAAGAAAGGGATCATGTTGAAGAGCCCTAGGGTTCAGTACTTGGCTATGGTGTTACTTAAAACTCTAGTTAAGAATTGCAAGAAGGCATTCTCAGAGGTTGCGGCGGAGCAGGTGTTGGATGAGATGGTGAAGTTGATTGATGACCCCCAGACTGTTGTTAACAACAGGAACAAGGCTCTGACACTGATTGAAGCTTGGGGGGAGTCTTCTGATGAGCTGCGATGTTTGCCTGTTTATGAAGAGACATACAAGTTACCCCACTGTAAAATTTGGCGCCATTTTCACTAAATGCCAGTTACCATTGCTTATCTCTTTCACTGTTGCACACAAAATTAGTGATTGATTGACTGAATAGAAGTTAAAAAAGGTTTTGAAAACGATCTTAGTAAAATGATAGCCAGGAATTCTATGAGGTAAAAGAAAGACTGACTTTTGATGCGTAGTGGAACTAATGAGTGGGTTGCTGTGTACTTTTACAAGCTTTGAATGAAATTGATTTTATTTATTTATTTATTCTTTGGCAGAAGCTATGGAATATTTATTACATTTAACCTTCCATACTTATTACTCTTGTGTTTTAGAGTTTGAAATCAAGGGGCATACGGTTCCCTGGCCGTGATAATGAGAGTTTGGCTCCTATATTTACTCCTCCTCGTTCAGTCTCGGCTTCAGAATCCAGTCCTAAGCTTGCTCAACAACTTGACCGTGAGATTCCTGCACAAACCTTTTCAGCTGAACAAACAAAGGAAGCATTTGATGTGGCTCGAAACAGTATTGAGCTTCTAACGTCAGTTTTGTCCTCTTCGCCCCAACAAGATGCTCTAGAGGTATTTCATTTATCACGTTATAAATGGATTTCATTTTACTGATGTCTAGAACTTCATTTTAGCCCAGAGTGTCATCTGGGGCTGTGTTATTTTCTTGAAAGGTATTATAAATGGAAGTGGTTTTACTTGATGCGGCAACATGGTCTTGTGAGATCTTTTAGGGGTCAGTTGCGTATTGGGTTCGCTTAAACCCCCAACTAGTTGTTTTCATGTCTAACATTATTGGTTCACATTATTAGCCTGTCAAACTATAGTTACTTGTGGCTGTTAAAAAAAAAAAACTAAAAACTATAGTCAATGTGCATGATGTTGATGTTTTCTTGGCGTACTGTTCCTATATTGGAAGATGTTGATTGACCAAGTTCCAGAGCTATTCAGTCAGCATTGGGTTAACTGTTAGATAAAACAAAATTTAGGTAAGAGCCATCTTCGTTCTTGGCACGCGATGCTTAGCTTACAAGGATCTCATTTCTTCTCTTCTTGAATTCTCTTTCTTCTGCCTTTCTCCTGATATCAAACTTGATGTGATTCAATAAGAGATCAGGAACTCTTACCTCCAAAGACCCTATGATTCCTTTCCTGCCATATTTAATTTACATAGCAGTCCAAGCAACTTTCCTAGCAGTGCTTGCGGAAAGGCTTGCCTCCAAACTTGTCAATAGATAGGGGACTTAGTAGGATTTGAGATACTCTTTAGCTCTTTGTGATCTTTGTATCCAAAGGGAATGCTCTAGACATTTCTAGTCTTTGTTCTAAAATACTTGGGTTACCACAAAATAAAAAATTGAAACTTCAACCCAGTCACTCTCTCTTGTTTTCAAGTATGGTATCCTAACTCACCCTTTTCCTTGGTACTTTTCTTGATTATGTTTTGATCAATCGTAGCATTCACACTGCCACTGTTAAAATAGTGGTCCCTTTCTTTTCTTTCGATGAATATTCATGGTGAAACAGTGAATGCAAAAGAAAGTGATTCTTGTTTGGTTTTGTACATCGAAAAAGATGTGTTTGGCAACATAAGAACTGAATGAGGTCTATCCCTCATGTTTTATGTTGTAGATCTTCTAGATTGACTAAAAATTGTCCACTTTGAGTTGTTTTGATTCTTATCATGAAAATCCAACATCATCTCATGCGATCCCAAAATGCTTTGACATTTCAATTTGTGTTTTTGACGTTGCCAAACATGTTTCAAAAACTTCTCCTTTTCCTAGCTAACCGAAGCAACGAATTGAAATGAAATTTTGATCCGTGGTCCAGCCGAACTGTGGGTGTATGTCTCTGTTTCTGCTGACTCTCTTACTTCTGCTGATTTCTGTTGGCAGGATGACTAGACAACCACACTTGTACATCCGTGTCATCTGTCCCAGTATACTGTCCAGAGAATCATTGAGACTGCAGGGGAACGAAGCCTTACTTTTTGAAGCCTTGAACGTGAACGATGAAATCCAGAAAGTCATCTCGAGGTATTAAGATTTGAAGAAACCTTCTGTTGTTCATCAGGAGCCCAACCCTGCTATGATTCCTGTAGCCGTGGAGCCCGATGATTTGCCCCATTTTGGGAAAGAAGATGCCCTCATCAGAAAATCAGCAACTTCTCGGGCTGCTGGGCCTGCAGGGCACAACGATGAGATGATGGACAATCTTGATGAGATGATTTTTGGCACGAAATCCAGCGGCACATCTGAATCAGGGCTGGACACCTCGAAGAAGGCGCCACCCACTTAAGATGACCTGATCTCATTTTGAGCTTTTCTCTTGTATGAAAAACATTTCTGTCGTTGGATTGGATATCTCGATGGTTTAGGAGCAACAGGTTTGGTGCTTGCGATTTCACAACCATCATGAACAGGTCCAGAATATTCTCTTTTTCTTTTCTCTTTCATACGTTTTCGTGCTTTCACTTGTATTTGTCCATGCACGTCGTTTCAGGGATTTATGTCTGAATTGGCTAGGTAATTGCTTGAGGAGCTATACAGAGAAACGAACACTATCAACAGCTTTCACTTTATAGATGATGAGTTGGACAAGAGAGGGCACCAAAAAAGTAATTGGAGCTCACACTTCATTTGCATTCCAAACACGCGAGTTTTGTTCTTGTCATTTCGAAAACGGCGTCGTCGCTAAGAAGTTGAAGCTCTCATCTTGGGTAGTAAACTAGTGGGTATCCATGCACGAATAAACTAGTGTTTCAGAAATACGAGTTCTCATCAATCCAAACGCCATTGTTAAGGCAAAAGTTTGCGGCTAGGTACTAAAATTCCCCATCCATGAGCGAAAATTCGCGGCCACAGTTTACGTTTTTCACATCGTGTTTTAGAAATGTGAGTTCCCATTAACCCAAATGATGTTGCAAAAGTTGACGGCCAGGAGCAAAAGTTTGCGGTCACAAGCCTCATGTGTTATTGTTTCTTTTCTACACTTATAGGAAGAACTCCATTATTGAAAGCGTGATTATCGTTTGCGAATCTCGCGTGTTTACTCGTCTCTTAACGGCGACGAATTACACCTGGCCGTGTGGAATTACAACTGGCCAAAAATTATTGAAAGCGTGATTACCATTCGCGAATCTCATGTGTTTACAGTTTCTTGGACGTGATGAATTACACCTGACCGCTTATAATTACATTTGGCCGCGTGTAATTACAACTTACCGTCAATTATTGAAAGCTTGATTATCATTCACGAATCTCGTGCGTTTACATTCATCTTGGCCTCGACGAATTATACTTGGCCACTTATAATTACATTTGGCTGCGTAAAATTACAACTGGCCGCTAATTATTGAAAGCGCGATTATCATTCGCGAATCTCGTGTGTTTACATTCGTATTGGCCGCGACGAACTACACTTGGCCGCCAATTATTGAAAGCGGGATTACCATTCGCGAATCTCATGTGTTGGACGCTACGAACTACACTTGGCCGCGTGTAATTACTACTGGCTGCTTATTATTGAAAGCACTATTACCATTCGCGAACAACCAATTCGTTGTTTGCCTTTTGAAATCGCTACAACCACACATAAATACTTAAATCATAGATCACGAATATGACTGAAATTACGTGTCATCATCCAGAGCTGCCATCAATCTCAATACGCATTGCACTTTCAGGACCAGCAAGCATGGCAAATGCGACATCAATCTCATGAACCATCTCTTCTGTGAGTGCCCTTAAATCATAGATCTGTGGTCCAACACAGCTGGAGCAGGATGGAATAGAAACTTGCTTGAAAGACATCTCCATGTTTGGGTCACTGTTGATGCGAAATCCACTCGTCCCTCTCGTTTAGATGGTGATCTCCCCTGGAGAGTGGTGTTTGTGGGCACTCTTTGGCAGATATGGAAAGATGGAACAAAAAAAAAAGTTTTGACAATGTTGACATTCCCACATCTGTGCGCATCAATATCATCAAAGGTTATGCCGAAGAAATTGTGGAGGCTTTCAAAGCCTTTCTTTAAACTGATACACTTCGCAATCTTTTGATCGTTTGGATTTTCCCGTTTGCAGGTGAGATAAAACTAAATATTGATGGATGCTGGTATGACCTCAACAATAGAGCTGGATTTGGAGGAGCTTTCAGCGATCATGTGCCAACATGGATCCTAGGATTCTATGGGAGACTGGACTGTAACTCAATTCTTGAAGCTGAAATTTGGGCAATTTTTGAGCTTTTGCAGAGGCCTAACAATCATCCTTGAGAAATAATTACCCAATGCTAAAACTTAAAATTGAATCTGACTCGAGTGTTGCAGTGAAACTCATCAAGGAAGGATGAAGGTGCCCCTATGGATCATCCCCAATGCCCTCTAGTGGAAGATGCAAAGATGCTGGTAGCTAGAACTAATACCAGGATTAGGCTTACATATCACCATGCGAATCAAACCTCGGACTGTCTTGCTTGCCTAGGAGCTTAGCAAGATGAAAGCTTAGTTGTTTCAGAGCAAGTTCCCTTCGCTGCTAGGGAGTTTGAGCTCGCACATAGTCTTGGAGCTTAACACCTTAGAACCTAGGCTCTTTAGCATGTGGCTAACGCTGTGGTTTGTAGTTTGCGTGTTTGTCTCTATGACTCTGTTGCTGTTTAGCTAGTTAATGAAATTTCCGTTACACCAAAAAAAAAAAAAAAGCCGACATCACATGATGCAATTACTTCTTTGAGAGATGATTTATTTATCCTGGATACAATCTATCAAACATATGTGCAACAGTACCCTATAAACTATAAAACCATTAAATCACTTACATAGTAAGGGTTCAACATCAAACCATTCTGGAGGGAAAACCCAAAGTACAAGGCATTGTTGAGAAGGGGTTATAATTAGTTCAAACTTTTCACATAGGCACAAGACTAAATTGCTATTTTACAATCAGAACAAGGACTGCTCGAAACTCATGTGAGACAAGAAGAGAAACTTGCAAAGTACATGCCCAACCCAAAGCAGAAAAAAAAAGCCACGATCGTCAACCAAGAGCTGCAAGGAGAACAACTTCTAATCCTTTGATTGGTTTTGCACCGTTACTTTTAGTGCTTCGGTGACAGCTGAGAAGTCCTTGTCACTAAGGCCGCAAGATTTACCCACCTTGTACAGTTTGTTTGTTGGGGCTGCAATCTGTGCAGGGTGGGAAACAGATTCGGCTAATCCCAGAGCAAGCCGCAAGTCCTCCTACATAAAAATTTGCACTAAAATGACGCAGCAGATTTACACAAGCTACGGCACCGACAATCTTGGATAGTTAAGAACTTTTGTTAATGTTTCAGGAGAAATGCAGTAGGATACAGGGATTGGACCATTGAAGGGTCTTCCATCGAAAACATTGGTGCACTAATGGTGCCCAGTGAAACTACCTGCAGATCAATAAAATGGATAGTTGAAGATGCTCAACTGCAAGAGGATTCTGATAGAATTCTACAAAATGGATTGTTCTTGGTTTGGGTGGCACGGTTGTGGTGGTGAAGGAGGAAGGGGAGGATGAGGAGACAAGTCGTGGTTGATGAGGAGTGAATGAGATGGAGGAGAAGAGGCATGGCGGATGAGGGGTAAGACAGAGTAGAGGTGACATTGTTGTATAATGCGCCTCTAGCTCACCTACATGCACCCCGGTCGCATGATATTGCGCCAGGGCGCATCATCGTAATTGCACACAAGGCCAAACTTTGCAGGTTCGCCACGTACACTCCTGAACTCTGATTTGTGCATGGTTTGAACCGTTTAAAAGCTTGATAAGTCTACTTTTTCTGACCCCACTAATTTGGATCAAAAATTATTGCCTTGTGAAATGACATGACAAGTATACCCTCCATGGGTCAACAAACAAATTATTTCGGGAAAACCTCGCATCACTCATATTTTAAATCGGATAAAACCCTATTCTATATGGATAAAGAGGGCTTTACAAGTAATATAAGATGGTGGATTTCAACAATAAAAGTAATTACGGTTTGCTAATTAAGAGTATGTCAAAAGTAGCAGAATTCAAAGATCATCAAAGCCACTAAGATTGAAAATGCTTCCGCACCCTTCTACGCACTCTAAGTTCCATTTGGCACTCACATCCCTAGTTCGAAGGTAATCCTTAATTTTGTAAGACTTTCACAGAATACACAAGACTTTCTACACTTCATCAAAGCATACGAAAACCATCTAATCATCGAAATTCGCCCAATGTGGGACTTATATAGCACGAATCCAATTTTTGGTGTGTACACCACCAACACTATCACTCAACAACTACCAGACCACCTCCACTACCAATTTTTGACGTCCTCTTCACACCAAGGGTGCTGTTGCCATCACCTCATGGCATTAACCGCTATAATTTCACCACTTCACCTTCATGGCCACCTCTATTATATACTCCTATATGATACAAAATCACCGGCACAATCACCTCTTCAGCAATTAACCACCATCACGTCACCACCACTTCCACCATTATTTCAACGTCATGGAAACCACAAAAGTGATTTAAAATAAGTTCTAAATAGTGGAACCTACCAACAACATTTCGCAATCACAGCCTGCACTATGACAAAAAACATTTAACAAATCAAAAATCTGCATAGATGATCTTGGGAATATAATAAATTGAGAATATAACACCCCGTCCCACCTCAGAAGTCTACATAGATGATCTTGAGCATATAACAAATCTTGTGGGCTACTACTAGTACATTGGGCTTAAGTTTTTGGGCCATGTGGTGTGGCTTATGGATCAAGAATCAAGGTATTGGGTCAGAGGTCTGCCTGGTGTGTTACGGAGAAAGTTCTTAATTTTTTGGATTGAGACTACTTTCAATTTCAGTGTCATCATCAACACTGCAAAACCACCACCACCTAAACAACATCAAGAATATTCTCAATTCAAAAATATCAATAATATTTGCCATTTTAGTTACGTTCAGTGCACCACTTTATAGTTGCCACGACTACCATGAGTGCAATGATCAACAGAAAAAAGATTAAGAACTATTACATACTTTAGAGATTGGAAAAAAATACATGAGAAATTCACCACCTCATAGACACAACTACAACCGCCACAAAAATACATGAGAAATTTGTCATGGTAAAAGGTGTAGGCGGAGGTTTGGTAGTCTTCATATGAAGTGGTGGTGGTTGTGGTGGAAGGAGATAAATGATGGCAGTGATGCGATGGTAGTTGTGGTGAAGTGATGGTGGTGGATGGGTGGTGTTGCGGTTACAGTGTTAGCAAGGTGATGTGGTTGAGTACGTGTAGTAGTTGTGGTGGTAGGAAGATAGTGATTGTAAGGTGGCGGGGGTGGTGAAGGTATGGTAGTTGTGGTGATAAACTAATGGCATTGAAGACGAAATGAGGGCATTGTGATAAGGTGGAGGGGTGGTAGGCAAGTGATGGTGAAATGATGGCTTTGAGGTGGTGGTAGTGGTGGAGATGTGGTGAAATGATTGCGATTGTGGTGAAATGATAACGGTGATAGTAGTGATAAAGCGGTGGTGGTGATTATGTCGTGATATGAAAAACTAAAGTTGGTGAATTGGATCTTTGTTTGGGTGGTTAGATGGTAGTGGTGGTGCCGGCAGAGATGAGGGAGGAAGAGGAGAGGAGGCATGTTTGACAAGGAGTGAGAAATTAGGAGGAGAGCAGGCTTTGTGTATGATGCACCTCAGGCGCAGTTAGATGAACCCCAGGCGCATCCAAGCTTCCAGTGATGTGCCTTAGGCGCATTGTATTGCGCCCGGGCGCATATTCGTAACTGCGAAAACGTTTGCATCTAGCATCCATGGGTCCAATATGTATCTCTTGGGAATTTCCATGACATTCATTTGTTGGAGTGCTCTAATTGCATGACTACATAAAATTCCAAAGCTCTTGAATGATCGACAACTACAACAAATTTGTTGATTGGTTTGCCTCCTAACTCGTCGATTTCCACATCACATACCACAATATACGCTCTGCCCGATCCATACTTCTCAATCACAAACCTAATTTCTCCTCCTAATTCATGGCACCTTTGTACTTGACAAGCAAGGGGAGTGTGAGAGTGTCAAACTGGTCATTGAACAATTCGAACATAGTCAAAATTGCAAGCTTTAAAATCACTATCAAATCTTGATTCACCATTGAAAAAGCACCCTAAATATACTTTAAAGCATTTTGCATCAAGTGAAATGTATACAACCCGTGACCCACAATGGGCATGATTTCAAAAACCGCCTTAGCTATTGCATGATCTTGGTCCGTGAAAATGGTAATAGGTTTTCTGGTGACATTGGAAATCATCATATGGGGTGACAGTCATCGTAGTGAATTTACGGTGGTGGTGAAATGATGGCTTTGAGGTGGTGGTAGTGGTCATGGTAGTGGTGGAGATGTGGTGAAATGATTGCGATTGTAGTGAAATGATAACGGTGATGTAATGGTAGTGATGGAGATGTGGTGGTAGTAGTGGTAAAGTGGTGGTGGTGGTTATGCCATGACATGGGGAACTAAAATTGGTGAATTGGTTCTCTGTTTGGGTGGCGAGATGGTAGTGGTGGTGGCGGCAGAGAGGAGGGAGGAAGAGGAGAGGAGGCATGTTTGACAAGGAGTGAGAGAGGAGAGTACGTAGGCATTGTGTATGATGCACCTCAGGCAAACTTAAATGCGCCCCAGGCGCACCCAAGCATCCAGTAATGTGCCTCCGGCGCATTGTATTGCGCCCGGGCGCATCTTCGTAACTTCACGTTAGCCAAACTTTGCAGGTTCGCCACGTACATTCCCAAACTCCAATTAGTGCGTGGTTTGAACCGTTGGAAAGCTTGAAGAGTCTAATTTCTAACCCCACTAGTATGTATCCAAAACTATTTTCACGTGAAATGATATGACAATTTTACCCTCTATGGGTAAAAGAACAAATCAAACTTGACACAAGCCAGCAAATCTAAAACCACAAAACATACCCCATAAGAGCAACTAAACTGCAGCACAAGATACACCCATCTACCAAAAAAAACCAAAGCCTAGGAAGCCTCAAAGACTCTACACAAGATGTTCCAATCAAGACACATCATTCTATTCTCATCAGACTTCCTCACATGCCTCCACAAGCTCACATAAGCCTTGATCGATGTTTTGAGATAACAGACCCAATGATTGTGCTGAAAGATGCTATGATTCCTTTTATTCCACCGGTGATAAATGACTGCTGAAACTGAAAGCTTGAACAATAGATGCATCAAGTTGGAACCCCCTCTATGGGCCTATATCCAAAGACAAAATTAATTAGTTGAATCAAATCTTTACGCACTCAAAAACAAAATTGATGGGATAACTCCTATCCATCCATATTTCAAACAGTCCACGCTAGAATTAAAAATGTCATGACTTGGACATTAATAAATGGTCTATATATTACTGATAACTACTCCAATGGTAGTTCCTTGATAACTTAATTATGATCCCTCAAATTACTCAACTCTGGGGGGCAAGGTTGGGGAGGTGAAGGAGGAAGGGAGAATGAAGAGTGAAGTTGTGGTTGATGAGTAGTGAGTGAGATGGAGAAGAGGAAGCGTGCTGGATGAGGGGTAAGACAGAGTAGAGGTGACATTGTTGTATAATGCGCCTCAGGCGCACTTACATGCGCCCGGGGTGCATGGTATTGCGCCCGGGCGCAACATTGTAACTGCACACAAGGCCAAACTTTGCAGGTTTGCCACGTACACTTCCGAACTCCGATTTGTGCCTTGTTTGAACTGTTTAAAAGCTTGATAAGTCTACTTTCTAGCCCCATTATTTTAGATCCAAAATTATTGTCACATGAAATTACATGATGAGTATAACCTCCAACGGTCAACAAACAAATCATTTTGGGAAAATCTTGCATCACTAAGATTATAAATTGGATAAAAACCTATTCTATATGGATAAAGAGGGTTTTACATGTAATATAAGATGGTGGAATTCAACAATAAAAGTAATCACTGTTTTCTAATTAAGAGTAGGTCAAAAGTAGCACAATTCAAAGATCATCGAAGCCACTAAGACTGAAACATGCTTCCGCTTCAACGCATACTAAGTTCTATTCGGCACTCACATCCTTAGTTCCAAGGTAATCCTTAATTTCTTAAGAGTTTCAAAGGATACATAAGACTTTCTAAACTTCATCGAAATTCGCCTAACGTGGGACTTATATATCACGAATCCAATTTTTGGTGTCTACACCACCACCTTTATCACTCAACCCCTACGTCTACCAGACCATCTCCACCACCATTTTTTGACATCCTTTTCACGCCAAGGGTCCTGTGGCCGCCAATTCATTGCATTAACCATTTTACTTCACCACTCCACCTTCACCACCATAACAACCTCTTCAGCACTCAACCACTATCAGTTCACCGCCACTTCCACCATTATTTCAACATCATCGAGACCACAAAAGTAATTTAAAATAAGTTCTAAATAGTGAAATCTACCAACAACGTTTTGCAATCACTACCTGTAATATGACAGAATACATTTAAAATATATTGTAGTCTAACAAATTGAGAATGTTCTTATTTTTTGGGATTGAGACTACTTCCAATGTCATCGTCAACACTGCAAAACCACCACCACCACCTAAACAACATCAAGAATATTCTCAATTCAAAAATATCAATAATATTTTCCATTTCAATTACCTTCAATGCACCACATTACAGTAGCCACGATAATCAACGGAAAAAAGATTGAGAACTGTTTCATACTTTAGAGATTGGAAAAAAATACTTTTTTTATTCTAAATTTTTTTAAATTCACCACCTCCTGGACACCACTACAGCCACCACAAAAATGCATTACAAATTTGTCTTGGTAAAAGGTACAGGCGGAGGTTTGGTAGTCGTCATATTGAAGTGGTGGTGGCTGCGGTGGAAGTAGATAAATGATGGCGGTGATGCGGTGGTAGTTGTGGTGAAGCGATGGTGGTGTATGTGATATATAGGAAGGTACTGTAAGTGGTGAAGTGATGGTGGTGGATGGGTCATGTTGCTGTTGCAGTGTTAGCGAAGTGATGTGGTTGAGGAAGTGTGGTAGTAGTAAGATAGTGATTGTAAGGTGGCGGGGGTGGTAGGTAGAGGTGGTGGAGGTATGGTAGTTGTGGTGATAAACTGATGGCATTGGAGACGAAATGAGGGCTTGGTGATAAGGTGGAGGTGTGGTAGTCAAGTGGTGGTGAGTAAGTGGTAATGTTGGAGGTGAATGAAGGTGACAGTGGTGATGGTAAAATTAGGACGTCGGAGGTGGTTGCGGTGGATTGGTGGTGTGGTGGTGAAATGATGGTGTGTAGGTGGTAGTGGTGGTGGAGGTGTGGTGTTGATAGTGGTGACGAAGATGTTGATTGAGATGATAGCGATGGTAGTGGTAGTAAGATAGCAGTTGTGTGAGGGTGCGATAGTTTAGTGGTGACATTGGTAATCATCATATGGGGTGGTAGTCGTGGTGGCGAATTTATGGTGGTGGTGAAATGATGGCTTTGAGGTGGTGGTAGTGGTCATGGTATTGGTGGAGATGTGGTGAAACGATTGCGATTGTGGTGAAATGATAACGGTGATGTAGTGGTAGTGATGGAGATGTGGTGGTAGTAGTGGTAAAAGTGCTGGGGTGGGGTGGTGGTTTTGCTGTGATATGGAAAACTAAAATTGGTGGATTGGTTCTTTGTTTGGGTGGTGAGATATGGACTAGTGGTGGTGGTGGCGGAGAGCAGGGAGGAAGAGGAGAGGAGACATGTTTTTACAAGGAGTGAGAAAGAGGAGAGGAGGCCTTGTGTATGATGTCCCTCAGGCGCAGTTACATGCGCCCTGGGCGCATCCAAGCATGCAGTAATGTGCCTCAGGTGCATTGTATTGCACCCGGGCGCATCCTCGTAACTGCATATAAGGTCAAACTTCACAAGTTCGCGATGTGCACCTCCAAACTCCAATTAGTGCGTGGTTTGAACCATTGAAAAGTTTGTTGAGTCTATTTTCTAACCCCACTAGTTTGTATCCAAAACTATTCCATGTTAAATGATGATGATTTTACCCTCTATGGGTAAAAGAACAAATCAAACTCGACACAAACAAGCAAACCTAAAACCACAAAACATACCCCATAAGATCGAGCAACTAAATTGCAGCACATGGTACACCCATCTACCAAATAAACCAAAGCCTAGGAAGTCTCAAAGACTCTACCCGAGGTGTTCCATTCAAGACACAACATTCTCATCAGACTTCCTTACATGCCTCCACGAGCTAACATAAGCCTTGATGTCTGAGATAACAGACCCAATGATTGTGCTGAAAGATGCGATGATTCCTTTTGTTTCACTGGTGATAAATGACTCCTGAATTGAAAGCTTGAACAATTGATGCTTAAAGTTGGAATCCCCTCTATGGGCCTTTATCCAAAAATAAAATTAATTAGTGGTCTAATTAATTAGTTGAATCAAATCCTTACTCGCTCACAAACAAAATGAATGGGCTAATTCCCATCCATATTTCAAACAGTCCACGCTAGAATTAAAAAAGCCACGACTGAACATTAATAAATGGTCAATTGCTGATAACTACTCCAATGGTACTTCCCTGATAACTTATGATCCCTTAAATTACTCAACTTTGGAGGGTTGATTGTGCTTTACTTGAAAAAACCCAAAAAGCCATCATCGTGGAAGAGTGACTCATTATTATCCATGGGGCATTATGCTCATCTGGATACATTGGAATTTGTCGGGCCGATTCATGTCTGGCACCTATGTACTTGACAAGCAAGGGAAGTGTCAAACTGGTCATGGAACAATTCGAACACAGGAGGAGTGTACACTTTCGCTATCTGGATTAACATGGGAATACTAGTGAACTCTGCTTCTGTCAACTTTTGCCTAGAGTCATATGTCGCCATTTTTTTTCATTGTACCGCGTGTCCGCAAGAATTCCAGTGAAATGGGTAAAATATTGTTCAAGGTTAAGGTCAGATTTTAAGTACCGCTTCAATTTTGAATTCAAGCTCTCACTAAGTTAGGTGTTTCTCATTCCGGCAGTATATGAACACTTTAAGGACACATGAGCCCACTTTTCTTAGATGTGTAAACATAATAGATTGAACGGCTCCAATTATTACTACTTAAAAATATGTTTTAAACAAATTGAACGGCTCTGATTATTTGTGTGAAACTCTGATTAATTTTGTGTCAAATATTGTGTGAGCAAATCGGCCCCATGTATAAATCATTATCTTCCTACTCTACATTACTGCCTTCGAATGAGGTACAAGCCTAAAGCCTTCCAAGCTCTCTAGGTTAATGCAGTGCATGTGTTGACTTTTGGGGCCATGGAGTGGCTTCACTCCTCTCACACCTATCCGAGCAGCACACCAAAGGAGACTTAATTGGTGTGGACAGCCAACCAATTCACTGTTTTCAGCTAAATGGAGTGTCCTTTTTTTTTTTTTTTTCTGATCCGCAATGTAGTATCTGGCGTGGGAAGAAATATGGTGCTCCTCTTGGTCTATAAAAGGAGACCTCTGGTTTTGTAATTGGTCTCAGAGATTAGAGAACCTGGTGTGAGTGTGTGAGTTTGTAAATCACTCGGATGGAGTGTGTAAGTACATAGTAAAGCTCTCCGTGGAGGAACCCATTTCTTTGGGGAACCATGTAAATTTCGTTTGTCTGTGTGTGTGCGTGTTTGTGGTTGGTATGGTTTTATCCTGTCCCGTGGGCATAACATAGTGAGGAGCAAACTTCACAGGGTGGAATATGTATGAATCCGGTCACGTCATCTATTTATATGCTCTGAAGTAACTCCAATAAGGTAGACTATGCCCTGATTTAACCGTGTAGTAAGCTACTATACACGAAGTCCACAAAATTAACATGATTTGGAAATAGAAGATGATGCTGGCAAGGGAAAATTGGACCAAGCATATTTTGAGAGGACCCAGTGATACATGTTTCATAGAACAATTGAAGATGCTAGAGAAAAAGTGTCGAGAGGAGGAAGATAAAGCCACCAAAAAAAATCATCACCAATTATTTTACAACAGTCTTGTAAACTATAAACAACTGGACTTGCTCAATAATCAAGGCTTCAACCAAACACACAGTACATATTATGAAAAACGGCATTCTAAAGATCAGACAAATAATTAAACACACATACTGATAAGTTACAAACGTTTATTGCAGAAAGCTTGCAACTGCGGCTGCCTTTTCTCTCTCCGTTGGACTTATAACGGTTGGTTTTGATGTTGTTGAGATAGCGTAACCCATATGGTTTGGAAAAGAATTGAGTCCATGTGAGGGATCATCATAGCACTACAAAAATCGCAAAACAGCCCTTCTTAGAAACAATAGAAATCATTATAAAACAAGGCCACTTTCAACTTATAGAAGTCATCCTCATACAAATTTGTCAGAAAATATGAGCTTTATCTAAATTCAATAGTTAACTGAAATCAGGTGCTTCTACCCGCACATTGAAATCCCATGAAACAATCGAAGCTCATATAATGATGCTTCCGATCAAAGTTAGTATTCTTCAAATGTCGGGGCATGAAAAATGATACATTGTGGCATAAAAATGACATGCATTGAATATTTCGAGAAAAAAGGAGTGCTTTTGTGATCTTCGAAAAAATTTCTACGCAAATACTATCTCATCCGCCGCTGGAAACACCCACCATTAATGACAGTGATGAAAGCATAGCATAGGCTAGAGGATGATGCTATGGTGTCCCCGGTCATTTTGGGGACACCGTAATTTTTAGCATAACTATACCATTAGGAGTATAACAAAAATCATTACAAGTATAATAGAACCATAACATGGCATAACCAAGGCATAACCAAAAACCAATCAAGGCATAACAAAAAATCAACCAAGGCATAACTAACCAAGTTATGCCTTATTATGGTTTTGGTTATGCTTATAATGGTTTTGGTTATGCTTGTAATGAATTTAGCTATGCTTATAATGGTTTTGTTATGCCAAAAGTTACGGTGTCCCCAAAATGACCGGGGACACCGAAGTCATTTCCTAGGCTAGATGGTGGTTTAACAAATAAACAAAGAAAAACTTGCGTTCTTGTCCTACTAGACTTGATAGACCCAACTTCAAAAAAACAAACATACAGTAAAAAAAAAAAATGGAACTTCAGAGAACCCAAATGTACCTCCATTAAAATCCCAGTGAAGGGCAAACCATTATGCTCTCCCCAAATTCGCTCTCAAAGGCTCCATTATCTCTGAAAACGAAATTTAGGCAATCATCATCTCCTTTGTGCATTCTTTGCCCGTCCTGAATGAACATGGCCGATTGCTCCGCAGATAGACTGGACGACTCCACCGTGATTTCGCGAAGGTCGTACCGTTTAGCAAATTTAAACGGGATCTGCGTCAGACATATGCAATTCTTAATCACTAAGACTTCAAGTTTTGGAAATTGATCTTCGGAAACACTCCACTTCTTGAGATCCAGAAGATCTAACTTCAAGTACTTGAGTTCAGAGAACTCCAAGTCCTCAAGTTCACTTGTGTCCCAAACTGGTCCCCTACAGGCCTTGTTTAATAATTTGAGAACCTCAAGTTTCGGCAGGGTTTGGAGGATTGTTGACAGCTTCTCCCACTCCAAGTGCAAATATCCCACCAAAGTTAGCTGCGTAAGAGTCTGAGGAAGCTTCAGCCCAGTGCTTCGCACCCAACTGCATGGGTTCCATCCATTGACAGAGAGTTTCTCAAGGCCTTTTAAGAACTCCAGGTCGGGGAGCATATATTCACGATCCATATCCCCATCAATAAGTCCTAGCTTCCTAAGATTGGGAGTCTTTTTCAAGAAACATAGGCAATGCTCACACATACACATTTGGTGCAAGGTCTGTAAGCTATCAAACATATTTCCATCATCTTCAGTATAAAAAACATCATGATAGTCGAATATCCCCATTTTAGTAAATAGATGCCTCAACTTAACCATCTTAACTATATCGCCAGGCAATGAAATCGTGACCCTGTCTGATAAAACATTGAGGTTAAGGGTTTCTAGGTTCGGGAGGTAGTGAAAAGGGGTAGAAATCCTTGCCCTGCCTAAAGGTCCTACTCGTGATAACGTAAGTGCTAAGTATCTCAAATGAACTAGATCTCCTATTCCTATTTCTCCTTGGCTTGTCCAGGACATAAAATGCAACACCCTAAGAAGTTCGAAGTTTTCAACAAAGAATGAGAGATTGTCTTCATTTGATTTATAAGGATGGTAATTTGGCAAGGAGAGACTCAGGAAAGAACGAAGGTTACGAGCACGAGGCCTTGAGGAAAACATACCAAGGGACCGATAGCCACCGAAGAGGCGACGATGCTTATTTGTAGTAGAAGGTGAAAAAGAATCTCCCTCGTAAATTTTCACAAAGAAATTATCTTCCTCTGCTTTTTTCAAGCATAATTCACGCAGAAGATCATGGATACGGCATGTTTTAATTCCTCCGTGGGATTTCCATTTCGTAGCTACCATTACGAGACTTCTATCAATAAGATCCATTAAGTAATCTTTAGCTACGGCCTCCAAGTTTTTCCTCGCATCACTTTGCTGAATAAATCCCTCCGCGATCCATAACCATATCAGCTCGCGTACGGAGATTTCATAATCTTCGGGGTGAGCTCCAATATAAAGAAAACACACTTTTAAATGAAGAGGCAGGTGATTGTAACTAAGTTCTAGTATCTCCATGCAGCCCTCCTGGTTTTTGGCAATGGTCGAACTTAAATGTTTGGCAACTTCCTCCCACACGTCAAGTGTCTTGTCTTTAGTTGCCAGAATGCCAGCTATTGCAACAATCGCTAGTGGTAATCCTCCACATTTTTCCACAATTTGGTTACCAATGTCCACCAACTCCGGTGGGCAGCGTTTCATCCCAAATACCTGTTGATATATATATGGGCAATGTTAGACATCTATAGTTGTAGTTACATTACATACAACTTGATCCAAGTGATAGGAGTTTAACAGTTCATATGACGAGAATAAGAAAAGCTTTAAAATAGAAATTTTAAAAATAAATTAGAAATAGGAAACATGAGACAATGCTATAATGGAGCATTTATTTAAATCACTATTTTTAGTTATGTTACGTACAACAATTTTTATATAAAAAAAAATACCTTCTTTTCTAGCAACTCCCAACTGCAACTTTTTGTTAAGGGATCCAAACAATGAGAGACACAGCAGATGTTATCAGATTGAACGAGTAGTCGACTAGTGAACACGACTTTACTCCCCGTGCAGTTCCTAGGGAATGATCTTTGGATATCATTCCAAGCTTCAATACCCCATATGTCATCCATGACAATGAGATATTTTCTATTCTTCAAGCATTTGTATACCTTTTCTCCTAACTCATCGACACTGATCTCCGTGTAATCTTCATGTTTTTCTGGGAAAGCTGATTCCATAAGACGAATCAACAAATGCCTCTTCATAGTTTTATCATAATCTTGAGAAACATTAAGCCATGCACGAATTTCAAACTTCTGCGACGTCAAAGGATGATCATACACTTCTCTGGCCAAGGTGGTTTTGCCGCCTCCACCAGCGCCAATGATTGATATAATCTCCAGCCGTCCACCTTCTCCAATGTCATGAAGCTTTCCCATTAATGTCTCTACCTCCTCCTTGAAACCGACCACCACCTTCTTTTCTACTAATGTGGATGTGTTGCTCCCTCCTGATGAACCTGAACCTCCTCATGGAAAATAAAAGGAAGGGTTATGATAGAGGGCGGAGCCAAAAGTTATGGGGCCGTAGTAAGTGTAACAAAAAATGAAATTTGGAAAAGAACAATTTCTCATGTCCCAATGACGAATAAATAGTCTTTAATATGAACAATCTTTGAACTGTTTATTTATAATCTTATTGTATATTTCACTGGACTGCCATTTAAGTCATTGTTTGATTGATATAATTAATATTGCCAAGCGAAAAGGAAACCAACTATGGTTGTTATTATCCAATCAGTTGAATTAATGCTAAATTAAGTGTGTATCATAGCATTCGCCCGCATATTTTTGTGGTTCATGCATGTTACTCATTATTATGGTCCTTGTTACTTATTGTTTGTTGAAGGTGTAATGTTGATTAGGCGGGCCAATGTGTTGTTTGGGTGAGGAGCTAAGTGGAAGATGGGATTTAGGAAGAGTAGCCAAACCAGTGGGCACTTGTTTGGGTGAATTAAGTTGTGATGCGAATGTGTGGCTGTGGTGGATTGTAACTATGCATAAGTTTATGTATGTGTATTGAGATTAAAGTGTGGGTTAAGAAAGAAAGGAGAGAGCAAAGAGAGTGAGAGTTCGGGGAGCCCCTTAGGGGGTCTCCCCCCAATTGTTATGTATGTGTGTTTGTGTGTGAGAAGAAGAGAGGTATGAGAGTGAGATATGTAATATTGTGTGTGTTTGATTATTAATGAAATCGGTTTGAGTTTTAGTGTAAAGTATTTCTCTCTTATTACCCATAATTGTTACGGTTGATGATATGAATGAAAAGTTACCGGTGAAAAATTACAAAATTTTGATCCTTTACCAAGTCTATATTTGTCCCAAAAATCTAGGCACAGAGATCCAAGCACAATTGTGTCTGAAATGGTTAATGAATGTGCGAATGTGTACACTAGACAGTTTCAGCCGTTACTTAATTTCCGATTTTGCGGTTAATGCAAGTGCTCCAGATCCTCACAACGACTGGACTCTACCAGATTTCTTCTCCCTCTACCTATGTTTATATATACATATACATATCCCAAATTTTGAACCCTAAATTGTTTCTCCCATAGACCCCTATTTGTGAACCCTAACACGGTAGAACTTATATTGGTTTAGGGAGGATGGATATCTTGGTGGTGATGTAATCGCACACCATGATTATCGAGAGTACTGGAGACCATATATATTTGTCATGTTGGTGTGGTATTAGCTTTGACTGTTAGATTGTAGAGATGGAATAGGCGATATATAATAAATTAAGAAATGTAAAGTTCTATTCAATTTTGATATCCATGTTAATGTCCCACAATGATTTGGGCTTCTCACTTAGTTTGACTACCAAGATATTCTTATCGTGCTAGTTAATTTTGTTGGAGATTCTTATCGTTCGAATCGAAATTTGTAAATTGAAATTCATTTTATTCCTTGTAAATTTGTTTAGTTTCCATACGACCCGTTGTTCCATTGTGGGTTAATTTTTTCTGTTGGATTTCAGATAATGTGCTCACATTCAGGTGTGTTTTCAATTTGTTCATTGTTGAAATTAGTTGATGCTCCAATTGGTTCGGGTGATAGAATTTTGTATTCTGTATGGAAGAATGTGGCTCCTCCAAAAGTTAGGAGTATTTTGTTGGCTTGCAATTCTGGGCAAAACCAAATTTAGATAGGGAATTTTGAATATATAATGTGCAAAATGCTATATGTAGATTATGTGGTGTTGGACTTTAAACTTGCTTGTTGTCCTTTTTGGGTTTAGAAGAATAGCTTGTGGATCAATTCGTCAACCAGTTTCAAAGTATTGTGGAAAGCTCACAATATTGCCCTAGTTACGGCCTCAGTGACTGGCCGGCCGGGTTAGTGTGATATATATGTTTGGGTAATTCCAGGTTTTCAGTGTTCTGGTAGAATGTCTTTATGTAATTCTTGCTTAATTGGTAGCTGTCCTAGTCATACTCATCTACTACCTTGTGACTTGTTTTTGTCCTAGCTAGGCACTATTTGGCGTCGCTACGTTATTGAATTTGTCTTCTCCTAGTCGATCTGTACCATATTGATTCACTTCATACCCTTGAAATTCTAGTTATTAGTTGAGTTTTTGAACTATGTATTAATTTAGCTTGCTAGCTTTTTTCAGTTGTAAAATTGATTGCAATTAAAAATTCTCCCTCTACTAGGATAGATTATGAGTAACACTTCCCAAAGGTTTGTCGATTAATGGTACGTGAACTATTTTTTCATTGATGAACAAATACTAGTCACTTTTTTTTTTTTGTTCTTGTCACATTTGGTTCTGATTTATTGATCATATATGTCATGTATAGGGGTGGAAGCCAGTGGATTTGCATTGCCCCAAACAAGGAAAAGGCAGCATTAAAGTAAGTTATGTCTTGCCTGCCTTGTGCATGCAGTAGACGAATCCTGGTTCATTCTATTTATATGAATAGTTGAATGATATATTGTAAAATATATATCATTAGTTGAGCAGAAGAGGAAATGCATCTTTCTCTGGACAAGCGTAGATGAATCAATATTAATTGGGCTAACTTTTGAGCTCTGATCACTGGATAGTGTGAGAATTTAAGGTCCCATTTGATGAACGGATTGGAGGTTGGAATTGGATTGCTAAGGTGATGGAATTATAATACTCTATTTGGTTTCCAAAATTGGTCCGGATTGGCAGTCTCATGGGATTAACAATCCGGGCCATAGGAGTATTAGCAATACCCCTTGAGACTTGGTATTCGTAGTCCAATCCTAACTCATTCTCATTACCAATTTCTTCTCATTACCAATTTCTTCTATTAATCCAATCTCATAATCTAATCTCATCTTAAACAAACATAACATTAATAATTCCATCATCTAATTCCATTTCAAATAAACATAGAAATTATCTATTCCTTCTCATTACTAATTCCAATTCTAATCACATCTCCTTACGAATCCAATTCATCTATCAGTGTTATTAAGCGGGAACTTGGACGTCTCTAAGACGTACGTACGTGTCCTAATTAACTTTCTACTAGTATACAACATAGCTTGCAGACTCTCAAGTGCGAACATTGTGTCCCTCTTACGACATTGACTGTCTATCGGTGGTACTTGGCAAACTACTAATTACGGATGAAGATGGTTGGCAGGCTACGTACGAGATGTTTTTTGATTAAACTTACTCGATGAAGTGCGAGTTGTAAAGGTGGGTAAAACTTACTCGATGAAATATGTTGAACAGTTCTCAATTACATGGAGTAATTCAGTTGCCTCTTATTCCGGGAATTTTTTTTTGTGGGTTTGAAATAGCAATACATCACGGTTTTGTGTCGAATTAATGAGATCTTTTGTTTAGGCAAAGATCACGGTTTTGCGTAAAACCGAGATTGTTTCATCTTGTTGATTACGGTTTTCAAAAAAATTGAGATTTTATGTAGATAACAATCACATTTATTAGTTTTTTAATTTATTTCAATTTTTATGTTTTGATCACAGGTGAACACCGTGATTAAAAATATTAATGTATTTTTAACTACACCTCCATAGACTACGGTTTAAAAACCGAGATAAAATTAAAGATCACAGCTAAAAGTCATGGTACCAGTTTTGTTCGATTAACCTTTTAGTTTTAGTTTTAATTTAGTTTTTAATCATTACTCTATTTCTTTCTCCAATCATTATCCTATTTCTTCAATCATTACTCTCTCTCATCTCTATATATTTCTCTCCAATCATTACCTATATCTTCAATTAAATAAAACCGGTATTTCTTATGTTTTGTACTAGTTAATGGGCCATGACATTAACGATATATATATGAGTCTCCTTTCTATGAGGGCGTTCTCATTTTAAATAAAATGAGGACATCCCATTTTCTCCCATTTTCTGATCAAATTTTGATGATCTGAGTCGCTCAATGTGTTTAGAACGTGATTTTAAAGGTATTTGCGAGAAATCAACAAAAAAATGACAGGAAATGGCTTGATTTGAGCAATTTTTATTGAACCATTCGATAAAATATAAACAAAAACTGCTCTGATCAAGCCATTTCCTGTGTTCTTTTTTGTTGATTTCACGCGGGTACCCTTAAAATCACGTTCTGAACATATTGAGCGGCTCGGATCATCACAAATTGGTCAGAAAATGGACGTCCTTAACTTAATATGGTAGGACACCCTTACTTGAAGTTTTGTGTGTGTGTATGTGTGTGTGTGTGTATATATATGTATGTATGTATGTATGTATGTATTACCATAAAAATACCTAATTTTGTTGTGTAAAACATAGAAATAAAGGGTGTGTAAGAAGGTGTCTGCATGTTTGAAACCTATTAATACACAAAATGAATAAGGAGATCAGAAAGATGAAGAGTATTCCTTAACTTTATGAAGGACACTTGACAAAATGCTAACATGAATACAGATCGAGAATTCAACAAATTTTTCAGAGCTTGTCACTACAAAATTTTGCTTTGCTTATATCATATTATTGATAGAATATTATTCTCATGCCCGACATAGTTGAACTGAAAGCATATAGTCTAAGACTACATAGTCTAAGACTATATGCTTCTGGTTCCATTAGGGATGGGCATTTGTCCCCGTTGGTACCCGATTTGATCCCCGCCCCAAATCAGGGTTGTAGATACCGTTTCATATCGGCCGGTACGTTCCGTTTTAGTACAAATCCGGTAATCTTGACCTCCATTTCCATCTCGTCCAACTTTCCGGCTGTTCTTGGACGATTCCGGCGTACCGGGAAAATCTCGGCCGAGATGTAGTTACCGAACATTTCGTCCGGTATTTCGCAGCGAGCAGTCAAAAATGTCAAATGGTACCGGGAAAATCTTGTAACAATCTTGACTTTTGCCGATAGAAAAAAAAGCTCCGCAAAACACATTAATCCAATTGATACAGCCTCACATCAAGGTATCAAACAGATCAACGATCATGGTTGGTCTCAAATCAATTTTAAATCTAAGTCCAAGGACAAAATCGAAAAATCTAAAAATTAATGCTGTTAGAATAATGAAATATTCTAATTGATTATAGTTGATAGAATCGATTACAGTAATTGATTAGGAAGAGTCTATGTACATGTTAAATCGAATTCAGTATTTCTTCGCTCATATTTAACAAATGCAATACCTTTCCTCACTGGTGTAGCGAAGAATGGAATCACTTGCTTTGGGGTTTTTCGTGGAAGACGTGACGGTGGTGGAAGGATACAAGGAAGTTGCATGTGGGGAGAAGGGAATCGGTCGCCCAAACAAGCATTTCTCGGCCTCCGGCGGTGGGTGATTTTTTGGTGAGAAGGTAAAATGGGTCTAGACTAGAGGCTTGTTTGGCTGTTTTTCTGATGAGAGCCCTAAATACACAATGACCAAATTACCCATTTTCACTAGTTTTTAAAAAGAAGAAATTAAATGGGCATTCCGTTTTCGAAACTTGTTTAGGTCATCATCCTTGTGTGTTTGAATCATTATGTTCTCATCCTCAAATTTAAAAAAACCCAACAATACCCTTGTATTCATATTCATTTCCTACAAAACGTAATTAAATTACTCCTATATATATAATTTCCTATAAAACATAATTAAATTACCCCTATATATAAACGTGCTCTCTCTCCCAACACAAATCTGGAATTTTTTTAACCCTAGACGCCACCCCCATTTCGTTTACCAGCACTGCCTCCCTCCGCCGCCGCGCCAGATCTCCATAGCCGTCGTTTCTCTTAATCCCACACGCCGCCCTGTCTCTGACTTGAAGGACATCGGCTCCAACGCCGGCGTCTTATCCAGCCTACTCTACTCCACTAACCGTATGCCGCCTCCGCTCAATGGTCCATGCTCAATGGCTATGCGGGGTCGCCGGCGACGTTACCAGAGCTAAAAAAGAGCAGTGACGACTGCTGGGACAGAGCACTCATTGAGACTCTTGGCGATAACAGAGAGCTCGAGAATCTGGTAGATCTAGAGTGTTGATCGGAGGGCGAGTAGCGATGCAAACCAAGAAGGTAGCAGACGAGCAACAAATGGGTATTGGATCTACCCCTACGAAGCCCCATGGCATATCTACCCCATTAATTGGAGCATCAGTCTCTAGGAATTTTGATGAAGTCATCGAAGTAACGTAAAGAATTAATATTCCTATACATGTCTTGTTGATCCATTTTTTGATTCTCAATGGTTTCTGTGTTTGTTTTGAGTTTCATTGTAGTTTAGTTTTTTTTTTTTTGATAGTGATTCGGTTTTGATTGATTTTCAACCACGGCTAGTGGTTCGAAATTTATGAAATATGTCATGATAAAACACGATGAATTTGCAAAACTATGTCATGTGTATCATGATGTATTTGTAGGATAAATTTTCGATTTTTGTCATGTTTGTTAATTGATGATGTTTTGTTCATCTACTTCGATTGAAACCTAACTTTCTCAAAATTTGTCACTTTTTTTTTTATTTTTGTCATGTTTTTTATTTGATCATGTTTTGTTCATTTATCTCGATCGAAACTTATACTTCTCGAAACTTGCCATGTTTTCCGATTTTGTCATGTTTTTAAATTGAACTTGTTTTGTTCATCTACATCGATCAGGTTTTGCCATGTTTTGTTAATTGATCATGTTTTGCCATGTTTTTCGACTTACACATTCGTTTTTGTAAGAGTCGTGTTTTTTTTTTTAGATTTTAGGAGAATGAAAATATGAGAGAAGATTAGGAGAGAGAAAAAATTTAAAAGATTAGGTGAGAGAAATGTTTGAAAGAGGAGAGAGAATTGAGATAATTAGAAAAGATAAAAAGAAAGAGAAAGATTTGAAAAATTATGAAAAAGAAAGGGTAGTTTAGGATTTAATTGAATTTGAGGATGAAAGATAAGTATTTAAACACATTAGGATGAACACCTAAATAAGTAGGGTAAAAAGGATGGCTAATTAAATTCCCTTTTAAAAATGGCTATTGTTGCCCGTGAGAAATTAGTCTGATATTGAATTTTTTAAATTCTTTGAATGGCTATGGTTGCATGTGTCATATTTCAGATTTAGAAATTAGTAGGATGGATTGTATTCTCTAGGAAAAATTATTGATATATAATTATATGTAACTATGTAAGTAGTAGCGTTAAATCCGAAACGGTATCCGGTATGTAATCGGTAATAGTACGTACTGTACCAGTAGAAAAATCGGTACCCTTACCGGTACGGTATTCAAAACCTTGCTCCGCACAGATCGAAACTTTGGAGATTTGTTTGGGAATCGGATATAATATGGAGATTAGTCTATCCCCGCCCCAAGTCTGATCCCCGTCCCAGCCCCAAATCCCCAGTATATATACAAATTTACTTTTGATCATGTTTGGGAATATTGTTGATCTATTTTTGTTTTGTTGGAACTATGAAACTATGGCTAATGTAACATAGCACAACTCTGGTCTACATGTGGGGGTCATCTCTAAAATTTGGTACAAGCATGATGATGCGTTGTACATAGCTAAGTGGCGCACTATGGCCATTAGGGAAAGGTTGTTGGGCCAATGCAACGAGGACGTTGGATATAAGGTGAGGAGATTGTGAGAACCCACGTGTTCCACATCGAGAAAATGTGAAAAATTGATGTGAAATATAAGGGCTTGCGACAAGGTACTGTATAACTTGTGATTAACTTTTTGAGCCACGTGATTAGTTAAGAATTAGCAGGTCAGCTGGCGCGGATCGTTACATAATGTTGTGATAACTTTTGATCTATTTTGGTCTCGTTGGAACTACGGAATTATGGATAATGTTGTGATCACGTTTGATCTTTTTTGGTTTTGTTGGAACTATGGGATAATGTCGTGGCAGTTAATGTTGTGATCACTTTTTGGTTTTAAAGAAACCATGTATCTATCTATGTTTTCATATGGTATAGCAGTTTTCATGTTTGTTTTTTTTTTAAACTTCGGATCTCCGTTTCACATTTGGGGTGAGGATTGAGGGTAAAAGTAAATCCTTCTTGAGAATTGAGGAGGGAACAGGATAATGATATTCGGCCTCAATCCGCCCCGTTGCCTACATTAATTATAGAACACTTAAGTTTTATAGAAATTAACTACTCCCTCCGTCCTTTATTTATAGTCCAGTATTCCATTTTAGTACCTTAATAAGTGTTCATTTTGTAAAATTAGTGGGTAAAAGTTGGTGAATTGTCTATTTTGTCCCTAAAAGTAGATTCCATTTTGAAAAGTAAGTGAGTAAAAGTGTAATGATGATGGGTAAATAGAGAAAGTGGAGGAAAAAGTTGATGTGAATGATATAATGATGATATTTTTTTAATAAGTTGGAGTTACGAAGCAAGACACTTAAAAAGGGACGGAGAGTAATTTTGAATCTTAAAATACCGAATATGTGTACCAATACCTCCACTTTCGGTAGAAGAGTGCTTGAGTTTTTTTACTGCAACTCCTTTCATGTCATACATATTCTCGTCGTAAATCTTCTTCACCTCAGCCGTAAGAGTCTTGATCTCCTTTTTGACACTTTTCAGGTTAAGGAAAAGACACTGAACACATTTGAGTTGGTGCTCACTGCAGAAGATTCGGAATTGATTGCAGATATCTCTTAGGCGGATAGCCTTTTTCTTTTCACGAATAGCCGTTTCCTTTTTCTTCTTTTTCTTCTTTTTCGAGGCTTCGGCTTTGAAAGCATGACTTACAAATAGTTCTACGATGTTCTCTGCCTCGGATACTGCATCTCTGATCTGCATCACCAATTTCATCACTTCTGAATACTCGTTGCGTTTCTTCTCTGTATTCTTGAGGAACTCTCTCAGGTATTTTATATTCCTCTCAAGAGATTGAAGTTGAATTTTCTCGTCTTTGGTAAAATCGAGGTCGGACCTCGTTAGAAGCTGCTTCAAGGTCTCCAGAAAAAAATCAACAGCAGTGTCACCCATCTCTCTCTCGCAAATAGAGGACGAGCAGAATGGGGATCAATGGATAAATGAAGACTTAAAGATAAACAAGTACTTGTAGCCTTATTAATAATTGTAGTATATAATTGTGCACACAACAGTATTATTATTATTATTATTATTATTAGGCTTATCTATTTTCTTGGTCCTACAAAATAGATTTGGTTTCATTTTCGTCCTTGCAAAATTTTTGGTTTCAATTTCACCCTCATAGTTTCTAACCGATTTCAATGTTATCCTCCCGTCAAGAAATGAACAGAAACACACAAAGTGGCTTACGGAACGCGTGGACTGTGGCTCCCACCCCTTCATCTCCTCCACGTGCACCTGTCCAATGTCCATCATCTTTTCCATAAAACACATTCCCTTAAAATCAGAGGAACCCTACACCACCACCATCACCACCACCATCACCACCACCATCACCCATGGACCCAACATCGCCACGACCACCTGTTTACACCATATATTTGTCAACGGGAATCGACTAGACTAAAGTTGGGACACGTGTTGGTCACACCTAATTAAATATTATAGAATCAAATGGACTAGTCGACGGTTAGAGTTTTAAATACAGGACATGTGTCCACAAACAAGTTACAAATGAACAAACACGTGTAGCGGTTGATGAAGGAAGTTGAAATCCAGAGGACGTGTGTTTAGATCAGTTCCTAATACAACATGGGATCGTGTGGAGTAACCGATTACTCAGAGAACATGGAGGAGAAGAGGGAAATGCAGTAACCGCTTGATTCAAATTCTGAGAGGGAACTCTGTTCAGTTTGAAATTCAAGTCGAAGTGGCAGCCTATAAATACTAAAGTTGAAGACAATTTGAAACCCCACTCAATCGCCCAAAGGCTTCTACTTTTTATCTGTACTTTACTTTTCTCGCTCTAGGAGTAGCTTGTAACTTAACCGTCCATTCGATTGTGTTCTCACAGTCGACTGACTTCTACTTTGAGGAATAATAAAGTCCATTTTGTTATTCTTCTTTCATTTCCATTCACTTCACTAAGTTTGCTTCCAGAGAAGTCCTGAAACACGGCAAGGAACCAAACTCCACCACCACAAACACCACATTTCCAGCACACACTACAATTCCTTAGTCGATCATCGACTATCCACAAAAATAGACAAACAAGAATTGGCGCTAGAAGGAGGGCATCTTACTAATTTGGAAGTGATGGCCCCAACCACAAGGAAGCAAAGCGACCGTCCTACAGAGCCTCAGAACGAAGGCTTGGAATTTCAAACCGAAGAACATCCTGTCCCAAAGATGTCAGAAAATGGCCAAGGAAATGGCTCAGGACCATTAGTCGGTGTGCAAAGTCTATCTAGACAGTTAGCACAAGTTTTGTCTAATCCAGAAGACGAAGCAGCACAAGAGTTAATCACTCTAATGAGAAGAGTGGTTATCTCTCCATCAACCATCGATGTTGATGCAAATGGAGTAGTTCATGAGCAAGTGCGTTATAGTGATATGCCTAAACAGGCTCCTCCACAGGTATATTCTAATCCTGCTTTTGAATCAAGTGTATATGTACATGGTCGGCCAGTCATGGAATCAAATACATTTAGACCTACGGTCAGGCCAACTAGCTTTTATCAGAATATCCCGTCTGCTTACGAAGTTGGGAATAGTAGTGGTTATGGACAAAATGGTTATTTGAATAGTGGTCAGACTATCCAACACGGGTTCACAAGAACCCATGTTGTAAATAATGATCAGCATACCACACAGAATGTCTCAAATAATGGTCCATACGCACACTATGTCACACAAGCCTTGCCAAGCAATGGCAATGGTAATAGCTCATATATACAAACAAGTGTTGGTAATAATCAGAATTCTCCTTTCACGCAACCATGTGTCACACGAAATGCTCCAAATGTTTATAGAGCCATGGAACCGTTGAATGATAATAGAGTGCAGGACCCTATGGGTATTAATAGAGCACAGATTACAGAAATCATTCAAGATATGTACGGTCCAGGGTTACGTCGGTTAGAAAAACCCATGTTTAGGAAACCCTACCCACAATGGGTAGACAATGTTCCATTGCCAAGGGGTTACAAACTCCCTGAATTGTCACTCTTCAGTGGTATTGAGAATCAATCAACCATAGAACACGTGGGTAGATTCTGCCTTCAGTTAGGTGAACTAGGAATGGATGACGTTCTTAAGTTGAAATTATTTCCTCATTCATTGACAAAAACAGCATTTACGTGGTTCATAAGTTTGCCTGCTAATTCTATTCATACTTGGCAAGACATGGAAGAGCAATTTCATGCTCAATATTTTAGACATGAACCAGAAGTTTCAATTGCTGACTTAGCTAAATTGAAACAGAAGTCGACTGAAACAGCAGAGCAATTCTTGACCAGATTTAAAAGGTTGAGAAATCAATGCCACTGTAATGTCCCCGAAACTGAGATTGTACGAATAGCACAAGATGGCCTTGAGTTCAACTTTAAGAAACAGTTTAATGGGTCTAATTTTAAAGACTTATTTGAACTCTCAAAAAGAGCCTCACAATTCGAGGCAATTCTTCAGGAAGAAGAACAGTTAAAAAATTCATCTCTAGGTACATATTACCAAGAGATAGAAGGTGATATGGAAATTGATGTCGCACAAGTTATTGGCAAAACTCCTATTATTTGTGACACTCTCGTGAAGACAGAGAAACCAATGAATATGCCTTCATCCCAACCCAATCGACGTGGGGGGCAAGCTAATTATAGGCAATATTCATTCGATTTAACACAAACAGACCAAATATTTGATGAACTACTTAAACAAAAGTTTATCGTTTTAAGTCCTGGACATATTCTTCCTTCTGACAAAGAAAAGAAAGGCAAAGAATATTGTAAATGGCATAATTCGTTTAGGCATAATACTAACAATTGTGTTACATTTCGTAATTGCGTGCAGGATTTGATTCAAAAGGGGTTGCTGCAGTATGCTAAAGGAGAAAAAGATCCGATGAGCATTGAGTCCGACCCTTTTCCAAAAGTGGAAATCAACATGGTAAATGCTAACCTAGCTAAAAGGTTGGGGTCGACTGTTGAAAGACAAAAGCAGGGAGAAGGTGACCGAATGGAGACTGATGAAGAATCAGGAAAGTCTCAACCATTAAGATTCCCCAATGATTATCTTTGTATTCGATGCGGACGAGAAGTTAAGTATGGGGAAGCAATCATAGCTGAAAAGGAGCAGAGATGTGCATTCTCTAAATCTGGACTTCGATTCAATACTATGGGTGGAAACGATCTCCAGATTTATGTTGGAGCAAAGCTGATCTATGAGGGAATTGATCCTGGACTCTTTAACAGAATAGAGTCAGAACATTGTTATGGACCAGATGATGGACCATTTCTATTCCGAGGACATCCAGTGGTGCCTGCAAGGCCCGGAGTACCTTCCAGTCAGGATTTGGAGGCAGTGGGATATCAATTTCCTAGTCGAGGGAGATACTCAAATTACAGAGGTGCTGGTTCCAGGAGAGGCATGGGACCACGAGGCAGAGGTGTTTATGGATATGGGGGGCACCAGCCTAGAATGGTAATGCCTCCAAATAATGATCATGAGGATTGGAGTACGCTTAGTCACCCAAAATTCCCAGCAGAAGGGTGGTATACGAAGGTGTCTACTTCACAGAAGAGGAGGCTGCAGAGGAAGTTTGCAGCCAGAATGTATAATGATCCATGGGATCACGTCTTTGAGCATAAGGAAAAAGTGGAACCACATAAGGTTCCAAACATGGTATGGACTCGAGGTCAAGAGGGGACTAGTGGTCAAAAGCAGAATATCTCTGAACATGAAGTACAAGCCACTACTGCAGCCTCTTCAAAATCGATTGTCCTACCCAAAGGGAGAAAGGAACTAAAGCAAAGTTTGAAGAAAAAGATGGAGGAATTTCAGAAGCTCATGGAAGCAGATGATGATGATCTCCTCGATGAAGAATCAGAGCAAGAAGATCTAATCAAGGATACTACTCCATCTCCACAGAAGTCAGCAACATTTGGAGAAAGTTTGGCCGCAATCCAATTCGGGTCAGTACCTATCAATTATCAGTGTCATATGATTTTAGTTTTGCCAAAACATTTTAAGGCAAAACCAGACCAGCCTATGGAATTGGCAGGTGACGTAGAAGATAAAACACAATCGACTGTTAAAATAGTTGACAAAGAAGAAAAACCTCAATCACAGTTAATTAATGTCGAAACAGATGAAAAGGGAACAGAAGTGGTAGTTCTTAGACCCCCTGATGATGCTTCAATCAGGCATTTGAAACCCTTGTATGTTAAAATCCATATGAATGGCCAGCCTATCTCAAAAGTGTTGGTCGATAATGGTGCAGTGGTCAATATTCTACCCTCAAGAATGATGAAGGTGTTAAACAAAACCAATGATGACCTAATTCCAACAGAGGTCACTGTTGGTAATTTTGCTGGAGGATGTTCCCCTGCTAAAGGAGTTATATCTTTGCAATTGCAAATTGGGAAGAGAAAAATGAATGCTACATTTTTCGTAGTCGATTCATCATCCAATTATAATGCCCTGTTAGGTAGAGATTGGATTCATATAAATGGATGTGTGCCATCTTCTCTGCACCAGGCCTTGATATTCTTGAAGCAGGAAGAGACAGGAGGAATGGAGGTCTTTTGGGCAGACCAACACCCTTTCCAAGCAGAAACTAACAATGTTGAGGCAGATCTCTACAAAGAACACCTCTGGCCAATGAAGATAGAAGATGCAGAAGTGAAGTCCAATGGGATTGGTGTAACTGAAAGTCAATTCCTTACTTATATAAAGGAAGGTTTTCGGGAGTTGAGCAAAGATTTTGTCAGGCCTAATGTCATTGCAAGGCCTGCTGGTAGTAAATATCAAGTTTTTAATGTTTAGAAACCTTTTGGATATAGGAAGTGAAGAGTTGGCTACTGTTAAAGCCACTTTCAAGAGGTTATTTTCCTTTTTAGTCGATAAGAAGTTGCAGGCATGTGAGCCTATTTCTTGTAATTGGGCTGAATGTGTTTTTGATGATAGCCCGTTAACGATGAAGGATTTAGGATTAGCGGATTTGAAACCCGCACCAGCTAAATTAGACGATGATAGGGCCCAGGTTAAGGATCCTACAGAGGAAGTAAATTTAGGGACTCAAGAAGATCCTAAAATTACATATGTGAATGCTACTTTGCCTGATGAAATAAAGGAAAAGTTTAAGTATTTATTGCGCAAGTTTAAAGATTGTTTTGCTTGGAGTTATGATGAAATGCCAGGTTTGGATAGGTCAATAGTTTCACGAATTCCCATTTTTTCCCAATCACCATGGAGAAACTTTGTCATACGCTTTACCCAATCGGCCCATTCTATTTCAACGTTACAGGGCCAAGAGCGAAGATAAGAATTCTTACCCCAACCGGACCATTCGAGCGACGAGTGTTGGAGCAAAAGCGGATCTCGTTCTACTACGGGATAAACCGACGAGATATCATCTGATATAGTTGATGGGAACACTGGACCCAACATGCATAAGGAGCTAGAGTTCTCATCAGGAATCAGAGCTTGTACGTTCCGACTTGATTCATCACGAAACGAAGCTGAGAATCGAGGAACAGTTTCTAGTCCCGATTCCATAACTAAGTCTTCGTTGGAAACAACAAGTGCTTTCGATTTCGTCTTCGAAGCCATGGAAATGTAGTACAAAAGCTCAATGTGAAAAGATCTGTGCCCTAGAAATTCAAAGTACCTTGCTTTATATAGGCGTTGGTTCTTCAGAGAATATTTACTTAAGTTAAATGCTTAACTCAAGTAAATAGGGGGGCAATGTTTACACCATATATTTGTCAACGGGAATCGACTAGACTAAAGTTGGGACACGTGTTGGTCACACCTAATTAAATATTATAGAATCAAATGGACTAGTCGACGGTTAGAGTTTTAAATACAGGACATGTGTCCACAAACAAGTTACAAATGAACAAACACGTGTAGCGGTTGATGAAGGAAGTTGAAATCCAGAGGACGTGTGTTTAGATCAGTTCCTAATACAACATGGGATCGTGTGGAGTAACCGATTACTCAGAGAACATGGAGGAGAAGAGGGAAATGCAGTAACCGCTTGATTCAAATTCTGAGAGGGAACTCTGTTCAGTTTGAAATTCAAGTCGAAGTGGCAGCCTATAAATACTAAAGTTGAAGACAATTTGAAACCCCACTCAATCGCCCAAAGGCTTCTACTTTTTATCTGTACTTTACTTTTCTCGCTCTAGGAGTAGCTTGTAACTTAACCGTCCATTCGATTGTGTTCTCACAGTCGACTGACTTCTACTTTGAGGAATAATAAAGTCCATTTTGTTATTCTTCTTTCATTTCCATTCACTTCACTAAGTTTGCTTCCAGAGAAGTCCTGAAACACGGCAAGGAACCAAACTCCACCACCACAAACACCACATTTCCAGCACACACTACAATTCCTTAGTCGATCATCGACTATCCACAAAAATAGACAAACACCACCGCAAAAAAGCTGGAGCATCCACACCCACCGTGAAATCACCTCAAAATACACGATCCAATCCCACGTGGGCTTCGGCGCCGACTCCGACGCCTACAAGGCCCTACGCCGCCCCGACTCCCATCCCGTCGCCCTCAAGGAGATCCACGACTATCAGTCCGCCCAAAACAAAATCAATGGTTAAACATATTAAACAAGGATAAAAATAGGGCTCTTTTAATTAGAAGTAGGGAAATGAAATCAGTGTCGTCGTCGTCTTCTTCTTCTTGGCTCAACAACAATTAATGGACCGACTGTAATAATTAATTGCAGAAGAGAGGTGTTTGATTTGAGTTTGGACAGTTCTGAGAAGGAAATTTTGTAGCTGTAAATTTCTCTCAATCCAAATAGAAAATAAACTAGAAGGGATACGTGAGTAAAACGCTGATCTCCTCGATTTCTGAGTTTAGGGTTCGGGTTTACTAGTTTTTCTGGATCAATTGATTTTGAGGGGAAATGATATGGAAGTGAAAGGGGTTGGAGGAGGAAGACGAGTTTAGCGAAGGCAGTTGGGGGGCACGGTCCACGTGGACAATTTTATTACACATAGTAATAGTCTTCCGTTAACTATTTCCGTTCATTTCTTGTCTTGACGGCAGGGTAACATTGAAATCGGTTGAAAATTAGAAGGGTAAAATTGAAACAAAAAATTTTACGAGGACAAAAATGAAATGGAGTATATTTTGTAGGGACAAAAAAAATAGACAAACCTTATTATTACTATATATTGTTAGAACTATGGTTACTTTGTTATCATTGGGGCATTTTCAATTCGAACTACGGTTACTTTGCTCGTCCTTGATTGATGGTCCATATTTTTAATAAACAATCTTTGCCCGTCATGGACACTAAAAAAGGGGACACATGGAGTATATATTTTTTAGTTTTCATTTCGCCTCGTAGTTAATTTTTTTAAAGTAGAGGATACATTTTTTGATCGCATTATTCACATTAATATATGAGATTTTGTACATATATTATTGGTTAATAGATTAGATGGTAGAATTAATGTAATTTTTGAACACCCTAGTACAAATTCCTAGAGCTGCGACTGCTTTTAAATTCATTGCTTGTCACGACAGCTAGATTACTATTCCTAGTCTTCCCTAGGTATGTATTTTATTACAATGGCAATATTTTTCTAATTTTCCTCTTTCACGTTATGATTGCTAGGTTGTACACGTTTAATTAATTAAGTCTGTGTAGTTGCGCTACAAGCATACAAGAAAATGATGTGTTACTACCACTTGCTTCTAATCTATTAATGTATATTGATGATTTGTTGTAAGAAACAACCAAACCATTATTAGTCTATAATTTAAGAATTGGAACCAAAGAGTCGTCGTTGTTATCTGCGTACATCAACTTTTAGATAGAGATTCTTATCGCCCAGCTCTTACCTCTCCCGGTTCTTACTTCTTACCTCTAATACTTCCAAGTTGTTGAACACTTGGGCAATGCCATTGATGTGTAAAACTAAATTTGTGTTTAGGCATTGGGATGTCACATGTCATCTATCTATATGTTTTCCTTGTGAATATATTTTTTTTAGAATTTAATATTCATCTTCAGACCTTAACCGACTTTCATCCTGACCACATTTTCAGGTTAGACTTGTAACGGAAACAGTAGAGGATTTTGAGTCACTATTACTTTTTTTTTTTAATCGGTTTGTTTAGTTCCAGTAAAAGGATTTTCAATTACCTCAGTGGGACTAATAACTTTGCAGTAAATGGTTCGAAGGATTTTGTCCCCATATTCTTTACGGTAATATATGTACTCCATTATGATGTCATGTGCTTTGAACCCGATTTCTTTACGGTGTTGTAAGAATTTTTGGGATTAACTTTTTCCTACTAGGTTGTTTCAAATTCGTATCTCAGGGATCATGTACAGGGATTCTATGGTTGACATAGAAAGCCGATTGTATGTAGTGACAAATATTTGGCACAACGCACACTTATGTTTTTCAAAACTTGCCATCCTTTATAACACTGAAATTGACATGTTATTTTGATATAAACTGCACGCTACACTTATTTGGAAAGGAAATTAATTAATTTTTAAAAAAAATTCAGAGAATATGTTGGAAAGTTTCGGTGCCACAATAATGGTGACTTTAAAATTACTCAAATGTGGGGATTCCAAAGAAACAGCAAGGTTCCAATAATTTTGAAGGCTTATGCAAGTTATTTGACAAGGCTCCTATAGTAGTGAAAAGACTACTGAACTTGTGAGGAAAAAGATTCGAGAAGGAAATAGAGAACTGCTTCATGGCTACTGATCACACGGGAAAAAACACATGATGGTTAGTAGATATTTAGACTACTAGTCATGTAAATAAAAAATAGTGATAAAAACACATGATGGACGTTAGTAGGTGTTTGGACTACTAGTTATGTGAAGAGAAAATAATGATTTCTAATAGGTGTAAAAACTACTGATCACTAAGGTTTAAGAACTCTGAAAGTGTGGATTTCAGCTTAATTATGAGATCGGGAAAAAGTGGTTCCGAGTGGGAGATTCAGATCACTGGCTGACATAAGGCGAGAAAACGATTTATAAGACCCTAAATTAAAGCGAAAAGATTGATGTTAGTAAACCATGAAAGTGGTTAGTAGGTTAGTGAGACTGAAAAAACAGGGTTCCCTAACAATTCTTAAAAAACCCTAATAGTATGAACTCAAACCACTAAGTAAAAAATTATCAACAATAACTACACAATCAATCAATCGGACAACTCAGAGATATACGTGGAAAACCCCAGAATGTGGTAAAAACCAAGAGAATGAATCAAATCACTATAATCATTGTGCAGTAACAGATATACCTATTCAAACGAAAAATAAATCCTCACAACATTCTAACTATCACCTACCGAGTCACACGAACACCGTACCCAGTGATCTTGATCGCCAACGGCCTTGAGTCCACAAGCCTTCCAAAAAACCTAACGAAAATCTCCCATAAAAATAGCTCTCAGTAAACAATCGACCGCCTTTTGGTTGCTGTAATGTGGCTGCCTTTCTTTTACCCTCACTTTTCTTTTTACAAGGCAATATTCCCCGGGGGAAAATCACTGAACAGTGGAGAAAGGGCAAAAAAATGCCCAGGTCATGGACCATTTATTTGAAAGCCATAAGTCATGGGAAGGAGAAAAATAATTCAAAAGACATGGTCTTCAAAACAAAAATGGACAAAAATACCCCTCTCTTCCTACATGACGTCGTTCGTGTCTCCCCACTCTTCCATTCGTGTTTTCCCGCTCCCACTCCCAACTGAAGTCAAAAACCCTTCTTTCCACTGGAACGTAAGACGCCATCTCCTCCCTAGGGTTTACTCCCCCTTCATATCCTCTGTGCTCTCCATCGTCGGAAGAATTGCCCTAGTACGAACGCACGACCATGGTTCATCCGAATCGATTCCGACTCAATAATCGTCAGGTAAGTTGAATCGCCCTAGTGTAATTGCCCTAGTATGAACCCCTCTCTCTCTCTCTCTCTCTCTCTCTCTCTCATTTGTTGATTTTTGGGTTGGGTGTTTTCTTTATTTGCTCACGAGTAGGAAAACTTTGATTCTTGGAATTTCGGTCAGACCTATGAATAACTGAATGTGTTATTGGATGTATCATGGTGTGATTTTACTCATTTTCAGTTCAATTGGATTTGTGTGACCATGCCCTTTGCTAACTATTTTTATAAACTTTTGCTTATTTCAGTCCTGGATACTTTAGTATTAAGTTGAATCATGGTGGACATATAGTTAGGGATATCATAGAGTATTATGTTGGTGGGACTGTAAGCTACGTTGATTACTGTAATAATGATCGAATATCTAGAACTGAGCTGCAATCAATGTCTAAAGAAGTTGGTATGTGGAAGAAATAGCTTTTTTCTGCAAGGTTCAAAGTTCAAAGTAATGGAAAATGGATTTTTAAGAAGATCCAAACTGGTAGTGATGTAACAACCATGGTTCAAAGCCTTAGAAATAGTTTGGTGGAAGTGTTTATAACTGATAGTAATTTGGAAGGTGTTACTAGTGTTGAATACAATTCCAATATAGATGTGGAAGATGGCCTACTAGATATTTATATCACTAGTTGGGAATGGGATTGTGGATCATTTTCACAGGACAACTATAATTTTCTGGATTTCACAACTCACATACCTTCTAGTAAACCAAACCCACCATCCACCATTGAACCACTTTCCATTAATGAACCACCACTAGAAGAAGAAACGCTAGAAGAAGACTTGTCCACTGGAAGAAGAAATGTTTTTCTCCTTCCCATATGTAGATGAATTTCCTAAAAATTAGTCCATGACCTGGGCATTTTTTGCCCCTCAGTCCACAGTTCAGTGATTTCCCCTAAGGTAAAAGGGAGTCAGAAACAGAGGACGAACAGAATGGGGATGAATGGGTAAATGAAAGAAGTACTTGTGGCCTAATTAAATATATCTTCAATGGGGTTGCTACTTGCGCCCAATATTCTCAGCTTATCAGTTTACAGCAATACAGCCTTGAATTTTAATTGCTCGACAGTATCAGACCTCTATTATTGATTGCTTTAGTGCCGGCCGGCCGATTTATTTTTTGCGACCCCACGTAATTTTTAAATAAGGCTACAAGTACTTGTTTATCTTTACGTCTTCATCATCTACCCATTCCTCCCCTGTTTTTAACTAGTTTAATTCAATTTTGTAGGGTAATTACAATATTAGTTGGTGACTTGCCTAATTGCCTTGAAGAATTCATATATCCTGATTGGCAGCAGATCCAAGTTGCAACCCCACTAATCTATAGATATGGGAATTAGCAGAATTATCTAGATGTCTCTGTTTCTCTGTAATTCATTGCTTATAAATATGAGGAATTATGCAGAGTATACTGCTTGATTGTAAGCTGTTATATCTAGACAAAGGCTCCATGCTCTCCACAATTAGCGATGTCCAACTGAGAGATGACGGAAATCGATTTATAACTAGCAAAGCTGACATAGCAAACAAGCAAATAAAATTAAAGAAAACATACGCACTGCACTTTCAGGATCAGCAAGCATTGCAAATGCGACATCACATGAACCATCACTTCCGTAAGCGCCATAAAATCGAAGATCTGTGGTCCAACATAGGTTGATAATGATAGACTAGAAACTTGCTTGAAAGACCTCTCCTTGTTTGGGTCACTGTTAATGCAAAATCCACTCGCCCCTAACGTTTAGATGGTGATCTCCCCATAGAGAGTGGTGTTTGTGGTCACTCTTTGGCAGATAAGGAAAGATAGAAACAAAAACAAAAAATAAAAGGCTTTGATAATGTTGACATTCCCACATCAAAGCTTGTGCCAAAAAAATTGTGGTGGCTTTCAAAGCCCTTCTTTAAACTGATACACTTTGCAATCCTTTGTTGCAGGTGAGATAAAACTAAATATTGATGGATGCTGGTATGACCTCAACAATAGAGCTTGATTTGGAGGAGCTTTCAAAGATCATACGGCAACATGGATCCTGTTGGAAATCTGGTCTTCAATATAATGAAAGTGATGACGTCGTCTCTTAAAACTTGGAATAGTAGAAGCATTCGAGTCACGTTAGGAGAACGTTTTCCTAAAGACAGTATTTGCCCCCACCAGAAGGTGTGCACCGGATTACAACAAATCTGCCTTCAAGATAAATCGAATCCGAACTCTAGGTTCTTTCTGTTTGCGTTTGCACAAACGAAGACAGACAAAATATCTGCTAAGCAAATGTAAAAGAACCAAGAACTAATACTCTACTTTGAGAAATAACCGAATATTAGTTTGCCATTTCTAGGAAGAGATTGTGTAGAGAGAAAGAGATTAATTCAGTATGGAATTTTCTGGTCCTTTGAGTGACTCCATAAATGGCCTATTTATAGACTTATAGGTACCCTTATGTGAAAGATTATGTCTTTAGAAGAAACACACAGTAGAATAGTCATGTCCTTTAAAGACACTAGTTAGGAAAGGTCATGTCTATTGAAGACATTTAATTAGACGGAAACATGCCTCTTGGTAGGCACCCTTTCATGAAACATTTAATTATAAGGGCCGTGCCTCTTGGAGACACCCCTACGTTTCACATCCTTTCCCAAACGAACACACCCCAATTTAATGAGTGTTACAACCATCTACATAAAGTCACAACTCATATGAAAAGGTGTAACAACCTTTCACAAAAATTCTCACTTAGTACCTTTCCGAAAATTTCCAAACTAAAATCCCATTTTATTTTGAAAAACTCCAACAGATCCTGATTCTATGGGAGACTGGACTGTAACTCAAGTCTTGAAGCTGAAATTTGGGCAATTTGCACTTTTTTAGAGGCCTAACGATCATCCTTGAGAAAGGATTACCCAATGCTAAAACTTAAAATTGAATCCGTCTTGAATGTTGCAGTGAAACTCATCAATGAAGGACGAAGGTGCCCCTATGGATCATCCCCAACGCCCTCTAGTGGAAGATGCAAAGGTGCTGGCAACTAGAACTAACACCAGGATTGGGCTTACATATCACCAAGTGAATCAAACCGCAGACTGTACTGCTCGCCTGGGAGCTAAGCAAGATGAAAAGCTTAGTTGTTTTAGAGCAAGTTCCCTCCTCTGCGAGGGAGTTTAAGCTTGCCAATGGCCTTGGAGTTGTACACCTTAGAATGTAGGCTCTTAGCATGTGGCTAACATTCTGGTTTGTAGGTTGCATGTTTGTCTCTACGACTCTGCTGCTGTTTAGCTAGTTAATGAAATTTCCATTGCACCAATATATATATATATATATATATATATGCCACATCACATGATGCAGTTACTTGGCCTTGGCTATGATGGTCCCCAGTGGTTTGGGAGTATCATGCTCCAAAGTCGTTTTTTCCTTATTCTATGGTACAAAGTTGTTAATAATGTGGTAAGTGTCGTCAACAAGTATAGTAAGTATTTCGTAAGGAAGTGTAGCCATGCAACATAGTTATAAGTGTTGCCTTAAGGAATGTTATATAAAAATTATTTCTGTGGTAAGTAATACAACCATTTTTTGGTCAAAAATTCTTAAAACCATCTCATTTTTAGCAAACCCACCCTACTTTTTGTGAGTAGTTTTGATCTAAAGGCTGTAATTTACCTACTTGGGAGCATTGTAGAAGTTTTGCTCCCAACCTTTGGGAGATGATTTATTTATCGTGGATACAATCTATCAAACTTATGTGCAACAGTACCCTATAAACTATAAAACCGCTAAATCACTTACATAATAAGGGTTCAACATCAAACCAATCTGGAGGGAAAACCCAAGTACAAGGCATTGTTGGGAAGGGGTTGAGGAAGATTTTGCTGCGGCTATACAGGTTATAATTAGTTCAAACTTTTCACATAGGCACAATAGTAAATTGCTGTTTTACAATCAGAAGGAGGACTGCTCGTACCTTGTACTTATCTTTAGTACAAACATGAGAGACAAGAAGAGAAACTTGCAAAGTACATGCCCAACCCAAAGCAGGAAAAAAAAAAACACACAACCATCAACCAAGAGCTGCAAGGAGAACAACTTCTAATCCTTCGATTGGTTTTGCAACGTTACTTTTAGTGCTTCGGTGACATCTGAGAAGTCCTTGTTACTAAGGCCGCAAGATTTACCCACCTTATAGAGTTTGTTTGTTGGGGCTGCAATCTGTGCAGGTTGGGAAACAAATTTGGCTAATCCCAGAGCAAGCCGCAAGTCCTCCCACATAAAAACTTTCACTAAAATGGCACAGCGGATTTATACAAGCTACAACACCGACAATCTTGGTTAATTACAAACTTTTGTTGATGTTTCAGGAGAAATGCAGTAGGATACGAGGATCGGACCATTGAAGGGTCTTTCATCGAAAACATAGGTGCACTAAAGGTGCCCGGCGAAACTACCTGCAGATCAATAGAAATGGATAATTGAAGATGCTCAACTGCAAGAGGATTCTGATAGAATTCTATAAAATGGATTGTATCTTGGTTTGGGTGGCACGGCTGTGGTGGTGAAGGAGGAAGGGGAGGATGAGGAGACAAGTCGTGGTTGATGAGGAGCGAATGAGATAGAGGAGAAGAGGCATGGTGGATGAGGGGAAAGACAGAGTAGAGGTGACATTGTTGTATAATGTGCCTCTAGAGCACCTACATGCGCCCCTGGCGCATTCTATTGCGCTCTAGCACATCATCTCGTAACTACACACAAGGCCAAACTTCACAGGTTCGCCACGTACACTCCCAAACTTCAATTTGTGCATGATTTGAACCGTTTAAAAGCTTGATAAGTCTACTTTCTAATCCCACTAATTTGGATTCAAAATTATTGCGACGTGAAATGACATGACAAGTATACCCTTCATGGGTCAACAAACAAATCATTTTGGGAAAACCTCGCATCACTCAGATTTTAAATCGGATAAAAACCTATCCTATATGGATAAAAAGGGCTTTACAAGTAATATAAGATGGTGGATTTCAACAATAAAAGTAATTACTGTTTGCAAATTAAGAGTAGGTCAAAAGTAGCACAATTCAAAGATCATCAAAGCCACTAAGACTGAAACATGCTTCCACACCCATCTACGCACTCTAAGTTCCATTTGGCACTCACATCCCTAGTTCGAAGGTAATCCTTAATTTTGTAAGAGTTTCACAAAATACACAAGACTTTCTACACTTCATCAAAGCATACGAAAACCATCCAATCATCATAATTCACCTAATGTGGGACTTATATATCTCAAATCCAATTTTTGGTGTCTACACCACTAACACTATCACTCAACAACTACCAAACCACCTCCACTACCAATTTTTGGCGACCTTTTCATGCCAAGGGTGCTGTCGCCACCTCCTCATGCAAATAACTGTTGTAATTCACCAATTCACCTACACCGCCACCTCTATTATATACTCCTATATGATACAAAATCACCAGCACAATCACCTCTCAGCACTTAACCACCATCACGTCACCACCACTTCCACCATTATTTCAACGTCATGGAAACCACAAAAGTGATTTAAATATTTTCTAAATAGTGGAACCTACCAACTACATTTCGCAATCACAACCTGCACTATGACAAAATACATTTAAAAAATTGGAACTCTGCCTAGATGATCTTGGGAATATAACAAATTGAGAATGTAAAACCCCGTCCCACATCAGACGTCTACATAGATGATCTTGGGCATGTAACAAATCTTGTGAACTACTACTAGTACATTGGGCTTAAGTTTTTGGGCCATGTGGTGTGGCTTATGGATCAAAAATATTTGCCATTTCACCACAATCATTGTGATAGGAAGGTACTCTATAAAATAATATTTGCCATTTCAGTTACGTTCAGTGCACCACTTTACAGTTGCCACGACGACTACCACGAGTGCAATGATCAACGGAAAAAAGATTGAGAACTATTACATACTTTAGAGATTCGAAAAAAATACATGAGAAATTTACCACCTCACAGACACCACTACAACTGCCACAAAAATACATGAGAAATTTGTCATGGTAAAAGGTATAGGCGGTGGTAGTCTTCATATTGAAGTGGAGGTGGTTGTGGTGGAAGGAGATAAATGATGGCGGCGATGCGATGGTAGTTGTGGTGAAGTGATAGTGGTGTATGTGATAGGAAGGTACTCTAAGTGGTGAAGTGATGGTGGTGGATGGGTGGTGTTATGGTTACAGTGTTAGCAAGGTGATGTGGTTGAGTACGTGTAGTAGTTGTGGCGGTAGGAAGATAGTGATTGTAAGGTGGCGGGGGTGGTGGAGGTATGGTAGTTGTGGTGATAAACTAATGGCTTAAAGACGAAATTAGGGCATTGTGATAAGGTGGAGGAGTGGTAGTCAAGTGATGGTGAAATAATGGCTTTGAGGTGGTAGTAGTGGTGGAGATGTGGTGAAATGATTGCGATTGTGGTGAAATGATAACAGTGATAGTAGAGATAAAGTGGTGGTAGTGGTTATGTCGTGATAGGAAAAACCAAAATTGGTTAGATGATAGTGGTGGTGCCGGCGAAGAGGAGGGAGGAAGAGGAGAGGAGGCATGTTTGACAAGGAGTGAGAAATTAGGAGGAGAACAGGCTTTGTGTATGATGCACCTCAGGCGCAGTTAGATGCACCCCAGGCGCATCCAAGTATCCAGTGATGTGCCTTAGGCGCATTCTCGTAACTACACTAAGGCCAAACTTCGCAGGTTCACCACGTACCCTCCCAAAACTCCAATTAGTGCATAGTTTGAACCATTAAAAAACTTGATGAGTCTACTTTTTAACCCCATTAGTTTGTATCCATGTCGATTTTACCCTCCATGGGTAAAAGTACAAATCAAGCCTGGGAACTAGGAAGCCTCAAAGACTCTACACAAGATGTTCCAATCTAGACACAACAATCTATTCTCATCAGACTTCCTCACATGCCTCCATGAGCTCACATAAGCTGTCATGGCTGAGATAACAAACCCAATGATTGTGCTAATTCCCATCCATATTTCAAACAGTCCACGCTAGAATTGAAAAAGCCATGACTGAACATTAATAAATGGGCTATTACTGATAACTACTCCAATGGTAGAACTTATGATCCCTCGAATTACTCAACTTTTGGGGGGGGGGGGGGGGGGGGGGGGGGGGGGGGGGGGGGGGGGGGGGGGGGGGGGGGTGTGGGTGGGGTGTGTGATTAAAATCAAAAAGCCATCATCATGGAAGAGTGACTCTTTATCCATGGGGCGTTATGCTCATATGGATCCATTGGAATATGTCTTTCTGATTCAAGTTCCTGGAAAAATAAAAATTATGAGAAAATGCACTATGACAAACGCTCTAATAACAACAACGAAATCACAGACATTAAATGGCTGAAACAATTGCAGATGGATATTATGATGTTTGGGAAGACAAAGGCGGATTAGTAATGTCGTGTGTGACAAAGGTATTCTCGGTGTACTTCATCACTGGCGGCTGATAAGGTGTTCGAATATCCTAATCACAAAAAACATCAATGCAAGCAATTACACTACACATAGCTTCTGAATGAAAGAGAAAACAATAAAATCAAGTTGCAAAGATATTTTAACCAACTAAGACGAGATCGTTTAAAACATTTGCCATCTTCCTAATCTTCTCATGTCAAGGCTTTTAGTCTTCCTGTTCCACCTACTCTTCTCATGCATGTGCCCTGTCTCTTTTTGAAGCCCTTAGCTCGCCCCAAATTAGGAACACCCAAATTAAGTTCCATGTCAATAGGGCCTCCACCAGGAGAAGTGCCGGAGCTACAGCCTAGCGCATTGGCTTCAACTTTAGAGAACAAATGTGCAATAGCTGTATCCACCAACTCATATGCGTCATCATCCTCCGATGACAAAGTTGCTAGGTGTACCATTCTAGGACAAAGATGCTTATACCATGCGGATGTTACCAACTTAGGATCCTTCTCATCCCCTCTAACTTTGCCCTCAATCAATGAAGAAACCTTTGCATCTAGCATCCATGTGTCCAATATGTATCTCTTGGGAATTTCCATGACATTCATTTGTTGGAGTGCTCTAATTGCATGACTACATAAAATTCCAAAGTTCTTGAATGATCGACAGCTCCAACAAATTTGTTGATTGGTTTGCCTCCTAACTCGTCGATTTCCACATCACATACCACAATATACGCTCTGCCCGATCCATACTTCTAAATCACAAACCTAATTTCTCCTCCTAATTCATGGCACCTTTGTGCTAGACAAGCAAGGGGAGTGTGAGAGTGTCAAACTGGTGATTGAATAATTCGAACACAGGAGTAGTGCACACTTGTGCAATCTGGATTAACATGGGACTACTAGTGAACTCTACTCTTGGCAACTTTTGTCTAGAATCATATGTAGCTTTTTTTTTTAATTGTACACAACGTTTTAAATGTCCACAACAATTCCAGTGAAATGGGAAAAAAATGTTCAAGGTTAAGGTCAAATTTTAAGTAGAGCTTCAATTTTGAATTCTAGCTATCACTAAGTCAGGTGCTTCTCATTCCGGCAGAATATGAACACTTTAAGGACACATGAGCCCTCTTTTCACCAAGACACCACGTTTTCTCCATCAAAATATTCTCCTCCAAGTTTAATCAACGGAACCCAAGCTTCAGTTAACGCATTTTCCTCTTCATAGTCAAAATTGCAAGCTTTAAAATCACTATCAAATCTTGATTCACCATTGAAAAAGCACCCTAAATATACTTTAAAGCATTTTGCATCAAGTGAAATGTATACAACCCGTGACACACAATGGGCATGATTTCAAAAACCACCTTACCTATTGCATGATCTTGGTCCGTGAAAATGGTAATAGGCTTTCCAGTGACATTGGAAATCATCATTTGGTGTGACAGTTATCGTGGCGAATTTATGGTGGTGGTGAAATGATGGCTTTGAGGTGGTGGCACTGGTCACGGTAGTGGTGGAGATGCGGTGAAACGATTGCGATTGTAGTGAAATGATAACGGTGATGTAGTGCTAGTGATGGAGATGTGGTGGTAGTAGTGGTAAAGCGGTGGTGGTGATTATGCCATGATATGGGGAACTAAAATTGGTGAATTGGTTCTCTGTTTGGGTGGCGAGATGGTAGTAGTGGTGCCGGCGGAGAGGAGGGAGGAAGAGGAGAGGAGGCATGTTTGACAAGGAGTGAGAAAGAGTAGAGTACGTAGGCGTTGTGTATGATGCACCTCAGGCAAACTTAAATGCGCCCCAGGCGCATCCAAGCATCCAGTATTGTGCCTCCGGCGCATTGTATTGCGCCCGGGCGCATCTTCGTAACTTAATGTAAGGCCAAACTTTGCAGGTTCGCCACGTACACTCCCAATCTCCAATTAGTGTGTGGTTTAAACAGTTGAAAAGCTTGAAGAGTCTAATTTCTAACCCCACTAGTATGTATCCAAAACTATTTTCACATGAAATGATATGACGATTTTACCCTCTATGGGTAAAAGAACAAATCAAACTTGACACAAGCCAGCAAATCTGAAACCACAAAACAAACCCCATAAGAGCAACTAAACTGCAGCACAAGATACACCCATCTACCCAAAAAAACCAAAGCCTAGGAAGCCTCAAAGACTCTACACGAGATGTTCCAATCAAGACACATCATTTCTATTCTCATCAGACTTCCTCACATGCCTCCACAAGCTCACATAAGCCATGATCGATGTTTTGAGATGACAGACCCAATGATTGTGCCGAAAGATGCGATGATTCCTTTTATTCCACCGGTGATAAATGACTGCTGAAACTGAAAGCTTGAACAATGGATGCTTCAAGTTGGAACCCCCTCTGGGCCTATATCCAAAGACAAAATTAATTAGTTGAATCAAATCTTTACGCACTCAAAAACAAAATTGATGGGATAACTCCTATCCATCCATATTTTAAACAGTCCACGCTAGAATTAAAAATGGCATGACTGGACATTAATAAATGGTCTATATATTACTAATAACTACTCCAATGGTAGTTTCCTGATAACTTAATTATGATCACTCAAATTACTCAACTCTGGGGGGCAAAGTTGGGGAGGTGAAGGAGGAAGGGAGAATGAAGAGTGAAGTCGTGGTTGATGAGTAGTGAGTGAGACGGAGAAGAGGAAGCGTGGTGGATGAGGGGTAAGACAGAGTAGAGGTGACATTGTTGTATAATGCGCCTCAGGCGCACTTACATGCGCCTGGGGTGCATGGTATTGCGCCCAGGCGCATCATTGTAACTGCACACAAGGCCAAACTTTGCAGGTTCGCCACATACACTTTCGAACTCCGATTTGTGCCTTGTTCGAACTGTTTAAAAGCTTGATAAGTCTACTTTCTAGCCCCATTAATTTGGATCCAAAATTATTATCACATGAAATTAAATGATGAGTATACCCTCCATGGGTCAACAAACAAATCATTTTGGGAAAATCTTGCATCACGAAGATTTTAAATTGGATAAAAACCTATTCTATATGGATAAAGAGGATTTTACATGTAATATAAGATGGTGGAATTAACAATAAAAGTAATCACTATTTTCTAATTAAGAGTTGGTCAAAAGTAGCACAATTCAAAGATCATCAAAGCCATTAAGACTGAAACATGCTTCCGCTTCAACGCATTCTAAGTTCCATTCGGCACTCACATCCTTAGTTCCAAGGTAATCCTTAATTTCTTAAGAGTTTCAAAGGATACATAAGACTTTCTAAACTTCATCGAAATTCACCCAACGTGGGACTTATATATCACGAATCCAATTTTTGGTGTCTACACCACCACCATTATCACTCAACCCCTACGTCTACCAAACCACCTCCACCACCATTTTTTGATATCCTTTTCACGCCAAGGGTCCTGTGGCCGCCAACTCACTGCATTTACCATTTTACTTCACCACTCCACCTTCACCGCCATAACAACCTCTTCAGCACTCAACCACCATCACTTCACCACCACTTCCACCATTATTTCAATGTCATGAGACCACAAAAGTAATTTAAAATAAGTTCTAAATAGTGAAATCTACGAACAACGTTTTGCAATCACAACCTGCAATATGACAGAATACATTTAAAATATATTGTAGTCTAACAAATTGAGAATGCTCTTAATTTTTTGGATTGAGACAACTTCTAATGTCATTGTCAACACTGCAAAACCACCACCACCACCTAAACAACATCAAGAATATTCTCAATTCAAAAATATCAATAATATTTTCCATTTAAATTACCTTCAATGCACCACATTACAGTAGCCACGATGATCAACTGAGAACTATTTCATACTTGAGAGATTGAAAAAAAATACTTCTTTTATTCTAAATTTTTTTAAATTCACTACCTCACGAACACCACTACAGCCACCACAAAAATGCATGGCAAATTTGTCTTGGTAAAAGGTGTAGGCAGAGGTTTGGTAGTCTTCATATTGAAGTGGTGGTGGTTGCGGTGGAAGTAGATAAATGATGGCGGTGATGCGGTGGTAGTTGTGGTGAAGCGATGGTGGTGCATGTGATATATAGGAAGGTACTGTAAGTGGTGAAGTGATGGTGGTCTATGGGTCATATTGCGGTTGCAGTGTTAGAGAAGTGATGTGGTTGAGGAAGTGTGGTAGTTGTGGCAGTAGTAAGATAGTGATTGTAAGGTGGCAGGGGTGGTAGGGTAAGGGTGGTGGAGGTATGGTAGTTGTGGTGATAAACTGATGGCATTGGAGACGAAAGAGGGCATGGTGATAAGGTGGAGGTGTGGTAGTCAAGTGATGGTGAGTAAGTGGTAATGTTGGAAGTGAATGAAGGTGACAGTGGTGATGGTAAAATTAGGGCGTCGGAGGTGGTTGTGGTGGATTGGAGGTGTGGTGGTGAAATGATGGTGTGTAGGTGGTAGTGGTGGTGGAGGTGTGGTGTGACGAAGATGTTGATTGAGATGATAGCGATGGTAGCGGTAGTAAGATAGCAGTTGTGAGGGGGCGATAGTTTAGTGGTGACATTGGTAATCATCATATGGGGAGGTAGTCGTGGTGGCGAATTTATGGTGGTGGTGAAATGATGGCTTTGAGGTGGTGGTAGTGGTCATGGTATTGGTGGAGATGTGGTGAAACGATTGCTATTGTGGTGAAATGATAACGGTGATGTAGTCGTAGCGATGGAGATGTGGGGGTAGTAGTGGTGAAAGTGCTGGTGTGGTTTTGCCGTGATATGGAAAACTAAAATTGGTGGATTGGTTCTTTGTTTGGGTGGTGAGATATGGACTAGTGGTGGTGGTGGCGGAGAGCAGGGAGGAAGAGGAGAAGAGACATGTTTTACAAGGAGTGAGAAAGAGGAGAGGAGGCCTTGTGTATGATGCACCTCAGGCGCAGTTACATGCACCTCGGGCGCATCCAAGCATCCAGTAATGTGCCTCAAGTACACTGTATTGTGCCCGGGCGCATCCTTGTAACTGCACATAAGGCCAAACTTCATAGGTTCACGACGTACATCTCCAAACTCCAATTAGTGAGTTGTTTGAACCATTGAAAAGCTTGTTGAATCTATTTTCTAACCCCACTAATTCGTATCCAAAACTATTTCATGTTAAATGATGTGCTGATTTTACCCTCTATGGGTAAAAGAACAAATCAGACTTGACACAAACCAGCAAATCTAAAACTACAAAACAGACCCCATAAGAGCGACTAAACTACAGCACATGGTACACCCATCTACCAAAAAAACAAAAGCCTAGGAAGCCTCAAAGACTCTACCCGAGGTGTTCCATTCAAGACACAACATTCTATTCTCATCAGACTTCCTCACATGCCTCGACGAGCTCACATAAGCCTTGATTGTGCTGAAAGATGCGATGATTCCTGAAATTGAAAGCTTGAACAATTGATGCTTAAAGTTGGAACCCCCTCTATGGCCCTTTATCCAAAAACAAAATTAATTAGTTGGCTAATTAATTAGTTCAATCAAATCCTTACTCGCTCACAAACAAAATGAATGGGCTAATTCCCATCCATATTTCAAACAGTCCACGCTAGAATTAAAAAAGCCATGACTGAACATTAATAAATGGTCAATTGCTGATAACTACTCCAATGATACTTCCCTGATAACTTATGATCCCTCAAATTACTCAACTTTGGGGAGTTGATTGTGCTTTACTTGAAAAAACCCAAAAAGCCATCATCGTGGAAGAGTGACTCATTATCCATGGGGCATTATGCTCATCTGGATACATTGGAATATGTCGGGCCAATTCATGTCTGGCACCTATGTACTTGACAAGCAAGGGAAGTGTAAAACTGGTCATGGAACAATTCGAACACAGGAGGAGTGCACACTTTTGCAATCTGGATTGACATGGGACTACTAGTGAACTCTGGTTCTGTCAACTTTTGCCTAGAGTCATATGTAGCCATTTTTTTTCATTGTACCGCATGTCCACAAGAATTCCAGTGAAATGGGTAAAATATTGTTCAAGGTTAAGGTCAGATTTTAAGTACCGCTTCAATTTTGAATTCAAGCTCTCACTAAGTTAGGTGTTTCTCATTCCGGCAGTGTATGAACACTTTAAGGACACATGAGCCCACTTTTCTTAGATGTGTAAACATAATAGATTGAATGGCTCCAATTATTACGACTTAACAACATGTTTTAAACAAATTGAACGGCTCTGATTATTTGTGTGAATCTCCGATTAATTTTGTGTCAAATATTGTGTGAGCGGAATCGGCCCCATGTATAAATCATTATCTTCCCACTCTACATTACTGCCTTAGGTACACGCCTAAAGCCTTCCAAGCTCTCTAGGTTAATGTATTGCATGTGTTGACTTTTGGGGCCATGGAGTGGCTTCACTCCTCTCACACCTATCCGAGCAGCACACCAAAGGAGACTTAATTGGTGTGGACAGCCAACCAATTCACTGTTTTCAGCTAAATGGAGTGCTCTTTTTTTTTTTTTTTTTGTGAATCCGCAATGGAGTGTCTGGCGTGGGAAGAAATATGGTGCTCCTCTTAGTCTATAAAAGGAGACCTCTGGTTTTGTAATTGGACTCAGAGATTAGAGAACCTGGTGTAAGTGTGTGAGTTTGTAAATCACTCGGATGGAGTGTGTAAGTACATACTAAAGCTCTCCGTGGAGGTACCCGTTTCTTTGGGGAACCATGTAAATTTCGTTTGTCTATGTGTGCGTGTTTGTGGTTGGTATGGTTTTATCCCGTCCCGTGGGCATAACATAGTAAGGAGCAACCTTCACAGGGTGGAATATGTATGAATCCAGTCAAGTCATCTATTTATATGCTCCGAAGTAACTTCAATAAGGTAGATTATGCCCTGATTTAACCGTGTAGTAAGCTACTTTACACGAAGTCCACAAAATTCACATGATTTGGAAATAGAAGATGATGCAGGCAAGGGAAAATTGGACGAAGCATATTTTTAGAGGACCCAGTGATACATGTTTCATAGAACAATTGAAGATGCTAGAGAAAAAGTGTAGAGAGGAGGAAGATAAAGCCACCAAAAAAATCATCTCCAATTATTTTACAACAATCTTGTCAACTATAAACTGGACTTCCTCAATAATGAACGCATCAACCAAACACACAGTACATATTATGAAAAACGCCATGCTAAGGTACAGACAAATAATTAAACACACAAACTGATAAGTTACAAACGTTTATTGCAGAAAGCTTGCAACTGCGGCTGCCTTTTCTCTCTCCGTTGGACTTATAACGGTTGGTTTCTATGTTGTTGAGATAGCGTAACCCATGTGGTTTGGAAAAGAATTGAGTCCATTTGAGGGATCATCATAGCACTACAAAAAAAAAAAAAAAAAGCCATTATTAGAAACAATAGAAATCATTATATAACAAGGCCGCTTTCAACTTATAGAGGTCATTCTTGCACAAATTTGTCAGAAAATATGAGCTTTATCTAAATTCATTAGTGAAATGCAATCAGGTGCTTCTACCGCACATCGAAATCCCATGAAACAATCGAAGCTCATATAACTGAGATCGATAATGGTGCTTCCAATCAAAGTTCATATTCTTCAAATATTGGGGCATGAAAAATGACACATTGTGGCATAAAAATGACATGCATTGCGTATTTCGGGAAAAAAGGAGTGCTTTTGAGATCATGGAAAAAATTTCTACGCAAATATCTCATCGACCACTGGAAACACCCACCATTAATGACAGTGATGAAAGCATAGCATAGGCTAGATGGTGGTTTAACAAATAAACAACGAAAACTTGCGTTCCTGTCCTACTAGACTTGATAGACCCAACTTCAAAAAAACAAATATAGTAAAAAAAACGGAACTTCAGAGAACCCAAATCTACAACCTCCATTAATAACCCAGTATATGGGAAACCATTATGCTCTCCCCATACTCGGATCCTTAATTTCTGAGAAAGAGACGTAGGCAATCATCATCTCCTTTTGCATTTATTCGCTCTTCCTGAATCTTTATGGCCGATTTCTCCGCAGATAGACTGGACGTCTCCACGGTAATGTTGCGAAGGCCGTACAGATTAGCAAATTCAAGCGGGATCTGCTCCAGATATCGGCATCGATGAATCTCTAAGACTTCAAGTTTCAGAAATTGATCTTCGGAAACGCTCCACTCCTTGATATTCAGACAATCCAATTGCAAGTACTTGAGTTGAGAGAACTTCAAGTCCTCAAGTTCACTTGTGTGCCAAACTGGTCCGCAACAGGCGTCGGCTAATAATTTGAGAACCTCAAGGCTCGGCAGGGTTTGGAGGATTATTGACAGCTCCTCCCACTCCAAGGCCAAACCTTTCAAAGTTAGCTGCGTAAGAGTCCGAGGAAGTTTCAGCCCAGCGGTTAGCGCCACTGTCCATTGGTTCCATCCATGGACAGAGAGTTTCTCAAGGCCTTTTAAGAACTCCAGGTCGGGGAGCATCAAAACATCATCCCTCTCCGCACTTAAAAGTCCTAGCTTCCTAAGATTGGGAGTCCTTTCCAAGAAATGTAGGCAATGCTCACACATACACGTTCGGTTCAAGGTCTGTAAGCTATCCAACATATTTCGGTCGTCTTCATTATAAAAAACATGATGATATTCGAATATCCCCATTCTAGTATATAGATGCCTCAACTTATCCATCTTAACTATATCACGAGGCAATGAAATCTTGTCCATGTATATTAAAACTTCGAGGTTAAGGGTTTCTAGGTTCGGGAGGTAGTGAAAAGGGGTAGAATGCCGTGTACGGTCAGGTACTCCTCGTGATATCGCAAGTGCTAAGTATCTCAAATGAACTAGTTCTCCTCTTCCTATTTTTCCTCCACTTCTAGCAGAGATAAAATGCAACACCCTGAGAAGTTCGAAGTTTTCAACAAAGAATGAGAGATTGTGCTTATGTGATTTAAGAGAAAGGTCGTCTGGCAAGGAGAGACTCAAGAAAGAACGAAGGTTATGAGCACGAAGACTTGAGGAAAACATACGAAACAACTGACAGCCACCGACGAAGAGGCGACGATGCTTATTTGTAGTAGAAGGTGAAAAAGAATCTCCCTCGTAAATTTTTACAAAGAAATTATCTTCCTCTACTTTTTTCAAGCATAATTCACGCAGGAGATCATGGATACGGCATGCTTTAATTCCTCCGGGAAATTTCCTTTTCCTAGCTACCATTACGAGACTTCTGTCAATAAGACCAATTAAGTAATCTTCAGCTACGGCCTCTAAGCTTTTCCTCGCATCACTTTGCTGAATAAATCCCTCCGCGATCCATAACCATATTAGCTCGCGTACGGGGATTTTGTAATCTTCGGGGTGAGCTCCAATATAAAGAAAACACACTTTTAAATGAAGAGGTAGGTGATTGTAACTAAGTTCTAGTATCTCCATGCAGCCCTCCTGCTTTTTGGCAATGATTGAACTTAAACGTTTGGCAACTTCCTCCCACACGTCGAGTGTCTTGTCTTCAGTTGCCAAAATTCCAGCTATTGCAACAATCGCTAGTGGTAATCCTTCACATTTTTTTGCGATCTGCTTACCGATGTCCACCAACTTCGGTGGGCAGGTTTCCTTCCCAAATACCTGTTGATATATATGGGTAATGTTAGACACTATAGTTGCAGTTACATACAACTTGAACCAAGTGATAGGAGTTTTTACAGTTCATATGACAAGAATAAGAAAAGCTTTAAAATAGAAATTTTAAAAAATAAATTAGAAATAGGAAACATAAGACAACAATATAATGGAGCATATGTTTAAATCACTATTTTTAGTTATGTTACGTACACTCTTTTTTTTGGTGGAAACAAATACCTTCTTTTGTAACAACTCCCAACTATAACTTTCTTGTAAGCGATCCAAACAATGAGGGACACAGCTGACGCCATCAGGTTGAACGTCAACAAGCCGACTAGTGAACAACACTTTACTCCCCTTGCATTCCCTAGGGAATGATCTTTGGATATCATTCCAGGCTTCAATGCGCCATATGTCATCCATGACAATAAGGTATTTCTTACCCTTCAAGCATTTGAGTAGCTTTTCTCCCAACATATCCTCGTCAATCTTCTCGTAATCTTGATGATTTTCTGGGAAAGCCGATTTCAAAATACGAATCAGCAAATCCCTCTTCAACGTCTTATCATAATCTTGAGAAACAACAACCCATGCACGAATTTCAAAGGTTTCCAACGTCCAACGTTGATCATACACTTCTCTGGCCAAAGTGGTTTGCCGCCTCCAGCTGCACCGATGATTGATATAATCTCTAGCAATCCACCCTCTCCACTATCATGAAGCTTTTTTTTTAATGTCTTTACCTCCTCTTCGAAACTGACCATCACCTTCTCTTCTACCAATTTGGAGGGCTTGCTCCCTCTTGATGAACCTGAACCTCCTGATGGAAAATAAAAGTAAGGGTTAAGGTTGAACGCAAAAAATATGGGGCCGTAGTAGGTAACAAAAAATAAATTTTAGAAAAGAACAATTTCTCATATCCCTATTATGAATAAATAGCCATCAATATGAACAATCTTTGAGCGGTATATTTAGAATCGTATTGTATATTTCTCTGGACTGTCATTTAAGTCATTGTCTGATTGATATAGTAATCAATATTGCCAACCGAAAAGGCACCCAACTATGGTTGTTATTATCAAATCAGTTGAATTAATGCTAAATTAAGTGTGTATTATGTTCGCCTGCATATTTTTGTTTTTCATGTTACTCATTATTATGGTCCACGTTACGTATTGTTTGTTAAAGGTGTAATCTTGATTAGGTGGGCTAATGTGTTGTTCACGTGAGGAGCTAAGTGGAAAATGAGATTTAGGAAGAGTAGCCAAACCAGTGGGCACTTGTTTGGGTGAATTAAGGTAGGAGTTGGGAGTTAGATGCGAATGTGTGGCTGTGGTGGATTGTAACTATGCATAAGTTTATGTATGTGTATTAAGATTAAAGTGCGGGTTAAGAGAGAAAGAACAGAGCAAAGAGAGTGAGACTTCGGGGAGCCCCTGAGGGGGTCTCCCCCCCAATTGTTATGTATGTGTGAAAAGAAGAGAGGTATGAGAGTGAGACATGTAATTTTGTTGGAGATTCTTATCTTTCGAATCGAAATTTGTAAATTGAAATTCATTTTCGTCCGTGTAAATTTGTTTAGTTTCCATACGACCCGTTGTTCCATTTTGGGTTAGTTTTTTTTTCTGTTGGATTTCAGATAATGTGCTCACATTCAGGTGTGTTTTCAATTCGTTCATTGTTGATGCTCCTATTGGTCCTGGTGATAGAGTCTTTAATTCTATATGGAAGAATGTGGCTCCACCAAAAGTTAAAGAGTATTTTGTTGGCTTGCAATTCTGGGCATAACCAAATTTAGATAGGGAATTATGGATAATGTGCAAAATGCTATATGTAGATTATGTGGTGTTGGACTTTTTTTCCTTTTTTGGATTCTGTGGTGTGAATGTATCAATTGATTGGTGAGGCTTAGCTTGGGTTTCCCCAAGATCTGTCTAGCTAGGCTCTATTTAAATATATGGTGGCACGGGAATGGGTTTAAACAAAGAAAGGTAATTATCTGGGAGGCCATTCCATTATCAATTATTAATTTGGTTGGTTTGGTTAGCAAGGAACAACTACATTTTTCATGGTACGTACTATACTACAATTATTTGGTATGAAGTTTTGGATCTCATCAAACTAAGAATTACTAGCATTCTGGATCGAGCTCAAATTGGGTTTAAAAGAATAACTTGTGGATCAATTCGTCAACCAGTTTCAAATTAAGTATTGTGGAAAGCTCACTATATTGCCCTAGTTACAGCCTCTGTGACTGGCCGGGTTAGTGTGACATGTTTACGTAACTCCAGGTTTTCAGTTTTCTGGTAGATCGAATGTCTTTATGTAATTCTTGCTTAATTAATTGGTAGCTGTCCTAGTGCGAACATTGTGTCCCTCTTACGACATTGACTTGTCTATCGGTGGTACTTGGCAAACTAATTAATGGATGAAGATGGTTGGCAGGGTACGTACGAGGTGATTAAACTTGCTCGATCCAGTGCGAGTTGTAAAGGTGGGTAAAACTTTCTCGATGAAATATGTTGAACAGTTCTCAATTACATGCATGTAATTAAGTTGCCTCTTATTTCGGATATATATATATATATATATATATTACCATAAAAATACTTAATTTTATTGTGTAAAACATAGAAATAAAGGGTGTGTAACGAAGATGTCTGCATGTTTGAAACCTATAAATACACAAAATGAATAAGGAGATCAGAAAGATGAAGAGTATTCCTTAACTTTATGAAGGACACTTGACAAAATGCTAACATGAATACAGAGGACTCAACAAATTTTTCAGAGCTTGTCACTAAAGAATTTTTTTGCATTGCTTATATCATATTATTGATATGATATTATTCTCATGCCCGACATAGTTGAACTGGAAGCATATAGTCTTAGGGATGGGCATTTGTCCCCGTTCGTACCCAATTCGATACCCGCTTTGAACAGATCGGAAATTTGGAGATTTGTTCGGGAATCGGGTAGGATATGGAGATTAGTCTGTCCCCGCCCCGAGTCCAATCCCCGTCCTGGCCCGGGCCCGAATCCCCGGTATATATACAAGTTACTTTTGATCATGTTTGTGAATATTGTTGATCTATTTTTGTTTTGTTGGAACTATGAAACTATGGCTAATGTAACAGAGCAAAACCCTAGTCTACATGTGGGGGCCACCTCTAAAATTTGGTGCCAGCATGATAATGTGTTGTACAGAGCTAAGTGCCACACTATGGCCACTAGAGAAAGGTTGTTGGGCCAATGCAACGAGAATGTTGGATCATAAGGTGAGGAGATTGTGAGAACGTACCCACTTGTCCCACATCGAGAAAATATGGAAAATTGATGTGAAATATAACGGCTTGCGACGAGGTACTATATAATTTGAGGTTAGCTCTTTGAGCCACGTAGTTCGCTAAGAGTTAGCAGGTCAGCTGGCGCGAGTCGTTACATAATGTTGTGATAACTTTTGATCTATTTTGGTCTCGTTGGCACTACGGAATTATGGATAATGTTGTGATCACGTTTGATCTTTTTTGGTTTTGTTGGAACTATGGGATAGTGTTGTGGCAGTTAGTGTTGTGATCACTTTTTGGTTTTAAAGAAGGCATGTATCTATCTATGTTTTCATATGCTATGGCAGTTTTTCAATTTTTTTTTTTTTAAATTTCGGATCTCCGTTTCACATTTGGGGTGGGAATTGAGGATAAAAGTAAATCCTTGTTGAGAATTGAGGAGGGGATGGGGATAGTGATATCCAGCCTCAATCCGCCCCGTTGCCAACATTAATTATAAAACACTTAAGTTTTATAGAAATTAACTAATTTTGAATCTAAAAATACCGAATATATGTACCAATACCTCCACTTTCGGTAGAAGAGTGCTTGAGTTTTTTGACTGCTGCGCCATTCATGTCATACATATTCTCATTGTAAATCTGTTTCACCTCAGCCGTGAGAGTCTTGATCTCCTTTTTGACTTTTTCAACAAGGTCAAAGGAAAGATAATCCTTATGTTCACGAAGAAAATCAGCGGCATGATCAGCTTTGATAACAATAACCACAAATAGTTCTACGATGTTCTCTGCCTCGGATACCACATCTCTGATCCGCATGACCAATTTCATCACTTCTGAATGCTCGTTGCGTTTCTTCTCTGTAATCTTGAGGAACTCCCTCAGGTATTTTATCTCCTCCTCAAGAGATTGAAGTTGAAGTTTCTCGTCTATGGTAAAATCGAGGTTGGAGCTCGTTCGAAGCTGCTTCAATGTCTCCAAGAAAAAATCAACAGCAGTGTCACCCATCTCTCTCTCTCTCTCTCTCTCTCTCTCTCTCTCTCTCTCTCTCTCTCTCTCTCTCTCTCTCTCTCTCTCTCTCTCTCTCTCTCTCTCTCTCTCTCTGAAATAGAGGACGAGCAGAATGGGGATCAATGGGTAAATGAATGACTTAAAGATAAACAAGCACTTGTAGCCTTACTAATAATTGTATATAATTGTGCACCAACAGTATTATTATTGCTATATTGTTAGAACTATGGTTACTTTGTTATCATTGGGGCATTTTCAATTCGAACTACGGTTACTTTGCTCGTTCTTGATTGATGGCCCATATTTTTAATGAACGGTCTTTATCCGTCATGGACAATAAAAAAGGGAACAGAGGGAGTTTATATTTTTGTAGTTTTCATTTCGCCTCCTAGTTTAGAGTAGAGGTTGCGTTTTTTATCACATTATTCATATTAATATATGAGATTTTGTACATATATTATTGGTTAATAGATTAGCTGATAGAATTAACGTAATTTTTGAACACCCTAGTACAAATTCCTAGAGCCGCCACTGCTTGTAAATTTATTGCTCGTCATGATAGCTAGATTACTATTCCTAGTCTTCCCTAGGTACGTATTTTATTACAATGGCAATATTTTTCTAATTTTCCTCTTTCACGTTATGATTGCTAGGTTGTACACGTTTAATTAATTAAGTCTCTCTAGTTGTGCTACAATCATACAAGAAAATGATATGTTACTACCACTTGCTTCTAATCTATTAATGTATATTGATGATTTGTTGTAAGAAACAACCTGCATGTTGGGCCCGGAGTGCCCTTATGAATTTGGTTATAGAATGTCACTCCTTGCGACTGCTCTAAAAATAGATTTGCGGGTGCGATGTCGAATATCATAAAAGACTTAATTGAAACCCTTCCTACCACCAATTGGTTTTAGGAGATCGAGATGGTGGAAAAGCGGTCTGACACAACCAAACCATTAGTCTATAGTTTAAGAATTGGAACCATTGAGTCGTGTTATTATCTACGCACATCAAGTTTTAGATAGAGATTCTTATCCCCCAGTTCTTACCTCTCCCGGTTCTTACTTCTTACCTCTAATACTTCCAAGTTGTTGAACACTTAGGCAATGCCATTGATGTGTAAGACTAAATTTGTGTTTAGGCATTCGGATGTCACGTCTATCTACATGTGAATACGTTTTTCTTGTGAATATATATATATATATATATATATATATATTTTGAGAATTTAATATTCATCCTTAGACCCTAACTGATCGACTTTCATCTCGACCACATTTTCAGGTTAGACTTGTAACGGAAATAGTAGAGGATTTTGACCATTACTTTTTTTTAATCGGTTTGTTTTGTTCCGGTTAAAGGATTTTCAATTACCTCAGTGGGACTAATAACTTTGCTTGTCACAGTAAATGGTTCTAAGGATTTTGCCCCCATATTCTTTATAGTAATGTACTCCGTTATGATGTCATGTGCTTTGGACCCAATTTCTTTACGATGTTATAGGAAATTTTGGACTTAACTTTTTCTACTAGGTTGTTTCAAATTCGTATCTCAGGATTGTGTGCCGAGATTCTATGGTCGACATAGAGAGATTATTTGTAGTGACAAATATTTGGCACACCGCACACTTATGTTTTTCAAAACTTGGCATCCTTTATAACACTGAAATTGACTAGTTATTTTGACATCAACTGCAGGCTACACTTATTTGGAAAGGAAATTAATTAATTTTTAAAAAGGAAAAAAAATCAGAGAATATGTTGGAAAGTTTAAGTGCCACAATAATGGTGACTTTAAAATTACTCAAATGTGGGGGGTTCCAAAGAAACAGCAAGGTTCCGATAATTTTGAAGGCTTATACAAGTTATTTGACAAGGCTTCTAATAGTGAAAAGACTAGTACTGACCTTATGAGGAAAAAGATTCAAGAAGGAAATAAAGAAGTGGTTCATGGCTTGCCCTCACTCGATGAAGAAACCTTTGCATCTAGCTTCCATCGGTCCAATATATATCTCTGGGGAATTTCCATGACATTCAATTGTTGGAGTGCTCCAATTTCATGACTACATAAAATGCCAAAGCTCTCGAATGATCGACAACTACAACAGATTTGTTGATATGTTGTGCCTCCTAATTAAGCCCGTCGGTTTCCACATCACTTACCACAATATACTCTCTGCCCGATCCATACTTCTCAATCACAACCTAATTTCTCCTCATAATTCATGGCACCTATGTACTTGACAATCAATGGAAGTGTCAAACTTGTCATGAAACAATTCGAACACAGGAGGAGTGCACACTTTTGCAATCTGGATTAACATGGGACTACTAGTGAACTCTGCTTCTGTCAACTTTTGCCTAGATTCATATGTAGCCATTTTTTTTCATTGTACCGCGTGTCCACAAGAATTCCAGTGAAATGGGTAAAAAATTGTTCAAGGTTAAGGTCAGATTTTAAGTACTGCTTCAATTTTGAATTCAAGCTCTCACTAAGTTAGGTGTCTCTCATTCCGGCAGTATATGAACACTTTAAGGACAAATGAGCCCACTTTTCGTAGATGTGTAAACATAATAAATTGAACGGCTCCAATTATTACGACTTAAAAACATATTTTAAACAAATTGAACGGCTCTGATTATTTGTGTGAAACTCCGATTAATTTTGTGTCAAACATTGTCTGAGCAGAATAGGCCCCATGTATAAATCATTATTTTCCCACTCTACATTATTGCCTTCGAATTAGGTACAAGCCTAAAGCCATCCAAGCTCTCTAGGTTAATGTAGTGCATGTGTTGACTTTTGGGGCCCTGGAATGGCTTCACTCCTCTCACACCTATCCGAGCAGCAGACCAAAGGAGACTTAATTGGTGTGGACAGCCACCCAATTCACTGTTTTCAGCTAAATGGAGTGTCCTTTTTGTTTTTGGATCCGCAATGGAGTATCTGGCGTGGGAAGAAATATGGTGCTCTTCTTAGTTTATAAAAGGAGACCTCTGGTTTTGTAATTGGTCTCAGAGATTAGAGAACCTGGTGTGAGTCTGTGAGTTTGTGAATCACTCGGATGGAGTGTGTAAGTACATACTAAAGATCTCCGTGGAGGTACCCGTTTCTTTGGGGAACCATGTAAATTTCGTTTGTCTGTGTGTACGTGTTTGTGGTTGGTATGGTTTTATCCCGTCCCGTGGGCATAACATAGTGAGGAGCAACCTTCATAGGGTGGAATATGTATGAATCCAGGCAAGTCATCTATTCATATGCTCCGAAGTAACTCCAATAAGGTAGACTATGCCCTGATTTAACCGTGCAGTAAGCTACTATACACGAAGTCCACAAAATTCACAAGATTTGGAAATAGAAGATGATGCTGGCAAGGGAAAATTGGACCAAGCATATTTTGAGAGGACCCAGTGATAAATGTTTCATAGAACAATTGAAGATGCTAGAGAAAAAGTGTCGAGAGGAGGAAGATAAAGCCACCAAAAAAAATCATCACCAATTATTTTACAACAGTCTTGTAAACTATAAACAACTGGACTTGCTCAATAATCAAGGCTTCAACCAAACACACAGTACATATTATGAAAAACGGCATTCTAAAGAACAGACAAATAATTAAACACACATACTGAGAAGTTACAAACGTTTATTGCAGAAAGCTTGCAACTGCGGCTGCCTTTTCTCTCTCTGTTGGACTTATAAACGGTTGGTTTCTATGTTGTTGAGATAGCGTAACCCATGTGCTTTGGAAAAGAATTGAGTCCATTTGAAGGATGATCGTAGCACTACAAAAATCACAAAGTAGCCATTCTTAGAAACAATAGAAATCATTATGATAAACAAGGCTTTCAACTTATAGAAGTCATCCTCGTACAAATTTGTCAGAAAATATGATCTTTTTCTAAAATTCAATAGTTAAACTGAAATTAGGTGCTTCTACCGCACATTGAAATCCCATGAAAGAATCAAAGCTCATATAAACTGTGATCGATAATGATGCGTCCAATCAAAGTTAGTATTCTTCAAATGTCGGGGCATGAAAAATGACACATTGTGGCATAAAAATGACAAGCATTGAGTATCTCAGGAAAAATGGAGTGCTTTTGAGATCTTCGAAAAAATTTCTACGCAAATACTATCTCATCCACCACTGGAACAACCACCATTAATGACAGTGATGAAAGCATAGCATAGGCTAGATGGTGGTTTAACAAATAAACAAAGAAACTTGCGTTCCTGTCCTACTAGACTTGATAGACCCAACTTCAAAAAAACAAATATATAGGTAAAAAAAAAAAAAAAAATGGAACTTCAGAGAACCCAAATGTACCTCCATTAAAATCCCAGTGAAGGGCAAACCATTATGCTCTCCCCAATGCCAATTTTGCTCTCCGTGGCTCCATTATGTCTGAAAAAGAGTTTTACGCAATCATCATCTCCTTTTGTTTTTCTTTGCTCTTTCTCAATCTTCACGGCCGATTTCTCAGCAGATCGACTGGACTCCTCCACCGTGATTTCGCGAAGGTCGTACAGATTAGCAAATTCAAACGGGATCTGCTCCAGAAATGTGCAATCCTGAATTACTAAGACTTCAAGTCTTGGAAATTGATCTTCGGAAACACTCCACTCCTCAATATCCAGAAGATCTAACTTCAAGTACTTGAGTTGAGAGAACTTCAATTCCTCAAGCTCACTTGTGTTCCAAACTGATCCACTACAGGCTTCGTTTAATAATTTGAGAACCTCAAGGCTCGGCAGGGTTTGGAGGATTATTGACAGCTCCTCCCACTTCAAGAACAAGTATCCCAAAGTTAGCCGCGTAAGAGTCTGAGGAAGCTTCAGCCCAGTGCTTCGTACGAAATTGCACGGGTTCCATCCACGGACAGAGAGTTTCTCAAGGCCTTTTAAGAACTCCAGGTCGGGGAGCATAAATTCACGATCCATGTCCCCATCAATAAGTCCTAGCTTCCTAAGATTGGGAGTCCTTTCCAAGAAACATAGGCAATGCTCACACATACACATTTGGTGCAAGGTTTGTAAGCTATCCAACATATTTCCGTCGTCTTCATTGTAAGAAACATGATGAAAATTGAATATCCCCATTTTGGTATGTAGATGCCTCAACTTAACCATCTTAACTATATTGCGAGGCAATGAAATCGTGTTCCATATTGTTGAAACATCGAGGTTAAGGATTTCTAGGTTCGGGAGGTAGTGAATTGGGGTAGAATTCCGTGAAAGGCCGTAAGGTGTTACTGTAAGTGCTAAGTATCTCAAATGAACTAGATCTCCTATTCCTATTTCCCCTAGGCTGTAAGCGGAGACAAAATGCAACACCCTGAGAAGTTCGAAGTTTTCAACAAAAAATGAGAGATTGTGTTCATTTGATTGATAAAGATAGCAATCTCGAATCAGGAAAGAACGAAGGTTACGACCACGAGGCCTTGAGGAAAACATACCAAGGGACCGATAGCCACCGAAGAGGCGACGATGCTTATTTGTAGTAGAAGGGGAAAAAGAATCTCCCTCGTAAATTTTCACAAAGAAATTATCTTCCTCTGCTTTTTTCAAGCATAATTCACGCAGAAGATCATGTATACGGCATGCTTTAATTCCTTCGTTGGATTTCCTTTTCGTAGCTAACATTACGAGACTTCTGCCAATAAGATCAATTAAGTAATCTTCAGCTATGGCCTCCAAGCTTTTCCTCGCATCATTTTGCTGAATAAATCCCTCCGCGATCCATAACCATATCAACTCGCGTACGGGGATTTCATAATCTTCGGGGTGAGCTCCAATATAAAGAAAACACACTTTTAAATGAAGAGGCAGGTGATTGTAACTAAGTTCTAGTATCTCCATGCAGCCCTCCTGCTTTTTGGCAATGATTGAACTCAAACGTTTGGCAACTTCCTCCCACATGTCAAGCGTCTTGTCTTCAGTTGCCAGAATTCCAGCTATTGCGACAATCGCTAGTGGTAATCCTTCACATTTTTTTGCGATTTGCTTACCGATGTCCACCAACTTCGGTGGGCAGGGTTCCATCCCAAATACCTGTTGATATATATGGGTAATGTTAGACATCTATAGTTGTAGTTACATACAACTTGATCCAAGTGATTGGAGTTTTACAGTTCATATGACAAGAATAAGAAAAGCATTAAAACCGAAATTTTTAAAAATAAATTAGAAATAGGAAACATAAGACAACACTATAATGGAGCATATGTTTAAATCACTATTTTTAGTTATGTTACGTACACTCTCTTTTTTTTTTTTGGGTGGAAACAAGTACCTTCTTTTGTAACAACTCCCAACTATAACTTTCTTGCAAGCGATCCAAACAATGAGGGATGCAACTAACGCCATCAGGTTGAACGTCAACAAGCCGACTAGTGAACAACACTTTACTCCCCTTGTGTTCCCTAGGGAATGATCTTTGGATATCATTCCAGGCTTCAATGCGCCATATGTCATCCATGACAATAAGGTATTTCTTACGCTTCAAGTAATTGAATAGCTTTTCTCCCAACTTATCCTCGTTAATCTTCTCGTAATCTTCATGATTTTCTGGGAAAGCTGATTTCAAAATACGAATCAACAAATCCTTCTTCATCGTCTTATCATAATCTAGAGAAACAACAACCCATGCACGAATTTCAAAGGTTTCCAACGTCAAACGTTGATCATACACTTCTCTGGCCAAAGTGGTTTTGCCGCCTCCAGCTGCACCAACGATTGATATAATCTCTAGTACTCCACCCTCGCCACTGTCATGAAGCTTTCTCATTAATGTCTCTACCTCCTCCTTGAAACCGACCACCACCTTCTCTTCTACCACTTTGGAGGGGTTGCTCCCTCTTGATGAATCTGAACCTCCTGATGGAAAATAAAAGTAAGGGTTAAGATTAAGGTTGAAGGCAAAAGTTATGGGGCCGTAGTAAGTAACAAAAAATTAAATTTGGAAAAGAACAATTTCTCATATCCCAATTATGAATAAATAGCCTTCAATATGAACAATCTTTGAGCTGTATATTTAGAATCTTATTGTATATTTCACTGGAATGCCATTTAAGTCATTGTCTGATGATATAATATTGCCAAGCGAAAAGGCAACCAACTATGGTTGTTTTTATCAAATCAGTTGAATTAATGCTAAATTAAGTGTGTATTATGTTCGCCTGCATATTTTTGTGTTTCATGTTACTCATTATTATGGTGCATGTTACGTATTGTTTGTTAAAGATGTAATCTTGATGGGGGGGGGGGGGGGGGGGGGGCTAATGAGTTGTTCACGTGAGGAGCTTAGTGTAAAGTATTTCTCTCTTATTACCCATAATTGTTATGGTTGATGATATGAATGAAAAGTTACCGGTGAAAAATTACAAAATTTTGATTCTTTACCAAGTCAATATTTGTCCCAAAAATCTAGGCACAGAGTTCCAAGCACAATTGTGTCTGAAATGCTTAATGAACGTGCGAATGTGTGCACGAGACAGTTTCAGCCGTTACTTAATTTTCGCTTTCGCGGTTAATGCAAGTGCTCCAGATCCTCTCAATGACTGGACTCTACCAGATTTCTTCTCCCTCTACCTATGTTTATATATACATATCCCAAATTTTGAACCCTATATTGTTTCTCCCATAGACCCCTATTTGTGAACCCTAACACGGTAGAACTTATATTGGTTAAAGGAGGATGGATATCATGGTGGTGATGTAATCGCACATCATGATTTCCGAGAGTACTGGAGACCATATATATTTGTCATGTTGGTGTGGTATTAGCTTTGACTGTTAGATTGTAGAGATGGAATAGACGATAACAAATTAAGAATGTTAATGTCCCACAATGTTTTGGGCTTATCTGTGACATCCCACTTTTTCAGTTTAAAAAAAAATAGTATTTTGACGCGAATAATTAAATCTTTCATTTTTTCTTTTTCAAACTTCTTAATAAAATAAAATAATTCTATTTTAAATTTCATAATATCGGTACTATTTTTCTAATATGTGTTTTTATACTAAATGTCAGTTCATAAGATGTGTATAGTTATTTATCCGTGTGAGAGAGTTTTAAGGGTAGTGGGAGAGTGGGTCGTCCTTTTGTTTTGTGCATATATAAGTGTTGAGAGACCTAGGTTATTTTATTTCCTCTAGAGAGTTGCGACACCAGGAATAGCGCCAGTAGATAGTGAGGCGGCGTGGGAAGGATTTTACCGGAGTTGTGGTTCATGGGTAAGCCTTCCTCTTCTCTTGGATATTATATTATGTGTAGTTTACCCTTTAAGCTTTTCTATTCAATCTCCGGGAGTATGGGTTTTGTTGCTTGAGAAAGAGAGGTGCGTGCATGTCGTTTGTAAGTGTGCTGTTGGATGATGGCAGTGGCAGTGGGTTTCGTTGGGTGTCGTGGGTGTGCGTGTGTTCGGGTGACAGTGGTGTATGCATATATGATTTACTCGTGGGTTTAGTTAGTGGTCATGATTCTGATGACTTAGTAATTCTAGGTTTAGGATTAAGCAATTCTAGTACTTAGTTAATGCTAGTATAGGTTTGGAGTATTATATATATTTAGCAGTTCGGTATCGTGTGATTAATTATGATTTGATATACTTCTATCCAGATTGGGCGCTGTTACAGTTGCATAGCAATCGTGATATCATTTTTTGGATTCGAGGTGAGTGGTTAAGCATGTGATCCCTTTCTTGGAATTCTCTTGAGCCAATCTATTCTTGACAGTTCGTTTATTCATTGTTGATTCGATAAGTGATACTCTTATTCGTTGCTCTCATATTTATAAACGATTGACGTACCCTTTGGCATACAAGGTTCACTGATAATAATTCTGATTGATTGATTACCTTATCTTGTTGATGTCTATTTCGTTGACTCCATATTATTATTGTGACTCTGCAACGACACGGGGAATAGTCCTGGCTAGTCAGGTGACTCCGGTTCGCCGTTGTTCTTATGTGTTTGGGACCATAGATTATGTTTATATTTATTAAAGTCCAAGGGAAAGACCCGTGAAATATCGTGGTGACTTTGGCCGCTAGGGAAAAGACTTGTGAAATACCCTGTGACTCTAGTGCTCAACGGATAGGGAAAAGACTTGTGAAATACCCTGTGACCCTATTCCGGATCGGTTTAGGGAAAAGGTCCCAGGCGCCATCCTGTGGTGACTCTAAATACGGTGTTGGATCCAACGGGCGAAGCCCTGAGAAAATATTTGGCAGTTGATATTTGATAATTGGTTATTGGTAATTATGGTTCCCACTTTGGTTTGGATTTCCGTTTATCGTTGTTCATCGATCGGATATTGTTGGGCTCATTGTTTGGTATAATTAATGTGGTGATTTGATTATTGTTCATATTATTCATTAATCTGTATTCATCTTGTGGATACTCTTTGTTGAGCCATTGACTTGGTTAGTTTGTTGGTATTATTCGTTGAACCTTCGACCTTCCTTAATTTGACACAATTTCTTTGGAAACCTCATTATCGTTCGTTCATAAGTATGCCACTTTTTGCTATCACCCTTAGCATGCTTAACTACTCACTGAGCGCGTCAGCTGACGGATTTATTCCACATTATTTTTCAGGTTAGTTCATGGAGCATTATAGTGGACTCTGCGGCATTGTCCGGACCTTGTGTTTGGACCTCTAGGGCGTCTGCATTTTTTATTTCTTTTCTATTGTCAAACAGCTTCCGCACTTTTATTTATTAGCTTCCGCACTTTTATTAATTGGCAGTTCGTTGTGGAATTTGGAGATTGGAAAAATATTGGTTTAGTGTCACACAGATTTTGCTTTAATAAAATATCTAGTTTTTTTTATTATTGATTGCGAGTTCTTAAAATATTATTTTTAATTAGGCTTCGTGTCCCATGATTGCTTCATGGTACACGGCCGGTCATGCTCCCGGATTTGGGGCGTGACATTATCACTTAGTTTGATTACCTAGATATTGTTATCGTGCTAGTTAATTTTGTTGGAGATTCTTATCTTTCGAATTGAAATTTGTAAATTGAAATTCATTTTATTCCTTGTAAATTTGTTTAGTTTCCATACGACCCGTTGTTCCATTGTGGGTTAATTTTTTCTGTTGGATTTCAGATAATGTGCTCACATTCAGGTGTGTTTTCAATTCGTTCATTGTTGAAATTAGTAGATGCTCCTACTAGTCCGGGTGATAGAGTCTTTAATTCTATATGGAAGAATGTGGCTCCTCCAAATGTTAAGAGTATTTTGTTGGCTTGCAATTCTGGGCAAAACCAAATTTAGATTGGGAATTATGGATAATGTGCAAAATGCTATATGTAGATTATGTGGTGTTGGACTTTAAACTTGCTTGTTGTCCTTTTTGGGTTTAGAAGAATAACTTGTGGATCAATTTGTCAACCAGTTTCAAAGTATTGTGGAAAGCTCACAATATTGCCCTAGTTACAGCCTCAGTGACTGGCCGGGTTAGTGTGATATATATGTTTGGGTATAATTCCAGGTTTTCAGTTTTCTGGTAGAATGTCTTTATGTCTTATTGCAATTATGAGTAACACTTCCCAAAGGTTTGTTGATTAATGGTACGTGAACTATTTTTTCATTGATGAACAAATACTTGTCACTTTTTCTTTTTTAATTTTATTCTTGTCACATTTGATTCTGATTTATTGATCATATATGTCATGTATAGGGGTGAAAGCCAGTGGGTTTGCACTGCCCCAAACAAGGAAAAGACAGAATTAAAGTAAGTTATATCTTGCAGTGCCTTGTGCAGTAGACGAATCCTGGTTCATTCTTTCTATTTATATGAATAGTTGAACTGATTTATGTATTATAAAATGTGGATGGTGTATGCGATTGTAAAATATCATTAGTTGAGCAGAAGAGAAATGCATCTCTCTCTGGACAAGCACAGATGAATCACTATTAATTTGGCTAACTTTTGAGCTCTGATCACTGGATAGCTAGCTAGTGTGAGAAATATTGAACTTGCATGGACGTCTCTAAGACGGTGTCCTAACTTTCTACTAGTATGCAACATACTAGCTTGCAGACTCTCAATTGCGAACATTGTGTCCCTCTTACATTGACTTGTCTATCGGTGGTACGTACGTACCTGGCAAACTAATTAATGGATGAAGTTGGTTGGCAGGGTACGTACTTGGTGTTTTTGGATTTAACTTACTCGATCAAGTGCGAGTTGTGAAGGTGGGTAAAACTTACTCGATGAAATATGTTGAACAGTTCTCAATTACATGGAGTAATTAAGTTGCCTATTATTTCGGGAATTTTTTTTGTGGGTTTGAAATAGCAATACATCACGGTTTTGTGTGGAATTAATGAGATCTTTTGTTTAGGCAAAGATCACTGTTTTGCGTAAAACCAAGATTGTTTCATCTTATTGATCACGGTTTTCAGAAAAATTGAGATTTTATATATGTAGATAACAATCACATTTATTTAATGGGCTATGACATTAACGATATATATATATATATATATATATATATCCATAAAAATTCCTAATTTTTTGTGTGTAAGAGATAGAAATAAAGGGTGTGTAACGAAGATGTCTGCGTGTTTGAAACCTATAAATACACAAAATGAAAAAGGAGATCAGAAAGATGAAGAGTATTCCTGAACTTTATGAAGGACACTTGACAAAATGCTAACATGAATACAGAGGACTCAACAAATTTTTCAGAGCTTGTCACTAAAGAATTTTGCTTTGCTTATGTCATATTATTGATATCATGTTATTCTCATGCCCGACATAGTTGAACTGGAAGCATATGGTCATAGAACACTTAAGTTTTATAGAAATTAGCTAATTTTGAATCTTAAAATACCGAATATATGTACCAATACCTCCACTTTTGGTAGAAGAGTGCTTGAGGTTTTTGACTGCTACGGCATTCAAGTCATACATATTCTCATTGTAAATCTGTTTCACCTCATCTGTGAGAGTCTTGATCTCCTTTTTAACCTTTTCAACAAGGTCAAAGGAAAGATAATCCTTATGTTCACGAAGAAAATCAATGGCATGATCAGCTTTGATAACAAGAACCACAAATAGTTCTACGATGTCCTCTGCCTTGGATACCACATCTCTGATCCGCATCACCAATTTCATCACTTCTGAATGCTCGTTGCGTTTCTTCTCTGTAATCTTGAGGAACTCTCTCAGGTATTTTATCTCCTCCTCGAGAGATTGAAGTTGAAGTTTCTCGTCCATGGTAAAATCGAGGTTGGAGCTCGTTAGAAGCTGCTTCAAGGTCTCCAGAAAAAAATCAACAGCAGTGTCACCCATCTCTCTCTCTCTCTCTCCCTCTGAAGACGAGCAGAATGGGGATCAATGGGTAAATGAATGACTTAAAGATAAACAAGTACTTGTAGCCTTAATAATAATTGTGCACACAACAGTATTATTATTACTCCGTACTATATATATTGTTAGAACTATGGTTACTTTGTTATCATTGGGGCATTTTCAATTCGAACTACCGTTACTTTGCTCGTCTTCTAACTTTGCTCGTCCTTGATTGATGGCCCATATTTTTAATGAACGATCTTTCCCGTTAAGGACACTAAAAAAGGGGACAGAGAGAGTATATATTTTTTAGTTCTCATTTCGCCTCCTAGTTACTTTTTTTAGAGTGGAGGTTACGTTTTTTGATTGCATTATTCATATTAATATATGAGATTTTGTACATATATTATTGGTTAATAGATTAGCTAGTAGAATTAACGTAATTTTTGAACACCATAGTACAAATTCCTAAAGCCGCCAGTCCTGCTTTTAAATTTATTGCTTGTCACGATAGCTAGATTACTATTCCTAGTCTTCCCTAGGTATGTATTTTATTACAATGGCAATATTTTTCTAATTTTTCCTCTTTCACGTTATGATTCCTAGGTTAACACGTTTTTAATTAATTAAGTCTGTGTAGTTGTGCTACAAGCATACAAGAAAATGATATGTTACTACCACTTGCTTCTAATCTATTAATGTATGTTGATGATTTGTTGTAAGAAACAACCAAACCATTATTGGTCTATACTTTAAGAATTGGAACCATATATAGAGTCGTTATTATCTGTGCGCATCAACTTTTAGAGATCCTTATCGCCCAGTTCTTACCTCTCCCGGTTCTTACTTCTTACCTCTAATACTTCCAAGTTGTTGAGCACTCGGGCAATGCCATTGATGTGTAAGACTAAATTTGTGTTTAGGCATTCGGATGTCACGTCTATCTATATGTGCATATGTTTTTCGATCTTGTGAATATTTTTTTTTTTTTGAGAATTTAATATTCATCCTTAGACCTTAACCGACTTTCATCCCGATCACATTTTCAGGTTAGACTTGTAACGGAACAGTAGAGGATTTTGACCATTACATTTTTTTTTAATCGGTTTGTTTTGTTCCGATCCAGTAAAAGGATTTTCAATTACCTCAGTGGGACTAATAACTTGCCTGTCACAGGAAATGGTTCTAAGGATTTTGCCCCCATACTCTCTATAGTAATGTACTCCGTTATGATGTCATGTGCTTTGGACCCGATTTCTTTACGGTGTTGCAGGAATTTTTGAGATTAACTTGTTGTACAAGGTTGTTTCAAATTCGTATGTCCGGATTGTGTGCAGAGATTCCATGGTGACATAGCGAGATTATTTGCAGTGACAAATGTTTGGCACACCGCTCACACTTATGTTTTTCAAAACTTGGCATCCTTTATATCACTGAAATTGACTTGTTATTTTGATATCAACTGCAGGCTACACTTATTTCGAAAGGAAATTAATTAATTTTTTTTTAAAAAAGAAAAAAATCAGAGAATATGTTGGAAAGTTTCAGTGCCACAATAGTGGTTGACTTTAAAATTACTCAAATGTGGGGGTTCCAAAGAAACAGCAAGGTTCCGACAATTTTGAAGGCTTATACAAGTTATTTGACAAGGCTCCTAGTAGTGAAAAGACTACTGGCTTTGTGAGGAAAAAGATTCGAGAAGGAAATAAAGAAGTGGTTCATGGCTACTGACCGCACGGAAAAAATACATGATGGTTAGTAGATACTTAAACTACTAGTCATGTAAACAAAAAATAGTGATAAAAATATATGATGGTTAGTAGGTGTTTGGACTACTAGTCATGTGAAAGAGAAAATAGTAATTCCTAGTAGGTGTAAAGACAACTGATCACTAAGGTTTAAGAACTCTGAAAGTGTGGATTTCAGCTTATGAGATCGGAAAAAAGTGGTTCCGAGTGGGGGATTCAGATCACTGGCGACATAAGTAGAAAATGATTTATAAGACCCTACATTAAAGCGAAAAGATTGATGTTAGTAAACGGTGAAAGTGGTTAGAAGGTTAGTGAGACTGAAAAAACCTGGTTTCCTAACAATCCTTAAAAAATCCTAACAGTATGAACTTGAACCTCCAAGTAAAAAACTATCAACAATAACTACGCAATCAATCAATCGGACAACTTAGAGATATACGTACGTGGAAAACCCCAGAATGTGATAAAAACCAAGAGAATGAATCAAATCACTATAATCATTGTGTAGTTACAGATATACCTGTCCAAACGAAATAAATTCTCACAACATTCTAAGTATCACCTGCCGAGTCACACATACACTGCACCCAATAATCTTGATCGCCAAAGGCCTTGAGTCCACAAGCCTTCCAAAAAACCAAACGCCTTTTGGTTTTCTCCCCACCTGTTGCTATAATGTGGCTGCCTTTCTTTTACCCTCACTTTTCTTTTTACAAGGCAATATTCCCCAGGGGAAATCACTGAACAGTGGAGAAAGGGCAAAACAATGCCCAGGTCATGGACCACTTATTTGAAATTCAAAAGTCCCGGAGGAGAAAAATAATTCAAAAGACATGGTCCTTAAAACAAAAATGGACAAAAGTACCCCTCTCTTCCTACACGACGTCGTTCGTGTCTCCCCACTCTTCCCTTCGTGTTTTCCCCCTCCCACTCCCCAACTGAAGTCAAAAACCCTTCTCTCCACTGGAACGTAAGACGCCATCTCCTCCCTAGTGTTTGCTCCCCCTTCATCTCCTCTGTACTCTCCATCGTCTGAAGGCTTGCCTTAGTACAAACGCACTTCATCTCCTCCCTAGGGTTTGCTCCCCCTTCATCTCCTCTGTTCTCTCCATCATCTGAAGATTGAATTGCCCTAGTACGAACGCACGACCACACTTCATCCAAATCGATTCCGACTCAATAATCGTCAGGTAAGTTGAATCGCCCTAAGTATGAACCCCTCTCCCTCTCTCTCTCTCTCTCTCTCTCTCTCTCTCTCTCATTTGTTGATTATTGGGTTGGGTGTTTTCTTTATTTGGTCACGAGTAGGAAAACTTTGATTCTTGAAATTTTGGTCAGGCCTATGAATAACTGAATGTGTTATTGGATGTATCATTGCGTGATTTTACTCATTTTCAGTTCAGTTGGATTTGTGTGACCATGCTCTTTGCTAACTGTTTTTATAAACTTTTGCAGATTCTAGTTCTGGATACTTTAGTATTAAGTTGAATCATGGTGGACATATAGTTAGGGATATCATAGAGTACTATGTTGGTGGTACTGTGAGCTATGTTGATTACTGTGATAATGATCGAATATCTAGAACTGAGTTGCAGTCAATGTCTAAAGAAGTTGGGTATGTGGAAGAAGTAGTTTTTTTTCTGCAAGGTTCAAAGCAATGGAAAATGGGTTTTTAAGAAGATCCAAACTGATAGTGATGTAACAACCATGGTTCAAAGCCTTAGAAATGGTTTGGTGGAAGTGTTTATAACTGATAGTAATTTGGAAGGTGTTACTAGTGTTGAATACAATGCCAATGTGGATGTGGAAGATGGCCTACTAGATATTTATATCACTAGTTGGGAATGGGATTGTGGATCATTTTCAGAAGACAACTATAATTTTTTGGATTTCACAACTCGCATACCTTCTAGTAGACCAAAACCATCATCCACCATTGAACCACTTTCTACCAATGAACCACCACTAGAAGAAGATATCTTGGAAGAAGACCTGTTCACTAGGAGAAAAAATATTTTTCTTCTTCCCATATTTAGATGAACTTCCTAAAAATTCGTCCGTGACCTGGGCTATTTTTGGCCCCACTGTCCACTGTTCAGTGATTTCCCCTAAGGTAAAAGGGAGTTAGAAACAGGGGACGAGCAGAATGGGGATGAATGGGTAAATATGTCAATGGGGTTGCTACTTGCGCCCATTATTCTCAGTTTATCAGTTTACAGCCTTGAATTTTAATTGCTCGACAGTATAAGATGCCATTCTAAAATACAGATAAAACAACAGGCAAATAAAACACATTCAATTTTTTTGCTTTTGATCATAATTTTGTACTTTATAGACTTTTCTCGTTGAGACAAATGATTAATCCAAAGAATATCATGCAAATCTAACAAAAATTCAAAAAAGACGAACAAAACACACTAAATGAAGAAAAATAAAAGTTTACAAGAGCTAGAGATCGAAAAAGTCTCGAGAGGATGAAGATAAAGCCACCAAAAAAATCATCACCAATTATTTGAAATAACCCTACTCCAACAATCTTGTCTGTTAGAGTATTGTCAGGCTTATGTTAGTCCCACATTGGTTAATTATCTTATTGTAATGAGTTCTCATAGTATAAATAAAGTCTCTGTGTGTTAGGGTAAGTTAACAACCCTAAACACTTTTCTCCTTTCTCTCTCTCTCTCTAACAACATGGTATCAGAGCGGAACCCACCATAAATTTACCATACCCATCCTACGTCACCCACCACCCAGAAAAAAAAAAAAAAAAAAAACGTGAACAGTAATCTCGGCTGTGAACAGTGCGTTTTCTGAAGAACATCAGATCTACACCTGAGAACTCCAACCCAGGTGCCGGCGCCCCTTGCCGGCCGTCGCCCAGTCACCGGCGACCCTCGCCGGCCATCGCCTGACTCCGGCGACCCTCCGGCGACCCTCGCCTGACTCCGGCGAGTCTCTTCTGTACCAGATCTGCTCCTTTCTCTATCCGATCTGCTCCGTTCTCTGCCGACATATCTCTGTATCAGCCTCAAACCCGTCGCCACCCACAGCCCAGCCACCGGCGACCCTCGCCGGCAGTCACCCAGTCTCCGGCGACCCTCGCCTGACTCCGGCGACCCTCGCCTGACTCCGGCGACCCTCGCCTGACTCCGGCGACCCTCGCCTGACTCCGGCGAGTCTCCTTGTTACAGATTCATGTGATTTCAGCCTCCTGTGCTCTGTGTTGCTGGTATTTCAGCAATTTTGTTCATCGTTTCTCTATATTCTACTCAATATTGATGTAAGTCGGACCTTTTGGAGTTGTTTTATTCAGTTTATTTGGGTTGGACAGTGTTCGATTTATCTTGTTTAGTTATTAGTGGATCTTCGTCATCTATGGAGTTCGTATCCGTGACTGTTGTGTCCAACCCACATCCAAATCTGTTGGGTATTTATGGCTGTGGTCAGTTATAGTTGTTCTTGCTTCTGTTGATGTTCACTTGTTGGTGGTTATTGGTCCTGTTAGTTGATCTTGTCGGTTCTTATTGATTGGTGCCTCTCCGTTGACCGGTAAAATGTCTGAGCCGAAGAAGGATTCTGATTCTGGTACTGTTTCTAACACTGGTTCTACTATTGTTGGTAGCTTATCTAGTGGTTCTTGGTCTCGCGACAGGCGCCCTATTACCTCCACCCCATTAAATGGGGGCAATTATGTTCTTTGGGCTAAAGCCGTTGAGGTGTATTATATGGGTCAATCTGAGGACTCCTATTTGATTGACGATGCTCCTGCTACTACTGATGGACCGACATATCGGGCATGGAAAGCTATTGATGCCCGTATTCGTTCTGAGTTATGGAATAGTATGATTGAACAAGTTGCTAGTACGCTGATGTTCTGTGATACGGCTAAAGAGGTGTGGACCCAGGCCAAAGAATTATATTCAGGTGTCGACAATCTCCGTCGCACATATGACCTTCATCAGTCTTTCTTTGCAATAACTCAGGGTGATGATTCTTTTGAAGATTATTATGCCAAGTTTCGGCGCATTTGTAATGAATTGGATATTTGTGAGCCACTTTCTACTGATATTCAGGTTATGCGGCGCCAGCGTGACCGTATGAGGGTTACTCGATTCCTTTCCGGTGCATCATCGAACTTTGGTCCTGTGGGTAATCAGATTTTGGGTACTCGTGACTTACCTCCTCTCAGTGAGGTTTTCAGTCGTCTCCGTCAGTCCTCATCGATTTCTGCACCGACTCCTGACCGTTCTGCTTTAACTTCCGCTGTTTCTGATAGCTCTGTTTTCTCCGTCAGCCGTGGTCGTGGTCGCGGCAGTGATTCTAGGTTTAGAGGTCGTGGCCGCGATTTTGGGATGCATGGCCGTGGTTCTGGTGGCCGTCCAGATACTGTTATCGGTGGTCGAGGTGATCGTACATTTAGTCGAGGTGGCCGCACGCCAGGGGGAGGCCGTGGTCGCGGCCGTGGTGCTCGGTTGTGTACTTACTGTGGGGGGACCAATCATTGGGTGGACACATGTTATGAATTGTATGGTTTTCCTCAGGCTCATCAGGCAACTGTCTCTGAGGATACTGGACAGTTTGCTCAATCTTCTGCCGATAGTTTGGTTATTTCAGCTGATGAGTACCAGCGCTTTTTGTCATTTCAGAATGCAACAGGATCTTCCACTGCTACGCTTGCTCAGACCGGTCCATCTATTGCTTGTGTTGCCTCCTCTTCTTCCTCTCCTTGGGTTATTGACTCGGGAGCTACAGATCATATGACTGGTACACCTGTTTTCCTTTGTGATCGACAGCCAGTTGGTAGATCATCTCATGTTACCTTAGCTGATGGATCTACCACTGCTGTTACTGGTTTGGGTTCAGTTCCTGTCTCTTCCTCTCTTACATTGACATCTGTATTACATGTTCCTCGTTTCCCGTTTAATCTTATGTCTGTAAGCCGTCTTACAAAATCTTTAAATTGTTCCGTTACATTTCTTCCTCATGGTTGTGTTTTTCAGGATCTCACGACGGGGAGGAAGATTGGTGGGGGTATTGAGCGAGGTGGCCTCTATTACTTAACAGTATCTCAACCTGTTGCCCTTCAGACATCAGAGTCTCCATATCAGCAGCACTGTCGTCTTGGTCATCCCTCTCTTCAGAGTTTGAAGCGACTTGTGCCCTCGTGTCGTTCCCTTAATAAGTTGGTTTGTGAGGTCTGTGAGTTTAGTAAACACCGTCGAGTCAGTTTTTATCCTAGGGTTGAGCGTCGTGCGTCGCGTCCTTTTCAGTTAGTTCATTCAGACATTTGGGGGCCTATTCATGTGCCTAGTATTTCTGGTTTTCAGTATTATGTTATCTTTGTGGATGATTTTTCTCGTATCACATATCTTTATCTAATGAAAGAGAGATTTGAATTGAAATCTGTTTTTAAATCCTTTTATATGCAGATTAAGAATCAGTTTGATACGTGCATTAAGACATTTCGTTCAGATAACGCCCGTGAATATTTTCATAGTACACTTTCTCAATTTTTTGATGATCATGGCATTATTCACCAATCGTCTTGCTCTCGGACTCCACAACAAAATGGAGTTGCTGAGCGCAAGATTCGACACTTGTCTGAGGTTATGCGTGCCTTATTATTTCAAATGCAGGTTCCTAAGTCATATTGGAGTGACGCTATCCTCACTGCCTGTTACTTAGTCAATCGCATGCCCTCTACGGTACTAGGTGGTCAGGTTCCCCATATGGTCTTATTTCCTGATCGGACTCTCCATTCATTACCCCCTCGAGTTTTTGGGTGCACCTGTTACGTTCATGCTCTTGACCCTGATAGAAGTAAACTTGATCCTCGGTCTTTTCGGTGTATTTTTCTGGGATACTCACACACTCAAAAAGGGTATCGATGTTACTCTCCTACTTTACGTCGTCACTTTGTCTGTGCTGATGTCACGTTCAATGAGTCCTTACCGTATTACTCGGCTCCTATTGCTACCAATGACCTCCTTACCCTAGAGTCTGTCTTACCTATGGCTATTCCAATTGGCCCTCTACCAAATCCTTTGCAGGTTTATGTTCGGCGTAACCCCGCACCAACACCACCCCAGCCTCCGGCACTAACCCAGCCTCCACATACAGACCACTCCTCGCCTGCCGAACCATCTTCGCCTGCACCTCCGTCTTCTCCCTCGTCGCCAGATCCGCCTGCTCCTCGCTATCCGACTCGTGCGAATCGCCACCCACCGGTAAAATATGGTTTTTCTAATTGTTCTCGCACTTCTCATCCTCTTTCTCAGGTTATCTCCTATGATCATCTCTCTCCATCTCTTCGTGCTTTCACTACTACTGTCTCTTCTGTTTTTGTTCCTAACACTGTTCAGGAGGCCTTATCACGGTCTGAGTGGCGGAAAGCTATGGAAGATGAAATGTCTGCTCTTCATAATAATGGCACGTGGGAGTTGGTTACTCTTCCTACTGGTCAAACTCCTGTCGGCTGTCGTTGGGTCTATACTGTCAAGTACCTTCCTGATGGCACTGTTGAGCGCCACAAAGCACGTTTGGTTGCCAAAGGGTACACCCAAACTTATGGTGTTGATTATTCAGAAACGTTCTCCCCTGTTGCCAAGCTTGGTTCTGTGCGCATTCTTATCTCTCTTGCTGCTAATCTTGGTTGGCCGTTGTTCCAGCTTGACGTCAAAAATGCCTTTCTCCATGGCGATCTCCAGGAGGAAGTCTACATGGAGCAACCACCTGGGTTTGTTGCTCAGGGGGAGTATCATAAGGTATGTCGTCTTCGTAAAGCACTCTATGGACTTAAGCAATCTCCTAGAGCGTGGTTCAGCAAGTTTAGTGATGCAGTTATGAAATTTGGCATGTGTCGAAGTCAGTCAGACCACTCTGTATTCTCCCTTATGTCGGCTCGAGGGAAAGTATTGCTCATTGTCTATGTAGATGACATTATTATTACTGGAGATGATCAAAAAGGGATTGATGAGCTGAAACAATTCTTACATAGTCAGTTCCACACTAAAGACTTGGGTAAGCTGCGATATTTCTTAGGCATTGAGGTAGCAAGGTCCAAGGATGGGATCAGCCTATCCCAGAGGAAATATGTGTTGGATATTCTAGAGGAGACAGGTTTATTGGGAGCTAGACCTGTGGAGACTCCAATGGATCCTAATGTGAAACTCTGCATTGATCAGGGGGAGGTATTTCCTCGTCCAGACCAGTATCGTCGATTGGTTGGTAAGTTGAATTATCTTACCAATACACGTCCTGATATCTCATTTGCTGTTAGTACCGTGAGTCAGTTTATGTCTGCTCCTCGTCTTCCACATTGGGAAGCTTGTATTCGCATTGTTAAGTACCTTAAGGCTCATCCTGGACGCGGTTTGTTTTACCGTTCTAATGGTCATTTTCGTGTTGAGGCATTTACGGATGCAGATTGGGCAGGGTCACCTTCTGACAGACGTTCAACAACTGATTATTGTACTTTTGTTGGTGGCAACCTAGTTACTTGGAAGAGTAAGAAGCAAACTGTTGTTGCAAGGTCTAGTGCAGAGGCTGAGTACCGTGCTATGGCTCATACCACATGTGAGATTGTTTGGCTGAGATCCTTTCTTGAGGAGCTGGGATTTCAAATGCAATTACCCATTCCGTTGTATTGTGATAATCAGGCAGCAATTCACATTGCATCCAATCCAGTATTTCATGAGAGGACTAAGTATATTGAAGTTGATTGTCATCTGGTGCGTGAGAAGTTAGTTGGTGGTGTGATAGCTACTCCCTTTGTGTCTACAGGTGCTCAGTTAGCTGACACGTTTACTAAGTCATTGTTTAAGCCCCGGTTAGAGTTGTTATGTAACAAGCTGGGACTTTGTGATATTTACTCTCCAGCTTGAGGGGGAGTGTTAGAGTATTGTCAGGCTTATGTTAGTCCCACATTGGTTAATTATCTTATTGTAATGAGTTCTTATAGTATAAATAAAGTCTCTGTGTGTTAGGGTAAGTTAACAACCCTAAACACTTTTCTCCTTTCTCTCTCTCTCTCTAACAACATTGTCAACTGCAAGCTGGACTGGCTCAATATTCAAAGCGTCAACCAAACACAAAGTACATAGTATGAAAAACGCCATTCTAAAGTATAGACAAAACAACAAACAAATAAAACACAAATTGGTATTGGTAAGTTACAAACGTTTATTGCAGAAAGCCTTTTCTCTTCCCGTTGGACTTATAACGGTTGGTTTCATGTTGTTGAGAAGCGTCAACTGACTTGGAAAAGAATTGAGTCCATTTGAAGGATCATCATACACTACCAAAAAGCACAAATGGCCATTCTTAGAAACAATAGAAATCATTATAAAACAAGGCTTTCAACTTATACAAATTTGCCAGAAAATATGAGCTTTATCTAAATTTAATAATGAAATGAAATCAGGTGCTTCTACCACACATCGAAATCCCATGAAACAATCAAAGCTCATATAACTGAGATCGATAATGACACTCCCAATCAAAGTTTGTATTTTTCGAATGTCGGGGCATGAAAAATGATACTGTGGCGTGAAAATGACATTTGAGTATTTTTTTGGGGGAAAAAAAGAGTGTTTTTGAGATCTTCGACAAATTTTCTACTCAAATATCTCATCGACCACCAAAATACCCGCCACCTACAGTCATGCGGTTCTACGAAGCGTCTAAGCACAGTTCACTCGCGTTGGTCAATCAAGAGTTAAATAATAAACGGAACTTCAGAGAACCCAAATCTACAACCTCCATTAATAGTAACCCAGTAAAGCTTAGGGAAAACAATTGGGGTTGGCTCCATTTCCACAACCCCAATTGAAAATCCCCTCCACGTCCCAAAGCCCCACTTTCTGACCGACTCAATTGTATGATATATATATATATATATATATATATATATATATATATATATATATATATAGCCCTAAGAAAAAAACGCACTGTAATTAATTACCTCAATCACACCCACTGCTCTTGATCACCCCCGATTTGGCTGATTATATCTGAGAACGAGATTTACACAATCATCATCTCCTTTTGTATTTATTTGCTCTTCCTGAATCTCCCTGGCCGATTCCTCTGCAGAGAGACTGGACCCCTCTACCTTAATTTCGCAAAGTTCGAATAGATTAGCAAAATCAATTGGGATCCCCCTCAGTTTTTTGCAAAGTTGAATCTCTAAGACCTCAAGTGCCGGAAATTGATCAGCGGAAGCACTCCATTCCTCGATATCCAGATCTTCAAGCCTCAAGTACTTGAGTTGAGAGAACCCCTCCTCAAGTTCACTTGTGTTCCAAACTGGTCCACTACAGGCGTTTATGAGTAATTTGAGAACCTTAAGGCTCGGCAGAGTTTGGAGGATTATTGACAGCTCCTCCCACTTCAAGCGCGTAAATCTCAAAGTTAGCCGCGTAAGAGTTGGAGGAAGCTTCAGCCCAGTGCATGTCACGTGCTTTTCAACGAACCATGGATCGACCTTGAGTACCTCAAGGCATTTTAAGAACTCTAGGTTCAGCAAATCCAGACGTCCTCTGAGTCCTAGCTTCCTAAGATTGGGAGTCCTTTTCAGGAAACGTAGGCAATGCCCACACATGCACATGTTGTGCAAGGTCTGTAAGCTATCCAACATATTCCCCTCTTCTTTATCATGATGATAGGTGAAGATTCCCCTTTTAGAATATAGATGCCTCAACTTAGCCATCTTAACTATATCGGGAGGCAATAAAATCATGTCCCCTAATGAAACTTGGAGATTAAGGGTTTCTAGGTTCGAGAGGTAGTGCAAAGAATTTGGTACACTGAAAAGTTTTCCGTAGAACGTATGTGCAAAGTATCTCAAATGAACTAGATGTCCTATTTTTATACTGTCTTTCCACTTTATAGAAGAGATTGAATGCAACACCCTGAGAAGTTCGAAGTTTTCAACAAAGAATGACATATTCTGTTCAAGTAATGAATATGAGATGTTTGGCAAGAGGTACAAAAAAGATCTAAGGTTTTGAGCATGAGGCCTTGGGGGAAACTTGGGAAAGAATTGACGGCCAATGAAGAGGCGACGACACTTATTTGTAGTAGAAGGTGAAAAAGAATCTCCCTCGTAAATTTTCACGAAGAAATTATCTTCCTCTGCTTTTTTCAAGCATAATTCACGCAGAAGATCATGGATACGGCATGCTTTAATTCCTCCGTGGGATTTACTTTTCCTAGCTACCTTTACGAGACTTCTATCAATAAGACCAATTAAGTAATCTTCTGCTATGGCTTCCAAGCTTTTCCCCCCATCACTTTGCTGAATAAATCCTTCCGCAATCCATAACCATATCAGCTCGCGTAGGGGGATTTCATAATCTTCAGGGTGTGCTCCAATATAAAGAAAACAAGCTTTTAAATGTAGGGGCAAGTGATTGTAACTAAGTTCTAATATCTCCATGCAACCCTCTTGGTTTTTGGCAATGGTCGAACTTAAATGTTTGACAACTTCCTCCCACACGTCGAGTGTCTTGTCTTCAGTTGATAGAATGCCAGCTATTGCGACAATTGCTAGTGGTAATCCTTCACATTTCTCTGCGATTCGCATACCAATGTCCTCCAACTCTAGTGGGCAGCGTTTCATCCCAAATACCTGTTGACATATATGGGCAATGTTAGACATCTATAGTTGTAGTTACATACAACTTGATCCAAATGATAGGAGTTTAGTGACAAGAACAAGATCGAAAAGCTTTAAAATAAAAATTTTCAAAAATAGATTAGAAATAGGAAACATATGACAACAGTATAATGAAGCATATGTACATGTTTAAGGATAGGTTGCAGATTTTGTCAATCACTTTTTTGTTAACGTTACTCCCCTGTAAGTGTATTTTTGCACCAAAAATACACTTACAGGGGAGTGACGTTAATAAAAAAGGGAGTGGCAAAATCATTTCCCTAAGAATATGATCTTGTTAACATATGCCCCCAAGGCACATGATTGTAATGCATTAAATCCACTATTTGATTCCACTTTTTTTGGGGGAAATCTAAGGGTAAGACTTGAGTAATAAATTCTGTTTTTAAAGAGGGTAACTGTTTGCGAAATGGATGGACATGCCCAGGTTTAATGTTTGTAATGTAAAAGTGTAATTGTTTGCGAAATGGATGGACATGCCCAGGTTTAATGTTTGTAATGTAAACCTGTTTTATAATGGAAGACCAATCATCAAACATAATTTCAACCCGTGTTCTTTAACGAAATTTTCTTATCAAAAGAAAATAAAAACTTGGGCCATTGAAATTTTTTCCCTTTTTAATGTGAGAAATCTTCAGCAAATGCATATGAAAAGAGCAAATAGCTTAGTTGTTTGTCTTATTTTTATCTAATTTTTTATAAGAACCCATAAAAAATATTTTAAAAGAAATAAATAAAAAAAAAATGTTCTACTGTTTACCGCACCAGTTGATCGCTCCATCGAACCGTTTATTTCTTTTGTTGCTATTTCTTCATCATTCAAGGGAAAATTACTTAAATCACTTATCGTGCTTAATCAACTATCTTTAATGTAAAATATTTTTTTCTAGAACCGGTGCCACCCCACCCCCTTGTACCTCTGCCCCTGTCAATGACAGACAACATCAAAACAAAGATTAATAAAAAAAATGAAAACGTAGACTGCCCATATACTAATCTAATGCTAGAGAAAAGAAGTAAAACACTAGAGGAAATGTAAAACAGCAAGAAAGGCGGAGGCCGTGGAGTGGAATGAAATGAAGGGGAGATGAAGTAAAAGGGTATTTGAGTCAAAATATAGGGAAAAAAATTGCTTCATCCAATATGACAACTAGTATTACTATTTTCTATGTGAGTGGGGTTAGTTGAACTCATTTATTGAGCACTAACATATGCCTTAGGGGCATACATTAACAAAATCCTTTGTTTAAATAACTATTTTAATTATTAATGTTACGTACATCAATTTTTATAAATAAGAAAAAATACCTTCTTTTCTAGCAACTCCCAACTGCAACTTTTTGGTAAGGGAGCCAAATAATGATGGATGCAGCGGATGCTACCAAGTTGTACGAGTTGTCGACTAGTGAACAACACTTTACTCCCCTTGCGTTCCTTAGGGAATGATCTTTGGATATCATTCCAGGCTTCAAAGCCCCATATGTCATCCATGACAATGAGATATTTTCTATTCTGCAAGCATTTGTATACCCTTTCTCCCAACTCACCTCCAATCTCCTTTTTATCTTCATGTTTTTTTGAGAAAGCTGATTCCAGAATAGGAACCAACAAATTCCTCTTCATAGTCTTATCATAATCTTGAGAAACATTAACCCATGCACAAATTTCAAACTTCTGCGACGTCAAAGGATGATCATACACTTCTCTGGCCAAGGTGGTTTTACCACCTCCACCAGCGCCAATGATTGATACAATCTCCAGCTGTCCACCTTCTCCAATGTCATGAAGCTTGCCCATTAATGTCTCTACCTCCTCCTTGAAACCGACCACCACCTTCTTTTCTACTACTATGGATGTGTTGAACCCCCCATGAACATGAATGGTCATGGAAAATAAAAGGAAAGGTTATGATCGAGGGCGAAGCCAAAAGTTATGGGGCCGTAGTAAGTGCAACAAAAAATTAAATTTGGAAAAAAAACAATTTCTCATATCCCAATTATGAATAAATAGTCTTCATGAATATGAACAATCTTTGATCTGTATATTTACAATCTTATTGTATATTTCACTGGACTGTCATTTAAATCATTGTCTGATTGATATAATATTGCCAAGCGAAAAGGAAATTAAAGTGCGTATTATAGCATTGGGCTGCATATTTTTGTGGTTCGTGTTACTCATTATTATGGTCCGTGTTACTTATTGTTTGTTGAAGAATGAAGATGTAATGTTGATTAGGTGGGCCAATGTGTTGTTTGGGTGAGGAGCTTAGTGGAAGATGGGATTTATGAAGAGTAGCCAAACCAGTGGATACTTGTTTGGGTGAATATTTGGGTGAATTAAGTTAGGAGTTGGGAGCTATATGCAAATGTGTGGCTGTGGTGGATTGTAACTATGTATAAGTTTATGTATGTGTATTGAGATTAAAGTGTGGGTTAAGAGAGAAAGAAGAGAGCAGAGAGAGTGAGAGTTGGGGGAGCCCCCCATTGTTATGTATGTGTGTTTGTGTGTGATAAGAGAGGTGTGAGAATGAGATATATAATTATTAATGAAATCATTTTGAGTTTCGGTGTGAAGTACTATTTCTCTCTTATTACCCATCATTGTTATGTTTGATGATATGAATGATAAGTTAAAGTGAACAATACAAAATTTTGATTCTTAACTAAGCCAATATTTGTTAAAAAAATTTAGGAACACAGATCGGGACATGCACAACTTTGTTTGAAACTGTCCATGCACGTGTGAAAGTGTGCACCAGACAGTTTCAGCCCTCGCTTTCGCTTTCGCGGTTAATGCAAGTACTCCAGAACCTATCAACGATTGGACTCTACCAGGTTTCTTCTCCCCCTATTTATGTTTTTGGACCCTAAATCGTTTCTCCCATAGACCCTTATTTGTGAACCCTAACACGGTAGAACTTATATTGGTTTAGGGAGGATGGATATCATTGTGGTGATGTAATTGTTCATCGTGATTTCCGAGACTGGAGACCATATATATTTGTCATGTTGGTGTGGTATATGCAGCTATGGTCATCGTTCTTGAACGAGGACTGCTAGACTGTAGAGATGGAATACACGACAACAAAGAAGGTAAGGTTCTCTTTCAATTTTGATATCTATGTTAATGTCCCACAATATTTTGGAGTCCGGCTCCTCTCCAATTCATAAGGAATTGGAGGATCCTCCAATTCCAATTCGATGGTCAAGATTACTCTAGTAACTCAAGCCCCAAATTTCATATGGTATTCTACGGACATTCAATTCCTCCCCACATATTTTTCAATTACATAAGCGTCTTCTTTCCCTATTTTTTTTGAACGGTGAAAAAAATTCATTAACCATCGAAATTTATAAAAAAATTCATTACATTTTTTTGAACGGCGTCCTCTTCCCGTTAAACCTGCCTTTGAAAAACTTTTTATATAGCTCATGAGGATTTTTTAAACCGATATCACATAGTTCATGAGGATTTTTTTACTAATATTATATCAATAATTTTTTTTTATTTCAGCATCGTTTTTTTTTTGTTGATATTATCTCATTATATAGCTCATGAGATTTTTTTTACTGATACTAATGTATTTTCATTTGTGCTTCGCACTATATTATGTGCTCATTGATGTAGTTGTTCTGGTGTGTAAAAAAAGTTGAAATTAAATTCAGTTATGGAAATTAGAAAGAAATCTTAAGAGTTAGTAATTGAACGTAATATAATTTTTATAGAAAAAATATTTTAGAAGAAATGCAAAAGACGTCTTTGATTAACCCTGTGAATCTGATAGTTTTTTAAACTTGCACCAATTATTAAAGTTACGAAATGAAATTTTACTAATGTTTGGAATTTGGTAAATTGGTGCATGAAATATAATAATTGGAGAATATTTGGGGAGTAATTGGATGCCCATAGAATACCATATGAGTTTTGGGTTGAAAATACTAGAGTAATCCTGACCATTGAATTGGAATTGGAGGATCCTCCAATTCCCTATGGATTGGAGAGGAGCCGGACTCAATATTTTGGGCTTATCAATTAGTTTGATTACCCAGATATTGTTATGGCTCATTTTGTTGGAGATTCTTATCTTTCGAATCGAAATTCATAAATTGAAATTCTTTTTATTCCTTGTAAATTTGTTTAGGTTCCTTAGGACCCTTTGTTCCATTGTGGGTTAATTTTTCTGTTGGATTTCAGATAATGTGCTCACATTCAGGTGTGTTTTCAATTCGTTCATTGTTGAAACTAGTTGATGCTTGATTGTTATTCTGTTTGGAATCTGTGCTGTGTGAGTATCAATTGGTGAGGATTAACTTGGGTTTCCCCAAGATTTGTTCAGGCTCTATTTTGATGGTGGCAGGTAGGCCTGTTAATGGATCGAATCCAATCCGGATTCGATTCGAATCTGATAACGTCAATCCAATAATCCAAGAATTCGAATCTGGTAATTCAAATATGGATCGGATTGAATTCGGATCAGATCGGATAAAACCTGTTGTCAATCCAATCCAAACTTTGTTTATTTTTTATTTTTAAAAAAAAAACTGTAAATTTTTTATTTTGCAAAAAAAATATGTTTAAGAAGTTGTATTTTTATTTTTAATTTTTTTTGGAAAATATTTTTTTTTTGGCTAAAATTTTTGAATTAAAAAAGTTTTCGGATCGGATTCGGATTTTCGGATTGGATCCGATTTTTTGGATTCAGATTACCACTATCGGATTTCAGTCTTATCGGATTCAGATTTGTCAAATCTGGATGGAATCCGATCCATTGACAGGCCTAGCAGCAGGGGAATGGGTTTAAACAACGAAAGGTAATTATCCGGGAGGCCATTCCATTATCCATTATTTGGTTGGTTTGGTTAGCAAGGAGCAACTACATTTTTCTTGGTACTACAATTATTTGGTATTTAAGTTTTGGATCTCATCAAAGTAAGAACTGGCTTTCTGAGTCAAGCTCAAATTGGGTTTAGAAGAATAACTTGTGGATCAATTCGTCAACCAGTTTCAAAGTATTGTGGAAAGCTTAGAATGGTGCCCAAGTTACAGCCTCGGTGACTGGGTTAGTGTGATAGGCTTGGATTCCAGGTGTTCGGTTTTTTGGTAGAATGTCTTTACGTAATTCTTAATTGGTATTAACAAATGTTATTAACATGTCCTTAAAAGATATTAATTATCAAAACACATCCTAGGCTGTCATTTTCCCTACTTGTTGTAACTTGTTCTTATCCAAGGAACTATTAGGCATTGCTAGTCATTGAATTTGTCTGTGTACAATATTCATTCACTTCATACCCTTGACAATCTAATTATCACATGAGTTGTTTGACTATGTGTATTATTTTAGCAATTTTCAGTTGTAACATTGATTGCGATTCAAAATGCTCCCTCTGCTAGGATTAGTGAACTATCTTTCTTTATGATCAACAACTACTTGTCACTCTGTGTTTTTATTCTTCTCACATTTCATTCTGAGTTGTTCGTGTCATGTATAGGGGTGCAAGCCAGTGGATTTGCAATGCCACAAACAAGGAAAAGGCAGCATTAATTAAAGTTAGTTATGCCTTGCAGTGCCTTATGCAGGAGACGAATCCTAGTTCACTCGATTTATAGCAATAGTTGAATTGATTTATGTGCAAAGATGCGGATGGTATGCTTGATGTTAAAATATTATTTGTTGAGCAAAAGAGAAAAATGCATCTTTCTTTGGACAAGCATAGATGAGCTTTTATTATTACTTTAATCACCGGTAAAAACCATGATTACAAATATGAGACTTTTAATTGCGTCTCCATAGACCACGGTTTGAAAACCAAGATAAGATTACAAAGATCACGGCTAAAAATTGTGGAGTGTTTCTTATGTTTTGTAGTAGTTAATGGGCCAGCATCAACGTGAACCCCAAAAGTGCACAATTTGTTTGGGTAAAACACCGAAATAAAGGGTGTGTCACAAAGATGTAGGCCTGTCAATGGGCCGGATCCGATCTGGATCAGACAGATCCGAATCCGATCCGGATTCGATAAAATCCGAATCCGATAAAAATTCAGATCCAATCCGAAAACTTTTTTACTTCAAAAATTTTAGCAAAAACAAATTATATATTTCAAAAAAATACAATTTTTTTTCAAAAAAAATATTTTCCGAAAAAAATAAAAAACTAAAAATACAACTTCTTAAACATTTTTTTTTCAAAATAAAAAATTTACTTTTTAAGAAAAATAAAAATAAAATAAAGTTCGGATTCGGATTGATAATTGATTTAATCCGATCTGATCCGTATTTGGATTATCGGATTCAGATCATTGGATCGACGTTATCGGATACGGATTCGGATCGGATCCAGTCAATTGATAGGCCTGCAAAGATGTCTGCATGTTTGAAACATATAAATACACACAATGAACAAGGCGATCAGAAAGATGAAGAGTGATTTCTTAACTTTATGAAGGACAATTGACAAAATGCTAACAAGAATAGAGAGGACAGACCAAATTTTTCAGAGCTTGCCACTAAAGAATTTTGCTTTGCTTATTTTAAGGTAACGGTAATGATATGATTCTGTTCTCATGCCCGACAAAGCTGAAAGCCTGAAACTGAAAGCATAGAAAAGTGCTTGAAAATATGTTCCAATACCTCCATGTCTGGTAGAAGAGTGGTTGAGTTTTTTGATTGGTCCTCCATTGATGTCATACATATTCTCGTCGTAAATCTTCTTCACCTCGGCCGTAAGAGCCTTGATCTCCTTTTTGACACTTTCTAGGTCAAGAGAAAGATGATCCTCTTGTTCTATAAGAGAATCAGGGGCATGATCCTGAAAACTGTTGCAATAGAACATTTTACGAAGATTTGACCCTTCAAAAAACTTGTCCCAACGGGAAAGACGATCCTCTTGTTTTATAAGAGAATCAGGGGTATGATTAGCCTTGAAAACACGAACTACAAATAGTTCTACGATGTTCTCTGCCTTGGATACCACATCTCTGATCCACATCACCAAATTCATCACTTCTGAATGCTCGTTGCGTTTCTTCTCCGTAATCTTGAGGAACCCTCTTAGATATTTTATCTCCTCTTCAAGAGGTTGAAGTTGACGTTTCTCGTCTATGATAACATCGAGGTTAGAGCTTGTTATAAGATTCTTCAAGGTCTCCAGGAAAAAATCAACAGCTGTGTCACCCATCTCTCTCTCTCTCTCTCTCTCTCTCTCTCTGTAAATATCTTCAGTGGGGTTGCAACTTGCGCTGGCTATCAAATACTTATTCTTTTTTTGGAGAAGTAATCGTCTAAGGCAAAAGCTAACCGGTGCAATATTGCACCGGATATGTGGGTCCAATTGGCCGGCTGTTCAGTTTTCTCCGTACTGAACAATGATATAACAAAGCACTTTTAAATGTTTTACAAATTTACCCTTAGTTTTGTAACTAATAACAAAATAACCAATAACCAAATTAGAAAAAGTAATTTGCAACTTTTTTTGCTGGGAAAGTCAACTTTTTTGCTGGGAAAGTCAATGTAAGTGTAGCATTACTTTTACCATGTGCATACTCGCTCCCACCTCCTTACTTTTACAATTACTTTACTCTCTCTCTCTCTCTCTCTCTCTCTCTCTCTCTTTTCCGCTTCTCTCTCTTCATCACTTTTCTGTATCTCATTTTTTATTTTTGTTCTAAAAATATTTGGCTTTCGGTTAACCTTTTATTTTTAATTTTAGTTTAATTTTCAATTATTACCCTATCTTTTTCTTCAATTATTATTCTATTTATCTAATTATTACTTTCTCATCTCTCTCTATCATTACTCTACTCCTCTCTCCACCCTCTATAAAAACTAAACTAAACTACCAACTAAACAAAACCTTTATAACTTCCACTATTATACATATTCATTTTTTACACAAAGTATATACTCAACTCTACTCATATCTACTAAATGAGATCTATATTGAATATAAGATTATTTAAAACTAAAATTTTAATTTTTCAATGTGAATTTTATATTATTGTGAATGAATTTTAGGAGAGATTGATTTTCACATCCCTATTTTTGATATTCAAACTTTTTATTTTTTATTTTTATTGTTGAAAGAGCATGTATTTTTTTGCTAAATGATGAAATATAAACAAAAGGAGTGTGAAAATCATTTCTAGAGTTTTACACTCTAAATGTTTGCATGTTTCAATTATTAACTGTCTATGTATAAAAAGTAAAGATGACTTCTTCTTTTGTGTCTTTATTCAAATTTTTTCACGTTGGTAATTTTGCATCAAATTTTTTTGACTTATTAATTCATTTCAATGAGAAAAATTGAAAAAGTAAAAAGTTATGATCGAAACTCATATTATTTTGAATAATGACAAAAAAATTAAAAAAACCTTTTTACACGGAGTTTGGAACTAGAAAGTACATATTCTTTGATGGGTTATCTAGCATCTGAACAATAAAAAAAAGTTAAGACTGTTGCATAATTAAAAAATCATGTTTTACGCAGAGTTGGCCCTGGATAGTCGGACCATAAAGAAAATTATTTTTGGCTTTTTACTCTATCCATGTAACCAACAATTTTTTTTTTCTCCACCTATGTAACTAACAAATGAATTTTTTGGCTTTTTCTAAAATGGTTGTTTCAGAATTTGTCAAATGGTATATCCTTCTGAAACAATCCAAAAAATCCCTTTTACAAAAAAATCAAAATATAATTCGTTTTACCATAACTTCTAACCCCTTAAGGAAAAAAAAAAAGCAAAAAGAAAAGAAAAAGAAAATAAAGAAGTAGGTAACACTTTACAGTTGTCAGTTTACATAGGTAGAACCATAAAAACTACTCCCTCCGTCCCTTTTTTATAGTCCGGTATTCTATTTTGAGATGTTCCTTAATAAATGTCCATTTTGTAAAATTAGTGGGTAAAAGCTGGTTCATTGTCTATTTTGTCCCTAAAAGTAGATTTCATTTTAAAAAGTTAGTGAGTAAAAGTGTAATGATGATGGGTAAGTAGGGAAAGTGGAGGAAAAAGTTGATGTGAAAGGTATAATGATAATGTTTTTTTAATAAGTTGAAATTACGAAGCAGGACACTTAAAAAGGAACGGAGGGAGTATTTACCAAGCAAAATTTAGTTTAAAAAGATCTAGGGGTAGTATTGTCTTTTCATATGTGTTTGCTATACACTCAATTCGGACGGACACTTGCATTGGAACACACAAAGAAAGCAAGTGCCAGCAAAGCCAATGGACCCACACAAGGACTAAAGTACTACTCTGACTACAAGGTTCAGAGGTGCAATATAGCACCCATTAGCCGAACCGATGGTCAAATACTTCATCTGCGCTAAGGCCCCGTTTCAAAAAGCTTCTTAAAAAATAAGCAACTTATTTCACATTTTTAAATTTAAAAATAATGTAAATAAAAAATAAATTTTAAATTTTTTTTGCATCGTATAAAAGATCTTGATGAGATCTATCAAATAAGATCTATATTTGTAGGAAAATTATTTATGTAAATACATTATTTTTGAGCTTGAAATTACCTTCTTAAAAAATAAGGATTTATTTTGAATTGCGGAACGGAGCCTAAGTCTCGTCCTTTTTCCATTTGTATTTTTAAATTAGACAAAGTCTCGTCTAGAAGGTCTTCTTGTGGACTTGTGCCTTATCAAGTAAATTGCCTTTACCCCCTGACACACCCCCTCCCCCAACCCCACAGCCCATTTCCCCTATTTACCCCCGCCACCCCTCGCATTTACCCCCGCCACCCCTCACTCCCCCCGGTTTCCAATTTGTTTTCTTTTTTTTTTCTTTATTTTCTTTTCTTACTTTTTATTTGAATTTTTTTTTTAATTTTCAATTACTTTCTTCCCCCCATCACACCCCGGGTTTCCAGTTTGCTTCTTTTTTTTTTTTCTTTTTTTCCTTTTCTTACTTTTCATTTGAATTTTTTTTAAATTTTCAATTATTTTCTTTATTTGTTTCTTTTCCCATTAACCTCCCTTCTTTTTTTCTTTATTTGTTTCTTTTCCTATTTACCTCCCTTCTTCTTTTTTTGGTTAACTCAAATTCTATTTTCAATTAAATTTGTCTTCATACTTAATAAATTTATATTATTTTAATTAATTAGTCTTAACAATGAATAATAAAAATAACTTCTAATCAATAATAATAATTTAACCAAATTTAATGAAAATAAATTAAGTGTTCCAAATTTCAATCCGTTTGAATGGGTGGGAAGATTTTATGTTTTTGATTATTTAATTCTAAAGGGTCATAATTAAATTTTGATTATAGGACTCTTGTTGGTTAGTCCTAAGAGATATTTGATTCAACGATTTTCTTAGGGTTAATCAACGAGAGCTCTATAGTCAAAATTTAATTATGACCATTTAGGATAAAATGATCAGAAAACTAAAATTTTTCTATCGGTTCAAACGAATTGAAATTTGGAACACTTAATGTCACACCCCAAAAATGAGAAGTGACCAGCCGTGAACCATAAGGCTAATCCATGGAACACGCAGCCTAAATAAATCAAAGTAACCGAAAATCAAATGATTGCTTTTTCATTATTAATCAAATCAAAGGCCGAATATGTCTCATCATAAACATGGGGCACAACCATCCCATGAACCAAACAATATCCAATAATCCAACAATAATTAAAAGAATTTGCTATCTGACAATTGTTTCAAATGCGGAAACGATTTTTAAAATAAAACTAGAATGAGACACCCTAAGGAGGTCAACAAAAGAAAATCCTCGAGATGCCGCCAGAGTCCTTTCCTAACTCCCCAACTTGCCTGAAAGAGAAGTTGGAATAAATCCGTCAGCTGACGAGCTCAGTGAATAGCAAGTATGTATAATAAATAAAGTTGAAAGTAAGGATGAAAATAATTTACCATTAAACATAATTTGGCATACGAGATGTCCAGCAGAATAATAAATTAATCAATGAAGTACGTAACCAATAAATATTCTTGGTGGTGATCACAACATTAACTCCATCAACAACGGAGAACCACAATCAAACCGTACCATGGCCAAAATAAATCTCAACAAAATTGGATCCAATATCGAATATAGAGTCACCAGGGTTGGCAGCCCGTGGTACTTTTCCCTAAGACGATCCGGTGAAAGAAAGAAGTTGAGCATTAGGGTCACCGGCCTAACACGGTCTTTTCCCCAATGGCCAGGGTCACCAACACGAGAAGGAATAAGTTCCCTGGACTTCCGAAATAAATGTTCCCATTAATATCCACCAAGTTCTCACCAAAAAGAATATTAACAATTGATCTCAGAAAATTCATCGTATGCCAATTTGTAAAACAACTTATAAACAGTTTTGAGTCTCCGAATAACATTCATATAAATTTCTAAAGGAAATACTTTTAAGGGACATAGGGAACTTTCGAAAATACGTAACATACTTAATTACTCACCTGGGTCCAAAAGTAATGCAATCGAATGAGCAACAATATGCTAACCTGAGTAAAAGAACAGAGCACGAAATGACTAACTACACAAATATACACTTTGGAGATACAGAATACCACTTCCTATCAAAATAAAACTTAGCCTAGTCCTAACTACTACCCTCTGTAATCACCACCACTAAAACCAAACTCCATGCCTCCAACCACGAGCACACACCACTGTCTAATAGCATTAAAAGAAAATAACTTCTAGTGAAACTTGTACAAAACCAGAACTATCCAATTCTAATGCCACCATCAATTATTAAAATCACTCCACAGCACTAGCAATTCCCATACCACGACAACAGTGATCAGCACTGCACACGACGTCCATTATAATGTTAACCCGTTGCCGCACACACGACACACTCTCACCCACCAACTCACTCCATCCATATCAAACCCAATTAATTCTAATACCACAAAGAGATTGTGCAACCCAACAAACTGCCTCTCTCCTCCAAACGGCAGCGGAAAATAATGGAAACATTAAAGACAAGATTACGTACCGTACAAAGCCGAGAGCAAGATCGGGAAAAGGAGTTCAACTGTCACACCAGTACCTCACAACCTCCAGCTGCTTCTGCTCTCTCTCTTTCTCTCACCCAAAGTTCTCTCAACTTCTTTCCTCAAACGCTCTGCCCAAATAAAACCCTATACCGTGAAAATATCTCCTAACTTTATAAAACTACCCACTACCCCCTATATTATAGCTAATTAGTTAATTAGATTTGTATAGAACGCAACAAAATTTATAAAATTATCATTCGGTACCACCATTTTATCCAAAATCAACCTCATACCCCAAACATTACAAACGCAACATCAATATTCATAGCGTGCACAAAATAATTACTTGGGACCCAACCACAACTCTAATTAATATATGGCCAATATATTTAATTAAATAAATAAAAATACTAGGCTGTAACACTTAATTTTTTAACCATATTTTTTAATATATAAACTGTAGATTGAAAAATTAAGTGTTCCAAATTTCAATCCGTTTGAATGGGTGAGAAGATTTATTTTTCTGATCATTTAATTCTAAAGGGTCATAATTAAATTTTGACTCTAGGGCTCTCGCTGGTTAGTCCTAAAAGATATTTGATTTTACGATTTTCTTAGGGTTAATCAACGAGAGTCTTATAGTTAAAATTTAATTATGACCCTTTAGAATTAAATGATAAATAAAATAAAAATTTCTCACCCATTCAAACGAATTGTAATTTGGAACACTTAATTTTTGAGAGAAAGCTGTGTCTGGGAGAATTTTTTGCTCATTTTATTTTAAATGGCCATAATGAATTTTTTGCTCTAAGACCTTTCAACAAACACCCTAAAACTCATTATTTAGTTTCAAGACTCTCTTAGGGTGTTCATTGAAAGGCATTGGGGGCAAAAATTTATTACGACCATTTAGGATGAAATGATCAGAAAAATAACATCTTTGCACCGGTTCAAACGGATTGAAAATTGAAACATTTATTTTTGTAACTATATTTTTATTAGAATTGAAATATTCCGAAATTTTTAATAAAATTTGTGTTTTGTGTTTTTATGTAATATTCCGATATTGATTAGAATTTGTGTTTTTATGTATTTTCATGTTTTGACAATATGTACTCAATTATAATAAAATGAAATTTTATTTCAATTTATTATTGTTCATTACAAGTTATTTTTATTATTCATTGTTAAGACTAATTAATTAACTCATTAAAATAGTATAAATTTATTAAGTATAAAGTTAATTTGAATTGAAAATAGAATTTGAGTTAACCAAAAAAAACAGAAGAAGACAGGTAAATGGGAAAAGAAACAAATAAAGAAAATAATTGAAAATAAAAAAAATATTCATAGTGGAAGAAAACAAAGAGAAAAAAAAACAAAAAAAAATCTAACCGAAAAGAAACAAAAGAAAGTAAAAAGGAAAAAAGAGAAACAAAAAAAAATCTAAATGGGCGGAGTGGGGAGCAGGAGAAGGAAGGGGAGGGGGAAGGGTAATAGGGGAAATGGGGTGTGGGACCCGGGGGGGGGGGGGGGGGGGGGGGGGGGGGGGGGGGGGGTGTGGGGTGGGGTGTCAGGGGGAAAAAGCAGGCCTCAATAACGGTTAAATGGCTGTTTGCATTGAGGATACACATCCAAATTGTAATGACTTTACACCCAGGACTCCATTTCCATTCAATTCCTGTACATACAACAAGGGTCCCACATGACGCACGTTGTGCAATGTTATGTATACTCGCCGTTCTATGATGCTTTGGATTGATTTTTATTGATGTCCAATCGGGGTCCAAATATAGTTAAAATTTTATGCTTCGACTTGGATTTTAAGGTGACGATGTTGATCAGCTTTAGTTTTGGGCGTGCGAGTAGTCGAGCTAAAGTTGGGTGTCAACATGTACACTTTATATTAAATTGCTTGAAATCAATATAAACATACCTCGGGCGCAATATCTCTAAAACATTCAACAATAAACATTATGATATGATAAATAGGAGATATTAAGCACAAGAATATATAGTATTGTGTGCTTATCGCTGTTAATGCGGAAGCGATTTATTAAAATAAAATTTGAATGAAACACCGTAAAGAGGTCAACAAAAGAAATCTCCGAGATGTCGCCAGAGTCCCTAACTCCGTTGCTTGCCTGAAAGAGAGAATCATTGAGACTGCAAGGGAACGAAGCCTTACTTTTTGAAGCCTTGAACGTGAACGATGAAATCCAGAAAGTCATCTCGAGGTATTAAGATTTGAAGAAACCTTCTGTCGTTCATCGGGAGCCCGACCCTGCTATGATTCCTGTAGCCGTGGAGCCTGATGATTTGCCCCATTTTGGGAAAGAAGATGCCCTCATCAGAAAATCAGCAACTTCTCGGGCTGCTGGGCGGCACAACGATGAGATGATGGACAATCTTGATGAGATGATTTTTGGCACGAAATCCAGCGGCACATCTGAATCGGGGCAGGACATCTTGAAGAAGGCACAACCCACTAAAGATGACCTGTTCTCATTTTGAGCTTTTCTCTTGTACGAAAAACATTTCTGTCGTTGGTTGGATTGGATATCTCGATGGATTAGGAGCAACGGGTTTAGTGCTTGCGATTTCACAACTGTCATGAACAGGACCAGGATATTCTCTTTTTCTTTTCTCTTTAATACGTTTTCGTGCTTTCACTTGTATTTGTCCATGCACGTCGTTTCCGGGATTTGTGTCTGAATTGGCTAGGTAATTGTTTGAGGAGCTATACAGAGAAACGAACATTATGAACTGCTTATGTGTTGTTTTCGTAATGCTACATGTCTGATCTTAATGTGGTTTGTGGATGATTCTTGTTTGAACCCATTTTTTTTTCCAGCTAATTGGGACAATTTTTGCTTAGTAAGCCCACCCCAAAGATGAGTGCTCTCCACAGCTTCACTATCGCTCATGACTATGGATGTTCTCAGTCCTTTTTTAAATTGTCTTTTAAATTAAAATATATGGACCATTAGGAAGATCTTTAATCTGAGACAGAAGGTTCAGGTTTGGGTTAATACTGTCGTGGGTAATGCTTTGAACACTTTCACCCTCTTGGCCCTCTTAGGCTTGGTTAGATAGATTAGATTACAATTGACTTAAATCTCACTCCTCTAAGGTGGCTTCTATCATTCAAGATAATGCTTGGCACTGGGATAGAACAAGAAACCCTGTTGTCAGATCATGAGGACTCAGTTCTTTGGACTTGAACTGCAACTGGCCAATTCTCCATTAAATCTGCTTGGCAGGGTCTGAGAAGTCCTTCCCCCGAGGTTGTTTCGTGCAATTTGGTTTGGTTTCGACATACAGCTCCTAGATAGTCTACTATTGGATGGTTGGCGCCTATCTTAGCAAGGTTATGTGTAGAAGACAGAATGCAGGTGTGGGGGATCATTAATAATGCTGATTGTGTCCGATGCTCTGGGGGTATTACGGAGAATCACTCTAACTTATTCTTTTCATGCCCTTTCTCTTTTCAAATCTGGAGTCATATTCTCACCAAGAACAATATTGCCAAATCACCTGGAAATCTGATGCAGGAGCTGCACTGGTTATGAGTCTTAATATGAAGGGTAATGGATTTTTATTTTTACAGTCCTTGTGCAAACTGTCCCTAGCTGCTACCATTTATCACAAATGGAAGGGATGAAATTCAGAATCTTTCAGCATAAAATGGTAAATGTGGATGAAGTGATGAAGAGAATAGTTATAGCTATGAGATTTTGTATCAGTTCTTGGAGGAGAGTGAAGTGTACAATTGCAAATTATCAATTGTGTTTGGCATGGCAAATCTCTCCTGAACTAATTCATACCGGAGGTATATAATTCGTTATTTTAATAATCAAATCCTAATTTACCCAAGATTACGAACATTCCAAACATAGTCTACTTCAGATCAGCCCTGAACAGTTACGCTTCAAAAAAAAACAAAAGTATGAAATACTTTACAGATGATGAGTTGGAGAGGAGAGGCCACCGAAAGAGTAATTGGAGCTCACACTTCATTTGCATTCCAAAGACACGAGTTTTGTTCTTGTCATTTTGAAAACGGTGTCGTCGCTAAGAAGTTGAAAGCTCTCATCTTGGGTAGTAAACTAGCGGTTACCCATGCACGGATAAACTAGTATTTCAGTAATATGAGTTCTCATCAATCCAAATGCCATTGTTAAGCAAAAGTTTGCGGCCAGGTACTAAAATTCCCCATCCATGAGCGAAAATTCCCAGCCACAGTTTACGTTTTTCACATCGTGTTTCAGAAATGTGAGTTCCCATGAACCCAAATGATGTTGCAAAAGTTGACGGCGAGAAGCAAAAGTTTGCGGTCACAAGTCTCATGTGTTATTGTTTCTACACTTATAGGAAGAACTCCATTATTGAAAGAGTGATTAATGTTTGCGAATCTCGAGTGTTTACATGTCTCTTAACCGCGACGAATTACACCTGGCTGCGTGGAATTACAACTGGCAAAAAATTATTGAAAGCGTGATTACCATTCGTGAATCCCGTGTGTTTACAGCTTCTTGGACGCGATGAATTACACCTGACCGTTTATAATTACACTTGGCCGCGTGTAATTACAACTGATTGTCAATTATTGAAAGCGTGATTATCATTCGCGAATCTCATGTGTTTACATTCATCTTGGCCGCGACGAACTATACTTGGCCGCTTATAATTACATTTGGCCGCGTAAAATTACAACCGGCCGCCAATTATTGAAAGCACGATTACCATTCGCAAATCTCGTGTGTTTACATTTGTATTGGCCGCGGCGAACTACACTTGGACGCTTATAATTACAGTTGGCCGCGTGACATTACAAATGGCCGCCAATTATTAAAAGCGGGATTACCATTCGCGAATCTCGTGTGTTGGCCGCTACAAACTACATTTGGCCGCTTATAATTACAACTGGCCGCTTATTATTGAAAGCGCTATTACCATTCGCGAATCTCATGTGATTACATGCGTCTTTTCCGCTTATAACTACATTTGGCCGCTTGTAATTACATTTGGCTGCTAATTATTGAAAGCGCGATTACCATTTGCGAATCTCGTGTGTTTACATGCGTCTTGGCCGCGACTAACTGCACCTGACCGCTTATAATTACATTTAGCCGCGGGTAATTACAAATGGCCCTTATAATAGAAGGCGTAATTCTGTTTCACGCTTTCCAAATAATGCGTAACAGGCCACGCTTATAGGAAGAACTCCATTACTCTTCTCTCTCCTCTCTGCAGAAATGGCCGGAAAACACTCCTCCTTCATAACACCCCGCACCAGATCTCGACTCCTCCTCTCTCTCCTCTTCTGCACCATCTCCCTCTTCACATCTCCTTCCGATTCCCTCCCGCTTCGCTCCTCCCCAAACTCTAACCCCGGCGCCGACTACTCCTTCGTCGAATACTAAACGAAAACAAGCCTCTATAAATAAGGCAAGTGCATACATATGAATCGAGCTATAGTTAACCAGAGTTCGGCTCGTTTACTAAATGAGCCCTTAACGAGCCTTGAGCTACTCGCTAATGGTTTGTGTTTTTAATTTATTTTCTCAGGCTGGTAAGAAATTTCCTTGAGCTATGGGATTTGAGAAAAATGTGGGACATTTAGAGATTACTATAGTGTCGTTCCAGAATTTTGATTTTGAAAATGTTAAGTTCGTTGATATTGTCATGGAGTGTGGAGCCTGATAGTATGGTATAGCAAGGCATGTCTCTTGAATCCAATAACATAGGGAACAGTAGGATATTCTACACCTAGCTATATACACTGTAGGGAGAGGAATGCATTCCGTAGTTCTTCTTTATCATAGGGAAACTGCTGCAGCTATGGTGGCCGAAGCCTTCATGGATGAACCCACATAAATCCAGTGTTCCTTCAAGATTGTGCTTCTGTTTTCTTTTTCTTCTGTATTCATAACTCCAACATTTTGTGTTAGGTTCCATGAACTCACTAATCAACATGAAGTTGTGGTTGGTACCAGTTTGTTGATTTACCTCCCAAGTGCGAGGGGTTTGAGAGGACGTGGAGAGATGGCACATGGGTCTCCAGCTATCAGTCAAGCTGCCCAACCTGTGCCATTCGGTGCCATCTGCTGCTACCAACTCGTTGACTGATGCTTGAGTGCCTCTGGCCTTTTCTCATTGTTTCTGTTTGTATCGAATTTGAATGATTTCTCCTTGGAGCGGGCCAAACCTAGTTACATCTCCATGTCTGGGTTGTGTGTGTGACCTTTGACCCTCAAACAGCCAATTCGCTATTTGCCTTTTGAAATCGCTATTGTTAAGCTGACATTATATGCACTTTGTTATGAACTTATGAGCCATTCCTTTTTGTTCCATTTTTTAAATTGATATCATTTTGCATAAATTAGCCAAACGTGTCCTTTTGGATAACTGCTAAATGTAGCCTTTCTTGCCTGTATGTGAGTTGCTATTGTTATTAATCCACATTTGCTTCCATCTGAAGTTAAAAATCATTTTAATCTTTTTGTTTATGCACATTCTATTGACTATTGGATGTGGACGGACTTGATTGCACCGGAATCTGAAGGCTTCTGAAAAATGTTGTAAGAGTTCATCGTCAGGAGGAAGCAGACCTCTTCTACATTCCAATTTTCACAGCCATCAGCTTTTTCTTGATGGAGAAGCAGCAATGCAAGGCACTTTATAGGGTGTGAGTGAATTCCTGATGTTTACTTAAAGTATTTACATTGTTATGTTCTCTTCCGGTGCTTATAAAGAAACAACAGAATAACTAAAATATTTCAGTTTTCGGTTCTAGTAGGCCTTTGTTAAAATCTTTCTAATGAGATAGCTGTAACACTTGATGTACAATTTTATTCTGTTGTGTGTTGTAAAGATCTGATTTACTTTTCAATAATCTCATAGGAAGCTTTGAAGTGGGTAAGCCTGCATGGAAGCGGTCTGAAGGAAGAGACCGTATACTTCCAGTTCATCATCCCTGGTCTTTCAAGTCTGTTCGCAGATATATGAAGAATGCAATTTGGCTGTTACCAGATATGGACTACACAGGGAACTGGTTAGTATTTGAATCAAGTTGCAATGGATATGTCTAATGTCACGTATTTTTGGGTTGCTGATGACTAATTAAAGAAACAACTTTCAGGTACAAGCCTGGGCAAGTTTCACTTGAGAAAGACTTGATACTTCCATATGTCCCCAATGTTCATTTGTGTGATCCCAAATGCTTATCTGAAAGTAAAGCCAACAGAAAGACACTGTTATTTTTTCGAGGGAGGCTTAAAAAAAATGCTGTAAGAGTTTTGGTCCAGACTAAGAAGTGAAATACCATTTGTCTATTTTGATTCATTTAAGAGAATGTTTTGGAAAGTTAGAGACATCTCCATGTTTGGGTCACTGTTGATGCGAAATCCACTCGTCCCTCTCGTTTAGATGGTGATCTCCCCGAGAGTGGTGTTTGTGGGCACTCTTTGGCAGATATGGAAAGATGGGAAAAAAAAAAAAAAAGCTTTGACAATGTTGACATTCCCACATCTGTGCGCATCAATATCAACGAAGTGCCCCTATGGATCATCCCCAATGCCCTCTAGTGGAAGATGCAAAGATGCTGGCAGCTAGAACTAGTACCAGGATTGGGCTTACATATCACCAAGCGAATCAAACCGCGGACTGTCTTGCTCACCTGGGAGCTTAGCAAGATGACAGCGTAGTTGTTTTAGAGCAAGTTCCCTTTGCTGCTAGGGAGTTTGAGCTTGCACATCGCCTTGGAGCTGGACACCTTAGAACCTAGGCTCTTTAGCATGTGGCTAACGTTGTGGTTTGAAGTTTGCATGGTTGTCTCTATGACTCTGCTGCTGTTTAGCTAGTTAATGAAATTTCCGTTGCACCCAAAAAAAAAAAAAAAAAAACGATCGTCAACCAAGAGTTGCAAGGAGTACAACTTCTACTCCATTGATTGGTTTTGCAACGTTACTTTTAGTGCTTCGGTGACAGCTGAGAAGTCCTTTTCACTAAGGCCGCAAGATTTACCCACCTTGTGGAGTTTGTTTGTTGGGGCTGCAATCTGTGCAGGTTGGGAAACAGATTCGGCTAGTCCCAGAGCAAGCTGCAAGTCCTCCCACATAAAAAATTGCACTAAAATGGCGCAGATGATTTATACAAGCTACAACACTGTCAATCTTGGTTAGTTACAAACTTTTGTTGATGTTTCATGAGAAATGCAGTAGGATACAGGGATTGGACCATTGAAGGGCCTTTCATCGAAAACATAGGTGCACTAATGGTGCCCGGTGAAACTACTTGCAGATCAATAAAAATGGATAGTCAAAGATGCTTAACTACAAGAGGATTCTGATAGAATTCTACAAAATGGATTGTGTCTTGGTTTGGGTGGCAAGGTTGTGGTGGTGAAGGAGGAAGGGGAGGATGAGGAGACAAGTCATGGTTGATGAAGAGTGAGTGAGACGGAGGAGTGGAGGCGTGGTGGATGAGGGGTAAGACAGAGCAGAGGTGACATTGTTGTATGATGCACCTCAGGCGCACCTACTTGGTTAATTGATTAAGAAACGCTAAACAAGCTTTGAAGATCAAAATAATTGTTTTTAGGTACAAATAATTTTGGATCAAAACTACTTGGGTTAGAAAATAGACTTAACAAGCTTTCTAACGGTTCAAACCTTGCAAAAATCGGAGTTCAAGAGTGTCCGGAAAGAGATTGGAAAGTTTGACAAATTATGGAGTTTGAGAGCGCCGCGCCTAGGCGCCATTTCGTGCGCCTCAGGCGCATTGAAGATCAAAATTTTTTCAAATTTTGCGGGCTTCTTCCGAACACTTTCGAACTTCGATTTTTGCAAAGTTTGAACCGATAGAAAACTTGTTGAGTCTACTTTTTAACCCAAGTAGTTCGGATCCAATATTGTTTGTATTCCAAATGATATGGCTATTTTACCCTTAGTGAGTCGAAAAGTAAATCGTTCCTGTAATTAACGCTGGCATCACCTTCATTTTAAAATGGATGAAGACCTGTTATATATCGATAAAGAGTGTTTTTAAAGTACTAAAAGATAGTAGAATCCAACCATAAAAATAATGAAGTTTTAGTTTATGAAAAATTGGTAGAAAACAGACCACTAAAAAGATCATGGGAGCACTACCACTCCTCCGCCACCAACAATGTTGCCGTAACACAATCCTTCCTCCACCATGATCACTTGACCACCTACACCACCATCACTTGACCACCTCTACCACCACACTTCCACTCTAAGATAATGGTGGCCAACTGTAATGATCTCAAAACATCCTAAAATATCTCAATAGTTAAGAAATGTATCTGTAACGCCCCGATATTTTAAACGAATATCGGCAGCATAAATTATTATTTTTCAAAAAAAATTTCTTTAGTTAACCAAATAAACACGGATGTATCAACATAGGTATTTCTTTATTTCAACTCAAATTGAAATACAAAACTTTTATTTAAAGGTAAACATTGGTCTGACAAGCATTGAGCCGACTTCTCATGGAAGATACTGACTAAAATAAAAAATACTTATTTAACCTTAATAAAATTTGGCAATTTATTGAAATAACTTCAGAGTGACTCTAGTCTTGATACAGATCCCAAGCATACTCGGTCTCCGCCCTTAGTATTCTTCCTGTGTCAAACTGTTCCACCATTGAATCCTGCATACTCTGGCAAATTGATCGCCGAAGCAACCGATTTTCCAGGATACAAATGTATCCGTGAGTGATAAATCACCCAGTAGAATAATTCTAACCCTACCAACTCCCTACTTTACAGCTAAGCAATATTATCACCATTCATATGAAAATAAAAGAACGACAAGCATTAAATAAGTAAATCCATTAGCAAGCCTTTAAATTACCTTCTTTTGAAACTCGCATTTCATAATCATACCTGCACCATAGTATCCATTGTCTTGCGAACTCAGTATTTCCTTGAACATTTAAATGTCCTGCTATCTTTAATATCACGAGGTATTAGTAGACTATCCACACAATTTAGGTCCATCAGGCTGCCCTCAAGGTCCTGCTAGGCTACCCTCAATACCTAAGGTCCTGCCAAGCTACCCTTGAGGTCCTGCTTGGTCACCCTCACAATTCTAGGTCCATCAGGCTGCCCTCAAGATCCTGCTAGGCTACCCTCAATACCTGAGGTCCTGCCAGGATACCCTTGAGGTCCTGCTTGGCCACCCTAGCAACACCGGGTCTTTCAGGCTGCCCTCAAGGTCCTACCAAGCTACCCCCGATCACACGAGGTCCTGTTAGGCCACCCCTAAGGTCCTGCTAAGCCCACAAACTTTCATCTGTTTTTCCTTTCCATTAACCATAACATTAACTGCATAATTTCTCATTTGAAACCTCCACGTGAACTCAAGTTTGATCCAACAAACACAATAATAACGTAATCAATAAACATGATACGTTCTATGGGAAAGCCAACATAAAAATTGATATTTTGTGCGAATAAGTAAAACACATAGCGTTTTTATGATTGGGCCAATACCCTTATGTTACTAAATGAGCAAGCAATTTTATTAAACAATTGAATTTAACTTGACTTGTTAATGTTATTAACAAAACTAATCATGATTTTCTCACATTATAATAACAAAAGAACAAAACTTGTTATAGTCCGAAATTCCAACGTAAGAAACATATGGATTAAAGTTAATATGTTATTAATACATTTGGGCCGAAACATGATCGGTTAATAAACTAAGGACTAATTGTTATAAGTTATTAATTCTTTTGGGTCAAAATCATATGTTAAATAACCTCAGGAGTTTAACTGTAATAAAAGTATATTTTTGTCAAAATCATAACCTTCATGTACAGTGGGTATCGGAAAAACAGGGGAGAAAGACTTCCGCGGCTCTGGAATCGTTTTCTTTCACACCGCAACGTTCGAAACCAATACGTAAACATTTATTATACTTAGGAGAGAGTAGGGGAAGGATTATAATACCTTGGTTCCGGCCGAGGAGCGAAAACGGATTCCGGGTCAGTTTCGGTAAAACAGAGGAGATGACGGACGGAGACCACTGGATCGGCTTGGGATTACGGGAGGGTGCTGTGGTGGTGCCAACGAACGGATTAGGATAGGTGCAGCTTGAATTGAGGCTCGGCTATGTGAGAAATTGAAAACCCACTTGGTTTCTCTCTCTAGACCTCCATTGATGGAGTTAGGATTCTCTCTCTCTTTTTCCTTTCTTTCTTTATGAATTTCAGTGGTTGTGGGAGTGTGGTTGCTGTGTATCTCGTAGGTGAGAGAGGTGGGTATTTATAGGGGTCGAACCGGGCCACGATTTCAGAAACGGGCGACGGGCACGTGGTTTGGAGAGTGGTTGGCTTGGGCCGCAAGGTGGAAAAGGATAAGGATAAGGTGCCGAAATGGGAGGGATAAGGGTGGCTGAGAAATAGAATAGGGGGATGTTTTGCTTGGGGAGAAAGGAAGAGAATTAATGGCGTGGGGAGGGAGAGAGTCGGTTGAGAGAGAGGAAGAGAGACGGCAGTGAGAGATGAGATATGGCTGGGAGCATATTTGGTGGTGGGAAAAAATTATACAGTACATGCATTTGTTACAAGGTATAAATACATATATACACATTTACACAATTAAAGGATTAATTTAATAAAAAAACAAATATTAATTACAATTACCAATAAAATATATTTTGAAATCACCTGAATAGTTAGTAAAATAATTAGTTAATAAAATTTGAATTAATAATTTTTTTTTGAACTGTAATTTTTTTTCTTTAAATAAAAAAAAATAAGGCCAAAAATCCGGGTTGTTACAGTATCTAACTTCTTCTTTTCATCCCAAGAGACAATTCCACAAGACACTCATAATACATCTAATTTTTTTGTTATTAAGTCTAGATTATCCACTACGTAGTGAGTTGAGGTTAGCAAAAAATGATATACATAAACTAAAAGCTATAATGCATAACCAGGCGAAGCATTTGAACAACTCATTGTTGCCTCTGTTGTTGTTCATTTCTTCTTCACTCGATTCCTATTTTTTTTTTAGCATGAGATAGTGTAATCCACAGCCCAAATGTGGAAATTGATGGACTACATGCATGCGATTCATGTGCTATAGGATTCAGGAAATATTCACCATCCATTATTTCATTTGCTTTTTTATTGCACGTCACTACTTGAGAAGTTATGATCGAAGGTGTGTAAAAAAATCCTAGCAACAAAACAAAATCTTTTTAGAAGAGGTTGTGGGCGGTCGGCTTCGTGCCTAGTTGTAATGGAGCTTCAGAATCGATTGAATATTTGCTTTTTGATTGTTTGTGGGCGAGAGTGGTGTGGTTAATTTGGTTCCCATGTGAATCTCGATCGTGGAAGGGGGCCTCTTGCTCTTAAATGGACATCCCAAGTGATTGACTTGGGGAAATTTATAAAGGATAGTAAGAGTTTTTTTATTTATTTATTTGGGAAGTTGCACATTTTATACCAACCAATACAAAAACAAGGGGAGATCAACCCACTATACAAAATCTTTACAAAGGAAACTCCTCACTACAATCTACCAAAAAGTACCAAGAACTTTGCTTGAAATATTCCAGAGATTGCATAATCTTTGGTTCTCAAGGGAGTGGGGGAAATGCTCCCAAGTACACACACGAAGTCTGACATTATCCTCAATACAAGCCAGCATTGCATCAGCCCTTCGGCTTCTACCAGCAAAAACTCGAGAGTTCCTTTCCATCCATAGATGGTTGACCCTAGCCGCCAAGACTAGCTTAAACAAAAAAAACTGAAGCTCGTACCCTTACAATGATCAATAGCCCACTTAATTTCACACTGTCCCATACCTCCGGATTTCTCTGAATCTAGAATCTGTTAAGGATAACCTTCCAAATGCTACTGGAATAGCTACATTCAAAGAACAGGTGTTGCAACGTTTCATCACTTTGAGAGCACAACACACAACTAGGATCAATCGTCATCCCCCATCTACAAAGTCTCTCATTTGTAGCTAACCTTTTCAAGCAAGCTAATCATAAAATGAACGACCACCTTGAAACACTTCTGGAAAACCACACTATTGCAGCCCGCTGTAACTGTCCCTCCTTTATGCCTAAGAGCCTCCCAAGTGTGCTTGCTTAGTATTGTATTGGCCAGTAGGGGAAATAACCCATATAACTTCATCTTCCCGGGCCCTTTGAGGTCGAATTGAACTAGGAATTGAATTATGAATTTGTTGAATCAAGGAGGATCTTGGTCTTGGCCAATTCCATTCTCCATGCAGATAGTAAAGAGTTGATTGGGCAGGTTGCTTCGATTGGTGATTGCTTGGCATATCTGGAACTCTCGGAATGATTTTATTTTTAGGGGGGTTATTATAAACCCTTTGGACACCATGGGCAGCCCATATGGAGTTTCTTAATTTCTCGGTGATTCCTTCTGTCCCTATGGCTAACCTTGGCGAAGGGCCTAAAAACTCTTCGTGGAAGGATCCAGACTTTATAATTCTCTCAAAATCAACCGTGATGTTGCTGTGGAGAAATATGGATTTGCGGGGATGGTGGCGGTAGTGGTGAGGAACAATGAAGGGAAGCTGGTGGATGGATTAACCAAGCAGGTGAACTTTGCCTCAAGTTTTTCAAGGGGGAGGCTTTGGCAATCAGGCAAGCGTGTCTACTTGTTAAAGCAATGGGGATCAACCAAGCGGGGACAGAATCGGATAACAAGCAGGCGATTATGCTTAGCATTTCTGAATCAGTTTCACCATGGGAAGTAGCAGCTATAATTATGAATATCGGAGATTTGGCTCAAGAGCAGGGGATTTCTTTCGACTTGGTTAGAAGATCGGTGAATCAGGTGGCGCATGAGGTGGCCTCCTTGGCAAAGACGAGCTAGCTTCCTCTTGACTGGAGGGCTAGGCTAATCCTCCTTGTTCAGCTTTGTCTTTTTTGAGCTTTGATAGCTCTTTTTTGTAGCCTTGAAGGCAAGATTGGCGGATTACAAAAAAAAGGGAAACTAATGGATACGCTCTCTCTCAAAAGCAAACTTTAAAGCTAGTCTAGGCTTAGTTGTTTTTGATTCATGTCCTCCTTTTCGAGAATTTCAATTCAATGAGGATGTTTTTTTTTTTTTTATAAATTTTTTGCCATTCGTTAAACCTAATCTCTCAAAATATCAAGATACATAACAAAGTAATACTACTGGAACTTCATCAAGGCCATAGAATATGTTTAGAACCATTTCTCCATTTTTGTTATATGTATCAGAGACTCTTCTTAATAAAGGAATCGAATGGCTTTAGAATGTTGGGGATTTATTCCATCATAATCATAAAACGCTAACAATCAGAAATGGCAAAAAATACTAAAATCATGAACTCAAATAATCAAAGATACTACTTAGACAAGTAGAGTAGGGAGAAATAGTCTGTGAGATGGATGAGAGGCATAACATCTGTCCTACAGCCATATTTGCTTCCTTTCGTATAAGTTCTAACAGCTGAATACAATTGAAAGATACAACCCACAAATCTTATAGTTTGTCTCTACGTTACACTATCGGTGGAAAACATGGATGCCAAGTATGAATGGAATTGCTCGTATAAAATAAAGGAGATAGAGAAGAGAGTACTTAAAATGTATTAAAACCAATGTGGATGGTCCCCTATTATTTATAGAACTCCAAAAACATTTTCCCAAGAGTCACGCCCTCAAAATAGTGGTGGTATGGACACCAAAATTTGGGGTTTTAAATGTATAAGCCTTGTCAAGCATACTTCTTAGGATTATCCCAATGATTAAGCAGTTTTTATGTGCTTCGATAAATTGTGGAAAGCCTTATGGATTCTCTAGAACTCTTAAGAAATAAAAGAGTACCTTAGAGCTGGAATGGGAGTATCGAATGCAACTTAGAATGAGTTGAGAGGTGTGAATGTGTTTTAGCCTCAGTGGCTCCGACAATCTTTTAATTAGTCTACTTCGATCAACTTTTTATAAACTAACATCTACTATTTTTATGGTTCGATACAACCATCTTATAATACGTCGAATACCATCTTTATTGATATAAAATAGGTTTCGGTCTGGTTTAAAATAAAAGAGATACAAACATTTTACAGAATGATTTATTTTTTTACTCACTGAAGGTAAAATAGACAGTACATCTTTTTAGGTACAAATAACTTTGGATCAAAACTATTTGGGTTAGAAAATAGACTTAACAAGCTTTCTAACGGTTTAAACCTTGCAAAAATAGGAGTTCGAGAGTGTCCGGAAAGAGACTAGAAAGTTTGACAAATTATAGAGTTTGAGGGCGCCGCGCCTAGGCGCCATCTCGTGCGCCCCGGGCGCAATAAGATGCGCCTCAGGCGCATTGAAGATAATTTTTTTTTTCAAATTTTGAGGGCTTCTCCCGAACACTTCCGAACTCCGATTTTTGTAAAATTTGAACCGATAGAAAGCTTGTTGAGTCTACTTTTTAATCCAAGTAATTTTGATCCAATATTGTTGGTATTGCAAATAATATGACCATTTTACCAGTAGTGAGTCGAAAAGTAAATCGTTCCTGTAATTAACGCTAGCATCACCTTCATTTTAAAATAGATAAAGACCTGTTATATATCAATAAAGAAGGTTTTTAAGGTCCTAAAAGATACTCCAACCATAAAAATAATGAAGTTTTAGTTTATGAAAATTGGTAGAAAATAGACCACCAAAAAGATCATGGGAGCCTATCACCCCTCTGCCACCAACAATGTTGCCGTAACACAATCCTTCCACCACAATGATCACTTGACCACCTACACCACCATCACTTCACCACCTCTAGCACCACACTTCCACTCTGCGATAATGGTGGCCAACTGTAATGACCACCCACCAAAACCAGGACATTCCCCAAGTTTTTACTTTGATCTTCATATATGATGTAAATGATCTCTTCTATCGATCGAAAAAATAAGTGCTTGGCCTGTCACATGTGCGAATCTTGATGGTTTCTCAAAGGTAGATGATTTAAAAACGGACACGAATATTTTTGTCCGGGTAAATAATTGGAAGAATACAAGCCCCAACAATGCTTTATGCGGGGGAATGTCCTGGTTTTGGTGGGTGGTCATTTGATCTTGATGAAAGCAAGTTTGGGGTTTTTCTCACATGTTTGGACCTATTAGGTGAGGTGTCAAGTTGCTAATGGATGGCCGTATAGCATGGCTTTAACGAAGTTTCACTAGGAGGACAAAAATGGAGTATGGTTATGGAAAAGAGGAGTGTGAAAATCTATTGCCATGGTTTATGGTCCCTCCGTCTTTGTCCCTATTAGGTGAGGTGTCAAATTGCTAATGGATGGTCGTGCAACATGGCTTGAGTTGAAGTTTCGTGAAGAATATACTATCTCTTGGTTTAGACTCCCTCCGTGTCCCTATTAGGTGAGGTGTCAAGATGCTAATGGATGACCATACAACATGGCTTGAACGGAAGTTCCGTGGAGAATCTTCTCTTGCGAAAAGATGGTTTATACTCTCTTCAACCTTGATAACAGCAAGTGTCGACTATTGCAAATTGGACATGATATGATCACTAAAAAGACAAATATTGAAGTGTGGTTATCAAAATACGGAGTACAGCCAGCATTCCATGATTTTCCTCCGTTGTTGTTTAATTCTTTCAATATGTAAACTTTTTGAATAAAGACGTTGAGATCAATTATCTATTATAGTGTGAGAAAACATGCAAGAAATTTGTTATTCTGAAATCAAAATTTGCATACAAGATACATTATTTGATGCCCCTAAGGTACTTTCTATTCATACATTCAACTGGGTTTTTTGAATTGAATATAGTTCATAAGAACTACAAATATGCCGCATGCCAGATTTCTCTGTGTCAAATGACCTGTCGATGGGTCTGTTGATGTGAGATAATTAATCAATCGCTAGCTGTTGACAGAATTAAGATTGGAGAGGAGTTAAAGCTTCACTTACTACTGTGATTGAATTCTCCATTGGAACAATAGCAGTTCTGACGGAATTAATGCCCGAGATAGAAATTTCCAGCCTATTCGAAACTGATTGTGAGCTTCGCCTTTTCATTTTTCAAGAACCAGAGATGGGTCGACGTCTCGACCACCATGGAACAAAAACAGGACATTTTAGAGAATATCCCTTGGATGTTGGTAGAATACTGAGAGCAGAACAGCCAGGGGGAATATGCTTCGGTTTTTTATGGTTTCGTTTTCTTGTTTTCTTATTGTGTGCTCTGTAGATAGAACTTCTACATCTCTACAATGCGCGCAGTTGCCTCGTAACAGGGCCATGTATAACTCGTGGGTTTTCATCCAATCTAATTAACCGTTGTACGTACCTTGGTCGGAGTTACATTTGGGCTTGCAAATCATTGTGCATGCATGAATAAAACCTTCAGCTCCTCTCCGTGCCGAATTCAAGTCTGGGTAGATCGAACAAAGTCGAGTACGGTTTGTTTTAATTGTATTTGAAAGAACATTAACAATCAGAAATGGCAAGAAACACTAAAATCATGAAATCAAATAATCAAAGACACTTAGACAAGTAGAGTTGGGAGAAATAGTCTGTGAGATAGATGAGAGGCATGGCATCAGTCCTTCAACCATATTTGCTTCCTTTCCTATAAGTTCTAATGGCTGAATACAATTGCAAAGGAGATAGAGAAGAGAGAACTAACATGCATTAAAACCAATGTGGACATTCCTCTATTATTTAAAGAACTCCAAAAACATTTTCCCATGGCCAAGAGTCACGCCTGCAAAACAGTGGTGGTATGGACACCAAAATTTAGGTTTTTAAATGTATAAGCCATGTCAAGCGTACTTCTTAGGCTTATTCCGATGATTAAGCAGTTTTTATGTGCTTTGATGAATTGTGGAAAGCCTTATGAATTTTCTAGAACTCTTAAGAAATAAAAGAGTACCTTAGAGCTAGAATGGGACTGTTGAATGGAACTTAGAATGAGTGGAAGGGGCATGAAAATGTTTTTTAGCCTTGGTGGCTCTGACAATCTTTGAATAAGTCTACTTTTGACCAACTTTTTATAAACTAAAATTTATTATTTTATGGTTCAACACAATCATCTTTTAATATGTCGAATACCATTTTTATCGATATAAAATAAGTTCCGATCAGGTTTAAAATAAAGGAGATAGGAGCGTTTTACAAATTAATTTATTTTTTGATTCACTAAGTGTAAAATAGTCACATCTTTTTATGTACATATAACTTTGGATCAAATTTATTTGGGTTAGAAAATAGATTTAACAAGCTTTCTAACGGTTCAAACTGTGCGAAAATCAGAGTTCAGGAGTGTTCGGAACGAGATTAGAAAGTTTGACAAATTGTAGAGCTTGAGAGCGCCTAGGCGCCATTTCGTGCGCCCCGGGCGCAATAAGATGCGCCTCAGGCGCATAGAAGATCCATATTTTGTCAAATTTTGCGGTCTTCTCCTGAGTACTAATGAATTCCGATTTTTGCAAGATTTGAACTGTTAAAATGCTTGTTGAGTCTATTTTCTAACCCAAGTAGTTCGGATCCAATATTGTTTGTATATCAAAAGATATGACTATTTTACCCTTAGTGAGTCGAAAAGTAAATCATTCCGATAAAATGCATTAAAACCAATGTGGATGGTCCTCTATTATTTATAGAACTCCAAAAACATTTTCCCGTGGCCAAGAGTCACGCCTGCGAAACAGTGGTGGTATGGACACCAAAATTTAGGTTTTTAAATGTATAAGCCATGTCAAGCGTACTTCTTAGGCTTATTCCAATGATTAAGCAGTTTCTATGTGCTTTGATGAATTGTGGAAAGCCTTGTGAATTTTCTAAAACTCTTAAGAAATAAAACAGTACCTTAGAGCTAGAATGGGAGTGTTGAATGGAACTTAGAATGAGTGGAAGGGGCATGAAAATGTGTTTTAGCCTCGGTGGCTCTGACAATCATTGAATAAGTCTACTTTTCACCAACATTTTATAAACTAAAATTTATTATTTTATGGTTCGACACAATCATCTTTTAATATGTCGAATTCCCTCTTTATCGATATAAAATAAGTTTCGATCAGGTTTAAAATAAAGGAGATAGGAGTGTTTTACAAAATAATTTATTTTTTGATTCACTGAGGGTAAAATAGTCAGATCTTTTTATGTACATATAACTTTGGATCAAATTTATTTGGGTTAGAAAATAGATTTAACAAGCTCTCTAACGGTTCAAACCGTGCGAAAATCAGAGTTCAGGAGTGTTCGGAACAAGATTGAAAAGTTTAACAAATTGTAGAGCGTGAGAGCGCCTAGGCGCCATTTCGTGCGCCCAAGGCGCAAAAAGATGCGCCTCAGGCGCATAGAAGATCCATATTTTGTCAAATTTTGCGGGCTTCTTCTGAGTACTAATGAATTCTGATTTTTACAAGATTAGAAACGTTAAAAAAAGCTTGTTTAGTCTACTTTCTAACCCAAGTAGTTCGGATCCAATATTGTTTGTATATTAAACGATATGACGATTTTACCCTTAGTGAGTCGAAAAGTAAATAATTCCTATAAAATGCATTAAAACCAATGTGGATGGTCCTCTATTATTTATAGAACTCCAAAAACATTTTCCCATGGCCAAGAGTCACGCCTGCGAAACAGTGGTGGTATGGACACCAAAATTTAGGTTTTAAATGTATAAGCCATGTCAAGCGTACTTCTTAGGCTTATTCCAATGATTAAGCAGTTTATATGTGCTTTGATGAATAGTGGAAAGCCTTATGAATTTTCTAGAACTCTTAAGAAATAAAAGAGTACCTTAGAGATAGAATGGGACTGTTGAATGGAACTTAGAATGAGTGGAAGGGGCATGAAAATGTGTTTTTGCCTCAATGGGTCTGACATTCTTTGAATTAGTCTACTTTTGACCAACTTTTTATAAACTAAAATTTATTATTTTATGGTTCAACAGAATCACCTTTTAATATGTCGAATACCCTCTTTATCGATATAAAATAAGTTTCGATCAGGTTTAAAATAAAGGAGATATGAGCGTTTTAAAAAATAATTTATTTTTTAACTCACTGAGGGTAAAATAGTCACATCTTTTTATGTACATATAACTTTGGATCAAATTTATTTTGGTTAGAAAATAGATTCCACGAGCTTTCTAACGGTTCAAACCCTGCGAAAATTAGAGTTCAGGAGTGTCCTGAACAAGATTGGAAAGTTTGACAAATTGTGGAGCTTGAGAGCGCCTAGGAGCCATTTCGTGCGCCCCGGGCGCAAAACGATGCGCCTCAGGCGCATAGAAGATCCATATTTTGTCAAATTTTGCGGGCTTCTCCTAAGTACTAATGAATTCCGATTTTTGCAAGATTTGAACCGTTACAAAGCTTTTCGAGTCAAATTTCTAACGCAAGTAGTTCGGATCCAATATTGTTTGTATATCAAAGGATATGACTATTTTACCCTTAGTGAGTCGAAAAGTAAATCATTCCAATAAAATGCATTAAAACCAATGTGGATGGTCCTCTATTACTTATAGAACTCCAAAAATATTTTCTCATGGCCAAGAGTCACGCCTGGGAAATAGTGGTGCTATGGACACCAAAATTTGGGTTTTTAAATGTATAAGCCATGTCAAGCGTACTTCTTAGGCTTATTACAATGATTGAGCAGTTTTTATGTGCTTTGATGAATTGTGGAAAGCTTTATGAATTTTCTAGAACTCTTAAGAAATAAAAGAGTATCTTAGAGCTAGAATGGGAGTGTTGAATGGATCTAAGAATGAGTGGAAGGGGCAAGAAAATGTGTTTTAGCCTCGGTGACTCTGACAATCTTTGAATTAGTCTACTTTCGACCACCTTATTATAAACTAAAATTTATTATTTTATGGTTCAACAAAATCATCTTTTAATATGTCGAAAACCATCTTTATAGATTTAAAATAAGTTTCGACCAGGTTTAAAATAAAAGAGATAGGAGCGTTTTACAAAATAATTTATTTTTTGACTCACTGAGTGTAAAATAGTCACATCATTTTATGTACATATAAATTTGGATCAAATTTATTTGGGTTATAAAATAGATTCAACAAACTTTCTAACGGTCAAAAACTTGCTAAAATCAGAGTTCAGGAGTGTTCGGAACAATATTAGAAAGTTTGACAAATTGTGGAGCTTGAGAGCGCCTAGGCGCCATTTCGTGCGCCCCAGGCACAAAAAGATGCGCCTCAGGCGCATAGAAGATCCATATTTTGTCAAATTTTGCAGGCTTCTCCTGAGTACTAATGAATTCCGATTTTTGCAAGATTTGAACCGTTAAAAAGCTTCTCGAGTCTACTTTCTAACCCAAGTAGTTCGGATCCAATATTGTTTGTACATCAAAAGATATGACTATTTTACCTTTAGTGAGTCGAAAAGTAAATCATTCCTATAAAATGCATTAAAACCAATGTGGATGGTCCTCTATTATTTATAGAACTCCAAAAATATTATCCCATGGCCAAGAGTCACGCCTGCGAAACAGTGGTGGTATGGACACCAAAATTTGGGTTTTTAAATGTATAAGCCACGTCAAGCGTACTTCTTAGGCTTATTACAATGATTAAGTAGTCTCTCTGTGCTTGATGAATTGTGGAAAGCTTTATGAATTTTCTAGAACTCTTAAGAAATAAAAGAGTATCTTAGAGCTAGAATTGGAGTGTTAAATGGAACTTAGAATGAGTGGAAGGAGCATGAAAATGTGTTTTAGCTTCGGTTCTCTGACAATCTTTGAATTAGTCTACTTTCGACCAACTTTTTATGAACTAAAATTTATTATTTTATGGTTCGACACAATCATCTTTTAATATGTCGAATTCCCTCTTTATCGATATAAAATAAGTTTCGATCAGGTTTAAAATAAAGGAGATAGGAGCGTTTTACAAAATAATTTATTTTTTGACTCACTGAGGGTAAAATGGTCACATCTTTTTATATACATATAACTTTGGATCAAATTTATTTGGGTTAGAAAATAGATTCAACAAGCTTTCTAACAGTTCAAACCGTGCTAAAATCAGAGTTCAGGAGTGTCCGGAACAAGATTGGAAAGTTTGACAAATTGTGGAGCTTGAGAGCGCCTAGGCGCCATTTCGTGCGCCCCGGGCGCAATAAGATGCGCCTCAGGCGCATAGAAGATCCATATTTTGTCAAATTTTGCGGTCTTCTCCTGAGTACTAATGAATTCTGATTTTTGCAAGATTTGAACTGTTAAAATGCTTGTTTAGTCTACTTTCTAACCCAAGTAGTTCGGATCCAATATTGTTTGTATATCAAAAGATATGACTATTTTACCCTTAGTGAGTCGAAAAGTAAATCATTCCGATAAAATGCATTAAAACCAATGTGGATGGTCCTCTATTATTTATAGAACTCCAAAAACATTTTCCCGTGGCCAAGAGTCACGCCTGCGAAACAGTGGTGGTATGGACACCAAAATTTAGGTTTTTAAATGTATAAGCCATGTCAAGCGTACTTCTTAGGCTTATTCCAATGATTAAGCAGTTTCTATGTGCTTTGATGAATTGTGGAAAGCCTTATGAATTTTCTAGAACTCTTAAAAAATAAAAGAGTACCTTAGAGCTAGAATGGGAGTGTTGAATGGAACTTAGAATGAGTGGAAGGGGCATGAAAATGTGTTTTAGCCTCTGTGGCTCTGACAATCTTTGAATTAGTCTATTTTCGACCAACTTTTTATAAACTAAAATTTATTATTTTATGGTTCGACACAATCATCTTTTAATATGTCGAATACCCTCTTTATCGATATAAAATAAGTTTCGATTTGGTTTAAAATAAAGGAGATAGGATCGTTTTACAAAATAATTTATTTTTTGACTCACTGAGGGTAAAATAGTCACATCTTTTTATGTACATATAACTTTGGATCAAAACTATTTGGGTTCGAAAATAGATTCAACAAAATTTCGAACGGTTCAAACCTTGCAAAAATCAGAGTTCAGGAGTGTCGGAACAAGATTGGAAAGTTTGACAAATTGTGGAGCTTGAGAGCGCCTTGGCGCCATTTCTTGCGCCCCGGGCGCAATAGGATGCGCCTCAGACGCATCGAAGATCCATAATTTGTCAAATTTTGCAGGCTTCTCCTGAGTACTTATGAATTTTGATTTTTGCAAGGTTTGAACCGTTAAAAAGATATGACTATTTTACCCTTAGTGAGTCGAAAAGTAATTCTTTCCCATAAAATGCTGGCACCACCATCCTTCTAAATGGATAAAGACTATTATATATCGATACAAAGGGTTTTTAAAGTACTAAAAATAGGGGAATCCAACCGTAAAAATAATAAAGTTTAGTTTATAAAAAATGGGTAAAATGCAGAGCACTAAAAAGATCATGGGAACATCCCTCCGTCACCAACAATGTCGCTGTAACACAATCGTTCCATGGTGGTGACCATGATCACTTGACCACCTACACCACCATCACTTCACCACCTCTACCACCACACTTCCACTCTGCGATAATGGTTGCCTACTGTAATCATCTCAAAACATCCTAATATATCTTAAACTATTGAGAAACGTATCTAACTTCTTGTTCTTTTCATCCCAAGAAACAACCCCACAAGTTGGCAAAACTGATATACATCCTCAACTTTGGGGGATTGATTAAAATCAAAAAGCGATCATCATGGAAGAGTGACTTATTATCCATGGGGCATTATGCTCATCTGGATCCATTAGAATATGTCTTGCCGATTCAAGTTCCTGGAAAAATAAAAATTATGAGAAAATGCACTACGACAAACGTTCTAATAACAACAACGAAATCATGGACATTAAACGGCTGAAACAATTGCAGATGGATAGTTTGATGTTTGGGAAGACAAAGGCGGATCAATAATGTCTTGTGTAAGTGGTAATGTTAGAGGTGGTTGTGGTGGATTGGAGGTGCATGTGGTGGTGAAATGATGGTGTGTAGCTAGGTGGTTGTGGTGGTGGAGGTGTGGTGTTGATAGTGGTGGCCAAAGTGCTAATTGAGATGATAGCAATGGTAGCGGTAGTAAGATAGCGGTTGTGAGGAGGAAATAGTTTACTGGCTGGTGACATTGGAAATCATCATATGGCCGGTGACAGTCGTGGTGGCGAATTTATGGTAGTGGTGAAATGATGGCTTTGAGGTGGTGGTAGCAGTCTTGGTAATGGTGGAGATGTGGTGAAACGATTGCGATTGTGGTGAAATGATAATGGTGATGTAGTTGTAGTGATGGAGATGTGGTGGTAGTAGTGGTAAAGCCGTGGTGGTGGTTTTGCCGTGAGATGGAAAACTAAAATTGGTGGATTGGTTCTTTGTTTGGGCGGTGAGATGGTAGTGATGGCGTCGGCAGAGAGGAGGAAGGAAGAGGAGACGAGGCATGTTTGACAAGGAATGAGAAAGAGGAGAGCAGGCGTTGTGTATGATGCACCTCAGGCGCAGTTACAAGCGCCCCGTGTGCATCCAAGCATCTAGTAACGTGCCTCCGGCCCATTGTATTGCTCCTGGGCGCATTCTCGTAACTTCACATAAGGCCAAATTTCACAAGTTCGCCACGTACACTTCCAAACTCCAATTAGTGCGTGGTTTGAATCGTTGAAAAGCTTGAAGAGTCTAATTTCTAGCCCCACTAGTATGTATCCAAAACTATTTTCACGTGAAATGATATGACGATTTTACCCTCTATGGGTAAAAGAACAAATCAAACTTGACACAAGCCAGCAAATCTGAAACCACAAAACAGACCCCATAAAAACAACTAAACTGCAGCACAAGATACATCCATCTACCAAAATAAACCAAAGCCTAGGAAGCCTCAAAGACTCTTCACGAGATGTTCCAATCAAGACACAACATTCTATTCTCATCAGACTTCCTCACATGCCTCCACAAGCTCACATAAAGCCTTGATGTTTTGAGATAACAGACCCAATGGTTGTGCTGAAAGATGCGATGATTCCTTTAAATCCACCGGTGATAAATGAATGCTGAAACTCAAAGCTTGAACAATAGATGCTTCAAGTTGGAACCCCCTCTATGGGCCTATATCCAAAGACAAAATTAATTAGTTGAATCAAATCCATACTGAAAAAGAAAATTGAAAATGGCATGACTGGACATTAATAATTGGTCTATTACTGATAAATACTCCAATGGTACTTCCCTGATAACTTATGATCCCTCAAATTACTCAACTTTGGGGGGTTGATTGTGCTTTACTTGAAAAAACCCAAAAAGCCATCGTCGTGGAAGAGTGACTCATTATCCATGGGGCATTATGCTCATCTGGATCAATTGGAATATTTCTAGCCGATTCATGTTCCTGGAAAAACAATTAAATGTAGCCAATGTGAAATTGAGTTGTTAAGACCTTTTAACTGACCAAGACGAGGCTTTCAAAGCCCTTCTTTAGATTGATACACTTCGCAATCTTTTGATTGTTTGGATTTTACCGTTTGCAGGTGATATAAAACTAAATACTGATGGATGCTGGGATAACCTAAAAAATAGAGCTGGAGGAGCTTTCAGAGATCATATGGCAACTTGGATCCTAGGATTCTATGGGAGGCTGGACTGTAACTCAAGTCTTGAAGCAGAAATTTGGGCAATTTGCACTTTTGCAGAGGCCTAAAGATCATCCTTGAGAATGGATTACCCAATGTTAAAACTTACAATTGAATTGGACTCAAGTGTTGCAGTGAAACTCATCAACGAAGGACGAAGGTGCCCATATGGATCATCCCCAACACGCTCTAGTGGAAGATGCAAAGATGCTGGCTGCTAGAACTAATACAACGATTGGGCTTATATATCGCCAAGTGAATCAAACTGCGGACTGTCTTGCTTGCTTGGGAGCTGAGCAAGATGAAAGCTTAGTTGTTTTAGAGCAAGTTCCCTTCGCTACGAGGGAGTTTGAGCTTGCAGATCGCCTTGGAGTTGGACACCTAACGCTGTGGTTTGTAGTTTGCATGTTTGTCTCTATGACTCTGCTACTGTTTAGCCAGTTAATGAAATTTATTTATCGTAATAGTAGTAAACTATAAAACCATGATGCAGCTACTTCTTTGGGAGATGATTTATTTATCCTGGATTCAACCTAACGAACCCATGTGCAACAGTACCCGATAAACTATAAAACCATTAAATCACTTGCTACATAGTACGGGTTCAACGTCAAACTATTATGGATTGAAAACACAAGTACAAGCATTGCTGGGGAGGGGCTAAGGAAGATTTTTCACATAGGCACAACCGCACAATAGCATATTGCTGTTATACAATCAGAACAAGGATTGCTCGTACCTTGTACTTATCCTTACTATAAACATGGGAGACAAGAAGAGAAACTTGCAAAGTACATGCCCAACCCAAAGCCGGGAAAAAAAAAAAAATCATCCAAGAGCTGAAAAGAGAACAACTTCCAATCCATTGATTGGTTTTGCAACGTTACTTTTTAGTGCTTCAGTGACAGCTGAGAAGTCCTTGTCACCAAGGCTGCAAGATTTTCCCACCTTGTACAGTTTGTTTGTTGGGGCTGCAATCTGTGCAGGTTGGGAAACAGATTCGGCTAATCCCAGAGCAAGCCGCAAGTCCTCCCACATAAAAATTTGCACTAAAATGGCACAACGGATTTAAACAAGCTACAACACCGACAATCTTGGTTAGTTACAAACTTTTGTTGATGTTTCAGGAGAAATGTGGTAGGATACAAGGATTGGACCATTGAAGGGCCTTTCATCGAAAACATAGGTGCACTAATGGTGCCCGGTGAAACTACTTGCAGATCAATAAAAATGGATAGTCGAAGATGCTTAACTACAAGAGGATTCTGATAGAATTCTACAAAATGGATTGTATGTTGGTTTGGGTGGCAAGGTTGTGGTGGTGAAGGAGGAAGGGGAGGATGAGGAGACAAGTCATGGTTGATGAGGAGTACTGAGTGAGACAGAGGAGAAGAGGCATGATGGATGAGGGGTAAGACAGTAGAGGTGACATTGTTGTATAATGCGCCCTAGGCGCACCTACTTGGTTAACTGATTCAGAAATGCTAAACAAGCTTTGAAAATAAAAACTAACTTGTTTTTAGGTACAAATAACTTTGGATCAAATCTAATTGGGTTAGAAAATAGACTTAACAAACTTGCTAACGATTCAAACCATATGAAAATCGGAGTTCGAGAGTGTCTGGAACAAGACTGAAAAGTTTGAAAAATTATGGAGTTTGAGGGCACCGCGCCTAGGCGCCATTTCGTGCGCCCCGGGCGCAATAATATGCGCCTCAGGCGCATTGAAGATCAAAAAATTTTCAGATTTTGCAGGCTTCTTCCGAACACTTTCGAACTCCAATTTTCGCAAAGTTTAAACCGATAGAAAGTTTGTTGAGTCTACTTTTTAACCTAAGTAGTTCGGATCCAATATTGTTTGTATTCCAAATGATATGACTATTTTACCTTAGTGAGTTGAAAAGTAACTCGTTCCCGTAATTAACGTTGGCATCACCTTCATTTTAAAATGGATAAAGATATGTTATATATCGATAAAGAGTGTTTTTAAAGTACTAAAAGATAGTAGAATCCAGCCATAAAAATAATGAAGTTTTAGTTTATGAAAAATAGGTAGAAAACAAACCACTAAAAAGATCATGGGAGCACTACCACTCCTCCGCCACCAACAATGTTGCCATAACACAATCCTTCCACCACCACGATCACCTGACCACCTACACCACCATCACTTCACCACCTCTACCACCACATTTCCACTCTGCGATAATGGTGGCCAACTGTAATGACCACCCACCAAAACCAGGACATTCCCCTGAGTTTTTACTTTGAACTTCATGTATGATGTATATGATCTATTCTATCAATTGAAAAAAAAAAAGAGCTTGGCCAGTCACATGTGCGAATCTTGATGGTTTCTCAAAGGTAGATGATTTAGAGACGGATACGAATATTTCTGTCGGGGTAAATAATTGGAAGAATACAAGCCCCAACAATGCTTTACGCAGGGGAATGTCTTGGTTTTGGTGGGTGGTCATTTGACCTTGATGAAAGCAAGTTTGGGGGTTTTTCTCACATGTTTGGACCTATTAGGTGAGGTGTCAAGTTGCTAATGGATGGCCGTACAGCATGGCTTGAACGGAAGTTTCACAAGGAGGACAAAAATGGAGTATGGTTATGGAAAAGAGAAGTGTGAAAATCTATTACCATGGTTTATGGTCCCTCCATCTTTGTCCCTATTAGATGAGGTGTCAAGTTGCTAATGGATGGTTGTGCAACATGGCTTGAGCGGAAGTTTCGGGAAGAATATACTATCTCTTGGTTTAGACTCCCTCCGTGTCCCTATTAGGTGAGGTGTCAAGTTGCTAATGGATGGCCGTACAACATGGCTTGAACGGAAGTTCTGTGGAGAATCTTATCTCTTACGAAAGAGAGATGGTATATACTCTCTCCAAATTAACTTGATGGCAGCAAGTGTAGACTATTGCAAATTGGGCATGATATTATCACTACAAAGACAAATATTGAAGTGTGGTTATCAAAATATGGAGTACTGCCAGCATTCCATGATTTTCCTCCTTTGTCATTTATTTCTTTCAATTTGTAAACTTTTTGAATAAAGACGTAGAGATCAATTATCAATTATAGTTCATAAGAACTACAAAATTTGCATACATGATACATTATTTGATGCCCCTAAGGTTCTTTCGATCTATTCATGCATTCATCTGGGTTTTTCGTATTGTATATAGTTCATAAGAACTACAAATATGTCACGTGCCAGATTTCTCTGTGTCAAATGACCTCTTCTCTACCATAGAAATAGTTTTCCCTAATTACATAAATCACAAAAACCATGTTCGTTTTGGGTCTCTAGACCCAAACTTTCCTCAAAACACAAAACGAACATGGCCAAAGGGTTCCTTAATTAATTTGTTTGGGGCTAGAAAGAAAGTTCTACTTCTACCCGACGACACACATGCACTGTCCAAGTGAATCATGCATGTAAATTTTGGGCTACTACTAGTATATTGGGCTTAAGTTTTTGGGCTATGTGGCGTGGCTTATGGATAAAAAATCAAGGTATTGGGTTAGAGGTCTGCCTTGGTTGTTACGGAGAAAGTTCTCAATTTTTTGGATTGAGACTACTTTCAATTTCAGTGTCATCATCAACACTGCAAAACCACCACCACCTAAACAACATCAAGAATATTCTCAATTCAAAAATATCAATAATATTTGCCATTTCAATTACGTTCAGTGCACCACTTTACAGTTGCCACGACGACTACCACGAGTGCAATGATCAACGGAAAAAAGATTGAGAACTATTACATACTTTAGAGATTGGAAAAAACATGAGAAATTCACCACCTCACAAACACTACTACAACCGCCACAAAAATACATGAGAAATTTGTCATGGTAAAAGGTGTAGGCGGAGGTTTGGTAGTCTTCATATTGAAGTGGTGGTGGTTGTGGTGGAAGGAGATAAATGATGGCAGTGATGCGATGGTAGTTGTGGTGAAGTGATGGTGGTGTATGTGATAGGAAGGTACTCTAAGTGGTGAAGTGATGGTGGTGGATGGGTGGTGTTGCGGTTAAAGTGTTAGCAAGGTGATGTGGTTGAGTACGTGTAGTAGTTGTGGCGGTAGGAAGATAGTGATTGTAAGGTGGCAGGGGTGGTGGAGGTATGGTAGTTGTGGTGATAAACTAATGGCATTGAAGACGAAATGAGGGCATTGTGGTAAGGTGGAGGGGTGGTAGTCAAGTGATGGTGAAATGATGGCTTTTAGGTGGTGGTAGTGGTGGAGATGTGGTGAAATGATTGCGATTGTGGAGAAATGATGACGGTGATAGTAGTGATAAAGCGGTGGTGGATGTTATGTCGTGATATGAAAAACTAAAATTGGTGGATTGGATCTTTGTTTGGGTGGTTAGATGGTAGTGGTGGTGCCGGCGGAAAGGATGGAGGAAGAGGAACGGAGGCATGTTTGACAAGGAGTGAGAAATTAGGAGGAGAACAGGCTTTGTGTATGATGCACCTCAGGCGCAGTTAGATGCACCCCAGGCGCATCCAAGCATCCGCCTCAGGCGCATTGTATTGCACTCGGGCGCATCCTCGTAATTGCATTAAGGCCAAACTTCGTAGGCTAACCACGTACACTCCCAAACTCCAATTAGTGCATGGTTGAACCGTTGAAAAGCTTGATGAGTCTACTTTTTAACCCCATTAGTTTGTGTCCATGACGATTTTACCCTCTATGGGTAAAAGTACAAATCAAACTTGACACAAGCCAGCAAATCTAATACTAGTACCACAGAACAGACCCCATAAGAGCAACTAAAACTGCAGCACAAGATACACCCATCTACCGAAAAAACCAAAGCCTAGGAACTAGGAAGCGTCAAAGACTCTACACAAGATGTTCCAATCTAGACACAACAATCTATTCTCATCAGACTTCCCCACATGCCTCCATGAGCTCACATAAGCCGTGATGCTGAGATAACAGACCCAATGATTGTGCTAATTCCCACCCATATTTCAAACAGTCCATGCTAGAATTGAAAAAGCCATGACTGAACATTAATAAATGGTCTAAAATTGAAAAAGCCATGACTGAACATTAATAAATGGTCTATTACTGATAACTAATCCAATGGTAGAACTTATGATCCCTCGAATTACTCAACTTTGGGGGGGTTGATTAAAATCAAATAGCCATCATCATGGAAGAGTGACTCTTTATCCATGGGGCATATATTATGCTCATCTGGATGCATTGGAATATGTCTTGCCGATTCAAGTTCCTGGAAAAATAAAAATTGTGAGAAAATGCACACTATGACAAACGTTCTAATAACAACAACGAAATCACGGACATTAAACGGCTGAAACAGTTGCGGATGGATAGTATGATGTTTGGGAAGACAAAGGCGGATTAGTAATGTCGTGTGTGACAAATTCATTCCCGGTGTACTTCATCACTGGCGGCTGATAACGTGTTCGAATATCTTAATCACAAAAAACATCAGTACAAGCAATAACACTACACATAGCATCTGAACGAAAGAGAAAACAAAAAAATCTAGTCAATGTGAAATCAAGTTGTAAAGATATTTTAACCGACTAAGACGAGATCGTTTAACACTTTTGCCATCTTCCTAATCTTCTCATGTCAAGGCTTTTAGTCTTCCCGCTCCACCTACTCTTCTCATGCATGTGCCCTGTCTCTTTTTGAAGCCCTTAGCTCGCCCCAAATTAGGAACACCTAAATTCAGTTCCATTTCAATAGAGCCTCCACCAGGAGAAGCGCCGGAGCTACAGCCTAGCGCATTGGCTTCAACTTTAGAGAACAAATGAGCAATAGCTGTATCCACCAACTCATATGCGACGTCATCCTCCGATGGCAAAGTTGCTAGGTGTACCATTCTAGGACAAAGATGCTTATACCATGTGGATGTTACCAACTTAGGATCCTTCTCATCCCCTCTAAGTTTACCCTCAATCGATGAAGAAACCTTTGCATCTAGCATCCATGTGTCCAATATGCATCTCTTGGGAATTTCCATGACATTCATTTATTGGAGTGCTCTAATTGCATGACTACATAAAATTTCAAAGCTCTCGAATGATCTGTTAGGAATTGAAATCCTTGTTCAACTCACAACGCCCTACGGATCTTAGAAACTAGGATCACAGAAATCGTAAGCAGACAGAAATAATAGTGCGTAACAGAAAAAGAAAGAATACAAGATATACGTGGAAAACCTCAACGCGAGGAAAAACCACGGGAGCCACACCAATCCACTATGAAATCATATCGAGAGTACAAGTCTTCTCGCAATCTCTCTGAGACTTGCGTTTTCTCTCGTCTTTCTCTGTTTTTCTCTAAAAACAAGTTAACCTAATTACATACAAACTGCAGTGTAAAATAGGTCGGATCCCATGTGAAAATTACACCCCAAGTCCTTCAAATATCATTTTCACTGCAGTTCGGGCTAAATCACTGCTGAAGATTGTTTGCACCCCTAACATGATCGACAACTACAACAAATTTATTGATTGGTTTGCCTCCTAACTCGTCAATTTCCACATCACATACCACAATATATGCTCTGCCCCATCCATACTTCTCAATCACAAACCTAATTTCTCCTCCTAATTCATGGTACTTTTGATGACAAGCAAGGGGAGTGTGAGAGTGTCAAACTGGTCATTGAATAATTCGAACACAGGAGGAGTGCACACTCGTGCAATCTGGATTAACATGGGACTACTAGTGAACTGTACTCTTGGCAACTTTTGCCTAGAATCATATGTAGATTTTTTTTTTAATTGTACACCGTGTCCACAACAATTCCAGTAAAATGGGAAAAAAATGTTCAAGGTTAAGGTCAAATTTTAAGTACAGCTTCAATTTTGAATTCAAGCTCTCACTAAGTTAGGTGCTTCTCATTTCGGCATTATATGAACACTGTAAGGACACTTGAGCCCTTTTTTCTCCAAGACACCACGTTTTCTCCATCAAAATATTCTCCTCCAAGTTTAATCAACACAACCCAAGCTTCAGTTAACGCATTTTCCTCTTCATAGTCAAAATTGCAAGCTTTAAAATCACTATCAAATCTTGATTCACCGTTGGGAAAGCACCCTAAATACACTTTAAAGCATTTTGCATCAAGTGAAATGTATACAACCCGTGACCCACAATGGGCATGATTTCAAAAACCACCTTAGCTATTGCATGATCTTGGTCCGTGAAAATGGTAATAGGCTTTCCGGTGACATTGGAAATCATCATATGGGGTGACAATCATCATGGCGAATTTATGGTGGTGGTGAAATGATGGCTTTGAGGTGGTGGTAGTGGTCATGGTAGTGGTGGAGATGCGGTGAAACAATTGCGATTGTAGTGAAATGATAACGGTGATGTAGTGCTAGTGATGGAGATGTGGTGGTAGTAGTGGTAAAGCGGTGGTGGTGGTTATGCCATGATATGGGGAACTAAAATTGGTGAATTGGTTCTCTGTTTGGGTGGCGAGATGGTAGTGGTGGTGGCGGCAGAGAGGAGGGAGGAAGAGGAGAGGAGGCATGTTTGACAAGGAGTGAAAAAGAGGAGAGTACATAGGCGTTGTGTATGATGCACCTCAGGCAAACATAAATGCGCTCCAGGCGCATCCAAGCATCCAGTAATGTGCCTCTGGCGCATTGTATTGCGCCCGGTCGCATCTTCATAACTTCACATAAGGCCAAACTTTGCAGGTTCGCCACGTACACTCCCAAACTCCAATTAGTGCGTGGTTTGAACCGTTGGAAAGCTTGAAAAGTCTAATTTCTAACCCCACTGGTATGTATCCAAAACTATTTTCACGTGAAATGATATGACGATTTTACCCTCTATGGGTAAAAGAACAAATTAAACTTGACACAAGCCAGCAAATCTGAAACGACAAAACAGACCCCATGAGAGCAACTAAACTGCAGCACAAGATACACCCATCTACCAAAAAAAACCAAAGCCTAGGAAGCCTCAAAGACTCTACACGAGATGTTCCAATCAAGACACATCATTCTATTCTCATCAGACTTCCTCACATGCCTCCACAAGCTCACATAAGCCTTGATGTTTTCAGATAACAGACCCAATGATTGTGCTGAAAGATGCGATGATTCCTTTTAGTCGACCGGTGATAAATGACTGCTGAAACTGAAAGCTTGAACAATATATGCTTCAAGTTGGAACCCCCTCTATGGGCCTATATCCAAAGACAAAATTAATTAGTTGAATCAAATCCTTACTCACTCAATAACAAAATTGATGGGCTAACTCCTGTCCATATTTCAACAGTCTACGCTAGAATTAAAAATGCCATGACTGGACATTAATAAATGGTCTATATACTGATAACTACTCCAATGGTAGTTCCCTGATAACTTATGATCCCTCAAATTACTCAACTCTGGGGGGTTGATTGTGCTTTACTTGAAAAAACCCAAAAAAACCATCGTCGTGGAAGAGTGACTCATTATCCATGGGGCATTATGCTCATCTGGATCCATTGGAATATGTCTGGCCAATTCATGTTCCTGGAAAAATAAAAATTATGAGAAAATGCACTACGATAAACATTCATATAACACCACCGAAATCACGGACATTAAATACCTGAAAAAATTGCAGATGGTATGATGCTTGGAAAGACAAAGGTGGATTACTAATGTTGTGTGCGATGAAGGTGTTCGAATATCCCAATCACATAAAACATCAGTAAAAGCAATTACACTACACATAGCTTCTGAACAAAAGAGAAAAACAATAAAATGTAGCCAATGTGAAATCAAGTTGTTAAGATCTTTTAACCAACTTAGACGAGGTCGTTTAACAGCCTTTGCCATCTTACTAATCTTCCCATGTCAAGGCTTTTAGTCTTCCTGTTCCACCTACTCTTCTCAACCATATGCCCTGTCTCCTTTTTAAGCACTTAGCTCGCCCCAAGTTAGGACCGCCCAAATTCAGTTCCACGTCAATCTGGTCTCCACCAGGAGAAGCGCCAAAGCAACGGGCTAGCACATGCAATTGGCTTCAACTTTAGTGAACAAATGAGTAATAGTCGTATCCATGCCACCAACTCAAATGCGTCATACTCCGATGACAAAGTTGCTAGGTGTACCATTCTAGGACAAAGATGCTTTTACCCTGCGGATGTTACCAACTTAGGATTGTTCTCATCCCTATAACTTTGCCCTCACTCGATGAAGAAACCTTTGCATCTAGCTTCCACCGGTCCAATATATATCTCCGGGGAATTTCCATGAGATTCATTTGTTGGAGTGCTCCAATTTCATGACTACATAAAATGCCAAAGCTCTCGAACGATCGACAACTGCAACAGATTTGTTGATGTGTTGTGCCTCCTAATTAAGCCGTCGGTTTCCACATCACATACCACAATATACTCTCTGCCTGATCCAACTTCTCAATCACAACCTAATTTCTCCTCCTAATTCATGGCACCTATGTACTTGACAAGCAAGGGAAGTGTCAAACTGGTCATGGAACAATTCGAACACAGGAGGAGTGCACAGTTTTGCAATCTGGATTAACATGGGTCTACTAGTGAACTCTGCTTCTGTCAACTTTTGCCTAGAGTCATATGTAGCCATTTTTTTTTCATTGTACCGCGTGTCCACAAGAATTCCAGTGAAATGGGTAAAAAATTGTTCAAGGTTAAGGTCAGATTTTAAGTACCGCTTCAATTTTGAATTCAAGCTCTCACTAAGTTAGGTGTTTCTCATTCCGGCAGTATATGAACACTTTAAGGACATATGAGCCCACTTTTCTTAGATGTGTAAACATAATAGATTGAACGGCTCCAATTATTACTACTTAAAAACATGTTTTAAACAAATTGAACGGCTCTGATTATTTGTGTGAAACTCTGATTAATTTTGTGTCAAATATTGTGTGAGCAAATCGGCCCCATGTATAAATCATTATCTTCCTACTCTACATTACTGCCTTCGAATTAGGTACAAGCCTAAAGCCTTCCAAGCTCTCTAGGTTAATGCAGTGCATGTGTTGACTTTTGGGGCCATGGAGTGGCTTCACTCCTCTCACACCTATCCGAGCAGCACACCAAAGGAGACTTAATTGGTGTGGACAGCCAACCAATTCACTGTTTTCAGCTAAATGGAGTGTCCTTTTTTTTTTCTTCTGATCCGCAATGTAGTATCTGGCGTGGGAAGAAATATGGTGCTCCTCTTGGTCTATAAAAGGAGACCTCTGGTTTTGTAATTGGTCTCAGAGATTAGAGAACCTGGTGTGAGTGTGTGAGTTTGTAAATCACTCGGATGGAGTGTGTAAGTACATACTAAAGCTCTCCGTGGAGGTACCCATTTCTTTGGGGAACCATGTAAATTTCGTTTGTCTGTGTGTGTGCGTGTTTGTGGTTGGTATGGTTTTATCCTGTCCCGTGGGCATAAAATAGTGAGGAGCAAACTTCACAGGGTGGAATATGTATGAATCCGGTCACGTCATCTATTTATATGCTCTGAAGTAACTCCAATAAGGTAGACTATGCCCTGATTTAACCGTGTAGTAAGCTACTATACACGAAGTCCACAAAATTAACATGATTTGGAAATAGAAGATGATGCTGGCAAGGGAAAATTGGACCAAGCATATTTTGAGAGGACCCAGTGATACATGTTTCATAGAACAATTGAAGATGCTAGAGAAAAAGTGTCGAGAGGAGGAAGATAAAGCCACCAAAAAAAATCATCACCAATTATTTTACAACAGTCTTGTAAACTATAAACAACTGGACTTGCTCAATAATCAAGGCTTCAACCAAACACACAGTACATATTATGAAAAACGGCATTCTAAAGAACAGACAAATAATTAAACACACATACTGATAAGTTACAAACGTTTATTGCAGAAAGCTTGCAACTGCGGCTGCCTTTTCTCTCTCTGTTGGACTTATAAACGGTTGGTTTCTATGTTGTTGAGATAGCGTAACCCATGTGCTTTGGAAAAGAATTGAGTCCATTTGAAGGATGATCGTAGCACTACAAAAATCACAAAGTAGCCATTCTTAGAAACAATAGAAATCATTATGATAAACAAGGCTTTCAACTTATAGAAGTCATCCTCGTACAAATTTGTCAGAAAATATGATCTTTTTCTAAAATTCAATAGTTAAACTGAAATTAGGTGCTTCTACCGCACATTGAAATCCCATGAAACAATCAAAGCTCATATAAACTGTGATCGATAATGATGCGTCCAATCAAAGTTAGTATTCTTCAAATGTCGGGGCATGAAAAATGACACATTGTGGCATAAAAATGACAAGCATTGAGTATCTCAGGAAAAATGGAGTGCTTTTGAGATCTTCGAAAAAAATTCTACGCAAATACTATCTCATCCACCACTGGAACAACCACCATTAATGACAGTGATGAAAGCATAGCATAGGCTAGATGGTGGTTTAACAAATAAACAAAGAAACTTGCGTTCCTGTCCTACTAGACTTGATAGACCCAACTTCAAAAAAACAAATATAGGTAAAAAAAAATAAAAAATGGAACTTCAGAGAACCCAAATGTACCTCCATTAAAATCCCAGTGAAGGGCAAACCATTATGCTCTCCCCAATGCCAATTTTGCTCTCCGTGGCTCCATTATGTCTGAAAAAGAGTTTTACGCAATCATCATCTCCTTTTGTTTTTCTTTGCTCTTTCTCAATCTTCACGGCCGATTTCTCAGCAGATCGACTGGACTCCTCCACCGTGATTTCGCGAAGGTCGTACAGATTAGCAAATTCAAACGGGATCTGCTCCAGAAATGTGCAATCCTGAATTACTAAGACTTCAAGTCTTGGAAATTGATCTTCGGAAACACTCCACTCCTCAATATCCAGAAGATCTAACTTCAAGTACTTGAGTTGAGAGAACTTCAAGTCCTCAAGCTCACTTGTGTTCCAAACTGGTCCACTACAGGCTTCGTTTAATAATTTGAGAACCTCAAGGCTCGGCAGGGTTTGGAGGATTATTGACAGCTCCTCCCACTTCAAGAACAAGTATCCCAAAGTTAGCCGCGTAAGAGTCTGAGGAAGCTTCAGCCCAGTGCTTCGTACGAAATTGCACGGGTTCCATCCACGGACAGAGAGTTTCTCAAGGCCTTTTAAGAACTCCAGGTCGGGGAGCATAAATTCACGATCCATGTCCCCATCAATAAGTCCTAGCTTCCTAAGATTGGGAGTCCTTTCCAAGAAACATAGGCAATGCTCACACATACACATTTGGTGCAAGGTCTGTAAGTTATCCAACATATTTCCGTCGTCTTCATTGTAAGAAACATGATGAAAATTGAATATCCCCATTTTGGTATGTAGATGCCTCAACTTAACCATCTTAACTATATCGCGAGGCAATGAAATCGTGTTCCATATTGTTGACACATCGAGGTTAAGGATTTCTAGGTTCGGGAGGTAGTGAATTGGGGTAGAATTCCGTGAAAGGCCGTAAGGTGTTACTGTAAGTGCTAAGTATCTCAAATGAACTAGATCTCCTATTCCTATTTCCCCTAGGCTGTAAGCGGAGACAAAATGTAACACCCTGAGAAGTTCGAAGTTTTCAACAAAGAATGAGAGATTGTGTTCATTTGATTGATAAAGATAGCAATCTCGAATCAGGAAAGAACGAAGGTTACGACCACGAGGCCTTGAGGTAAACATACCAAGGGACCGATAGCCACCGAAGAGGCGACGATGCTTATTTGTAGTAGAAGGTGAAAAAGAATCTCCCTCGTAAATTTTCACAAAGAAATTATCTTCCTCTGCTTTTTTCAAGCATAATTCACGCAGAAGATCATGTATACGGCATGCTTTAATTCCTTCGTTGGATTTCCTTTTCGTAGCTAACATTACGAGACTTCTGCCAATAAGATCAATTAAGTAATCTTCAGCTATGGCCTCCAAGCTTTTCCTCGCATCATTTTGCTGAATAAATCCCTCCGCGATCCATAACCATATCAGCTCGCGTACGGGGATTTCATAATCTTCGGGGTGAGCTCCAATATAAAGAAAACACACTTTTAAATGAAGAGGCAGGTGATTGTAACTAAGTTCTAGTATCTCCATGCAGCCCTCCTGCTTTTTGGCAATGATTGAACTCAAACGTTTGGCAACTTCCTCCCACACGTCAAGCGTCTTGTCTTCAGTTGCTAGAATTCCAGCTATTGCGACAATCGCTAGTGGTAATCCTCCACATTTTTTTGCGATTTGCTTACCGATGTCCACCAACTTCGGTGGGCAAGGTTCCATCCCAAATACCTGTTGATATATAGGTAATGTTAGACATCTATAGTTGTAGTTACATACAACTTGATCCAAGTGATCGGAGTTTTACAGTTCATATGACAAGAATAAGAAAAGCATTAAAACCGAAATTTTTAAAAATAAATTAGAAATAGGAAACATAAGACAACACTATAATGGAGCATATGTTTAAATCACTATTTTTAGTTATGTTACGTACACTCTCTTTTTTTTTTTGGGGTGGAAACAAGTACCTTCTTTTGTAACAACTCCCAACTATAACTTTCTCGCAAGCGATCCAAAGAATGAGGGATGCAACTAACGCCATCAGGTTGAACGTCAACAAGCCGAGTAGTGAACAACACTTTACTCCCCTTGTGTTCCCTAGGGAATGATCTTTGGATATCATTCCAGGCTTCAATGCGCCATATGTCATCCATGACAATAAGGTATTTCTTACGCTTCAAGTAATTGAATAGCTTTTCTCCCAACTTATCCTCGTTAATCTTCTCGTAATCTTCATGATTTTCTGGGAAAGCTGATTTCAAAATACGAATCAACAAATCCTTCTTCATCGTCTTATCATAATCTAGAGAAACAACAACCCATGCACGAATTTCAAAGGTTTCCAACGTCAAACGTTGATCATACACTTCTCTGGCCAAAGTGGTTTTGCCGCCTCCAGCTGCACCAACGATTGATATAATCTCTAGTACTCCACCCTCGCCACTGTCATGAAGCTTTCTCATTAATGTCTCTACCTCCTCCTTGAAACCGACCACCACCTTCTCTTCTACCACTTTGGAGGGGTTGCTCCCTCTTGATGAATCTGAACCTCCTGATGGAAAATAAAAGTAAGGGTTAAGATTAAGGTTGAAGGCAAAAGTTATGGGGCCGTAGTAAGTAACAAAAAATTAAATTTGGAAAAGAACAATTTCTCATATCCCAATTATGAATAAATAGCCTTCAATATGAACAATCTTTGAGCTGTATATTTAGAATCTTATTGTATATTTCACTGGAATGCCATTTAAGTCATTGTCTGATGATATAATATTGCCAAGCGAAAAGGCAACCAACTATGGTTGTTATTATCAAATCAGTTGAATTAATGCTAAATTAAGTGTGTATTATGTTCGCCTGCATATTTTTGTGTTTCATGTTACTCATTATTATGGTGCATGTTACGTCTTGTTTGTTAAAGATGTAATCTTGATTGGGGGGGGGGGGGGGGGGGGGGGGGGGGGGGGGGGGGGGGCCGCTAATGAGTTGTTCACGTGAGGAGCTTAGTGTAAAGTATTTCTCTCTTATTACCCATAATTGTTATGGTTGATGATATGAATGAAAAGTTACCGGTGAAAAATTACAAAATTTTGATTCTTTACCAAGTCAATATTTGTCCCAAAAATCTAGGCACAGAGTTCCAAGCACAACTGTGTCTAAAATGGTTAATGAACGTGCGAATGTGTGCACGAGACAGTTTCAGCCGTTACTTAATTTTCGCTTTCGCGGTTAATGCAAGTGCTCCAGACCCTCTCAATGACTGGACTCTACCAGATTTCTTCTCCCTCTACCTATGTTTATATATACATATCCCAAATTTTGAACCCTATATTGTTTCTCCCATAGACCCCTATTTGTGAACCCTAACACGGTAGAACTTATATTGGTCTAGGGAGGATGGATATCATGGTGGTGATGTAATCGCACATCAGGATTTCCGAGACTGGAGACCATATATATTTGTCACGTTGGTGTGGTATTAGCTTTGACTGTTAGATTGTAGAGATGGAATAGACGATAACGAATTAAGAATGTTAATGTCCCACAATGTTTTGGGCTTATCACTTAGTTTGATTACCTAGATATTGTTATCGTGCTAGTTAATTTTGTTGGAGATTCTTATCTTTCGAATCGAAATTTGTAAATTGAAATTCATTTTATTCCTTGTAAATTTGTTTAGTTTCCATACGACCCGTTGTTCCATTGTGGGTTAATTTTTTCTGTTGGATTTCAGATAATGTGCTCACATTCAGGTGTGTTTTCAATTCGTTCATTGTTGAGATTAGTAGATGCTCCTACTGGTCCGGGTGATAGAGTCTTTAATTCTATATGGAAGAATGTGGCTCCTCCAAATGTTAAGAGTATTTTGTTGGCTTGCAATTCTGGGCAAAACCAAATTTAGATTGGGAATTATGGATAATGTTCAAAATGCTATATGTAGATTATGTGGTGTTGGACTTTAGACTTGCTTGTTGTCCATTTTGGGTTTAGAAGAATAACTTGTGGATCAATTTGTCAACCAGTTTCAAAGTATTGTGGAAAGCTCACAATATTGCCCTAGTTACAGCCTCAGTGACTGGCCGGCCGGGTTAGTGTGATATATATGTTTGGGTAATTCCAGGTTTTCAGTTTTCTGGTAGAATGTCTTTTCCTAGTCTGTACCATATTGCTTTGATCACTTCATACCCTTGAAATTCTAGTTATTAAGTGAGTTTTTGAACTATGTATTAATTTAGCTAGCTTTTCTTAGTTGTGACATTGATTGCAATTAAAAATATTCCCTCTACTAGGATAGATTATGAGTAACACTTCCCAAAGGTTTGTCGATTAATGGTACGTGAACTATTTTTGCATTGATGAACAAATACTTGTCACTTTTTCTTTTTTAATTTTATTCTTGTCACATTTGATTCTGATTTATTGATCATATATGTCGTGTATAGGGGTGGAAGCCAGTGGGTTTGCACTGCCCCAAACAAGGAAAAGACAGAATTAAAGTAAGTTATGTCTTGCAGTGCCTTGTGCAGAAGACGAATCCTGGTTCATTATATTTATTTATATGAATAGTTGAACTGATTTATATATATTATAAAATGTGGATGGTGTATGCTTGATTGTAAATTAAATATCATTAGTTGAGCAGAAGACAAAATGCATCTCTCTCTGGACAAGCATAGATGAATCAATATTAATTTGGCTAACTTTTGAGCTCTAATCACTGGATAGCTAGCTAGTGTGAGAAATATTGAACTTGCATGGACGTGTCTAAGACGGTGTCCTAACTTTCTACTAGTATGCAACATACTAGCTTGCAGACTCTCAATTGCGAACATTGTGTCCCTCTTACATTGACTTGTCTATCGGTGGTACGTACGTACTTGGCAAACTAATTACTGGACAAAGATGGTTGGCAGGGTACGTACGTACTAGGTGTTTTTGGATTTAACTTACTCGATCAAGTGCGAGTTGTGAAGGTGGGTAAAACTTACTCGATGAAATATGTTGGAACAGTTCTCAATTACATGGAGTAATTAAGTTGCCTCTTATTTCGGGAATTTTTTTTTGTGGGTTTGAAATAGCAATACATCACGGTTTTGTGTGGAATTAATGAGATCTTTTGTTTAGGCAAAGATCACTGTTTTGCGTAAAACCAAGATTGTTTCATCTTATTGATCACGGTTTTCAGAAAAATTGAGATTTTATATATGTAGATAACAATCACATTTATTTAATGGGCCATGACATTAACGCTATATATATATCCATAAAAATTCCTAATTTTTGTGTGTGTAAGACATAGAAATAAAGGGTGTGTAACGAAGATGTCTGCGTGTTTGAAACCTATAAATACACAAAATGAAAAAGGAGATCAGAAAGATGAAGAGTATTCCAGAACTTTATGAAGGACACTTGACAAAATGCTAACATGAATACAGAGGACTCAACAAATTTTTCAGAGCTTGTCACTAAAGAATTTTGCTTTGCTTATATCATATTATTGATATCATGTTATTCTCATGCCCGACATAGTTGAACTGGAAGCATATGGTCATAGAACACTTAAGTTTTATAGAAATTAGCTAATTTTGAATCTTAAAATACCGAATATATGTACCAATACCTCCACTTTTGGTAGAAGAGTGCTTGAGGTTTTTGACTGCTACGGCATTCAAGTCATTCATATTCTCATTGTAAATCTGTTTCACCTCATCTGTGAGAGTCTTGATCTCCTTTTTAACCTTTTCAACAAGGTCAAAGGAAAGATAATCCTTATGTTCACGAAGAAAATCAACGGCATGATCAGCTTTGATAACAAGAACCACAAATAGTTCTACGATGTCCTCTGCCTCGGATACCACATCTCTGATCCGCATCACCAATTTCATCACTTCTGAATGCTCGTTGTGTTTCTTCTCTGTAATCTTGAGGAACTCTCTCAGGTATTTTATCTCCTCCTCGAGAGATTGAAGTTGAAGTTTCTCGTCCATGGTAAAATCAAGGTTGGAGCTCGTTAGAAGCTGCTTCAAGGTCTCCAGAAAAAAATCAACAGCAGTGTCACCCATCTCTCTCTCTCTCTCTCTCTCTCTGAAGACGAGCAGAATGGGGATCAATGGGTAAATGAATGACTTAAAGATAAACAAGTACTTGTAGCCTTAATAATAATTGTGCACACAACAGTATTATTATTACTCCGTACTATATATATTGTTAGAACTATGGTTACTTTGTTATCATTGGGGCATTTTCAATTCGAACTACAGTTACTTTGCTCGTCCTTGATTGATGGCCCATATTTTTAATGAACGATCTTTGCCCGTTATGGACACTAAAAAAGGGGACAGAGAGAGTATATATTTTTTAGTTCTCATTTCGCCTCCTAGTTACTTTTTTTAGAGTGGAGGTTACGTTTTTTTGATTGCATTATTCATATTAATATATGAGATTTTGTACATATATTATTGGTTAATAGATTAGCTGGTAGAATTAACGTAATTTTTGAACACCATAGTACAAATTCCTAAAGCCGCCAGTACTGCTTTTAAATTTATTGCTTGTCACGATAGCTAGATTACTATTCCTAGTCTTCCCTAGGTATGTATTTTATTACAATGGCAATATTTTTCTAATTTTTCCTCTTTCACGTTATGATTCCTAGGTTAACACGTTTTTAATTAATTAAGTCTGTGTAGTTGTGCTACAAGCATACAAGAAAATGATATGTTACTACCACTTGCTTCTAATCTATTAATGTATATTGATGATTTGTTGGAAGAAACAACCAAACCATTATTGGTCAATAGTTTAAGAATTGGAACCACATATAGAGTCGTTATTATCTGTGCGCATCAACTTTTAGAGATTCTTATCGCCCAGTTCTTACCTCTCCCGGTTCTTACTTCTTACCCCTAATAATTCCAAGTGGTTGAGCACTTGGCCAATGCCATTGATGTGTAAGACTAAATTTGTGTTTAGGCATTCGGATGTCACGTCTATCTATATGTGCATATGTTTTTCGATCTTGTGAATTTTTTTTTTTTTTTTTGAGAATTTAATATTCATCCTTAGACCTTAACCGACTTTCAACCCGATCACATTTTTAGGTTAGACTTGTAACGGAACAGTAGAGGATTTTGACCATTACATTTTTTTTAATCGGTTTGTTTTGTTCCAGTAAAAGGATTTTCAATTACCTCAGTGAGACTAATAACTTTGCTTGTCACAGTAAATGGTTCTAACTTCTAAGGATTTTGTGTCCATATTCTTTACGGTAATGTACTCCGTTATGATGTCATGTGCTTTGGACCTGATTTCTTTAGGGTGTTGTAGGAATTTTTGGGATTAACTTTTTCTACTAGGTTGTTTCAAAATTGTATCTCAGGATCACGTGCAGAGATTCTAGGGTTGACATAGAGAGATTATTTGTAGTGACAAATATTTGGCACACCGCACACTTATGTTTTTCAAAACTTGGCATCCTTTATAACACTGAAGTTGACTTGTTATTTTGACATCAACTGCAGGCTACACTTATTTGGAAAGGATATTATTAATTTTTAAAAAGAAAAAAAATCAGAGAATATGTTGGAAAGTTTCAGTGCCACAATAATGGTGACTTTAAAATTACTCAAATGTGGGGCGTTCCAAAGAAACAGCAAGGTTCCGATAATTTGGAAGGCTTATACAAGTTATTTGACAAGGCTCTTAAGAGTGAAAAGACTACTGGCTTTTGTGAGGAAAAAGATTCGAGAAGGAAATAAAGAAGTGATTCATGGCTACGGACCACATGAAAAAAATACATGATGGTTAGTACAAATTCCTAGAGCCGTCAGCACTCCTTTTTAAATTTATTGCTTGTCACAATAAGCTAGATTACTATTCCTAGTCTTCCCTAGGTATGTATTTTATTACAACGGCAATATTTTCTAATTTTCCTCTTTCACGTTATGATTGATTGCAAGGTTAACACGTTAGATTATTCTAAAATTCGTCTAAATGGGTAAGATAATAGGTAAAAATGTGCATTGATATCCGGAAAAGGCGTATTGATATTTGTAAAAGTGTATTAATATTCGTGAGATATGCATTGATATCTGAACTTATTTAAAATTATTTGTATATTATCCTCCGCCTAGTGGGTGGCGGTTAGCAAAACAGTAACACGTTTAATTAATTAAGTCTGTCTAGTTGTGCTACAAGCATACAAGAAAATGATATGTTACTACCACTTGCTTCTAATCTATTAATGTATATTGATGATTTGTTGTAAGAAACAACCACACCATTAGTCTATAATTTAAGAATTGGAACCATAGAGTCGTCGTTATTATCTGCGCACATCAACTTTTAGATAGAGAATCTCATCGCCCAGTTCTTACCTCTCCCGGTTCTTACTTCTTACCTCTAATACTTCCAAGTTGTTGAACACTGTACTTGGGCAATGCCATTGATGTGTAAAACTAAATTTGTGTTTAGGCATTGGGATGTCACATGTCATCTATCTATACGTGCATATATTTTCCTTGTGAATATATTTTTTTTTAGAATTTAATATTCATCTTCAGACCCTAACCGACTTTCATCCCGACCACATTTTTAGGTTAGACTTGTAACGGAAACTGTAGAGTATTTTGACCATTACTTTTTTTTTTTTTTAATCGGTTTGTTTTGTTCCAGTAAAAGGATTTTCAATCACCTCAGTGAGACTAATAACTTTGCAGTAAATGGTTCGAAAGATTTTATCCTTGTAGACACCCTATTCTGAACTATCCGGATTAGCTTATTTTCGGTCTTTTGCTGCCCCAATGATGATTAAAGGTCAAAAAACGTTCCGCGGTCGATGGCAGGTTTTGAGCTTTGAGCTTTGGGCATTCCCTCATTCAAACCCTTTCGAATTCCACTTCGAACCCTTCGAGCCAGATGGCCCCAACAAAACCCTACTTGCTTACGCCAGTGTTCTCTTGGCGTGCGCCAGTGAACTGCCACGTGTTGGTCATCGACTGTTGACTCAGTTATGACTGGCGCACGTAGGTACAACTTTGGCGTACGCCGGTCAAAGCAAGTCAAATCACCACTTTTCTGTCACGTGCTCGGGACTTTGTAACCGCCCCAGTACAGGGGAACAGTCCCCTGATGATTATATTCTGCAAGGACGTTCCCCTATCCGTCCTACATCCCCCATCACCTAGTCTCATGCATTACATGCATGGGAGGCTCTCCCCTTAACCAAACCAGCCCTAACCCAACTTGTTAAGGCTCCTTCTCAGTCCATCTCTCCTCTATAAATACCCCCTTGCATTCATTTGCAAGGGGTTAACCACATTAAAGAGTCCAACCTCTCTCTCTCCTCTCTTGCTCTCTATCTCTCCTCCTCCATTGAAGGTGAAAGGGAAAGAAGAGGAGTCCATTCCCATACACCCCATTGTCATTCAGTAACCATCCAGCTTCCATCTTCAACCTCAAAGCTCAAAACCACCTTCAAACCACAACACAAAAAGGTATACCACCTTTGCGTGGCTCACTGTTTTCGACCCCTGAGGGGAACCAACAAGGTCCAGGCTAGTAATCAATACTAGTCCTGGCCTTAAACTGGTAAAATAAAACAATCGTATGAGATGGAACATGGCGCACGCTGGTAAAACCAAGCCGTACGCCAATCATGGCGGTACGTGCATTACTGACGTGGGGATCATGGGTCGTCTGTTTCTTACTTATGTTTTACTTCCATCATCTCATTGCATGCTAATAACCAGTTACTGCTTTCTGTATTCTAGAACTGTTAGCTGTAGCTTTCAATATTTGTTCCTTTTCTTTATTCTAGAGGGCCTCTGGGATCTTTCTGATCATGTTCCAGAGCCCAGATGATGCAAAGCCAAACACTGGCCAAGAGGTGTAACTGGCGTACGGGTTCTAACGACTGGCGTACGGCACTTATATCAAGGTCCAGTAGCTGGCCCTTGCATCGTAGCTCAATCTGGACCTCGTGTTATTTCCCCACTCTGTTTATGGGGTTTCCTGTCCATTTCCATGGCTTCAAGCCACTTCATCTGTCTGTAATCTGTATATATGCTGCTATTAAATTGCGTGGTTTGTTCTGGGTGTGCACTGGTCCATTCCAGAGCCCAGAGGGTTGCAAACAAAGACTGTGAATGCATAAGAATGGAGTACGCTAGTTGTTAGGTGGCGTGCGCAGGTCATGTTGGTATGCAGTGGCCTGACCAGTGCATACCGACGTGTTGCCTGCTCGTATCTCTGAAAGACAGCGTACTCCATCTTGTTCAAGCCGTTCACAGTGCTTGTTTTCAATCTATATTCATTTATTGATTCAAGCAAATCATCATCCTTAAATATTTTATCACGTAAATGCAACTTGTTACAGTCTTAATCCTATTAACTATTCTCCCGCCCTAACTGGATAAAAAAATGATTAACGAGAGGAAAATGCAAATGTTTTACAAAAATGCCTGAGTAGAGACCGATCTCCAGATTGGGCGAGAGGGGTGCCATAGAACCCTTCCCCTCTCGTAACCTGACTCCCAAACCTTAGATATCGAAGGTGACGACGGACCAGTCTACGCCTTTTCAAAATCAAACAACGTAGCAAAACGTTTTCAAGTTCGGTTCCTTGGGTATTTTACCGCTAAAACCCGAGTGGAGACTTTGAATCGAAGTGTCTCACCGCGCTTTTCAAAGAGGGCCGCACCCAAATTTTTCATAAATAAAGATTTTCAGGGGCGTGTGCCCACAGTCCCCATATTCTTTACGGTAATATATGTACTCCATTATGATGTCAAGTGCTTTGAACCGATTTCTTTACTGTGTTGTAAGAATTTTTGGGATTAACTTTTTCCTACTAGATTGTTTCAAATTCGTATATCAGGGATCACGTACAGAGATTCTATGGTTGACATAGAAAGACGATTATATGTAGTGACAAATATTTGGCACAACGCACACTTATGTTTTTCAAAACTTGCCATCCTTTATAACACTGAAATTGACATGTTATTTTGATATAAACTGCACGCTACACTTATTTGGAAAGGAAATTAATTAATTAAAAAAAAATCAGAGAATATGTTGGAAAGTTTCGGTGCCACAATAATGGTGACTTTAAAATTACTCAAATGTGGGGATTCCAAAGAAACAGCAAGGTTCCAATAATTTTGAAGGCTTATGCAAGTTATTTGACAAAGGCTCCTATAGTAGTGAAAAGACTTCTGAACTTGTGAGGAAAAAGCTTCGAGAAGGAAATATAGAAGTGGTTCATGGCTACTGATTACACGGAAAAAACACATGATAGTTAGTAGATATTTAGACTACTAGTTATGTAAACAAAAAATAGTGATAAAAACACATGATGGACGTTAGTAGGTGTTTGGATTACTAGTAATGTGAAGAGAAAATAATGATTCCTGATAGGTGTAAAGACTAGTGATCACTAAGGTTTAAGAACTCTGAAAGTGTGGATTTCAGCTTATGAGATTGGAAAAAAGTGGTTCCGAGTGGGGGATTCAGATCACTGGCTGACATAAGGCGAGAAAACGATTTATAAGACCTTAAATTAAAGCGAAAAGATTGATCTTAGTGAACGATGAAAGTGGTTAGTAGGTTAGTGAGACTGAAAAAACAGGGTTTTCTAACAATTCTTAAAAAACCCTAATAGTATGAACTCAAACCACAAAGTAAAAAATTATCAACAATAACTACGCAATCAATCAATCGGACAACTCAGAAATATACGTGGAAAACCCTAGAATGTGGTAAAAACCAACAGAATGAATCAAATCACTATAATCATTATGCAGTTACAGATATACCTGTCTAAACGAAATAAATCCTCACAACATTCTAAGTATCGTCTGCCGAGTCACACGTACACCATACCCAGTGATCTTGATCGCCAACAGCCTTGAGTCCACGAGCCTTTCAAAAAACCTAACGAAAATCTCCCATAAAAATAGCTCTCCGAAAACAATCGACCGCCTTTTGGTTTTCTCCCCACCCGTTGCTATAATGTGGCTGCCTTTCTTTTACCCTCACTTTTCTTTTTACAAGGCAATATTCCCCGGGGGAAAATCACTGAAAAGTGGAGAAAGGGCAAAAAAATGCCCAGATCGTGGACCATTTATTTGAAATTCATAAGTCCTGGGAAGGAGAAAAATAATTCAAAAGACATGGTCCTCAAAACATAAATGGACAAAAGTACCCCTCTCTTCCTACACGACGTCGTTCATGTCTCCCCACTCTTCCCTTCGTGTTTTCCCCCTCCCCCTCCCCAACTGAAGTCAAAAACCCTTCTCTCCACTGGAACATGAGACACCATCTCCTCCATAGGGTTTACTCCCCCTTCATCTCCTCTGTGCTCTCCAACGTCGGAAGAATTGCCCTAGTACGAACGCACGACCACGCTTCATCCGAATTGACTCCGACTCAATAATTGTCAGGTAAGTTGAATCGCCCTAGTATGAACCTCTCTCTCTCTCTCTCTCTCTCTCTCTCTCTCTCTCTCTCTCTCTCTCTCATTTGTTGATTATTGGGTTGGGTGTTTTCTTTATTTGCTCACGAGTGGGAAAACATTGATTCTTGGAATTTCGGTCAGGCATACGAATAACTGAATGTGCTATTGGTGTATCATCGAATGATTTTACTCATTTTCAGTTCAGTTGGATTTGTGTGACCATGCTATTTGCTAACTGTTTTTATAAACTTATGCAGATTCCAGTCCTGGATAATTTAGTATTAAGTTGAATCATGGTGGACATATACTTAGGGATATCATAGAGTATTATGTTGGTGGTACTGTGAGCTACGTTGATTACTGTGATAATGATCAAATATCTAGAACTGAGTTGCAATCCATGTCTAAAGAAGTTGGGTATGTGGAAGAAGTAGCTTTTTTCTGCAAGGTTTAAAGTAGTGGGAAATGGGTTTTTAAGAAGATCCAAACTAATAGTGATGTAACAACCATAGTTCAAAGCCTTAGAAATGGTTTGGTGGAAGTGTTTATAACTGATAGTAATTTGGAAGGTGTTCTAGTGTTGAATACAATGCCAATGTGGATGTGGAAGGTGACCTACTAGATATTTATACCGCTAGTCGGGAATGGGATTGTGGAACATTTTCATAGGACAACTATAATTTTTTGGATTTCACAACTCACATACCTTCTAGTAGACCAAACCCACCATCCACCATTGAACCACTTTCCACCAATGAACCACCACTAGAAGAAGAAATGCTAGAAGAAGACTTGTCCACTGGAAGAAAAAATGTTTTTCTCCTTCCCATATTTAGATGAATTTCCTAAAAATTAGTCCATGACCTGGGCATTTTTTGCTCCTCTGTCCACTGTTCAGTGATTTCCCCTAAGGTAGAAGGGAGTCAGAAACAGAGGACGAACAGAATGGGGATGAATGGGTAAATGAAAGAAGTACTTGTGGCCTTATTAAATATATCTTCAATGGGGTTGCTACTCGCGCCCATTATTCCCAGCTTATCAGTTTACAGCATTGAATTTTAATTGCTCGACAGTATCAGACCTCTATTATTGATGTCTTCAGTGCCGGCCGGCCCATTTATTTTTGCGACCCCACTTAATTATTAAATAAGGCTACAAGTACTTGTTTATCTTTAATTCTTCGTCATCTACCCGTTCCTCCCCTGTTTTTTACTATTTTAATTCAATTTTGTAGGGTAATTACAATATTAATTGGTGACTTGCCTAATTGCCTTGAAGAATTCATATATCCTGATTGGCAGCAGATCCAAGTTGCAACCCCACTTGATCTATAGATATGGGAATTAGCAGAATTAGCCTAGACGTCTCTGTTTATCTATAATTCATTGCTTATAAATATGAGAAATTATGCAGCGACAAATTATGCAGAGTATATCATAAGCTGTCATATCTAGACAATGGCTCCATGCTCTCCACAATTAGCGACGTCCAACTGAGAGATGATGAAAATCGATTTATAACTAACAAAGCTGACATAGCAAACAAGCAAATAAAATTAAAGAAATCATACGCACTGCACTTTCAGGATCAGCAAGCATGGCAAATGCGACATCACATAAACCATCGCTTCCGTGAATGCCATAAAATCGAAGATCTGTTGTCCAACATAGGTGGATAATGATAGACTAGAAACTTGCTTGAAAGACCTCTCCTTGTTTGGGTCACTGTTAATGTGAAATCCACTCGCCCCTAACTTTTAGATGGTGTTCTCCCCCTGGAGAGTGGTGTTTGTGGTCACTCTTGGACAGATAAGGAAAGATAGAACAAAAAAAAAAAGTTTTGATAATGTTGACATTCCCACATCGGTGGAGCATCAATATCATCAAAGCTTATGCCAAAAAAATTGTGGAGGCTTTCAAAGCCCTTCTTTAAACTGATACACTTTGCAATCCTTTGATTGTTTGGATTTTCCCGTTTGCAGGTGAGATAAAACTAAATACTGATGGATGCTGGTATGACCTCAACAATAGAGCCTGATTTGGAGGAGCTTTCAAAGATCATACGGCAACATGGATCCTGATTCTATGGGAGACTGGACTGTAACTCAAGTCTTGAAGCTGAAATTTGGGCAATTTGCACTTTTTCAGAGGCCTAACGATCATCCTTGAGAAAGGATTACCCAATGCTAAAACTTAAAATTGAATCCAACTTGAATGTTGCAGTGAAACTCATTAACGAAGGACAAAGGTGCCCCTATGGATCTTCCCCAACGCCCTCTAGTGGAAGTTGCAAAGATGCTGGCAGCTAGAACTAATACCAGGATTGGGCTTACATATCGCCAAGCGAATCAAACAGCGGATTGTATTGCTCGCCTGAGAGCTGAGCAAGATGAAAAGCTTAGTTGTTTTAGTGCAAGTTCCCTCTACTGCGAGGGAGTTTAAGCTTGCCGATCGCCTTGGAGTTGTACACCTTAGAACGTAGGCTCTTAGCATGTGGCTAACATTCTGGTTTGTAGTTTGCATGTTTGTCTCTATGACTCTGCTACTATTTAGCTAGTTAATGAAATTTCCATTGCACCTATATATATATATATATATATATATATATATATATATATATATATATATATATATGTGACATCACATGATGCAGTTACTTGGCTCCGGCTTTATGGTCCCGAGTGGTTTGGAGTATCATGCTCCCAAGTCCTTTTTTCCTTATTCTATGCTCCCAATGCTCCCAATTCCTTTTTTCCTTTTTCCCGAATGGTAAGTGTCATCAACAAGTATAGTAAGTATTTCGTAAGGAAGTGTAGCCATGCAACATAGTAAGTGTTGCCTTCAGGAATGCTATATAAAAACTGTTTCTGTGGTAAGTAATACTACCATTTTTTAGTCAAAAATTCTTAAAACCATCTCGTTTTTAACTAACCAACCCTACTTTTTGTGAGTGGTTTTGATCTAAAGGCTATAATTTACCTAATTGGAAGCATTGTAGAAGTTTTGCTCCCAACCTTTGGGAGATGATTATTTATCGTGGATACAATATATCAAACATATGTGCAACAGTACCCTATAAACTACAAAACTGTTAAATCACTTACATAGTAAGGGTTCAACATCAAACCATTCTGGAGGGAAAACCCAGTACAAGGCATTGTTGGGAAGGGGTTGAAGAAGATTTTGCTGCGGCTGTACAGGTTATAATTAGTTCAAACTTTTCACATAGGCACAATAGTAAATTGCTTTTTTACAATCAAAATAAAGACTGCTCGTACCTTGTACTTATCCTTACTACAAACACGGGAGACAAGAAGAGAAACTTGTGAAGTACATGCCCAATCCAAAGCAGAAAAAAAAAAGAATCGTCAACCAAGAGCTGCAAGGAGAACAACTTCTACTCCTTTGATTGGTTTTGCAACGTTACTTTTAGTGCCTCGGTGACAGCTAAGAAGTCCATGTCACTAAGGCCGCAAGATTGAGCCATCTTGTAGAGTTTGTTTGTTGGGGCTGCAATCTGTGCAGGCTGGGAAACAGATTCGGCTAATCCCAGAGCAAGCCGCGAGTCCTCCCACAAACAAATTTGCACTAAAATGGCGCAGCGGATTTATACAAGCTACGACGCCGACAATCTTGGTTAGTTAAGAACTTCTGTTGATGTTTCAGGAGATATGCGGTAGGATATAGGGATTGGAACATTGAAGGGCCTTTCATCGAAAACATAAGTGCACTAACAGCGCCTAGTGAAACTACCTGCAGATCAATAAAAATGGATAGTCGAAGATGCTCAACTAAAAAAGGATTCTGATAGATTTCTAGAAACGGGGACGTGGGTATATATGTTGGAAGTTAATTTGTAATTTTTCAAGAGTATTAAGTGATGGAAAAAATCTGGAATTCTATCCTCTTGAAGGGCCAATCAAAAAGAGATGAGTCCAAGGTGATGTTTTAGCTCCCAAAGAAGCTTTGGAAGATGAAAAGTCTCTGTAAAAAAAGAAATTTCCGGGGATATCTTACAGCAAGTATAAATAGTGGTGTCTTTGGTGCATCGATAAGCAACAAGTAATCATTCCAAAGATCCCAAAAATCAGTTTGTATATGCAGAAGCAGCAGCACTGCAAATCTAAGGAAATCATTGTAATCCCAAAGCTTGATATGGAATAAAATTCTTACAATTCCAGATTTTCTACTTAGGATCAAAGTCTATTCTCATCTTTTATTTTTCCATCACATCTTTTGCTCTCTCTCTCACCCACTCACACTTCCGCTGTCCCCAACAATAGATGACAATATTTGTCTCTTACCAAAGAGTACCTCTACTGGGACACTCGACTCCAGTCCTTCTTTCTCACGGAGAAGCAATCAGTCAGAAAAGAATTCAGAAAGATTGCGACTGCAACTGCCTTTTCTCTTCCCGTTGGACTTATAAAGGTTGGTTTCTATGTTGTTGAGAAGCGTAACCCAACTTGCTTGAAAAAGAATTGAGGCCATTTGAGGGATCATCATAGCATGACAAAAATCACAAATAGCCATTCTTAGAAACAATAGAAATCATTGTAAAACAAGGCTATCAACTTATAGAAGTCATCCTCGCACAAATTTGTCAGAAAATATGAGCTTTATCTAAATTTAATAGTGAAATGAAACCAGGTGCTTCTACTGCACATCGAAATCCCATGAAACAATCGAAGTTCATAAAACTGAGATCAATAATGATACTTCCAATCAAAGTTCGTATTCTTTGAATGTCGGAGCATGAAAAATGACACATTGTGGCATGAAAATGACTGTGTTTTTGAGATCTTCGAAAATCGCTAATAGTAACCCAGTAAAGCTAGGGAAACCATTTCTCAACTATACTTTACGCTACTATACAAGGCTCCATTTCGACGACTCGAAATGAAAATCCCCTCCACATCCCAACGCCCCACTTTCTGACCTGACTCATCGCCCCCGACCCCAATTATATTGAGCCCTAAGATAAGAAAAAATACTTACTGTAATTCATTGCCTCAATCACACCCCACTGCTCTTGATCATCCATTTATCGGATTATATTTGAGAACGAGATTTACGCAATCATCATCTCCTTTTGTATTTCTTTGCCTTTCCTGAATCTCCTTGGCTGATTCCTCCGCAGATCGAGTGCACTGCTGTACCTTAATTTCACGAAGTTCGCTTAGATTAGCAAAATCAATCGGAATTCCCTTCAGTTTGTCGCAAATTTGAATTGCTAAGACCTCAAGTCTCGGAAATTCATCTTCGGAAGCAATCCACTCCTCGATATCCAGATATTCAAGCCTCAAGTACTTGAGTTGAGAGAACCCCTCCTCAAGTTCACTTGTGTCCCAAACTGGTCCCCTACAGGCGTCGTCTAATAATTTGAGAACCTCAAGGCTCGGCAGCGTTTGAAGGACTATTGACAGCTCCTCCCACTCCAAGAACGTAGATGACAAACTTAGCCGCGTAAGAGTCGGAGGAAGCTTCAGCCCAATGCTTGCCATGTGCTTGTAATCGAACAATGCAGCGACAGAGAGTGTCTCGAGGAATTTTAAGAACTCTAGGTCGCAGAGCATCAAAACATCATCCCCTTCAAAATCCACATCTCCTCCATAAAGTCCTAGCTTCCTAAGATTGGGAGTCCTTTCCAAGAAATGTAGGCAATGCTCACAAGCACACATTCGGTGCAAGGTCTGTAAGCTATCCAACATATTCCCCTCTTCTTCATCATCAAAAACATGATGATATTCGAATATCCCGCTTTTAGTATATAGATGCCTCAACTTAAGCATCTTAACTATATGGCAAGGCAATGAAATATTCTTGTCGTAGTTTGGAACTTGGAGGATAAGGATTTCTAGGTTCCAGAGGAAGTGAAAAGAATTCATTGCACGGTTATGTTCTTCTCTTAACGTAAGTGCTAAGTATCTCAAATGAACTAGATCTCCTATTCCTATTTCTCCTAGGCTTGTAGCGGAGATTAAATGCAACACCCTGAGAAGTTCGAAGTTTTCAACAAAGAATGATAGATTATGTTCAAGTGAGGAGTTTGGAGAGGAGAGGTACAGAAAAGATCGAAGGTTTTGAGCACGAGGCCTTGGGGGAAACTTATCAAAGAACTGATGGCCAATGAAGAGGCGACGATGCTTATTTGTAGTAGAAGGTGAAAAATAATCTCCCTCGTAAATTTTCACAAAGAAATTATCTTCCTCTATTTTTTTCAAGCATAATTCACGCAAAAGATCATGGATACGGCATGCTTTAATTCCTCCGTCAGATTTACTTTTCCTTGCTACCATTACGAGACTTCTATTAATAAGATTGATTAAGTAATCTTCTGCTATGGCCTCCAAGCTTTTCCTCCCATCACTTTGCTGAATAAATCCCTCTGCAATCCATACCATAACAGCTCGCGTGGGGGGATTTCATAATCTTCAGGGTGTGCTCCAATGTAAAGAAAACACGCTTGTAAATGAAGGGGCAGGTGATTGTAACTAAGTTCTAGGATCTCCATGCAACCCTCCTGGTTTTTGGCAATGGTCGAACTTAAATGTTTGGCAACTTCCTCCCATGCATCGAGTGTCTTGTCTTCAGTTGCCAGAATGCCAGCTATTGCAACAATCGCTAGTGGTAATCCTTCACATTTTTCTGCAATTTGCTTACCGATGTCCACCAACTCCGGTGGGCAACGTGTCATCCCAAATACCTGTTGATATATATATGGGCAATGTTAGACATCTAGAGTTGTAGTTACATTACATACAACTTGATCCAAGTGATAGGAGTTTAACAGTTCATATGACAATAATAAGAAAAGCTTTAAAATAGAAATTTTTTAAAAATAAATTAGAAATAGGAAACATGAGACAATGCTATAATGGAGCATTTGTTTAAATCACTATTTTTAGTTATGTTACATGCATCAATTTTTATAAAAAAAAAAAATACCTTCTTTTCTAGCAACTCCCAACTGCAACTTTTTGTTAAGGGATCCAAACAATGAGGGACGCAGCAGATACTATCAGATTGAACGAGTAGTCGACTAGTGAACACGACTTTACTCCCCTTGTAGTCCCTAGGGAATGATCTTTGGATGTCATTCCAGGCTTCAATACCCCATATGTCATCCATGACAATGAGATATTTTCTATTCTGCAAGCATTTGTATACCTTTTCTCCCAACTTATCGGCACTGATCTCCTTGTAATCTTTATGTTTTTTTGGGAAAGCTGATTCCAGAATTCTAATCAATAAATGCCTCTTCATAGTCTTATCATAATCTTGAGAAACATTGACCCATGCACGAATTTCAAACTTCTGCAACGTCAAAGGATGATCATACACTTCTCTGGCCAAGGTGGTTTTGCCACCTCCACCAGCACCAATGATTGATATAATCTCCAGCCGTCCACCTTCTCCAATGTCATGAAGCTTTCCCAATAATATCTCTACCTCCTCCTTGAAACCGACCACCACCTTCTTTTCTACTACTATGGATGTGTTGCTCCCTCCTGATGAACCTGAACCTCCTCATGGAAAAAAAAAAAAGAGGAAAGGTTATGATCGAGGGCGAAGCCAAAAGTTATGGGGCCATAGTAAGTGTAACAAAAAATTAAATTTGGTAAAGAACAATTTCTCATATCCCAATGACGAATAAATAGTCTTCAATATGAACAATCTTTGAGCTGTATATTTATAATCTTATTGTATATTTCACTGGACTATCATTTAAGTCATTGTCTGATTGATATAATATTGCCAAGCGAAAAGGAAACCAACTATGGTTGTTATTATCAAATAAGTTGAATTAATGCTAAATTAAGTGTGTATTATAACATTCGCCCGCATATTTTTGTCGTTCATGTTACTCATTATTATGGTCCTTGTTACTTATTGTTTGTTGAGGATGTAATGTTGATTAGGCGGGCCAATGAGTTGTTTGGGTGAGGAGCTAAGTGGAAGATGGGATTTATGAAGAGTAGCCAAACCAATGGATACTTGATTGGGTGAATTAAATTAGGAGTTGGGAGCTAGATGCAAATGTGTGGCTGTGGTGGATTGTAACTCTGTATAAGTTTATGTATGTGAATTGAGATTAAAATGTGGGTCAAGAGAGAGAGAAGAGAACAGATCAGAGAGTTAGAGTTCGGGGAGCCCCTTAGGGGGTCTCCCCTCCATTGTTATGTATGTGTGTTTGTGTGTGAGAAGAAGAGAGGGGTGAGAATGAGATACGTAATCGTTATGGTTGATGATCTGAATGATAAGATACCAGTGAACAATAAAAAATTTTGATTCTTAACCAAGCCAATATTTGTTCCAAAAATCCAGGAACACATATCCGGAAACAACTGTATCCGAAATTGTCCATGCACGTGTGAATGTGTGCACATTTCAGCCGTCGATTTCGCTTTCGCGGCTAATGCAAGTGCTCCAGATCCTCTCAATGATTGGACTCTACCTGGTTTTTTCTCCCTCTACCTATGTTTATGTGTATATACATATCCCATTTTTTGGACCCTAAATCGTTTCTCCCATAGTCCCCTATTTGTGAACCATAACACAGTAGAACTTATATTGGTTTAGGGAAGATGGATATCATGGTGGTGATGTAATCGTTCATCGTGATTTCCGAGACTGGAGACCAAATATGTTTGTCATGTTGGTGTGGTATATGCAGCTGTGGTCATCGTTCTTTAACAAGGACTGCTAGATTGTAGAGATGGAATAGACGATAACAAAGAAGGTAAAGAGTGGATTAGGTATGCCATTGGCAATGGTACAGACACTTTCTTATGGATGGATTATTGGCATCCTATTGGGCCTTTATACAAGCGATTTGGAGAGAGTGGTGGCTCATAAGGGAAGAGCATTACAGGCCAAGGTCTGTTCTATCATTGATGAGGGTGTTTGGAAGTGGCCTTGGCAACGTAACAGGGCTATTATGGAAATTATGAAGGAAACTCCTAATGGGTTTCTACCATCTTCATCTGTTAGGGACACGGTTATATGGACTGACCACAGATGGTAAATATTCTGCCAAATCTGCTTGGGAGGCGTGTAGGCACCGAAATCCCATTCAAACTTGGCATGCTATAGTGTGGTTTGGTTATGGAGTTCCTAGGTGGAGATTTATTGAGTGGCTGTCTGTTTTGGGGAGATTGCCTTCTCGCGATAGGTTGGTGAGTTGGGGTATGGTGGTGTCTCCTCAGTGTGTCTTGTGTTCGTCTGGCATGGAGTCTCATGCTCATCTATTTTTTGTCTCCCATTTTTCTTCCTCAATTTGGCAACAAATACTATCTAGGAATGGTATTACTCCATCTATATTGCCCTTGTCTCAGGAATTAGAGTGGGCAGTCCATAACAGAAAGGGAAAAGGGCTCCAGAATTCTCTCTATAAGCTCTCTTTGGCTGCCTCCATTTATTATATTTGGGAGGAGCGCAAGCTGAGAATTTTTCAAAGAAGGTCCAGAGATGTGGCTGCAGTTTCTCTGACCATCTTTAATTCAATTCGAGCTAAGGCTAACTCTTGGGCAATGGTGACGTTCTCGGCCCAAAATCAAGGTCTTTGTGATGCTTGGCTTCTGGACTCTAGAATTTTTGTTGTTAACAATTGTTGATAGGTTGTTGTTTTCCTGTTTTGAGTTGGTTTTTTTGCCTTATTTTGGGGCTTTTGATGTATAGGTTTCCAAGGGGCTTTTGTTATTTTGGGGCTTTTGTTGTTTTCCTATTGCTTTGTGTAGCTTTTTGGCAATGTTTGTTGTTATAAAATTTTCACTTACCAAAAAAAAAGTTCTCATTCAATTTTGATATCCATGTTAATGTCCCACAATATTTAAGGCTTATCACTTAGTTTGATTACCCAGATATTGTTATCGTGCTAGTTAATTTTGTTGGAAATTCTTATCTTTTGAATTGAAATTCATAAATTGAAATTCTTTTGATTCCTTGTAAATTTGTTTAGGTTCCTTATGACCCATTGTTCCATTGTGGGTTAATTTTTTCTGTTGGATTTCAGATAATGTGCTCACATTCAGGTGTGTTTTCAACTCATTTTGTTGAAATTAGTTGATGCTCCTATTAGTCCGGGTGATAGAGTCTTTAATTCTATATGGAAGAATGTGGCTCCTCTAAAAGTTACAGTAGTTTGTTGGCTTGCAATTCTGGGCAAAACCAAAACTACTGAACGGGTTTTTACATAGGGAATTATGGATAATGTACAAACTGCTATATGTAGATTCTGAACTGAAAATTTTGTTCTGTGTAAAAACACCGAAATAAAGGGTGTGTAACAAAGATGTCTGCATTTTTTAAACATATAAATACCCACAATGAACAAGGTGATCAGAAAGACGAACAGTGATTTCTTAACTTTATGAAGGACACTTGACAAAATGCTAACATGAAAGAGAACAAAATTTTCAGAGCTTGCCACCAAAGAACTTAGCTTTGCTTATTGTATGGTAATGATATAATTCTATTCTCATGCCCGACAAAGCTGAAACTGAAGCATAGAAGACTTGAATATTTTTATCGAAACTAACTAATTTTGAATCTTAAAATACTGAAAAATATGCACCAATACCTTCACTTCCGGTAGAAGAGCGCTTTAGTTTTTTGACTGCTACTCCATTGATGTCATACATATTCTCGTCGAGAATCTGCTTCACCTCGGCCTTAAGAGTCTTGATCTCCTTGTTGACACTTTCAAGGTCAAGGGAAAGATGATCTTGATGTTCACGAAGAGAATCAGAGGCGTGATTAGCCTTGAAAACAAGAACTACAAATAGTTCTACGATGTTCTCTGCCTCAAATACCATGTCTCTAATCCGCATCACCAAATTCATCACTTCGGAATGCTCCTTGCGTTTCTTCTCCGTAATCTTGAGGAACCCTCTCAAGTACTTTATCTCCTCCGCAAGAGATTGAAGTTGATGTTTCTCATCTGAGATAGCATCGAGGTCGGAGCTCATTGTAAGATTCTTCAAGGTCTCTGAAGTTGATGTTTCTCATCTGAGATAGCATCGAGGTCGGAGCTCATTGTAAGATTCTTCAAGGTCTCTAGGAAAAAATCAACAGCAGTATCACCCATTTCTCTCTCTCTCTCAACAGCAGCAGATTGATCAGGTTTGAGTTGGAAACACGGACTTAAATTGCTGACCCAAAGGTATGGTTGAATACCTTTCTAAGCGTTCTTTATCTTCCCTATACAATATCAAAGACAAATGCAAACTAGTGAATGCACCGAAATATCTCATTTCAGTCTTGACTTTTCAACCTTAGACATTTCCATTGTAATGACTCTACACCCAGGTCTTCATAGAAAGAAAAAAAAAAATGCATTTACAGGAAAAAAGAGAGACTTTTTCAAAGAGCCTTCGTCCTCCTATTCAATGGGGCTATTAGAGAAGCTGCTTCGTTCCTAGACTTCTTTGCTCAGTCAAGCTTCCTTGTTCCTTAGCGTAGTCTCGGTCCATAATTTAAGACTCCGTTCCTTATAGCCTAGTCTATATCCACATTTGACGTGACTTCGTACCAACACCTTTCTCTTTGTAGACGGCTAAGTACTCTCGGACTGATTATCCTGCTGCAACAAAGCAAGCTTAGGAATGAATCTAATGGAAATTTAGGTCTCTGCCCTCTTGGAAGATTCTTCTTTCCTCTTCGGTGAAAGAGGGCAAAGGTGTGTAGGAGAGAGAATTCTAAAAGGAGATAAGATTTCGTGCACCAAGCGGGAAACAGTGCTACCCCCAAGCAATTGGAGGTTCTCGTTCATCTCTTGGGGTCCATATCATCTGAAAACTTTTCTTGTCCCATGAGCATAGCCAAATTTGAATAGGATGAAGTGACAGGAAAATTAAGCCCCATTGCCTTGATTGAATTTGGCTTCATTCCGTTCCGTTCCTGTACATACAACAAGGGTCCCAAGCGACCCACTCGTGTAATGTTAAGCATACTTAACGTTCTATGATGCTCGGGATTGATTTTTGTTGATGTCGGATCGAGGTCCAAATTGTGAGACCCGTCTTTACTTGGGTAGTTAATCATTGTCGGTGAGGGTTGATTTTGTAAAATTTGCCAATGTGAGTTATGATGATTGAATTGCTGGCCCAAAGGTGTGGTGATGGTTGAATACCTTTCTTTATCTTCCCTAGCTAGCCAAAGTTGAATTTCCTTAGGTCCATATAATATTCAAACTATAAAATATACTCCTACGGACCTACATATTGATTGCCCATAAAAAGACAAATGCACCGAAATATCTCATTTCAGTCTTGACTTTTCAACTTTAGACAACTCTTGCAATGACTTTACGCCCAGGACTCCATTTCCATTCCATTCCATTTCATTTCATTTCTGTACGTACAAGGGTCACGTCATTGTTACACATACTCGGTGTTCTACAATGCTCTGGATTGATTTTTATTGATGTCCGATTGGGGTCCAATACAGTCAAAATTTTATGCTTCGACTTGGATTTTCACATGATTTTCACATGATGATGTTGGCTTCATTTTTTAGCGCACGAGTAGTTGAGCTAAAGTTGGGTGTCAACATGTACACTTTATATTAAATTACCTGAAATCAATATAAACATACCTTACACGCAATATCATCTAAACATTCAACAATAAACATAATGACATGATAAATACTAAGAGTCTAAGAGATATCCTGGTCCTGGTTGTCTCAATATCATCTACTAATGCCACGGCATGTCCAAACCAAGGTTGTCAATACCGTTCCGTACCGGCCGGTACGTAACGGTTTGGAGAGAAAACGGTACTCCAGCCATACAATACCGGCCATTACCGGTCGGGGTCGGTTCCGGCGATTCCGGACAATACCAGGCGAGATGGTGGTACCAGAAATTTCGGGCGGTATTTTGCTAACCTTTTCTTACACATCACAGTGATCACACACAGTGAGAGAGACACAGAGAGAGAGAGAGAGAGAGAGAGAGCGAGATACGGACGAGGGGAGGGAGGGAGGGAGAGAGAGGGAGAGAGAGATAGATGCCAGTCTTCGGAGCAAGAGGCGGCTGGAAGAAGAAGGAGGCGGCGACAGTAGATGGAGATTGGAGACGACAAGGGGTTGTACAGAAAAGTGGGTTTTGTATTTTCCAATTACATGTATATATACACACACTTTCCATCATTTTTTCATTACGTTTTTTTGAAAAAAAAAAACGGGAGTAACAGTTTTTATAACAAATAATATGGTTTAAAAAAAGGGGCCGGCTATTCGCAGCCACGTTTTTACTCCTGTGCCCCATTACTTCACATAGCCCATTTCCAAAATTTTAAAAAAGAAAATTTTCTCCATGTACCCCATTAAATGTACCTGATTTTCCCATTATACCCTTCTCTCTAAAAAATTACACTTTCGGTAAATTGCTGTTGAAAACAAAATTATATTTCGGTAAGGTCATGTCGACAATATGCTGAATGTTCGGTAACCAACTGCCGAATTATGTATACGAAAATCATACATATAATTTCACCAAGTACCTATTGAAAATAAGATTATATTTCGGTAACAGCACGTCAAAAATATGTTCAAATTTCAGTAAATAACTGCCGAAACAGTGATATATATATATATATATATATATATATATATATATATATATTTCGGTAACTAGTTGTTAAAAAATACTTATATTTCGGTAACTGCACGTTGAAAATATGTTCAAATTTCGGTGAACAACAGTCGAACTATCTATATAAGGGAAAATTGTACATACATTTCGGTAAATTGTTGTTGAAAATAAAATTATATTTCGGTATTTGGATGTTGAAAATGTATATCAATTTCGGTAATTGGATACTGAAAATGGTAATATCTTACAGTGGATAGCTACCAAAATTACAGTGACTATTCTATTTCGAACCAGAAACGTCGAAACCCTCGAAAAACTGGGTTTTATAAACCCAGATGCCTCAACAACAAAGCAGAGGCCATTGTAAATGGAAAAACTTACCTCCTCTCGCAGCTTCGAACAAACAATGTCCATCACAGTATCTTTCTTGTCCTCTGCCACCAAATGGTTACCAATAGAATTTGATTCAATTTCAAAATATAATCCTAAAAGTGGGTCAAAAAATGGATCAATGGAATGACTTGAACCTTCCATTGATACAATATTTGGTCCTTGCTCCTCCTCCATTGGAAAATTTGAGAGAGAGGAGAAAAGAGAATGAAGATTTAGAGAGAGAGGAGAAGAAAAGATGAAGAACAGATGTCTCTGTCTTTGGTCTGTTCTTTTTCTTTTCATCGACTGATAATATTTTTTCGGGGGGAAGATTTTGGGGGGGAAGGTGGTGGTGGGTAATTTAGGGGGTTTGGTCATAAGGGCATGTAGGTCATTTCATGTATAGGCATGAGGGTAAGGAGGTCATTTTGCATTAGGGGGTTATGTTGTAATTAGTTACAAATTTTTAATGGGGTACGGGAGTAAAAACGTGGCTGCGAATAGCCGGCCCCTAAAAAAAAGGTTAAAACATTTGTATTCTAAAATAAAAGGGTAAATTATAGTTAACCCCCTCTAACTAAGCCTCGTGTGCACTTTGCCCTCTCTAACCTTTTTTTTTTGCACTCAATCCCCTCTAACTAACTGAAATTCAAATGGTCATAATTTCAAACGGTCATAACTTCTTCGTCCGAAATCGAAAATATACAAATTATATATCGATTTCGAGGTCTTGAAGTCAGCTTTCTAATGACACCAAAATCACATCACGATTCAAAGCACACAGAATGTTATGATCAAAAGAGTAAGGGCTGGTAGACAGAAAAATCGTTTTGATCATAACTTTCTGTGTGCTTTGAATCGTAATGTGATTTTAGTGTCATTAGAAAGCTGACTTCAAGACCTCAAAATCGATATATAATTTGCATATTTTCGATTTCGGACGAAGAAATTATGACCGTTTGAAATTATGACCGTTTGAATTTCAGTTAGTTAAAGGAGGTTAAGTGTCAAAAAAAAGTTAGAGGGGACAAAGTGCATGCGAGGCTTAGTTAGAGGGGGTTAACTATAATTTACCCTTCCAAAATAAAATTATTATCCAAAAATTAATGGTAAATATCAAATTATTCTAATTAATAGCGTGAATTATACCAATTTTGAGCATAAAAAATCAATTTGTAACTATATATTGGTAATTGCGCTAAATTTGAAATGGTACAAATACCGATACCGATATCATACTCAGAAACTTCATCCAAACCCATCAACAGCTTGCAAAGACCGAGCTTTAGCAACAGTCTACGCTCACCCTGCTGTTTCACAGCTCCTCCACCCAACGCGTGACGGTGGGCCGCACTTTTTGACACAGCAAAACGCTGAGGAGTCAAAATCCCCAAAACACACGCATCTTGTTCGAAGAGAGATAGAGAGAGAGAGAGGAAGAGGTGGAGGTGGAGGTGGAGGAGGAGGACCCAGACTTCTCCTACTCCCACGCCATTTCCGGCGACCACCACCGACGGCACACCTTCTACTTACTGTAAGCAACAAGCACCCTCTACTTTTTTGCTGCTTCAAAGAAATTAGAGAGAGAGAGAGATGGCTGACGCAGCTGTGGAATTTCTATTGGACAACCTCAAACAGCTTGTAGTCTACAATGCCAAGTTGATCAACAACGTGAGGGGCGAAGTTGATGGTCTTATAAAGGATCTTCCATTGTTGAAAGCCATAATTGAGGTCTCGACAGAGACGGGCAGAGAGGATGATGTCGTGAAGGCGCTGGTGAGTCGCATCAGAGATGTGACTTTCGAGGCAGAAGATGTCATCGATGCCTACATGGTTGTGGCTACTACCCAAAAGCGCAAAAAATGGCTGCAGAAACTGTTCGGTGGCATTGATCATGCTTCTAAGCTTCGCGAAGTTGCAAAGAACGTTCAAACCATAAAGGAAGAAGTGGACAAAATGAACAATTACCAGATGTTACGTGAAGCCCTTCAACGTAGAGACCCTGCTCGCCGAAGAAGGATGGAGAGGAGGCGCCCCGACGTTGAAAAAGACAACGTGGTGGGATTTGACAAAGCGGCAGCAAAGCTAATTGATCGGCTCACCGGAAAAACTGAAGACCTGCAAGTAATCTCGATCATAGGTATGGGCGGGCTCGGCAAGACAACTCTGGCTAACAAGGTTTATAACGACCCTAAAGTTTCACATGAATTTTCTACTCTCGCCTGGATTTATGTATCTCCAACTTATAGCAAAGAGAAGTTGTTCCTTTCCATTCTGAAAGATGTTATTCAAGTCACAAGCGACATGTCTAACATGGGTGAAGACGAGTTGGCTGAAGAAGTCTGTCGCCAACTCACTTGGAAATATCTAGTTGTTGTGGATGATGTGTGGGAGAAGAAGGACTGGGATAGCATTAAAAAGGCTTTCCCCGACCACAAAAATGGAAGCAGAATCTTGCTAACGACTCGATTCAGACCTGTGGCTGTGCATGCCGATCAGCGTAGCCCGCCATATGAATTAGATTTTCTAACTGATGATCAAAGTTGGGTGCTGCTCCAGAAGAAGGTTTTTGATGGAGGAGATTGCCCTCAAGAAGACCTGAAGGATGTCGGAATTCGAATTGCAGTACAATGCGCTGGTCTACCACTCGCAGTTGTGGTAATTGCCGGTATACTCCAAAATGACATATCTGCGGGTGCGTGGGAGATTATAGCTAAAAGTGTCAAAGCATTCCTTGTCAGGGAGGAAGAGGGTTTGATGGAAGTGCTAGCTCTTAGCTACTATCACTTACCGCCTCGCTTGAAAGCATGCTTCCTTTATTTTGGAGTTTTCCCGCAGGACTACAAGATCCCTTTCTGGATACTGATCCGATTATGGATTGCTGAGAGATTTGTACAGACATCTGAGAATGTATGCTTGGAGGAGATGGCCGAGGAGCACTTGAAGGATCTGGTTGCAAGAAACCTATTGTTGGTGGAACAAAGGAGTTTCAGTGGTCGAATCAAAACATGTCGTATTCATGATATGTTGCGCGATTTGTGCTTGAGAGAAGCTCTAGAAGAGAACTTCTTATTGGAGATCAAAGAGGGTGGGAGTAATTCATCATCTTACTCAACCCCTGCTGTAAGTACCATCAATCGTCGCCTTTGTATTCATTCTGGTGTTTTGAAATACATTGCTACCAAACCTTCTCGCCCACATGTCCGCTCTTTCTTGTGCTTCGCCAAGGATCAAGTCAACCTACCCCCCGCACATGTAGGATACATCCCTGACGAGTTTAAATTGCTGAGGGTATATCACATTCAGCCCATTAGTTTTCCCCGATTTCCCAGTGAGATAGAACAATTAGTTCATCTCACTTATGTAGCCTTCTCCGGTGACTTCAAAACTATTCCTGCTGCCGTGTCCAACCTTTCGAACCTACAAACTCTTATTGCCGAAACATCCTCACGCTCCACACGCACCATTGACATTAAAGCAGACATTTGGAAAATGTTCAAGTTGAGGCACCTGCATACAAACAAGCCCAGTCAGTTGCATGACCCTGTAGCCAAAAAAACTAAGGATCGTGATAATGAACCCTTACCACCATCACCCCTGCAAACCCTTGCAACCATCACGCCCCAGAGTTGTACTGAGGGTGTCTTAGGCCAGACTCCATGCCTAAAGAAGCTTGGTATCTGTGGGAAACTAGCCACCCTCCGTGAGGAGAAGGGAGGGTCTCTTTTTGATAACCTTACCACGTTAGAACAACTTGTGACATTGAAGTTGTTGAATGACGTATTCCCTGAGCCTCCTTCTGAATCTAAACTCCAGAGACTTCCGCAGTGCCACAAATTCCCACCAAACTTGAAAAGGCTAACCTTGGCCGATACCTTTCTTGAGTGGGAGCAAATGCATGTGCTGGGGATGTTGCCAAAACTTGAGGAGCTCAAGTTAAAGGACAACGCGTTCACAGGGGTAAGGTGGAGACTAGTTGATGGGGATTTCCAGAAACTCAAAGCTTTGCAAATTTGGAAGACAGATCTGGTGTACTTGGAGGCCAAAGCTGATCATTTCCCAAGCCTTCAGCACTTTGTTCTTAAGGACTGCACGAGGCTATGGGAGATCCCTTCTAGTCTGGGCAATGTAAAAACACTCCAGACAATCAAGCTTCATCAAACATCACGTACTGCTGCAGATTCTGCCAGGAAAATCAAACTGCAGCGGCAAGAAAGCAAGGTGTACAATGGGCTAAAGGTTGATATCTTCCCATCGGATCTTTGACATGGCTCATATCCAGGTTGGTAAAGATCTTACCTTCGTAATATATATATAGTTTCAGATCATGGATTTTCAATGAAGGATAAAATGTAGGGGCAAAAAACACACAATCATTTTTTTGTACCTGGATGGGCCTAGCAATAACCTTTTCTCTTTTTTTTTGTTCTTATCATTTTCTCTACATCATTTTCTTCCCATTCTCCTAATCTAAACCAATTTAAAAAGTACCTTATGTTTGCAGTCTTTTTTTTTTATAGGCAAGAGTAACATCTTATGTTTGTGGTCTTTGCAACTAGGTTAGCTTTCTTTTGTTGTTTTAGCCAGGAGTACTTCTACAAATACAAGGACAATCAACTGTTAATGAAAGTCCAACGGCATATGTCAACAAAAACCTCATAATGGAGAAAATTAATGACACAAAACAAATTAGTTAATTGCTGTAGGTTTTTAGTATCCAGTTTGGTTACGACTACTGCATTGTATCATATGTTTAGACATAGTATACTCTAATATGTTTTAAGTTTACGTATGGGGAACACATTTGTATTTGAGAGTCTTTGAAGTTACAGGATTTAGGCCCCATTCTGCTAAAGTTCCTTTTTAAGCACTTATTTTCAGCTTTACGAGATGAGTTTTTAGCTGACGAAATTTTTCCGCACATTCCTCAGGTGATAATTTGAATGGCAATTGAGGACTTGTAACACCTTTGGACCCACCTGCTGGACTTCTAGGGCGACATTTATCTCATAGTTGTGTCTAATGAAGTATTATTGTTTGTCTTGAATAAGTTGTAGTATTTGAATAATGGTGGATGTGTGTATCCCACTGACACCTCCTTTATTTGAACTCTTGTATTTTGATAGTATAATTTAGCACTCAGTTTACAATCCATTGAGTTGTTAGGTTATTTAAGCTTCGTGGACACGGCCGGTCTTGCTTCTGGAATCAGGGTGTGATAGTACTATATGCCATGCCTAATCAGATTTTGCTATGCGCTACCTTATGCTGTTTCATAATTATAATTGATCTTCCAAATGACTTTTTATGTTCTTAGCTTAAAATAATTATTACATTTAACCATCAGAGGATGATATAGGGGGTCTGGAACAGGTTGGTAACTACAACCTATGTATGCTATATATTGAATTTTAGTGTTCGGATGGAAGAAACAAATTCACGTGCAGAAACTAACGTCTACTCTCGTACCCACACACACTCTCTCACACACCACACCACACTAGGTGGGGGTGGAACCCCTTTGGGACTTGCTCGTCTTTCGTGGCTTTATCTTCATCCTTTGGGATAGGTAAGGTCGTCTTGGAACTTGTGATTCATTCCCTAGATTCATCTTTGTAGTCCTTACCTTGGAACTTGTGATTTATTCCCTAGATTCATCTTTGTAGTCCTTACCTATCCCAAAGGATGAAGATAAAGCCATGAGTGAAATCATCATCACCAGTTATTGGAGGTAACCCTACCAAAACAATCTTTGTCAACTACAAACTGGACTGGTTCAGTTCAACAATCAAAGTTTCAACCAAAGACACGGCACATACTATGAAGACAGCTACCGATAAGGTAGAAACGTTTATTGCAGAAAGCTTGCAGCCACCTTTTTCTTCTCGTTGGACTTATAACGGTTGGTTTCTATGTTGTGGGGATAGTGTAACTACCTGGCTTGAAAAAGAAATTGAATCCATTTGAGGGATCAGCAAAGCACTACAAAAAACAAAAATAGCCATTCTCAATAAAACAAGGTTATCAACTTATATAGGCCACCCAGATACAAATTTGCCAGTAAATATGAGCTTTATCTAAATTCAGTGGTGAAACCAGGTGCTTCTACAATAAAACGAAGTCCCACAAAATAATCCTTCTTTTAGTTTACAAAAAAGTTTTGTACTCTTTAAATGTTGGGGCATGAAAATGGCATTAACTTCTTCAAAAAAATCCATTAAAAAAAATCAGAGTTTTGTTTTTAGATCTTCGATGAATTTTCTACGCAAGAATCTTGTCGACCATCGGAAACACACATGCACAATTGACAGTGATGAGAGCAAAGCATAGGCTAGATGGTGGTTTAAGTTTAACAAATAAACAGAGATACTTACATTGCTGTCCTTCTACCAAGAAGAGATCGATTTGGGGGGCTTTCTTCAACTGGAGGAGATAGCAAGCAGGAGATCGATCTAGGGCTTTCATCAACTGGAGGCGCAAGATTGGGAATAAAGTACTTAATGTTTTGTTTGAGCCCTAAACCACGTCGTTTGAGGTGAAGCGGATATGATGTTGAAAATCTACTGTAATTAAAAGGAGTACTATACCGCTAGCAAGTGTAATACAAATGCCGTCATCATCTCCTTTTTTATTTCTTTGCGCTTCCTAAATCTCCCTAGCCGATTCCTCCAAAGAGGGACTGCACCAGTTCATCGTAATTTTGCGGAAGTTCATTTAGATTAGCAAAATCAATCAGGATGTGCTCCAATTTTTTGGCAAGATCAAAGAACTAAGGCCTCAAGTATCCGAAATCCATCTTCGGAAGCATTCCACTCCTCGATATCCAAACTTTCAAACCTCAAATACTTGAGTTGAGAGAACCCCTCAAGTTCACTTGTGTCCCAAACTGGTCCACAACAGGAGTCTCCTAGTAATAATTTGAGAACCTCAAGGTTAGGTAGGCCTGTTAGGAGGATTGACAGCTCCTTCCACTGCAAAGTAGGTGTGCTTCAAAGTTAGTCACGTAACATTCGAAGGAAGCTTCAGCCCTTCCGGAAGAGTTGCCCCGCTTTTGCTGAAGAACTTTGTGTTGGTAAAACGGAGTGTCTCAAGGCATTTTAAGAATTCCAGGTCGGGGAGCATCAACACACCATCCTGTGATATTAGCTCTCCATGAACTCTAGCTTCCTAAGATTGGGAGTCCTTACTGAAACTTTGGCATTCCTCACAAGGACATATTTGGTTCAAGGTCTGTAGGCTATCTAACGTGGAGGAATGATCAAAACCAATTGTCGTTGCTTCTTCAAAAGAACATGATACATGAATACAATAAAGATGCCTCAACAACCATCTAAAATATAAGGGAAAATTACAATAAGCCCCCTTCAACTATACCTCTGTAACGAGTTGCCCCTTTCATTGTTTAACTCGGACACTTAACCCTCTTCATCTTTTATGGCGTGACACTTAACCCCCTGCCGTTAGTGAGCCGTTAACGGAATTATTGAAATTACCAATTTACCCTCTTTGGGCTATTTTTATTTCGCTTATAAATTTTCGTAGGAAACTCTGTTTCAGCCCGTTCTTTTTTCAGAACTCTTGTTTTTTCCTCTATTTATGGGTCTATAATAATTTTAGTATGGTTATTTTACGCTTTCTAAGGTTAGAGTTGCATCCTAGATATTCAGTGATAGCAGATTGGATACTGCTAGCTATTGTCTGTTCAGTGCAGCTAGCTGATCGTTCCTCTGCAAATGGTGTAGTGGTTGGAATATAGGTCAACCGGCCACCAGGCCTTTATCCGGGGGCTGCCAAAAAGCAAAAAAAAAAAATAGAGCACTCTGTTTTCTCTCTCTCTCTCTCTCTCTCTCTCTCTCTCTCTCCTACTTCCAAATGCCCACTATTTGTAAGTTTTGAAAAGATATTAGAAGTGAAATTAAAATTGTAAATGTAGTTGGTGTACTTCATTAGTCGAATGGTATTGGCAAGTACTTAAGATTAGTGTGCATGAGAGAGGGATAGCCCTCCTAGAGGCTAGAACTCTCTCCCTCCTGCTCCTGTTGCCTGTCTCTCCCTCATGAGATTACCTACAATGGAATTTGTTTTAGATTTTAACTTTTTTAATTTGTCCGATGCCATAAATTATATTGAGGGCAAGATTTTGGAGTTGTATTACCAGAATTACTGTACTTGCTAATTATATCATGTGGATTGATTCAAATTGGTCGACTAATTGGCTAAACACTTAATAAAATAAATCGATCCATTGTGGTCAATTGGAATGATCTGTGAAATTGGTTAATTAATCACTTAGGTTATGTTTGATAGTCATTCTATTTTCTGTTTTTATTTTCAGAATTTTCAAAAATTAACTTTAAAGGTTGTTTGGTGTGCTACTTTCACTTTCAAATTCTAGTAATTACTTTCACTATTTTTCGTAATTTGAGAAAGTAACAAAATCCAACTCTCACTGATTTTAGAAACAAAAAATTCTGGAGGTCCTTTTTTTTTATTTCCTTCCACACAACCCCACCCCCCCCCCCCCCCGCTCTCTTCCAGGCCGTGGAAGCTACTCTCTCTTGAGGAATTTTTCAGTGTCGAGTGTACCACGTGGTGTCCGCTTGGCACATCCAGGTTGTCTAAAAGTGTTTTGAACAGTTCGGTGTACCACAGCGTTGCGGAGAGTCGCGGTGTTGGGTTGGCGTTGCGGAGAGTCGTGGTGTTGGTGGAGATGCAACAGTTGGATTGTAGCGTTTTTTTTTTTTTTTTTTTTTTTGCTTTGTCTCTTTCTCTCTCTCTCTCCTACTTCCAAAAAAAAACAGAGCACTTCTGGGTCTTTTAAGTTTATCCAATCTGCTGATCAATGAATATCTAGGACGCAACTCTAACCTTAGAAAGCGTAAAGTAACAATACTAAAATTATTATAGACCCATAAAATAGAGGAAAAAACAAGAGTTCTGAAAAAAGAATGGGCTGAAACAGAGTTTCCTACGAAAAATTATAAGCGAAACAAAAATAGCCCAAAGAGGGTAAATTGGTAATTTCAGCAATTCCGTTAACGGCTCACTAACGGCAGGGGGTTAAGTGTCACGCCATAAAAGATGAAGGGGGTTAAGTGTTCGAGTTAAACGATGAAGGGGGCAACTCGTTACCGAGGTATAGTTGAAGGGGGCTTACTGTAATTTCCCCAAAATATAATGGCATACAACTGAATGGTTTTGTTTTCCCACTGAGCTTGGAAGTTAAGGGTTTGTAGGTTCAAGAGGTTAATTTCACTGCACGGTACAAGTCTGTGAAGCCTGTCGTCGGTAGATGATATGCTAAGTGTCTCAAATGAACTAGACATCCTGTTCCTATTTCTCCTTGGCATCATGTGGGAATAACACTCAACACCCTGAGAAGTTTGAAGTTTCCAACAAAGAATGAAAAACTTTGTTCAATCACTGAATGCGAGGAGTTCGTCAATCTGGTGCATAGAAAAAAACGAAAGTTTCGAGCACAAGCCCTTGAAAAAAACGTATGAAGGAACTGAGCGCTAATGAAGAGGCGACTAAGCTTATTTGTAGCCGATGGTGAAAAAGAATCATCCTCGTAAATTTGCACAAGGAAATTATCCTTCTCAGCTTTTTTGAAGCATAATTCAAGCAGAAGATCGTGGATAGGGAATGCTTTAATTCCTCCAAAGGACCTTTTACATCTCTTGGGAATTTCGAGGACATTCATTTGTTGGAGTGCTCTAATTGCATGATTACATAAAATTCCAAAGCTCTCGAATGATTGACAAGGTGTTTACACCCATTTTTGGCCAAAATTCATAAAACCAATTTGTTGGTTAGAAGAAGGCCTTGAATGATGGTCTTAGGCCTTGAAAAGCCTCATGATCGGTCATCCAGGAAATCGGACCGATTTGAACGCCACTGATCGAGTTAAGTTTTCAAAGGCCTGAGCCAAATTATGCCTAAGATTTCGTTGTCACAAGCCCAAGCCCAAGATTGGCCAAAGACTTGGTTTGACTCACTAGATCTAAGTGTTTTATCCAGGCCTATCCAGTTTTTAGAAATAATAAGGCCTTCTAAGTGGGCCTAAATCAGTTAAAGCCCAAGTTTTCCTTCCAAGCTTGGGCTCACATGGCTTACAACGAAATTTGAGGCCCATAATTCACCTTGAGTTCGGGCCCAATTGATAGATGGGCCCAATTCCATAAAAGTGTCACATATGGCCTGTTAATTGGCAGAAAAAGGGCCTTAAGCTGCTCACAAGCAGCTCTAAGGCCTAGAATGTTCTTTCTTGGCAGGTCTGGACAAGCTGCTCAAGCAGCTCAAGGCCAAGCTGCTTACAAGCAGCTCAAAGGCCTAAAAGCTTCTCCCTAGTAAGCTGCTCAAGCAGCTCAAAGGCCAAGCTGCTCACAAGCAGGTCAACCAGGCCTACGTTTTTGGCCTTGGTGGGCCCAAATATACCTTTTTTACAAGCATCCATGCATGCAAGCAGCTCAACTAGACCAAGGACACATGGCAGCCATGCATGAAGACGTCCCAAGCAGCTCACAAGCAGCTTAGGCCTGCACAAGCAGCTCAAAGGCCTAGAATGTTCTTGTTGGGCAGACTTGGGAAGCTGCTTACAAGCAGCTCAAGGTCTGAGTGGATCCCATCCTTCAGCATAAAGCAAGGCCAAGGACAGGTGGCGTACATGCAGCCTCTTGGAGCTGTTGGTTAGTGATTCATCCAGACCTAAGCAAGCTGCTCACAAGCAGCTCAAAGGCCTGGATGCAGAAGTTCCTTTTACTCTTTTACAAAGTTTTATGCAGAAAAGAAGGGCCTTTCTGGCCTTTACTATTTCCTTGGAGTAAAAGGCACGTTTTGCTCAGAGAACACCCCTCATTGGACCATTTCGAAGCTGCTCAAAGCCTAGACCTTTGCTAGAAGGCCACATGGCGACCATGCATTGGAGCATTTTGAAGCAGCTCAAGGCCTGTGACTCCTATAAATCCCAGTTTTGGAGGCCTTGGCCAGGGTCCACGACCTCAAAAGCCCACGGCTTATGCATATTTATTTTTCATTTATCTTTTATCTTTAGGTCCACGACCATCAAGCCTCCGGCTTACCCAATTTACCTTTCAATTGTCTTTCAACTATCTTTTATCTTTAGGTCCCCGACCAATCAAGCCCCCGGCTTATGCAATTTTATCTTTCAAGTATCTTTAATATCCTGTTCAATCTAGCCAAGCCTAGATTTTATCTCATTTCCTTGTAACCAGACTTTATTAAACCGTTAATAAAGTCCATTTATCTCTGTTTTAGGCATTGCTCTACATTTCTTTCCATTTTTTACACGATTAGGAAATTTTTAAGTCCTTAGCCCGCAAAGGCAAACCACGAACCATATACGGCCTCACCCCTTAGGTCGTACGCAATGGTCTGTTAGAAGTCAGATTGAGGCATCCAGGCCTTGATACAAATTTGGACTGCAATCCAGTCCTGGCACGCCCGCATCAGGCCGAGAACTGCACTACTCGCTGTTCCTAGGCCCAAGTTTTCACTTTTCGGAAACAAACACAAGGACAACAAATTTGTTGATATGGTTTGCCTCCAAACTTGTCGATTTCCACATCACATACCACAATATACGCTCTGCCCAATCCATACTTCTCTATTACAAACATAGTTTCTCCTCCTAATTCATGGCACCTTTGTACTTGACCAGCAAGGAGTGTCAAACTGCTCATTGAACAATTCGAACACAGGAGGAGTGCACACTTGTGCAATCTGGATTAACATGGGACTGCTAGCGAACTCTACTCTTGGCAACTTTTTCCTAGAATCATATGTTGCTTTTTTTTAATTGTACGCGTGTCCACAACAATTCCAGTGAAATGTGGGTAAAAAAATGTTCAAGGTTAAGGTCAAATTTTAAGTACCACTTCAATTTTGAATTCAAACTCTCACTAAGTTAGGTGCTTCTCATTCCAGCAGTATATGAACATTTTGACACATGAGCCCTCTTTTCTCCAAGACACCACGTTTTCTCCATCAAAATATTCTCCTCCAAGTTCTATTCAGTAATCGACGCACCCCAAGCTTCAGTTAACTCATTTTCCTCTTCATAGTAAAAATTGCAAGCTTTAAAATCACTATCAAATCTTGATTCCCCATTGAAAAAGTACACTAAATATACTTTAAAGCATTTTGCATCAAGTGAAATGTATACAACCCGTGACTCACAATGGGCATGATTTCAAAAACCGCCTTAGCTATTGCATGATCTTGGTCCGTGAAAATGGTAATAGGCTTTCCCCTGGAGTGATAGCAACGATACTTTACGAGAAAACAGAAGGTAAAAATAAGTAAAAGAAGGCAAACAAAAGCACGAGCTACCAAGTTCATGGGGTAGCTCCTGTTCCTTGACTAGAAGAAGGAACAGAGATCAAAAAGTCTCAGAAGGAGGATGAGGAGGAGCTTATGGATACAAGAAGCGGCTAACCCAAGGAACAGAGATCAAAACGTCTCAGAAGGAGGATGAGGAGGAGCTTATGGATACAAGAAGCGGCTAACCCATGTTATGAAGCCCAATTCATAGGATGAAAGGAGGAGAGAGAGGTGGTAGCAGACAACATACCGGAAAATAATACCTTCCCCATGATATCTAAGAGTGGAGCCATAGCCACAAACAGAGATCTACCACCTGGGAAAAAGTAGATACAGTTTCAGTCTATGGAGGGGTCCGTCTATCTGAATTTGTGAGCTTTACAAGAGTGCAGATAACAATAACTAGTTGTATATGAGACATGCACACTGATAAAATATTATAAAGAAAACCGTCTAGTTTCTAAATTAATGCAAGAGAGTGAACTATTTAAAATTAGAATTCTGGATAACTTCAAAACTGTCAAGAAATGTTAATACCTGCTGTTAGAAGTATGAGCAGCCCATCTTCTGCTGACTTTTTAGAGCCCAAAACGAAAGATTTATCAGATGTGTAATTAGAGAAATCAACATATTGACGACTGTACCCCAAAAAGATGCCAAACAACAGTAATGTACAAATGATTATCTTCTGACTCCACATTACTGCAACATACGTCCTTTGAATTAGGTACAAGCCTAAAGCCTTTCCAGCCCTCTAGGTTAACGTAGTGAGGAGTAAACTTGATAGGGTGGAATATGCATGAATCCAGTAAAGTCATCTATTTATATATATATGCTCTGAAGAAATTCAAACAAGGTAGAGGTACACGCTGTTCTGATTTAACCGTGTAGTAAGCTACCATACACAGAGTCCACAAATTTACCTGATTTGGGAATAGATGATGATACAGGCCTAGAAGATGATGCAGGCAAGGGAAAATTGGACCAAAATTTTTTTGAGAGGGCCCAGTCATACATGCTTCATAGAACAATTGAAGATGCTAGAGAAAAAGTCTCGAGTGGATGAAGATAAAACCACCAAAAAAATCATCACCAATTATTGAAGGTAACCCTACTACAACAATCTTGTCAACTACAAATTTGACTGGCTCAACAATCAAAGCTTCAACCCAACACACAGTACATAGTATGAAAAATGCCATTCTAAAGTACAGACAAAACAACAGGCAAATAAAACACATACTGACAAGTTACAAACGTTTTTTGCAGAAAGCTTGCAACTGACGCTGCCTGTTCTCTTCCCGTTGGACTTACAACGGTTGATTTCTATGTTGTTGAGATAGCGTAACCCATCTGGCTAGGAAAAGAATTGAGTCCATTTGAGGGATCATCATAGCACTACAAAAATCACAAATAGCCATTCTTAGAAACAATAGAAATCATTATAAAATAAGGCTATCAACTTATAGAGGTCATTCTCGTGAAAATTTGTCAGGAAATATGAGCTTTATCTAAATTCAATAGTGAATTGAAATCAGGTGCTTCTACTGCACATCAAAATCCCATGAAACAACCGAAGCTCATATAACTAAGATCGATAATGATGCTTCCAATTAAGGTATCTTCAAAAAAAAAAATCTACGCAAACATCTCATTGACCACGGGAAACACCCACCGTTAACAGTGATGAGAGCATAGCATAGGCTAGATGGTGAACTGATGGTTTAACAAATAAACAAAGATACTTGCGTTCCTGTCCTACTAGACTTGATAGACCCAACTTCAAAATAACAAATAAAAAAACGTAACTTGAGAGAACCCAAATCTACAACCTTTAATAACCCAGTAAAGGGAAAACCATTTCTCCACGTACTATACTATACGACTACGTGGCTCCATTTCCACAAACCCAAATGAAAATCATCTCCACGACCCAACGCCCCACTCTCTGACCCGACTCATCGCCCCCAACCCAAAGGATATTTAGCCCTGAGAAAAAAAACTTAATGTAATTAATTACCTCAATAATAATTGAAATATGTAAGGAGATTTAGGCAATCATCATCTCCTTTTGTATTTCTTTGCATTTCCTGAATCTCCCTGGCTAATTTCTCCAAAGAACGACTGCAGTATTCCAGCTTAATTTCGCGAAGGTCATACAGATTAGCAAATTCAATCGGGATCCCCTTCAGTGCTTTGCAATTTACAATCACTAAGACCTCAAGTCTCGGAAATTGATCTTCGGAAGCATTCCACTCCTTGATATCCATATCGTCAAACTTCAAGTATTTGAGTTCAGAAAACCCCTCCCAAAGTTCACTTGTGTTCCAAACTGGTCCCCTACAGGCTTTTTCTAATAATTTGAGAATCTCAAGGCTCGGCATGGTTTGGAGGATTATTGACAGCTCCTCCCATTTCAAGTACGTACGGCTCAAAGTTAGCCGTGTAAGAGTCGGAGGAAACTTCGGCCCAGTATTTGCCCTGCCCTGATCCCATCCGAAGCATCCAAAGACTTTGAGTGTCTCTATGCATTTTAAGAAGTCTAGGTCAGGGAGCATCGAAACATAATCCCTTCCAATACGAAATGGCTTCTTAAGTCCTAGCTTCCTAAGATTGGGAGTCCTTTCCAAGAAACATAGGCAATGCTCACACATACACATTTGGTGCAAGGTCTGTAAGCTATCCAACATAATCCCCTCTTCTTCTTCACAAGAAACATGATGATATTCAAATCTCCCCCCACCTTTATTATATAGATGCCTCAACCTAACCATCTTAACTATATCGTGAGGCAATGAAATCTCGCTGTGAGCTTTAAGGTTAAGGGTTTCTAGGTTCGAGAAATCCAGTGCACGGAAAAGTTTTGCTCGTGGTACCGTAAGTGATAAGTACCTCAAATGAACTAGATGTCTTATTCCTATTTCTTCTAGGCTTGTAGCGGAGATGAAACGCATCAACTTTTGAAGATCCATTAGTTCGCTGCATTGAGCAATAAAATGCAACACCCTGAGAAGTTTGAAATTTTCAACAACGAATGACAGATCTTCCATTTTACTGTAGGAGTAAAATGACAATATTGAGAAGCACAAAAAAGAACGAAGGTTTTGAGCACAAAGCCTTGATGAAAACTTATGGAAGAGCTCACGGCCAATGAATAGGCGATGATGCTTGTTTGTAGCAGAAGGTGAAAATGAATTATCCCTATAAATTTGCATACAAAAATTATCATTCTCAGCTTTTTTCAAGCAAAATTCGCGCAGAAGATCATGGATACGGCATGCTTTAATTCCTCTGTGAGATTTACTTCTCTTAGCTACCATTACGAGACTTCTATCAATAAGACTGATTAAGTAATCTTCGGCTATGGCCTCCAAGCTTTTTCCCCCTTCACTTTGCTGAACGAATCCTTCTGCAATCCATAACCATATCAACTCGCGTACGGAGATTATATAATCTTCAGGGTGTGCTCCAATATAAAGAAAACACGCTTTTAAATGAAGAGGTAGGTGATTGTAACTAAGTTCCAGTATCTCCATGCAGCCCTCTTGCTTTTTGGAAATGACCAAACTTAAATGTTCGGCAACTTCCTCCCACACGTCGACTGTCTCGTCTTCCAGTGCCAGAATGCCCGATATTGCGACAATCGCGAGTGGTAGTCCTTCACATTTTTTTGCGATTCGCTTACCGATGTCCACCAGCTCTCGTGGGCAACACTTCATCCCGAATACCTGTTGATATATAGGGGTAAAATATTTTATATATATATAATTGTATATACATACAACTCTATCCAAGTAATAGGAGTTTAACAGTTAAATTGACAAGAATAAGGAATGTTTTAAATTAAAAATTCTTAAAAAGAAATAAGAAATAGGAATCATATGACAACAATATAAAGAGTTTATGTTAACTAGCTATTTTTAGTTATATTACGTACAGTAATTTTGTTTTTGTGTTGAAACAAGTACCTTCTTTTGTAACAACTCCCAACTAAAACTTTCTTGTAAAGGAGCCAAATGGTGGATGTAGTGGTAGCTCTCAGGTTGAACAAGTTGTCGACTAGTGAACAATAATTTACTACCCTTGCATTCCTTAGGGAATGATCTTTGGATATCATTCCAGGCTTCAATGTCCCATATGTCATCCATGACAATGAAATATTTCCTACCCTTCAAGCATTTGAGTATATTTTCTCCCAATTTATCCTCATTATCTTCACGTTTTCCTGGGGAAAGTGATTCTAAAATCCTCTTCAACAAATCCCTCTTCATAGTCTTATCATAATTTTGAGAAACATCAACCCATGCACGAATTTCATAGGTATGCGATGTCAAAGGATGATCATACACTTCTCTAGCCAAAGTTGTTTTGCCACCTCCACCAGGGCCGATGATTAATATAATCTCCAACCGTCCACCCTCTCGACTGTCATAAAGCATTCCCATTAATGTCTCTATCTCCTCCTTGAAACCGACCACCACCTTCTCTTCTACTACTTTGGATGTGTTTCTCCCTCCTGATTGGAAAATAAAAAGAGGGGTTATGATCAAGGGCGAAGCCAAAAGTTATGGGGCCGTAGTAAGTGGAACAAAAAATTAAATTTGGAAAAGAACAATTTCTCATATCCCAATTACGAATAAATAGTCTTCATTATGAACAATCTTTGAGCTGTATATCTATAATCTTATTGCATATTTCACTGGACTATCATTTAAGTCATTGTCTGATTCATATAATATTGCCAAGCGAAAAGGAAACCAACTATGGTTGTTATTATCAAATCAGTTGAATTAATGCTAAATTAAGTGTGTATTATAGCATTCGCCCGCATAGTTTTGTGGTTCATGTAACTCATTATCATGGTCCTTGTTACTTATTGATTGTTGAAGATGTAATGTTGATTAGGCGGGCCAATGTGTTGTTTGGGTGAGGAGCTAAGTGGAAGAAGGGATTTATGAAGAGTAGCCAAACCAGTGGATACTTGATTGGGTGAATTAAATTAGGAGTTGGGAGCTCGATGCAAATGTGTGGCAGTGGTGGATTGTAACTCTTTCTAAGTTTATGTATGTGAATTGAGATTAAATTGTGGGTTAAGAGAGAAAGAAGAGAGCAGATCAGAGAGTTAGAGTTCGGGGAGCCCCCCCTCCATTGTTATGTATGTGTGTGTTTGTGTGTGAGAAGAAGAGAGGGGTGAGAATGAGATACGTAATTGTTATGGTTGATGATATGAATGATAAGATACCAGTGAACAATACAAAATTTTGATTCTTAACCAAGCCAATATTTGTTCCAAAAATCTAGGAACACATATCCGAAAACAACTGTATCCGAAATTGTCCATGCCCATGTGAACGTGTGCACGTTTCAGCCGTCGATTTCGCTTTCATGGTTAATGCAAGTGCTCCAGATCCTCTCAACGATTGGACTCGACCTGGTTTCTTCTCCCTCTACCCATGTTTACACCTATCAATGGGCCGGATCGGATCCGAATCCGGCCCCATAACCGACGGTTCTATTGTGCTCACATTCAGGTGTGTTTTCAACTCATTTTGTTGAAATTAGTTGATGCTCCTATTGGTCCGGGTGATAGAGTCTTTAATTCTATATGAGAGAATGTGGCTCCTCTAAAAGTTACAGTAGTTTGTTGGCTTGCAATTCTGGGCAAAACCAAAACTACTGAACTGGTTTTTAGATGGGGAATTATGGATAATGTACAAAATGCTACATGTAGATTCTGAACTGAAAATTGTGTTGTGTAAAAACAGCAAAATAAAGGGTGTGTAACAAAGATGTCTGCATTTTTGAAACATATAAATACCCACAATGCACAAGGTGATCAGAAAGACGAAGAGTGATTTCTTAACTTTACGAAGGACACTTGACAAAATGCTCACATGAAACAGAACAAATTTTTCAGAGTTTGCCACTAAAGAACTTAGCTTTGCTTATTGTATGGTTAATGATATAATTCTATTCTCATGCCCGACAAAGCTGAAACTGAAAGCATAGAAGACTTAAATATTTTTATCGAAACTAACTAATTTTGAATCTCAAAATACTGAAAAATATTTACCAATACCTCCACTTCCGGTAGAAGAGTGCTTTAGTTTTTTGACTGCTACTCCATTGATGTCATGCATATTCTCGTCGAGAATCTGCTTCACCTCAGCCTTAAGAGTCTTGATCTCCTTTTTGACACTTTCAAGGTCAAGGGAAAGATGATCTTGATGTTCACAAAGAGAATCAGAGGCGTGATTAGCCTTGAAAACAACAACTACAAATAGTTCTACGATGTTCTCTGCCTCAGATACCACGTCTCTAATCCGCATCACCAAATTCATCACTTCGGAATGCTCCTTGCGTTTCTTCTCCGTAATCTTGAGGAACCCTCTCAGGTACTTTATCTCCTCCGCAAGAGATTGAAGTTGATGTTTCTTGTCTATGATAACATCGAGGTTGGAGCTCGTTATAAGATTCTTCAAGGTCTCAAGGAAAAAATCAACAGCAGTGTCACCCATCTCTCTCTCAACAGCAGCAGATTGATCAGGCAAAAGGGAGTTGGAAACACGGACTTAAATTGCTGGCCCAAAGGTATGGTTGAATACCTTTTCTTTATCTTCCCTATATGCAATATCAAAGACAAATGCAAACTAATGAATGCACCGAAATATCTCATTTCAGTCTTGACTTTTCAACTTTAGACATTTCCATTGTAATGACTTTACACCCAGGACTTCATAGAAAGAAAAATGCATTTACAAGAAAAAAAAAAAGAGACTCAAAGAACCTTCGTCCTACTATTCAACGGGGCTATTAGAGAAGCTGCTTCGTTCGAATCGTTCCTAGACTTCTTTGCTCAATCAAGCTTACTTGTTGCTTAGTGTAGTCTCAGTCCATAATTTAAGACTCCGTTTCTTATAGCCTAGTCTATATCCACACCTAACGTGACTTCATACCAATACCTTTCTCTTTGTAGACGGCTAAGCACTCTCGGACTGATCATATTGCTGCAACAATTAAAGCAAGGTTAGGAATGAATCTAATGGAAATTTAGGCCTCTGCCCGCTTGGAAGATTCTTCTTTCCTCTTGGGTGAAAGAGGGCAAAGGTGTGTGGGAGAAAGAATTCTAAAAGGAGAGAAGATTTTGTGCACCAAGCAGGACACGGTGCCACCCCTAAGCAATTGGCGGTTCTCGCTCATCTCTTGGGGTCCATATCATATGAAAACTTTCCAGTGCCATTAGCATAGCCAAATTTGAATAGGATGACTCACCATCAGGAAAATTAAGCCCCATTGCCTTGATTGAATTTGGCTTCGTTCCATTCCATTCCTGTACATACAAGGGTCCCACGTGACCCACGTCGTGCAATGTTATGCATACTCGACGTTCTGCGATGCTCTGGATTGATTTTTGTTGATGTCGGATCGAGGTCCAAATTGTGAGACCCGTCTTTACTTTGGTAGTTAATCATTGTTAGTGAGCGTTGATTTTGTAAAATTTGCCAATGTGAATTATGATGGTTGAATTGCTGGCCCAAAGGTGTGATGGTTGAATATGTACCTTTCTTTATCTTCCCTAGCTAGCCAAAGTTGAATTTCCTTAGGTCCATATAATAATATTCAAACTATACAATATACTCCTACATATTGATTGCCCAAAAAAAGACAAATGCAAACTAATAATGCACCGAAATATCTCATTTCAGTCTTGACTTTTCAACTTCAGACATTTCCATTGTAATGACTCTACACCCAGGACTCCATTTCTGTACGCACAACAAGGGTCCGACGTGACCCCGTCGTGCAATGTTACGCTCACTCAGCATTCTGCAATGCTCTAGATTGATTTTTATTAATGTCTGATCGGAATCCAAATATAGTCAAAATTTTATGCTTCGATTTGAATTTTCAAGTGACGATGTCGGCTTCATTTTTTGGACGCGCAAGTAGTCGAGCCGAAGTTGGGTGTCAATATATACACTTTATATTAAATTACTTGAAATCAATATAAAAATACCTCACGCGCAATTTCATCTAAAATATTCAACAATAAACATAATGACATGATAAATACGAGATATCAATATCGTAAATGCTTGAAACCCAGCCACCCAAAATGCTTTTCAAAAAAAAAAAGCCACCACCCAAATACCCCTGGTCCTGGTCGCCTCAATATCATCTACTAATGCCACGGCATGACCCTAATGTCCAAACCCATCAACAGCTTGCAAAGACCGATCTTTAGCAATAAGTCTGCGTCCACCCTTCTGTTGCATCACTCCACCCAACGCTTAACGTGGCAGTGGGCCCCACTTTTTAGCACAGCAAAATGCTGAGGATTCAAAATCCCCAAAACACACGTGTCTTGTTTGAAGAGAGATAGAGAGAGTGGAGGAAGAGGCCATTTCCGGTGACCACCACCGACGGCACACCCTCTTCTTACTGTAAGCAATAAGCACCCTCTACTTTTTTGCTGCTTCAAAGAAATTAAAGAGAGATAGAGAGAGAGAGAGAGAGAGAGAGAGAGAGATGTCTGACGCTGCTGTGGAATTTCTCTTGGACAACCTCAAACAGCTTGTAGTCTACAATGCGAAGCTGATCAACAACGTGAGGGGCGAAGTTGATGGTCTTATATAGGATCTTCCACTGTTGAAAGCCATAATTGGGGTCTCGACAGAGACAGGCAGGGGCGATGATGTCGTGAAGGCGCTGGTGGCCGAAGAAGGATGAAGAGGAGGCGCCCCAACGTTGAAAAAAACAACTTGGTGGGATTTGACAAAGCGATAGCAACGCTAATTGATCGGCTCACCGGAAAAACTGAAGACCTACAAGTAATCTCGATCATAGGCATGGGCGCCTGGGCGAGCTCGGCAAGACAACTCTGGCTAACAAGGTTTATAACGACCTTAAAGTTTGACATGAATTTTCTACTCTCGCCTGGATTTATGTATCTCCAACTTATAGCAAAGATAAGTTGCTCCTTTCCATTCTGAAAGATGTTATTCAAGTCACAAGCGACATGTCTAACCAGTGTCAGCCCCGACGTTTGGGTCGTCCAAACCCTACCTCGAACTTGGTTGCCTGCTTATTACTTAAGCTACAAAAAAAATTTAAAAAAAATCAAGGTCACAATGTGCTTTTTGTTTGAATTCTATTAAAAAATTAAATTAAAATAGAATTTAGGTTATAGTGTATTATGATTTAGCATGATACGATTCAAAGAAAAAAATGACCGAGTTTCTATTTATTTTAACTTTCATTTTTTTTATTTTTTAATTTGATCATTGTACAATATTTAATGATACATTGAAAAAGGAAACATTATGGACCAACTTCAAAAAATACAAATTTGACTTCAAAAATGGTTAATTTTTTCATGGAAGTATTTTAAATTGGTGCATGTGTATGTATATGTGAACAACCTTTGTGAGTTCTATGTGTATAGTATATACATATGCATGTATATTTTTCATTTTTGCATACGTCACTATGTGAGTATGAGCAGGGCCGGCCCAAAAGTTTTTAGTGCCGAAGGCTTTTTAAAAAAAAGTGTGCCCTTAAAAATTTAATGCTTAACAATTTCTACACCAACAATCATATATCGAAATGGTGAATTAAGAAATCTAGAGCGATATCAGGGTCTTTCTGTAAAAACTAGAGCGAGTGGAACTTTAGCAAAGCTAAATCATAAGAAACTAGGACGAGTGGAACTTTAGCCCTCTCACACATGAAGAATGTGATGACATCATCAGTAGTCAACAACAGAGAAGGAACATGGTTGTCAACAAGATAAAGTCGAACCTGCACTTGCAACATAGCAGGGTTCGATTCCCCCTGGAGGCAAATCATGATTTAAGTGGGAGGGCATGGCGGTGGGTTACTGTGCTAGTCTCCCCCGAGGTTTGGATTGCGCAGTTAGGTCCAATAGTGGCTCGGCTGCAGAGTTGTTCCTCGGTTAAAAAAAAAAAAAAAACAGAGATGGAATAGACAGAAAGACCCCACTGTCGGACATGGGAATTGAATCCGAGCATGCCTGCTCATTAGGGAACTTAAGTATGCCCTACTATCCAACAAACCAGCACCAACCTTTATACCTTGTCTACATCAAAATACAAATATATATACTTATATTTACATGGAATTTTTTTTGGTTGCCCCAGCCGGAGGTTGTCCAAGCCAACGGGCTTGCGGGACTTACCCCTAAACCAGCCCTGGATATTTGAAGTGACGAGTGGAAAAGCTTGAGAGAATTGTAATGAATATTTGGAAATGGAGAATTGAGGATGGAAGTAGATGATAGGTGCCGTGGATTTTCCCTTCGCCAAGCGGAGTGGAGTGTGCAAGTGATGGTGCAAATGCAGATTCTTTTGGATTAAAAAGTTATTTTTATTTAAAAAAATCACATTTGTTAGTTTTACTTCGAATTTTTGTAACTCATTGATTCATCTCAATTATAGAAATCAAAAAAGTAAAATATTACAAATGAAACTCATAATTTTTTTACTTATTCTTGTTTTTATTTAAACAATTATGAGTTTCAATAATAATTTTTTACTTTTTCAATTTTTTCCTTGACGAATCAACCAGTCACAAAACTCTGACATAAAACTAACAAATACAAAAATAATAATAAAAACAAAAAAAATAAGTCGAAATAAATTTTTAATCCAAACCTAGCCTTATCATGTGTTCTGTGTTCCAGAATCCAAAATAAGTTTTAGTTTTGTAAGAAGGCAATTTCAAGTTCAAAAATAATGTGTTTATGCAAATAATTTTCTAACAATATGAATCTTGTTTAATAGATCTCATTGAGATTTTTTAAATAGTGCAAAAAAAATCAAAAAATTATTTTTTATTTACATTATTTTTAAATTTAAAAATATAAAATAAAATATTTATTTTTTAAAAAAATTTGTGAAACCGGAGCTTAAAATAGGCAACACGTTGAATTGGTTGACTCTCCACGCCAAAGTCTCCTTTGGTGTGCTGATCCGCTGATCGGATAGGGAGGAATAGAATCATGAGCAATCAGTGGAGTCACTGCATGGTCCCAAGAGCCATTAATTTGATTATATACTCACCCATGTTAATTGTGAATTATTAGCTGGTCTTTCTTTAGAGTAATAATTATTCAATTGTTAGATTATCTTTATATATAGTACTTCGAATCAATTTACAATCACATATTCACTCATAAAAATATGATATTGTAAAGAGAATAAATTTTTTACACTGTCGGTGTAAACATTTATTTCCTTCAAATCAATTACATCGCAACACGTGTCAAAATAGTGATCTCAATTAATAAAATATAGCGACGTGGTGCAATACAATTAATTTGAAGGAAACAAATATTTATACCAACGTTGTAAAAAATTTATTTTTTATTATAAAATAATTTAAAGTATCACGTGACGATACTCCCGTATTATTCTATAATTTCACCTTTCTTTGTCTTGTGCGGGTAAAAATGTGGGACTCCACTGAGCAACCCACACAAAGTCTGATTACTCCTAAAAAAACAGACCAACAGTCTCCAACAGTGCGCTCTCTCACTGTCTCTCTCTCTCTTTAACACACACGCACAAACCCAGTTGGGGCTTCCATTCCATCACAAACCCGACGTCCCTCTTTTGGTCTCAATCACAAAGAACTCCCGTTGCCGATCTAATCTCCGACGACGTTCTGCTCTCTCCGGCGGCGATGAAGTAAAGCTGGGTTTTGGAAATAAAGATTTCGAGACCGTCGTCGGCTTGGCCGCCGATATCAGGTTCGAAACCACTCCCGCTTTCAAGATCGGAGTTGTTTGTGAGTTGGTTTGTGATTTCGTCGAGTTCGTTTTTCGAAACCACTCCCGCTTTCAAGAGAGAGAGAGATGTCTGACGCTGCTGTTGGATTTCTCTTGGACAACCTCAAACAGCTTGTGCAAGATAATGTTAACTTGATAAAAAATGTGAGGGGTGAAGTTGATGGACTTATACGCGATCTTCCATTGTTGAAAGCCTTAATTGAGGTCTCGACAGAGAAGGGCAGCGAGGATAAAGTAGTTAAAGAGCTGGTAACTCGCATCAGAGATCTGACTTTCGAGGCAGAAGATGCCATCGATTGCTATACGGTTGTTGAGGCTACCGGCCAAAAGGGAAAAAAATGGTTCATGAAAGTGTTCGGTGGCCTGGATCATGCTTCTAAGCTTCGTAAAGTTGCAAAGAAGGTTCAAGACATAAGGGTAGAAGTGGACAAACTGAACCAGAACCCGATGTTTATCCTTAAAGCCCTTCAAGCTAAAGACCCTGCTGGCCGAACGGAGAGGAGGCTCCCTGACGTTGAAAAAGACAATGTCGTGGGATTTGACGAAGCCACAACAACGCTAATTGAACGGCTCACTGCAGATACTAAAGAACTACAAGTAATCTCGATCATAGGAATGCCCGGGCTGGGCAAGACAACTCTGGCTAATAAGGTCTTTAACGACCCTAGAGTTTCACATGAATTTTCTACTCTGGCCTGGATTTATGTATCTCAAACTTATACCAAAAGGGACTTGTTGCTTTCCATTCTGAAAGGAGGTAATCAAGTCACAACCGCCATGTCTGACATGGATGAAAGCAGCTTGGTGAAAGAAGTCCGTGGCTATCTGTCTTGGAAATATCTAATTGTTGTGGATGATGTGTGGGAGGGGAAGGACTGGGATAACATTAAAGAGGCTTTCCCCAACCACAAAAACGGAAGCAGAATCCTGCTAACAAGTCGAAACGAGCCCGTGGCTGTGCATGCTCATCCGCTTAGTGAGCCTTATAAGCTGGATTTTCTAACTGATCCTCAAAGTTTGGAGCTGCTCCAGATCAAGGTTTTTGGTCAAAAAGAATGCCCTCAAGAGAGTCAAGACTTGATTCCTGTCGGAAAGGCAATCGCAAAAAAATGCTGCGGTCTACCACTCGCGGTTGTGATAATTGCCGGAATGCTTCAAACCAAGAAATTCAAAGACTGGTGGGAGGCTGTAGCTCAAAGCGTCAATGCATTCCTAGTCATGAACGAAGAGCAATGCTTAAAAGTGCTAGCTCTGAGCTACGATCACTTACCGCCTCACTTGAAATCATGCTTTCTCTATTTTGGAGTCTTCCCAGAAGGCTACGAGATACCTGCCTGGATACTAATACGATTATGGATCGCTGAGCGATTTGTGCAGAAAATTGGGGATGTATGCTTGGAGAAGATGGCTGAGGACCACTTGGAGGATCTGGCTGCGAGAAACCTAGTGTTGGTGATGCAAAGGAGTTTCAGTGGTCGAATCAAAACATGTCGTATTCATGATATGTTGCGCGACTTGTGTCTGAGAAAGGCTCTAGAAGAATCCTTCTTATTGGAGATCAAAGAGGATGGGAGTAATTCATCATCTTACTCAACCCCCGGTGTAAGTGTCATTAATCGTCGCCTTTGCATTCATAACGGAGTTTCAAAATACATTTCTTCCAAACCTTGTGGCCTCCGTGTCCGCTCTTTCCTGTGTTTCGCCAAGAATCAAGTTAACCTACGCCGTGAACATGTAGGATACATCCCTGAAGAGTTTAAATTGCTTAGGGTATATCATATTCAACCCATTAGTTCTCCCCGGTTTCCTAGCGAGATAGAAAAATTAGTTCATCTCACGTATGTAGCCTTCTCCGGTGACTTCACAACTATTCCTGCCGCCATCTCCAACCTTTGGAACCTTCAAACTCTTATTGTTGAAACGTCCTCACGCACTACACGCACCATTGACATTAAAGCAGACATTTTGAAAATGTCACAGTTTAGGCACCTGCATACAAACAAGGCCAGTCAGTTGCATAGCTCTGTAGCCAAAAAAATTAAGGATTGTGATAATGCCTCTTTAAATAAAAGCCTCCAAACCCTTACCACTATCACACCTGAGAGTTGTACCGAGGATTTCTTAGGCCAGACTACATGCATAAAGAAGCTTGGGATCCGTGGGAAGCTAGACATCCTTGAGGGGAAGGCATGGTCTCGTTTTGATAACCTTACCAAGTTACTACAACTTGTGACATTGAAGTTGTTGAATGATGCGTTCCCTGACCCTCCTTCTGAATCTAAACTACAAGGTCTTCCCCAGTGGAACAAATTCCCACCAAACTTGGAAAGGCTAACCTTGGCCGATACCTTTCTTGACTGGGACCACATGTATGTACTGGGGATGTTGCCAAAACTTGAAGAGCTCAAGTTAAAGGACAACGCATTCACTGGCATAAGTTGGACTCTGGTTGACGGGGGTTTCAAGAAACTCAAAGCTCTGCAAATTTGGAAGACAGATCTGGTGTCCTGGGAGGCCAAAGCTGAACATTTCCCAAGCCTTCAGCACATTGTTCTTAAGGACTGCAGGAGGCTATGGGAGATCCCTCCAAGTCTGGCCAATGTAAAAACACTCCGGACAATTAAGCTTCATGAAACATCACGTTCTGCTGCAACTTCTGCCAGGAAAATCAAAGAGCAGCAACAAGAAAGCAAGTTAAAGGTTGATATCTTTCCACCGGATCTTTGACAATGCTCATCTCCAGGTTGGTAAAGATTTTACCTTTGTAGAATACATATAGTTTCAGATCATGGATTTTCAATATCATTTTGTCAACTTCTTTTTTCTTCCCATCTCCTAATCTAAACCAATTTAAAAAGTACCTTACGTTTAAGGTCTTTTTTTCTCTAACTAGGTTAGCTTTCTTTTGTTGTTTTAATCAGTAGGAGTACTTCTACAAATACAAGGACAATCAACTATTTAAGAAAGTTCAACGCCATATATTGACCAAAAAAAACCCCATAATGGAGAGAATTAATTAATGACACCAACCAGATTATTTCTAGTATCCAGATTGGTTTTGACGACTGCATTGTTCATATGTCTAGACGTAATACACTCTCATCTGTTATGAGTTTGCGTATAGGGAACAGTTTTTGAGAGTCTTCTCTCTATTGAATGTGCAATTACAGGATAGGCTAGTAGCTAATAAAGTCAGCTCATTGAATATAGTTGAACTTTTTATAAAGTTTTCAGGAACTCTTACGAATAAGATAAATAAATGAAAATATAGAGAGCCCATAGCTCAAGAGAAATAAAGAATAGCGTTTGGGTGGCACATATTGTAAACCCGAAATATTGTTTATACAGGCGCTAATTAAGCATACAACTATGATGTAGGGAACAGACGTGAGAAAGAAGATACTTCCACAGGTATCTCAATTCGATTCTGCATATATATCACTAAAACGAAGCAACTAAACTTATGGACCTCAACCATGACTGACTTTGAGATGATAGTAGATTCATTTGAGGTCCATAAATCATAAATATTGCTTAAGATAGTCAACCCCCAATTACAATAATTGTTAAAGATAGTCTCTAAGAGCTTCCATCAATCTAGCTTGCATTTTCAAACTATGGAACTGCTTCACTTTTGTATTCAAAATTGATGATAGCAAGTAATATACATAGACTTTCCGTAAGTAATTAACAGATATTCCTACATTTGGGGGAAGCAATGCTGTGAAGCAGTTCCCCTAGAGTAACCTACTCATGCAGTATTCATATGTACTATTGCAGGCGGACACTGTTCCGCTCCTTGTGACTGCTCTAAAACTGGAGCAGTGGGTCGCTGCGGGTGTGATGTCGAATTTTGTAAATGACATAAGTGAAGCCCTTCCTAACACCAGTTATTTATAGGAGAGAAGGTCAAACTGCATCCAACCTAACTCGGTGGGATGGGCTCGCTGTATATGTAATACCCCAGCCTATCTGATTTTATGTTTCTTCAGGTGATGACACCCCGAGAAAACAATTGGGCATTTTGTGTTAATGGTTCTCATATTACTGTTGGATATCATTCAGACATTATTGCAATTATTTGCTATTATTTGTGAGATGCTACTACTTGTGTAATACATTGTTGAGATGCGTATTTTGTTCTAGATACCTTATTGAGATGCATATAGCGTTTTTGATAGTAATTGTTGAGGCGCATAATTTACTTCACATCAGCTTCTTAGAAAATAATAACAGATTATTGTTCCATTTATTCGTATGCCACATTCATATGCACTTAACCTGGGCATGCTGAATTACTCCATGAGTTTTTAGCTGACGAAATTATTCCGCACTTTCTTCAGGTGATAGTTTGGATGGCAATTGAGGAATTGCAGCACCTTTGGAACCCACCTGTTGGACCTCTAGGGTGTCGTTTATCTCGTATTTGTGTTTTGAATAAGTTGTTGTATTTGAATAAATGGTGAATGTGTGTATCCCACTGACACGTTTGGTTGTTGATTTGAACTCTTGCATTTTGATATATAATTTCGCACTCGTTTACAATCTATTGAGTTGTTTGGTTATTTAGGCTTCGTGGCCTATGGCTGAGGCCCATGGCCCACAGCCGGTCTTGCTTCCTGAATCGGGGGGGTGACAGTACCATATGCCATGCCTAATCAGATTTTGCTATGCGCTACCATGAGCTGTTTTATTACTTAATCTTCTAAATGACCTTTTATGTTCTTAGCTTAAAAATAATTACTACTATTAACATTTAATCATCAGAGGATGATATTGGGTCTGGAACAGGTTGGTAACTACAACCTGGTATACGCTATATATTAAAATTGTCTACCAAAGCTCTGAGCAGACTGAGCTCCCTAGTGGCGGCACTTGTGCTGTTCTTGACAGGACCTGGGTTCGAGCCATAGTACTCTCTCTCTTTCTCTCCCTAAAACTGACGTCTATTAATTTACTCACAAATCTCGTACACACTCTCTCACACACGCACCACACCGTTGCTCCTCTCACATCCTGATTTAACCGTGTAGTAAGCTACTGTACAGAGTCCACAAAATTCACATGATTTGGAATTAGAAGATGATACAGGCATAGAAAGATTGGACCAACCATTTTTTGAAAGGACCAAGTGAAGTGAAGATGCTAGCGGGATTTCCGAGGTACCAAAAAAAAAAGATGCTAGAGAAAGTCAGGGAGGATGAAGATAAAGCCACCAAAAAATTCATCAACAATTATTTCAAATAACTTGTCGCATACAGCCCAGAAAGAGGAGCATGGTTGTTTACACAGAGAGACACACACACACAGAGGAGCATGGTTGTTTACCATTGCTCAGTTATGGAGATTCTAACCTCAAAAACTAGTACAACCACCTGCAGGGCACACTTACACAGATTGCCAGGCTAAAAAATACAGGTTCTGAAATGTTTTCCAATCTAACAAAACAGTGTAATCAGCACCGCTAATTTTAACCTCCGGGTACATATTGATCCTCAAAATACAGCACTACTAGAACCAAAGTTCTCATTCAGAATCTAAAACACCAACAGCAAACAATCAAATCCACATTCAAATGGGGCAAACATCTCTCACCAAATATTCTCGAAAATAGATAAGGTTCAAATAGGTTATTTGGATATCTGCAAAACACTTGCTAAATGACTTCACTTCTGGTAAGGATGGAACCTTCCACTTGCACCACCACCATTTCCATATCCTTTATTGCCACCATATCCACTACCACCACCACCGTATCCTCTGCCACCACTGCCGCCGCCGCCACCATATCCTCTACCACCGCTGCCGCCATACCCAGCACCGCCATCATATCCTTTACCTCCACCACCACCATACCCAGCACCACCTCCGTATCCTCTCCCGCCGCCGCCGCCGCCGCCATACCCAGCACCACCACCACCTCCATAACCTTTACCACCACCATACCCAGTGCTACCACCACCCCCACCATAACCACCAGGGGTACCATAATCACCACCTCCATAACCACCAGTATTATTATACATAGGCCCCCAAAACCCAAATCCACCATAGCCATATCCACCGTAGCCACCATAGGCTCCACCACCGTAGTTTCCCCCACCATAACTACCATAACCACCATACCCATCATAGGGACCAGATTGTCTGCTCATTTTCCCACCGTATCCACCACCTCCATATTCAGCTGCACCTCTGCCAAAGCCACCATAGGACTTTGAAGAACTCCCACCATGACGTGTCCTAACATCATAAGTATAGTCACTTCCAGCTCTTTTCGGCACCGCCTTCTTTATTTCCACCTATAAAATTCCAAATTGAAGTGGCTTAGCCAATTTTGTTTTCCTCAAAAGAAACCAAAAAAAAAACTACCAATTTCAATTCCTATTATGCACTTCTTTGACTTACTTGTTTGCCACCAAGTTCATGAGTTTTGCCATCAGAGAAAATCCTCTCAACAGTGTCCTCACTCTCAAAGGTAACAAACCCAAAGCCTCTTGACCGCCCAGTGTCACGATCAATCATGATTTGGTGCTCCGCAACACTACCATAAGAAGAAAAATACTCCTTCAGCTCATCTGCAAAGTGAAATCACATATTCAGAGACCAGCAATTGATTTTGTCAAAAGAGAAGGGAAAAGAAGGCTGGAAAGCCTGGAATAAGTTACCTTCAGTAAAAAATGTTGGTATGCCACCAACAAAGATTTTCCTTGTTCTTTGTGCACCTTGTCCCTGCATTTCCTCCCTAGGGACCGTTCTTTTCACTTCCACCTGTTGGGAACAAACTAATGAGAATAAACTTTGGCAGCATGCAAAAACTACATTAAGGTGGCGAAATGAAGTAATAAAGAAGATCGCAAAGTAGTCATCCATTGAACACAGGGTTCTCACCGCTCTTCCATCTATAACATGCTCCTGCTCCAAAACCCTGTCAGCAACTGCTGGGTCAGCAAATGTCACAAATCCAAAACCCCGCGATCTTCCAGTAAGCTTATCCACCATAATCACAGAATCTGTGATCTCTCCATACTTGAGGAAGTAATTGGTAAATCTCTCTGGAAATCAAAATTTTAAAAAATTACAGAATGCGGAAACTCCATATGGATCTGATACTTAGGAAAACAAAAGCAAGAACATTAAAACCAAAAATAAGTAAAAGGCAGCACAATCCAACAAAACAATTCTCATGTCCCACCTATTTGGACTAGAAAAGTGATGTACGAGCTTCCTCTTGGAACGTGTAAATTCTAAATAACCTCATCCACCCTTCAGATGAGATCATTATGCCTAATAGCTACTAAAACATACTTCCACTAGATAAACACTGATCACAGAGGAAGCAGATGATGGGTAGTTCAACATTCCAACAACAACACGAGAGAGAGAGAGAGAGAGAGAGAGAGAGAGAGAGAGAGGGGTCCATTGCTCCACAGCTCATGCAAATTTACTACATTTCCTAATAGTCAGAAAAACTAGGACTGAACATATCAGGATGACGCATTGCACTAAATGTGGATTGACATAGAAAACAACTACTCCAAAGTAAGTGTATTTCGTAACAAGATGCTATCTTCAAGTTACTCTGAATAAACTCATTCAGCCAATATAACGAACACCAGCACTGTCCCATATGCAACAATTGTTGATTGTGTAGAGCGTTTACTGTGGCCATACTAGAAGTTTATCTGACTTCTATGTAAATTCTACATTACAAGTTTAACAGTCAATGCCTACAACTTCAATCACAGCCCACTGACCATTGTGACAGTGTAATGTGACACACGTAATTTTTCAATTATGCTAAGAGAAATGTCAGCTATCGAGCAGAGCAAACACCAATTACCAATCAGCAACCGACCCCTCAGAAATAGAAATGAAATCCGTAACCTACTAAGTTACAAATGTTGCATACGCACCATGTTGTATTTCACTCATCAACCCACAATAGATTGCATTTTACGACAATCAACATCACTTTGGAATACAAAGTTCATAATAACCTGGTCAAAGAAAATTGAATAACACTGAATGCTCTGCTATACATGTCCTAATGAAAGCTGTTCACAATATTTTCTAACATAACAACTGTAAAATTGCGAATATAAATATTTGACCCTCTATAGTGATACATAAAGCCGTAACTTGAGTATGACTCAAGTGGTTGTCAGTTAGTCTTCTAGGGGAAGTTTGGGATTCGTGCTTATGGATAAGACACCTCGCTGTGCTAACCTCAACATACTAACCACTACCATCATGCCTGTGCCAACAAATAAAATTGATATACAAAACAAGTAAAAACCCGCAGGCCGAATAGAAATTACTATATGTCTATATCAATGTTGAGCAATGACACTGCACCATCTAGATATGGTTCGGCGAAATTCATTTTAAATGCAATAAGATGAAATCAATTGATTATCATAGGAAGCTAGAAACAAGAAGTACTAAATTGTGCAGGCAATACAATGACAACCATTCAGATACCATTTATTGGCATAAAAAAGATTACCTTCGGATGTCTCCCATGCAACGCCTCCAATAAAGAGTTTTCTACCACAGAAGAAGAAAAAAATCAACAGTTACCATCTATCTCATAACCCTCAGATATGTCGGTTACGCGGCCAGAACCACTCTCCGGTCATAAACAATACTACAATGAATTCAAAATTTTCCAAAACACTAAATTGCAAATTCTAACACAAACCCTAGCTAGAACCTGTACAAGCTACAATACAAACTAACCCTGAAGAAGAATCACCACCACGATGCCGGTGTCCTATGTCATTGCCTGCACTACCATCTACGTTGTTACCGTACGACTCGATCCCACGACGGCCCGATGAGAACTGTTGTTGGGTTTGTTCCTCACCGTATTGTTCATCATCGTATTGTTCTTCCTCTTCCTCTTCTATGCCGTCGTTAAAGGCGACCGAATCGTAGTGTTGTTCAGCGAAACCACCACCACCGTCCATTGTACAACAAAAATCCTTCTACTTCTATGTATCTATCTCTACCTAAGAACCAAACCTGCACATGAAGAGAAATTGTTGTTTTCAACTAGCCCTAGCTCAGGATTCGAGCTTATGATATCGCAAAACCCTAACAAACACCTGATCTGACCCGTAGTGATCGTAGCTCTAGGATTTTAGATGATTCCAAGTTTGTTCTTTTCAGAGAGTACGAGACGAAACCCTAGCGCGTGGAAGAACGCCGCCGTGCTTGCTCGAGAAGGAGTCGTTTGACTCGTTTGCGTTGTGATGTGAGCTTTCTTGTTGGATTTGGGTATTTATTCAGCACCAACTATTTGCGATCACAAATTTTCAATATTCTAATGCCTTGTTCTTCTCATAATTTAAAAAGAATTTTTCAAAAAATTCTCTCTAAAATCTTTCTATTTTCAACATTTATCTCTCTATCTCTCCCCACTTATTACTCTTACTATTTTTCAAAAAAAATTTTAAACTCCAATTCAAACAAAGCACAAATCTAACTCATAAATTTTACTTCTTTCGTTCTTTTTTTTTAAGTGTCTCATTTCGTAACTCCAACTTATTAAAAAAACATCATCATTATACATTTCTCATCAATTTTTACCTCCACTTTCCCTACTTACCCTCTATGGAGAGATATCATTACACTTTTACACACTAACTTTTCAAAATGGAATATACTTTTAGGAGCAAAATGAAAAATGTACTAATTTTTACCCACTAATTTTATAAAATACACTTATTAAAGGACAGTCCAAAATAAAATACGAAACTTTAAAAAGAGGACGGATGGAGTATAACAATGTTCTAAATGTAGTACAATCTAACAAATATTTATAAATTTCCAAAAATACCCTCTCCATCCCCCCTCTCTCTCCCCCAGTTCTCTCTTCTCTACACCGCGGAACATGCACCACACCTCCATAATCGTCGCCGTCACCAAACATTAAAACTATGACAAATGGAACTCACCACCTTCAAATCAACAGAAATGCGTTCAACATTTTGTCTTTTAAATGTGTTATATACGGTCCTTTAAATCAACATAAACTATGAGAAATGCCTTATTCGGATACAGTCCTTCAAAAAAAATTGAAACTCGAAAATAGTCAGAGTCATTCTCAGGTTTCTCTTCTCTTCTCTCTTACCTTCTGCTGAACACACCATCACCACCACTGTTTATCTGAAATTTTCAAAAAAAATCCCCGATATAGTTGGAACACATTTCTAAAAAAATTTAAACAATTTCAGATTTTAAAAATGCATATTCTGACCGTTAAAAATGTAAAAAACGCAAATTCTAAATGCGTCATGCTCCGTATAACACATTCACGAAATGCACGATTAACATTACACATTTTGCTAATGCGCGATGGAACTGGGTTCTTCAGCAAAGAAATGTGAGTTCCGTAAGAATGAATCTGGGTTTTTCTAGGGCTTTTTCCGATGGGTGGGCATTTGGTATTTTCTTTAGCTCGGGGTGTGGAACTGCGCAATGGAAGAGAGAGAGAGAGAGAGAGAGAGAGAGCTACTTGTTGCTGGTGGAGAAATTGGTAGAAGAGTGGGGAGGAAGATCACTATAAAAAACAAATAAGTACTTATTATTTTTGTACCATTTTCTGAGTTAAGTTTTGAGAAATTCTTCGGTGTTGAGCGGGCACGGTGCCACATGATGCCGAGCACATTTCAACCGTCTAAACATGTTTTAAACGGCTCAAATCTGTTTGGACTTGAGAGGACGTTTAGGTAATTTTACACTTAAAAAAATATCCAAACAGATCTGACCGTCCAAAACACGTTTGGACGGCTGAGATGATGCTCGGCACCACCAGGCACCGTGCCCACCCGGCACTGAAAATTTTCTCCTTATTATTCTACCATTTGTAGATATCCATTGAGTTCTCGACTCCGCAATTAATATCCTACCATTTTTCCTTTCTTGTGCGGTGGGTTGGGGAAGAAGAGTGGGGAGAAAGATGATAGGATGGTCCTTTGCCATCCTAAAACCACGTCATTTTATTGGAGGGTATTTTTGTTTGAAAATGATTAATTTTATGACAAGCTACGTATAAAAAATTTATGGTTGCAAATAACTCGGTCCTTCATTTATTTTGGGCAAAGCCGCGAAGGCCTTCTCGACAACGTCATATTACTTCCTGACAATTACTGCTGCTTGGATTGACGGATTTGATAAGAAAAGAAAACGAAGGACTAGTCTAGTCAAAACATTCATCTGGAGAGTATTTAGGTGAAAAATTAAAAAAATAAAACTTCTATTGGTTCTTCACCTTTGTCGCCCAATCTCAAGGGCTACTCTTTCTTATCTTACCCTTTTTTACCATCGAAAAGAGAAATTTTTGGGTGCCGGATGGGTATATCCCACGTGGTGTCCGTTCGGTATTCTCGAGTCGTCCGATGCACTTTTAGACAGCTCAGATTAAAACTTTCTCTCTCTTCTCACCCCTCCTCTTTCTCTCTTCTTTTTCCCTCTCCAAATTCGAATCGTTTAAAAGTATATCAAACGGTTCAAATGTGCCAAGCGAACACCACGTGTTACCCACCTGACATTGAAAAATTTCTCGATGAGAGAGAGTATTAGAAAGGTGTTCCAACTTTAGAGAGATTTCAAACTAAATTTGAACCACTCACTACTCGACTCATTTTCCATGCAAGAAAACGAGCTTCAACATGTATATTCTCCAGCTTACGACAAGTTAGATCTTCCTCTACTTGCGTCACCGGAGAACGTTGATTTAACGAGTGGCTCAAACGAGCTTCAACATGCGAGCTTCAACATTCGGGATGCACATTTCATATTCTAGCATCGCTACTGCAGGGAGGTAAGGAAAAATAGAGTAACTCAGGTGGGATTTCCTCCGTAACAAGATTTAATTTATTGAAAATAAAACACAAAAATCAGATTTGGCGTTTCCATGCAGTTGCATTACTAGGAAAAGAATGCCATATCACCGGGAAATTGAAAATGATTCAAGTCAAGATGGGAGTAGAAGTAGGTACAGGTACAGGTACACAGTATTGGATACGGAACACAAAATAACTTTGCAAGTTTGTATTGTACAAAACATCTGTCACCAGAGTATTTACATACCTGTGACAATCTCAAACCCGACAAAGCAACATTTCCATCCCTCCCAGAAAAAATAAAAACGTTTCCATCCCTCCCAGGAAAAATGGAACATACTCCACTCCTCCCAATCTTCTACTTAATCTTCTTCGTCATCTTCTTCTTCTTCTTCTTCCATGTCATCATTTTCATCTTCTTCTTCTTCTTCTTCTTCTTCTTCTTCCATGTCATCATTTTCAACAATAAAGCCTCCCAGGGTATCATCGTCTTCGTCTTCCTCATCTTCTTCAGTTGTATTGACAGTTCTCTTTTTAACAGAATGTTTGTTAAGTCCTGTGTCCTTAGTAGGTTTGTCATGGTCTTTCGATCTAGTATAGTATTTAGGGTGCCGCACCTTTCTTACTTTTGTAAGTGCTTCCTTGTCCTCTTCACTCTCCCCCGTCCACTCATCATCATCATTGCCTTCATCTTTTTTCCTTTTTCTCCTTGACCCTTTCTTACCTTTCTTGTCAGAAACTTCATCATCATCGCTGTCTTCTTTAGGTTCCTCGAGGAACCAATTCCAAGTCTTCACGTGACGGATCATTTGTTTAGGGAAGTGATTGAATTCTTGCCCCATTACAAGAAAGCCAAACTCTGCAATTCCAAAACCGCTACTTTGTGAAGAAAGGCAACATCATCATATATGAAGCTACATGTGAAATTTCAGTTGGTAAATATGAACTACAAACATTCAGATACAAAGTTGCAAATATGCTAGACAACTCCATAGAGAACAATTTATAGCAAAAAGTGTGCTAAGTATGTGTCTGAGTCCCCAGTGGTGTCCACTTGCTGAAGGACACTGCAAAATCAACTCCGATGCAAAGAGCATATTGAATGCAGCTGCGCATTTGATAGGGCTTCTATGGCTTGTCAAATGGCATAGGGCTTTTATGGCTTGTCAATTGGCTGCGGCCTATAACATATTGACTGTGGAGATAGAGAGATAGCCAGTTGGCCATTGATCTTTGTGTTTCTGAGAATTTGTTCCCCCCGGACATCATCTGTTATCTTTGACGATATTTGGGGAATAGCAAGGGAACTCAGTCTCAGTTTCAGGTGGACACCTGGCAAAGGAAATGCAGCTGCGCATTGGATAGCCTCTATGCTCAAGTGGAATTTCCTCCCTTTGGATTGGCTTTCGTGCCCTCACCCCTCTTTTTCTTCTATGTTGTATGCTGATGCCTTTGTAGCTTCTTATGCTAATTTCCGATGGTCAAAGACAAAAAAAGTGACAAGGACTTCTAGGCCATCATAAGGCACTAAAAGTAAAATTGCAAAACCAATCCAAGGAGTCCTTGCCTGTTTGAATTTGAATTATTTTCCCTGTGATAGTTTTGCAGACAAGTTCCTCTAAAAGATATAGGCTCTTCTTGTCCCCCATGTTTGTGACAAGAATACATGCAAAAAACAAGCAGTCCGATGTAGGCTCTTCTTGTCCCCCATGTCTGTGACAAGAATACATGCAAACTACAAGCAGTCCTTGTTATAATTGCAAAACAGCTATATCCTTTTGTTTGATATTGATTCTCATTTTCATATAGATCGGAATTTCACCTTTTCCATTCTCTTCATTACATGTATTATGAAAAGGCAAACATGTTAGCCGGTTGCCCTTGGCAGTGGTTAGGAAGTCTTAAAATATTGTACATTCCTCCTAACCGGAGTGCTAAAAAATATTTTGGGCGCTCTAACTAGCAATGGCCTTTATCATTAATGTTATATAAAAAGTCATGTAAATGATGTCCTGTCTTCCTGGGGCTGGAGAAGTATTGTGGGGGAAAAGCTTACTGCTGAAAGGTCTTAAGTGATTGGTAATGGCAAAAAAGTCAGTGTTTTCCATGACCAATGGATTCCTAGGGTAGATAACTTGGAGCAGGTGTTCACAAATTTTAAGGTGGCAGATTTTTTTGATGCTTCTGTTCAACAATGGAGGGCTTCTCTGGTCTCAGTTCTTTTATTCAGCTGAGGTGGCTCAAAAGATTATGACAGCTGTGTTATAGTACGTTATGCTAAGTAGACACTGTGTTAACCGCACTCCAGTTTTTGTGCTAAACAGTACAAAAATTTCAAAATGAACCTTGCTCCGTATAGTGTTACCTATGAATCGAAAACTATAAATACGGACCTTGCTACTGGTACAGCAAGTTATACACAGACAGCGCGCACAGCGCGCGTTTGGGCCCGTCTTGGATCCAACAAAGATAATCAAAGCCGCTCATTTTGTTCAATATATTTTGCTTAAGGTCCCTGCAAAAAATCAGCTCCATCCGACATCGATAAAGGCATTTACGAAGCGTTCAAAATCGCTTTGAAAATTTTCTTTAGCGATTTTGGATGCTTCGTAAATGCCCTTATGGATATCGGATGGAGCTGATTTTTTGTAGGGACCTTAAGCAAAATATATTGAACAAAATGAGCGGCTCCGATTATCTTTGTTGGACCCGAGACGGGCCCAAACGCGCGCTGTGCGCGCTGTCTGTGTATAACCTGCTGTACCAGCAGCATTTCTGTATAAATACCTTAGAAAAAGGGAGTAATATTTTTCTTCTTGCAATAGCAACCTAACTATTTGTACACACAGCACATCGGTTAAAAATTGACATGCACATAGGTACAACAATGGTTCTGTATGTATCTATACACTTATGTATACCAAGAAAGCATATACTGTTTATGGAGTCACTCAAGAAGCAACCTTTTAGACAATGATGTGTTAGATTGACAGAGTCTCAAATGAACTCTAATGTTCGAAACAGAAAACCTTGGTCCATACAGTGCTACTGCTACCTACGAATGTTAACGGAACAAAGGTGCAACATTTTTCCCCCCTGCTACCTACGAATCGAAAACTACTAATGATTTACAGAACAAAGGTGCAACATTTTTCCCCCTGCATATCAACTTCACTACTTGCACATACTATCAACTTGTGTTGCAAATTGTGTTGCAATTTGGACCCACATTTTCAACGATTTTTCCCCCTAATACCAACTTTGCCCTCATTTTCACTATTTTTTTAATCACCGCACTCATTTTTTCTACGTATGTATATATTTCAGAGACAAAACCCATATCTCTAATTCTATGTACATATCTGACGACATAAATATATTGCTAGCCTTCATAACCATTAACATCATATCAATAATTAGACACAAAATGACAGTAAAATCAAGCTAAACAACAATTGAATTAGATAAATCAAGTATACAAATTCAATTGCATCGGTGGATCAAACCTAACTTATGTATAATCAAACCATAAGCAATAGCATTCCCGAAGTCTTGTATTAGATTAAATTTAGTCTAATCATAGCATAACAAAATGAATTCACTCATTTTTAGGTAGGTGGCATGGTGATATGGTGATTTTGAGAAGTGGGTACATGATTAATCCATTTTGCCCTTTTATTTGTTGAAGTTTTTTAAAATTCGGTTCGCACTTTTCATACTTGGACAATACCCCGTAGTTTTTACACAAACTGTTTACACCTTTTATTGTCGATTTTTTTTTTTAGTTGGAGGAGGTTTTGTATTGTTTGGTTCTCTTCATCTGTTGGGATTTCTAGGGTTGTCGGTCTTTATCTTTAGGTCAATGGTTTAATCAAACAAATGGTAAGATGGGTGAACAGAACATAAGTATTTCAAGGTGCGTGCAGAGATATACAAATCTTGTGTGTTTTCATGTCTGTGTACTAATTTTTGGTAACAAATCTTAAGAGGGCCAGTTAACTTGTACCAACTATTAGACCATCCGCAGTGGACTAATTAAAATTGAATAGTCAAAAGTGGTTATGTTACCTTTTGGTTTCATTTAGTGCATCGCTAACCATCATTTTCTCTTCCAAATTCATAAAGCTACTACCCAAATAAATACTCCCTCACTTCGGCTCATTTTCATTGTTCATTTTTTGAATTGCATGTCATTTTTTAATTGCTTATATTTTTCAATCTATAATATTTTCATAATTTTGAAAACTTTGTATTATAGAAGTAATCGAGATCTATCAAACAAGATCTATATTGCATATTTTTTAAGATCCACACTAAAACATATATAAAAGAGACAAATAGAACAAAGGTGCAACATTTTTCCCCCTGCATATCAACTTCACTACTTGCACATACTTTCAACTTCACTACTTGCGCATACTGCACATCTATTAAAATTAACAAGCACACAATAACATCTTTGGTTGTGCATGTATCTCCACACCCATGTCTATATCAATTCACCTATGTACAACAAGAAAGCTACACAGCTATGGATCCAGTTGAGAAGCAAACCTTTTACTGGGTCTATGCCTGAAACATCACCAGAATCCAGCCCCAAATCTCCAACACTTCTCAACCCACATCGACTCTCTATATCCTCATCCAATTCACTCTCATTCCCAGTCTCTCTCTCGTCTTCCACTTCACCAAGTTCCAATATTTTCGCAGTAAACCAGATGGGTTTCTTCGCAGAAACACAGAACATGTCCCCATCTTCAATTTCACCTCCGTCACACCTCCTGAAGACCCTAATTTCATCACTCCTGCTGCTTTTTACCCAAATGGGATTCCTTCCAATGACTTCGAAATGAACCCTGCCTGTGTTCTTTGGTTCGAATGACACGTGTCGACGAGAAACGGTTCGGTCTTTCGAATCGAACCCTAATCCTCTTCCGAGCTCTGTTTTCAAACCCTTCTTCAACTGGGTTTTGGAACCGTTTTCCCCCTCGATTTCCATGGACCTTATTCACCTGAACTTCGACACCAAAAAGTACCCCTTTCGTTGGTTTTTTCTACTACTCAATAATCTGTAATTTTCAACACTAAGCTCAGTCGCGTTGGTGAAGCGCGAGTTCAAGCCGATCCAGACTTCTCAGGTTGAACCTGAGAAGTCTATTTAACCCACACAAGCTACATCAGTAATCAAATATGAACTTATATCAGGTTTATTTCACATATCTAAATCGTTCATCTCGTAAAAATCATCAAGAACCCTAACCAGAATAAACATCATACTAATTGAATACAAATCGATATCTTATCGGGAAGTAAAATGAATTTTTTGCGTTCCTAATAATGCATTTGGCTTCATTGAATCAAATCCAAAAGAACTCGCGAACGTACGATAAGGGTAAACTTCACTTCCACCCTTATATTTTACTCAAATCATATTGCCTGCCCCTTTATGCTATAAACTCACAATTCGCCTCCTTATATTTATGAAATTGTGTTGCACTTTGGACCCACATTTTCAACGATTTTTCCCCCCAAATACCAACTTTGCCCTCATTTTCACTATTTTTTTAATCACCACACTCAGTTTTTCTACGTATGTATATATTTCAAAGACAAAACCCATATCTCTAATTCTATGTCCATATCTGATGACATAAATATATTGCCAGCCTTCATAACCACTAACATCAAACCAATAATTATACAAAAAATGACTGTAAAATCAAGCTAAATAACATATGAATTGGATAAATCAAATATACAAATTCAATTGCATAGGTGGATCAAACCCAACTTATGTATAATCAAACCATAAGCAATAACATTCCCGAAGTCTCATATTAGTCTAATCATAGAATAACAAAATGAATTCACTCATTTTTAAGTAGGTGGCATAGTGATGTGGTGATTTTGAGAAGTGGGTACATGATTAATCCATTTTGCCCTTTTATTTGTTGAAGTTTTTTAAAATTCGGTTCGCACTTTTCGTACTTGGACAATATCCCGTAGTTTTTACCCAAACTGTTTACACCTTTTATTGTCGATTTTTTTTTTTAGTTGGAGTAGGTTTTGTATTGTTTGGTTCTCTTCATCTGTTGGGATTTCTAGGGTTGTCGGTCTTTATCTTTAGGTCAATGGTTTAATCAAACAAATGGTAAGATGGGTGAACAGAACATAAGTATTTCAAGGTGCGTGCAGAGATATACAAATCTTGTGTGTTTTCATTTCTGTGGACTAATTTTTGGTAACAAATCTTAAGGGGGCCAGTTAACTTGTACCAACTATTAGAGCATCCGCAATGGACTAATTAAAATTGAATAGTCAAAAGTTGTTATGTTACCTTTTGGTTTCATTTAGTGCATCGCTAACCATCATTTTCTCTTCCAAATTCATAAACCTACTACCCAAATAAATACTCCCTCCCTCCGTCTCATTTTCATTGTCCATTTTTTGAATTGCATGTCATTTTTTAATTGCTTATATTTTTCAATCTATAATATTTTCATAATTTTGAAAATTTTGTTTTATAGAAGTAATCGAGATCTATCAAACAAGATCTATATTGTATATTTTTTAAAATCCACACTAAAAGATACTATATAAAAAATACATAAAAGAGACAAACAAAATAATGAGCAATAAAAATGAGATGAACGTAGTACATGATTAAATATTTTAGAATTCATTGGATTTCGAGATACACATATTTTTTTTCTTTCTGAATCCCATGGAATCAATTTTTAACGCGGACCCAACATAAATATTTTTCCAACAAAGGACATCCAGTAGCAACTAGCAAGTGCCAATCACATTATTTACGAATAGGCACGTTGTTTCTTTTTTGATAACTCAAGTGTCTAGAGATTAGAGTTACATGTATATCCACTAGTCATGGAGAATATAATCATAATCTCACTGTTCACTTGCGAATAGGCACACTCAAAATTCATTATTTTTTTTATCACCTCTTTTATCTAGCAAATACATCATGCATACAAATAAAAGTGTATAGATCAAGATACAAATGCGTTTAGCATCATCTATTGCGTGAATCCTTTATCGACAGTGTGGATCCACTTGCATTAGACGTTTCGAGAGACTTATGAATCCAAGCGTTTACATGTTGATCTGTATTCATAACATTCTCGATACTTATAGTTATGCAACCGGTAGTACCACTCTCTCATATCAATGGATGACATCCATCATCAGCCGAAGATACATTATACATCTAATAATTTTCATTGATTTCATCAATTTTTAATTAAGACTTATAGCATAATTATTTTCTTTCAACGAAACAACTTTGGAGCTAGAGTTACTTTTTTTATGGTGTATAAGTATTTTGCAAGTAGAATATGATTTTCCATGAATAATTTGTTTTAGAATTCTCCAACTACTTATGGCACCATACATACATGTAAATATGGCACAATATACATGCATGTAAAAGTGCTAGATACGCACACATTTATTATTGTTATTTATAAAGTAGAAACTCCACATGTTGTCAGTGTTTGTGAACATTTGTGTGTCCTTTCCTTAACTTTTATAAATGTATCCTGCCCTAGTGCCAAGATTTATCTCATCATAGGTATAAATTCCACTGAAAACTCTAACCGGCAATGATCTATCGCGTTATAAATTGAATAATCCTACCATGTGAAACAATTAATGGAGAGAAAAGTGCCCTTTCCAATAAGATTTACAGTATTTGACTTTCAGGACTGTTTTTCAATTTTTAAATTTTTTCCACATTTGTTTGTTTTACGTCAATTTTTTGTAAATTATTTTTACTTTTACCCAAATGTTTTGGAAAATAACTATTTTAAGTAAAAAAAAAATCAAAAAATTACTTCTAGCAGCAAAGTTTTCCTCTTGGGTGCGAAGAATTGCTTTTGGCCGCAAAGAATTACTCCTAGGCGCGAAGTTTTGCTCCCGGGCGCGAAGAATTGCTCTTGGCCGTTAAGAATTACTCCTAGCCACAAAGAATTGCTCTTTGCCACATAGGATTACTCCTAACTGCAAAGTTTTGCTCCTAACCGCGAAGAATTGATTTTGGCCGCGAAGAATTACTTATGGCCGCAAAGAATTACTCATGGCCGCAATGTTTTGCTCATGGCTGCGAATAATTGCTTTTGGCCGATTACTTTTGTCGGCGAAGAATTATCCATGTCCGCAAAGAAAGTCGACTTTTTTTTTCTTTCTTAAAAGTGGTTATTTGCCAAAATATTTGGGAAAAAGTAAATTTTTTTACTTTTCCGATTTGTCTCGAGATGAATCAATAAATCACAAAAGTTTGGCGCAAAATTAACAAATGCATAAAAATTTTGAATAAGGACAAAATGTGCACTTTTTCTAAAAGTTAAGCAGAACGGGGGCTGAGTTCGTTTAACTTTATGTAGGAATTTTTTGAAAGTTTTGTCCTTATCCAAAAAAAATTGCGTTCATTTTGCGATAAACTTTTGTGAATTATTGATTCGTCTCGATGAGACTTGTCACGCCCTCGATTTTCAACATAATTAAATAATACATTTCAATAAAAGAGTCTCGCATACCATATACGTTACCCAAAGGAGTTTCCCACCTGTTTAATTTACAAACAAATCCTTAAGTTTAGATAATTACAACTTTAGTAAAAATAAAAAAATTCAGGAGTAATTAGTTACAAGACCAACTTTAACAAAATGATATCTTCAGAAAATATGACCAGATAACCAATGATGTCAGCTCCCAAAAGTCTTGCACTGCCAAGCACACATTGCATGCAATCTATCACCTGATGTTTGAATCTGAAAAGAAAGATTTGGTTGAGCTACACTAGCCCAGTAGAGAAATCTAAGTTCAATTTATATGTAATTTGAATGAATTATACACCGAGAATGAATAAATATGGACGGATACGCCTATAGTACAAGTGACTACCAACAAGCTGCAAATCATTGCCTAAGGATCCTAGACTTCACATAAATGTCACTAATCGTTTACTTCTTCAACTAAGTACATAAATAAACTCACGTCGCTCCACATCTATTTATTATCAATTCAAAAACATCTTATTATTCGTCGTACAGTACAGCTATTGTTCTCGTGTCCACATTGATCTTCGTCAAGTCCCTTTATTGCAAAACCTTCCTTTTCTTTAAATCTGGTATTTCCCATCAAAGATCACTGGGTCACCTCGAGTCTTTTCCTTCAATAATATGAATCAGTTGGGTCACCTCGAGTCTAGTTCCCTCGAGCGTAGGGTCACCCCGAGTCTTTTCCCTCAATAACGACCACTTGGGTCACCTTTCACACTTTTCACAATTCGACATCATTTCATAATCAATTTTATCATCCATTCGACGGTTATACTACTAAATTTTAATTAATCATTACGTGACAACACCAATGTACATGTTCATACCTTTTCACTGGTTTACCCATTCGCATCTGACATAGCGTATTAAGCTCGTACGCATAATCCTACCATAGTTTATCCATTAGTTTCTACACTTGAACCTCATAGGGAGAGTGTCAAAAGGATTAAAAGACTTGACGAGTCGTGAGGAAACAAGTTATTTTATCATCTCAAACAATTCTAAACAATCTACCAATCCACCACGTTGATTACATCTCAAACCGTTCCTAACTGTCATCCATATCAAGACTCCGACTAGTTAATTAATACATGCCTTTTCCTTTAAGCATACCATAATCCCACACGTCCTCACCATACCTCTAAGTACATTTCCCGTACCTTCACAAGCCACATATTAACCCACGACTAGACTATACGATGCCCGGTTATCTAGTTTCTATACTCGGAGTCCGTAAAAGTATGTACTAAAGGAATCTAAGAATTTTACGAGTCGAGAGAGAGAACGGATTGCAATACTACTCGTCGAATCCTTAAGCATGTTCACTCTAATCCATTGGATACCACTCTAAGTGAGAAATGAGTATTAGTCTCCAAAACACTTGGAAGGATACGTAAACAAATTCATTAGAGTCAAATGAAAGGTTTCGACATGTGAGTTGAAAGATATAGGGAAGCAGCTGAAAAATACTGCAGCAACTCAAAGAAGCAGCTGAAAGCTGGAACTCCTACCGGTAGGCAGGCAAGTCCTATTGGTAGAACTTGACCTACCAGTAGGTAGAAAACTTCTACCGGTAGAAACCGGACACAGAGAGGCCAATTTTGAGACCAACACCTGGACGAGACACTTTTTGCACTAGTCCTACAGACGTGACCTATCGGTAGGTAGAAAACTTCTACCGGTAGAAACCGGACACAGAGAGGCCAATTTTGAGACCAACATCTGGACGAGACACTTTTTGCACTAGTCCTACCGGTAGGTGAAAGATTCCTACCGGCAGAGATTTGAATACGTTGAGCAGCTTTTGAGCTGCTGCTATACGTTTGAGCAGCTTGATGAAATTTCTCAATCGTTCTACTGGTAGGTAAAAAGTTCCTACCGGTAGGGAAAAGGTTTTCTGGTCAAAGCAACAATGTTCTACCGTTAGGGAGGACAAGCCTACCGGTCGGAATACTGGAAAACAGCCGATTGTTACAACAACAGTAGGATTTCGATTCAAGCTTAAATATGACATTACAAGCACGATCTCAAGCACAAAATCACCCATAAAACATATAGAGAGAGATGGAATTCCCTATCTCAAGTCGAGAAGCAAACCCACGCAAGTTGAGCAAGCTCTAGCTCTCCAAACTTCGAAAACAACTGAATACTCCTCCTCCGAACAAGACCCACGAGATACGAACCACAATACGCGTAGGGATGAAAGATTGAGGGCTAATTTGAGTGGGTTTTGAGTGGGAGTGAATGAGATAGAGCAAGAGGGACGAGAGAGATGAGACAGCCGAGAGGGAGAGACGTGAGATGGAGAAAAATGGGAAAAAAAAATCCCTGGCACACATATATATACACCATACTACCCTAACACCCATATCTTTCAAACATTTGCACATTGGCCCACGACCATAACTTTCACATTAAACCATTATTTGTCCACTTATAAAACATTAAAATTTAAAAGAAATTTACGGGTCTCTACAAGACTAGACAAATTTGAAAAGTAAATTTTTTTTACTTTTACCTAAATACTATTTTGAAAATATATACCACTTTGTTTAAACATGAATATTTTACAAAATATTTAAGTAAAAAGTAAATTTTTTTGAATTTTTCTATTCCTTTCGTTAAGATGAATTAATAATTCATAAAAATTTGATACAAAATTAACACATAAAAAAAATTGAATAAAAATAAAACTCACTTTTTGCATTTTTGCTAGGTTTAAATGTGGGGAGCCGGAAAACCCGTTAAAGTGAGGTGGCAATGACGCGGACGCCAGCTAACCAGTAAACCCCTGGCGTGCTTTTATTCGACAGATCAGCGCATTGCAGAATCATCACACCGCTCCGGGAGCACCGAATAATTGACCTTCTCCCTCGCCTCCCTTTATATAGTCTTCCCCTAATCCCTTTCGCGAGCTTGCCTCTCACCCAAAACCCAGCCGTGTTTCTCTCCACTTCCCCCCACTCCTCCTCCTCCTCCTCTTTCTCCTCTACGTTCCTCCTTCTCTAGGGTTTTCCTCCTACTCTCTCTCTAGGGTTTCATAAAATGAACAACACCACCAAAGATCAGCTCGATTTGTCCGATCTCGGCAACTCCCTCCCCGCCGCCGCCGCCGGTAACCTCCCCCACTAAACCCTTCTCTCCGTCTCCCTCTCTCTCTCTCTCTCACTATATATATACATATATGTTTATCCTTACCTCATGTTCAATTAAAATTTTGAACTTTTGTGTGTGTCTATTTCTGTTTGCAGCTCTCAGTGCAGAGGATCGTGCCGGTCTTGTTAATGCCCTAAAGGTTAGTTTTTTGGGAAGTTCTTTATTTATCCGATTTTGGTAAGTTAATTTAACGTTCGATTTTTTTGCTTAGTTTGATTTGGTGGTGTGATTATTATTATTATTATTTTTTTTTGCAGGATAAGCTTCAGAATTTGGCCGGGCAGCACTCGGACGTGCTGGAGACTTTGACACCGAAAGTTCGCAAGCGGGTTGAGGTTCTAAGAGAGCTGCAGGTTCGCTTTCATATATATAATCTTATTGGTTGACATGAATGTGATGCTATATTTTGTTTCTGATGTGTTTTTTTTTAAAAACTTTTAGAGTCTAAAGTATGTAGTTATGTGGCCGTGATTTAGCTGTGTGAGTTATGTTATTGGTCGTTGTTTAGTGTTGGGAGTCTGGGACTTTGTGTGATTTAGTGGATATTTCTTTTGTACTCCCCCGTTCCTCAAACCCGAAAACCCCTTGCTTTGAGATGTGTCTATGTCATGCCCCGATTTTACTGGCCGAGAGAATAAATTCCTTGCTTCGTGATGTGGTTAGCTCATTCCTTGATTCCTTATGTCCTCTCCCCAACTACAAAGCCAAGGATATATAATTAGCTAAAAATTTGATTCTTTGTGATGTGGTTAAGTCATTCCTTGGTTTATTATGTTTGTAGCTTTGTTAGCCAAGATAACATATTTTTAAATCAGTTCAAAAGTTTGCTTTTCGAAGAAGGTTTCCACAATCATCTGAGTCATTTTAAATCTATTGGAGTTGCATACTCGGCGAGACACTGGCTTCGGTATGGTAGTCCCTTTTGCAACGTAAGTTGTTTGTGGGAATGACTTTGATTGAGTGGAAAGTTTCTGGCGCCAGATCATTCTGGAACTCCAAAAGGACAGCGAGTTCAGTTTCTGAGTTCATCGATTGGGTGGATCTATAAGCTCTAGGGTGTTTAGACAAGGTGTCGCGCAGATGAGTTTTTTTTTTGTTGAGCAACCTTGATTTGGGTCTGTGATGATTTGTTAGTGATGGGATACATGGTGATACACGGAGTTATCAAGTTGCGTATTGAATTTTGTACTGTGTGGCGTGTACTATAGACATGGATCAATGCCTGTGTTTCCGAGTTACACAAGACTTTGTTAATGATCAAGCTTGTAGAAATTTGGGATGGTCTGATGCCAAAGATATTTTAGGATGGATTTTCTAGTTATTCTTTTTGTTTTTTGCAGCATCTATTCATTAACAATCTGGTGGTTTGAGCTTCTTTTGACCCCCATAGGCCATCAAAATCTAGTAAGGGTTTATAGTTTGTGGAGTAAAGGCCTGACATTTAGGGTGTGCTCTAGTTTGGGCTTAGGGAAAGAAAGAGATGTTAGGTTGCGCGGGAAAATATTTCAATGGAAAGTAAGTGGGAAGTTACATCGCACTTTTCGTCATTTCAACTGTTGTGCGAGATGTTAGATTAGCTATTGATTTGCTTTCCGTGACTGGACAAAGAGAAGTACTACTTTCTCTAAAATTTCTCCCTTGGGAATGAGCTCACCCGGCACTTCTATGTTTAGGTGATAATTTGTGCAAATTATAGTGGCTTGTAGGTGCTAAGAGGTGTCTTAGAACAGTTGGAGTGGCGTTAGGCAGTTGGCTAAGTTATGGGAAATAAGGATTAATCTGTTTAGGTTTTAGCCATATCTTCGTTGGTAACTTGGTGCTAAGTTAGTAGAGGTCAAGAGGAAGTATTGCAGCAGTTTTCTTTAATCAGCCTTATAGCCAAGTGGCCCAAGTCCATAGAAACTAGAATTGAATTTTCAGGTACTGGTACTGGTTCAAATTATTTGGGGATTTGCATGGATTGCAGGGTCTCTTTAGTAAATCACCATGACATTGTTTTTCCAATGAACTTAGATTGTTTGAGAGCACCAATTGATTGCTACCCCTTTATTTGATAAAAGGGAATACTGCTTCAGTCTGACTTGATTAGCCTTACCCCTAATACTTGCACATGGACGCAATCTTGTGACCTCATTTGCACTTAAGCTGGTGCTCTCAATCCTGAAATGTCTAAACATCTGATTGTCTGAGTTTTAGTTCCTATTCATGAAACCCATTAGCGATACTATTGATCTGGCTAGCTGAGTATTATGAGAATGTCCTTGTTGGTAATTGTATTTGATTTGGGGTATTGATTACTTGAAAATGTGATATATCAAAGTTCAAACGGTTGCTTAAAGGTTGTATATTGCTTGGTTGTGTACTGAAGTGTTGTGATTTACTCTGGCCTTAAATGTTCTAAATGTGCAGAGCCAACACGATGAGTTGGAGGCCAAATTTTTTGAGGAGAGAGCTGCCCTTGAAGCTAAATACCAGAAGCTTTATGAACCACTTTACACCAAGGTTTGAAGTACTGTGATCTTAATACAACAGCATTGCGTTTATTAGTTGTAATTGATGTTTTGTCCAAATATCTGAACTATTATTGCACATATCTTTTTTTAGCAACTTAACAATGTTGTTGGACGTGTTACAGAGGTATGAAGTTGTGAATGGTGTTGATGTTGAAGGTTTTACAACTGATGCGACAATGGATGAAGAGGATAAAGAAGTAGAAGGTGACTCACTCATTTTCCAACTGCTGAATTCTTTTCATTTGTTCTGATGTAAAATAGGGCCATGTAACTCTGATGTTAGCAACGTGTCTAATGCAGAGAAAGGCGTTCCCAGTTTCTGGGTCACTGCAATGAAGACAAACGAAGTATTGGCCGAGGAGGTAAGAGAGTAGGACATGACTCTTTGCCCCTGCATAATGTTAATCTTTTTTTTTTAATGGTTTATGGTGAGTTGATTATTTTCCCCCCTTGTTTAGATCTCAGAGCGAGATGAAGAGGCCCTCAAGTATCTTAAAGATATCAAGTGGTATAGGATTGACAATCCCAAGGGATTCAAGCTTGAATTCTTCTTTGATACCAATCCTTTTTTCAAGAACTCTGTTCTGACAAAAACATATCACATGATTGATGACGATGAGCCTATTTTAGAGAAAGCGATAGGGTAACTTTCTGTTTTCTTGTCCTAGGGTGGAGCTTGAACATTGAGATTCTCCTGGAAAGTTCACATTGTGTTTGTTTGGTACTATGTAGGACGGAGATTGAATGGTATCCAGGGAAGTGCTTGACTCAAAAGATCCTTAAGAAGAAGCCAAAGAAGGGATCTAAGAATGCAAAACCCATTACAAAGACTGAAAATTGCGAAAGTTTCTTCAACTTTTTCAGTCCTCCACAGGTTCCCGAAGACGATGATGATATTGATGAAGATACTGTAAGCTCGTAGACTCTACACAACCAAATACTAAGTGAAACAGAATTGATTAGTCTGGTTTCCCCTCTCTTATCCATACATTTTATGCATTGACAGGCAGAAGAACTTCAGAATCAAATGGAGCAAGACTATGACATTGGGTGAGTCACAGTGTCACACACTACCTTTCAGTAGGGACAGTGCATACAATCTTTAACTGTGATGAACTATTATTCAAGAACTTTGACATGGGGTTTCTGTTTAGTGGGACAACATTTGACTTGTGCATGATCATCGATGCAGAGGTAGTCATGAATGATTTTTTGGGATTTTCGATTATTCTCTCCATGAGGATATCCTTGTGTGAAATCTGGTTTATTGGAACTTCAGTAGGCCCATTGATATATGTAAGTGTATTTTTGTATCATTCTCCTAAGCTGAGGGTGTCGGCATGTGCAGGTCAACAATTCGGGACAAAATTATCCCACATGCTGTGTCATGGTTTACAGGGGAGGCCGTTCAGGGGGATGAGTTTGAAGACATAGACGAAGATGATGAAGAAGGTGATGAGGATGAAGACGAAGAAGACGAGGATGATGATGAGGAGGACGATGATGAAGAAGAAGAAGAGAAGGGCGGCAAAAGTACGAAGAAGGTAATTCGTAAAAATTTCAGAGCAAAATTCAAAGCTGTATCTCCCTCTGATATAAACACTCTCTGGACTTGTCAACTCTTTGATTTCCTCCCTTTCTCCTTCGGTCTCGGTTTATTAAATTTTCGAGCAGTCATCTGGACCGAAGGTGCGATGAAAAAAGCTTTTAAGTTTTTCCCTTCCTCTTCTTTTACCGAGGTAAAATTTTTTATTCCCATCTAACTGTTTTGCGGAAATAGAGAGATTTTGAAATTCGACTGTTTCCATGGACACATACTGCAACATTTATGTCCAATGCATTTGATTGGGTTCAAAACTCACTAACTACAACGCTACTAACTTTTATCGAGCAAGAGAAAAAATGGAACACATACTGCAATGTAACCCAAAACGTGTCGAATCCTACTAAACATCTCGAAACATTGAGTCGTTTTCACACCTACCAGACACCTACGAGAAATTTCTAACAAAGAATATCAAAATACGATCGGCATTTTGGCTACTTTTTTTTTTTCCAACTGTTTCCTTTTCCTTGTTAGATTAGGAACATATCAAAATGTAAATTTCCTCCTTGGTGTCATGGATGTGCATGTATGGGCTCTGTGCTTATACTTATCATGTTGCTTGCTGTAAATTTACAGAAGAGTGGAAGAGCACAAGCTGGAGAAGGTCAGCCCGGCGAGCGTCCACCGGAATGCAAGCAACAGTAAGGTATTAAGTTGCAGACAACATCGAATGGGACAGGTTGGGGTGATGGTAACCGTGGTGGTTTTTTTTTTTGAATGAAAAAGTTATGGGTCTTTGATTTGCCCCCTTTGTTTATTAAGGTTGCCTTGTTCTTTTCTATTTTTTTATTTGGGGAAAGATTTGTTTTTATTAGAGGAGGTTTTTATGTGGGGTCTCTTCGTCTCTTGGGAATTCTGGGGTTGTCGTTGGTGTTGTGAATCTTCGATGATTACTAGTCGACCACATGTATTTTATGCATTGGTCTTTTAAACAAATTTGATTTTCCAGTTGGGAATCTACACATGTTCCTAGAGGCTGAAATAGGAATTAAAGTTTGATTCTAAAGAAGTTGGGTTTTGAGGCATCCAATTTTAGATTCTAAGCACTCTGTTGAAATTCAGCGTTTTATCCGGTTGTTTGACTTAAGGATCTGAAATAAATTGAAACGTGCGTAACTTGACTGGGACATATCAGAAGAAAAAGCATCATCGCTTGGAGTGAGAATTAGGAGCTTGTTGCCCAATGGAATTTGATAATTCTGTCCCATTTCCGATCTGGCTTAAGCAGAATTGCGCATCCATTTCTATATCTACGTCGGGTGTTGCTCGGAAAATTGTTTTTCTGATTGGTTGTTTATGTATTGGGAATACTCGTAAAAATCAACACCGACGGGGCAGTGGATAAAGTTGAAAATGCAGCGGCAGGCAGTCTCATTAAAGACTATTTTAGGAATTTTCTCGTGGGTTTTTCAGCGCAAATGCATGAGAAAATTATTGGAGGATCGGAGCAACACAATTTGTGGAAGTTTTGTCCTTATCTAAAAAAACTGTGTTCAAATATTTTGAACCAAATTTTGTGAATTATTAATTTGTCTCGACTTGACGAGACGAATTTGAAAAGTAAATTTTTTTTTTGTTGTACTTTTAACCCAAATTCTATTTTGCAAATATATACCACTTTGTTTAAACATGAATATTTTTCAAAATATTTAAGTAAGAGTAATTTTTTTTGAAATTTTTGATTGCTTTCGTTGAGATGAATTAATAATTCATAAAAAAAGTGGCACAAAATTAACACATAAAAAAAAGGGGGAAAATTCAAAATACCCCCCAACCTTTACACTCAAATTCAATTAGACTTCCAACCTTTTAAAAACTTTAATTTTACTCCCAACGTTATATTCCGTTAATCAAAATGCCCCCTTCGTTTCGAATTACTAACGAATTCCGTTAAAGACTCCGTTAAATAATGTCCCGATGAAATTTTGATAATCTGAGCCGTTCAATGTGTTCAAAACGTGATTTCTAAGGATACTCATGAGAAATCAACAAAAAAATGACCGAAAAGGGCTTCATCTGAACAATTTTCTATTGCTATTCAATAGAAAATTATTCAGGTGAATTCCTTTCCGGTCATTTTTTTTTGTTGATTTTTAACGGGTACCTTTAAAATCACATTCTAATCATATTGAGCGGCTCGGATCATCGAAATTCAATCGAAAAAGGGGAGGTGCAGACCGAAGCAAAATCCGGACATTCGGACTTGAACAAAATTCGGATTGATCCTCACCTCCCCTTTTCCAATCGAATTTCGATGATCCAGATGAAGCCCTTTCTGATCATTTTTTTTTGTTGATTTCTCGCGGGTACCCTTAAATCACGTTTAAATCATATTGAACGGCTCGGATCATCGAAATTCGATCGGAATACTATTTAACGGAGTCTTTAACGGAATCCGTTAGTAATTCGGACGGAAGGGGGTATTTTGATTAACGGAATATAACGTTGGGAGTAAAATTGAAGTTTTTGAAAGGTTGGGAGTCTAATTGAATTTGAGCGTAAAAGTTAGGAGGTATTTTGAATTTTTTCCAAAAAAAAAAAATTGAGTAAAAACAAAACTAACCTTTTGCATTTTTGTTAGGTGAAACTCCACCTAAATGTGGGGGAGCCGAAAAACCCGTTAAAGTAAGGTGGCAATGACGCGGACGCCAGCTAACCAGTAAACCCCTGCCCTGGGCGTGCTTTTATTCGACAGATCACCGCATTGCAGAATCATCACATCGCTCTGGGAGCACCGAATAATTGATCTTCTCCCTCTACCCCATTGGAAAAAATTCAAAATACCCCCCAACCTTTACACCCAAATTCAATTAGACTCCCAACCTTTTAAAAACTTTAATTTTACTCCCAACGTTATATTCCGTTAATCAAAATGCTCCCTTCCGTCCGAATTACTAACGGATTCCATTAAAGGCTTCGTTAAATAATATCCCGATGGAATTTCAATGATCCAAGCCGTTCAATGTGTTCAATACGTGATTTTAAGGGTACTCGTGCTAAATCAACAAAAAAAATGACCGAAAAGGACTTCATCTGAACAGTTTTCTATTGAATAGTTCAATAAAAAAGCTATTTAGATGAAGCCTTTCCCGATCATTTTTTTTGTTGATTTCTCGCTAATACCCTTAAAATCACGTCTAAATCACATTGAGCGACTCGGATCATTGAAATTCGATTGGGAAAGGGGAGATGCGAATTGATTCGAATTTTGTTCAAGTCCAGACGTCCCGATTTTGCTTTGGTCTGCACATCCCTTTTCCAATCGAATTTCGATAATCCGAGCCGCTCAATGTGATTAGAATATGATTTGAAGGGTACCCGCTAAAAATCAGTTAAAAAAATGACCGGGAAGGGCTTCATCTGAAATAGTTTTTTATTAAACTATTCTATAGAAAACTGTTCAAATGAAGCCCTTTTCGGTCATTTTTTTTGTTGATTTCTCACGGGTACCCTTAAAATCACTTTTTGAACACATTGAATGGCTTGGATCATCGAAATTCCATCGGAAAATTATTTAACGGAGCCTTTAACTGAATCTGTTAGTAATTCGTACGGAAGGGAGCATTTTGATTAACGGAATATAACATTGGGAGTAAAATTGAAGTTTTTAAAAGGTTGGGAGTCTAATTGAATTTGGGTGTAAAGGTTGGGGGTATTTTGAATTTTTTCCCCTCCCATTATATAGTCTTCCCCTAATCCCTTTCGCCCGCTTGCCTCTCACCCAAAACCCTGCCGTGTTTCTCTCCACTTCCCCCCACTCCTCCTCCTCCTCCTCTCTCTCTCCTCTACGTTCCTCCTTCTCTAGGGTTTTCCTCCTACTCTCTCTCTAGGGTTTCATAAAATGAGCAACACCAACAAAGATCAGCTCGATTTGTCCGATCTCGGCAACTCCCTCCCCGCCGCCGCCGCCGGTAACCTCCCCCACTAAACCCTTCTCTCCGTCTCCCTCTCTCTCTCTCTCATTATATATATATATATACACATATATGTTTATCCTTACCTCCTGTTCAATTAAAATTTTGAACTTTTGTGTGTTTCTATTTCTGTTTGCAGCTCTCAGTGCAGAGGATCGTGCCGGTCTTGTTAATGCCCTAAAGGTTAGTTTTTTGGGAAGTTCTTTATTTGTCCGATCTTGGGAAGTTTATTTAACGTTCGATTTTTTTGCTTAGTTTGATTTGGTGGTGTGATTATTATTATTATTTTTTATTGCAGGATAAGCTTCAGAATTTGGCCGGGCAGCACTCGGACGTGCTGGAGACTTTGACGCCGAAAGTTCGCAAGCGGGTTGAGGTTCTAAGAGAGCTGCAGGTTTGCTTTCATAGATATAATCTTACTGGTTGACATGAATGTGATGCTATATTTTGTTTCTGATGTGTATTTTTTTTTTTTTCAAACTTTTAGAGTCTAAAGTATGTAATTATGTGGCCGTGATTTAGCTGTGTGAGTTATGTTATTGGTCGTTGTTTAGTGTTGGGAGTCTGGGACTTTGTGTGATTTTGTGGATATTTCTTTTGTACTCCCCCATTCCTCAAACCCGAAAAACCCCTTGCTTTGTGATGTGTCTAAGTCATGCCCCAATTTTGCTGGCCGAGAGAATAAATTCCTTGCTTCGTGATGTGGTTAGCTCATTCCTTGATTCCTTATGTCCTCTCCCCGACTTCAAAAGCCAAGGATATATAATAAGCTATAAATTTGATTCTTTGTGATGTGGTTAAGTCATTCCTTGGTTTATTATGTTTGTAGCTTTGCTGGCCAAGATAACATATTTTTAAATCAGTTCAAAAGTATGCTTTTCGAAGAAGTTTTCCACAGTCGTCTGAGTCATTTTAAATCTATTGGAGTTGCATGCTCGATGGTGAGACCCTGGCATCGGTATGGTAGTCCCTTTTGCAACATAAGTTGTTCGTGGGAATGACTTTGATTGAGTGGAAAGTTTCTGGCGCCAGATCATTCTGAAACTCCAAAAGGACAGCGAGTTCAGTTTCTGAGTTCATCGATTGGGTGGATCTATAAGCTCCAAGGTGGTTAGACAAGGTGTCGTGCAGATGAGTTTTTTTTTTGTTGAGCAACCTTGATTTGGGTCTGTGATGATTTGTTAGTGATGGGATACATGGGGATACACATAGTTATCAAGTTGCATATTGAATTTTGTACTGTGTGGCGTGTACTATAGACACGGATCAATGCCTGTGTTTCCTAGTTACACAAGACTTTGTTAATGATCAAGCTTGTAGAAATCTGGGATGCTCTGATGCCAAAGATATTTTAGGATGAATTTTCTAGTTATTCTTTTTGTTTTTTGCGGCATCTATTCATTAACAATCTAGTGGTTTGAGCTTCTTTTGACCCCCATAGTCCATAAAAATCTAGAAAGGGTTTATAGTTTGTGGAGTAAAGGTCTGACATTTAGGGTGTGCTCTAGTTTGGGCTTAGGGAAAGAAAGAGCTGTTAGGTTGCGCGGGAAAATATTTCAACGGAAAGTAAGTGGGAACTTAAATCTCACTTTTCGTCATTTCAACTGTTGCGCGAGATGTTAGATTAGCTATTGATTTCCTTTCCGTGACTGGACAAAGAGAAGTACTACTTTCTCTAAAATTTCTTCCTTGGGAATGAGCTCACCCGCCACTTCTATGTTGAGGTGATAATTTGTGCAAATTATAGTGGCTTGTGGGTGCTAAGACGTGTCTTAGAACAGTTGGAGTGGCGTTAGGCAGTTGGATAAGTTATGGGGAAATAAGGATTTATCTGCGTAGGTTTTTGCCATATCTTCGTTGGTGCTAAGTTAGTAGAGGTCAAGAGGAAGTATTGCAACAGTTTTCTTTAATCAGCCTTATAGCCAAGTCCATAGAAACTAGAATTGAATTTTCAGATACTGAAACCGGTTCAAATTATTTGGGGTCTTGCATGGATTGCAGGATCTCTTTAGTAAATCACAGTAACATTGTTTTTCCAATGAACTTAGATCGTTTGAGAGCACCAATTGATTGCTACCCCTTTATTTGATAAAAGGGAATACTGCTTCAGTCTGACTTGATTAGCCTTACCCCTAATACTTGCACATGGACGCAATCTTGTGACCTCATGTGCACTTAAGCTGGTGCTCTCAATCCTGAAATGTCTAAACATCTGATTGTTTGAGTTTTAGTTCCTATTCATGAAACCCATTAGCGATACTATTGATCTGGCTAGCTGAGTATTTTAAGAATGTCCTTGTTGGTATTTGTATTCGTTTTGGGGTATTGATTACTTGAAAATGTGATATATCAAACGGTTGCTTAAAGGTTGTATATTGCTTGGGTGTGCGCTGAAGTGTTGTGATTTACTCTGGCCTTAAATGTTTTAAATGTGCAGAGCCAACACGATGAGTTGGAGGCCAAATTTTTTGAGGAGAGAGCAGCCCTTGAAGCTAAATACCAGAAGCTTTATGAACCACATTACACCAAGGTTTGAAATACTGTGATCTTAATACAACAGCATTGCTTGAATTAGTTGTAATTGATGTTTTGTCCAAATGTCTGAAATATTATTGCACATATCTTTTTGAGCGACTCATCAATGTTGTTGGACGTGTTACAGAGGTATGAAGTTGTGAATGGTGTTAAAGCTGAAGGTTTTACAGCTGAAGTGGCAATGGATGAAGAGGATAAAGAAGTTGAAGGTGATTCACTCATTTGCAAACTGCCGAATTATTTCCATTTGTTCTGATGTAAAATACGGCCATGTAACTCTAATGTCAGCAACATGTCTAATGCAGAGAAAGGTGTTCCCAGTTTCTGGGTCACTGCAATGAAGACACACGAAGTATTGGCCGAGGAGGTAAGAGAGTAGGGCATAACTCTTTGCCCCTGCCAAATGTTAATTTTTTTTTAATGGTTTATGGTGAGTTGATTATTTTCGCCCCCTTGTTTAGATCTCAGAGCGAGATGAAGAGGCCCTCAAGTATCTTCAAGATATCAAGTGGTATAGGATTGACAATCCCAAGGGATTCAAGCTTGAATTCTTCTTTGATACCAATCCTTTTTTCAAGAACTCTGTTCTGACAAAAACATATCACATGATTGATGACGATGAGCCTATTTTAGAGAAAGCGATCGGGTAACTTTCTGTTTTCTTGTCCTAGGGTGGAGCTTGAACATTGAGATTCTCCTGGGAAGTTCACATTATGTTTGTTTGGTACCATGTAGGACGGAGATTGAATGGTATCCAGGGAAGTGCTTGACTCAGAAGATCCTTAAGAAGAAGCCAAAGAAGGGGTCTAAGAATGCAAAACCCATTACAAAGACTGAAAATTGCGAAAGTTTCTTCAACTTTTTCAGTCCTCCACAGGTTCCCGAAGATGATGATGATATTGATGAAGATACTGTAAGCTCGTAGACTCTACACAACCAAATACTAAATGAAATAGAATTGATAGTCTGGCTTTCCCTCTCTTATCTTACATTTTATTCATTGACAGGCAGAAGAACTTCAGAATCAAATGGAGCAAGACTATGACATTGGGTGAGTCAGACACTACCTTTCAGTAGGGACAGTGCATACGATCTTTAACTGTGATGAACTATTATTCAAGAACTTTGACGTGGGGTTTCTGTTTAGTGAGACAACATTTGACATATTATATGGTGGTTTGAATTCACCCTGATTTGTTTAATACCCCCTTGGTATGTGCATGATCATCGATGCAGAGGTAGTCATGAATGATTTTTTTGGAATTTTGGATTATTCTCTCCATGAGGATATCCTTGTGTGAAATCTGGTTTATTGGAACTTCAGTAAGCCCACTGATATATGTAAGTGTATTTTTGTATCATTCACCTAAGCTGAGGGTGTGGGCATGTGCAGGTCCACAATTCGGGACAAAATTATCCCACATGCTGTGTCGTGGTTTACGGGGGAGGCCGTTCAGGGGGATGAGTTTGAAGACATAGACGAAGATGACGAAGAAGGTGATGAGGATGAAGACGAAGAAGACGAGGATGATGATGAGGAGGACGATGATGAAGAAGAAGAAGAGAAGGGCGGCAAAAGTAGGAAGAAGGTAATTCATAAAAATTTTAGAGCAAAATTCAAAGCTGTATCTCCCTCTGATATAATCACTCTCTGGACTTGCCAACTCTTTGATTTCCTCCCTTTCTCCTTCGGTCTCGGTTTATTAAATTTTCGAGCAGTCATCTGGACCGAAGGTGCGATGAAAAAAGCTTTTAAGTTTTTCCCTTCCTCTACTTTTACTGAGGTAAAATTTTTTATGCCCATCTAACTGTTTTGTGGAAATAGAGAGATTTTGAAATTCGACTGTTTCCATGGACACATACTGCAACATTTATGTCCAATGCATTTGACTCAGTTCAAAACTCACTAACTACAACGTTACTAACTTTTATCGAGCAAGAGGAAAAATGGGACACTACTGCATTGTAACCCAAAACACGTCGAATCCTACTAAACATCTCGAAACATTGAGTCGTTTTCACACCTACCAGACACCTACGAGAAATTTCTAACAAAGAATATCAAAATACGATCGGCATTTTGGCTACTTTTTTTTTCCAACTGTTTCCTTTTCCTTGTTAGGTTAGGAACATATCAAAATGTAAATTTCCTCCTTGGTGTAATGGATGTGCATTTATGGGCTCTGTGCTTATACTTATCCTGTTGCTTGCTGTAAATCTACAGAAGAGTGGAAGAGCAGAAACTGGAGAAGGTCAGCCCGGCGAGCGTCCACCGGAATGCAAGCAACAGTAAGGTATTCAGTTGCAGACAACATCGAATGGGACAGGTTGGGGTGATGGTGACCGTGGTGGTTTTTTTTTTAATGAAAAAGTTATGGGTCTTTGATTTGCCCCCTTTGTTTGTTAAGGTTGCCTTGTTCTTTTCTATTTTTTTTTTGGGGAAAGATTTGTTCTTATTAGAGGAGGTTTTTATGTGGGGTCTCTTCGTCTCTTGGGAATTCTGGGGTTGTCGTTGGTGTTGTGAATCTTCGATGATTACTAGTCGACCATGTATTCATGCATTGGTCTTTTAAACAAATTTGATTGTCCTGTTGAGAATCTACACATATTCCTAGAGGCTGAAATAGGAAATAGAGTTTGATTCTGAAGAAGTTGGGTTTTGAGGCATCAAATTTTAGATTCTAAGCACTCTGTCGAAATTCAGCTTTTTATCCGGTTGTTTGACTTTAAGGGTCTGAAATAAATTGAAACGTGCGTAACTTGACCGGGACATATCAAAAGAAAAAACATCCTCGCTTGCAGTCAGAATTAGGGAGCTTCTTGCCCAATGGAATTTGATAATTCTGTCCCGTTTCCGATCTGGTTTAAGCAGAATTGTACATCCATTTCTATATCTACGACGGGTGTCTCTTGGAAAATTGTTTTTCCTATTGGTTGTTTGTGTATTTGGATTAATCGAAAAAATCAACCCTGACGGGGCAGTGGATAAAATTGGAAATGCAGCGGCAGGCGGACTCATTAAAGACCATATTGGGAATTTTCTCGTGGGTTTTTCAGCGCAAATGCACGAGAAAATTATTGGAGGATCGTAGCAACACAATTTTACATCCGTTGTGCAATCTCATCTCTGAGTGCAGTTCGCTATTGGCGGGGTTTACTGTGGTGAAAATCAAGCATGTGTTCCAAGAGACAAACAAGTGCACATATAGATCTTTTAGCAAAGGTAGCTTTATTTACTGTTATTCCTCATGTTTTGTCATTTCAATTGCAAAAAAGATATGGTAGGGGCTAAATATTCCGAACTTATTATTTTGTGATTTAATTTTCCGCGGTTATTAGAAAAAAAAGAAAAAAAAAAAAAGGACATCGTTCACACGTAACTAAACAATTTATGTGAGTCACAAATTGAGTGGGGTCCTATGATATCTCAATCATTCAATGAGGGGCCCGATGCCTTTTCCCATTGTCTCCCCGTGAACTCTCTCACCTAATCACCTTGCAAAAAAATCACCTTGCACAAAATATTCTCTCTCTCTCTCTCTCTCTCTCTCTCTCTCTCTCTCATTGTTTAAGCCTAACACTCTTTCTCCCTCTCATGCATTGCACAAACCCAACTTTAGGTTCGGCCATGTCGCATTCACTGCAAAACTGCTGGTAAAGTCCCATTAGTTAGACTCAAGTTGCTAGTTAAAGTTGAGAATAAATAAATTCAATAAAAGACTAGCTGATGGAAAAAGCTAGCTAGTACTACAATTAAAAGAAGTGATACCGTATGAATTATCCTTTATTACGAAAATTTTTAAGCGCTCTTAAAAGCACCGTCGGCCCATGCAATGCTTCAGAATCTTTTTTAACCACACATTGATTTAAAGTGTATAACACGTATGCATGCAAGTTAAGTGGTAGCTAGCTAGCCTCACTTGTAGGCACTTTCTACTCCCACGCATGCAAGCCTTTCGAATTCACAGTGTCGAATGCATATTCTAATTGGAAAGGACCATGCAAAAATGTCAATATTTCTGGCCCCATTTTTCTTGCTCAAATTATTGTTTGCTTTAGTGAAAGTCATAAACTGGACGATTAACAAAAAATAATTAATGTGAAATAAAAGAAGAATTTCCCTCTAGCCATTATCATAGTGTTAGGATTCAATCAACTGATTAATCATGCTCTGATGTAAAATATAAAATATAAAAATTGGGAAGAGTCTACAATATTCTATGATGTACAATATAAAATTGACATCTCTCTCTCTCTCTCTCTCTCTCTCTCTCTCTCTCGGTGTATGGAAAAGTAAATTGTCTTTGCACATAGTAATTGTTTTTCACCTCATGATCATTTCCTTAAGTTCACGTGCAAGCGTACAACCAAAACCCATTGAAAAAAAAAAAAAAAATCCAGCGTCCAAAATAGTGATTCAAACCACTTATTTCATCGGCCGGCTCGTCAAGTTTGCGTATGCAAAAAAATCACATTAATTAGAGATCATCATAAATGAAATTCCTATATATTTTTAAATATTAAAAAGCTAGTACGATTTTCAAAATAAATTCTTATGAAAAGCGTCTCAAACATGCGACAATCGATATCTATTAAGTAAAATTTTTCATAATAAATTTAACGAGCCGAATATATGAATGGCTCAAATCACTTTTTTTAAAGCCAAAATGTAACCCGTAAGATGGTACAACAGCCCCCGACTCCCCCAAAAGTACGACTCCCCAAAAGTATAAGTAAAGGGAAAAGTATGGCCATTAGAGATGAAGTGTATTTTTGAGTAGAAAATTGAACTTTGTATTTGAAAGAAAAGCCAATAAAGTAAAGGCAAAGAAAAAATGATTTTTGTAATGGGGATGGGAAAGAGAACAACCAAAGGAAAAAGACGGAAAAGTGCACGTCAGAGAATTCAGCCGTAGGGTTATGGTCTCATGCCTCTCGGGGTATGATTTTGGACAGGAGGTAGATAAAAAAACACAGTTTATCTTTATCCCTACACAATGTTCTCATCCACATCTCTCTCTCTCTCTCTCTCTCTCTCTCTCTCTCTCCCCCCTCTTCCAAGTTCCAACTTCTAAGATCTAGGTTTAGTTTGTTTCTTGAGTTTTGTATTGTTGTTATTGGATTTCTTGGTCATCAAACCTTGAAAAGGTTGAGTTGTTGCTGACTCTCTCTCTCTCTCTCTCTCTCTCTCTTCCTTTTGTGTTTTGCCAAAACCAAAACTGTCTCTTGGGTTGGTGCCAACAGCCAAATAGCTAGAGTGAAAACAGAAGATTTTGGATTCAAAGATATATACCCCTTGACAGCTCAAAATTTTAGCTTCTCGATCTCTCACTCTATAATTTTCTCCCACTTTATCACAAATCATCTAGAATGAGATGATGAAGAATTTGATCTTCTAAAAAAAACTCAGGTGTGGAAGAAGGGAGCTGAGATCGAGCATGTCTAATTTGACTTCTGTCTCTGGTCATGAGTCAAGTTTTCCTTCTGGTAGTAACACCATCTTTCCTCAACAATATTTTTCTCCACCAAGTGCTCAAACTCAACCAGCAGCCCCAAAGAAGAAGAGAAGTCTCCCAGGCAACCCAGGTTAATTAACTAATTACTAACTAATTGTTGTTGTCTCAAGTCTTAATTCTGCTGGGTAATTACTTTCAAGTAGCTTCTGATTATTTCTTTTGTTTTCATTAATTTTTTTTTTGGTGATTTTATGGTCGTTGTTGTGGGTTTTCATATTTCTAATTGTTGTTGTCTCGAGTTTTAATTCTGCTGGGTTTTTTTCAAGTAGCTTCTGATTATTTTTTTGTTTTTATTGATTTTTTTTGTTTTTGGTGATTTTATGGTTGTTTTGTGTTGTGGGTTTTCACATTTCTTGTTTTCAAATCAAAACCAAAATGATGCAGCTTTTAGTGGGTGATAATTGTAAGCTCACGGAGCACTACTATAGCGCTCATAGTGGGTGATTTGTATTAATAAAATTCTTTTTGCCGATCAAAAAAAAAAAATTGAAAATATGTACTCATCTTATTAGTTATTACTATAGTGAGGTACGAGTTTTCATTTATCGAAAACGTTGATTGATTATTCTCATCTAAAATTTGAACTTTTGTTGGTTTTGAATTCAGACCCAGAAGCAGAAGTGATATCTCTATCACCCAACTCTCTCTTAGCAACAAACAGATTCATGTGTGATGTATGTAACAAAGGGTTCAAGAGAGATCAAAATCTTCAGCTCCACAGGAGAGGGCATAATTTGCCATGGAAGCTCAAGCAGAGAGTTACAGGCAAAGAAGGGATAGTACTTATAAGGAAGAAAGTGTATGTGTGCCCAGAATCTAGTTGTGTGCACCATGACCCATCTAGGGCTCTTGGGGATTTGACAGGAATCAAGAAACACTTTTGCAGAAAGCATGGTGAGAAGAAGTGGAAGTGTGAAAAGTGCTCTAAGAAGTATGCTGTTCAATCTGATTGGAAAGCTCATTCCAAGATTTGTGGCACTAGAGAGTACAGATGTGATTGTGGTACCATTTTCTCAAGGTAACTAATATTAACCCACATTATCTTAGGGGAAACCTCATGAGTTTAAGTGTCCTTGAAACCTCAATGGTTATAGTTTTTTTTTTACAAATACACAATTTTTTTTCCTCGGTGAATTAAAGTCAGCAGGATTATTAGTTATAGTTAGTGAGAAGCGGAGCATATGGTGCCTACCAATTAATTTTCGCTCTACTTGCTTTTTTAAGAATACATATGGGAAGGACCTAGGTACGTATGGTTAATTACAAACCCCTCGTGTGAAGAACAAAAGTGCAAATTTTGTCCAGGAAAGACGGAATTAAACTCGAGATACTAGATACTCCATTAATAAATTTCCACCATGAATTGATCGATTAGCTAGGTTGTTTAATTTTGTCCGGTAGAGTATGAATATAAGCAACATGTATTTGTTTAATTAAATGTATTTATGGGTATGTAGGGTGTCTTAAATTTTGTTAACCATTCCAATGAAGGGTATGAATTAGGGTGGTAATTTCACACTCCCCTTTTTTTTATAACCATTGTTCTTTTTTATCCTCTTATGATGAATTTACAATATTATCCTTTCAAGTGTAAAATGGTACAAAAATTAAACATTTGTTTTGTAAAATTACATCACAAAAGAAGGAGGTGTGAATTAAATCAATTACCATGGCTTAAAGTATCAGTATTATACGCTTAGGTCACGAGATTCTATGTCCTTAAACATTTGCTTCCATTTGATTTGTCTCAATGCATAGTAATAGCACGAGTCACGACTGCATCTCAATGCGCGTATTATGTGAATTATGAGAATTTATTTATTTTAGCTAGAGTAGTGTATATATCTCTACCATATATTGGTCTGGTTTTCATCACAAAGTGTAGAGATCCTACATTAATATTTGGAGTGAGAAGATGCATGCACTCATTGAACTGCAGCAACATTAATTATTCTAGGAGCACTGAATAATCTCCCATAAATGTCAATACCTTAATAGAATTTCACCCGAGATAGTTAATGATAGGGGTGCTTTCAGGGCTGGCCCTAACATTTCGGGTGCCTAAAGCGAATTTTGAAGAAGTGGCCCTAATTTATTTTTTTTCTTTTGGCCTTATATTTTGGGTACTAAAAGAATTTTGAGCTTATATATTGGGCACTAAAAATAGTTGGGACACCTATTTTCTACACTTTAGGTGGGCTAGCTACCTTTTATGCCTTAGCTCAAGACCGGCCCTATTAATGCATATGCCTCAAAAACTACTCCTACTACACTCACCAAACACAAACAATGCGATTAACAAAATAATTTACATACTACTTTTGTTCTGATTAGTTAAGAAATTTTATTAACTCAATAAAAGTACAACGAGTTGAAGGAAGAGAGCAGACTGCCACAAAAAATAAATAAAAAAATACTACATCCTAACTAAATTGACAAATATATATATATATATACATACATACACACACATTGAGCGGCTCGGATTATTAAAATTCGAACGGAAAATGGGAGAAATGGAGAGGTCCTTATTTTAACTAAAATAAAGACCTCCTTATTTGAAAATGACTGTATGTATATATATATATATATATGTATCGATCAAATGTCATATGTTAGCCAATATTTTACACACTACTCTAATACAAATGGTGGATCTAGCTGATCATCACTAGCTCTCACTTTTGTATACCCAGTTGCACAAAGTTTTTGTGTAAATTATTGTCTACATTGATATATATATATATATATATATATATATATATAACATTATTATTCTTATTCAGGCAAATACCCACATGCACTACTAGGACATTGTGAGGGTGTCTGAGAGGAAGAGGAAGTATGGAAAGTTATCATAGCTTAGAGAAAGGCAGGAAATGGTAGAATCGAGGAAAAAAGAAAGACTACATCTGCATTGTCTCGTCACTTTCTCTATATATAATGATGGTTTGGATTCTGTCTTCTTGTGTCACTTTTTGTGATTCCTTTTGGTTTGTTTTCTTGATGATGATGATCAGGAGGGATAGTTTCATCACTCACAGAGCCTTCTGTGATGCTTTGGCAGAAGAAAGTGTAAGGGCAATCTCGTCAAACCCACTTCTTAATTACCCCCAGGTCCAATCCGGCCAATTCATCAACAACACAGATGACAACACGATGATGATCAAGAAAGAGCAGCAGAATTTCACCAACCCAAACCCGGATAACACTATCCCAGTGTGGTTATATCAAGATTTCCAAAACCCTAATAACCCTAGTACTGTGGGACCCTCCCCACACCTGTCAGCAACTGCGTTGCTCCAGAAAGCATCTCAGATGGGTCATCACGTGTATGCGGATCCGTGTAACCAAACAGCTGGTTTTGGGCTGAATTTTTCATCACGTGAAGGGAGGGCAGCTGCTGGGTTTGTCCATAGTCCTTTTGGTGGTGGTAATAGTAATAAAGCTGCAGTTTCTTCTGGGGTACTTAATAGTTTTATTAGAGGGCAGGAATCACCTGCAATGGCTGGTGGCGGTGCGGGCACAGGTGCACCTTCTTCTCTGAATATTCAAGATATGGTGGATTCCGTACTCTCTTCTGGACATGGGTTTGAGGGTATGACTAAAGATTTCTTGGGGTTGAGGCCTTTATCACATAGTGAAATTCTCAACATGGGCATGGCTGGATTTAGCAGTCATATTGATGGTCTTAATGAGAATCAGAATCAAACCCAAAAATCATGGCAAGGTAATTAGTTTTAGTTCTTGCATGGGACACTTCTTTTCGATGTGCTTAATTAGTTTTGTAATATTTGTTGTTTTTGAGTTTCTTTCTTCCAAAGGGAAGAAGACTATATATTTGGAACCCTAAAGGATATGACTTGATCTAGTTACATATGTAGCGTTCTTTAATATTGGTAGCATTAATTTCCATTGATAATAAGGTTGTAATTCCTTCGCATTTTTTGTATAATAAGAGAGAAACAAGCCGTAGTATTTACAGTTGTACACTTAATGTGTTGAAGTGCATGGGTTTCACGTGCATTTTGAGCGGCCACATGTATCATACGACTCTACATACGTGTGTCCGAGCCATTCTATATCACTTTAATTAACTCCGAAGTTGTGAAGTTAAGAACTAGACAAAGACAAATCTACAATATTGATTGAAGCATTAATTATTTATTCGTGGAATGTGAGAAAGCGATGTAAGAATTTTTTATCTGCTTATAATAAGGGTGTCATAAATTAGCTAATCATCAGATAAAGTAGCTCCACGTAAAATTAAATACAAAAACTTACAACTAGGGAGAGGTGCATATACGGGATACCCATGTTAGGTGATTAAAGTAGATTAATTATGTGCTTAATTAACTTCAAAAGTAGTGTTGTTTGTTTTTGGATAAGCAAAAAAAAAAAAAAAAGTGGTGTTTTTTATTACTATGAAGATGGAAAAAGGGAAACTAGAATAACAGGAGATTCCTCTGAAACCCACACGCCACAGCTCTCATCACTCTCTCTCATTCTCTTCACAGAGAGAGAGAGAGAGAGAGAGAGAGAGAGAGAGAGAGAGAGAGAGAGAGAGAGAGAGAGAGAGAGTTGTCATTATATTGATCTAGTCATAGAGCAGATAGAGGAGGAATCATTTTCGGTACCCAGTTTTTTGTGCTTGCCATGAGGTGGCGAGAGGTTGGTCGTAACGATTTCTTTTCAGTTAAACAAAAAAAAACTTATAATCTGCTATGAGCTCCAAAACGACGTTGTTTTGTGTATCAACACATTTCAATTTTGGAACCCCTCTATTAATTTTTAAAGTGCCAAAATCACAATCCTCTGCTAATTAGTTAAAGTTAGAGTAACTGTTTCATGAAATATATATATACTTTATGTGGTTACGCATGCATGCAACTAAGGCGGATAATTTGGGTTAGGCATGCAACTAGGGTGGATAATTAAAGTAGTTTAAAGTGGACCATCCGTGGTGAAAGTTTTGTGATTGAAATTCATTTTGATAGGTTCTTCCATTTAATTAGATTATGGATGAAAACTTAAATACTTTATCCGTCTTCTGATAGGTCTACTTATTTTTATAGCCATGCCACCACAACATTTTAAGTAAAAAAAAAGTCATTTCGGCAACACACCTCTAATTTATTTTCTCCAATTGTGCTTCTGTTATACTTGGATCATTTAATTGTTGTAATCATAAAATGGAGTACATTCATAAAATGGTCATAAAATGGGAGTGCGAATGATCTTTTTATCCTTGGCAAATAGAATCTAGTGAAAATTCTATGTAATTACTATTTCACTAAAATTAACAAAAAAGAGTGCAGTTATAAAAAAAAAAAAAAAGTGTGTGAAAATTATTTCCCCCAAAATATTTACTAGTATCACTTGCATATACTTGTTTTGTGGGTATAAGAAAATACATTGGGGGGTAAACGAGAATTTTGTAAAAGTTCAGGGTTCTAAACGTAATGCACACGAGATTCATTCCTCTTTGTCTGAAAGGCAATTGCCAGGCATAAAACACCGATTCGACACCGTACGGTGGAAAAAACCGATTCGATACGAGTCATACGACACGGTTGACGTGAGAACCGGACAGAAGAGCACCGCCACTAACAGTGCCAGTAGTAACAGCAGCGGAGGAGGCCCATCGTTGATCACCTCCGACGCCAAATTCTCAATCATGGCGGCGGAACCAAGTATCACACCAAAAATCTTCCTCTTCCTTCTCTCCCTACTCGCCTTCGGAGCTTTCTTCGCCCCCGTCTTCGCTCCCCTCCCCTCTGGGCCCTCTCTCTCTTCCTCCTCTCGCTCTTCCCGCCACAAAAAAGCAATCCATCTCTCTCTCTCTCTCTAGAAACTTATTTCGATGATTTATGCGAACTGCAATTGTAGTTATCTCTATTGTTCTTGTTAGCTCTTGATATTGTTTAGTTTGTTCTGCTACGATTGTGTTGGAATGTTAAGTAGGAAAAGGATGCGAGGTTAAATTAAGCGTACTGATTGTTTGGCACTCGTAGAAAGTGGATATTTTCTCGACTAACCATGCCACAATTGTAATTCTGGACCGCATTGTTTGACTCGGTATAATTGAGTTGTGATCTGAGTGTATTTTCGAAATTCAGGGACAATTATTCTTAACCTGCTGTTTAAAATAGGACAGGAAAGCAGTTTCCTTCTGCTAAAGTTATATTTTTTGGTTGTATTTTGCTACAATTGTTTTGAAATGTTAAGTAGGTGAAAATGAAGGAACTTATGATCCTCCGTTGCTGTTCATCAGCGAAGGAAGGGAAGGTTAGGAGGTTAAATTAAGCTTTCTGATTGTTTAGGACTCGAAGAAGTGGAATTTGCTCGAGTTGACTATTTCACAATTGTAATACTGCACTGCATTGTTTGACTCACTGTAATTGAGTTGTGATCTAGGTATATTTTGAACTTCAGAGATTAGTTTACTCATCAATCATTATGGGTTCGGATTGTCATGTTGTTTTTGCTTGTTCTTCACCAGTTGTTCCGAAGTCGGAATCGGTAGCAAATAGAAGAGGAAAACGGTTTATTTCTACAACAATTGATTTTTTTTTAGTTTTTTTTCCTGCTACAATTGTTCTGAAATGTTAAGTAGGCAAAAATTATGAAGGATGTTCTGATCCTCGGATGACAAGTTGGAAAGTCATAAATTCTGATTTCTCATTGTTTGAAAAAAGTGAAATTTTCTCAAGTTGATCAGTCACCATTGCAATCCTGAACTGCATTGTTTGACTCAGTGTAATTGAGTTGTGTACTTGTGATCTAGGTATATATTTGAAATGCGAGGATTATTTTGCTAATCCTGTCTTTGGATAATCATGTGATTTTTGCTTGTTCTTCGCCTGTTGTTCCGAATTTGGAATCTGTAGCAAAATAGAAGAAGAAAACAGTTTGTTTCTACTTATTAGTTGACTAGTTAATTTATACAACAACAACAATAACAGAACCCATGTAGTCCCCAATCATTGGGGGTATGGGCGGGGGAGGATTAGAAACAGACCTAACCTTTGGCAATATGCACAAAGTGACTGCTCTCAGAATACCACTGAAATAGTGGCCCCCCTATACCTATTTTGCTGCAGAACCATGTCCCCAAATCAATGCCAAATGGAATCAGAAAGGGCAGGCCTAGGGACCCAATTTAATTTATATGCACATTACCTTACTTCCTTCATTGATAGTCCAGAGTATCGGTATGCACAATATGACTGGTTAATAGATACCAATAGAATATAATTATGTTGAAAACCAAAAGAAGTGATGATGTCTGGAATGAAACAATCCATGATACTTCTATTGTATAATATTTTTTGTCATGGCTATGAACAACGAATGGCGATTTCCTTTGCAGTTATTTTTGTTCCCCTTACCATATCCATGAACCACAGATAGAATGAGTTCCCTTGTCTTTGTTTTGTTGATCAAGTTATGTTCCTGAGACAGGACTTAATTGTTGTCTTGCAATGAAATAGCTCTTATATTTTTCTTCCAAAAAAGAGTTCAGTAAAATTGTGATGTCTTCTGTGTATTGTACGTCTCTGAATAGATGGCATTGTTTGGTTGAATTAGGTAAATGCTCGGAAGTTTGAGATTGCCGATGACATGTTCTGGAAGGATGGTAAGCCCGTCCAAATTATTGGTGGGGATTTGCATTATTTCCGGATCCTCCCTGAGGTACTTCCCTTTTGTATTTTGTAAACCTTTTTGTTATATTTATTGCCTCGTGTGTTTGACGACGAGCATGATGTATTCTCGAATAATTCTAGGCATAGACGAAAACAAGGTAAATTGCAATACAAATAAGGAAAAATCCAGGATTTCTACTACCCCAGTTTATTCCTGTCAATCTGGGATCCCCCCCCTTTTTTTTCCCATCGTGGACTGGGTACAGAGTCTACAGAGCCCAACCTTTGCCGTCCAACATTGCAATATAGACTCAAAGGTGGACCTACATATTTTTTTCTAGAGGGTCCCTTAGAGTATGTGTCCTTCTAGAACTGTATGCAAAGAATATGCATAACAATAACTTGATAATTAATAGAAAAACAACTGTTATGATGGAATATTGTGTGCTTGATAGAATCTGTGGTTTGATTTCTGACTTGTTTTTTGTTTTTGATGATTGAAGTACTGGGAAGATAGGCTGTCGAGGGCCAAGGCATTTGGTTTGAATACTATTCAGACTTATGTTCCTTGGAATCTGCACGAACCAAGTCGGGGGGAGCTTGATTTCGAGGGCATTGCAGATATAGTCTCTTTTTTAAAGCTATGCCAGAAGCTGGATCTCCTAGTTATGCTTCGAGCCGGACCTTATATATGTGCTGGTAAGACTACTTTCAGTTGTTCAAGGAATTTGAAACAATGCTTTGTAGGAATTTGAAACAATGCTTTGTGGTATTTGCAAAATTTGTCAAGGTTTCGCATCCAGCCTGTACTCAGCTCATGAAGCTTGAATCCAGAATGCCAGGATTGGCAGAGAGTTTGATTTTTCGTTCATGCCTTACTTGCCTACATTATCTTGACATAGTGCCCAGGAGTGGATAGGTTGTTTGTTCTACAATAGTGCAACTTTAGAAGTCCACTGGAGTTTATGTAGTGTGTCTGCCTGGCAACAAAATCAGGCAAGAAACTTGCATGACAGTAGATATTTCTTACTGCTTTATTTCCCCTTTCTTTATTATGTACTCTCAATCTCATTGCTTCCCCTTCAAACATTAGCTTGGTTTGAACTTTATGGTGCAACACCATGCATTTGGATTTTCTACAAAAATAGTTGTCTCCATCTTTCATTTTTGTTTAGTTTCTTCTGTTCATTCTCTTCCTCTCTACTTTGACTCCAATAGGCACTGTTTTGAAGGCTGATAACAGAAAACTGGGAAATTTCCTGGAAGTTTGGCTCTGACATTCTTTTTTCCCCCTTATACTTGAAGCTCGTCATTGTAAATAACTTATATGTATTATGCATTTGTATTTTTTGCTTGAAGCCATTGCTACTGGCATTCTTGTACTGTCCAAGTTATATTTCCCACTTCTCTTCCTTTCAAGTTCACGTGGACTTGTACCTGTGGCTATATTTCATAGGCACTTCCGAATAAGTGAAATACCCTGATGTGATTCAGATTGGCATGATATTCGTATCAATCTTCTGAACACTTTCCATTGTTTTGTGTTAACTTTCTTTTTGTAGCTCTTGTCACTACTGAAAGTTCTTGGTTGTAATTTTCATGACTCATGACTATTTTAATTTCCTCTAATTTCAGTTAAATTGTCCCCATTAATAACATCTGTTTTTTGCAGAGTGGGATTTGGGGGGATTTCCTCCATGGTTACTCGCCGTTGAACCAGCTCTCAGATTGAGATCATCAGACCCTGCTTTCCTTGACTTGGTACATTTTCCATTTGTATAATCTCATATGTTAGATATCCTAGCATATGAAGGTTATATAAGATAAAATAAAATTGGGTAACTGGGTTCATGTGACTGGTCGAGTTTCAATAGCTAGTGTTGCTCAATAAAGAAGCCATTGTTTGGTCTGTCTTAGAACCTCAGATAATTAAGCTCTGGAATCCTTGCTTTGAAGGTTGAAGTAGCCATTTTTTGTGCTCGTAGTTTGGGATTCTTAGTGTTTAAATTTTTTTTGTCCATTCCTACTAGAACCCAATATTGTCGGTGGGCAGCGCTTAGCACTAGTAATAGTCCTTTCCTACTTCGGTTTACTTGAAAGTGCATTTTCTAGGAGAGTAGGGGTTAAGATGGCTGAACAGATTTAGTTGCACCGTTAGATAGTTCCAACTTTTAAGTGGGAAAACGAATTGTGTCAGATCACTATTCCCTAAAAATTTTAATCTCTGCTACCAAAAGGTTTATGTATCCAGGAAATGGATGGAATGCTGGTGGTTACATTGCTCTTAAGGTTCTATGCAACCAGTTATCTCACATAATTTACCTCATAAAGTGGATGGGTTAGAATAAAATTTTTCGGGTTCCACCATTTTACTTACCAAAAAGAGGTCATATTAGTTTTTTTCTGTTCGCATAATTAGTCCTGTGTTTGTGTGAGATCGCTACTTGTCCCAAAAGCTTAAGCTGTTAGAAAAGGACCAAACAATTCATATGATGCAAACATCCGTAGTTAGAGCGAAACATGTCAAATGGGGCAAAAAAAAAAAACAATAAATGGAGAGATTTGTGACCTCCCCCAATCTGTGCTTTGATACCGTGTTAGAGTACTACTTGTGCCAAAAGCTTAAGCTATTAGGAAGGGTCCAAACGATGCATTTTAAGCTTTCCAGCAATATGACGGATACAATAATACCCACCAGGGGAGGAGGTGTTGTTAGCAATTCCTTCATAACATGGATAGTGGGATTTGGATAGAAAGAAATCCGATGGCAACAAGGACATGGGGGCATTCCTCATTATGTTCCTTATCTTATCCCAACTACCAAGCGAGTAAGGTTGAAAATATTCCCAAGATTCGATGTCCCAAGACAAACATTCCTGGACGTCCAATGCCGCTCAATCCTATCTCTAAAACAAAAGCAGCCTTATATTTATGACCTTTTTCCTTTTTGTTATGATAGTAACAGTAATGGTGGAACTTGACATACATGTAACTTTCACAGGTTGAAAGGTGGTGGGGAGTATTGCTTCCACTGATAGCCCCTCTTCTTTATGGTAACGGAGGCCCTATTATAATGGTTCAGGTAGTGTTTCGCTGCTTATTGTTCTTTCCTTTAGATACTTTAAATAATCGTTAAAGACGAAACCTCGTTAGACCACGAGGGACTGGGAGAGACCTTTGGAGCTGTGTTGGGTGTCCACTTAGGTTGGATTTGGACCATTGAAGTTTAGTTTAGTTTGGTTAATTGGAACCATGGAGTTCAGTTGTTGCCTTTCTAGTATTGTTTGACTTCTTGTACCTAAAGAAGTTTTTGATCTATCATTGGAAAGATTCTAAAACATATATGATCTACATTGAATTGGATTTATATCATTTACAGAAATAAGCAACCTATTCGGCAATGCCCATACTCCATTCTGGTCACGACCACTAGCAAAGGGAACCAAGCAATAATGGCTGCTTTCTCCTTGTCTTGTGAAAAATCCAAGAATGGGGAATATTTGTATCGAAAAGTGAAAATCAAGATGAGGTGGTCTGGTCTTCTATCCGTGGATGCTTCCTTCTCTGAGGACTTTGACATCCCTTGATTCCATAAAAGCAAATCGAAAATGTTTGGACAACTTTTATAAGGACTGGATGCCCGTGCCTTCAGAAAGTAACATAGTCTCAACTTAAATAAACTACCTGGCTCTACCGACTGGTCTCTGCAACAAGTGTAATTGACACATAGCGTTAGTTACCATTTTGAGATGTTTTCCTATTTTATCATTGAAGGCAACATTTAAAAAGTAAGGAGAGAGATGATTAGATTCATTAGGAGAATATTCTCTAGATCTTTTGAAAAAGGAAGGATCTGATGACTATAATTAAGTTAACTTAAAAATATGATCGACGATCGTGGATGGTACTTTGTATGTATAGACATTTTTTTGAAAAATCTCTCTGTTTTATAATATAGATTGTGCAATAAAATTGTTACATTGCTGGTTGTTAGGCATGTGTATTGAACTTGATAGAGTTCTCATAGTTATGCTGAGGTTGGTTATGGCTGGGATATGTCCTTCAAGGCATCTTGACTCTTGAAAAACTGCTACATTCTACATGTAATATTGAAAAGTTTTGCACTCTAAAGGTCAGTTAAAAAAGAGATATTCCTGCAAAGTATACATTTCTTCAACTTGTTTCATTGGATTTCTTAAAGCCTTCAAGCTTGCAACTTAGTGATGTTCCAATCAATGGACTTTGTTATGACAGATTGAAAATGAATTTGGTTCCTATGGGAATGACAAAGTTTATCTTCATCATCTCGTCGCATTAGCTCGGGGACATCTTGGGGATGCAATAATTCTGTAAGTGGTTTGTATTGCCCGAGCCTTCTCAAATATTTGAGTTAACTTCTGGCATCTGTACTGGTGTTCTCAAAGATTCTGATGTTGATTGGTTGTTAATTAAATTATTCTTCTTTTATTTGGATTCATGAATAAGTTTTCCTTTTGTACTTTGTTCAGAGCAAGTTGTATGTGCACCTGTGTGGTTAATTTCTTTAGATATTTATTTTCTGAGGGGATGTTGATGATCTTTCACCATTTGGCTGAAACTTGTTGCTTACTATATAAGTTTACATCTCCATTTTCATTTTCCTCTTCATGGTTTCTGTATGCATGCGTGAAAGATACTCAGTTTGAGTCGTGATGGATTTGCTCCAGAACCTCCTACGTACGCTAATGCCCTAGCTAATCTTGAGCCAATTTTCAGCTCATTTTCGTGTCAAGTCCTTTCTTTTCATAGTTCTCTCTTATCTTTTGTGTTGTTACACTTCGTTGGATGCACAAACACCAATGTAGTAGCACACGGCAGTGAGGTTACTCACTTATGATGCCAATTATGTCTTTCTTTAAGTTTTGTGATCCATGACATAGCAGGAATAAATTCTCCTTCCATAGATTGACCAAACTAAAGTGATCTTTTAGGACAATGTTGTCTATTCATTTATCTTCAGTCTTTTTCTTGACTAGATAGTTTTGGTTTCCATCATCCAGGTATACTACAGATGGAGGCTCGAGGGAAGCTCTAGAGAAAGGAACCATACGTGGAGATGCTGTATTTTCTGGTTATTTTTCCCCCCTAGAAGCTAGATATATTGGCGCATTGATGAGGTGTTGATGACAGGGTTCTGTGCTATTTTTCCTTGGATCCATGCTCTGATACCATGTTAAGCCACATTTGGTTGCCAGACTGGATAAAAGGGCATAGGTTGACTATCCTTGGGGTATTGGGGGGATTGTAGTTCGCATGCTTGGCTGGGAGCAGGTTGAACGGTGATAATTATACCATAAGTGTTTGTATCAATTTATTGTTATTCTTTCCCACTGTAGCCCACCTTCACCATGTGATGGAGTTATACCGCCTTCATGAGATAATGTGTACTATTCTGCCACCCTTTCTAATTGTCAAATCTCATGGATAACTCACCCAATCCCATCTCTGTTATATACTGAAACAAACCTGCCCTTAAAGTAAAGAGAGGAGATTTAGATGAATGAGAGAGGTTCATTCCTAGGGTTGCCTACTCTAACTATTTGCACTTATAAAATGCGCTAATATATTGCCATAAATGACCTTAACAAGGAATAGAACACAAAATTTAGTCATGTTCCTTGTGGAACAACTTATGTGTTTTCCTTTTCCACGATTCCGTAGGAAGTTGTGCTAACTAACCTAATACGTTGTTGATCTCAATTTGTGATTTATAGCTGTTGACTTTACGACTGGGGATGATCCATGGCCTATCTTTAAGTTGCAGAAGGAGTTCAATGCCCAGGGCAAATCACCTCCTCTTTCAGCGTCGGTATTTCATTTTATACTCAAATAGTCTTACAGCGTGATCGGTTCAGTTTGATGTTACTCATTACATTTGTTATTTCAGTGAGTTTTATACAGGTTGGCTTACTCACTGGGGGGAAAAGATTGCAAACACAGATGCTGATTTTACTGCAGCTGCCCTAGAAAAGATTTTGTCAAGGAATGGATCTGCTGTTCTCTATGTATGTTAATTTGATAATTTTCAGGTTGCGAGTGGTTGTCAACATGATACTGATATCACTTTTTGCTTTTCCACTTTATAGATGGCACACGGTGGGACAAATTTTGGTTTTTATAGTGGTGCTAACACTGGTGCAAATGAGTATGATTACAAGCCTGATCTTACTTCCTATGATTATGTGAGGAAAATTGACCTTGTTATTTGAACTTGCTTTACTGAATTTGGAGCTTAAGTATCCCACTTATTCGATTCATCATGCTCATTAAGTCGATACCTTCTTTCAGGATGCACCTATTAAGGAATCTGGTGATGTGGACAATGCAAAGTTCAAAGGTATTGAGGATATTTTTTTTTTTATATCTCTTTGGTGCTATCTTGTACTGATAGTTACTTTGGAATTTTGGACGAAAGCCTCTCCGTCATCTGAAAGTGAAAGTTGGTTTAGATTTACTGGTGTTGTGTTTGGCTTCTTGGCTTCTTATGTGAAGTTTTCGCTCATTAATGATTATGTCTTCCAAAGTTGGTCATGACATAATTTTAGCACGAAGTGGAGAGACTTGCTATGTTGATGTTTGATTGAGAAATTCAGTATCCTTTGCTCACATGATTGGATATTCAGTGAAGGACCATGACTGTCCAGACTCAAGTATCAAAGCATAGTCACTACTAGCAGAGATTGCATTAGCAGAAGCTTTGGATGCAGCCTCTGCTATTGTCTAAAAGTAATGGTTCAACAAGGGGAGCCCCAAGACGATGATCATTTCTGTGTTTGCATAGTGTTTGGAAGAGCTGAAAGAGCGTAACTTGAACTAACTGAAAATTCTGAGAGATTTACATTGCTACTATGCAACAAGCTTATATAGCTGGCTTCTTTGTAGTAATACACGAACTGTGATTTCATCTTAATGTCTGATCATTTACTCCAATTATCCATGTGGTTCTACGGCAGCCTGTTACCTATTAGCTAATGTCATGATGTTTCACAGCTATGGTAGCAAGTCTTGTTCAAATTTGTTGACATTGGTTCTATGATCCTAGTTCTTTTGTCATTCTCGCTGTCAAGGGCAACAAGTTCGGCTGAACTATACTTGACCATATGTTTCCGTACTATTTCAACTCAAGGGCCACAAGTTCAGCTGAACTACCATGTTTTTCCTCTCAACTCATGGTTTTTTGGGTATCATTTGTTTATGATGAATGATGATATTTTTTGTGTTCTCTTCCAACTTTTGAATATGGTACTGCATGCAGCTCTGCATAGCGTTATAAAGAAGTACCATGCAGCGTCTCTCCCTTCTGTTCCTTCCGATAATGAAAAGACAGGATATGGTCGTATCCAGCTACAGAAAAGTTCAATCCTCTTTGATACACTGAACATCAAAGGTGCTATTCATGTCGCTGAATCTGAAAGTCCAATTTCAATGGAGTCTGCTGGCCAGGTACATGATGTTCATGCTCTGTTTCTTGTAAAGTTCATCATCTGTGGAAGTTAATACCCGTCAAAGTGGTGACTATGTACTCTGCTAAAAGTGAGCGTGTTTTCTGCTCACAGATGTTTGGACTCATGTTATATGTATCTGAATATCGTGCAAGCAACAATGGTAGCATTCTTTCCATACCAGAGGTACCAACCTTCCTCCACACACACACGTCATGTGTATCTTGATATGACTTCTTTAATTAGTATCCTTTGGGCTGCAGTAGTTCTATAGACTTTAGAGTTTGTAAAAGCTGCGCTGTTCTATCAATTACAGGTGCATGACAGAGCTCAGGTGTTCATTTCATGCTCTTCTAAAGTTGATGCTCAACGACCAACATACATCGGTACAATTGAGAGATGGTCAAATAAACCTCTTGGTCTCCCTTATACTGGTTGCCATTTCAACACCAGCTTGTTTGTTCTGGTATTTGGCTCGTCTCTAACTCTTGCTTATAATTAAATTGCCTTTGGGATCTGGGCCAATCATTATGGGCAGTTAATGTTACAAACCTCAACCTCAAATGCTAGCTATTGAGGTAAGGTGCCCTCATGCTAACATACTTGTATATTATTTTGAACCTATTCAACGTGGGACCGCCCCCTACCTCTCGCAGACAAGCGCTAGGATTCTCAACACATGTATATTATCCTATTGTTCTCTCTATTTTGTGCGTTAGCTTATCGTACTTGTATAATGAGAAATACAGTAAAATATGTCTAGCCCTAGCTGAAAACTCAACTTTGACTGGCATTTGTAACTCCAACAGAAGTTGTAGTATCCATTAGACTTTGCTAAAAGGTCACTGAATAGGTTCAAGTTAAAAGTGACTTTGCAACACAGCAAGGGGTTATCAACAAGCTTCTCCTTGCAGCTTAAAAATGTCGAAATTGTCATACTTGGTACATGAAAAAGTAAATGGTTTATCTTTGTTTTTAATCAGATTCTTATCCGATATCTTGTAGGTTGAAAACATGGGTCGGGTAAACTATGGGCAATTCATGTTTGACAGGAAGGTAAAATCCCTTATCCAATTCTTATACTTCTTATATCTGGTGTCCATGAGTGAGTGCTCTCACTCGTAAATAGTTCTGGTCATGCTTGGTTGTTTCCAAGAAGTTTATGGTGATTTGGCCCTATGGGTGTGCCTAGTTATGTAATAGAAGACTTCCTGAATCCCTTGCCATGCTATAGTCCTTTATACTGGTTATACTACCTTGGTAGACCTGTATTAGCTAAAAAGGGGATGTCATATTCCTTGAGGTTACAATATGTTGGAAAGTTCCTTTCAACTTGCCATGGCATAGTGCTAGCCAATCATCTCAGCTGTACTGTGCGAGGTGATAATTCATGTGACGTCTTCCATCTGTGTCAAAGTGACGTTAGCATTTTACTATAACAAAACAAGCTATTCTTGTATTGACCTCGGTTGCAGTCGGAGCATCAGGGTGCCATTGGACGTGAGATACCCTTAGGCACTTGAGATTCCAGTTTAGAATCGTTCGTCCCAACATGGCAAGGCCTGAGCATGAAGATGTAAGAGGTTGGAGAACAGCTTGACCTGGTTTAGATCCAAGCATATTGAGGCAAGCAGATCATCTGTGCCTTCTTGAAATTGTCCCTCTGAGCAGCTAAGTTGCTCAATCATGGACGGAAGAGTGCCAAAGCACATGTAGCAGTGTACCCTAAGGCTCATTTCTTTACCATATTTGAATCTGTGAAATTGTAGAGAGAGAAAGAGGCATAGAATGAAACCCTCAAAATTAGGATTATTCTCATTAACGTGAGGTATATATACAACACTCTAGACTAATTACACTATGGTCCTAGAGAATGAAGTAGTTACACAATAGAACAACTAATAAACTAATTACAAATAAACCCATAATCTAACACTCCCCCTCAAGTTGGTGCGAAGATATCTATCAAGCCCAACTTGAACACAATGGGGTGAAAACTCTTGCTGCCAAGCCCTTTTGTGAATATGTCAGCCAACTGATCTTCAGACTTCACAAACGGCATACATATCAAATCCTTGCTCAGTTTCTCCTTGATAAAGTGTTTGTCAATCTCAATATGCTTCGTTTTGTCATGTTGAACAAGATTATGAGCAATGTTTATAGCAGCTTTATTGTCACAGTAGAGTTTCATAGGACCATTATCAGAAAAACCCAAATCATGTAACAAGATTTGAAGCCACAAGAGCTCGCAAATACCATGAGCCATAGCTCTATATTTAGCTTCTGCGCTAGACCTCGCGACCACTGATTGCTTCTTACTTCGCCAAGTAATCAAATTTCCCCCAAGGAAAGTACAATAGCCAGAAGTGTAGCGTCTATCATCCACAGAACCGGCCCAGTCAGCATCAGTGAATGTCTCCAAACGCAGGTGACCATGATTAGAGAATAAAATTCCTTTTCCTGGAGCTGATTTGAGATACCTCAAAATACGATAAACTGCATCAAGATGCGAGGTACGAGGATCATGCATAAACTGACTAACAATGCCCACGGCATACGTAATACCAGGTCTGGTGTGAGCTAAGTATATTAATCGATCCACAAGTCGCTGATACTTCTCCTTATCAGTACGCTTCCCCATATCTCTACTAAGATGATGATTTGCCTCAATAGGAGAGTCTGCAGGTTTACAGCCCAACATACCTGTTTCTTCCAAAAGATCAAGGATATACTTCCGTTGGGAAATAAAAATACCCTTATCAGACCTTGCCACTTCCACTCCAAGAAAATATCTCATTGATCCCAAATCCTTAATCTCAAATTCTTGAGCTAGAAGAGACTTAAGGTTATGAATCTCATTCACATCATTGCCTGTCATTATTATATCAACATAAACAATAAGGACAACAATCTTACTAGCACTTCTCTTGATGAACATAGTATGGTCTGCATGACTCTGTTTGTATCCAAAACTCAACATACCTTTGAAAATCTGCCAAACCAAGCTCTAGGCGACTGCTTCAACCCATAAAGAGCTTTCTTCAATCTACACACCTTTCCTTCACTTGCAGAGGAAGAAAAACCTGGTGGTATATTCATATACACCGCCTCATCTAAATCGTCATGGAGAAATGCATTTTTCACATCAAACTGTTGAAGAGGCCAATTCAAATTAGCAGCACAAGAAAGAAGGGCTCGCACAGAGTTCATTTTTGCTACTGGACCAAACGTCTCCTCGTAGTCAATACCGTAGGTTTGGGTAAAATCTTTAGCAACAAGTCTCACCTTGTATCTCTCAATTGTACCATCAGCATTCTGCTTAATAGTGAAAACCCACTTGCATCCCACTGATTTCTTCCCTCTTGGAAGGGATACTAACTCCCAAGTGCTATTCTTTTTCAAAGCCGTCATCTCCTTTACCATAGCTCCTTTCCACTTAGGTATCATTAATGCATCCTGCCAATTCTGTGGAATAGATATAGAAGAAAGAGACGAAACAAAGGCATAATACGAGGGAGATAAACGATCATAAGAGACAAACTGGGAGATAGGATGTTGATTACATGACCTAACACCTTTCCGAATAGCAATGGGAAGATTATCAGAATCAATAATGGGAGATTCAATGGGAGAAGATTCATTACCAGATGAGTCAGCTGAGGGGTCCGGAACTGGAGCCGGCAATTGTGATTGACAAGGTGGCATCACACAGGAGGACGTTCCATTTTTCCATCTAGTTCTAGTGTAGACCTTCAAGTTAGACCCCTGCAGCCTTTGTGGTAGTTCCTCAATGTCATCGCCACTGTCGTGTAACTCTTTCGACAAATACTGGTTCCTCTCCATAAGTTTCCCTCTCCCCCTCACCATGATTATAAAAGGTAACCATCTCTTCCTGCCGATGCTCCCCCTGAAGAGATGGAGTGGAGGGAGAGTAAAAAAACTATTTTTCCCAAAATGTGACATCCATAGAAACAAAAAACTTTCTAGAGTGAGGATCATAACATTTATAGCCCTTCTGGGTAGGCGAGTACCCAATGAAGACACATTTATGGGCTTTAAGACCTAACTTGCCACTAGAGGGGTGAGGCGCATGAACAAAACACACACAACCAAAGACTCTTAGAGGAAGAGTCGTGACACGAAAACTATCAGGGAGACACTCAATCGGAGTTTTGAAGTGGAGAACACTAGATGGCATACGGTTGATAAGATAAGTTGCAGTCAAAATCGCTTCTCCCCATAAATATTTGAGAACATTCATGGTGAACAAAAGAGAGCGAGCAACTTCAGCAAGATGACGATTTTTGCGTTCAGCAACTCCATTTTGTTGTGGAGTGTCAATACAAGTCGTCTGAAAAAAAATGCCATTTTCATCCAGAAAGACCCTAAAATTCCTATCGATATACTCGGTGCCATTGTCACTACGGAGAATTTTGATATTCGCATCAAATTGGGTGCACACCATTGCATGAAAAGATTTAAAACAGAAAAAGACTTCACTCTTTGACTTAAGTAAATACACCCAAGTGATACGAGAATAACAATCAATAAAAGTGACAAACCACCGATAACCCTTAAGGGAGGTAACTGGGGAAAGACCCCAAACATCAGAATGAATAACCATAAAAGGAGCAGCACTCCGTTTATTAATAGGTACATAAAAGGAACGTTTATGTTTCCCAAGCTCACAGGCTTCACAAAAAAACTGACTCCGAGAACAATGCTTAATTAAATGAGGAAAAAGTTTATCTAAAATCCCAATAGAGGGATGACCCAATCTACGGTGCCATTGATGTAACATTGAAAGAGTTGAACTCGTATCTGTGTGCTGAGCTAGACCACATGACATGGGTGAATGAGAGGGACAAGCTGCAGACTCCAAATAATAGAGGCCACCATGTGCTTTACTACTGCCAATCACTTTTCCCGTATCCAGTTCCTGAAAAATACAATGTGTAGGAAAGAACGTCACAGAGCAATTCAAGGAATGGATAAGACTACTAACAGAGAGAAGGTTAGTAGAAAAATTTGGAACATGAAAAACTGAAGAAAGTGAAATGGTTGGAGAGTGGCGAATGGAACCTTTCCCCGAAATAGCAGATAGGGATCCATCTGCGACTCTGACTTTATCCTTACCAGAACATGTAGAGTAGGAGTCAAAGAGGGATGAACAACCTGTCATATGATCTGTAGCACCGGAATCTGTTATCCAAGGAAGAGAAGAGGAGACAATAGATGTACGAGGTTGGATACCTGTGTGAGCAAAGGAGGTAGTGGAAGTAGAAGCTATGGAAGACGGAGTGTCAAGCTTAGCCAGTAGGCGCTTGAGAGTTTGTTACTCCCCCTGAGAAAGAACACCAACAGGAATATTCTTGTGATTCTCAGCGATACCGTCAATTGCCAAAGGTGCTACAAAGGGATTTCTGGTGCAGCAATAGATGGAGCAGAACTAAATAGCTCAAAACAGTCTGGCACAGCGTTGAATAGTACCCAACAGTGGCAAAAAGAACCCCAAACAGTGCAGAATGGTGCCAAACAGTGCCCAAACAGTATGTGACAGTATACAAACAGCGCAATACAATCCCAAATAGTGAACAATACCTCAGAAGTTCACACCCATTCAATTTCGATCCAACAGAGCTGAAAAGTGCGTGAATAGTGCTAAAAAACCTCAAAAGATGATTGCAAGCACTGACCTTGAGGTTTTTGAAGTCGAAATCAACTCCAAACAAACAAATGCACTCACACCCAGTCAACTCAGTCACCAATTCAACGGAAATAAACCCAACAAACTGTAATAAACCCAATCAACTCAGTGCAAAACAGCCTCAAACCACCCTAATCACAACAAATCAGACACACACCCAGTCGAAATCGAATCGAAGAAAAAAAAAAAAGATTCGAATGCCCAAAAAAAAACAGATGGGTGACTTCTACCACTGTTCTACAGGGATGGAGTGCCAAAAAAAAGCCTTATCCAGTTGGTTTCGAACCCAAATTGCAGATTCTTACACGTACGTTGACTGCCGAAACAGGGAAAACGAGTTCAAAATGGGGCTGGGTGAGGTCGAAATCACCTGTTGGAGGCTCGAAAAAACTATGTCAGAGTCAAGCACGAGTCGTCAGAGGCAGAAAAAGACTCGTCAGCATCAGAAAAGGACTGACGGAGGTCAGTCAGTGTCTGGCAAAAGACCTGGCTGAATGAATCGATGAGATGGGCTGGACTGGATCGATAGCTAGAGGTCGGAGAGTGACTTCCAGGTCCAAACGGTGACTTACGGAAGCAGACAGGTACTGGGTGACAGTCGGCAACTACCAAGTTGGGTCGGCAAGTGCTGGTAAGAGCAGAAACCTTCAACTCCACTGTAAGAGCAGAAACCTTCAACTCCAATGTTCGTGGTTGTGGTCGCCTAGGGAGATCGAACAAGCTTTGATACCATGTGAAATTGTAGAGAGAGAAAGAGGCGTAGAATGAAACCCTCAAAATTAGGATTATTCTCATTAACGTGAGGTATATATACAACACTCTAGACTAATTACACTATGGTCCTAGAGAATGAACTAGTTACACAATAGAACAACTAATAAACTAATTACAAATAAACCCATAATCTAACAGAATCATCGGATTGGTCTACAGACTCCAGGGAACCACATATCCAACATTTGGTTGAAACTTTTGCAGTTAGGATTGAAAAATCGTCACACAAAAAATAGGAGATTTATTACCCAGGGAGATGTGGTACTATTTATTTGTCAATATTGGCATGATGGCAATACATATAAGATAGGATGATGAATCCCTTCACTATTATCCCGGCCTAACGAACCGGGTTTAAGTGCACTTGTCACCTTGATAGGCTGACGTTTGGAAACCTAAGCATTGATGTGGCAGTGGCACGCCGCATGAAAAAAGTAGGCCCATATACCTTCTCACTCAGTCATAGAGCATCATCTCAATCTGTAATTATGTGCTACCCTTCCTTAGTACTGTTGACAGTGACAGATTGCACCTACAATTTTCATTTCTCTCGAAATCTGTATAATGGAGATTGCTGATTATGAATTATCCAGTTTTCTTTTACAGGGTATTTTGTCTTCTGTTTATCTATCTGGAAAAGCTCTACATGGGTGGAAAATGTTCTCAGTTCCTTTTTCGAACTTAAATGGAAAGCAGAAAGTCAATCGTATTATTCAGCTTGCTTATTCTGAAATCATCACGTCTTCTGCCCACAAAAAATTGAAAGACAGCTTTGGTACGTTTTCGTAATTCTACTTAATAGGTTGCGTAGAAGCAGATTTATGAAGAGTACCCGGTGACTAACGTTTTACCAATCCTGAATCATTTATTTTTTAATTTTTTGAACACTGTTTGTTGATTGTTTACTTGATTTTGCAACTCAATCAATGATAAACAAGAGTGACATAAAACGTTGCAGTGATCAGCATTTGATCTCTTTTAATGTTGTCTATGCATTTGTGCAGACAACTCGCAGAAAGAACCAGCTTTCTATGCTGGTTATTTCACAGTTGATGAAACGAGCCAACTGAAGGACACATACATCTCATTCAGGGGCTGGGGGAAAGGGATTGCATCTGTAAATGATTTTAATATTGGAAGATATTGGCCGGTAAGATACTAATTTCAATTTTAGTCTCTTCTCAGTTTTTCATTGGCTTTTTTCACTTGTTCGAAATAAACTTTAAATTGCTATTTTTTGCAGTCATTTGGACCACAATGCAACCTTTATGTTCCTGCTCCAGTCCTTCGACATGGAGAAAATGTTGTGGTAGGCAACTAGGCATTACTGTACTTGGAAAGATCTTGACTTCTTAATTCTCTTGGTAAAAAAAAAAGGACATGAAGTTTATTAGCACCTTTAATGCAGACATCAAGAGAGACAATCGAGAGAAAGATGCACAGAAAAATACCAAAATAATGTTCTATATCTTCCTTGAAACTAGGATCATGACATACGTATCCAGCCTTATGCCTGATCAGTGTTTGATCTTCGAATTGGTTCTTTCATCTCCATTTAAATTGGAAGGGGCTTTCACTTGTCTGGGGGCCTGTCACTCGAGTGTTTCAAATTTCAACTTTTAATCTCCCTTCTGAAATCTTCAACTTATGGAAGGCTCAAGGCGTGATATATTAACGTTCGAGGATATAATCTGTGTGTGAATTGTAGACTTTGGGATCACATGTTTCTTGAATTTCTATCATCCTAGATGATTTTTCTCGGGTTGAGATTTCAACATTTGCTTTCTATTTCTGAAGTCTGTACCGGCATGCATTTGTGTTTGAAATGAACAGTATGCTATTGTCAATTTAACTTCCTTAAATTATGTAATCAAGTGTAGAATTCCATAGGGATCCCCTTTTAGCACATTTTAAACCTAAAAAATGGCAATATGATTCTTGAATGTCCCCAAGACAAGTGGGAATTCCTTTGCTGTTTAAATTTTGCATCATATCTTCATGTACCAGTGATGAGTATCGTTGACTAACGATGGAGTAGAGACAAGTTTTTTTTCTTTTTTCTTTTGAGAAGAAAACATATAAGATTACTAGATGGGAAGAGAGAATAAGAAAGCAATGTATGTGGGTCCAGATTTGCTGAAAATTCCAATCCATCTAGATACCGCAGTACAAGTTTGCACTCAATGGTCTTTAAAATAAAGCTTAAACATTTTCACAGCATGTCCACACTCCACGCCTAAAACATATGTCCGGTTTATTGTCTCTCAGATATCCTAGTTACTAGTGATGTAGCGATTACTAACCCATACATGTTTCAATTTGATTCAATTTCCTTTGTTGGTATCTCAGGTCATACTAGAGTTAGAGTCCCCAAATCCGGAGCTTGTGGTTACCTCTGTTGATCAGCCAGACTTCACGTGCGGTTCAAGTAGTTCAAAGGTGCATCAGCTTTGAAAGCATTGATACTAATCATACATTGATTCTTCTGTGCGATGCACGAGCACATTAACGAGCTAGGATGATCAAGTTGGCTAGAGCTTGAGGTTCAGCACCATGTTCATTAGCTTCAGCTTCTGGCTTCTACATATCTTCCACCATATTGGTATATGAAGTGTGTGACGTAGGGTAGGGTATTGTGTGTGCTATTTCTGAGTCTTTTGTGGAGGACATGAGTGGGAAGAACTATAGACAGAGCAGGGCACCAGAACAGCATACACATTGAAAGGCTACAAAAATTTGTAGAGAGAGAGAGAGAGAGAGAGAGAGAGAGAGATTGTGTACCATTAGTTCTTTTGACAATAAAGGTCAAAACAATCGCTACATGGGAAAAAAGTTCAGTGTACTTTCTTTGCTGCACTGTTGTAAGTTGTAACAGGATGTTGGTTAGTTGCAAGATCTCAAGACCCTTAATGGACAATTGTCCGAAATGGAGATTTTTTTATTAAAAATAAGTCATTTTCCCTGTGAGAAGTGGTACTTGAATGACTCATCTCGTCAAAATTCCATAACAGAACAAATTGCTACTTTCTGTTGTAACTCATGAGCTCAAAGCAAATTTTTGAGCTCTTGAGTGATCACGTGTCCGGAATGATCCAATGCATGAAGTGGATAGCCCTAGATCTATGCAATACTGTCTGTACCCATAGCATTTTTGCATACAACCATGAGCAAAAGTAATTTAAAAAGCTTCGGATAACAATTAAATTACAAGCTTGCTATTTTTTAGTTGCTTATACATCCTAATACAATTAGGGTTACATTTCAATGTACCCAAAGTACAACAACAAGCTCACTGGGATCAACCAGCTCTGGAACATGCTTGAATTATTAACTCCCTATATCTGTCAAAACGAAATAGGGCAAAAAAAAGAAGAAATGTTCACTGTATAGATTGCTTAGAAGAGTCCTTCTCATCCTGTTTTCCTGACATAGCTGCAGTCGCTGCAGCCGTCATGGCAGCAGCAGCTGCACCCATCTTTACACCACCAGCAGCCTTCATTGCACCAGCGATCTTCGCAAATGCAGCTATACCTCCAACGAGCATTGCCCTCAGGGCAACTGTTGGTTTTATTTCCATGTTTATGGTACCTGGAAACTGCGTATACTACATTAGAATTACGTAAACATCATATCTGTACTCTAAATCTGAAACAGAATCTACGATTTAGTTGTAAAATGTGAATTGTGAGGGATGCTGCAGCATCCCTTGAGCAACAACCTGTGCTTTATATAAACTTCATGTACAACCAAAAAGGAGAAAGGATTATTTTCTGTGTCTAAGCTGAAAAAAAACCAAGACAGACCAAACTAAGCTGAGCCTTAAGTACCAATCCATTGGTGTTGGCACTGTGCCTACGCTGGAAAACGAAAATAAAAAAAGATCATATTGAACCTCCAACAAACAAAAATAGCTCTTAAGCCTGTACATAGGATAGCTGATGCCTTGGAACATCCTTCTGTTGCGCTCCATCAAGAACAGCCACATCGCGCACAACTGAAAAGAATTGCCATGGCTTCATATACGGGCTACAAGACTCTAACATACAGGTGAGCAAATACCTTTTTAACCCGTTCAACCTGACTGATCCAACCAGCCAAACTATGCTGCAATCAGTCAGTTCTGACAAGACAATAGGCTAATGGTGCAGCCGCTCAACCTGAACCCGTTCGATCCAACATAATTCTACGAACTGCTACAAGACACGTGCCCTTAGAAGACTATGACAGTAATCTCCAAAAAGAAGGGAGCAAATTATACTCTCTTTCACGACTCACGAAACCCTTTCTCTCGCACACACGAGTCATAGATCAACATGCTATTATTAAGCAAAAGTTGAGGACTTTAGAAATAAAATATTTATTTTTTCACCGAATTAGAATGCTGGATGAGTACAGAACCTCATACATTTTCCAAAAACATTGCAGGGTTTTTCTTTCTTCACATTTCTTAATATCATAGTGTTGACACAGCTTCAAAAAACAGGTTTTTTTTTGTTTGTTCAGAGGTTTCCTCCTTTCGAGTTGCGGTTTTGGTTTAAATCAATGGAAGCAATCAGAACCCTAGACAATATAAATCAATGGCATCGATGCAAAAAAACCACCAGGGTTATAGACAAATGTAACCAAATTGGCATAAAAACACCTGCAGCTTGATAAACATCACGTTCGCGTTGGTACTAATAACAAACAATTTTTGAAAGTAAACCAACATTAGAACAGATTGCCAGATATAATCACGAAAAGAGAAGGAGAAATCGAACACCAACCTCAACCGAAGGAGGTTGATAAATTTCAATTGAAGGCGGAGCAGGCGCCTTCTTTTAAGTGTTAAGATCTGTAGGACGAAGAAATCTCACCTCCTATCTTTTGAAAATAGCAAAGAAATACTTGGAGAGAGCGAGGGAGAGCGAGAGAGGAGCTAACCCTTTCCCCTTCTCAAATGGAACTAGAACCGAGGGTTGCAGATGCGCCGTCAACGGACACGTCTTTAGTGAGATTTGATCAGGACCTGCTCATATCCGGGTCATGTATTGAGCTTCAAAACGGCCTTATGGCATGTTTGCGATGGACAGGGAGAGGTGCTCTCCCGGCCAAGCGAACCCGCTTCAGTTTTGCTCAAAAAATAAAAAAATACTACTTTGTAGAAGAGCTCGTCGAATAAAATAATTAAAAAAAAATATTTTAGTTAACAAGAACATAACTCTTTTTTGGCTGCAATAATATGTAAAAAAGAAAGTATTTACGTGTTCAAATTGAATCACTATTTGAAAACAATTACATAATTTTAATTTGTGAAATTACAAAGTGTAAAAATTTATTTCTAATTCTATTCTATCAAACATTTCGTCCAAGTAAACAAGACAAAAAATTTCCAATAGGAGTATTAGCAAAAGCTACTCGGTAACTCTTATTTACTATTTGTTAGAGGACGAGTTAAGAGAACGGTTCATAACATTCAATCACAACACCAACCACTCATCTTACGGTATTGGCCTGCTAGTGCATAACTAAACGGGGAGTTATGCGCTTGTTTTCAAACATTGTGGGTAAACTGCATACGGAATATACCACAAGGGGGTAAACGGAATTATTTTACCCCCGTTCTTAGAAGCGCCTCCTGTTTCTCCAACATCCATAGCCTTTTCTCTCTCTCTCGCTGAAAATGGATCATTCATTCGGAGGAGGAAGCTGGTCAATGATCCCAAACATTCAAGTCCACAGTAACCCAACTACACCCTCCAATCAGGACCATCTATTCCTCCAACCCCAACAACAACAATTTCAACCCCAGCAACAGTTCCATCATCATCAACAACTACAATTCCATAATCAGCAACAACAGCAGCAGTTTTCCCAGCAACAATTGCAACCACCACCACAACAACAATTGCAACAGCAGCAACAGAGATATCCACAGCAACAGCCACAGCCACAGCAACAGAGCCAGCACCACCCATCACTCGCTTCTCACTTCCATCTACTTCATGTATTACTTCTATAAACCCTAATTACCTTAACTTTTGATGATTTGGGGAAAACTCAGGGTGTGTTTTGGATGCCTGAAAGTTCAAGTTTTTGTTGTTGTTGTGAAGAAATTATGGGTCAAAAGTTGCTAGTTTTTCGGTTCCTCTAGACGAAAAGAATGATGTTTTGAGATTTTTTCGTCTAGACAAACGAAAAAGTAACAAGTTCTGGGTAATTGCAGGTGTCTTTGGTATGTCTAGAAATCGAAGGTGGGCAGCAGTTTAAACCCCAATTACCCCAACTTTGATTTGCGTAGTGGAAGGTGTGTTTGGAATGTCTAAAAATTTAGTTTTTTTTTTTTTTTGAGGGAATTTTTATTTTTAGTAAAAAATTTTCAGCTCCTGGTCAAAATTTGTTTGCTTTTTTCCCCCTTCGTCTTGACGAGAAGAATGATCTTTCCTGGTTTTTTGCTTGTAGAATATTTTTTTCTCAGGTTTGGGTTAAAATTTGTTACTTTTTCGGTTTGACTCAAAATTCAAATAGAAAATGTTCAGGCAAGGCAATGGCTAAAAGAAAACCAGCTTTGTAGATAACACAAACATAGCCTCATGCTTTCCTCTGTGTATTTTGTTTTGAATGCCTAATTTGTTGCAGTTAGTGGAGAATTTAGCAGACGCTATCGAGAATGGAACTAGGGATCAACACTCTGATTCATTGGTTTGTACTATCCCATTAATCTCTAGCTCCATAAGGTTATATCCAAAACTTGTGCAGTCTTTAATTTTTTCTTCTTTGTTGTCTATTTTTGAAGGTTACTGAATTGACCAGCCAATTTGAGAAATGCCAGCAGCTTCTGAACTCAATATCAGGATCAATCAATGCAAAAGCAATGGTATTTAGCTGTTCATCCTCGCAATCTTGCTTAACATACTTTTCTATGGAGAATCTTTGTAACTCAAATTGAGTATTTAGAGTTTCTATTGTTTTTCGAGACTTTGGGTTTGGTTCCTTGGCGTGATGATCAGGTACTTGCTACAATTAAGGTTTAAGCTTTGAAATCAATGTTTCTTAGCCCATGGAATAAACTGGCTTCAGGGGAATGGGATGTCGTTGAGACAAATAAGAGACTAATAGTTTATTCTTTGCAAATTAGAAACTGGAAACCATGTTGGTTGGGACGATTAAAGCAAAAATTAATGGTCTAGATCATTAGGAAAAAAATCTGTTATGTACAGGACACGTTTGCACTGGTACACATTAATGGGATAAGATGGAAGTGTAGTTAAATAGCACGGGCGTTCTTTGCAATCCAGTTGTGTATATTGCTACTGCATTGAGATGCCCCAGGGGATGAACACTTCTGATTCGCATGCTTTCTGAATGCTGTTTACAGACAGTAGAGGGGCAAAAGAGGAAGCTTGAAGAGAGCGAACAATTGCTTAATCAACGGAAGTATGTCACATGTTACTTGTGGTTTGTTATTCGCTTAGATGCTCTCATTGTTGGTAAAAAAATGTTCATTGTGACTATCCAATTCCAGGGATCTGATTTCCAAGTATAGAAACTCCGTTGAAGAACTTATCAAGTCCAAACCCTAGTCGCTTGTCATATTTGCCAAATATGGTGAGAATTTCTCCTTCATTATTGTTTTTCCCAATACTAAAACACAAAGCCCATGCAAAATGTGTAAAACAGTCAATCCTTGTTGTGCGCGTTGATGAACCTTTAGTCATATCTTGGGAAATGGAAAACCTTTATGAATGACAGTGAAAGAAATAGGAATACATATGCTAATCTTGGCTAATTCTTGCGTAGTTGCATTTCATTTGTTGAAATTTCTCAAAATCTCAGCTCCTTGGTTTGGCGCAACATTTTTTTCCGTACTGTGTTTTTCAGTTTAGTGTTTGCCGTTTGGCTCTTCGACATTGTCCGTGAGGTGGATGTTTGCCAATTTATTATGAAGTCGATCACATTCATACCTCAGGCAAAGACCCTGCAATGCATTAGAATTGCATAAAAAATTGCAGCTGCTTAGCAATGCTGAAACAAATGCTTTCAAATGTTTTTCCTTGAGGTTCATCCTTCAAAATGTTTTTGATTGCAACTTCGAAGTCCTAAATGACTCTTGCACATGTGATAAGTTTCAAATGAGAATTTGGTTCTCATGTGTATCTATATCTTCTGTTATCTGCATCTTTGCAATCACATTTGTATGATTTGAGGTTCGGATCAGTGTGTTACTTATGGTTCTCTGTGTAGAGTTGCATTGGCTTGAAAGGAACTACTTTGTTGTACATTTCTCTAATGACAATCGATTTTATTCTCTTAAACTTCTAGATTTCCTGTATTTCTAGGGCCGACTAAACTAACTTTTCAATTTTCCGGAAGTATAGCAGGCTAGGGCTTTTGATGTTATATGTGTCTTGTTATAAATAGGTCACCACAGGAGGGTTAGAAAATTGTGTCATTTCTTAAATCTAGAGTGAAAATTGACTATCAGTTCACTCCACAACGAAAAAATATAGCTCGATTTGTGTCAGATGCAGTTCTTGCTGATATCATTAGCAGTCTGCAACCCAAAGCAAACAAGTCTTATATCCATTTTGCTATATGATTTGTTTGTCGCCATTCTGCTCTTTTGATAGCTATATGTATAATACAACAAATCCACATATTCTCTTACTATGGCCTTGCATAGCTATTTAGTAGGTCTGTCTTCCCCTATCATTTCCATCGACAGGAATATTAAAGCTCTTCTTTACTATTAGCAGTCCAAATCCGATTGACAACATTATTTGAATGATAGACTAAGACTATAAGCAACTCTTTTTTTTTTCTCTTTTCCTGGCATGTGTTTATCTGTCCTGATCTCTCTGTATTGAATCATTCCAGGCAGATGGCAATTTTACGACATTCTAAGTGGCTCCTGGACTTTGCCGATCTGGAGGACAGTTTCATCAAATACGACCAGTTTGATGGATTACATGTCGGTTTCATGGATAACATCCATATTGTAATATGACTGTTGGATAGTCGTTTTCTGGAGTTTTTGACAAAGCATTGTCATCTTCCTGTAGTCATCTTAAACTTTTTTTTTTCTTTTGTAATGCCTCCTTATTTTGCGTTGAAAGGCTGCATATCATTTCTGATGAACTACCCTTGTCTTAATAGGGGTGCAAATGAAACGAGCTGAGCTTTGTATTGTTTGAGCTTAATTTGTTTACTAAACGAGCCTAAAACTCTACCTAACAAGCCGAGCCTATATTATGAGCCCAGCTTTGAGTGTAGAGCTTGGACCGTTTAGTAAACGAGCCTAAAGCTTGAGCTTGAGCTTGAGCTTGAGCTTGAGCTTGGCTCTTCTACCAAATGAGTTGAGCTGAGCCTTGCCTTAACGAGCTGAGCCTAGAGCTGCTCTTGAGTAGCTCGGTTCGTTTGTAGCACTACCCGTGTCCGGCAGACAAAGCTGTTTGCTATGAGGTTATTGTGATTTGGAAATTCTGGATAAGAATTTAATCTTCATCGTCAATTGAAAAGAGAAGGGAACATTAACTAAATAGCAGGAATTTCTAGTGCGTTAAAATGGAATTTTCAATGATTAACAAACTTTGCGTCCTTGGTGCAGTGGAAATTGAGTGGGAATTTCTGCCTGATTCGGTTCGGTGGAAAGTAAAGCAATTTGGAGTTTCTGCGTTAAATAAAGAAGACGAGGGAGGAATTGAGTAGATTTAATTTGTTTGCATGTTTCTTGAACTCAAATGAAGTTTCTTCTGATTTGATCAGGATTATTATTTTCAACATGGTGTAAATTTATTTCAAAATGATATTTGTTGAAATCCTATTAACATGATTTTGACATGGTTGATGTTTTGTCGACGAGCTTTAAAAATTAATAGATCATATCATCATACAGAGTAGCTTCAAAAGGAAATCACAAATGGCCCAACACGACGGTTCAGTCTAAATAAACGAAGTTGATACCATCCATTTGTATTTCTATTTTTGTTATATCATGACTTCAAAGCTCACCACAATTTCACATTTCTATTTTAATGCAATGTCCAAACGCACTCATTTTTACACGACAATTGCTTGGCATCTCAAACAGATTGACTCAATTTGTTACTACTATAATTAGTTAATCTCTCTCTCTCTCTCTCTCTCTCTCTCTCTCTCTAACATTCCTGCCCTTCCATTTCTCCCCATCTCCCATTTTTCAAACTCTGAGTTTTCTTCGCATTGAGAAAAGAAGGGCGAAACATCAGAAACCCTTCCCAGTTTTCCTCCGCCGGAAAGGCGGCCGAGATATCTCACACCCACCCAAAATCCCCATAAAAACACAAATCCAAACCCCAATCAATGACCAATCCCACCACCAAGGCCAACGCCACCTCGGCCTGCGCCGCGTGTAAATACCAACGGAGGAAGTGCGCCCCGGACTGCATTCTCGCCCCTTACTTCCCCAACGATCGCCAACGCCAGTTCCTCAATGCCCATAAATTGTTCGGCGTCAGCAACATCACCAAGATCATACGTAGCCTCGACCCTCCCCAGAAAGACCAAGCCATGCGCACCATTGTATTCCAATCGGACGTTCGCGCCAATGATCCCGTAGGCGGATGTTACAGGATCATTCGCGAACTCCAACGCCAGATTGAATACAACAGGGCCGAGCTAGTCCTGGTCCTTCAACAACTGGCCATATGTCGCGCTCAAATTGCTGCTGCTGTTGCTCAGCAATATGAAATTACGACGTTGCCTCATGGCATCGAGGATTCATCGACTGTTAAGTGTGAGGCGTATAATCCGATGAGCAACGATCGTGTTGAGGAACCGCATGAGGATGAATACTTGTTGCACGATGAGAACCACATCGGGCAATTGCAAGACATTGTTGCATGGGCCATGCAGGATACCGCATCGTCTTCCGTGCATGACAAGCAAACTAATTTGGTTAAAGAATGTGATGATATCAAGCCAACTGTTTTCGACATTGGTGATGAAAGACTCGATCTCAAGTTCGATTATGAAATTGAAAACAGGTTCGTTTCATTAAGATTAATCCTTTTGCAAAATGTATTCCAAAATTAATCTTTTATTTTTCAAAAGATGAATCTTTTTTCATAAAAGACAATTTTTTTTTTGGGGATTTAAGTCAGGCCTCAAATGAAGACTTAAAACATATGTATCCATTCTGTTAACCTTAATCTCATCGCTAATTGGAACTCTACTTAATTTGATATCAGCGACGAGGATGTCTCGAAAGACGAGAAGGCGATAGTGAAAGATGAGATTGCCTCTTTCATTTCGAATGACGACGACAAGGCCAGATTGGATGAGAGAAGCTGATGAGCAAAATCAAGAGCATTTTTTATCCCTCTTGTAACAGTTATGCTGTTTAAGATTAGGGTTATTGGATCCTATTTCACCACCGATCCTTCGGCAAATTCATAATCCAAACATAATTGTAGAGAATGTAAATAACCTTTTTGTGTCTATTGCAAACTAGTAGGAAAGGAAAGGAAAGGAAAGGAAAGGAAAGGAATGCATTAGTAAAGAACTAGGCACAAGCGTTCTATATCTATTTGGCCCTATTGGCTGGCTGCAATGTATGACGAAAATTCTCTGTTTTTGAGCTCTCTCGAATTAGCCGATGCATTCCAAGTTTAGAAAACAACGCACAGAGACACCTATCGGGAACTTCGTGTTTTCAAATCAAACAGAAAGGTAAACATTAATAATCAGCGATGCTCTGTTATCGATCACATATATATATTTTTTCCGATTTATTAAAACCGGTTTGCATATATGAAAAATGTTATTTCCCATCACTACATCGTTTGTGATTATTGCATTATACAATAATATACCAGTAATGAGCATTCGGAGTTGGGTGCAGTAAAAGAACTCCTGGACTAAGAATTTCAAACAATTAAAATTAAACCATTGCAACCCCATTACAAAACAGAGCCCCCTGCTTTTCTTGTGCTCCTACGGTTGCCCTCCCTTCCTTTAAATACCAGCAGATCTTCCTAATCTCTCTCTCAAAATCTTCACCCCCATGTACCTGCATAACCCCACAATCAAAGCAAAACCATATTACTGCATAAGATTTCATTGTGGGTGGGTGTGGTTCCGATTGAACTGAATTTGAATTTGGACCACAGGTTAAGGCGCTTGCAGCCACACGATCGAGTCTCCAGGTTCTTATAGATTGGGTTTGTGGGTGATGATGGGTGGGTTTCGTACGGGATCGCTTACGTGTGACTATCCGTGAGCTGGAGAGGTGCGATTGGTTGATGATTAGTCGAAGGGAGATAAGGGAGATCTCGCAGGGTGGAGGAATGTGAGCAAGAAGCATAGGAAGAACAGAGGCAGCGTGTCTCCTTCGTTTTCCGCGGGGTACTTAACCTTCTCCGGGCTCTGGCAAGTGAGGTCACACGTTTTCTCTGAGGAAGAATGTTCTCCTCCCTCAAATTCAGTGCTCCCTCACATTTTTCCAGGAAAAAAAGGTTCTCCGTCATCATTGGGAATGTCAGGGGTATTTATAGGGCACCTGGGCCTAGGTCAGGCCCAGAACGGCGCTCCTATCAGTTCCCAACACGTGTCCCTCCTGCACTTCTTGGCCTTGGAAAAGCTCGCCTTCCCGCGGATTTTTCCGCGGGAGGGCTCGTTTTCCCGCGGCGCCACCTCCCATTCCAAGCCGCCAAACCACAAGAAACCCCCAAACTCCCGTCGAGCGAGGTCGCGACCTGCGGCGAGCGTTATTTCCCCACGGAGACCCGCCCGGACCCTGCCTCTGGGCCTCAGGTAGGGGTCCGCGGAGATTTCGGGAGATAAAGACTTGATAATTATGACATTTTCAGGGAGTGGCGCGCGGGGTCTCGGTATAAACCAATTGATGGGGGACCTGCGGAGGGGATCCGCGGAAGTGAGTTCCGCGGTGGATTCTCTGTTCTCGCGGGCGACTCCCGCGCTCATACCTGCTCCGATCTGCCGCTCCACGCGTCACCGTCCCATTGGTTGGTCAGTGTTTTCAACTGTTACCACGTGTCCGTCCGCAATTGGAGGGTCAGATGGTCGCTTTCTCAGGTTTCAACCTATTGACTTTGACTACGCCTACAGGGTTTTAAAAGACCAAATCATGCGGCCGCCAGTGCATGGGGAGGAGGTAACAGCATTTCAAGGGACGGGGACTTCTGGCCTTAACAACATGTCTATTACTCCCTCTGTCCTGAATTGTTGGTCCTTGTTTGGGTAGTGAGATCAACGTTTGGATAATATAATGATGCATATTTGTAAATAAAATTTTTGTACCTTTTTCAGTGGTGTAAAAAGTACAAAAAATTATTCACGAGAATACGATATTCTTTTGTATGTCCAAATAAGGGTAAAAACATGGAGGTTTTGACCATTTTAATTTACCTGCCCAGCATCATCACAGTGGCTTGAGGATTAGTCCCGGGCGATTCGCTAAACGTGGATCCATCGATGACTCGGAGCCGGTGGACACCTAGAACCTTGTACTCAGGGCTCACAACTTTCCCCACATTGCACCCCCCGTGGTAATGCCAAATAGTAACCACAGTGTCTTTGCAAAACTGCTCAAGTGACTCTGTATCATTTGTGTGTTTAGGTATGAAGTTGACATTAGCCGTGACACTCATATTGAGCAGCTTCTCCATGGTTTGTTTGTCACGATGGCCTGTGAAGTTCGTGAAGTGTTTGGCAGTCACTACCTTCTCCACCATCCGAATCCCGTCCACGCACCGGCTGAGGTCGTACGGGTGGGCAAAGTAGTTGAAGGTGACCGCCGGGTTGTCGTCGACGTGGGTGTTGATTAAGTTGAGTTGGCCTCTTGAAATGGGTCTGGCAACTTTTTCTAGAATGAAACCTCCCTTGAATGCTTCATGGGGTAGATCTTTCTTGCTTTTGGTGTAGGCTTGTATTGCTTCTTGTGTCCTTTGCTTTGGGGGTATGGTGGAGAGCTGCCCAATCTGCTTAGGAAGAAATATAAAGCTTAGTAAGGTGCCCCTGTAAATTGCACTAAATCTATCATTTAAAAAAAAATAAAGTGCACACAAACCGGTAATAGAAAAGTGCATAGAAAACAATTCACACGAGGTGAGACTCACACGTACGTACACCTTTATGGTCTATACCCAATGTTAGTTTTCAGTGCAATTTCTAGAAAAATTGAAGCTAACCTCTGCCGATACGATTCCATGGTTACAATGAATGCTATCCTGAGACTGCCCAAACCCACTGCTTGCCTCAATGTACACACCCATCTTGGTAATCCCCACGGTCTGAATCAACGACTGCACCACCGGCATATTCGTGGGGATGAAAACGCAGTTGAGGGGGTTGTCTGCCATGCCTTTCCCAACAAACTCATTGTCTAGCACTACCGATATGTTCAGCTTTTTAAGATCAGATTTGGGTCCAATGCCGCTCAATAGCAGCAGCTGTGGGCTTCCAATCGCCCCGCTTGTGACGATTATTTCGCTCCCCCGCCGCCTGGCGATATGTGCTTGGTGTTGGTTCCCGTTTTCGTCTTTGAAGATCACTCCCACTGCCCTTGGTTTCTTCCCTGCAATTGCAAACATTACCAAACTTAGACCAGCACCATCTTGTCAATAAATCACTAAATTTTTTTTTGACAAAAAGTATGCAAAATCGGTGTGCCAGTAGGAGAGACCCACCCAATTTTAAATAATTAGATATTCTTTTCGTTAGAATTTATTGGTTATCGGCATAGTGCAATCAATACGCCGATAGACTTGAAAATTTTCACGATAACTGAAATGACAATCTTTCAGAAATTTCACACCATTTTCGCCAGTGCAAATAGTAACTCTGTACAACACATAGACGGAAAACACCCATACCTGTTGTGTCAAAGACAATCTTTTGAACTGTGGCCCGGATCAAAACGTCGAGTTTATCAGGGTTGGCGGAGGCGAGCAACTCTGCGGCGGTGTGCCGGCGGCCGGACTGGTCGAAAATGGTTCCACCAACCTTGGTACCGTACAAGTGATCATAAGTGAAGCCGTTATAAGGGGAGACCCCAATATCCAGAAGACTGTCTCTAACAGCCTTTTGCCATGGAGCAATGTTTGGGGGATGAACAATTTGGTTCTCAATCCATGGGAATGACTCGTTCACCAGTTTAGCATCCCAACCTGCTTTTCTAACATCCCTAATGCAAGTCCAAAAAGGTTTTCATCGTCAACATTATCCAAATTTTCTTGAGAAAAGATTTCTTGGACCAGTTAAGAGTTTTTTTTCCATCAGTATCACCAACTAACAAGAAATCTTCGTGCGACTAAGATTGTCGAGTTACTTTTTTCGTTTATCGATAAGACTTGATTCGGTTACTTGAGACAGGGAATGTCCATCCTGTTTCATTGATTACGGATTTTCAACAAGTACTCTAACACTAAAATAGTGTCACTGTTGAACTCAATATATATGACCGCCATTTTGTTTTCGTAGTGCTATACATACCACCAAGCGGGGTTTCCAATAGGCCGATACACAATCAAATTTTGAAATTGACTTAGATATAGCTACATATTTATGTTACGACGACAGCAGTAGGAATCACCAATTAGGCCAATCTAAAACTCATTTTTTGTCGCTAGCTTTGAAAAATAGAAAAGTACTAGCTACTATCGATCTCAGTTCAATAGTACCATCTTAAATTGGTACTATTATTACATGTCTCGATACACTCATTTCACAACTTGAATATGCCACCAAGAATTTACAACTGTTGAATTAATGGTCCCTCGGGGTACTCGTCTAACCACCTCAGGCCAATTACTGGTGGTACCAACGGGCTACTCATCTAACTATTCACACTCGTACCATCTCATTTAGGAATTAATTTTCGCACTTTCCTTTTAAAGTGCGGTTAGTAATTAGGGGAGTGCGAACGTGCAGTGTATGTGGGGTCCCATATAAATGTGGTTGTACGTGATAGTGGGTGTAGTTGTAGACATTTGGGCACGTGAAATGTCACCAACACAATGTTGAAAAGAATCTTAAGGTTTGGCTAAGTGGGTATGAGAAAACAACTAAAAGGCTTGTCCCAAAAAGATTGCAAGTTCGAATCGCACGAAGTCTAAACATTCTAATTAAACCTTGGGGCCTCTAGAGATTTGCCAGGTTGAGAACTTTATAACTCAGGAATTAATTGAGGTGTGCGTAAGCTAGTCAGGATATCAATTATTTAAAAAAACAAACAATGTTGGAAAGAACTTTTAGCTATAAGCAGTAGTCCGGCCTAAGAAATTTTAGAGTTGAATGCAAGTCTTTGGGTACGTAGTTGGGGGGGTGGACCAATAGTTGGTTTTACAGCTATCTGAACGACAGGCTACAAAAATAAATGACTTCTAAGACAATGTATGGGCATCCACTGGGGTGTGCACGGGTCGGGTTCGGCCCCGAACCCGAACACGACTGGTCAGGTATCGATTTTTTTTTTTGTGGCCCCGAACCCAAATCGAACGAGTGGGAATAACCGTCCGCGTGCCCGATTTTTTGGTCGGGTCGGGTCCGACCAAAACCGAAGTAATCTATATGAATTGTTCGGGTTTGGTCGGGTCGGGTAAGAAAAACAGCACCCCGAGTCCCGAACCGAAAATTGATTTTTTTTTCAAAAAAATGGACCCGTACCTGACCGAACCACATGTTCGGTCCCGCCCGAAACCCTTTGGGTTGGGTCCGTCGAACCACGGGTTTTTTGCACACCCCTAGCATCCACAGTGGAATAATCAAAATCATAAGGTTGTTAAAGTTAGCAATATTTCCTCAAAAAAGTGTTCACAGTGGCATAACCAAACTTAACAACCTCTTAACAACTCATCAAATTTTAGCCATTGGATAATTAAAACTAACAACTTTTTGCTAATAACCAAAACCTTCTCTCTCTCTCAACAATGTTTCTAAGAAAAATATTTTTAAAAGAAGTTTTTATTTTTTATTTTTACAGAAATAGTTAAACCGTTTTTCAAAAACTGTTATTTTTTTAAAAAAACTATATTTTTTTCAAGAACTTTTTCGGAAAAGTGTTTTTCAAAAAATTAATTTCTATTTCTAATAACATGTTTTTATTAGTTTGAAAACTATTTTAAAAAAATATTTTATATGGCGACAATTTTTAGATTTTTATAGGTTGAAAATGTGATGTGTCAAGTTTTGATTATTCAATATTCGATTATGTCACTGTGGACATCTACATTGCTTATCTTAGCAACCTATTAAATGGATAATCAAAAGATGATGTAACAATTTTTGATTATCTAATTTTGATTAGTCCATTGTGGATGCTCATGATGGATCCATGTGATGTGAAGGTAGAAGAAGATCTTTAGCCCGGTTCCAGATTGGGCTATAAGTACTTATTTAAAAAAAAATAATTTCAAACTAAAAAATAATGTGCTTAATAAAATTTAAAAATATGCAATATGGATTTTATTTGAAAGATCTTGATGAGATCTTTTATACAATGCAAAAAAAATCAAAAAATTATTTTTTATTTACATTATTTTTAAGTTTGAAAATATGAAATAAACACTTATTTTTTATTTTTTAATTGGAAAGTACTAATGGCTAGATAGTAACAGAAGCTAGTACTTACTGGTCAACCTTACAACGACCCCTTGAATTATGAGAGCCAAACAATAAATAAAGTTGGAAGGCAGGGAGTAGGCTAGGGATTAATTGAACCACTAAACTAAAGTACCAAACCAAGGACAAAGAAAGATCGGAGACGTGAGCATATTAATTTCGCTATTGACCAATGAAAATGCCAGAAGGCTTATCTTATCTTATCTTTCTTTATTTTCATATATTTTTTCCAGATTTTCTAGTTTCGTCTCAAATTTTTATAGATTCCTGTTTTGTCTCGATGAGAACAATCAACAAAAGTAAAAAAACGTTATGATCCAAACTCACATTAAATAAAGCCAGCTTATTTTAAGCCAAATTGCGGAAATGGGAGAAGATAGCCAAAAAAAAAAAAAAAATAGTGTTGCAAAAAATTAATTAAAACATTGCTCCAAAAAACACCGGATGATTGATATTTAAACTGGTGTAGTGGGAATCATCTCTAGAAATATTTTGTCCCCATGGTACATGGCTGCGAAGAAATTAAGAGAGAGATAGCGTACCAAGGTTAGTTCGAGTGGTTAGTCGGTTTGTTTTTCTCACAATTTACCAAGTTTTTGATTTTTAGAGTCAAGCCATAAGGGAAAACAAAATTCTTGTGAATTCCCTAATTTCAGAATGGACCAGACCGGACTGGGAGGGGATTAATCGGTGTGCCGGCATGTTGGCCCAGACACCCAGATGGGAGAGAGAGAGAGAGAGAGAGAGAGAGAGAGAGAGAGAGAGAGAGAGAGAGAGAGCATTGTACCTTGAGCTCGCTCTAGTGTAGAAGCCAGCATTGATGCTAGTACCACCACCCAAAACCCTGGCCCTAGAATTAATGACCCCATCGGTGGAAATGAAGAACTGGGAAGCAGATTTGGGTGAAGTATCAGCCAAAGATAGGTGAAAATTCTGCAAGTAGGATACGTTTATGTTGCCAAAAGGGACACCTCCTCTTTCAAGCAATAACACGCTGAAATTCTGCGACAATGTGGTTGCAAGGGGGCAACCCGCTGTGCCGCCGCCCACTATAATGTAATCGTACGCCTTATCGCTGCCGCTTGATTTTGATGAGGATGAAGATGATGCTGGTGGTGAAGAGGAGAATGTGCTTGCTTTCTTTATGAATGGATATTTCTTTTCCCAGTTTTTCTTACCTGCATTCCAAGTAAATAAATTGTGATTTCAGTTTTTTGCAAATCCAAATGTTAGTAACTTGTAGAAAACAGGATTTAATTCTGCAAGCGCTTCGGTACAAACGAAGAAATCTCGAACAAAAGGATCGGAACACTCGCTAATAGTAAAAAAAGAGAAAAACAAAACAATGCCAAGAGCTCCGTCAATCTGATGTTCATCGATAGACGAAGCTCTCTCTTTATCATCTCGTGCCAGATGCAACAAAGGACGAGTCCTTTTTCCTTCTCGCCTTTGATGGAAAAAGAGAATTGGAACACTTTTTCAATGGAGCCAACAATCAAAGCGATATATTAGCATATGGATTCTACATGGATTAGAAAGAAAGAAATACTACCAAGAATTCGATACGCGATACAAATTCATGAGCAACACTACGTGCACATATTTATGTTTACATCTGCTGATCGATAGATTTGTGCTGCGTCATATGATAATTTTTGATACCTATTTTGATTATAGACCACATGCATTAGTCTACATAGTTTCCTTTGCCTTTCCTGTCTTGTTTCTTAATTTTGGATATGAAAATAATTTTGACACTCCAAAATTTGTCTTTTCAAGTACCTTACAATATATGTATAATTTTTACACTTAAATTTTGAAGTGCCAAAATTATTTGCTTAAAATAATTATCGAAGAAATGAAGTCGTAGAAAATAGCTGAAAGCTCCCAAAACATTTCCCTTGCCTAGCTACAATTAGCAAAATTTTGCATTAAAATTGCAAATGGCCTGTCAAATCAGGTTTAAACTTTGACCAAACAGAGTAATGTGACACAGAAAATTTTCAAAAAACTTATCCACATCAAATAACCCTCGTACAATGTTCAAATTTGACCGCCCATTGATTTCTTTCACAAATTTCTTCGGACAATATTGTCAAATAATCTCAACAAGAAAACAAATAACAGACCAAACATAGTATAAGGAAAAAGTAGGCTCCATTTTGCAAACTGATCTTCTGCAACTTATCTTGACCTCCATTGCAATATCACATACTCAATAGTGTTCTTTAACTTTTCTCGATCTGATTAAATTCTTGGTTATGATTATGAGGGCTTAGTTAGCACAAGTGGTCATGTAGCCCGTTCCGTGATTAGGGCTTAGGGTTTGACTCTCATGAACAGATATCACCCTTGTTTGTAACTCTTTAACATCTGCTAACAATACCAATTGTATGTTGTCTCGATTGCCGACAAAACTCAATAAAGAAAAAAAGAAAAAAAACTCTTGGGGGACAAACACATTCAGAAAAGAAAATCAGAGAGAAGGTCAAATGAATATCATATATAATGTATATGCAAATGTACATACAGTATGTAGAGAGAGAAGAAAACAAAATGAAAGGGGAGAGAGAGAGAGAGAGAGAGAGAGAGAGAGAGAGAGAGAGAGAACCTTGACAGAATGTGAGTGCATTGAGGCAAAGAAATATAGTAAGAAAGAGCTGAGAGAGCTTCACTTCCCCAAAAACCAAAGAAGCCATTGAGAGAGAACCCAACCAATTCCTCTTCGCCACTGCTTTGAGCTGGCTCTCTCCTGTTGGCCTTGTTCTGTGTGCTCAACTGTTTACTGAGCCCCATTACTGAACTAAGAACTAAATATATAAAATATTCATAAAAGAATATTAATGTTTTTTACTTAAAAAAGGAACTAGGTAGCTGGGAACATCATTAATGAGTGGGGGAGATTAAAGCTAACTGGGAAGGTGACGGATCTCATAACTGTATATTTAATGATCACAACCAAGAGGTGATGAAAAAGGACATATTATGTGGTGAAAAATCAGGAATTGAATGGTTTACGGTTGGTGATGCAATAAATGGAGGTCTGATCCCTTTATGATCCCCTTGATCTCATCACATCCGTTCATTGGCACACAATCCTACAACTGTTTTATTGCGGCGGGGATAGAGTACAAAACAACAATGGCATATACAGGTGAACACTAAACACCATTACCTGTCCCGCAACCCCCACGATATGATATCAACCTACAAAGATAGTGGACTACACTGAGGACGTAGGGCACAGGAACCCACTGGATTTTTTGGTTTAAAAAAAAAAAAAAAAGATTTCAACACTCCCCTTTTAATCATTCATGCTTCTTTTTTTGTTTTTATTAACGTGAATTTACAATATTGTCATTGCATGTGTGAACAAGTGTATTGAATAAGGGTAAGATAGTAAATTTAAGTCGATAAAGACAAAAAGAAAGGAGTGTGAATTTTAAAAAGAAAAGTGTGGAAATCAATTCTTTTTTTTTTTTTTTTTCATTAGTGAAAAAATACGTTATAAGTTATTTATATATCATCTTTTTTATGAACTAACTTGTATATCATCTTTAAAAAGAAAAAGTTATTGAGTGCCTTGGGGGCGCTATGACATGGTGTCACAGTGTCCTTTCTCCTCAACATATTAATGTGGGACCAAGCTAAATGGATGAGTCTCATCTAAATATGTGATGAAAAAGGGTGTTAAGACACCACTTAGCCATACCCAGAACCACTGAATAATTAATTACTCACAAGCAAGTCTTAATTCAATAAAGTTTTGCATCGAAACTAATTAACACGTGTTTACGGAGTTATAAATTACTATATTACCATAAACTGCAAGTTAAGCTAGCGAGACTTCTTTTTACATTCTCTTTTATTTCTCTCTTTATTAGGACACATGTGATAAGAGTAACCATAATTGAAAATCTATGAATTTGAAAGAAAATTGCTACCTGAAAAGACTGAGATTAAATACACGTCAAAAGTCATTGTCTGATTTGTCCGCTGCAATGCTTGCGGACTCCATCAACTTCTTCCTGTTCGTCTTCCCATCCAGATGCCTTTTCGATTCATCACATTATATATTTTTTTTGCCAAAATTTAGGATAGTTTCATTGATAGGAAAAGAAAACAGTACATCAGAAGGGGGATACAAGCCAAATACGCACTTCACTGTATTCTGGACTACACCATACATTACAGATTTGCCACCATCCGAAGACTCACTATCATCACATTAAAACACTCCATACAGCCCTACCTAGGGGTGAGAAAGTCCTGCGAAGGGGAAGAAAAATCTGCACAAGAAAAGGACACAAACCAAAGAACAAGGACCTCCTAACGGAGGCCCAACAAAACAAGAAAAACAATCCTCCAAACGGAGGTAGAAAGCTATGATCTAAAAAAAGGAAAAAGAAACAACCAGTCAATTACTGGTACCAAGTCACCCGAGTAGCCCATTGAGTCGCATCGAGACCGAGTTAAGGACGAGTCTCACCATCAAGGCTCCTTCTCCGTCAAGACACAAGCGACCTCGACTACAAATCCCACCTCCGGTGATAGCAAGCCACACAACAAACAACCTCCAACGACGACAACGGCGAAAACCAGTGACAACCTGTCAGACAAGCCAACTTTTATTTTGGATATTTCAAAAAATATTTGGATAAAAGTCATAATTTTACACTTTTCCGATTCTTTCTGGTGAGATAAATCAATAATCCACAAAAGCTTGACTCAAAACAAACAAACACAATTTTTTTTTAATAAAGACAAAAAAAAAAAAAAAAACCAAAAAACCCTTAGCAGAATTTTGGCTTACCACTTGGATGCCACGACAATGTCCCAATTACGAAGTACTAATTTATAGATATTATTTTTGCCAAGGACAATGTTCCGATTGATAATGTAAATGTATCTCGACACTGATTTTATGATTTGTTAGACCCAGTTTGTTGGCATTGTCACTACTTGTCTCCATTAGATTTTGTATTGCAAGATGTTGCAATCAACATATAACCGATTGGCTATGAAGTAATCCTTGATTTTTGACTAATTAAAACCTTTTTGAGGGACTCTTTCACACCACAAACTTTCTAATAAAGATTGCAAGAACTTGTCTTTACTCAAATAAAGGAAAAAAAAAAACTTTTGATTTATAGAATTAATCAAAATATAGAAGGTCAAGAGTTCGAGTCTTCCCACCAGAGTATGAGTGTTCTTTCCTTTGTATTTGTTGGAGTTATTTCTCCAATGAGGCTTGTAGTTGAGTTGAGTATATAGCGATTGTGGTTCCTTTGATGGGCTTATTTATTTATCTTATTGGTTTAGTTGTTAGGGTTGATTATCTCGTAGACTCTTACACAATGGATGTAGTGTCCTATGATTTGTACTTTATAATTCATACATGCTCTAATGATCTCTCCAACCAATTGGCAAAAAAACAAAAAAAACAAAACCAAAGCAATAGCGATAGCATCAAATAGATGTTTGCGAAAATTTGTCAAAATCATTTCCCCTTGATATATTATAACCACCAAATCTATTAACAGCTACGCGTGACAATTTTAAATAATGAATTTTGTCATAATAGCATTATCATATAGTGATGCTACTGCAAACACAAACTGATATGGCCTAGCTAGTTATTTTTATTTTCTTTTCTTGGCCGGGTTACTGATATAGCCTAATTAAGTGACATCGAAAGTTTTCTTTACTTTTTTGAATGGCTGAAAAAGAAAACTATTTTTTTTGTTCAGCGGAAAAAGAAAACTATTAATCAAAGTAAAGGATACAATGATTAAAAATTACAAGCAAAAAGCATCACGACGAGAGAGAAGCATCCCAACGAGGATGGCACACTGCTCTCGTGACAATCACATGCCACTTGAGCCCCCCGAGACAACAAGCTTCGCAAGAGGTCGACCTAGCAAGCAAAAGCTGCAAAACTAAAAATATTATACAGCTCAAAGTAAAACAGAGACAGCCAGAGCAAGATCCATGCAAACCAAAACAACTCAGAAACACACCCCAGAAGTCCAAAAAACCCACGGCAGTAGCAACATATGCTTCACCTAGAGGATTTTGATTAATGGATTCTTTTTATCATGCCAAACAAGTCATTCCAATGCATTGCCCCCTTTGTGGAAGTTAGGAATGATGAAACCATATGATGAATCAGTTCTCCTAGTGGCATAACTTAAACATAATATTTCCTGTTCTGCGCTTTGTTGACTTTGCTCTCTATTTGTTTTGAAGTGCACAAGATTTCTGTTGTGATGGTGATGATTCTTGCCTTATACTATGGGGGATGCAAGAACTGTTTCCAGTCCAGTCCTCAAGGTTTCATTCTTTAATTTGATTCTATCAACTTAGCTGCTCTTTGTATTGTGATATATAGGATTTTGTATGTTGTTCACTCTTTGGTTATTTATGCCCGGGGAAAATTTTCTTCCGTGGCGCACAATGGATATCTGACTACATTTTTCTCTACCTGTGCATACACAAAGTAGTGAATTGGTTAATTCACTTTTACTATAGATTTATGGACATCAATGTATGGCCTAGTCTGTGTCTTCAATTCGGAACTTGCCTTGCTCAACCCCAAGGGTTGTTCTAGAAGTTTCGCAATGTCTTTCTCTCTCTTTATTTTAATCCCAAGAAGTAGGATTCTATTAAAAAGTCTCATGAATGTCCAACTAGCTTACAACTCACACTCACAAGGCACAAACTCAAATTCAACCAGTGCAACAAAGAAGTCCATAACAGGAGAGAATTCCAAGCAACTAAAGTGGAGCCCCATAACAGGGAGGAATAACCGAAGGCGAGGATTGACCCCTGATCTTTCAATTGGCAGTGTACAAGTTGTTGGATCGATTAAGCTGTCTCAGTTGTTTTGCTAAATTAGGATGACAACGTGTGACTAAATCTGTGACAAGTTAACTTATGCAAACACATGTTGACTTCTACGTAAAAGGATAGTGATTGACACCTTTCTTCCATGTCTTATCTTTCCCACTTCTCCCTAGTGGAAACCTTCATCTTACAGTAGAGTTTGTTAATGAGTTTGACTTAGATTGGATGTTTGTTTTGTATATCTACGGGTGCTTTGTTGTGGTATTCCATTGCCACCCACTCTTTACATTGATTAATTCCTAGTTGGTCGTGAGCTTATGGTGCATGCATTTGTCAAACTTTCATACGAGATGGTGGATATTTTGAATTTAAAGTCATAGAATATATCTATGTCTACTTTACCTCATTCAGGCACTCTTCATCATTATTGTCACATGCTGATGAATGATTTTTTTCATTGGTTTCATTTTTGATGGCTATTTGGTTAGACTTTGATGGTTTTTCTCTTTGCAGGTTGAGAAAGCACATGATGCCGACCTGCACTGTGTTGATTGGAATCCTCATGATATTGACCTAACGTAGATTATGCTAACACTAGAACTATATGTTGTCAATGTCACTTTGAGTGATGTCTACGCAATTTTCTGATGGCTAATCTGCCATGTTATTTTCTCAGGTCTGCTGATACTTCTGTTTGGATGTTTGATCGCCGAAACCTCACTTCTGGGGGAGTTGGAGCGCCTGTTCATATATTTGAGGGTCACAATGCCGCTGTCCTTTGAGTATAGGTATTTGGGGATTACGTATGCTTGGCTTTCTTGTTCCTTTATGCATTTAAGTAGTGCATCTGCAGAAAAGAAGTGTTTATTTGCTTTTTTGCCTATGCTTAAGTGGAAGTTCTGCATTGGTCTTCACTGTCTCCAGACAAACAATTTGTCTTTGGAAGTTAAGTGGACGATGGCATCTTGAACATTTAGGACCATGAAACGGTCTTAAAGACCTTGTACTGCTGCTATTGTCTCAGTGTTATCTTTTATTTGCTTCTCAACCTAAAATACCGATCAGAGATGGAAAACTGAAACCTGCAGTATAGCAACAGAAACTGATACAGTAGGAAAATAGGACAGCAGAAAAGGAACAGTGATAACGCAATGTCTTATTACAGGGTCATGTGGGGTGCATTGTAAATAATGCAAGATTAACTTACTTGTGCTTATGATTAAAAAACAAAAAAAAAAAAACTTGTAGTTAATGAAAATCCTTGAAGCATGCAAGAGAAACAAGAGGCCTAATCTTGCAAATTGGCTCGTTTCTATGGCGCCTCAATTCCTGTTTGAATCTATTCATGACCATTTCCTTGGTGGTGGCATATTTGTACAGGTTCTAACCGTTTCTCTTCCTTTTTTTGGACCTAAATGAATGGCTTTAAGCGTCATTTTTAGTTGCAATTTGAAGGTGGCTGTATCACTTATATTTTATCTTATGTGCACCCCTCCCTTCGATGATAGTAGCTGGGTGGGACTATTGGATACAGAACATAGAACTACCAGATCGGGTCTCGTGTGCTATGATCTCCACAGTCAAATCTTTTGATATCTTCTGATATATTGAGGATATTTATATAAAAACTTACCTAAGTTTCCATTTTTGGAAGATAAAATGAAAAGAAAATGAATTCGATACAATTAAAAAAAGAAAAAAAGATGTCAAAAGCCAATGTTCTCTTTTATTCCTCCATTGAGCTCTATCTTGTCTACAAACCCCGACCGAGTGGCACATGTTCTCCAGGTCCGAAGGGATCTAGTGCCCTACTACCTACTCCTCCTAGAATTGCATTATGGGAACCAAGCCAGGAATGACCGCTAGTGGACACCCACCACTTTTTACCGGTTAGAGAGGCCCTCTTTAATACATTAAGAAAGATGTTCACAGGGAACAGAAAGACTTGGTCATAGAAACTTAGATCATCATTTGGTGTATGTTATGCTGCTCGCTGCATAACATACACCAAATGATGTATCCATTCAAGAATCCCCGTTCAGAATAGTGGCATTGGGTACACATAGCTAGCATAATCAAACACGAAATATCAGAGCATCATTTTCTTTTGATAGCAGGATCTGATCGAATACCTTCTTTTATATTAATTCTACCAGTCACAAATATGAATTTTGATCTTACACCAGTTTCACCGATAAATAGCAATTTTGATATAAAAGTTACCAACAAAAGCTCGGTTGCCTTTCCTTGAAGTATGTGGAATAACACAATCATAACCTCCGATTAAGTCCATTCATCTTTGCTGTCCCACAGTGAATCCCTTTTTCGTACAGATTAGCAAAATCAATTGGGATCCCCTCCAAATTTCTGCATCCTTCAAGCACTAAGACCTCAAGTCTCAGAAATTGATCAGCGGAAGCAATCCACTCCATGATATCCAAATATTCAAGCCTCAAGTACTTGAGTTGAGAGAACCACTCTTCAAGTTCACTTGTGTTCCAAATTGGTCCACTACAGGCGCCCATGAATAATTTGAGAACCTCAAGGCTCGGCAGGGTTTGGAGGATTGTTGACAGCTCCTCCCACTTCAAGTATGTTCAGCTCAAAGTTAGTTGCGTAAGAGTCAACCTGCGTAAGAACCTCTGGTCCCATCGGACCAATCCATAGACATAGAGTGTCTCAAGGCATTTTAACAACTCTAGGTCGGGGAACATCATAACATCATCCGCTTCAAAATCTAGATCTCTTCTAAGTCCTAGCTTCCTAAGATTGGGAGTCCTTTCCAAGAAACGTACGCAACGCTCACAAATACACATTCTGTGCAAGGTCTGTAAGCTATGCAACATATTCCTCTTGTCTTCATCTTCAGGAACATGATGATATTCAAATATCTCCCCTTTAGTATATAGATGCCTCAACTTAACCATCTTAACTATATCTCGAGGCAATGAAATCTTGTCCTTGTATGAAACTTGGAGGTTAAGGATTTCTAGGTTCGAATGGTAGTGAAAAGAATTTGGAGCACAGTAAAGTATTCCTTTTGGTAGCCTAAGTGCTAAGTATCTCAAATGAACGAGATCTTCTGTTCCTATTCCCCCAAGGCATGTAGCGGAAATTAAATGCAACACCCTAAGAAGTTCAAAGTTTTCCACAAAGAATGACAAATTCTGTTCATGTGATAGATTTGAGGAGTTTGGCAAGGAGAGGTACAGAAAAGATTGAATGTTCTGAGCATGAAGCCTTGGGGGAAATATATGAAAGAACTGACGGCCAATGAAGAGGCGACGATGCTTAGTTGTAGAGGAAGGTGAAAAAGAATCATCCCTGTAAATTTGCACAAAAAAATTAAGCTCCTCAGCTTTTTTTTAAGCATAATTCACATTGAAGATCATGGATCCGGCATGCTGTATTATAAGAAAAATTTAGGACATCTTTCGTTGATAATATAGTTTTGGGCTTTCTTGGTTAAATATTGCAGTTTTAGCAATCGAGATGTAGCATTAGCCAATAAAAAAAATAAAATTCAAATCGAGAGGGTTTTACGTTGAGGTAATTTCCCTTGGCCGTCGTAATTCGGAAAGGACGAATTGCTGTGAGCTCTGGTGGTGTTTGTGGTGAAAATGATACGTGATTGCTGTGCTATTAGCTTGAATTATCTTCAGAATTCAATCTCTCTCGTTAGTGCATGTATTGGGTTATGGAGGTTGTAGTGCGATCTGAAATGGGGCTTTGGGTTTAGTGGGAGTTGGTTAATTTGCTGAATTTTATGTGACGATGATCTGGGTAGTTCATAGTTGATTGTTATACAAAAACTAGAAGGGGTTCATGCATGATATTGTTGTGCTTTCAGTTTTCATATAATTTCAGCTGATTCTTGTGTGCTATGTTGTTGTTTGTGGTGAAAATGTTGCTTGATTTCTGTTATTGTTTTGCTATCAGTTTGATTCATTTCAGAAATCTCAAGGAAGTCCCTGCTTTTGTAAAACACGGTAGGAGGAAACTAACTCTTAAAAGTAATGTGTTGTCATAAGATTAGGAATTCTTTTTGATATTCCTGTTGTGAGAGCATTTTACTTTGTGTAACGTAGTAGATTGATCATCTCTAGGCCTTGAATCCAAATTGGTTATATTCTTTGACGACTCCTGTTGCAAGAGCGTTTGAGCGCGTGCAGTGTTGAATACATTCATTTAATCCTTTGCTCCCGATTTCAAGTTTGTTCTCTTCATCTAGCATCACATATTGCATTTAAGTCACCATGAAGGAAACGCATGTAAAAAGCATCGCGTATGGGAAAGTCTTGTCCTACGCTTAAAATGGATGTAATGCGTATGAGAAAGGCTTGCATTTCGTTACATTGAATGTCAATGGATGGTTTGTCAACTCACACGAAAGAATTATAACGAATTGTTCGACATGAAGGTGTATATATAAAGAAAGGATTTGGTGGTGCACCATATCATGAGATTAGACATGTAAATACCTCCCAACTTACTGGATACCCACAGTCTATAAATCTTGCTGGAGTTGTACAAGAAAACAAATTAGGATGGTCACGTTTTAAGCAATTCATATGATCATCTTTCTTCACAACTTTGTACAATTTCTATAGTTTCATAAATTGGAGTACTGGTTTCTGTTGTAGAAAGCCCTTCATCGTGTGAGAAAATCCATTCAGCAAGTTGAGAATCACTTGTTGCTGGACTTTGTGGACAATCAACTGTTGCTGTTGCAGGCATTGCTATACCTTCGCCTGTGGCGGGTTTTCTCTTGGATGCATTAGATGAATTGTCTTTTTCTTCATCGAAAGTTTTAGCCATTGCTATAAGCTTTTCCCTTATTGACGAGTCATGAGAAGCTAAGGTGTCCCAATTCTCGTATAGGAAGATTGACAAGAATAAGAAGAGAGCAAAAAGTGAAGCTACGGTGGCCACTATGAAAAGACCCTTGAAACTATCGAGCGTGAGACTATCTGAGATGACCTTGGCACCATCTTGCTCCGCACAAGGAGATCCTTCCCCCAACCATTTTCTTCTGATTTTTATCATTTCATCTTGCCCTGTTACATTTAAGACTGCTCTTGATACATCAGGTACTAGGGGAGATCCCTTTGGAAATGCCTGAAAGTAGATCCACACATTACATGTTTTAGAGGATAATATAGAGCTGGCGGCCTGACAATATGATATTGCACTCATAACACTATTTAAATAGAACTTTGATGTACAAATCCGATTGCGGTGGACTTCCATGATGCTTTCATTCCAAACTATAACATCCACCATTGATAACAATACAGGAAAGACTTTTATTCTCTGTTTTGAATTGTTTTCAAACCTCCACAGGGTATATTTGATGCTGCACTAGTCAACCCGCATGGAGATCTAGAGAGAGAGAGAGAGAGACTCACAAATCCATAGCCTGCAGTATTGTAGATAGGTCCTACCATGGTGTACTTAGCACAGTATTTAGGATTGGAAAGGAAGAGCTTTATGTTAGGGAGCTCCTGGAAAATCGCAGCAACTCCTCCATTCTTACTTCCTTTGGAAAGGGCTTCATCATACTGTTCCAACGTGCTATAATTCTTCAACTTGGAGGTATCAAATGCCTTATTCTTCAGTAGCCCCTCGACAAAAGAACCCTTCGGGTAGCCAACATACTCTTTACGCTGTTGGAGGTCTCTTATATCTGTGATAGAAGGCTTTAGCTTTTGCACTGTCAATATTGATGTTAAGCTCGCAGTATAACTCGATGTGAGTACCAGAACCACGAAAACCCACACGATTACAACAAATCTAGATAAGTTGCTGATCAACTTCTCCTCTGCGAATCAAACAAAAACCAAGTTCCTTGTTGCGTGAGAAAATTTTGTCAATAAATACTACGATGATGTTTGCAGTGCTGCTCAATAATGCATTAATCATGTTAAATGAGAATAAGCATGTTGTTTTCATCAAACTTTGAGAAGATTCAGACTTCAGAAAGAGAACTGAAAAAAAAGAAGACATATGATACTAAACATCCTCCTGATTATCTGTTCGCAATGGAGCATGTTTTAAATAGTGGTATTAGGACACAAATCTTTATCGATAAGATTTGTGAATTGGGCCGGTCGAAAGGGGTTTTATATGCAGGGCCATATAAGTATCTTGGGACTAACAAATTTGACATTTTGGCTGTTTAAGTACTTTTAATATGGCGCGAGAAGGTGATGATGGACTTACTGTGGGCAAAAACAAGTGTGGAGAAGGAGAACCAAAATATCATTCCAACTTGCTTGCCCGGTGGGCCACGGAATTCTTCATTTACACGATGCTCAACAACCCAAACCACGAATCCAGTGAAGACGAAAAAAAAACCCTGTTGTGAACCACAAATCCATTTTTAGGGGTTTCATGAAAATCCATGCATTCTTCCTGTCATCATCTTCGAATGGAACGATCATTGCTACACCAGACTCCGTGTATGGCAATGTAAAGTCAACAAATCTAGATCTGTTTGATAGAATGGTTACATCACCCACAACAGCATCGTAATTCTGAAGATGGACAAAAATTTTAGCTACTTAAAAATAGAGAACAAAAATTAAAACATTTCAAATTCAAGTTGCAAATTTGATTACCCCAAGAAAGATCTGATGCACAAGTTCATTGTAACTTCCAGCGCTCTTGCCATCCGGAGTTTCGAAGGGAATAAACTCATAGGGGACAACATATGGCAAATAATGGTCCATGACTTCTTTGAACACATCTATGGAGAAACCAGTGGCAATCACGGCATTAGTTTGAGGATCCCTTGTCACCGAGACAAATTCTTTAAAGTTAGTTTTGATAGGAACCCCAACCCTCAACTTTGCTTCACCTATCGGCATCTCCCAACCTTTAGGCACAACATTTGATTCACCAGGCCATATAATGGCCCCAAGATCATCTTTGTTGGTCGAGTAATTCTTACTAATTGGCCAGCGCAGCTTTTTTGATATGCCATATTTTCGTGTCCAAAATCCAATTTCTCTGTCACCTTTTCCAATTACATTGACTATTTGAAAGGATGAGGGTTGTAACTGTCCATTATGTAGATGGAATTTACCACTCAAGCCATTGAATTTAATGTTCTTGAGTGATTGAAGGAGCCTTGGTCCCATCTCTGAGATTCCAATTGCTGCTAAATCTGTCAAGTTCTCTTTAGGAACTGGTTTCTTGAACTTTGACACACCAATACCAGATCTCCCTACTGCCATTGCTAAAGCTGTGGCGCTATCATATGCCCATAGCCCAAACACATTCATTTCAAATATATCCATGTCTGGATTCTCTTGACGAAATCTCTTTCTCCATCTCACTTTGAAGTTTTCAAGCTGACTGGTTTTTGGAACGTAAGGTTTCACACCTATCACCCCTTGCATAGAATTTATAACTGTAGGATCCATATAATCCAAGAGAGATGTAAGCCCATCTGTAATAATCCAGACATATCCCTTGTTCATCATTTCAGCTTGTTTCACTTTTGTGAAAAAGCGAGAAGCAAGAAATGGTAACATATGCACCACGAAAACCCTGGTTTGCATTGTCATGAGCTTGTAGAGTTCTTCAAGGATATGATCATCAGAGGCTGAAAGAGACAAAACACTCCGATGCCTGATTTGTGTACTGATCCCTTGGAAAGAATCAGTTAAAAAAGGCACTACACCCCTCCCATAGTCGGTGTCTTCATAAATCAACACTACTTGCCTCCAACCGAAGGCCTGAACTATAGCGGTAAGGGATTCAACCTGAGAAGAGCCATTCTGTGCCCCTCGAATGAAGTACGGGTGTTCCGCGGGTGAGAGAGAAGGACTCGTCGCTTGAGAAATGATGGGAACTTGAGTTTTGTTCACAATGTCAATCACAAATCCTGCGTTTGAGGATCTTTGTGGAACTAGTATTGCTTTTACTTGGACATTTTTCATCAAGTCTATGGCTGCAAATGAAAGTTCAGTAGAGGTGAGATCCCTATAGTTGATTAAACTCCTAGAAAGGAACTTGAGTTCAAAAAGTCAAAAGAAACTAGGAGCAGTCAAACCAAGCCAAGCTAAGAAATTCAGGAGAACAACGAGAAGAAACAACCAAGAGCCAGGATAAGTCAGAAACCAAGAACCAACACCAACATCCCCCTCAAACTCGAGTAGGTCTACCAACTTGAGTTTGAAAAGAGCAGCTAGTGAGCGAGCCAGTAGAGAGCAGCCAATGAGCGAGCCAATTACTGCTTAAAAATATTAAAGTAGATGAATGTGAATTAATACTATATATGCCGCATGTTTTATTGTTACGCAGATCAGGTAAGTGTAAGATAGTAGAAATGGCCTATGATGAATGCGCTAAATTATGACCGCAACCACAACCAGGGGAAAAGTACAAAAAAAGATTAAACCAAAGTGACTGTTAGATGGCTAATCTCAACATGAGATTTATGAAATTCTCAAAAAAAGACAGAGATTTTTGCATATAAGTATATTTGGATGTAGGACATCTATATATGATAAATAGTCACATGCAAAGGAGCATAAAAAAAGAATAAGAAGATATATAGCCAACCACAGTATTCACATCTTTCAGATCAGTGGAGAGTAACTCTTCCTTATCACCTCATGATCTAAAGGTTTAATATTTATTCTTGAATTCTCAAGGCAATGTTTTAGTTTTACAATCCCAAGCTCCAATGCAAATTGGATTTTAATTCGCATGATCGACGATGGCCAACAATTGCATAAAAGCAAAACATTTAACAATGAGAAGAAGGAAGCTATATCTATGTGGAGTCACTGAAACCGGTTACAAATGAAAGCCTGATGCAATCCAACTTATTATTCAGTTTATTTCTATTTTGTCATTAATCCATTGATTAAAACCTATCGTGGCCTTAAACTTTCAAACTGATAACCACTTAGTCTAATTTTTGATTTCCAGTTTACTAAACAAGATGTTTAAGGGCAGAAGTATCAGGACAAAGTAAATACTCCTAATTATTTAACGTACCAGCAAATGCTGCCTGCACAACGTCACCCTTCGAATTCCTTTTGTGAAGTACAATCCTCGTTGTACTGTGATTTTGATTTAATGCATAGAAATCTTCAAGGGCCATAGATATGCAAGTCTGGCTAACCTTTCCAACCATATGATCATCCGCATCAAGAATCACCCCTACATCAACTTCTATTAAGCCACTGCCATTTTTACCCGATATTGGCACAACATAAAGGCTTATAATGAAGAGTACTAGAAACACAAACAGCTGGGAACAGTATCCTTGATGCTCCTGCATGCTTGAGAGAGAGAGAGAGAGAGAGAGAGAGAGAGAGAGAGAGAGATTGCAATACTATTAAGTTTTTGCTCGTGTCAAAACTTTTTGGGGAGAGGAATGATTGTTAACGTTGAATCATCTCCTTTTAATGTGTGCATAAAATTTGATTATTCATTTCCGTTGACGCAGTAATTAGGAGGAGTGTTATGTTTTCCATTGGTGATAACACTAAGTGGAGAGATCAACTGAAATTGACATTAGAAGTGGTAGTGCACAAGAATTTAGGTTCACTTGATATTACAGAACACGAAGCCCTTGACAGAGCTAAATGAAAAATACGGATTCATGTAGCCGACCCCAATTGATTGGGACTTAAGCCTTGACAACAATCAACTCAACGGAGACGGGATGATGCCGTGTAGAATTGCTTTCCAGAATTTGAATTTCTTCTTGGGTCGGTTTTTGACCAAGACGTACAATTATATTAATTGATGGGTTTGAATGGGTGTAAATATATCAGTTTGTACGTCGACTATATATATATATATATATATATATATATATATATATATATATATAACGACAATCTTAAAAAATTCTAGCTAGCTTAATTAGATTCCCAAGGATGAAGGATATATCCCCAGCCACCGAGGTTTGTTTGAACTTTCAACTTTGAACTTCGATTGAATACGTACGTTGAATTAATAAATGACCCGGCCCCAAGATTCCAAAATCCTGGAGTGGTGACAACGTTGTGGCTGTGAATATATTTGGCATTAATCCAATTTGACCAATTAATGTGCTTTGTCTAGAGAGACTTTTCTCGTTACCGGGTAGCAGTCAATAGCTAGGTATTAGATGAGATTATTAATATATGACGGGACATTTTTGTGCATAGGACCGGTCTCCCACGGTTTTAGGGTCAGCTTTTTATATATAGACCAAGACCATGACCAAGACCAAGACCAAGCCGGCCATATATGACTGTAGCGTCTTTCAATACCCATCTCTAAATTATTGCCCCCCTTCAATCCGGCTTAGTGAGTAGGTTAGTTAAGAGGTTATTCATAAACCTGAACTCCACCCTCGCCCCTTGCAGAGCTCGAACTCATGCCTCCATTGAGGGAGGAGGATAAGAAGACCAACTTGACAAGTTTGGTTTCTCGGTAGTGTGATTGTTTAAGTACCTGAGTTTCAAAAACTTTTTTTGATAAGTAAAAAATATATTTTATTAACTTTTAGAAGTGATTACAAAGATTTAAATGGATCACTGACACAGTATGCCACTAGAAAATCAAAACCATATGAAGCAAGATACAAACCAAAACATGCACCACAAACGAAAACGAAAGCCAAAAATAACCCTAACAATAGCTAACACCAAAAGAAACCCCAAACCAACCACCACCACCAAAACCACCCCCCCCCCCCCCCCCCCCCCCCCCCCTCCAAAAAAAAAAAAAAAACAGAAAAACAGAAAAGAAAAAAAAAAAAATGGAGATAACAAATCTGAAAATCAACAAAACCAACACCGCAAAATGACGGAATTAAAATTCTAGAGAAAGAGAGGCCTCATCCTCCAATTCATCAACATCCTCCGTGAAAATAACTTCCTCCAAGTCATCAAGAGCAATGATCCTTTCCGCAAATTCTTCCTCCTTCATTTCAACAAATTTCTTTAAACAATAGCTTCTCCCCCCTTTAATACAAAAGCCCAGCTTGGGTCCTATATCCCAAATCTTACGAGCATTTTTAAAGAAAATGGAGTTCCTATTCCGGATGTCATCGGAAGATAAGGGAGAAGTGGGGCGGGGGTATACTTGTTTCTATGATTCAATTTATCGGCTTTAACCCCAATCTCCACTAGATGCTTCTTCTCGGTAATCTTCCTTTTCAACCTTCTCACTCTGCTTTCCAGTTTATGAATGACATCAAGGGATCGATGTGCTATGTTTTACTCTTCCCTCGTTCACATTAAAGTGAGATACAGAAACTTACCATGCTAGTTTTAGTTCGTTAGAAAGAAGACTTACAGTCCACATCGCTACAGCCGGTAATTATATTTTGAGTATCGATCGATCATGCATGCATGCATGCATGTTTAATTTCATTGTCACGACAAATAAATTAATAGTTTCCAATTTATTTCTTTACAAAAAGTGTCCCATCAGATCATATAAAGTGGTACTATTATTTTTCGTTATTTGAATCAAATTAATTAAGTGCCTTTAGTACTATGCCAGTTTTTTATGAACTTAACTAGTTCTCTCTTGGTATGGTCACTCAATTTGAAGAATTTTAATGAGTGCAAGTGTGGGCACGCAACCCAATTAAATCCACTCTACTGGTTGCACTTATTTATTGAGCCCCATTAACCTTGTCATGAGATATTTTTTTAGAATCTCGTTTCTGCCATTGTATTCTTTTACACCTTTTTATACCATATCTCATTAAGAGATTGGCTTATTCACGGAGGAGCCAAGAATAAGCCATTTGTGAACGATCGCAGACCGTCCAAATCCAAAATGGACAGCCACGATGCACCTCCATATATTATGCAAATATAGATAGATGACATGTGACATCCCAATGCCTAAACACAAATTTAGTTTTACACATCAATGGCACTGCCCAAGTGTTCAACAACTTGGAAGTATTAGAGGTAAGAAGTAAGAACCGGGAGAGGTAAGAACTGGACGATAAGGATCTCTATCTAAAAGTTGATGTGCGCAGATAACAACGACGACTCTATGGTTCCAATTCTTAAATTATAGACTAATAATGGTTTGGTTGTTTCTTACAACAAATCGTCAATATACATTAATAGATTAGAAGCAAGTGGTAGTACTAACATATCATTTTCTTGTATGATTGTAGCACAACTACACAGACTTAATTAATTAAAGCTGTACAACCTAGCAATCGTAAAGTGAAAGAGGAAAATTAGAAAAATATTGCCATTGTAATAAAATACATACCTAGGGAAGACTAGGAATAGTAATCTAGCTACGTGACAAGCAATAAATTTAAAAGCAGCGGCGGCCCTAGGAATTTGTACGTACTAGGGTGTTGTTTACCAATTTTTCCCTCGATCGAAATCGACGGAGATTTCGGGAAACAAAACCAACAACAAAAATAAAGGCTAATGCGGCTTGTCTCCACAAACGGATTTGAGGTTCCTTGCCGTATTTCAGGACTTCGCCGGAAAAGAAATGGCGAATGAATCAAATGCTATTTTTTGGTGGTGATGAATTGACTCATAAAAGAAGACCGTCACCCGCCAATCTTCAAGAACGGAATCGACCCATCGATTGGGTGGAGTGGATTGATGGTTTAGTGAAGTGGGGTGGAGCGGAAGAAAAATAACGAATGAACTTTGTTATTTTTCCAAGGTAGATTTACAATAAAAAAGGACGGATCCTCATTGAAAGTAAGAGAGTTAAGTTAATCCTACTCCTAGGAAGACAAAAATAAGAACAAAGTGAAGACTTTGATTTGTTGAAGGAGTTTACAATGAAGCCAAAAGAGGCTATTTATAGAAAATACAATGTGTAGGAAATAACTTCCTAACTTCTCACTACTCTTCATCATTTTCCAAGTGTACAAATAACTTCCCACAAACTTCAAAGTGTGTAGGAGCATGCCACTTGTCTAAATAACTTCTCTTCAACATAGGACAATGACAAGTGTCCTTTTAAGTTCCAAATGTATAGGAGCATGCCAAGTGTCCTGCACTTTATTAAAATACAAACAAATAAAAACTAGTTATATTATTAATACAAAATAATAAAATAGGAAGCATTCCCATAAATGCCACCTTTCGGTCGATCGACAGGCGGTGAAATATGGTACAAACAGGTGTTCAAAAGTTACGTTAATTCTATCAGCTAATCTATTAACCAATAATATATGTACAAAATCTCATATATTAATGTGAATAATGCGATCAAAAAATGTAACCTCTACTCTAAAAAAATTAACTTCGAGGCGAAATGAAAACTAAAAAATATATACTCCCTGTGTCCCCTTTTTTAGTGTCCATGACGGGCAAAGATCGTTCATTAAAAATATGGGACATCCAAGGGCGGAGCCACCTTGAGACAAGGGGTGGCATCCGACCCCACTGCCTTCCAAATTACAATGGTTATTCATAACCCTGAACTCCACCCTCGCCCCTTGCAGAGCTCGAACTCATGCCTCCATTGAGGGAGGAGAATAAAAAGACCAACTTGACAAGTTTGGTTTCTCGGTAGTGTGATTGTTTAAGTACTGAGATTCAAAAACTTTTTTTGATAACTAAAAAATATATTTTATTAACTTTTAGAAATGATTACAGAGATTTAAATGGATCACTGACACAGTATGCCACTAGAAAATCAAAACCATATGAAGCAAGATACCAACCAAAACATGCACCACAAACGAAAACGAAAGCCGAAAACAACCCTAACAATAGCTAACACCAAAAGAAACCCCAAACCAACCACCACCACCAATACCACCCCCCCCTCCAAAAAAAAAAAAAAAAAACAGAAAAACAGAAAAATAAAAAATAAATGGAGATAACAAATCTGAAAATCAACAAAACCAACACCACAAAATGACGGAATTAAAATTCTAGAGAAAGAGAGGCCTCATCCTCCAATTCATCAACATCCTCCGCGAAAATAACTTCCTCCAAGTCATCAAGAGCAGTGATCCTTTCCGCAAATTCTTCCTCCTTCATTTCAACAACTTTCTTTAAACAATAGCTTCTCCCCCCTTTAATACAAAAGCCCAGCTTGGGTCCTATATCCCAAATCTTACGAGCATTTTTAAAGAAAATGGAGTTTCTATTCCGGATGTCATCGGAAGATAAGGGAGAAGTGGGGTGGGGGTATACTTGTTTCTATGATTCAATTTATCGGCTTTAACCCCAATCTCCACTAGAAGCTTCTTCTCGGTAATCTTCCTTTTCAACCTTCTCACTCTGCTTTCCAGTTTATGAATGACATCAAGGGATCGATGTGCTATGTTTTACTCTTCCCTCGTTCACATTAAAGTGAGATACAGAAACTTACCATGCTAGTTTTAGTTCGTTAGAAAGAAGACTTACAGTCCACATCGCTACAGCCGGTAATTATATTTTGAGTATCGATCTATCATGCATGCATGCATGCATGTTTAATTTCATTGTCACGACAAATAAATTAATAGTTTCCAATTTATTTCTTTACAAAAAGTGTCCCATCAGATCATATAAAGTGGTACTATTATTTTTCGTTATTTGAATCAAATTAATTAAGTGCCTTTAGTACTATGCCAGTTTTTTATGAACTTAACTAGTTCTCTCTTGGTATGGTCACTCAATTTGAAGAATTTTAATGAGTGCAAGTGTGGGCACGCAACCCAATTAAATCCACTCTACTGGTTGCACTTATTTATTGAGCCCCATTAACCTTGTCATGAGATATTTTTTTAGAATCTCGTTTCTGCCATTGTATTCTTTTACGCCTTTTTATACCATATCTCATTAAGAGATTGGCTTATTCACGGAGGAGCCAAGAATAAGCCATTTGTGAACGATCGTAGACCGTCCAAATCCAAAATGGACAGCCACGATGCACCTCCATATATTATGCAAATATAGATAGATGACATGTGACATCCCAATGCCTAAACACAAATTTAGTTTTACACATCAATGGCACTGCCCAAGTGTTCAACAACTTGGAAGTATTAGAGGTAAGAAGTAAGAACCGGGAGAGGTAAGAACTGGACGATAAGAATCTCTATCTAAAAGTTGATGTGCGCAGATAACTACGACGACTCTATGGTTCCAATTCTTAAATTGTAGACTAATAATGGTTTGGTTGTTTCTTACAACAAATCGTCAATATACATTAATAGATTAGAAGCAAGTGGTAGTACTAACATATCATTTTCTTGTATGCTTGTAGCACAACTACACAGACTTAATTAATTAAAGCTGTACAGCCTAGCAATCGTAAAGTGAAAGAGGAAAATTAGAAAAATATTGCCATTGTAATAAAATACATACCTAGGGAAGACTAGGAATAGTAATCTAGCTACGTGACAAGCAATAAATTTAAAAGCAGCGGCGGCCCTAGGAATTTGTACGTACTAGGGTGTTGTTTACCAATTTTTCCCTCGATCGAAATCGACGGAGATTTCGGGAAACAAAACCAACAACAAAAATAAAGGCTAATGCGGCTTGTCTCCACAAACGGATTTGAGGTTCCTTGCTGTATTTCAGGACTTCGCCGGAAAAGAAATGGCGAATGAATCAAATGCTATTTTTTGGTGGTGATGAATTGACTCATAAAAGAAGAACGTCACCCGCCAATCTTCAAGAACGGAATCGACCCATCGATTGGGTGGAGTGGATTGATGGTTTAGTGAAGTGGGGTGGAGCGGAAGAAAAATAACGAATGGACTTTGTTATTTTTCCAAGGTAGATTTACAATAAAAAAGGACGGATCCTCATTGAAAGTAAGAGAGTTAAGTTAATCCTACTCCTAGGAAGACAAAAATAAGAACAAAGTGAAGACTTTGATTTGTTGAAGGAGTTTACAATGAAGCCAAAAGAGGCCATTTATAGAAAATACAATGTGTAGGAAATAACTTCCTAACTTCTCACTACTCTTCATCATCTTCCAAGTGTACAAATAACTTCCCAAAAACTCCAAAGTGTGTAGGAGCATGCCACTTGTCTAAATAACTTCTCTTCAACTTAGGACAATGACAAGTGTCCTTTTAAGTTCCAAATATATAGGAGCATGCCAAGTGTCCTGCACTTTATTAAAATACAAACAAATAAAAACTAGTTATATTATTAATACAAAATAATAAAATAGGAAGCATTCCCATAAACGCCACCTTTCGGTCGATCGACAAGCGGTGAAAGATGGTACAAATAGGTGTTCAAAAGTTATGTTAATTATATCAGCTAATCTATTAACCAATAATATATGTACAAAATCTCATATATTAATGTGAATAATGCGATCAAAAAATGTAACCTCTACTCTAAAAAAATTAACATCGAGGCGAAATGAAAAATAAAAAATATATACTCCTTGTGTCCCCTTTTTTAGTGTCCATGACGGGCAAAGATCGTTCATTAAAAATATGGGACATCCAAGGGCGGAGCCACCTTGAGATAAGGGGTGGCATCCGACCCCACTGCCTTCCAAATTACAATGGTTATTCATAACCCTGAACTCCACCCTCGCCCCTTGCAGAGCTCGAACTCATGCCTCTATTGAGGGAGGAGAATAAAAAGACCAACTTGACAAGTTTGGTTTCTCGGTAGTGTGATTGTTTAAGTACTGAGATTCAAAAACTTTTTTTGATAAGTAAAAAATATATTTTATTAACTTTTAGAAATGATTACAAAGATTTAAATGGATCATTGACACAGTATGCCACTAGAAAATCAAAACCATATGAAGCAAGATACCAACCAAAACATGCACCACAAACGAAAACGAAAGCCGAAAACAACCCTAACAATAGCTAACACCAAAAGAAACCCCAAACCAACCACCACCACCAATACCACCCCCCCCTCCAAAAAAAAAAACAGAAAAACAGAAAAACAGAAAAATAAAAAATAAATGGAGATAACAAATCTGAAAATCAACAAAACCAACACCGCAAAATGACGGAATTAAAATTCTAGAGAAAGAGAGGCCTCATCCTCCAATTCATCAACATCCTCCGCGAAAATAACTTCCTCCAAGTCATCAAGAGCAATGATCCTTTCCGCAAATTCTTCCTCCTTCATTTCAACAACTTTCTTTAAACAATAGCTTCTCCCCCCTTTAATACAAAAGCCCAGCTTGGGCCCTATATCCCAAATCTTACGAGCATCTTTAAAGAAAATGGAGTTTCTATTCCGGATGTCATCGGAAGATAAGGGAGAAGTGGGGCGGGGGTATACTTGTTTCTATGATTCAATTTATCGGCTTTAACCCCAATCTCCACTAGAAGCTTCTTCTCGGTAATCTTCCTTTTCAACCTTCTCACTCTGCTTTCCAGTTTATGAATGACATCAAGGGATCGATGTGCTATGTTTTACTCTTCCCTCGTTCACATTAAAGTGAGATACAGAAACTTACCATGCTAGTTTTAGTTCGTTAGAAAGAAGACTTACAGTCCACATCGCTACAGCCGGTAATTATATTTTGAGTATCGATCGATCATGCATGCATGCATGCATGTTTAATTTCATTGTCACGACAAATAAATTAATAGTTTCCAATTTATTTCTTTACAAAAAGTGTCCCATCAGATCATATAAAGTGGTACTATTATTTTTCGTTATTTGAATCAAATTAATTAAGTGCCTTTAGTACTATGCCAGTTTTTAATGAACTTAACTAGTTCTCTCTTGGTATGGTCACTCAATTTGAAGAATTTCAATGAGTGCAAGTGTGGGCACGCAGCCCAATTAAATCCACTCTACTGGTTGCACTTATTTATTGAGCCCCATTAACCATATCGTGAGATATTTTTTTAGAATCTTGTTTCTACCATTATATTCTTTTACGCCTTTTTATACCATATCTCATTAAGAGATTGGTTTATTCACGGAGGAGCCAAGAATAAGCCATTTGTGAACGATCGCAGACCGTCCAAATCCAAAATGGACAGCCACGATGCACCTCCATATATTATGCACATATAGATAGATGACATGTGACATCCCAATGCCTAAACACAAATTTAGTTTTACACATCAATGGCGTTGCCCAAGTGTTCAACAACTTGGAAGTATTAGAGGTAAGAAGTAAGAACCGGGAGAGGTAAGACCAGGGCGATAAGAATCTCTATCTAAAAGTTGATGTGCGCAGATAACAACGACGACTCTATGGTTCCAATTCTTAAATTATAGACTAATAATGGTTTGGTTGTTTCTTACAACAAATCATCAATATACATTAATAGATTAGAAGCAAGTGGTAGTACTAACATATCATTTTCTTGTATGCTTGTAGCACAACTACACAGACTTAATTAATTAAAGCTGTACAACCTAGCAATCGTAAAGTGAAAGAGGAAAATTAGAAAAATATTGCCATTGTAATAAAATACATACCTAGGGAAGACTAGGAATAGTAATCTAGCTATCGTGACAAGCAATAAATTTAAAAGCAGCGGCGGCCCTAGGAATTTGTAAGTACTAGGGTGTTGTTTACCAATTTTTCCCTCGATCGAAATCGACGGAGATTTCGGGAAACAAAACCAACAACAAAAATAAAGGCTAATGCGGCTTGTCTCCACAAACGGATTTGAGGTTCCTTGCCGTATTTCAGGACTTCGCCGGAAAAGAAATGGCGAATGAATCAAATGCTATTTTTTGGTGGTGATGAATTGACTCATAAAAGAAGACCGTTACCCGCCAATCTTCAAGAACGGAATCGACCCATCGATTGGGTGGAGTGGATTGATGGTTTAGTGAAGTGGGGTGGAGCGGAAGAAAAATAACGAATGGACTTTGTTATTTTTCCAAGGTAGATTTACAATAAAAAAGGACGGATCCTCATTGAAAGTAAGAGAGTTAAGTTAATCCTACTCCTAGGAAGAAAAAATAAGAACAAAGTGAAGACTTTGATTTGTTGAAGGAGTTTACAATGAAGCCAAAAGAGGCTATTTATAGAAAATACAATGTGTAGGAAATAACTTCCTAACTTCTCACTACTCTTCATCATCTTCCAAGTGTACAAATAACTTCCCACAAACTCCAAAGTGTGTAGGAGTATGCCACTTGTCTAAATAACTTCTCTTCAACTTAGGACAATGACAAGTGTCCTTTTAAGTTCCAAATATATAGGAGCATGCCAAGTGTCCTGCACTTTATTAAAATAAAACAAATAAAAACTAGTTATATTATTAATACAAAATAATAAAATAGGAAGCATTCCCATAAACGCCACCTTTCGGTCGATCGACAGGCGGTGAAATATGGTACAAACAGGTGTTCAAAAGTTACGTTAATTCTATCAGCTAATCTATTAACCAATAATATATGTACAAAATCTCATATATTAATGTGAATAATGCGATCAAAAAATGTAACCTCTACTCTAAAAAAATTAACTACGAGGCGAAATGAAAACTAAAAAATATATACTCCATGTGTCCCCTTTTTTAGTGTCCATGACGGGCAAAGATCGTTCATTAAAAATATGGGCCATCTAGGGGCGGAGCCGCCTTGAGACAAGGGGTGGCATCCGACCGTACTGCCTTCCAAATTACAATGGGGATAGTTATAGTTTTCACCCCAAAATTGCTTACTTGACCCCACTTTTACATTAAAATATGCCCCAGTCTGTTTAAAAGTTTGGAACTTGACGAAAAAAAGGGGCAAAGTAAAATATCCTCACTTCTCCCCCCCCAAAAAACTCCAAAAATATCTACTTAACTCCTTTTTGTTTACCATTTCAACATTTTTTTTTACTATCAAGTAGTATGAAACAAAATTTTTTTGTGCTATAGGAAATTGACCCCAATGTCAAGAATTTCTGGCTCCGCCCCTGCATATATAAATACTATTCACGGAAATAGCAGTAATAAAGTTTTTCTCATCTTAACTTAAAATCGTTTTAGTTTCAAATATAAACGATCGCCTATACCATGTTCAAAACATGTAAAATTAGGACGCCTGGCCAAATCATATAGTATTATCAAATTTATATTTTTTTTGTTGGTAAGATATTATTGTCAAGTTTCAACAGTGCTCAATATATAAAAACATGGGAAAATGAATATATATATCAAAGGAGATGTCAAAATCTCAATTTGTAAAAGGATGACTAATTGTGTATTTTGTCTAACTTAGCTTGAAAAATTGGAGACGAACGTCGGAAGCTACAAAGAAGTACCCCCATCCCCCATCCCAGGCACATAATTAAAGACGAAAATTCAAAACAGAAATATACTCCTAGTCCTAGGAGAGAATACTTAATTCTCATCACAATAGAAAAGTCTACGGCGCTTAATTTGTCCCTAGAAATTCAAGAAGAGAAATTGCCAGGTAAATGCATGCTTGCCGTTGACGAATGAAATACTAGTACTCCTCAATAGCTAGATCACCAAGAGGTTCAATATTGTTGGGTTTTTTTGATTGAATTCTTTTTTCTTTTTGTAATGTAGGGTATCCTAAACCAGCTTGCGTGCATTTCGAACTAATCCTATAGCAATTTCACATGCTTACGCATAGGGTGAGGTGGCTCCAAAAGTTGTTGGCTAGAAGAATCGAACATGCATGAGACCTTAGAATGGAACAAACACCCAAGTCTCAAGCCAAAAACGTACACTTGATCTACCCCTTGGATGAGTGAATTCTATATTGTTGTTACTTATACGGTTATACCTTGCACTTTTCATTCTTTGTTTTTTTAAACCCTTAATTAATTCCTCTAACCGTCAATTTGTGGCTAGCTCACATATATGCTATTGGGAGGTTTTTTTTTTTTTTTTTTGTCAAACGGAAATTCATTCAAACTACCACAACGGATGAATGGAACCTGCATTGTCAAAAGTGCAAGTTTAAAGAGTATTACCCAAACCCAGCTAAAATAAAGAGTATCATATGCTAATTGGGAATTGACAATATTGGACAAACAATTAGGGAAATAGTATATCATTAATTCCAAGGTGAACTGGAGACCTTTTTTTAGTATTGTGATGGTGTGGATTATTGCTCTAAAACCCCTTGATAACTTCTCAAAGTGCCATGTACTTCTTTCTTTCTTTTTTCTTACCATTATTCTGGGTGAAGAGCTAAGTGACCACCATCATAAAAGAACCTAGCTAGACTCCTTTCACTTAGAGTTTTCAAGTTCGAAGCTCAAGGGGAGGGCAAACCAATGGTTAATTTCCCTCACTCCCTCTTACGGTTCCTATCCTCGAACTAAACACCTTCATATGATCATCGACAAAACAGGAATAACAATTGAAGGCCTAATTTATCAGTCCATATGCAAGCCAATTCATGAAATAAATCGAAGTCACTCAAAATAACGAAACCGACAGATTTACATTTAAGTAATAAAGCAATCGAAATTTTCGCTACCTGTTTCAGTTTTGGCCGTTTCCGATTTCGACATCTCGAAGAACTTCATGGCGTCATATCCAGTGAGACGGCCATTGCCATCCGTGGATACACGAAAGCAATGATTGAACTTTCGCAATACATATATATATACAGATAATCGATCTATACCCAAATTGAAAGGCGAACAACTGCTGATAGATTTTCTGGTGTTCTTTGGGACATGAAATGATCGGATCTGATAAGATCTCCATCAAACGATCTACAACAAAATCTAAGCTTGAAACAGAAATTGATTAGGATGAGGATTGTGACGGTGAGGGTCAAGGGATTTGTGGAGAGAGAGAGCTAGACCGGGGTAATCCGATTAAACCCGTTGTAACCGAACACTCTTTCTAACCAACCTAACAACTAAGGAACTTACGCCCAAAAAAACAAACTCAACCCTAGCCCCTAAGGAATTCATAACGTCATGACTTATTGCTAGTTGATCAACCCAATCAATGCAATATAAGAAGAAAAAGTGGGGAGAAGCATATTTAAGATAGATGAAAGTCTCATCTATTCATAATGGTTAAGTATAAGCAAATACAGACAATTGAACCTTAAATCATCCACCCATTATAGCTTCCAACGCAAATAGCATCTCATTAGAACAGATAGTCCCCCCTGATTTTTTAAAAAGAAAAGTGGAACTGTACTCTCGAAAAGTATCCAAGGCCAGACCTCTATCGCTCTATTGCGTCGATGCTGCCACTTAATCATGCCTGAAAGTGATTCAAATAAAATTATGAGAGAATTCGAATTAACATGAATAGGAGTATTTGAAATCAAAGTCACCATCAAAAGAGAATTCAGTTCACACCTAAAGGAGGCACGTTAATTTAACCAAGAACTTGTAAACTCAAACTTTAACCAAGAAACACCCAAAACAAAATCCAGAGCAATGAAAGAAGAACCAATCGACAACGAGCATGAACAAATAGAAATATCGAATCCCAACACAATAGAGCTGATACATGTAGCATCAGCTAAAAAACACAATATACTGAACTTCGTTAAGTTTTTCTCTTCACAATGATATTGATGTATTTGCATGAGCCGTGTGACTCGTGTGTTAATATACAGAGTACGGACACATAAGCAACAACAATCTACCAATCATTATCAATTCTATAAGGGATTCTCTTAGCTCTAAGAGTATCCACAATGTTATAATAAAAAATGAATAATCAAAAGTTGCCACATCAGCTTTTGATTATCTAGTTAAGAGATTATTAAGATTAGCAATGTAGAGGTCCGCAATGGCATAATCAAAATTGAATAACCAAAAGTTGCCACATCACATTTTTAAATTATAAAAAAATAATAATTGTGAACATAGAAATAGTTTTTTTCTAAAAATAAATTTTGAGACTAATAAAAACTATTTATTAGAAATAGAAAATAATTTTTAAACTTTTTTTGAATTTTTTTTTTATAAAAATAGGTTTTGTGTTACTACGGTTTTTGAAAAAATTAATTTTTATATAAGAAAAGGTTTTGAGAAAAAAAATCTTATACAAATCAATTTTTCGAAAAAAAAGAATAATTTTTTTTATTTTTAAAAACAGTTAAAAAATATTTTCTGGGGGGCAAACAATTTTAAGTATTTTTTTTTGAAAACATCGTTGAAAAAGAAAAAGAAAAAGAAAGAGAGGGGAAAAGGGAAGAGATATAACATTTTTTTTGTAATCATGTGTGTATTTGATTGAGAATGTGAGGTTAATTAAATTTGGTTATTGACAAAATGTTGTTAATTTTGGTTATCCAAAGTCCAAAATTTGATTAGTTCTAAGGAGGTTGCTAAGTTTGATGATCGCATTGTGAGCCATATTTTGCACAAATATTGCTAACTTTAAAAACCTAGCATTTGTGGTTATGCCATTGTGGACACTCTAAGAGGGGTGTGAAGCCTACTCAGGAAAACAAGGTTTTATGTGATAGTTGGCAGCTTTCTGGAAAATTTTTTGGTCTAGCTCGATGAATGGTTTTGTTTAATTTTGTCCTTGCTGTATAGATATAGTATAGTGATTTAGTGACTAGTGTGGTTCTTTGTAAAAGGCAGTGTATACCAGGGGTAAGAGATTGTAATGTGTTTCATGCTTTTATGAAAGGAGTGCCTATCAAAAAAAAAAACAATCTACCTATCATATGATATACAGCACCTAGGATTGATAATTTAGGATTCACGAAATCTCTATTATTCGAATAACCACAGTTGCGGTACGGAAAGAAGTAATCTGATGTAAAATAGACAAACCAGGGTTATCGGAGAATCGATCGGAATGGAGGGACCTCGCCGGGATCATAATTGCTTCCGCTGGCAGCTCCTCCTCAGTTGCTATCGACATTGGATGTTGATGTGTTTGATCCAAGACCCAAAAACAGAGAAATTCATTACCAAAAACTACTTCACCCAATCAAAGCAATTTGTCTTACCCGATTTAAAGCATATTGTCTTCCAACCAACACCAATCACCAGCAATTTTATAAATCACTACCAAACTGGATATAATGATTGAAAGAATCAGCAATTATAGTGCACCCAATATTCAACGGCAATCAAGTCTTTTAGCATGTCATTACCAAAAATTTGATTGAAACCATATAGAGCAACTCAATGGTTAGGATTTATGTAGAAAAATGTGTGTTAAATCCAACGGCCAAGATTTATGTAGGGAAAATGTGTGGGTCATCACATTGTCGCGAATTGTATAATAGATTACCCATGTTATCCTGTATTTAACGTTATAATGTGGTTATTGTTTATAATTGGTCGTTTACATGCGTAATATATATGTGTGTGTGTGTGTGGCGCGAACAAGAATGTGACAGGGAGGTTGAATGCGTGTATGGGCCGGCGTGTAGTGAAGATGCGATGACTTGTTTTGATGATTGCTGGACTGTTGTTGAAGATAGTACTGATCGCAAAGCCCGACTCTTGTTAGCGACGTATATACCTGGAACTAATATGTGCCGATGCCACATGATCTCAATAACTCTTTGTGATGCAGAATCTCCTGCCCCTGCTCCTTCCAAAGTGATTGTTAAATGGCTAATCTCAAGCTGAGATTTATGAAAATTTTAAAAAAAGAAACCCTATATAAGTATACATGTATGTATGTGATCATCACCAGTACGAATAACGATGCATGACATCTATCTATGATAAATAGTCACACGCAAGGGAGCATAAAAAAAGAACGAGAAGATATATAGCCAATTAACCACAGTATTCACAACTTTCAGATCAGTGGGAAGTAATTCTTCCTTGTCACCTCATGATTTTGCCACTTCTCAAATTGTTAAAGCCAAAATCAATTCATATTTATTTTGTCAATCCCCAAAAGTTAACAATTTGGAGAGTGGCAAAATCAACCCATATTGATTTTGGCACTCCCCAATAAACAATTTGGAGAATAACAAAATCACTCTTCTTGAAATTTTGTGTTGAGTTTTGGGTAAAATATGTGCTTGCCCTTAAGCTATCCCAAAATTTTTTACTTTCCCCTTCAACTACCAATTGAACACCCTTGCCCGTTCAACTAGCATACCATTACATACTAAGGACAATCCGTCGCTCCCATCCAAATCATGGACGGAAAAGTTAACATCTCTCTCTAACTGAGTTCGTCGTAGGCTATTAATGTCTTTTAATTAACTTGCCATATACGTATACATATGTATTATCTTCTTCTTTGATCTCACAATCTGGTCTACTATGTTCCTCGATCTCTCTCTCTCCGACTCAGTCACAAAGCAGTCTGAACATATAAATTTGACGGAAACCCAAATTTCCAAACATGACCATGAACAGCCTCTCCGAGTTTTAAATCATAAATCAAAGTACAACCTTTGACCATGGACGCAAATGTATAACTCGTGGGACATGTTTGCTCTCTAATCAGTACAGTAATAGACCTCGAAATGGGTACGAAGAGCAATGAACAAAACCTCTGATCATGGCATTGTGCACAAACCCATTTGGGTTTTCCATCAGGGTAATGGCCAAGACTAACGAAATGTAGAACATGAGCTGCTGATGAATTGGTTGTACAAGAAGTGGTCTTGGTTTGCACTGGCCTTGACCATGCTTACGTAGGCTGATTCCAGCTGCTGATGAATTGTGAGATAAAAGAAGATGATGATAGTAGGTTAAAGACATTAATAGCCTTCAACTAACCCAGAGAGAGGTGTTAATTTCTTCGTACATGATTTGGATGGGAGGGATTGATTGTCCTTAGTATGTAATGGTTTGGTAATTAAAGGGAAAAGGGTGTTCAATTGGTAGCTAGTTGAAGGGGAAAGTAAAAAATTTCGGAATAATTTAAGGGACAAGTACATATTTTACCCTTGAGTTTTGGCTATTAAAATGAGTAGTGTTTGAGTTGTGTGTGGAATTAATTCTCTCTTTACCGTACGTATACACTACTCACCCATCAATATCCACTTGGTCTAATTTTTTATTTCCACTTTACTAAACGACTGCGACTGTTTGGTTACTGGAGTTAAAATTGCGGCTCACCTTCGTCATTTGATCTTGTGGTGGTAATAATGGGACTTCAAAAATATTTCTCAGGCAAGAATATTGTCCAGTGTTCCTTAACTTAAAGAAAAAAACAGCCTACCCAAATAATATTGTCTCCATATTAATAAAATATATGAATTTCTAATCAATAGACAATAGTTGTTTATTATTGGGAACAACAATTTCTTTTATGGGGTATATTTTATATAAAAAGAACAGTGGCTTTTATCTACTACTAGTAGATAGAGGGACAATGCAAAATTAGACTGAGTGGATATATCAAATTATCAAATTGGAAGTTTAAGGACCCAGGCACCGTCCGAGAAAACATTCTTAAAAAATGAGTATTTATTTTACATTTTCAAACTCAAAAATAATGTAAATGAAAAGTAATTTTTCAATTTGTTTTGCACCATATAAAAGATCTCAATGAGATCTTTCAAACAAGATCTATATTGATAGAAAACTTATTTGTGTAAGCACGTGATTTTTGAGCTTGAAATTGCCTTCTTAAAAAATAAATACTTATTTCCCTTTCAGGAATGGGGCTTCAATAGTTTAATTGATAGACTGAGAACAAATTAGATAAAAGTTGAGGGGATTAGAATGAAATTTAACCTGGATCAGTTACCTCGATTGTGAAATCTTCTCAAATTCACATCCATACCAAAATATGACTTGTTAGTTTTTGCCCCTTTCAAGCCTTTTTTAATCTGAAATATATTTGGTTTAAAAACTTAACGAGCTTATCTACTTAAATTTGGGTATCTAAGTTGGTATTGAAATACTTTCCTTCAGTTCCACTCAATTTCGGTATCTATCTGAGTTGGTCTTGAAAGACTTTCCTTCAATTTCACTCGAGTTCAACTCCAGCCGAACTCCTAATGTAGCTTATCGCATTGATCTCACATTACGTGTATTCAAACTTGATTTCCGACCAACGAGTCGACATTGAATATCTCGGTTAAATCATTTTATTTTGACAACATGTTCTAGTGATCCGCACTAAAACTAAAAGTAATAAAGCCTAATTAAAGGGAAAATGATGGCTCAGGACGTATTTTGATAATTAATACCCGCCAATGACATTTTCAGTATTAGCAAATATTCTCCGCATATCCTTGACGGATATTATTTATCAATGCACGTCCTTAGCCGTCATTTTCCCCTAATTAAACTCTTTCTTCAAGGGGTTTAATATCTCATACGAACTTAAAACCTCCATAAACTTTGGTGCATCAAGATACACAAGATGACTGCCTACACCATCATATATATTCTACAGCTCGAGCTAGTAGTAAATGAATGTCATTAATCCTTGATAGATGATGCCATTTTGTGCCATTATCAAATAATTGGGAAACAAATTTCGACAAAAATGTGAAATCAATGGTAAGTGCAGAATTATGACAAAAAATATGTCTAAGTACAGAAGCATCGAGACAAAATAAATAATCAACTAACGTAACAGGAGATGCTGTCTTCACAACATCACCCTTGGAATCTCTTTTGTGAAGTATAATCCTTCTTCTTGTACTGGGATTTTGATTTAAAACACCTCCAAGCCCTGAAAACCATCCAACTGTTGCCGCTATTGCCTCGAGGAACGCCGTGAACCCGTCGTATATCGCTGGTCCTGCCACAACAACTCGCAGCCCCACCACCTTTGGCCTGCCGCCACGATTGTTCGCCTCCGTCGCACTACTGCTGCCATGCACCGCCACAATCAGTCACCTAGCTTCCAAATCTTCACTGCCGGCCGCTGCCCTCAACCACCATCAACACCACCATAAAACCCCCAAACCGCCTGCAATTGCTACCCAAAAAACCCGATCAGCTCACCTGATAGCCCATCCTCCTTCACCGTGACCGTGAAACCCCCCTGCAACCACCACGTGCCTGCTTATACCTTACACTTTTTACTCTGCCTTTCCCCCCTTTCCCCTAACCGTCGCTGACATGTACGCAATTGGGAGTTTACATTTGACAAACAAGAGAAGCTACAACAAATTAGCATGGAAATCAATTAAAAATGCTGCTTTGAATTCATTGCCTAACTAAGGCTGGTTGATTTTGGATTTCCTTTGATATGCTTGGGCTGGATTTACTTAAAAAGTTAGTTATTTGTTTTTCATGTTATTATGGTAGATGTATTATTCATAAAACTTCAAGTAAGTGTGAAGAAATTATTCATAAATAAAATGAATCACCATTTAGAGCCAAATGGTCAGAAGTTTCTCTATTCAATTCTTTTCAGTCAGTCTTGTCGCTGGATTAATTTCCTGTTGTGGATCGTAACATCTTGAGTTTGAAATGTGAAGTGTTGACAGCCTAGCCTCATCTATTATGGTACTTTTGGTGGTTTTATTTTTCAAGCAATCTCAACTGATTCTTGTGAGCTCTGGTGGTGTTTGTGGTGAAAATGATGCGTAATTGTTGTGCTATTAGCTTGAATTATCTTCAGAATTTGATCTCCCTCTTTAGTGCATGTATTGGGTTCTAGAGTTTGTAGTCCGATATGAATTGGGGCTTTGGGTTTTGTGGGGGTAGGTTAATTTGCTGAATTTTATGTGACGATGATCTGGGTAGTTCATAGTTGATTGTTATACAAAAACTAGAAGGGCTTCATGCATGATATTGTTGGGCTTTCAGTTCTCATGCAATTTCAGCTGATTCTTGTGTGCTATGTTGTTGTTTGTGGTGAAAATGTTGTTTGATTTCTGTTATTGTTTTGCTATCAGTTTGATTCATTTCAGAAATCTCAAGGAAGTCCCTGCTTTTGTCAAACACGGTAGGAGGAAACTAACTCTTAAAACTAATGTGTTGTCATAAGATTAGGAATTCTTTTTGATATTTCTGTTGTGAGAGCATTTTACTTTGTGTAACGTAGTAGATTGATCATCTCTAGGCCTTGAATCCAAATTGACGACTCCTGTTGCACGAGCATTTGAGCACGTGTAGTGTTGAATACATTCATTTAATCCTTTGCTCCCGATTCCAAGTTTGTTCTCTTCATCCAGCATCACATATTGCATTTAAGTCAGCATGAAGGAAACGCATGTAAAAAGCATCGCTTATGGGAAAGTCTTGTCCTATGCTTAAAATGGATGTAATGTGTATGATAAAGGCGTGCGTTTCGTTACATTGAATGTCAATGGATGGTTTGTCAACTCACACGAAAGAATTATAACGAATTGTTCGACATGAAGGTGTATATATAAAGAAAGGATTTGGTGGTGCACCATATCATGAGATTAGACGTGTAAATACCTCCCAACTAACTGGATACCTATAGTCTATACATCTTGATCGAGTTGTACAAGAAAACAAATTAGGATGGTCACCTTTTTATCAATTCATATGATCATCTTTCTTCACTACTTTCTACAATTTCTATAGTTTCATGAATTGGGGTACTGGTTTCTGTTGTAGAAAACCCTTCATCATGTGAGAAAACCCATTCAGCAAGCTGAGAATCACTTATTGCTGGACTTTGTGGACAATCAGCTGTTACTGTTGCAGGCACTGCTACACCTTCGCCTGTGGCGGGTTTTCTCTTGGATGCATCATATGAATTGTCTTTTTCTTCATCGAAAGTTTTAGCCATTGCTATAAGCTTTTCCCTTATTGACGAGTCATGAGAGGCTAAGGTGTCCCAATTCTCGTATAGGAAGATTGACAAGAATAAGATGAGAGCAGAAAATGAAGCTACGGTGGCCACTATGAAAAGACCCTTGAAACTATCGAGCGTGAGACTGTCGGAGATGACCTTGGCACCATCTTGCTCCGCACAAGTCCCTCCTTCCCCCAACCATTTTTCTCTGATTCTTATCATTACATCTTGCTCTGTTACATTTAAGACTGCTCTTGATACATCAGGTACTAGGGGAGATCCCTTTGGGAATGCCTGAAAGTAGATCCAAACATCACATGTTTTAAAGGATAATATAGAGTTGGCAGCCTGACAATATGATATTGCACGAATAACAATATTTAAATAGAACTTTGATGTTCAAATCCAATTGGGGTGGACTTCCATGCTGCTTTCATTCCAAACTATAACATCCACCATTGTTAACAATACAGGAAAGGCTTTTATTCTTTGTTTTGAATTGTTTTCAAAACTCCACAGGTTATATTTGATGCTGCCGTAGTCAACCCGCATGGAGAGAGAGAGAGAGAGAGAGAGAGAGAGAGAGAGAGAGAGAGAGACGAGACTCACAAATCCATAGCCTGCAGTCTTGTAGATAGGTCCTACCATGGTGTACTTAGCACAAAATTTGGGATTGGAAAGGAAGAGCTTTATGTTATGGAGCTCCTGGAAAATTGCAGCAACTCCTCCATTCTTACTTCCTTTGGAAAGGGCTTCATCATACTGTTCCAACGTGCTATAATTCTTCAACTTAGAGGTATCAAATGCCTTATTCTTCAGTATCCCCTCGATAAAAGAACCCCGCGGGTAGCCAACATACTCCTTATGCTGTATGAGGTCTCTTATATCTGTGATAGAAGGCTTTAGCTTTTGCACTGTCAATATTGATGTTAAGCTAGCAGTATAACTCGATGTGAGTACCAGAACCACGAAAACCCACACGATTACAACAAATCTGGATAAGTTGCTGGTCAACTTTTCCTCTGCGAATCAAACAAAAAACCAAGTTCCTTGTTGCGTGAGAAAATTTTGTCAATAAATACTATGATGATGTTTGCAGTGCTACTCAATAATGCATTAATCATGTTAAATGAGAACAAGCATGTTGTTTTCATCAAACTTTGAGAAGATTCAGACTTCAGAAAGAGAACTGAAATGAGAGAAGACATATGAAACTAAACATCCTCCTGATTATCTGTTCGCAATGGAGCATGTTTTAAATAGTGGTATTATGACACAAATCTTTATCGATACGAATTGTGAATCGGGCCGGTCGAAAGGGGTTTTATATGCAGGGCCATATAGGTATCTTAGGACTAACAAATTTGACATTTTGGTTGTTTATGTACTTTTAATATGGCACGAGAAGGTGATGATGAACTTACTGTGGGCAAAAACAAGTGTGGAGAAGGAGAACCAAAATATCATTCCAACTTGCTTGCCCGGTGGGCCACGGAATTCTTCGTTTACACGATGCTCAACAACCCAAACCACGAATCCAGTGAAGATGAAGAAAAATCCCGTTGTGAACCACAAATCCATTTTTAGGGGCTTCATGAAAATCCATGCATTCTTCCTGTCATCATCTTCGAATGGAACGATCATTGCCACACCGGACTCCATGTATGGCAATGTAAAATCAACAAATCTAGATCTGTTTGATAGAATGGTTACATCACCCACAACAGCATCGTAATTCTGAAGATGGACACAAAACTTTAGCTACTTAAAAAATAGAGAACAAAAATTAAAACATTTCAAATTCAAGTTGCAAATTTGATTACCCCAAGAAAGATCTGATACACAAGCTCATTGTAACTTCCAGCGCTCTTGCCATCAGGAGTTTCGAAGGGAAGAAACTCGTAGGCGACATCATATGGTAAATAATGGTCCATGACTTCTTTGAACACATCTATGGAGAAACCAGTGGCATTCACGACATTAGTTTGAGGATCCCTTCTCACCGAGACAAATTGTTTAAAGTTAGTTTTGACAGGAACCCCAACCCTCAACTTTGCTTCACCTATCGGCATCTCCCAACCTTTAGGCGCAACATTTGATCCACCAGGCCATATAATAGCTCCAAGATCATCTTTGTTGGTCGAGTAATTCTTACTAATGGGCAAGCACAGCTTTTTTGATATGCCATATTTTCTTGTCCAAAATCCAATTTCCCTATCCCCTTTTCCAATTACATTGACTATTTGAAAGGATGAGGGTTGTAACTGTCCATTAAAGAAATGGAATTTACCACTCAAGCCATTGAATTTAATGTTCTTGAGTGATTGAAGGAGCCTTGGTCCCATCTCTGAGATTCCAATTGCTGCTAAATCTGTCAAGTTCTCTTTAGCAACTGGTTTCTTGAACTTTGACACACCAATACCAGATCCCTCTACTGCCATTGCTAAAGCTGTGGCGCTATCATATGCCCATAGCCCAAACACATTCATTTCAAATATATCCATGTCTGGATTCTCTTGACGAAATCTCTTTCTCCATCTCACTTTGAAGTTTTCAAGTTGATTGGTTTTTGGAACATAAGGTTTCACACCTATCACCCCTTGCATAGAATTTATAATTGTAGGGTCCATATAATCCAAGAGAGATGTAAGCCCATCTGAAATAATCCAGACATATCCATTGTTCATCATTTCAGCTTGTTTCACTTTTGTGAAAAAGCGAGAGGCAAGAAATGGTAACATATGCACCACGAAAATCCTGGTTTGTATTGTCATGAGCTTGTCGAGTTCTTCAAGGATATGATCATCTGAGGCTGAAAGAGACAAAACACTCCGATGTATGATTTGTGTACTGACCCCGTGGAAAGAATCAGTTAAAAAAGGCACTACACCCCTCCCATAGTCGGTGTCTTCATAAATCAACACTACCTGCCTCCAACCGAAGGCCTGAACTATAGCGGTAAGGGATTCAACCTGAGAAGAGCCCTTTTGTGCCCCTCGAATGAAGTACGGGTTGTCCGTGGGTGAGAGAGAAGGACTCGTCGCTTGAGAAATGATAGGAACTTGAGTTTTGTTCACAATGTCAATCACAAATTCTGCGTTCGAGGATCTTTGTGGACCTAGTATTGCCTGTACTTGGACATTTTTCATCAAGTCTATGGCTGCAAATGGAAGTTCAATAGAGGTGATCAGATCCCTATAGTTGATTAAACTCCTATAAAACAACTTGAGTTCAAAAAAGCTAAGAGAAACCAGGAGCAGCCAAACCAATTAAGCTAAGAAAATCAGGAGAACAGCAAGAAGAAACAGCCAAGAGCTAGGATAAGTTAGGAACCAAGAACCAACACCAGCATCCCCCTCAAACTCAATTAGGTCAACCAACTTGAGTTTAAAAATAGCAGCTAGTGAGCGAACCAGTAAAGAGCAGACAATGAGCAAGCCAATTATTGCTTAAAAATAATAAAGTAGATGAATGTGAATTAATACTATATATGCCGCATGTTTTATTATTACGCAGATCAGGTAAGCGTAAGACAGTAGAAGTGGCCTATGATGAATACGCTAAATCATGACCGCAACAACAACCAGGGGAAAAGTACGAAAAAATATTAAACCAAAGTGACTGTTAGATGGCTAATCTCAACATGAGATTTACGAAATTCTTAAAAAAAGACACAGATTTTTGCATATAAGTATATTTGGATGTAGGACATCTATCTATGATAAATATTCACACGCATAGGAGCATAAAAAAAAGAGCAAGAAGATATATAGCCAACCACAATATTCACAACTTTCAGATCAGTGGAGAGTAATTCTTCCTTGTCACCTCATGATCTACAGGTTTAATATTTATTCTTGAATCCTCAAGGCAAGGTTTTAGTTTTACAATCCCAAGCTCCAATGCAAATTGGATTTTTGTTTGCATGATCGACGATGGCCAACAATTGCATAAAAGCTAAACATTTAACAATGAGAAGAAGGAAGCTATATATATGTGCAGTCACTGAAACCAGTTGCAAATGAAAGCCTGATGCAATCCAACTTATTATTCAATTTATTTCTATTTTGCCATTAATCCATTGATTAAAACCCATCGTGGCCTTAAACTTTTCAAACTGATGTTTAAGGGCAGAAGTATCGGGACAAAGTAAAAACTCCTAATTAATTAACGTACCCGCAGATGCTGCCTCCACATCGTTACCCTTGGAATCCCTTCTGTGAAGTACAATCCTCGTTGTGTGATTTTGATTTAATGCATAGAAATCTTCAAGGGCCATAGATATGCAAGTCTGGCTAACCTTTCCAACCATATGATCATCCGCATCAAGAATCACCCCAACATCAACTTCTATTAAGCCACTGCCATTTTTACCCGATATTGGCACAACATAAAGGCTTATAATGAAGAGTACTAGTAACACAAACAGCTGGGAACAATATCTTCGATGCTCCTGCATGCCTGAGAGAGAGAGAGAGAGAGAGAGAGAGAGAGAGAGAGAGATTACAATACTATTAAGTTTTTGCTCGTGTCAGAACTTTTTGGGGAGAGGAATGATTGATAAACGTTGTTTCATCTCCTTTTAATGTGTGCATAAAATTTGATTTTTCATTTCCGTTGACTCAGTAGTTAGGAGAAGTGATATGTTTTCCATAGGTGATAGCACTAAGGGGAGAGGTCAATTGAAATTGACATTAAAAGCGGTAGTGCATAAGGATTTAGGTTCACTTGATATTACGGAACACGAATCCCTCGACAGAGCTCAATGAAAAATACGGATTCATGTAGCCGACCCCAATTGATTGGGACTTAAGGCTTGATTTGGTATTTTATAACTCAACATGTCAGAACAAACTTATACGCATCAACCCACATAAAGTGATCAGGGCAAAGACACTAACCTTACAAAACTGATAATATTTATATATTTGTTAGTAACGAATATTAAATCATTGACCTTGGCAACAATCAGCTCAACGGGGATGGGATGATGCCGTGTAGAATTGCTTTCCAGAATTTGAATTTCTTCTTGGGTCGGTTTTTGGCCAAGACAATTATATTGATGGGTTGGCATGGGTGTAAATATCAGTTTGTACGTCGACTACGAATATATATCTCTGTCTATATCATGCATCATGTTGTTGTCTACATATACATATAACGACAATCTTAAAGAATTCTAGCTAGCTTAATTGGAATATTCCCAAGGATGAAGGATATATCCCCAGCCACCGAGGTTTGTTTGAACTTTGAAGTTTGAACTTCGATTGTGTACGTATGTTGAATTAATTAAATGACCCGGCCCCAAGATTCCAAAATCCTGGAGTGGTGACAACTTTGTGGCTGTGAATATATTGGCATTAATCCAATTTGACCAATTAATGTGTTTTGTCCTGAGAGACTTTTCTCGTTACCGGGTAGCAGTCAATAGCTAGCTATTAGATGAGAATGTATAGTTTGAATATTAATATGACGCGGCATTTTTGTACATAGGACCGGTCTCCCACGGCTTTAGGGTCAGCTTTCTATATATAGACCAAGACCAAGCCGGCCATCATGACTGTAGCGTCTTTCAATACCCATCTCTAAATTATTGCCCTTGTCAATCCGGTTTAGTGAGTTAGTGTAGGTTAGTTCAGAGGGGTTCAGAGGTTATTCATAGCCCTGAACCTCACCCTCGCCCTTTGCGGAGCTCGAACTCATGTCTCCATTGAGGGAGGAGGGTAAGAAGGCCAACTTGACAAGCTTGGTTTCTCGATAGTGTGTTTGTTTAAGTACCTGAGATTCAGAAACTTTTTTTGATCAGCAAAAAAAATATTTTATTAATTTTTAGAAATGATTACAAAGATTTAAATGGATCACTGGCACATCAGCATACGCCACCAGAAAACCAAAACCATACGAAGATAAGACGCCAACCAAAATACAATTAACAAAAACGAAAGCCGAAAGCAACCCAAACAATAGCTAACACCAAAAGAAACCCCAACCCCCCGCCCAATAAAAAAAAAAAAAAACAAATGGAGATAACAAATCTGAAAATCAACAAAACCAACACCGCAAAATGACGGAATTAAAATTCTAGAGAAAGAGGGGCCTCATCCTTAAATTCATCAACATCCTCCACGAAAATAACTTTCCCCAAGTCATCAAGAGCATTGATCCTTTCTGCAAATTCTTCCTCCATTTCAACAAATTGCATTAAACAATAGCTTCTCCCCCCTTTAATACAAAAGCCTAGCCTGGGTCCTATATCCCAAATCTTACGAGCATTTTTAAAGAAAATGGAGTTTCTATTCTGGATGTCATCGGAAGATAAGGGAGAAGTGGGGGTATACTTGTTTCTATGATTCAATTTATCGGCTTTAACCCCAATTTCCACTAGAAGCTTCTTCTCAGAGGTTGTTTGGACAAATAAGCCAAGTGGCTTATTTTTTTGTTCTTATTCAATTTTTTTTTTGCATTTGTTAGTTTGTCTTTGATTTTTGGGGGATTATTGCATCGGCATGACGAGAGGAATCTAAAAAGTAAAAAATTATGATCGAAATCAAATTTTTTTAATAAAGACAAAAAAATTGGCTTATTTCGTCTTTATTCAACATATATAGATCCTTTGGCAATAAATATTGTCATTCTATAACCAATCTAATTAAGGCTGCTGTAATGGTCTAAAAAAGTGTGAAGTATCTAAATTGTCATCCAAAATAAGAGTGAATTTTATACTTACCAGTGACGTTTGTAAAGGCAAGGACAAGTCAAATTCTAAAGAAAGAAAAAATTCCACTGAAGTTGAAGAATTCCGCACTTTTACTAGTATATATATGGGAAAATGAATATACATATCAAAGGAGATGTCAGAATCTCAATTTGTAAAAGGATGACTAATTGTGTACGTATTTTGTCTAACTTAGCTTGGAAAATTGGAGAGGAACGTCGGAAGCTTCAAAGAAGTACCCCCATCCCCAATCCCACGCACATAATTAAAGAGGAAATTCAAAACGGAAATTTACTCCTAGCTAGTCCTAGAAGAGAATTCTTAATTCTCATCACAATAGAAAAGTCTACGGCGCTTAATTTGTCTCTAGAAATTCAAGAAGAGAAATTGCTAGGTAAATGCATGCTTGCCGTTGACGAATGAAATACTACTCCTCAATAGCTAGATCACCAAGAGGTTCAATATTGTTGGGTTTTTTCGAGTGAATTCTTTTTTCTTTTTGTAATGTAGGATATCTCGAACCAGCTTGCGCGCATTTCGGACTAATCCCTACAGCAATTTCACACGCTTACGCGTGGGCTGAGATGGCTCCAAGAGTTATTGGCTAGAAGAATCGAACATGAGATCTTAGAATGAAACAAACACCCAAGTCTCAAGCCAAGAACGTACACTTGATCAACCCCTTGGATGAGTGAATTCTATATTGTTGTTACTTTTACGGTTATACCTTGCACTTTTCATTCTTTGTTTTTTTAAACCCTTAATTAATTCCTCTCGTAAAGGAGACTTGGAGGCTTTCAAACTAGATTAAGAAGTCTCATCTAATTCTCACAGGCTTTACCACCACATGCTTTCTCATTGGCTGAGAACGAGAGGGAGAGTACATCTCCGGCCGGCCGAATAGCAGTACAGTATTGGCTCTCATTCTTTTCTATAGCGAGCGAAGGGACTAACTAGTCATTAGGCCCGAGAGTAGCGGAACAGATGGCTTGTTGAAAGGACGGAGTGCATAAGCCCATGACGTGAGAGGGGCGGGCACGAGCTCAAAAGTCAAGTACGGAACGAGCCTTGTCTACGAAGAACCTTCAATTTGTGGCTCACATATGTGCTATTGGGAGGTTTTTTATTTTTTTTTGGTCAAACGGAAAATCATTCAAACTACCACAACGGAACCTGCATCGTCAAAAGTGCAAGTTTAAAGAGTATCACACAAACCCAGCTAAAATAAAGAGTATCATATGCCATTGGGAGTTGACAATATTGGACAAACAAGGAAATAGTATATCATTCCAAGGGGGAACTGGAGACCTTTTTTTTAGTATTGTGATGGTGTGGATTATTGCTCTAAAGCACTTGATAACCTCTCAAAGTGTTAAGCTACTTTTGAGCTAGCTATTGTAGTGTCTTTTTGTTTTTTGTTTTGTTTTTTTTAATTTTTACTTGATTTGAGTATAATTTTTATGCCACGTCTTCATCTCAACGAGAAAATAGAAAATGTATAAAAATATAGATCAAAGTTGATTTTTTTTTTCCATAAAAACTGGTAAAAAATAGAAAAAGACTGTTGTAAAAATTAAGTGAACAAAGTAAAAAAGACACCATAAAGTTAGACCAAAAAAAAAAAAAACAATCATTCTAGCACCACAAATACTTGCACAAACAATACCTGTGAGACCCATAGACTCAGTCGTGGCTCCAGAAAATTTTAACAGGGTGTTCAAAAATTACATTAACTCTACTAACCAATTGTGTGTGTGTGTGTGTGTGTGTATATATATATATATATATATACAGAAATTCATATATTAGTGTGAATAATGCGAACAAAAATACATAACATGTTACAAATTTTTTGGATATCTAGAGTCAAGCAAGATTAACCACGAATAAATACACTAATATTTTTTGTAGAAAATTATGTGGTGAATAGGTTCGCTTGGATCTCCCAAACAGGTCCTAAGCTTCTCAGAGAAATTTTGGAAACAAGATTTGTAGGCCTGAGTGGTGAGTTTGACCTTGTTAATGGGCGATTACGGCCATCAGCATTCCAAATACTGAATGGGGTTGGAAAAGGGGAAAGAGAGGTTGGAATCTGGACACAATCTCGTGGAATTTCAACGGGATTTCAAACGAATGAAAAAGATTCCTCCTTGAATCCGAGGGAAAGTTTCCGAGGCATTGTGTGGCCAGGAGAAATAACATTTGTGCCGAAAGGCTGGGATATTCCAGTGAGTGGTAAGAAGCTTAGAATTGCTGCTTGACGATTTCTTAGTCCTAAAATAATGGGTTGCCCCAAGCGTAGGACGGAAACTGATGTAGCATAATATCCGGTAAGTCCGGAATCGAATCCACAGAGACGGTGATGTGTGCTAACTGAAAATTCGGGTTGTTACTTATTTAAATGGGCTCTTAGGTAGCCACCCCTTGTTGGTTTGATTGAGATATTAACTAAAACTAAGAAATTGTTTGATTTTTCAGAAAATTAAAAGGAGGTACGGTCGTAAGGTTCATAGCACTTGTAACTAGTCCGGATTAACTTGCTCTGTTTGGAGTTCTTAAAAACGTTTAATTTTAGATATAAAAAGATACCCCGCAAGTTGCACGACCCTATGGTCGCCGTATACCCATACGCAGCGAAGAACGAGTTTTGGACCCCCATTCCCCCGTTCACATGGGCTCCGACGATGCCCGGGTTTGTCCGCGGGAAGTATTTTCCAATCTAAAAGCATTTTTTCATTGTTCGATAAAAGGAGCAGTGCCCGAACTAGCCACGGTGTGCTAATCGCCCCGCGACCCTACCTAATGACTACTTACACATTATTAAACGAGAAACAAAAGAAACCCTAACTTGCATCATGTTTGGAATGAAAATTAAATAAAAGATTAAAACGAAAATAAGATCCACGAGCAACTTTAATTAAGAACAAAATATAATACGAATTGCCGAAAGATGAGTAATTGAACAAAACTTCAAATAACTTGATAGGAAAAGAAACAGAAGTAAAAACGTAAGATCTAAAACTGCATAAACAATATCCAGAACAAAACCTCCTGATATCGGCAGCCCCCTCCGCTATTTCGTCGTACGTGAGAATCCAAGAAGATATCCCAGCGCTTTGTTCCCTGTAGCTCTCGGTCTTGGCAGCCCCGAATCCCCCTGGTTGTTAAGATCTGCTCCCCTTTTATAAGGCTTCTGTTCCCCAATTAAAACCCTATTGGCCCCGTTCAATCCCAGCCGTGTACTCTAAATGCCGAAAACCTTGGATCCGAGGGCTCTACTGCGCCCCCATGGGTAGTAGCCCCTGCCCAGTAGTCAAACCGGCACCGTTTTGAGTGAAAAAAAAAAAAAACTAAACCACCAATTTGCAATCCTATGGAGCAGAAACGTTATTTTGAGAGCTTTAAAGACAAAATTTGATTATGCCTCTTTAGAATAATATGATCAAAATAATAAGATCTTCACACCCATTCAAACGGATTAAAAATTGGAGCACTTAATTTTTTAACCATATTTTTTAATATATAAACGGTCTAAAAAAAATTAAGTGCTCAAATTTTCACTCCATTTGAACTTTGAATCAATGCAAAGATTTTTTTATTTTTATCAAAATTGCTGGTCCTCCCACACCTCAAAATGACGCTGTTTTGAGAGAAAACTACTGGGTTTTTTTTTCCTTCATGCGAACCACAAGAACCCAGCTATAACCAAAAAGAAAAGGCAAGAACTAACAAAAAGATCAAATACTAGGAATTAGTAACTAACAAAAAGATCAAATACTAGGAAGTAGGAAGTCCTAGTATTTGATCTTTTTGTTAGTTCTTGCCTTTTCTTTTTGTTTATAGTTGGGTTCTTGTGGTTCGCATGAAGGAAAAAAAGAGGAAAAAAAATCCAGCAGTTTTCCCTCAAAACAGCGTCATTTTGAGGTGTGGGAGGACCAACAATTTTGATAAAAATAATAAAATCTTTGCATTGATTCAAAGTTCAAACGGGAAATTCCTGGCCGGTCCCAAAATTTACATTGGGTTCCATGCAAACCCTTTTTTAAAGTGCTATCCTATCTAGACCCTTTTTAAAGATGCTATTACTATTTTGCCCCTATTACTTTTCATACCCTAAGAATTCACACATTCTAGAATTCACACCTCACAAAATTCACACCCCTTAGAATTCACAACTCACAAAATTCACACCCCTTAGAATTCACACTCCCAAGAATTCACACCCCCAAGAATTCACACCTCACAAAATTCACATCCCCGAGAATTCACACCTTCCAGAATTCACATCCCCAAGAATTCACATCCCCAAGAATTCACACATCCTAGAATTCACACCCTCGAGAATTCACACCCCTTGGAAAATTCACAACTTTGCAGAATTCACACCCCCTAAAATTCACATCTGTTTTTGCAGAATTCACGCCCCATCTACACTATTCATACCCCCATAATTCACATTTCTTTCTAGAATTCACACTCATTTTTCAGAATTCACCCCTAAACGCAGGATTCGCAACTCATCTGCACGATTCACACCCACCTAATTACACAATTCACACCCCGTCTACATAATTCACATCTCTAAATTAGGAATTCACACCCTTTTCCATGCACCTTTTTTCAAAATTCACACTCACCTACAAAATTCACTTCTTTTGCAGAATTCACTCTTTTCAAAATTCACACCTACAGAATTTACCTCATTTTGCAAAATTCACACTTACTCAAATTTACACAATTCACAACCTGAAATCTAGAATTCACACCCCTTTAAAATAATTCACAAACAAATAAGCATTTAATCCGGATTAAAATAAAATAAAAAAACGTTATCATGGAGGGGTGAATTGACACCCTCTTCTGCACCTCAAATTAAATTCATAAGAAATATTCAACGATCAAAACTTTACTCCAAAATTACGCAGACAGACAGCGGAAATTCATATACGCAAAGCAAATTACTCGTAACATGAATTTCTCTTCTTGTCATTGCTACTCTGTGGCTGATCGTCGGTATGATCTGGAATCCAGGGTTTCGTTTGTGCGTTGTTGTTCGAATTGGCAGCGGATGTTAAAGGTCTGAACAAATTTGGGAACGACTTTGGCCATGAAACCTTGGGCAAACACCTTCCGCACGGACTGCTTCTTGATGCAGACCACGCAGATCCACTGGTTGCTGCTCTTCTTCTGTTGCTTCACCTGCAATCGGTCACGACGATCTACTGCCCCAACTCGTGCAATCGGTCACGACGATCTACTGCCACAACTCGTGCCGCTTCGAGTCCCTGATCCCAGCGCTGTCGGGATCCGGACCCTCCATCGACGGCGTCAGCGTCTCGCCAATGATCCCTCACCTGCTGATCGACGACAAATCGATGCTCGCCAAGTGACTCTGCCGCTGCTTGCTGCTCCGCCACAATATCGGCGACTTGCTCCGAGCGAGGATCTTGGCACGCGACCTCGCCTGGGATGGGACAGGCCTTGGACCCTATCGTCTTTTAGAGCGGAGAAGAAGACCTTTTTTTTCTCCATTTTTTAAAAACCCTAGATGGAACACACGGGTGAGGGATATTTTAGGTACATCACTTAAAGCAGGGTTTGTAGGGAAAGGGTTTGACATGGGGTGGGGCTGGACGGGTGTGGAGAGTCAAAAAGGGGCCGGCCAGTAAGAAGCCCAAGTTCAAACGGAGTGAAAATTTGAGCACTTAATTTTTTTTAGACCGTTTATATATTAAAAAATATGGTTAAAAAATTAAGTGCTCCAATTTTTAATCCGTTTGAACGGGTGTGAAGATCTTATTATTTTGATCATATTATTCTAAAGAGGCATAATCAAATTTTGTCTTTAAAGCTCTCAAAATAACGTTTCTGCTCCATAGGATTGCAAATTGATTGTCTAAATTTTTTTTTTCACTCAAAACGGTGCCGATTTGACTACTGGGTAGGGGTAGGGGCTACTGCCCATGGGGGCGCAGTAGAGCCCCCGGATCCAAAACCTTGGGCTTATTCTTTAGTCGAAATACCGAATAAATATTAGGCCTAATTAGAAGATCCAATGCTCGTCCAAATAATGTTGCTTTTGGGCCCACCAAGTACACGTGTGAGTTGTATTTTTTTGCAACCCATTTCACTTCAAACACCACTGTGCTGTGGAGGAAAAATTATATGGCACAATTCACGCTTCGATCGGCAACTAACGTATTAAGCTTTCAAAACACCTAAAATACACAAACTAAGTATTAAGCTCCAATTAACAATATAAAAAGACTTAACAATGATAAATTAGGGGGCGCTAATGTGAACATTGACGCGCCTATCAATTGCAGTTCCTGTGAAACTTGGTTTCACTTCATTTGTGAAAGCAGAAAGAGATCCTCTTACCAATGCAACAAAAGTCAGTGGAATCGCTATCGAAAGTTAGAACGTGTTTTAGCCTTAGTGGGTTCAAGGATTTTTGTAGTGGTCTGGTTTGTACTCAATTTTCATAAATGAAACTCAAATATTTTCATGGTTGAATTCCACCATCTACTAGTACTTCAAAAACACTATTTATTGATATACAATGGGTCTTGATCTGATATAAAATGAAAGACATACGCATATAAAATGAAAGACATACATGCGTTTTACCGAAGCGAATCAATTTTTGACCCTTTGAGGGTAAAATGGTCACTTCCTTTATGTACAAAATATTTTTGATCCAAACTACTTGAGCGAGAAAGTAAATTGAATAAGCTTTCTAACAGTTCAAACCATGCACAAATTGGAGTTTGGTAGTGTCTGGGGCAGGTCTGCAAAGTTTGACATGTTAGGTAGTATTAATATGCCTCAGGCACAATCTTATGCGCCCCAGGCGCATTTCAGTGCGCCCCGGGCGCATCCTAAACATTGCACAACAAGCCTAACTTTGCGGACTTGTCCCGGACACTATCGAACTCCGATATGGGTGTGGTTTGAACCGTTAGAAAGCTTGTTCAATCTACTTTCCTACTGAATTTATTTCGATAAAAAATAATTTATACATCAAAATACATGACTATTTTACCCTTAGGTGGTCAAAAAATAAAAAAAAAATTAGTAAAACGCACGTAATGCTCTCATTTTAAATCGGATTAAGACAAATTATATATTGATAAATAAGGTTTTCCATGTACGAAAAGATGATGGAAAAGAACAATGAAAATAATAATGTTTAGTTTATGAAAAGTTGGTCGAAGGGAGACCAATTCAAAGATTAGCAAAGCCACAACGGCTAAAGTACATTTTTGCACCCATTTCCACATTCTAAATTCTATTGGACGGGCGCATCCTTAGTTCTTGGGTATTTGGTCATTCAGTAAGAGTTTCACATGGTTCATAAGGCTTTTCATACTTCATTAATTCATCACAATCTATTTAATAATCATGATTCACAAAGGCAGGCTTGTACATTTACGAAGCCAAATTGGTTGTCTACACTACCAACACTATCTCTTGACCACTACGACTACCACAGTACCATGACCACTGTCATTTGACCACCACTACCCCCTTTCACCCCACTAACAAAGTTGTCAGCACCTCGACCGCTATAACTTCACCACTGCACTTTCTCATCACCCCCAATCAATTAACATAATATCACCATAACATCTTAGTACCACGTACCCCACCGTCACTTCACTGCCACTTTCACCATTATTTCACCACAACCAAACACACAAAATAGTTTAAAATGACCGCAATAGTAAAATCTACCAACATCACTACAGAAACATAATCTCCACTATCAACTAATACATCAAAAATATCTCGCAGTCAAAAAATTTTGAGGACTTTAGCAATGTATTTGGATTGGGAATATTTTCCTGAATAGAAAATGTTAGGAATCCGTTGCGGCGGCACTAAAGATCCTAGTTGTAATTTGGTGGCAGTTGATTGACATATAGAAAATAGTTTCAATCCTTTTCGGCGTTCTCGACTGGATATATTCTAAATTTTTGTTGTGTTTAAAGTTTTAGACACCCAAATTTGAATTTGAAAATATTTGAGCCCCGCTTTGGGCGAAGGTTGATGATGTAGCAAATTTTCCTACGCTTTGATGAAGTGTGGATACTCTGCGAACATTGTGAATCAATTAAGCAAAGAAGAAATACCTTAGAATTAGAAATTTGATTACCAAATGAAACGCAAAATGTGTTTTAGCCTTACTGGCTTCGACGATTTTTGTAGTTGTCTGGCTTCTACCAAATTTTCATGAACGAAAAGTAAATATTTTTATGGTTGGATTTCGCCATCTTTTAGTATTTTGAAAACACTATTTATTGACATATAATGGATTTTGATCCAATTTGAAATGAGAAACATACACACGTTTTACCAAAAATGAATCATATTTTGACCCATCAAGGGTAAAATGTTCACTTTATTTGATGTACAAATGATTTTTTATCCAAATTACTTGGGCTAGAAAGTAAATTGGACAAGATTTTTAACGGTACGTTCAAACCATGCGCAAATTGGTGTTCAGGAGTGTCTGGCGCAAGTTCGCAAAGTTTGACATGTTATGCAGCACTAACACGCCTCAGGCGCTATCTTATGCACCCCAGGCGCATTTCAGTGCGCCCTAGGCGCATCCTGAACATTGCACAATAAGTCCAACTTTGCGGACCTGCTCCAGATACTACCGAACTCCAATTTGCTCGTGGTTTGAACCGTTAGAAAGCTTGTCCAACTTACTTTCCTACCGAATTGGTTTCGATGAAAAATAGTTTGTACATCAAAATATATGACCATTTTACCCTCAATTGGTCGAAAAATAAATTATTTTAGTTAAATACTAGTATCGGTCTCATTTTGAATCAAATTAAGACCAATTACATATTGATAAATAAGGTTTTCACTCTATTAAAAGATGATGAAAATAAACAATTAAAATAATAAAGTTTTATTTATGAAAAGTTGATCAAAGGGAGATCGATTCAAAGATCATCGGAGCGAAAAAGGCTAAAGTATATTTTTCGAGCCCATTTACACATTTTGAGTTCCATTTGATGCACACATCCCTAGTTCTAGGGTACTCGTCATTTTGTAAGAGTGTACACAAGGTTCATAGGGCTCTCCACACTTCATTAAATAATCAGAAACCATTCATTTTGTGGTGAAAATGTTGCCTAATTGCTGTGCTATTAGCTTGAATTGTCTTCAGCATTTGACCTCTCTCGTTAGTGAACGTATTGGGCTCTGGAGGTTGTTGCACAATCAGAAATGGGGCTTTGGGTTTAGTGGGAGTTGGTTTGCTTCACATTATACTAACTTTTTACCACTTTATTCGAAGACGTAGTTGGGGAAAACACCAGCAGTATGGCAATGTACACGAGGAAGAAAAATTACGTCAAAATGATATGGGTAGTTAATAGTTGATTGTTTTTTGAAAACTAGAAGGGCTTCATGATATTGTTGTGCTATGCTAGCTGTTGTTTGTGGTGCAAATGTTGCCTCTTTTTGTATCCTTTCTTTCCGTTAACTGATGCAAATGTGGCCTGATTGCTGTGATTGTTTTGCTATCAGTTTGATTAATTTCAGAAATCCCGAAGAAGTCCCTGCTTTTGCCCAACACTGTGGGAGGAAAAATTAACTCTTAAAAGTAAAGTATTCATCTTGGGGAGAACATCGCCACACTTAGCAGAAAAATCTGCTTCGTTTTAATCTCTAGACGTGCTAAAGAAAGATATCATGCTAACAGACTAAGATAAACCAGCAAAATGAGTTGACTTCATAAATAATTGACTCAACTTGTAGTTTAAATCACATATAACTGGAAGGGCATTCAGTTATGTGTGATCTCTGCCTTTGATTCTTCAAACAGAGTGAAGCAAGCAAAATGAGTTGGCATATTGACTCAACTTGTAGTTTAAATCACAAATAACTGAAATGGCATTCAGTTGGGCCCACATTGTGATTTCACATTTTCTATAGGACTTTTGAAGTGCTTAGTCAAACAGTGGTGATCCAATAATCCATGCTTGCCTGCTTAAAGGAGGATTGGCCTTGTTTTAACATGTAAGCAACGACCTTTTTTTGTGCGGGATTCTCCCGAAAATGCACCATTATCCATGCTTGCCTGTCTAAAGGAGGAATGAGGCATTTTGGTTGTTACACAGCTTTTGGGTGGTGGCCCACTGGTACTATTCATGCACTGTAGCACATTTTTTAAAATTTACTTTAATGTGTTTTTCGACTTTTCACCATTTCCCTCCATGTCTTTTTTCCCTTTTTAGTTTCTTGGTTTTTTGTCCTTTGTGTGGGGTTACTTGGGTAAAATCATGTCCTTTGTCCTTTTTCCCAAGATTTTGCTTGGATCTTGATTAATGAGAGAGAGAGAGAGAGAGAGAGAGAGAATCACTGGGTGATTCTTTGACAAACAATCCTTGGGAAATCTTCAAAAATCAGAAGCATAGGATTCTTTTTCTGATTTTCGGAGGGGAAAATTTTGGGAGGATGACGAAATGAGGAGAGCATGTGAGGAAAAGAGGGTTGGGGAAGAGGAAGTCGACATCAGCCATGTGCACTACTCGTCGAGGGAAGTCATATAAGCCTGGGTCTTACAAATCTTTCAGCAACACTCAACAAAAGAAGCTCAAAAAGTATCAGGATATTGTGATTAGTATATAAGCAACTGGTAGAAGAAGCCATAAAGGTGATCAGAATAAAGCTTCATAAATACAAATCTCATGTAACTATCTCAGGCCAATAACCGAGAGGGATTAGAAGAGAATGGAGTGGTGATATCCATGGACATTTGGCATGCTCCTACACATTTGGAAGTTAAAAAGACACTTATCATTGTCCTACACACTTTGGAGGTTGAAAGGAAGTTATTTCGACAATTGGAAGCAAATTAGAAGAATGAGGAGCAGTGGAAAGTTAGGAAGTTATTTACTACACATTTGTTGTTTCCTATAAATAGCTTCTTTTGGCTTCATTGTAATCTCTCCAACAAATCAAAATCTTAACTTTGTTCTTAATTTTTGTCATCTCTCCAACAAATCAAAGCCTAATTAACTTTGTTCTTGATTTTTGTCTTCCTAGGAGTACGATTAACTTAATTTTCTTACTTTCAATGAGGATCTGTCCTTCTTGATTGTAATTCTACCTTGGAAAAATAACAAAGTCCTTTTGTTATTTTTCTTCCGCTCCACCCCACTTCACTAAACCATCAATCCACTCCGCCCAATCGATGGGTCGATTCCGTTCTTGAAGATTGGCGGGTGACGGTCTTTTTTTACAAGTCAATTCATCACCACCAAAAAATAACATTTGATTCATTCGCCATTTCTCTTCCGGTGAAGTCCTGAAATATGGCATGGAACCTCAAATCCGTTTGTGGAGATAAGCCACATTTGCCATTATTTTTGTTGTTGACATTGTTTCCCGAAATATCTATCGATTTCGATCGAAGGAAAAAATAGGTAAACAGTTATGAGGGAGGAATGAATCTACTGTGGTGTACCTAACTGACATGAACCAATGTAATGCCAGTTGAAAGCAAGTTATAAGGTAAATTGTGAGCGATCCAATGAGCAATACAAAAATCAATGAGAGCATAGAACGACGTGCAAGCACGTCGTGCCTTTTGCTAGTAGCTAGTCAAAGTTCGAATGATCACGGTATACTAGACCAGTTCAGCTTATTCCGCAGCCGCCTCATATTTTTATTGTTTAGACTTTAGTCCCTTCACTCCCTTGTATAAAATCACCATATATTGTCTAATCGAATTATCGAACTCAACTCAAGTACTAATTGATAAATATAAGGTGTCATAACCTTGCTCTCTGCCTTCTGTTTCTTTTGTTTCATGCTTTTTTTCTGCTCATGGCAAATTTCTTCCAGCAGTACTAGCAATGATACAGCAGTTGTGTTTAATGTGAGAAATTTTTCAGTGCTGGGTCGGTACCACGTGGTGCCCGCTCAATGTATTCAGGCCGTCCATTTCGGTTTTGGACAGCTCAGATTTGGAGAGAGAGAAAAAGGAGAGAAAGTGGTGAGGTGAGAGGACCGAGAGGGTTTCAATCTGAGCAATGATCAACACACATTTGGACAGCCCGGATGGGCTACTAAGACACCACATGAGCACGGCTACGTGGTACCCACCTGGTACCCAAAAATTTCTCGTTTAATGTGGGTGTGGTTCTTGAATTGGATTCAGTAGTAGGTCGTGTGGGACAGAGCTGTTTGTCGATGGCTCTGTCCGACTTCTATTCTCTTCACACAAACTACACTACCAGGCTTTCTCTCCATGTTAGGGACTCAAAGGGCCAAGTCCTTGATGCTGCTGATGCCGTTATCCTTTTAAATTCTGGGCTTTAGTTTTTTTAAAGCATGATATTGGTATTGCTTGTGAAACTGTAAGCTAAGCATTTATGTAGCATGGATACGGACACCAACACCAACACCAACAAGGGACACCATTTGTCCTTGCTCGAGCTTTGATAAAGAGAAGGATTGACGACTTTGACGCCACTTGATACTGGTATAACTCACCCTTGAAAACCGGCTTACAAGGAGATGGTGTCCAAGAGTTTAAAACTTAATATATACCAGACCAAGCCGATATTTAGTTGATGTGGAATAATCTGTATTTCTAAATACATGACTATTTTACCCTCAATTGATCGAAAAGGAAATTTTTCTAGTTAAACACTAGTATCGCCCTCATTTGGAATCGAATTAAGACCAATTATACATTAATAAATAAGGTTTTCACTCTATTAAAAGATGATGGAAATGAACAATTATAATTATAAAGCTTGTTTGTGTTGAAAGTTTTCGATACCAAAATTTGAATTTTAAAATATATATTTGAACCCCTCTTTCGGCGATTGTTGATGATAAAGCGAATTTTCCGACGCCTTGACAAAGTGGATACTGTTTGAACATTGTGAAACAATTAAGAAAAAAAGAAATGCCCTAGAATTAGGAATTTGGTAACGAAATGAAATATAAATGTGTTTTAGCCTTACTAGCTTTGACGATTTTTCTAATTGTCTGGTTCTACCAGTTTTCATGATAGAAAAGCAAATATTTTTATGGTTGGATTTCACCATCTTTTAGTACTTTTAAAACACTATTTATGGACAGACAATGAATGGGTCTTGATCAAATTTAAAATGAGAAACATACACGCGTTTAACCATAATGAAACATATTTTGACCCATTGATGGTAAAATGGTCACTTATTTTGATGTACAAATGATATTTTATCCAAACCACTTGGGTTAGAAAGTAAATTGGACAAGCTTTCTACCGGTTCAAACCACGCCCAAATTGGAATTTGGGAGTGCCTGGGCAAGTGTGCAAAGTTTGAAAAGTTATGCACCACTAATGCGCCCCAGGCGCATTCTGTGCGCCCTAGGCGCATTCTTAACATCTCGCAACAAGTCCAACTTTGCGGACTTGCCCCGGACACTACCGAACTCCAATTTACTCGTGGTTTGAACCGTTAGAAAGATCGTCCAACCTACTTTCCTACCGAATTGGTTTCGAAGAAAATTAATATGTATTTCTAAATACATGACTATTTTACCCTCAATTGATAGAAAAGGAAATTTTTCTAGTTAAGCACTAGTATTGCCCTCATTTGGAATCGAATTAAGACCAATTATACATTAATAAATAAGGTTTTCACTCTATTAAAAGATGATGGAAATGAAGAATTATAATTATAAAGTTTGTTTGTGTTGAAAATTTTCGATACCAAAATTTGATTTTTAAAATATTTGGTCCCCTCTTTCGGCGATTGTTGTTGATGAAGCGAATTTTCCGACGCCTTGACAAAGTGTGGATACTCTATGAACATTGTGAAACAATTAAGAAAAGAAGAAATGCCCTAGAATTAGGAATTTGATAGCGAAATGAAACGTAGAATGTGTTTTAGCCTTACTAGCTTCGACGATTTTTTGTAATTGTCTGGTTCTACCAGTTTTCATGATAGAAAAGCAAATATTTTTAAGGTTGCATTTCACCATCTTTTAGTACTTTCAAAACACTATTTACGGACAGACAATGAATGGGTCTTGATCTAATTTAAAATGATCAACATACACGCGTTTTACCATAATGAAACATATTTTGACCCATTGATGGTAAAATGGTCACTTATTTTGATGTACAAATGATATTTTATCCAAACCACTTGGGTTAGAAAGTAAATTGGACAAGCTTTCTACCGGTTCAAACCGTGCCCAAATTGGAATTTGGGAGTGCCTGGGCAAGTGTGCAAAGTTTGAAAAGTTATGCACCACTAATGCGCCACAGGCGCAATCTTATGCGCCCCGGGCACATTCGATGCGCCCTAGGCGCGTTCTTAACATATCTCACAACAAGTCTAACTTTGCGGACTTGCCCCGGAAACTACTGAACCCCAATTTACTTGTGGTTTGAACCGTTAGAAAGATCATCCAACCTACTTTCCTACCGAATTGGTTTCGAAGAAAATTAATCTGTATTTCTAAATACATGACTATTTTACCCTCAATTGATCGAAAATGAAAATTTTCTAGTTAAGCACTAGTATCGCCCTCATTTGGAATCGAATTAAGACCAATTATACATTAATAAATAAGGTTTCACTCTATTAAAAGATGATGGAAATGAACAACAATAATTTTAAAGTCTGTTTGTGTTGAAAATTTTCGATACCAAAATTTGAATTTTAAAATATTTGAGCCCCTCTTTCGGCGATTGTTGATGATGAAGCGAATTTTCCTACACCTTGACAAAGTGTGGATACTCTATGAACATTGTGAAACTTTAAAGAAAAGAAGAAATGCCCTAGAATTACGAATTTAATAGCGAAATGAAACATAGAATTTGTTTTAGCCTTACTAGCTTCGACGATTTTTATAATTGTCTGGTTCTACCAGTTTTCATGATAGAAAAGCAAATATTTTTATGGTTGGATTTCACCATCTATTAGTACTTTCAAAACACTATTTATGGATAGACAATGGGTCTTGATCAAATTTAAAATGAGAAATATACACGGGTTTTACCATAATGAAACATGTTTTGACCCATCGATGGTAAAACGGTCACTTATTTTGATGTACAAATGATATTTTATCCGAACCACTTGGGTTAGAAAGTAAATTGGAAAAACTTTCTACCGGTTCAAACCACGCTCAAATTGGAGTTCGGAAGTGCCTGGGGCAAGTCTGCAAAGTGTGAAAAGTTTTGCACCACTAATTCGCCGCAGGCGCATTCTGTGCGCCCTAGGCGCATTCTTAACATCTCACGACCAGTCCAACTTCGCGGTATTGCCCCGGAAACTACCGAACTTCAATTTACTTTTGGTTTGAACCGTTAGAAAGATTGTCCAACCTACTTTCCCACCGAATTGGTTTCGAAGAAAATTAATCTATATTTCTAAGTACATGAAAATTTTACCCTCAATTGATCGAAAAGGAAATTTTTCTAGTTAAACACTAGTATCGCCCTCATTTGGAATCGAATTAAGACCAGTTATACATAAAGAAATATAGTTTCACTCTTTTAAAAGATGATGGAAATGAAGAATTATAATTATAAAGGTTGTTTGTGTTGAAAGTTTTCGATACCAAAACTTGAATTTTAAAATATTTGAGCCACTCTTTCGGCGATTGTTGAAGATGAAGCGAATTTTTCTGCGCCTTCACAAAGTGTCGATACTCTATGAACATTGTAAAACAATTAAGAAAAGAAGAAATGCCCTAGAATTAGGAATTTGATAGAGAAAGGAAACATAGAATGTGTTTTAGCCTTACTAGCTTCGACGATTTTTGTAATTGTCTAGTTCTACCAGTTTTCATGATAGAAAAGCAAATATTTTTATGGTTGGATTTCACCATCTTTTATTATTTTCAAAACACTATTTATGGACAGACAATGGGTCTTGATCAAATTTAAAATGAGAAACATACACGCGTTTTACCATAATGAAACATATTTTGACCCATCGAAGGTAAAATGGTTGCTTATTTTGATATACAAATGATATTTTATTTAAACCACTTGGGTTAGAAATTAAATTTGACAAGCTTTCTACCGGTTCAAACCACGCTCAAATCGGAGTTCGGGAGTGCCTGGGGCAAGTCCGCAAAGTTTTAAAAGTTATGCACCTCTAATGCGCCTCAGACGCAATCTTATGCGCCCCAGGTGCATTTTGTGCGCCCTAGGCGCATTCTTAACATCTCACTACGGGTCCAACTTTGCGGACTTGCCCCGGAAACTACCGAACTCCAATTTACTCGTGGTTTGAACCGTTAGAAAGATCGTCCAACCTACTTACCTATCGAATTGGTTTCGAAAAAAATTAATCTGTATTTCTAAATACATTACTATTTTACCCTCAATTGATCGAAAAAGAAATTTTTCTAGTTAAACACTAGTATCGCCCTCATTTGGAATCGAATTAAGACCAATTATACATTAATAAATAAGGTTTCATTCTATTAAAAGATGATGGAAATGAACAATTATAATTATAAAGGTTTTTTGCGCTGAAAGTTTTCGATACCAAAATTTGAATTTTAAAATATTTTAGCCCCTCTTTCGGCGATTGTTGATGATGAAGCGAATTTTCCTACGCCTTGACAAAGTGTGGATACTCTATGAACATTGTGAAACAATTAAGAAAAGAACAAATGCCCTAGAATTACGAATTTGATAGCAAAATGAAACATAGAATTTGTTTTAGCCTTACTACCTTTGACGATTTTTTTAATTATCTGGTTCTACCAGTTTTCATGATAGAAAAGCAAATATTTTTATGGTTGGATTTCACCATCTTTTATTACTTTCAAAACACTATTTATGGACAGACAATGGGTCTTGATCAAATTTAAAATAAGAAGCATACACGCGTTTTACCATAATGAAACATGTTTTGACCCATCGAAGTTACAATGGTCATTTATTTTGATGTACAAATAATATTTTATCCAAACCACTTGGGTTATAAAGTAAATTAGACAAACTTTCTACCGTTCAAACCACGCTAAAGTTGGAGTTCGGGAGTGCCTGGGGCAAGTCCACAACGTTTGAAAAGTTATGCACCACTAATGCGCCGCAGGCGCAATATTATGCGCCCCAGGCGCATTCTGTGAGGCCTAGGCGCATTCTTAACATCTCACGACAAGTCCAAATTTGCTGTCTTGCCTCGGAAACTACCGAACTCCAATTTGCTTGTGCTTTGAACCGTTAGAAAGATCGTCCAACCTGCTTTCCCACCGAATTGGTTTCGAAGAAAATTAATCTATATTTCCAAGTACATGACTATTTTACCATCAATTGATCGAAAAGGAAATTTTTCAGTTGAACACTAGTATCGCCCTCATTTGGAATCGAATTAAGACCAATTATACAATAAGAAATAAGGTTTCACTCTACTAAAGGTTGATGGAAATGAAGAATAATAATTATAAAGGATGTTTGTGTTGAAAGTTTTCGATACCAAAATTTGAATTTTAAAATATTTGAGCCCATCTTTCGGCGATTGTTGATGATGAAGCGAATTTTCCTCCGCCTTGACAAAGTGTGGATACTCTATGAACATTGTGAAACAATTAAGAAAAGAAGAAATGCCCTACAATTAGGAATTTGATAGAGAAATGAAACATAGAATGTGTTTTAGCCTTACTACTTTCAACGATTTTTGTAATTATTTGGTTCTACCAGTTTTCATGATAGAAAAGCTAATATTTTTATGGTTGGATTTCACCATCTTTTAGTACTTTCAAAACACTTTTTATGGACAGACAATGGGTCTTGATCAAATTTAAAATGAAAAACATACACGCGTTTTACCATACCGAAACATATTTTGACCCATCGAAGGTAAAATGGTCACTTATTTTGATGTACAAATGATAATTTATCCAAACCACTTGGGTTCGAAAGTAAATTGGACAAGCTTTCTACCGGTTCAAACCACGCTCAAATTGGAGTTTGGGAGTGCCTGGGACAAGTCCGCAAACTTTGAAAAGCTATGCACCTCTAATGCGCCCCAGGCGCATTCTTCACATCTCACGACAAGTCCAACTTTGCGGACTTGCCCCGGAAACTATCGAACTCCAATTTACTCGTGGTTTGAACCGTAAGAAAGATCGTCCAACCTACTTTCCTATCGAATTGGTTTTGAAGAAAATTTATCTGTATTTCTAAGTACATGACTATTTTACCCTCAATTGATCGGAAAAAAAATTTTCTAGTTAAACACTAGTATCGCCCTCATTTGGAATCGAATTAAGACCAATTATATATTAATAAATAAGGTTTCACTCTATTAAAAGATGATGGAAATGAACAATTATAAATATAAAGTTTGTTTGTGTTGAAAGTTTTCGATACCAAAATTTGAATTTTAAAATATTTGAGCCCCTCTTTCGGCGATTGTTGATGATGAAGCGAATTTTCCTATGCCTTGACAAAGTGTGGATACTCTATGAACATTGTGAAACAATTAAGAAAAGAAGAAATGCCCTAGAATTAGGAATTTGATAGCAAAATGAAACGTAGAATGTGTTTTTGCCTTACTAGCTTTAACGATTTTTGTAATTGTCTAGTTCTACCAGTTTTCATGATAGAAAAGCAAATATTTTTATGGTTGGATTTCACTATCTTTTAGTACTTTCAAAACACTATTTATGGACAGACAATGGGTCTTGATCAAATTTAAAATGAGAAACATACACGCGTTTTACCATAATGAAACATATTTTGACCCATCGAAGGTAAAATGGTCACTTATTTTGATATACAAATGATATTTTATCCAAACCACTTGGGTTAGAAAGTAAATTGGACAAGCTTTCTACCGGTTCAAACCACGCTCAAATTGGAGTTTGGGAGTGCCTGGGGCAAGTCCGCAAAGTTTGAAAAGTTATGCACCACTAATGCGCCTCAGGCGCAACCTATGCGCCCTGGGCGCATTCTTAACATCTCCCGACAAGTCCAACTTTACGGACTTGCCCCGGAAACTACCGAACTCCAATTTACTAGTGGTTTGAACCGTTAGAAAGATCGTCCAACCTACTTTCCGGTCGAATTGGTTTCGAAGAAAATTAATATATATTTCTAATTACATGACTATTTTACCATCAATTGATCGAAAAGGGAATTTTTCTTGTTAAACACTAGTATCACCCTCATTTGGAATCGAATTAAGACCAATTATACTTTAATAAATAAGGTTTCACTCTATTAAAAGATAATGGCAATGAACAATTATAAATATATTGTTTGTTTGTGTTGAAAGTTTTTGATACCAAAATTTGAATTTTAAAATATTTGAGCCCCTCTTTCTGCGGTTGTTGATGATGAAGCAAATTTTCCTCCGCCTTGACAAAGTGTGGATACTCTATGAACATTGTGAAACAATTAAGAAAAGAAGAAATGCCCTAGAATTAGGAATTTGATAGCGAAATGAAACATAGAATGTGTTTTAGCCTTACTAGCTTCGACGATTTTTATAATTGTCTGGTTCTACCTGTTTTCATGATAGAAAATCAAATATTTTTTTGGTTGGATTTCACCATCTTTTAGTACTTTCAAAACACTATTTATGGACAGACAATGAGTCTTGATCAAATTTAAAATGAGAAACATACAAGCGTTTTACTAGAATGAAACATATTTGGACCCGTCGAAGGTAAAATGGTCACTTATTTTGATGTACAAATGATATTTTTTTTATAATTGTCTGGTTCTACCAGTTTTCATGATAGAAAAGCAAATATTTTTATGGTTGGATTTCACTATCTTTTAGTACTTTCAAAACACTATTTATGGACAAACAATGGGTCTTGATCAAATTTAAAATGAGAAACATACACGCGTTTTACCAGAATGAAACATATTTTTTACCCATCGAAGGTAAAATGGTCACTTATTTTGATGTACAAATGATATTTTATCCAAACCACTGGGGTTAGAAAGTAAATTGGACAAGCTTTGTACCGGTTCAAACCACGCTCAAATTGGAGTTCGGGAGTGCCTGGGGCAAGTGTTACAGCCTAGTATTTTTATTTATTTAATTAAATATGTTGGCCATTTATTAATTAGAGTTGTGGTTGGGTCCCAAGTAATTATTTTGTGCACGCTATGAATATTAATGTTGCGATTGTAATGTTTGGGGTATGAGATTGATTTTGGATAAAATGGTGGTACCGAATGGTAATTTTATAAATTTTGTTGCATTCTATACAAATCTAATTAACTAATTAGCTATAATATAGGGGGTAGTGGGTAGTTTTATAAAGTTAGGAGATATTTTCACGGTGTAGGGTTTTATTTGGGCAGAGCGTTTGAGGAAAGAAGTTGAGAGAACTTTGGGTGAGAGAAAGAGAGAGAGAGCAGAAGCAGCCGGAGGTTGTGAGGTACTGGTGTGACAGTCGAACTCCTTTTCCCGATCTTGCTCTCGGCTTTGTACGGTACGTAATCTTGTCTTTAATGTTTCCATTATTTTCCGCTGCCGTTTGGAGGAGAGAGGCAGTTTGTTGGGTTGCACAATCTCTTTGTGGTATTAGAATTAATTGGGTTTGATATGGATGGAGTGAATTGGTGGGTGAGAGTGTGTGTCGTGTGTGCGGCAACGGGTTAATATTATAATGGACGTCGTGTGCGGTGCTGATCACTGTTGTCGTGGTATAGGAATTGCTGGTGCTGTGGAATGATTTTAATAATTGATGGTGGCATTAGACTTGGATAGTTTTGGTTTTGTACAAGTTTCACTAGAAGTTATTTTCTTTTAATGTTATGAGACAGTGGTGTGTGCTCGTTGTTGGAGGCATGGAGTTTGGTTTTAGTGGTGGTGATTACAGAGGGTACTAGTTAGGATTAGGCTAAGTTTTATTTTGATAGGAAGTGGTATTCTGTATCTCCAAAGTGTATATTTGTGTAGTTAGTCATTTCGTGCTCTGTTCTTTTATTCAGGTTAGCATATTGTTGCTCGTTCGATTGCATTACTTTTGGACTCAAGTGAGTAGTTAAGTATGTTACGTATTTTCGAAAGATCCCTTTGTCCCTTAAAAGTATTTCTTTCATAAATTTATATGAATGTTATTTGGAGACTCAAAACTGTTTATAAGTTGTTCTATAAATTGGCATGCGATGAATTTTCTGAGATCAATTGTTAATATTCTTTTTGGTGAGAACTTGGTGGATATTAATGGGAACATTTATTTCGGAAGTCCAGGGAACTTATTCATTCTCGTGTTGGTGACCCTGGCCATTAGGAAAAAGACCGTGTTAGTCCGGTGACCCTAATGCTCAACGGCTTTCTTTCGCCGGATCGTCTTAGGGAAAAGTACCACGGGCTGCCAACCCTGGTGACTCTAAGTTCGATATTGGATCCAATTTTGTTGAAATTTATTTTGGCCATGGTACTGTTTGATTGTGGTTCCCCATTGTTGATGGAGTTAATGTTGTGATCACCACCAAGAATATTTATTTGGTTAAAGGCTTTATTGATTAATTTATTATTCTGCTGGACACCTCGTATGCCAAATTATGATTTAATGGTAAATTATTTTAATTCCCGCTTCCAACTTTATTTATTATACATACTTGCTATTCACTGAGCTCGTCAGCTGACGGATTTATTCCAACTTCTCTTTCAGGCAAGTTGGGGAGTTAGGCAAGGACTCTGGCGGTACCTCGGGGATTCTTTTGTTTGACCTCCTTAGGATGTCTCATCTTAGTTTTATTTTAATAAATCGCTTCTGCATTCAAAACAATTGTCAGATAATGAATTCTTTTTATTATTGTTGGATTACTGGATATTGTTTAGTTCATGGGATGGTTGTACCCCATGTTTATGATTGAGACACATTTGGCTTTTGATTTGATCAATAACGGAAAAGGAATCATTTGATTTTTGGTTACTTTGATTTATTCAGGCTGCGTGTTCCATGGATTAGCCTCATGGTTCACAGCCGGTCACTTCTCATTTTTGGGGTGTGACAGCAAGTCTGCAAAGTTCAAAAATTTATGCACCACTAATGCGCCTCAGGCGCAATCTTATGCGCCCCAGGCACATTCTGTGCGCCCTAGGCGCATTCTTAACATCTCACGATAAGTCCAACTTTGCGGACTTGCCCCGAAAACTACCAAACTCCAATTTACTCGTGGTTTGAACCGTTAAAAAGATCATCCAACCTACTTTCCTACTGAATTGTTTTCGAAGAAAATTAATCTGTATTTCTAAGTACACGACTATTTTACCCTCAATTGATCGAAAAGGAATTTTTTCTAGTTAAACATTAGTATCGCCCTCATTTCGAATCGAGTTAAGACCACTTATAAAATGATAAATAAGGTTTTCACTCTATTAAAAGATGATGGAAATGAACAATTAAAATGATATAGTAGCATGTCTTGATTTAACCGTGTAGTAAGCTACCATACAAAGGGTCCACAAATTTACCTGATTTGGGAATAGAAGATGATACAGGCCTAGAAGGTGATGCAGGCAAGGGAAAATTGGACCAAACATATTTTGAGAGGACCCGGTGATACATGCTTCATAGAACAATTGAAGATGCTAGAGAAAAAGTCCCGAGATTATGAAGATAAAACCACCAAAAAAATCATCACCAATTATTGGAGGTAACCCTACTACATCAATCTTGTCAACTACAAACTTGACTGGCTCAACAATCAATGCTTCAACCAAAGACACAGTACATAGAATGAAAAATACCATTCTAGAGTACAGACAAAACAACAGGCAAATAAAACACACACTGATAAGTTACAAACATTTATTGCAGAAAGCTTGCGACTGCCGCGGCCTTTTCTCTTCCCGTTGGACTTATAACGGTTGATTTCTATGTTGTTGAGAGAGCGTATAGCCCATCTGGCTTGGAAAAGAATTGAGCCCATTTGAGGGATCATCATAGCACTACAAAGAAAGCAAATAGCCATTCTTAGAAACAATAGAAACTATTATAAAATAAGGCTATCTACTTATAGAGGTCGTCGTTGTACAAATTTGATAGAAAATATGAGCTTTATCCAAATTCAATAGTGAAATGAAAACAGGTGCTTCTACTGCACAACTAAATCCCATGAAATCGAAGTTCATATAACTGACATCGATAATGATTCTTCCAATCAAAGTTCGTATTTTGTAGATGTTGGGGCATGAAAAATGACACATTGAGTATTTTTGGGGGGAAAATAAGTGTTTTTGAGATCTTCGAAACAAACTTCTACGCAAATATCTCATCAACCACTGGAAACACCCACCATTGACAGTTTGACAGTGATGAGAGCAAAGCATAGCCTATATGGTGGTTTAACAAATACAAGTTAGCAGGCTGCGGGCAAGGCCCGCCATGACGCAATTAAACAATACACTAATTATGTCAGCAATAAAACAACACATCGATTATTTTATTCCCACATAGTTGAAATAACATCCAATTTTTACCCATTTCTCTCTTGGGTAGACGAAGAAGGTGTTGTGATAGGCATAGCTTAATTCGCTTATCTATTGAAAGGAAGCATGGAATTGAATGACGAATCAGCTATGCATGGCATTGAACAAACTAAACCAAGGTCATGCTTTATAACATAGATTGAAAAAAAGATACTTGCGTTCCTGTCCTTTTAGACTTGTTATACACCCAACTTTAAAAAAATAAAAATAAAAAACCATACAAACACAAGGGATTTCATGGACACCAAAAGACAAAAAGAAGAGTGTCATTGGTAAAAAGGGGAGTGTTAAAATCCTTTTCCAAGAAAAAAAAACTTACTGTAATTAATTACCTAATCACCATTCATCCTCTGATCTTGTAATAAGGAGATTTAGGCAATCATCATCTCCTTTTCTATCTCTTTGACCTTCCTGAATTTCCCTGGCTGATTCCTCCAAAGATTGACTGGGGTCCACCAGATTAATTTTGCGAAGGTCGTACAGATTAGCAAAATCAATCGGGATTCCCTTCAGCTTTACGCAATATTCAATCACTAAGACCTCAAGTCTTGGAAATTGATCAACAGTAGCATTCCATTCCTCAATATCCGTACTTCGAATCCTCAAGTACTTGAGAGAGAACCCCTCCTCAAGTTCACTTGTGTTCCAAACTGGTCCCACGCAGGCGTAATCTAATTTGAGAACCTCAAGGCTCGGCAGAGTTTGGAGGATTATTGTCAGCTCCTCCCACTTCAAGCCCATACAAGTCAAAGTTAGCCGCTTAAGAGTCAGAGGAAGCTTCAACCCAGTGCTTACCCTGGGCACTAAATCGCTCGATTTCGGGTCCAATCGCATCCATCCACTGACAAAGAGTGTCTCAAGGCATTTTAAGAATTGTAGGTCGGGGAGCATCAAAACGTCATCCACATTAATATCCAGATTTGAAATAAGTCCAAGCTTCCTAAGATTGGGAGTCCTTTCCAAGAAATGTAGGCAATGCACACACATACACATTCGGTGCAAGGTCCGTAAGCTATCCAACATATTCCCCTTGTCTTCATCATTAGAAACATGATGATATTCAAATATTGCCCATTTACTACATAGATGCCTCAACTTAACCATCTTAACTACATCGCGAGGCAATGAAATCTTAACCATAGTGAGAGATTCAAGAGCCGATGAATTGTTGACTGGAATCGCAACTTGGAGGTAAAGGGTTTCTAGGTTCGAGAGGTAGAGAAAAGGAATTGGTGCATGGCGAAGTTCTGTTTCTTGTAACGTAAGTGCTAAGTATCTCAAATGAACTAGATCTCCTATTCCTATTTCCCCTAGGCTTTTTTTGGAGATTAAATGCAACACCCTAAGAAGTTCGAAGTCTTTAACAATGACTGATAGATTATGTACAAACGGTTCAGATTGGGAGTATAACTTTTCAAACAATTCACATTCGATGTATGGTTGGCGGTGCAGAAAAGATCGAAGAGCATGAGACCTTGGGAGAAAGTTAGGAATCCACTTACAGTCAATGAAGAGGCGACGGGGCTTGTTTGTAGTAGAAGGTAGAAAAGAATCTCCCTCACAAATTTTCACAAAGAAATTATCTTCCTCTGCTTTTTTCAAGCATAATTCACGCAAAAGATCATGGATACGGCATGTTTTAATTCCTTCGTAGAGTTTACTTTTCGTAGCTACCATTACGAGACTTCTGTCAATAAGACTGATTAAGTAATCTTCTGCTACATCCTCCAAGCTTTTCCCCCCCTCACTTTGATGAATGAATCCCTCCGCAATCCATAAACATATCAACTCACGTATGGAAATTTCATAATCTTCGGGGTGTGCTCCAATATAAAGAAAACATGCTTTTAAATGAAGAGGCAGGTGATTGTAACTAAGTTCTAATATCTCCATGCAGCCCTCCTGCTTTTTGGCAATGATCGAACTTAAATGTTTGGCAACTTCCTCCCACACATCGATTGTCTTGTCTTCCATTGCCAAAATGCCAGCTATTGCGACAATCCCGAGTGGTAATCCTTGACATTTTTCAGCGATTTGCTCACCGATGCCCACCAACTCCGGTGGGCAGCATTTCGTCCCAAATACCTGCTCGATTTATGTGGGCCATGTTAGATGTCAATAACTGTAATCACAAACAACTCGATCCCAGTAATAGGGGTTTAATAGTTCATATGAAAAGAATAAGAAATGTTTTAATGTAGAATTCTTGAAACGAAAGTATAAATAGGAAACATATGGCAACAGTATAACGAAAGCATATGTTTAACTCACTATTTTTAGTTATATTTTGTACAATAATTCTTTTTTTTAAATCACTACCTTCTTTTGGAACAACTCCCAACTGCAGCTTTTTGGTAAGGGAGCCAAATAATGAGGGACGCATCGGATGCTATCTTGTTGTATGAGTTGTCGGCTAGTGAACAACACTTTACTCCCCTTGCGTTCTTTAGGGAATGATCTTTGGACATCATTCCAGGCTTCAATGCCCCATATGTCATCCATGACAATGAGATATTTCCTACCCTTCAAGCATTTGTGTATCTCTTCTCCTAACTTATCCTCACTGTCTTCACGTTTCTTGGGGGAAACTAATTCCAAAAATATACGAATCAACAAATCCCTCTTCATAGTCTTATCATAATCTTGAGAAACATCGACCCATGCGCGAATTTCAAAGATATGCGACATCAAAGGATTATCATACACTTCTCTGGCCAAAGTGGTTTTGCCGCCTCCACCAGCACCGACAATTGAAATAATCTCTAGCTGTCCACCCTCTCCACTGTCGCAAAGCATTTCCATTATTGTGCCTACCTCCTCCTTGAAACCGACAACCACCTTCTCTTTTATTAATTTGGATTTGTTGCTCCCTGTTGAAGAACCTTTTGATTGAAATAAAAGGGAAAGGTTATGATCAAGGGAAAAGCCAAAAGTTATGGGGCGGTAGTAAGTGTCACAAAAAATTAATCTATCTGCTTTTGGAATAGAACAATTACTCATCCCATTTATAAATAGAAGATAGTCTTGAATATGAACAATCTTTAAGCTATATATTAAGAATCTTAATTTCTTTTAACAGCTTATTAAGAATCTTATGTTGGAAAAATGTTTACCTTTTGTGATAAAAATCGATAATATGAGTGCAATAAAATCGGAACTCAAAACCTGAAAATTGATGGAAACAAATTGGTGATCAAGGCGAGTGTTTGTGTGTGACACTCTGTACTTAAGACAGATTTCGCCCCCGCTACGGTGCTCACGGTTTGCATTAGACGACTGTCTCCCAGCACTACTTGATCGGAATCCCTCCAAAGCAGCACTTCAATTGGAGGGCCTAGCGAACCATCTTGTGTTTGTAACTCTCTCATATGAATGGACTTGAATGAAGGAAAAATCAATCTTTTGAAAATGAATAAGGGCATTGATATATATAGGCCAACAGGTAACTCTTACGAAAAGTCACCAAATAAAGAGACACATCTGTTCGTCAAGGACGCGTCCGTCCACAACGAACAAGTGCCAATGAAAAGATGCAACTCCAAAATAAATCAATTTTCATTCACACTAAAGTAAAATATTATATCCTATAATATTTTCCAACAATCCCCCACATGAATGAAATTGACTCGATAACCAATGCAAAACAATGCAAACGACAGAGAGAGTACAAGTGGAAATTTCCTGCATAGGATAGGTAGCTTTTGGCTTTGAACCTTCCCTTGTGAAAGACTATCGGATTTACTTGCTAACCAGTGGACGCAATGCCTTGAACTGTTCAGCGTTTTGTGTAAACCAAGACAATAGAATTCACACAGAATCTTTCCGAACACAGTTGGTTCTTACGGTTGTGCCCATTTTGGCCCTGGAACACCGACTGGTTTCAGAGAGTGCTTTAGAGAATTCAGCCTTAAAAAATTCTCACAGAAGCGGCCCCTTCACACTCACATAGGTGATCTCTTATTAAGGGCATCCTGCTATACCCCACTTGGATTTACCAAGGTATAAGAATCATTAAAAGTTAAACTTAACCTAAAACGCTGCAGGCATCACTGTTTCACCATAGGAATGAGTTGGAGAGATTTCTCCTTAGTGATACTCCTAAGTCTCATACAACTCGGTTGTCCCGTTGAACCTAGATCTTGGGATCTCCAGTCAGCTAGGTTGGGTTGCCGTTATAGAGACTTTTATATAATAGGCTTAATCTCATTCCCCTCGATGATCATTTGTTCTCTAGTCAAAACTCCAAACTCAACGGATCCGTAACAAAAAATTTTGACATTTCATTCTCAAGTGAGAACAAATGTTTAACGGTTCGATGTCTTTAATATTGAGACTTACCGTTACACATGGTCTTCTATGCCTTTCTAACAACTGATGGCCATCACATTATAACTCTGGCATAGAATTGGACCCCCATTGGAACATCCTCTAAGAGATGGTACAGCCACCCGCTTATTAGCCTCTTTGTCTAATATGATGAGTTGATCAGACTCCATCGTAGACCTTGCTATACACACATAAGGATTTCCAAGTCATTGTTACACTCCAATTGTATAATTCAGACTCCATCGTAGACCTTGCTATACACACATAAGGATTTCCAAGTCATTGTTGCACTCCAATTGTATAATTAAATCCACCTTTGGATTCTAAAACTTTAAATTGGATACTCATATCACCATACTTTATTCTTTAAGTATAGTTGAACATCTCTCATAGTGCAACATGTAAATATTGTGAAAATTATAAATATTGTTTCCCCCACAATTCTGAAATTAATTCAGAATTCAACAAAATAATTTTCGTAGGTTATGACATGACACAAACGATGTCTAAACTTCTCTTCATCTCTCGTGTTCCAAGACACAGGAGTAAGAAACAACCCCCACATTAAGTATCTCACCCAATAACGAGTAACGCTATACTCAAATTAAGATGGTTATATGCTAACTTCACCATGCATTCTAAGTATCTTTGTCAATTCAATAGATACGCTTCATAGCATATAAACCAATTTCACTTTATTTAAAACGTATCCTGTGGGTGTAGTTGTTTGATAACTACCAACCGCTTAAGATCATAGAAACTAAAATATTTCATTTTCAGTTTCATGCCAAATCAAACATAGCGACCCAATCTGATGGGTTTAAACTAAATTTCAAATCATTCAAAACATGAATTTACATGTTTAATACCTCCAATAGATTTGGCTCAAGTGACTTGTAGAAAAGTCATTGAATCTGAAACTTATCTCCCAATAGTCACGTGACTTACTGACCAAGGGTCACGTCTCTTGGTATAAACGCAATGATCACATCTCTTGGTTTAAATCTCACAGTCATGTCTCTTGACGTAAACCTAAAGGTCACACCTTTTGGTTTAACTACAAGTCTACAAGAGATCACACCTTTTACTTTAATCCCAAGGATCACACACTTTTACATATAGAGCAATGTGACATATTAGAAAGTCACACCCGGTTCAAATTTGATGAAAGAACCCATTGAATAGTCACAACCACTGTCGCCTTTTCCGCTCATGGCAAAAATATGCGACTCCTTTTTTTTTTTTTCTCCATAATCAAACCACATACGATCATGTACTGCCAATACCCTCAAGGGTTAAACCCGTTTGTCAATAGAACGTATTGTTCCCAACGGTCCATAATAAACAGTCACAACCATTCACCAAATCTCATATGCAACAAACATGTCAAAACTCCAAAAGTCTAATCTGCACATGTCCAAGCCAAATCAACCTGTCCCTCACCAAATAACACTTGTCAAATGTGGACACACTATTCCACTTAGAACTTACCAGACATGTAAGTTCAAACTCCAATATTAATTCCAAACTAGGAGTTCAATTGCTTCGTAACCGTCACTGTTTCCCACTGTCACGATTGAGAGTTTCCTGAACTCTCACATAGCAAGGGTGGTGACTAATTGAGATTATGACAACAGATAAAACAAACCATTGCTGCACTGTCGGAACAAAAAGGACCAATTTTGAATTCTCATCACAAGTCGTGATCCTGGCCATGTGAATTTGACCACACAACCATTCGAAGCCTTGGCCCCTTGTCATGTACATATATAATCACATCAGTAATAGATTATGAAATGAGTGGAAATGACAATGCAATATTACTGTGATTATCAAGATATTGGATGCAATTGATGCACGAAACTCAAAGCAAACACTCCGCAATAGTAATCTTGCCGACTGACCCTCTTCATTTAATATGGGTCTATGTGCAATAGTAATCTTGAAAGCTTGAAATTGAAATGTCACTATTACCGACTGGTAATTTTACAACCAACAAGTGTAACCGTTTCGTAAGTAAGGCCACGACTCTGTTATTTGTTTACTACTATACACAAAGTTCCACAAGCCAGAGAATTTCATAGTAGCCAATAACCAGACTACAAGACTTTATGCATACGTTAAAAGGGAATTGATTTCCAATCTGCCAGTTCAACAAATAAAAGCGTTTCTTAATTACCAAAAGAAATAACTGCTGAGTCATGGCAGTCTCTCCATATAATTAGACAATGAATCTAATTAACACTAACATGGCAATTCATCTACGATCAATAAAAATGAACATGTAGATGCAATGTCGAGTCTCTTCTTCAACAGAAACGCATAATAAGCAATTACACGATTACAAAAAGTAAACAAAATCTGTCTTAAGATTGTTGGAAAAATGTTTACCTTTTGTGATAAAAATCGATAATATGAGTGCAATAAAATCGGAACTCAAAACCTGAAAATTGATGGAAACAAATTGGTGATCAAGGCGAGTGTTTGTGTGTGACACTCTGTACTTAAGACAGATTTCGCCCCCGCTACGGTGCTCACGGTTTGCATTAGACGACTGTCTCCCAGCACTACTTGATCGGAATCCCTCCAAAGCAGCACTTCAATTGGAGGGCCTAGCGAACCATCTTGTGTTTGTAACTCTCTCATATGAATGGACTTGAATGAAGGAAAAATCAATCTTTTGAAAATGAATAAGGGCATTGATATATATAGGCCAACAGGTAACTCTTACGAAAAGTCACCAAATAAAGAGACACATCTGTTCGTCAAGGACGCGTCCGTCCACAACGAACAAGTGCCAATGAAAAGATGCAACTCCAAAATAAATCAATTTTCATTCACACTAAAGTAAAATATTATATCCTATAATATTTTCCAACATCTTATTGTATATTTCAGTGTTTCACCGTTCGCTCTCGTTTTACTAGATGTATCTGATTGATATCATTGCGGAGTGAAAAGGAAAACAACTATGGTTGTTATTATCAAATTATCAAATCAATTGAATTAATGCTAAATTCGGGGTGCATTGCAGCATTCGCCTGCATATTTTTGCGGTTCATGTTACTTATTATAATTAAAGGTCCATGTTTCGTATTGTTATGGTTGATGATATGAGTGATAAGTTACCCGTGAACAACACAAAATTTTGATTTTTAACCAAGTCAATTTTTGTCCCAAAAGTCTAGGAAACATATTTAAAACACAGATTCAGACACGACTACATCCGAAACCGTCGATGCATGTGTGAATGTGTGCATCAAACGGTTCCGGCTGCCGCTTTTGCTTTCGCTGTTAGTGCAAGTGCTCCAGATCCTCTTGACGACTGGACTCTAGAGGGTTTCTTCTTCCTGTACCCATGTTTACAAGCTTGTTTGGTCCTTGTTTGAAAACAGAGATAAAAATACAAAGATCACGGCTAAAACCGTGGTCTTTCTTATGTTTTACAGTATTTAATTAATGGGCTATGTCATCAACATGAACCATAAAAGTACATAATTTTGTTGTGTAAAGTACATAATTTTGTCCCTGTGCTTCTCCCTTATGGGAGTCTTCCTCACCCACCGTTCGGAGGTGTCGTCGTTTTTTGGTGTTGGTGTGTGTGAGTTGGGTTATTTGAGATGTAGTAGTTGGTGTGTGGTGTTGCATTGCTCTCTTCTTATGTGCATGTATGGGGTTTGGAGGTGTAAGTCTTTGAATTGCCTACCCGCCTGTTCGGCTATTTTCTCCCTCAGAAAGAATATGCCTTATAATGTAAGCTCTTTGTTATCAATGGAAGTCCTAAACTTTTCGCAAAAAAAAAAAATGCACGGGAAATACAAGGTGTGTAGCTAGCGAAGATGTCTGCATGTTTGAAACATATAAGTACACACAATGAATAAGGGGATCAGAAGGTAAAGATTGAAATCAAAAATTTATGAAAGAAACTTGCCAAAATGAGAACATGAATATAAAACAGAGCGATTTTTGTCTACACATACAAATCCAACGTCCTCTGCAACCGTTAGATCGTCTTTACATATTGATCCTAGCCATTCGATTGATAAATGTTTCCTTAATACCCAAACTCCCGATGTGAGAGCCAGCCCAACTAATGCATGCCCAAGAGCCTCGACACTAAAGGGCTACACCAAGACAGAGGGCCTAAGGGGCTTGCACCATAGGTCAAGCATCCAAACCACAACGGATGGGCGAGACTTGGTTGTTTTGAACGAGGGCAAGAGGGTAATTTTACATATCAACTCACGTACCAAGGCAATTGCTGACTAGGGAGAGGTATAATGAACCCTTTTAACACACACACATAATACTCAAACTCCCGATGTGGGAGCCGATTAGATGAATTCTGTTTAAGCATATCTGAAAATAATACTTTTAGGAGACGTCTGATTGGTTGGCGGCGCAGCCAACAATAAAGAAATGAATTCATTTAAACTTTGTTCAGAACATGTTACTTCTCACTAGTGAATAGAGAGGGCAAGACAAAAAATCCCGGAGGGTTGTCACTAGACAATTTAGCTTTCCTTGCTCATATCATACTTATGATATGAGATTATTTTCATAAGAGCACGACATAGCTGAAACTTTTTTCTTTTTTTTTGACTCGGGACATAGCTGAAACTAAAAACATAAAAATCTAAAGTTCTATGAAATTAACCTAATTTTGAAGTTTAAAATATTGAGAATTTGTTTGAATACCTCCACTGGATCTGGTAAAAGAGTGCTTGAGCTTTTTGGCTGCTATTCCGTTAATGTCATACATATTCTCATCGTAAATCTGCTTCACCTTAGTTGTAAGAGTCTTGATCTCCTTTTTGACACTTTCAAGGTCTAGAGTCTTGATCTCCTTTTTGACACTTTGAAGGTCTAGGGAAAGATGATCTTGAAAACGGTACCAATGGAACAGTTTACGAAGACTTAATAACCATTCAGAAAACTTTTTCGAACCGGTAAGATGATCCTGATTGTTTAACTGTTGATGACTAAGAGAATAAGCATGAACTAGAAATAATTCTACGGTGTTCTCTAATTCGAATACCACGTCTCTGATCCGCATCACCAGATTCATCACTTCTATATGCTCGTTGCGTTTCTTCACCGTAACCTTGAGGAACTCTCTCAGGTACTTTATCTCCATCTCGAGAGATTGAAGTTGATGTTTCTCACCAATGATTGATGGGAGCTTGGAGTTCGTTATAAGCTGTTTCAAGGTCTCCAAAAAAATATCAACAGCAGTGTCACCCATCTGATCAGATCTCTCTCGTAGCTAGCAGAGGTAGAAGGGATCGATCGAGTCGTTGTAGTAGATTGATGGTTGCAGATCTAGAGACTAGAATTGGTAATGTGATCTCTTTCCGGCTTTAGATTCCCCCCAACTGTTATAGTATGGGCTTGTCATATGAAACGGCGCAAGACCCGCAGGAGATGCTGGTAGCTTGGAAAATGGACAGAAAATGATCACCTTCTCTATTTTTCTAATATAAATAAAGACTCGAAATGACAGCCGGGAATTATATATGCAGACTTCAACTTTCACTGACTTGCATTAAATAAATCATAGTATTGGTCGGTAGCATGTGCAAGTTACAATCCAGGCCCCACTTAACAATAGAAGGAATATTATTTATGTCTTGATTCATATAAGTCTTTAACTAACTCATTCATTGAATAGAGCCCCTCGCGAGACGCTCGAGACTCGGCTCGGTAAAAGTTCGTTCAAACTCGACTTGAGACATAAATAAACAAGCTCAAGCTCAAAATCTAGGCTTGTTTCATTATCAAGCCAAGCACAAGCCAGTAAAAACTCGTTTCGTTATCAAGCCGACCACAAGTCAGTGGAGCAGCGGCATCTAACTTTGGTGGTGGATTGGAGGTGTGGGGGTGATATGATGGTGTGTAGGTGATAGTGGTGGTGGAAGTGTGGTGTGATAGTGGTGATGAAGATGCTGAGGTGGTGGTGGTGGTGAAATGATGGCTTTGAGGTGGTGGTAATGGTCGTGGAAGTGGCGGAGATGTGGTGAAGCGATCGCGGTTGTGGTGAAATGATAATAGTGATGTAGTGGTAGTAGTGGTAAAACAGTGAGGGTGGTTATGTCGTGATATGAAAAACTAAAATTGGTGGATTGGATCGTCGTTTGGGTGATGAGATGGTAGTGGTGGTGGCAGCGAAGAGGAAGGAGGAAGAGGAGAGGAGGCATTTTTGACAAGGAGTGAGAAAGAGGAGAGGAGGCCGCACTGTGTATGATGCACCTCAGGGGCAGTTACATGCGCCCCAGGTGCATCCAAGCATTCAGTATTGTTCCTCATGCGCATTATATTCCGCCCAGGCGCATCCTCGTAACTGTACATAAGGCCAAATTTCGCAGGTTTGCCACTTACACTCCCAAACTCCTATTAGTGTGTGGTTTGAACCGTTAAAAAAGCATGATGAGTCTACTTTCTAACCCCCACTAGTTTGTAGCCAAAACTATTTTCACGTGAAATGATATGACAACTTTTTTTTAATGTAGGCCTATAGTCTAGTTTGTTTGTTGGAGTGAATCAAAATCTAGGCTCGTTTCATTATCAAGCCAGTAAAGACTCATTTCATTATCAAGCCGACCACAAGTCAGTGGAGCAGCGGCATCTAACTTTGGTGGTGGATTGGAGGTGTGGTGGTGATATGATGGTGTGTAGGTGATAGTGGTGGTGGAAGTGTGGTGTGATAGTGGTGGCGAAGATGCTAAGGTGGTGGTGGTGGTGGTGAAATGATGGCTTTGAGGTGGTGGTAGTGGTCATGGAAGTGGTGGAGATGTGGTGAAATGATTGCAATTGTGGTGAAATGATAACGGTGATGTAGTGGTAGTGGTGATGTGGTGGTAGTAGTGGTAAAATAGTGGGGTTTATGCCGTGATATGAAAAACTAAAATTGGTGGATTGGATCGTTGTTTGGGTAGTGAGATGGTAATGGTGGTGGCAGCGGATAGGAGGGAGGAAGAGGAGAGGAGGCATTTTTGACAAGGAGTGAGAAGGAGGAGAGGAGGCCGCACTGTGTATGATGCACCTCAGGCGCAGTTACATGCGCCCCGGGCGCATCCAAGCGTTCAGTATTGTTCCTCAGGCGCATTATATTGTGCCCAGGCGCATCCTCATAACTGCACATAAGGCCAAACTTCGCAAGCTCGCCACGTACACTCCCAAACTCCAATTAGTGTGTAGTTTGAACCGTTGAAAAGCTTGATAAGTCTACTTTCTAACCCTACTAGTTTGTATCCAAAACTATTTTCACGTGAAATGATATGGCAATTTTACCCTCTACAAATAGAAGAACAACTCATTTTGGAAAATTCTCGCATCACCCACATTTTAAATCAAATAAAACCATATTCTATATCAATAAAGAGGGTATTACACGTAGTAAAAGATGGTGGAATCCAACAACAAATTTGTCTGTAAAAAATAGGTCGAAAGCAGACCAATTATTCTCCACTTGTGACATTGGGCCTGAATCTCATGTCAATTTATTCTTCACTCGTAACCTTTCTGCTGTTATGTGGAGGGGCTTGTTGCAGCAAAATGGCGTCTCTAGGTCTCCCCCTTGCTTTGATGGATGAGCTTGTTTGGGCTTCGCATGGTCGTGGTGGTTTAAAGCTGGAGCACATTGTCTTTAAATTGTCTTCACTGCTTGATTCAAACCGGTATCAAATTCAGGTTTTTTCAACTTAACGAGTGCTCAAGTTGAGGAAAACTCAACTCTTTAGTTTATTTTTCTGGCATTCTAATTTTCCGATTTTTCCAATAATGAAACTTTTTTTGTGTAGGCCTATAGTCTAGTTTGTCTGTTGGAGTGAATCATATCAGAAATTATACTCGTATTCGAGCAAAACTTCGAATGTGGTCTCATGGATGGTAGATGGTCCTATGCATGCAATTAAGGCAATCCATTAATGGCTTTTTCTGTAGGGGTGTTTGCTGTGGCTTAATGCCACAGCTTTTGGCCTTTTTCCTGTCTTGGAAGCTCTCTTTGGCACAATTTTTTCTTTTTCTTTCGACTTATGAGACAGAAGCTCGAATGTTTGTGAAAGTACGGTTTTTGAGAAACTTCATTTTTTGGGTGTAAAAAGAGAAAACTCCATTGTGTTACTTTCAGCTTATGTTTTCAAGTTTTAACTTCTACCACGAGTTCAACGCTCTCTCTGCCTTGTTGTTACTTACTAAGAAAATATGATGAACACATTCTGAGGATGATTATTGATTCAATTCCACTAACCAATGTTATGTCTCATCCCCTCCAAGCAGGCAAAAATTGACCACTATTAGTAAATCCATGGGCTCGGTTGTAGAATCCAGGGAGTCTTCCCTCACTTCGGGCAATTTGCAGAAGATGTCGAAGACAATGGACTCTTTTGAGCGCCAATTTGTGCATATGGAGGTGCATGCCGAGTTCATGGAGAGCTCAGTGGCTGGATCCACATCACTGTCAACTCCTGAGGGATATGTCAACAACTTGATGCAACAGGTGGCTGATGATTATGGATTGGAGTAATCAGTGGGGCTGCAGCAGCCGGCAGCTCATGCGGTGGTTGTGAAGAGCACGGAAAAGGTCGATGAGGATGACTCGTATAGGCGCCTTGCCGAGCTCAAGGCCCGTGGTTAACTGTTGTAATCCAATTCCTATTGGCTTGGTTCCGTTTATGGAGCATAGTGTTTGTGGTATCCATTCTGCGTTTAAAGAACCATATTATGTAAATTGGAAAGAATTTGTCTCATTTTTCTGTAGTACTTGTGTTGTGCCTGTTAACTCTGGATATATGTCTATGCTACACAGCTACTCAATGCCAGTTTCAGAACTAATTGTAATGCCTTGAGAAGTGTTGGTATATGAATTGCTATGTAGATTTCATATGTAAGTGTGTGAGAATCAATGGACGGCTGCTTTCTTTTGATATAGGTCAAGTCTGGGCTCGAATTGTTGTGGAGAACGCTGTGAACACATCCTGTTTGTGTGCGGTACACTAGAATTTAGGTTTGTTGTGTGCAGACGGGATTTGTTATACCTTGAGAAGTGTTGGTATTTGATTGCTACGTAATGTAAAATGGATTGGCTGCTTTCTTATGATATACGGAGTAGTTCAAGTCTTGTCTCGTATCGTTTTGGGGAACGTACCTCGTTTCTATGTGGTGTGCCAGAAACATGTTTGTTGCATGCAGAATTGAAAATGTTTATGGATTTCTTTGGTTTGGCTGCTTTCTTATGATATAGTTCAAGTCTTGTCTCGTATCGTTTTGGGGAACGTAGCTTGTTTCTATGTGGTGTGCCAGAAATATGTTTGTTGCATGCTGAATTGAAGATGTTAATGGATTTCTTTGGTTTGGTTGCCTTTACTAGATGTCTTTGTTGTGTTCTTAACATCTTAAAACAGGCTTGTACACTTGTTAGCAATCGTAACGTTGGCGTGTTATTTCCTGTCAGATGAAAAATCCTTGGACTTAAATGGAGGTCTTGAAGTTATTTTACGAATTGTCTTGTCCTTTATATTGGTAGCGGCAGAGATTTGAAGGGCTGATTTTTCAGAGTTTCTTATGCGCTATAAATTTCGTAAGTTCACTGTTGATTGTGGGTTGTCTGGTTTTGTGGAGCAATGTATTTGATGATCTTTTGTTGGTATGCTAGCTGTTTTCTTTCTTCACTTGATTTCGTAGGATTCAGTTATGGACCCTGTAGGTTAATCTAACCTTCTTCATGGTGGGAACTGATCATATATGCTTAAGTTTCAGTGTTTTTCTTGAGGTGAGTTGCAAAATTTCAGTACTTGTGATCCATGTCATCAGAGGTAGAGCACCAAACCAATTATAAAGAAGTTTGGGAAAGGTTAGGGGCTTACACACACAGAGAGAGAGAGAGAGAGAGAGAGAGAGAGAGAGAGAGAGCATGGTTGTTTACCATTATGGAGATTCTAACCTCAATAACTAGTACAACAACCAGCAGGGCACTCTTATACAGATTGCCAGGCGAAAAATACAGGTTCTGAAATTTGTTTTCCAATCTAACAAAACAGTGTAATCAGCACCGGTAATTTTAACCTCCGGGTACATATTGATCCTCAAAATACAGCACTACTAGAACCAAAGTTCTCATTCAGAATCTAAAACAGCAACAGAAAACAATCAAATCCACATTCAAATAAGGCAAACATCTCTCAATAAATGTTACTCCAAAATAGGTACGGTTCGAATTGGTTATTTGGATGTCTTCAAAACGCTTGTTATATTGCTTCACTTCTGGCAAGGATGGAACCTTCCGCTTGCACCACCACCATTTTCATATCCTTTATTGCCACCATATCCACAGCCGCCGCCGCCGTATCCTCTGCCACCTCTATATTCAGCTGCACCTCTGCCAAAGCCACCATAGGACTTTGAAGAACTCCCACCATGACGTGACCTAACATCATAAGTATAGTCACTTCCAGCGCTTTTCGGCACAGCCTTCTTTATTTCCACCTGAAAAATTCCAAATTGAAGTGGCTCAGCTTAGCCTAGGGGTGGCAAATTGAACCCAGACCCATTAACAAACCCAGACCCATCAACTAAAAAATAGACCCAACCCAACCCATTTATTAGTTGGGTAAGAATGGGTTCAAACCCAACTAACCCATTATTAGTTGGGTCTTAATTGGGCATCAATTGGGTCAACTTAAATGACCCAATGGGTATGAAAGAAACCCATGAAAAAATTTCATCTCTTTACCAAATTCCCAATGAATGCAGCCCACCCCCTACCACGCCACCAACGCCGCCACCACCACGACGCCACCTTCACCACCGCCACCACCATGGCCGCCGTCGCCGCCTCGCCACCATCGCGACAACGCCGCGGCCACCACCACCACCACAACCGCGGCCACCACCACCACAACGCCGCCGCCACCACCACGCCACCCTCACCGCCGCCACCACCACCACCACTACCACGGCCGCCGTCGCCGCCTCGCCACCCTCACCACCACGCCACCACCACCACAACGCCGCCATCACCACCACCACCGCCACCACCACTACGGCCACTCCTGCTGCCACCCCACCCTCACCACCATGCCAACACCATCGCCACCACGGCCGCCGCCGCCGCCACCACCGCGCCACCACCACCACAACGCTGCCACTGTGGTGGTGGTGGCGGCGGCGGCATTGGCATTAAGGTGGTGGTGGTGGCAGTGGCCGTGGCGGCGGCAGTGGTGGCGGTGGCGGCGGTGAGGGTGGCGTGGTGGTGGTGGTGGCTGTGGCGGCGGTTGTGGTGGCGGCAGTGGCATTATGGTGGTGGTGGCGGCGGCGGCCGTGGTGGTGGTGGTGGCGGTGGCGGTGTGGTGGTAGGGGTGGTGAGAGTGGCATGGCGGCGGCGGTGGCCATGGTGGTGGTGGCGGCGTTGTGGTGGCGGTGGGTAATTGGGTTAATGGGCGGGTCGGGTTTGATTTTAAATAAATGGGTCGGGTTGGGTATGGGTAATTGAACTCTTAATTAATTGGTCTAAATGGGTCAATGACCCATTAAAGACCCAACCCACTTATAACTTGCCCATTTTGACCCAAACCCGCCCATTTGACACCCCTAGCTTAGCCCATTTTGTTTTCCTCAAAAGAAACAAAAAAAAAAGGACGAAGCTCTCCCTTTATCATCTCGTGCCAGATGCAACAAAGGACGAGTCCTTTTTCGTTCTCGCCTTCGACAGAAAAAGAGAATTGGAACACTTTTTCAATGGAGCCAACAATCAAAGCGATATATTAGCATATGGATTCTATATGGATTAGAAAGAAAGAAATACTACCGAGAATTCAATATGCGGTACAAATTCATGAGCAACACTACATGCACAGATTTATGTTTACATCTGCTGATCGATAGATTTGTGCTGCGTCATATGATAATTTTTTGATATCTATTTTGATTATGGACCACATGTAGGGCTGTAAACGAACCGAATTGAGCTAAACCCTGTTAAGTTCGGCTCGGGTTCGTTAAAATACTAGTCTGGCTCAAGTTCGGCTCGAGGTCGATTCGAGCCTGAATAACTTGGCTTCAGTTCGGCTCGTTAAAATTTTTCAAGGTAAGGTTCGGCTAGGTTTGGTTCGTTAAGGTACTAGTCTGGCTCAAGTTCAGCTCGGATTCGATTCAAACCTGAACATCTTGGCTCAAATTTGACTCGTTAAACTCAAACGAATCGAGCCAAGCCGAATCTAAGCTCGAATTGAGCTCGTCAAGACTCGAGTTTGGTTTGGCTCGGCTCATTAAACTCAAGCGAACCCAAACTCTCTCATTGATCGTATAGAATTTGAGAGAAAAATAAGTATTGAATTATATATACAATCTTAAAAAATTTTATATTTACAAATAGACCCCTATTGAATTATTAATTAAATTTAAGTATAGGTTCGCGAGCCTAACCGAGTCAAATACCGTTAGGCTCAGGTTCGGCTCATTTACGGAAAGAGCCTAGAATTGAGGTTCAGGTTCAGTTTGTTTAGCAGACGAATCAAACTCGAACGAGTTCTTGCCGAACCAAGCCTCGAACAGTTCGCAAACGGCTCAGTTCATTTACAGCCCAAACCACATGCATTAGTCTACATAGTTTCCTTTGCCTTTCCTGTCTTTTGGCACTCCAATTTTCTATGACACTCAAAAATTTGCCTTTTAGTGTACTTTACTATGTATAATTTTTACACTAAAAAGTCAAGTTTTGGAGTGCCATCATCAAAAACTGGAGTGCCAAAAGACAGAAAAGGCAAAGAAAACTATGTAGACTAATGCATGTGATTCATAATCAAAATAGATATCAAAAAATTATCATATGAACCGAAATACGCCTCTCCATGCCTAACCCACTGAGATACGAACTCAAGACCGCTAGAGGAATGTGGATTGGAGGTTGATCTTCATGAGTTTCATGCTTGTGGTGAGGTTTTGTGTGATGGAGCAAGGGAGAGAGCCAAGAGAGAGAAGGCGTGGGAGATGAAAGAGAGTGAGATGGGTTTTTTGATCCCCTACACACACCCACATGTTTATACTAGCATACAAACCAATTACACTTACACTCTCTCAATTTACAATCCTATCATTCAAGCCCCATATAAAATAAACCCACAAATTTCTCATTGATTCAATATTTTTGCATTTATAATACCCTTAAATCATTTTCAGAAAATAGGGGTCTCTACAAAACCTGCATCAGATTATGATTCCTCACATATTTTTGGTTGCCCTACTTTTTATCATGTTAGGGAATCAAAGTTGGATCCTAGAGCCAAAAAGGCATTGTTCTTGGGCTTTATGGAAGGTGTTAAGGGATACAAGTTGTGGTGTCTCGATTCAACGAAGGCGATCATTAGCCATGACGTGACCTTCAATGAATCTGAGATGATCAAGCCGCCTGTGCAGGTTGTAGGTAATAAAGTTTGTAAGAAACAGGTGGAGTTAGAGACCTCGGTGGTTCCTCCAGATCCATTTCAGTCAGTTGAAGAATACAATGGAGTTGAATCAAATGACAGTGATATGGTTGGGGGTGAAGTTCTAGTAGATAGTTATTCGTAGCAGCAGCAGACAGATTCCATTGCAACATCTCGACCCAGAAGGGTCATCTGTGTACCCACAAGGTATGTTGATATGGTTGCCTATGCATTGCCGGTTATTGATGTTGATATCCCATCCACTTTCAAATAAGCTATGGGTAGTCCAAAAATTGGAGAGTGGAAGAAAGCAAGGGGTGAGGAGATGGCTTCTTTTCATAAGAATCAGACATGGGATTTGGTACCGCTTTCAAAAGGCAAGAAGGAGATTGGTTGCAAGTGGGTCTACACCAAGAAGGAAGAGTCAACAAGGAAGAGTGGTATTCGCTTCAAAACTAGGTTGGTAGCCAAGGGCTACCACACAAAAGGAGGTAATCGACTATAATGAGGTATTTTCTCCTGTTGTGAAACATGCTTCAATTAGCATTTTGCTAGCTTTGGTAGCTCAATTTTTTGGAGTTGGCTCAGTTAGATGTTAAAACTGCATTCCTACATGGTGATTTAAAGGAAGAGATTCATGTGTCTCAACCTGATGCTTTTCGTGTTGTTGGTAACGAGAAGTTGGTTTGTCAATTACATAAGTCTCTCTACAGGTTAAAACAGTCGTCGCTTCAGTGGTATAAACGTTTTGATAGCTTCATGTTAAGTCAGAAATACACACGGACCCAATTTGATCATTGTGTATATTTTAGAAAGCTTGCGGATAAGTCCTTTATTTATTTGCTTTTATATGTCGATGATATGCTGATCGCATGTAAAAGTCAGACAGAGATAGATAGGTTGAAGATTCAACTGAGTCGAGAATTTGAGATGAAAGACCTCGGGGATGCACGTAAGATTTTGGGGATGGAAATAACTCGGGATAGGGTGAAGGGCACGGTTCACCTAACTCAGTAGCAATATCTAAAGAAGATGCTTGAGCGGTTCGGTATAGGTGGTAGCTCAAAACCGGTGAGCGTACCATTGGCTCCCTATTTTAAGCTTAGTGCTTCGCTGCTACAGATGAGAAACTAAAATACATGGCAACCGTTCCTTATGCGAGCTTGGTTGGAAGTCTGATGTACGCCATGGTCTGTACGAGGCCTAATTTGGCACACGCTGTCAGTATGGTTAGTCGTTACATGCACAATCCTGCTAAGGTGCATTGGCAAGCGGCAAAGTGGATTTTGTGGTATGTTCTGGGGACGACCGTGAATTTGGGTTTGAAGTTCGGAAGGTGTGCATCAATTTATGATCTGGTTTCCGATTTTGTGGACTCGGATTATGCAAGTGATTTAGATAAGCGTCGTTCAACAACTGGGTATGTTTTTACCATGGCTGGTGGGCCGGTGAGTTGGCGATGTACTTTGCAGTCAACGGCTGCACTGTCTACTACTGAGGCTGAATATATGGCTGTGACTGAAGCCATAAAGGAGGCGATCTGGTTACATAGGTTGATGGCTAATTTAGCCATTGGGCAATATCATGTCATCGTTCATTGTGATAGTCAGAGTGCAATTCATCTTGTGAAGAATCAGGTGCATCATGCTTGGACCAAACATATTGATATTCGCTTTCACTTTGTTCGTGAGATCATTGATGAAGGGGATATTCTGTTGGAGAAGATTGGTACTGCGGGCAATCCAACTGATATGATGACTAAGGTTTTCACTGGATTTTACCTTCGACCAAAACGTGTCTCGTTCGACTTCGAGGGGAAGGAGAGAGGGATTAGGGCTTGAATAAGTGATCTAATTCCTATGGATTGCAACGTGGCTCTTGAAAAGAAAGAAAAAATGAGGAGTTTTGTGTTCTATAGAAGGGGTTCGGATATTTTTGAAAAATGTTTGAATTTTAGAAAATGAAGTGAGTTTTATTTTAAAAAGTGACCGAGCTTTCATCAAGCTGCATATATATCTTCGAGTAAAGGAGAATCAGGTCCGGCCATAGTTCGGGCCACAAAAGGGGTTTAGAAAAAAACTTGAGTCTCCACCGAGAATAGAGTTTAGGTGTGTATGGTCACCTCTTGAATATCGGAAGAATAATTCAAGTATTTTAGAAAAAAGAACAAGGGCCAGAGAACCCAGTTTTTAGAAAAAAAGTGACTCTGTTTTGCTTTTTAGGAAAAGGCTTTAGGTCTGCGAAGTTAGAGAAGAAAGGGTTTGGTAATTCACTAGAAAAGGGACTCATTTGTGTCTAGGGTTAACGGAGGCTAACGGCAGTTAGTAATTGGACCAAGTTGGAATAAAATGAAAACTACAGAGTGTAAATCGAGCCAATTCAAACTGCAAGGACCAATTTGACACAAACACTAAACTACAGGGACCATTTCGGCTTTTTTCCCAACAATTTTTGTATCAAATGATTATGTAGAATGACAAGACTAACCTTGGCCAATGATACCTGAGCCCTTGGAAGTAAATCACGGTTATGCGTGGCAAGCTTTGCTATAGAGGTGACAACAAAACAAAGAAGTCTTGACTGCAATGATTTTCTTGATGCTGAACTGCCAGTGCTAAGAGTTGACTCCATTAGACCCAAACGACTGCCATACAAATGGTAGAAAGAGAAGATATAAGTCAGCATGCCACAGAAAAAACCATGAAGCAAATCTCTGAGTATGAAACAAGCTATAGCTGCAACAAAAATGTACCTGGAGGAAAGGTTTTCATACAAAAGTAGTTCCAAACTCTCAAAAAGTTCACGAGCTGCATCTTTGTGAGATTCACCACCCCCTCCATGCTCTCCAATGGCCCAACACAATTGTAATGCCAACTCTGTCTATGATGAGAAGAAACTTATTGTTGAATAACTCCAGCATCTACAAAACAGGGGAATAACCATTTCTTTCTTTTCTACTTTTTTTTTCTGGTCCTTCTGGATATACTGAAATTAACTGACCTTTGCAAGGCCGTCATAAGCTTCTCCAAGTCTGTCTATTATCGGTTTCTGCAAACGGTTTAATGCAAGAATCTTCAAACCGTTGAATAAAAGAAATGATCATAACTTCTCTCCAAACTAGAAATAATGAATTAGTTGCCTCATGCACAAATGCCATTTGATCCCATCAACTTTCTATGCTTAAACTGAAAAGATACTTCAACATGAGCTCTAATTAACTTCGGTTACACTTGCTACTGATGCAATATGGCTCTTGTTTTTATGGAATTTCACACCAAACTAATTAATGAACAAATAACTTTTTCCCACAAAAAAACCATACCACAACAAACAATCTAGAAATTCTTATAAAAACAGACTTAAGCAACAACATTCTAATAACATGTGCAGAACCAAATTGTAAGATTTGTGCTACGTGAAGCAAAACCAGCAATCCAAGAAAAAAGTAAGAGAGTAGAAAGTAAGGGATTTAAACGTCAAAAGTTTTATTTGCATTCCTGCTTACTATTTCTCCACATACAAATATACTATATAAATTCGACAATGATTCTAAGGCAAATCATCAATAAAGCTCCTTGAGAAGTGCGACAAAAAGTTGCAGGCCTGATGTGGTGAGGAGAATACCTTGAGAAGTGCGACAAAATCAGGAGATCGTTGGAATGCAGCAACCATGAATTCTAAGAGCCTCTTTTGAACCTACAAAGGATAAATCATGATACTTTGTAAATCTTTCAAGCACAGATCTAAATTCAAACCTTAAATAAACAACGATCCGCCGAGTTATTGCAACCAAAGATTTGTATATGTGATTTAGCACCAATAGAATACAAAGCAGCAAGGAAGATGCTGAGAGTGTAAAAGAGAAAAATCGGCAATTTACAGAGGGTCAAAAACCAAAGAGGAAGAGGTGGTGAGGGAGAATGCGCCAGAAGAAACGATACAAAAATCTACTAATACTCGTTACCAACCTTTTCTATAAATCTTAGTAGTAACCTGTTCCATAAGTCATAACAAACAAAATACAAAATTACACTCCAGATGAAGTCCTAAATAATTTGGATTTACAGATAACTGGAACTCTCAATTGTTGCCTCAATCTCCATTCACTTTACCTAGCTGAATACATCTCTCCGACTGCACATAATATTACTACAAACTATTCTGGATCAAAGCACCAAAATGAACCTTTGTTATATCAGTCAAAGTGATCCTCGATGGAAGCCAGTCCAAGGAAGCATTGAATTTGATGCTGCCTCCAATATATCATAAGATATTGGTCCTATTGGATCTATCCATTGGCCTTCTATAACGTGGCAGAGAATGGAAGAGGACACAGCTGAAAAAAGTACAGTGGGAACATCCTCCTCAAAAACTCCATCTATATGATAATAAACCCAACGTTAAAGAAACAAGTTACTCTTAGTTTAGGTACCTCTTCCTATCACATTTTTCTCGCTCTTAATGGATATTTCTAGTGTTGCTAAAGATATACTCCATATATTCAGACTTAACCCTACTTAAACAAACCCCTACATATAGAGGCCAACAGACAAAAATAGTAATCACATTCAAAACACAGTCACAACAAACTTAAACTGAAAAAGCTCGAATTTGTTGTAGCTTCCTTCTGCATATAGATAATGTCCTATTCCTATATGTATTTAAACTGGAGAATAACTCAACCGTTTCGTTGTTGCTTCATTCTCCACATGCATAGACACATCAGTCAAATTCAAGGAGCTCGATTAACAGTGGTTGCGATGTCTGTTGGACACTGAGCTAGAGACTAAAAGAAAAACTAATATGATAAGACAAAATTAATGCTAAATTCTAGCTAAGAAAATGACGGAGGAAGAAAAAAGCATGGTTGTCACTGACCGACCCGAACTGAATTATAGTAAGCCTCATGTCTCTATCAATTGGCTGTCCCTACTAAATGGAAAATGTCCCTTTCTACTGGTTACGACTTAATTAAAAAAAATGTTTCCCAATGGAACTGCATTTCCATGGTAAAAAGTTGCCATAAGGATAAAACCCATAAAATATACACCAGTAGCTGTGATATGATTATTTTTGCATTTCTTCATGATGCCATGCGACATTTACAGGCAAAGATGTGGATGAATTGCATAACAATACAAGCCAAACAGACTGAACAGTGCATCTTGCATGACACAGTATACGTTTGATTTGCTTTATAAGACCCACATAAATTATTCGCAAGCTTTAAATTCCCTTTAATGTTTAGATATCTCGCTGCACATCTCAGTATGTTATCAATAGAAGCCTCAGAGGAGTATGATGTAAGAGGTACTTACCTCATACGAGAAAATTTTTCTGGAAATAGATTCAAATTTCTAGCCATAAGTAGGGGTATCAATGCACATATTAAAGCTGCAATAGACATAAATTTCAAATTTGTCATCCAGGGTGCAAGGAGTTTCATGACTACTATAGGATATATGTTGGTTGGAAAATGGAAGCTTCAGCTACATTTAAAAGATTGATGACCATAACATGAAATGTTCACTATTAGAGACTGCTACACACATACAATTATTGTCGTCACGCACTGCTATAGAGAAATACACATCAAGAAGTCTGGGAGTCATCCTGAAGGGTTTGCTTCAGCGGCTCAGCCTATCAGAGTGGGGGGTGCTAACAGCGACCTGCAGAGCCGCAGCCATCTCCAGGGAAGTCGAATGACGTTCCTGAAATATCAACTAGACTTTTAATCATCTTTTGAAGTCTGACAAACAGACCAAGATGGAAAGACAACCAAGAGGCAAAGGATATTATAGTAGAAGTCTCTTAATATGTTTCAAGTATTGACCTATATAAAACATCATATGGTTAACCAATGCAGCGTCTTCTTTCACCAATATTTCAAGTTCACAATAAAGCAAGCCAAAAGATTCAACATTAGCGCAATTTGTTTTACTGGGAGAACATAGCTCGAAATAGTTTCCATGGTTTGAAAGTCCACATAAGAGGACCATATAATTGAAGCCCACTTTGTTGACCGTTTGTACTGTTGTGATTGAGAGGGCAGAAATAGAAATCATTTCATGGATTGAAGCAATATATCTCTTTGGAAAGATGATTGGTTTTACTGAATAGTCTGGTCTGGACTATCTCCAAAACATATTCATTGCAATTTTGAGGTAGTAATTTTTTTATTCATAAAACCTCCAATTCTTTAGCTTTTATGTTTTCCAACTCTACGTCAACAGGGATATTATAAAGGCCTGAAGCTACTATGGAAGGGGCATACAGCAAGGCCATCATTCTCATCTTTAACGAGCTCAGGAAACAATGGATCAGCTACAGCCATCGTATTGCTATCTTCAGATTCAAAGTCTGGTCCTTCATCCCCTATGGTTGATCCAGTGTACGCTTCATCCATGAGCGCAAGCAGTATCTGCATCCACAGAGGAGTTGTCAATTGCAATACAAGTGCCAACCATTTTTCATTTATCTTCTTCAGCACCAAAAACAACCTCAGGAGCCGCACTCTTCTGGAGTGAAGCTATGCTGCTGCCAATCAGTGATCCTGAGCTCCGTTCAACCTTTTCCAATGCCACTACCAATACTGGTGTAAAGAGCACAAAGGCCAATCAGTTACTCATTTTTCTCTTCACGCCACACAATCTATGAAGCGCACATATTCCAATCATAAAAGGCTAACAGCTGGAAGTTGATCAAGCCATATCAGCAATTTCAAACAGTACATTGCTCAGCATTGCGAACAACAATTGACTACGGCAAAATTGAAGTATAGCCTGAGTAAAGAAGCAGAATAATAAGGAAACGGCTACATTAGTGTACATGGGAACTACCAGACAACAGCAAAATCAAGCACCAAGAAAACTTCAATATTTGAAACAAATGTAGTAGTAACTATTTAGACGATGTCTACAGGTAAAAGCACATAATTTCTTGCCTCTTAAAAGTACAATTCAATAAGTAGACGAATCCCATTGAGACTCTGGTTGTTTTCCCATGTTTATGTACTTTCCGGTGTTTGGATTACACAAAGCAAGACCAATACTTTTCGCATCAACAAGGTGTAAAACGACTAACACAGTAAACTTCCAGAAGTCTTTTTCCAAAATATACCAGATCATTTGACCACACGACACTTCTTTCTACCTAACATCGCACCTCATGGAACTGGTGCACTTGATTTTCTTTTGTTCGCCGATTTCTTAAATGCATCTTAATCAGTTTACAAAAAATGCAACTTGATTATTAGATCCTTTTTTCTTTTTGTAAATCATTAGATCTTAGCCAGCAAGAGGATAACAAAGTTTCTGCAATAAAAGACTTTCATGAAATGTATTTCCCCGAGTAAAACATTTAATTAACAAAAAAACTTAGCCATTATCATAAACATACAAAATGAAATCAGTACAATAGAAAAAGAAAAGCATAGAGAGAGCTTCAAAGGTACACAAGACTCTTCCAATGTTGCAACTCAACAAACACTCACCCTACCCCTTTACCTCTCAAGTTTTTACAATAACAAAAAGCACATAACAAGAATACAAAATACTAGAACAAAAGCATTGGAAAATTAAAAAACCTTCCAAAATCCATCCATATCCGCAAAAGCGCCTAAACCACCTCAGTTAAACACGCTAAACGCAACATACAACCTAGGACATATAAAAAAAAACCTGCCAATATGAAATTCCGAAAGTAAATTTAAACTATTGACAAGGAGCATGTGTCAAAAAGATAAATACCAGTAAAAGAAGACCGTTAGAAGTTCGAGACTGAGAAATTGAAGCCACTGAGCGCCGGAAAATCTTGTTCGGCTGCGGATAAACCCTAGCTATCAAATCTTCAGAATTATCAGCTTTATACAGTTCATGAAGCTTCTTCACCTGACCACACAAGATAAATCTAGAAAATTTGTTAACAAAAAATGTAAAAAACAAAACTTTTAGGATGTGTTCTTCCTAAGTTATTGTTTTGGTATTTTTTCGGTATTATTTACTTCTCGTAGGTTTACCTTACCTTTTTTAAACAAAAAAGTTCTTTTTTTCTTTTTGGAAATGCTAGGCTTCCTATAATATATAAAAACGTGCTTCGATATTTGAGAAAAAGTGTATTGATATATGTGAAAGTCTATTAGTGTATTAGAATCCATGAGATATTAATTGAAGTCCAAACTTATTTGACATTATTTGTATATTATCCTATGCGGTTGTGCCTGCTAGGTAGCCGACCCCAATTGATTAGGACACAAGACTCGGTTTGGTTTGGTTTGGTTTGGCTGCATCTACTAGGCAGATGTTAGCAAGACCCTTTTTCTTTTGCTCGGCAAATTTGGAAAAAGTTGACGCCACAAAGACAGCTAGTTTGAATTTTTCTCCGCGAATTTTTTAATTTTTTCTGTGCTTTTGATAAAACTAAATTTTTACCTTTTATATTCCTACAAATCCAAGAAGGAAAGAAGAATTAGATGATTAATATGAATTGAGAAAAGACGAAGAAAAATTCAAAAACATTAGTTCAAGTCTTTGAGAAGAACAGAACCTAAGCAATGTGAACAAATATGAAGACATGGTTGCAGAGAGAGAAAGATGGAGAGGGAAACAAACCGAATTGAGTAGTGAAGGATCGGAAGCAGGATCGCTGGCGAAATTGGAATCTCTGGCCATAAAAGATAGGGTCCTGAACTGTCAATCCCACTCTTTGTCTCGTTCGACCATTTTCCGAACCGAATCAGAATGGCTTGTCTTCTTTCCTAGCGATGGAGTCGGGAGAGTACAGCTCCTGTAATAGAGAGAGAGAGAGAGAGAGAGAGAGGGGCGGTTGCAGATCGCACAAGCGGGAAGAGGTGACGAGAACAGTTGTTTACTTGGGCTGATGGGCTGGGCTTACACTTCGAGTCGAGCTTTTCTCAAAAACGACGTCGACCTGAGGCTCGCACATCGAAAACTTCGAGTCGAGCTTTTCTCAAAAACGACGTCGACCTGAGGCTCGCACATCGAAAACGACGTCGTCCGTAATCATTAACACTTCGCAGATTGCACATGAGAAGTCCTTTGAAAATCATGTTAGGTAAATTGTGATCTCAATGGGGCTTTTCTCTATGATTGAAACTGTTCATTCTGTAGATATTGTTGATTAGATAAACTGTGATAAAGATCATATCAATCTTGTTCTTATTGGTACATAATCTGAGAGGATTGGAGTGAATTTTTGGTTATGAAAATAGGTTTGGGCGTACTGGATCGAACCCATTTAACATAAAACGACGTCACCCGTTTCTATTGAAACAGTGTAGTAGGAACTGCAACGGTTTGTTCAAAATTGCGAGCTCGTTCTGGGTTATCTTCGTGATCGAGACAGTTCATTTCGTAGAGATCGCCAAGAAGACAGACCATGTTGAAATGCATATTAATTGGATTCTGATTGGTACATAATCGAAGTAGATCGCAGTGAAATCGTTTTTGCAAAAATAGAATTGGCCACACTGTATGAAATCCATGTTAGCAAAGACAAAGAATAAATTCACTCCGACGGACAAAGGGACATCCCCGACGACGGAGATTCTCCCTCCATTGCAGTAGCAGGTAAACTTCTAATCTTCCATCCTCCAACGCTATCTATTCTGAATTCTGATTACCAGTAAAGCTAATTTCGATTTTGCATAGCTTGCTAATTGTTCTTGGGAATAATATCGCAAAAATTGGAAACAGTAAACACGAAGGAAACTGCTCCCAACTCCATTCATAGTGGGACTGTGTTTATGGGAGATTCCTATGGTCGCTTGTATTTTCCTTAATCTGTTGATGATCTTTCTACTTCTATTAATTGAGGCAATTGTCAAGTACATTCGAGCATGCTCATTTTAGGATTTTGGGTACTGAATGAGAGAGAGAGAGAGAGAGAGAGAGAGAGAGAGAGAGAAATGAGAGTAATAATTGAGAGAAAATTTATTGAGAACCATGCAAGAGAGAAAGTCCAAAGCCGAAAATCCCAGGACGAACGTGGTGTTAGCGTATTACTATTGGTTTTTGCGATCAAGATTAAAGTTCTTAGAATGGAAATGATTGCTTTCAGTTTGGACTTCATCCCTTGAAGATACCTTTTTGTGTGAACTTCCGGTTTTCCCTCTGCATATTTAATGTGAACAATACAAAACAACAGAGGTAGGGTGAAGCCTTCATGCGGTGCAGTGTATGAACCATTCAGTAGAGAATTGTATCTTCATTTTGAGTTACCCAGAAACCCAGGGGAACCCTGATTCCTTAATTTGTCCAAAAGATTTCTTGAAAGTATTTGTCTGTGATCGCCTGCTCGGACTTGAAAAAAAATTCGCTTTTTTTTTTTCTCAGATATGAGTTTGTGTAAAAGTATGTAGTCATAAGTATGTGGCATAGCATTCTGTTGAGGAAGAATATGCTGTCAAGTTTAATAAGTTTAAGGTAAGCTATAGACTAAGGAGTTGGTCTAATGGATGAGAAGCTCCCTCTTCCTCTCCCTCTCCCTCTCTTCCCTCCAAAAGACCCACCATCCAAACCCATTTTCGTTTACTGCCCCATGGTCGGCATTAACACCGGATCCTGAAAAACTCCTCCTTTCAAAAGCGGGCAACTCAGCGTCATCACTTCTCGTAGTCGTAGGTACACTTCTTCGAACTATATCTTCGCATTTCCCTAAAATCCTATTCCTTTGCAGTTGTTCTTTACTAACCCTGGTTTTCTTCAATATCAGTTTTTCTTCCTTACCCTAGTTGTAGTATCAAGCACCTGAGCATCATTTACATATCCATATTTTGAGCACTATTTTATGGTGTGGATTCTTATTCTCAAATGTCCATTACTTTGCTGATCCAGAATTTTTCTTCTTCCATTGTTAACTAAACCATGTAGAATTGTTTTTATTGATTCACTTTTTCTTATCTGACTAGATTCTAATTTGTTGTTTTCGTGGAGGGGTCGAATTTTGTTCTAGCGTAATCATTCATAGCCCCTTTGGATGGAGGGGTTTCATGAGAAAAGAAAGTAAAGAGTTATGGTTTCTTGTAAAATCCTCATTTGGATTGCACATTTTGGTGAGAAATGGAGAGAAAGGCCTCCACTCTCTCCTTTCTCACCATCCAAATGAGCGGTCGGCGCCCATTGTACTTGGAGTAATTGTAATATAAGTGTTACTATTGAACAGTAAAAACGAGCATGCCCAGTACAAAATTAGCAAAGAGTGTAAATTGATCTAAAAAGGGAATACTTTGTGTTGGTCACTGGACTAGTCGCGAGAGATGTGGCAACAGCGAGATGTGAATCATTGGAGTGCTAATCCCAGTAGAGATATATAGAGATTCGAGAATGATGTTATCTTACCGACTTACTGTATACTGGCAATGCAGGTCTGAACCTTGAAACGTCCCACGTCGTTTGTTTACCTAAGTAATATGAAGTATATAAGCGTGATGGCACCCTCACATTAATAGCTAGTTTTTGGGGTTAAGTTCTACACGAAATCGTATAATCTAGATTACCTCTAGATTACCTTAGCATACGTTAAAACCCTTACCCTAACATGTGGTACAAAGTTTTTTTGGGGGTGTGTGATCATTCTCGTTTTTCATCAACAAAGACCATCTGAACCAATGTTATTCTTGCATGGCAGGGAACTCTTTTGATTTTCTTTTTCTCTTTACCTCTTGCCTGGAAACCAACAAAATTACAAAAAAAAAAAAAAAAAAAGAGGAGGAAATTATCCCCCGTTGAGTGACTTAGATTAATTTACTTTTTAGTGACTAAGATTATTTCTTATTAGCGCAACGAGAATTAGATTGAGGAGAAGCAATGGATTTAGCCACTGTGAGGAGCACAGATGGTATTGCATTCTTTAATTTTTTCTAAAGTAAATGCCATGGCCTTTGGGGAACCAGCAAATGTAGGAATGCAAATGTTTATTTGAAGTCATGGTATATTGTGCAAGACCAGTTGCCTCCTAGTAATGCACCGTGTTTAAATATGTAGACCAATATTTTGGAAGTTATAATGCTGACTGTGCTAAAACATGAAAAACAGGACAATTGCTTCAATTTGGCCTAATATGTTTCTCAATTGTATTCTTTCGTTGTTGGGGTATTCGAGTTCAACTTTGCATTTTCCTTATGCAGTGTTAGGAATATTTTGAGTCATGGATTCAAGATTGCCAGTACAAGGCATGAAAGTTCAGAAAATTTCTGAGGGTACGGATATTAGTGGAATTGAAGACAGGATCAGCAATTTACCTGCTGCAGTTCTTTGTCACATTATATCATTTCTTCCAACAATAAATGCAGTGCAAACAAGCACTTTAGCCAAAAGATGGAAGTACCTTTGGGTTTCGGTTTCCAATATCGACTTTGTGTTGCATCTATGGAAGAACTAGAGGGGCAATCAAGAGAACTTTGACAGATTTCAGGAGGGTTACATAAACAATTTCATGAGCTTCCTTGACAGATATTTTGTTCTTCAGGAGAATTTGCATATTCAGAAATTCCGGCTATCTTGCCATGGAAAAATTGACTTTTTGCGCTTTTATTCATGGGTTTCTGCTGTCATAACGTGTAATGTTCGTGAGCTCGACCTTGAATTGACTATGCGTGAGATTGGTGAGTTGCCTTGGAGCCTTTTTACTTGCAAAATCTTAGTGGTTTTGAAGATTAATAGCAAATTCATTTTTAATGTTCAGCATTATGTTTGTTTGCCAAATCTCAAGACCCTCAGTCTGAATTCACTTATTTTATTTGGATGATGGGTTGATACGAAAATTCCTCTTGAGCTGTCCTGCCCTTGAGGAGTTGGAGATAAGGAGACCAGAATGGGATAATATGTGGACTCTTGATGTTTCTGTGCTTTCGTTGAAGGGGTTGACATTGGATCTTCATATCCATGAGGAGGAATTATATCATGAAGCGGGTTTTAAATACAAGATCATGGTTAATGCTCCAAATCTTGAATATCTTGAAGTTCATGAAATTGAATTCTAATTGGTACGTAATCGAAGCGGATGGAGTGAATTCGTTTTTGCGAAAAAATAATTGGCCACACTGTATGAAATCCATGTCATCAAAGAGAAGAATAAACTCACCCCGACACACGAAGGGACGTCCCCGACGACGGAGATTCTTAGTCCATTGTAGTAACAGGTAAACTTCTAATCTTCCATCCTTCAACACTATCTGTTCTGATAACCAGTAAAGCTAATTTCGATTTTGAATAGCTTGCTAATTGTTTTTGGGAATAATATCTTGCCAAAAATGGAAACAAAAAAACATGAAGGAAACTGCTCATAACCCCATTCCTAGTTTGACAACAATTGTGTTTGTATGAGATTCCTATGGTCGCTTGAATTTTCCTTAATCGGTTGATGATCTTTCTACTTCTATTAATAGAGGCAATTGTCAAGTACATTTGCGCATGCTCATTTTAGGATTTTGGGTAATGAGTGGAGTGAGATAGGGAGAGAAATGAGAGTAATAATTGAGAGAAATTTTTTTGGAAACCGTGCGCAGAGAGAAAGTCCAAAGTCCAAAATCACAGGACGAACATGGTGTTAGTGTATTACTATACAAGCTGTTGCAAGCACTGGTTTATGCGATCAAGATTATCTGGGAATAAGTATCTCTCTCAGGTCTGCTTCCGGTGATTGGCACACCTCCGGCATCAGGTGACCTCTCCTCTGCAGACCAACGGTGTTCTGAACGCCGCTTATCTCGTTCAGAGAACAACCCACAACCTCCACTGATCTGCCCCTTTGTTTCCCAATCAGCCCCTCTGTTGCCGGATATTCACCCACAAAGCGATCCCTTATTCCCCGTTCGCTTGACTCTCCCAACTCTGATAGCCCCTCCCTGTCAAGCATCCGGGATTTTCCTTCCCTATCTACTGTTCACAGCCTATCAACCCCCCTATTCCGATTTCCCCCTCCCCATCCGATCGGTTGCCCTTTGTTCCGATCAGCCCCCCCTTTCTGATTTCCCACTCCCCGTCCGATCGGATCTTTCGTTGTTCTTCCCTCATCGATCGGTTCCGGTTCCCCTATTCGTTCTCCCCTTCCCCATCCGGAAAGATCGGCCAGCTCAAGACCGGATTGTGTATGCAAGTCTGGTGTTTTTTGGGGTTTGTGTTTTGTTATTTGTTGTAGGTTACGGTGGTAGATCAAGTGATGCTCGCTGCAGCGGCGCTATTCACCGCCGTAGTTTAGTTTGGGTGTTGGCTGGGGTTGCACTTTGCAGGTGGGGTTTGTTGCCGCAGATGGTTTTGCAAGTTCTGGATTAATGGCTAATTGATCTGTGTCAGCCGCTGTTAAATAATGGGCACGATCCAGCCAGCGGTTTTGCTGCCTTTGATCAAATTCTTCGGCTGAGGTTGTTCAAGGGACTGCTCGATGCAATGGGATTTACTAGACTCACATTTGTTTTGGTTTGCTCGTTGTTGGTGGCTTACGCTTACCACGGTTGCGGACCTGCGGTGCTCTTGATATGCATTAGTTTAGTCTTTTGGTGTGTTATAAGTTTCCAGCTGTTACTTTCTGTGTGTTGGGTAGGTAGATTAAGCATTTGCAGTGGAGGTTTCTTCGCTTTTAGTAGTTCATGGTTCAATAACCACGGTTGCGGTGTGGGACTGCATTTTCACTATCGATTCTGCCTTATAGTTGGCTTTTTCGGCCATCTAGTTGCATGATGTTTATTCCATGCATGCGGTGCTCTCTACCAGAAATTGTAAAAAAAACCATTAGATTGGCATCGGTCGCGCTAGGTTGGCATCCGTCAGTTACTACGGAAAGCATCGTCAATTGTGGAACTACCGTGACAACTAGACATTGACACATTGCATGCGAGGTTTTGGCTTCTGCCAGTCTGATCAATTTATCACTGGACTTGATTCCTTCATTTGATTTGGCTGCGTATTTTGTTAACTTATGTGCAATAGGTTTTTTCCCTAGTTGTATTAGAGGCACACGGTATGTTGTAATCTTTATTGATATTAATGAATTTCTAACATGTTCCCAAAAAAAAAAAAAAATTTGTTCTTAGTCAATCTACTTCTCTTGCCAAGTAACAGTTTACCTCTGGAATGACTAATGTATTTTCCGAGCACTCATTTAAATCTCCTTTAATTTGGGTTTCCCTTCCTAAATGTTCAAATTAGGTAAACTTGATTATTTTAGTTTGGTAGGGAACTAGACTCCTAATTAGGTGAGATACGTGTTCATTTCCAGTTGGTTTTTGTACATATATCAGTGTGCATATGTGAAGTGCAGTGAGAGTGAGGAAATCAGGAAACTGGGTGAGACGAGCTAGCCCCCACCGGGTTCTGTCCCCATCCAGTGTGGTGTGGTGTGTGAGACTCCGTATGTACAAGATTTGTGGGTAAAATCAATAGACGTTCACAATTGTGCGTGGGTTTGGTTCTTCCATCCGAACACCAAAATTCGATATATTGCACGTAGCAAGTTGTAGTTACGAACCTGTTCGGGAGCCAATATCATCCTTTAAATGTAAGAATTGTTTCAAGCTAAACACTTTAATAGTCATTCAGAAGATTAATGATAAAAAATGATCATGGAACATAGCGCATAGCAAAATTTGATTAGGCATGGAATATAGTAGTACTTATTGTCACAACCCGATTCAGGAATCAAGACCAGCCGTGGGCCATAGGCAACGAAGCCTAATTAAATAACCTAACAACTCAAATATATTGTAAACGAGTGCTAAATTATACCAAAATGCAAGAGTTCAAATGAACGACCATACGTGTCAGTGGGATCCACACATCCACCATTTATTCGAATACAACAACTTATACTACAAAACAAACAATAATACTTCATTAAACAAAAATACGAGACAAATGACGCCCTTGATGTCCAACAGGTGGGTTCCAAAGGTGCTGCAAATCATCAATTGCCATCTGAATTATCACCTGAAGAATGTGCGGAATAATTGTCAGCTAAAAACTCATGGAGTGATTTAGCATGCCAAGGGTAAGTGCATATGAACGTGGCATACGAATAAATGGAACAATAATCTGGTACTATTTTCTAAGAAGCTGATGTGAAGAAAATTATGCGCCTCAACAATTACTATCAGGAACGAGATATGCATCTGGATAAGGTATCAAGAACAAAGTATGCATCTCAACAATGTATCACACGAGTAGTAGCAGCTCACAAATAATTGCAATAACAACTTCTGAATGATATCCAACAGTAACCTGTGAACCATAAAAACAAAATGCCATAGTGTTTTTTGAGGTGTCATAGCGAGCCCATCCCACCTAGGTTGGATGTAGTATGACAATCTTTCCAATAAATAATTGATGTTCACTTATGTTGTTTACAGAAATCGACATCGCACATATGCACTTGCTGCTCCAGTTTTAGAGCAGTCACATGGAACAGAAAACTGTCCGCCTACAACAGGACATATGAATACTACACGAGTAGGTTACTCCGGGGAAACTGCTTCACAGCATTGCGTCCCACAAATGTAGGAAAATCTATTAATTACTTAAGGTAAGTGTGGCTATATAAAAGTGAAACAATTCCATAGTTTGAACATGCAAGATCGATGGAACCTCTAAACTATCTCACACAATTACTTTTATTTGGGGATTGACTACCTTAAGCAATTATTATGGACCTCCAATGAATCTACTATCATCTCAAAGTCAGTCATGATTGAGATTCATAAGTTTAGTTGGGAAGAGCTGTAGAGGAGGAGATAACATGCTATTTGTGTAACAAAATACTTCACATTACTCCATTAACACTTGACTAGTTCATTGTAGTTCATTCACTCTACTCAAACTCACTCTTTTCTCTCTTTGTCTCTACATTGGCCACTAGATTTTCAAAGGTATATTTTCTAGGGTCCTAATAACATGAACCTAGCCAAGTACATGAATCTCCAAAATACCCTTTATCTACATACATAAATACTTCAGAAGACCAGCCACACCATTTATGTATCATGTGCATGTCTACACAATTCATGAGAGCTCATAATTCTTAAAATCTAGTTTACTTTTCAACAAATGAAATTGAGATACCATTCTATCCATGATAGTTGCATGCTTAGCGCTTTTATAGACAATATGTTGGGTTTACTATATGTGACATCCAAATGCTGTTCTTTATTTCTTGAGCAATGGACTCTATACTTTCATTTGTTTATTTTATATATTAACAACTATAAGAGTTCCTAAAAACTTCTGAAAAATATATCTATATTCAACGAGCCGACTTTATTATCTACTGAATTCTGTAACTGCACATTCATTAATTACAAGACTCTAAAATACCAATGTGTTCCCTATACGCGAACTTAATTAAAACATATTAGAGTGTATTACGTCTAAACATATGATACAAAGACCGCAAGCATGAGGTGCTTTTTTAATTGGTTTAGATTAGGAGAATGGGAAGAAAATGACATTGACAAAATGATAAGGGAAAAAAAATTGCTAGGTCCATCCTGGTACAAAAAAATGATTGTGTGATTTTTGTCCCTACATTTCATCTTTCATTGAAAATCCATGATCTGAAACTATATACTCCTATCTACTACAAAGGTAATCTTTACCAACCTGGAGATGAGCCCTGTCAAAGATCCGATGGGAAGATATCAAGCTTAAGCTTGCTTTCTTGCTGCTGCTGCTGTTTGATTTTCCTGGCAGAATCTGCAGCGGTACGTGATGTTTGATGAAGCTTGATTGTCTGGAGTGTTTTTACATCGCCCAAACTAGAAGGGATCTCCCATAGCTTGGTGCAGTCCTTAAGAACAATGTGCTGAAGACTTGGGAAATGATCAGCTTTGGCCACCAAGTACACCAGATCTGTCTTCCAAATTTGCAAAGCTTTGAGTTTCTGGAAATCCCCGTCAACTAGACTCCACCTTACCCCTGTGAACGCGTTGTCCTTTAACTTGAGCTCCTCAAGTTTTGGCAACATCCCCAGCACATGCATTTGCTCCCACTCAAGAAAGGTATCGGCGAAGGTTACCCTTTTCAAGTTTGGTGGGAATTTGTTGCACGGGGGGAGTCTCTGGAGTTTAAATTCAGAAGGAGGCTCAGGGAATACGTCATTCAACAACTTCAATGTCACAAGTTGTTCTAACGTGGTAAGGTTATCAAAAAGAGACCCTCCCTTCTCCTCAAGGAGGGTGGCTAGTTTCCCACGGATTCCAAGCTTCTTTAGGTATGGAGTCCGGCCTAAGACACCCTCAGTACAACTCTGGGGGGTGACGGTGGTAAGGGTTTGTAGGCTATCATGATCATTGGTTTTTTTGGCTACAAGATCATGCAACTGACTGGGCTTGTTTGTATGCAGGTGCCTCAACTTCAACATTTTCCAAATGTCTGCTTTAATGTCAATGGTGCGCGTGGTGCGTGAGGATGTTTCAGCAATAAGAGTTTGTAGGTTCCAAAGGTTGGACACGGCAGCAGGAATAGTTTTGAAGTCACCGGAGAAGGCTACGTAAGTGAGATGAACTAATTGTTCTATCTCACTGGGAAATCGGGGAAAACTAATGGGCTGAATGTGATATACCCTCAGCAATTTAAACTCGTCAGGGATGTATCCTACATGTGCGGGGGGTAGGTTGACCTGATCCTTGGCGAAGCACAAGAAAGAGCGGACATGGGGGCGAGAAGGTTTAGTAGCAATGTATTTCAAAACACCAGAATGAATACAAAGGCGACGATTGATGGTACTTACGGCGGGGGTACTCCCACCCTCTTTGATCTCCAATAAGAAGTCCTCTGCTAGAGCTTCTCTCAAGCACAAATCGCGCAACATATCATGAATACGACATGTTTTGATTCGACCACTGAAACTCCTTTGTTCCACCAACAATAGGTTTCTCGCAACCAGATCCTTCAAGTGCTCCTCGGCCATCTCCTCCAAGCATGCATTCTCAGATGTTTGTACAAATCTCTCGGCAATCCATAATCGGATCAGTATCCAGAAAGGGATCTTGTAGTCTTGTGGGAAGACTCCAAAATAAAGGAAACATGCTTTCAAGTGAGGCGGTAAGTGATAGTAGCTAAGAGCTAGCACTTCCATCAAACCCTCTTCCTCCCTGACAAGGAATGCTTTGACACTTTTAGCTATGATCTCCCACGCACCCGTGGATATGTCGTTTTGAAGTATTCCGGCAATTACCACAACTGCGAGTGGTAGACCATCGCATTGTCCTGCAATTCGAATTCCGACATCCTTCAAGTCTTCCTGAGGGCAATCTCCTCCATCAAAAACCTTCTTCTGGAGCAGCACCCAACTTTGATCGTGAGTTAGAAAATCCAATTCATATGGCGGGCTACGCTGATCGGCATGCACAGCCACAGGTTTGAATCGAGTCGTTAGCAAGATTCTGCTTCCGTTTTTGTGATTGGGGAAAGCCTTCTTAATGCTATCCCAATCCTTCTTCTCCCACACATCATCCACAACAATTAGATATTTCCAAGTGAGTTGGCGACGGACTTCTTCAGCCAACTCGTCTTCACCCATGTTAGACATGTCGCCTGTGACTTGAGTAACACCTTTCAGAATGGAAAGGAACAGCTTATCTTTGCTATAAGTTGGAGATACATAAATCCAGGCGAGAGTTGAAAATTCATGTGAAACTATAGGGTCGTTATACACCTTATTAGCCAGAGTTGTCTTGCCAAGCCCGCCCATACCTATGATCGAGATTACTTGTAGGTCTTCAGTTTTTCCAGTGAGCCGATCAATTAGCGTTGCTGTCGCTTTGTCAAATCCCACCACGTTGTCTTTTTCAACGTCGGGGAGCATCCTCTCCATCCTTCTTCGGCCAGCAGGGCCTCTGCGTTGAAGGGCTTCACGTAACATCTGGTAATTGTTCATTTTGTCCACTTCTTCCTTTATGGTTTGAACGTTCTTTGCAACTTCGCGAAGCTTAGAAGCATGATTAATGCCACCGAACACTTTCTGGAGCCATTTTTTGCCCTTATGGTTATAACTAGTGGCCTCAACCATGTAGGCATCGACGGCATCTTCTGCCTCGAAAGTCACAGCTCTGATGCGACTCACCAGCTCTTTCACGACAGCATCCTCTCTGCCCATCTCTGTCGAAACCTCAATTATGGCTTTCATCAATGGAAGATCGCGTATAAGACCATCAACTTCGTCCCTCACATTGATGATCAACTTAGCATTGTAGAGTACAAGCTGTTTGAGGCTTTCCAAGAGGTATTGCACAGCAGCGTCAGACATCTCTCTCTCTCTCTCTCTCTCTCTCTCTCTCTCTCTCTCTCTCTCTCTAAATTTCTGTGAAGCAGCTAGAAAGTAGAGGCTGCTTATGGCTCATAATAGACTTGCGAACGGCAGCTAATTTTTTAGTAGGAGACCTAATTAAGAGCTCAACGATTTTTTAACTATCAGAATGACTCAGGCCCAAAATCAAGGGAGCCATTATTCAGTAGTATTTCAATGGACGGTGGTTGAGTGGAGATCCAACATATTTTAGCAGCAGACAAAGACAGACCAGCTAAATCACATGTAAGATTTGCATTCATTAACAAGAAAAACTATGTACAGGCTGTCAATTGGAAAATTAATTATCAAGATCAGCAACAGTGCAGCTCCATGAATCGGGCACACTAATTGCAATATAGAAATTATATATCCTTTCAAGGCGCTGTCGATCCGTACTGTTCACATGACCTTAATTAAGACAAATAGCAATTTAAAAACTTCGATAAGGCACAGTACGGTTCGTGGGAGGAATGCCAATCTGTTCTTGTGCAGGGACACACTTAATCAGGGAAGGTCTTACCCAAACCAAACGGAGCAGGTACAAAGATAACACTAGGGAAGGTCTTACCCAAACGGAGGAATACCAATCTGTTGTGGTGTGGGAATGGTTGCTCGAAATTCAGAGGGTGTGATCATTGGGGTAGCTATCCGGTCAATGGGTGGGAATTTTTCACCTCGAGTTGTTGAAGCCATGGGTTTCCAATTTGCGTTAACGGCAGCGTTGGAACAGAGCCTCAAACGGAATGAAGTGGAAGGCGATGCTAAGCAAGTGGTTCAAGCTATCAACAACGAGAGGACTTATGCGGATTGTGACTATATTATTTTAGATTGTAAATGACTTATGCGGATTGTGACTCTATTATCTGCACACAACATGACATGATAGTTCAGAATCTTTTATTTCTTCGTAGGCATACACAGACTAATTCTGTGTTCTCACTCAAATATATATACCAACCGGTGTTCTCCCTCAAGTACAACTGCGTACCAAATACTACGGTTTCTACCCTACTCGCTGGTGGCAGCACTTTATTCATAAACCCATATTAGGATTCATGTTATAGAGATCTAACACAGTTTTTCTGCATTGTCTGTCAGTTACCTACAACGAAACCTTCTACGTCACCTAGGTTTGGGACTAGCCGGAAAAAAGATAAGATTCTGAGCATGACCCAAGACAGACTTTTTCATAAACCCCTATCTTTAACAAAAAGAAAACAAAGAAAGAAAGAGTTTTATTCATAAACATAAAATCAAATAAACAGGCTGATTTCAACCAATATCTGCAAGCACAAATCTATAACCAACAGCCTGCAGCCTAAAGCTCTCACAATGAGATGGAATTTTACTCTCCGCTTTTGATCTATATACAATAAGGTTATAAAACTACACCAGTCTAAATTTAAAGTATGTTTCTGCAACTTTGAATATAGATTTAGTTGTCCCGGCATTGAATAAATGAGTTTTGAGTTATTTTTATTTTTAATCACATTTTTATGGGGAATACTGATATAGACGAGAGTTGACCACGGAAAACAACATTCTATATGGGTTGGAAACGGTTTAGTTGTACTACAAAACTATGTCAATACCCAAATTTTCTTCCAAGTTTTTCTGATCGCTCAATTTCGTTATCGATTTCATCACCAAATCACAGGATGATTGCATAAATCGCAATTGAACAGCACAATTCTGCATATTTAATTGTAAAAAATAAAGTAGGGTTGCAGTTTGTACGTGCTACCAATCAGGACACTAAGTTATCCAAGGCAGGCCACTGATCTACTTGTAGTTGGAATCAATAAAAATATTCTACCAACTTAAAAATTAAGAGGGGTTGCAACTTGCATAGTTGCATAGGCTACTAATGAATCAAGATAATGATTAATTATTCAAGGCAAGCTTTCGACTAGTGTTATTTGCTTAGAAACAAAGACTTGCAGTTTCATTATGTAACTCCCCCTATTCTATTTATTTAATACACATGTTCGTAATATACTGATTAATTATTCAAGGTCGGTTGATTTTTGAAGCCAATGGCAGAAGATTGACTTTTTCTAGCTAATTCCCGGCTATAATTGGCCTAATTTTTGGTAACTCCCGCACACCTAGACTAATTTTGGGAGACCGATCTTGTTGTCCACTAACAGGGGCATCAATTCAAACCATAGCAAAACTCCTTATGTACTGTCTCCAAAGGAGTTGGTAGCACCTGAAAAATTTTAAACCTCAAAATCTTACGAGAAAGCAAATTCCTAATTACATACATACCAGATCTGGACCACTATGCCAATCCTTGAGGTTGAGCAATCTGGGTCTGTTTTCCAAGATAACGATTAATTCTTCAAGGCAAGCTGTCGACTAATGTTACTTGGCAAAATAAGAAAGGAAGAAAAATCACACACAATAATTGGAGTTTAGAAAAACTTATCTTTTGAAGGCTATCGCTCTTGTTCCATTCAAGTCCACATTAGTACCATACTGAATAAATAATTACCCTAAAGAAGTTGGCCGCCCCCATCTCCCTCCTTCCCCACCCCCAATGGTTTTCTGCCCCAATGGGTAACAGGAGGAGAGGGATTTCTCCCCCTCGTCGGGTTTTTCCATCTCCCGAACCTAGATTTCGGATGGTCTCTCCTTCCCCCTTCATCTCCATCCTCCTCCTCCCCAAATCACCATCCGCCTCCTCTCTTCTGCCGTGTAGTCCGATGGCTTTTGGATGTAGTCCCTTGCAGATCATGGTCCCCGGAGGCGTCCTCTCCCCGTCAAAGTGGGAGATCTAGGTTAGTGGATGAAGTCTGCTCCGGTACGGAGAACTCCATCCGGTTCTGTTACTGGTTTTTCTCCTCTCTTTTTTTTTTTTGGTTCTCTTCTTTGGCGTCCCCTGTGTGGCATTTCTCCCTATTTGTGGCGCTTCCAATCACCCCTGTGAGCGGTGGGTGGTGGGTTGGAGTTAGGTATAGTTTTTGGACTGAGTCTCCTCCTATTTCTTGGATCTATAATATCACTTGTTATCATTTTACAAAAAAAAGAAGAAGAAGAAGAAGAATAAATAATGACCAACTGCAATTTGAAAACTTCTTGAATAGTTGACAAATTGCAATTTAAGTCCACATTACCATTTAATTTTAAAAGCAATACCATTCTTGCACGCTATGGGATGATAACTCAGAATCTTTTACTGTATTTCTTAATTCGTAGGCATATGGCATGTGGTTTCAATTTATTCTTGGTCACATGTTAATTTTATGTTGATTAGCTCGATCAGCAGTCAAGAGGGAAAAAGTTTATACAAGTTACATAATTTTTAACTCCGCATAATTCTCCCTTAGTATAATTTGTATAAACCATGTGGGGAGTAATTGTGCTGCTGCCAACCAAGTACTAAGAAACTATTCATAATCGAAATATTGAAAAGAGTGGATAATATTTGTTTTAGAGCATAATCTAACATGGCTTTTTGTTTACTGGAAAATTAAGGCTGAATAATATTTCGTATCGAGCCATGCTATGCTTGATTGATCATAGAAAGAAGTCTATTCAAAGTCACAAAATGGAGTTTTGTTTATTGGTAATTAAGTTTAGGATGAAAGTAACCCCGTAGACATATCTTCCTCTCTCTCTTTCAGCTGTGACCTACTAACCACTACGCAATTATTTGCCTTCTTTTTTCTTTTTTAATCTTTTCAATGCTGTGTGATATATGGAACGCATAAAAGCCAAAGCAAAGAGCCAATTAGCACAACTCCAAACAATAAATAAAAGCAGGATCGATAGAGTATCTGAGTATGTATGGAGCAATGCATCAAATGGTGGTGGTGGGGTCTCACAGGGGGAAGAAAACCAAACCAACTTTGTAAAAGCATACATATTAATTAAGCAAAAGTAGTGTAGGTAGGCAGAATGTGATCAGCTCCAAAGGAATTAAGGCTCTGTTCCAGAAACCTTCTTAAAAAATAAGTATTTATTTTGTCACTTTTCAAAGAAAAATAAGAAGATTTGTTCCACAAAATCCAAATAAGCAGCTTATTTCACATTTTCAAACTCAAAAATAACGTAAATGAGAAATAATTTTTCAATTTTTTTTGCACCGTATTAAAGATCTCAATAAGATCTATCAAACAAGATCCATATTGATAAGAAAATTATTTGCGTAAGCACATGATTTTTGAGCTTGAAATTGTCTTCTCAAAAAATAAGTAATTGTTCAATCTTTTGTGGAACAACTCTTCTTATTAGACAAAAAATAAGAACTTAAACCCGTTCTGGAACGGGACCTTAATCTACCTTCTCTCTTTTTTTTCTACTTGAAAGCTGTGGCCAACTTACCTCGATCTACCAAATCATTTACCTTTTCTTAATTAATCTTTTGATGTTGTGAGACAGAGTATTTTTCGTCAGTCGTGATATATAGTAATGTGCATAAAAGCCAAAGAAAAATAGACTATCAGTCCAAACTACAACATAATTAAAGCAGAATATATCAATGCATCAAATGGTGGTGGTGGGCACTCACAAGGGAGGAAAACCAGCTTTTGTAAAAGCATATGACGCACCTTTTGTAGAAGCATATTTTTGTAAAGTGAAAATTAATCACGTGAAACCGTATTTTGACACTATAATTTTATTTCATAGACACAAGTATCTGTTGGGTCCGGAGTGTTTTCATGGATTTGGTTCACAATACCACTCTCCGCTATCCCTTTAAAGACAAACTTGTGGGTGCAATGTTGAATGTCATAATAACTTAATTGAAACCCTTTCTAATACCAATTGATTTTAGGAGAGATGATGGAAAGAGGTCTAACAAGTGGTATCAAAGCCAAGAAGTCGTGGGTTCGAGTCTTAAGAACGTCATCGTGAGAGAGAGATTCTTGGGCCCGGAGTATCCTATGAATTTGGTTACACAATGTTACTTTCTACGATCACTTTAAAAACGTCAACAGTATCCACACATGTATTTGTGTGGAGACCACCGTACGGCACGATAACTTTAAGGAGTGTTAGAATTTGTACCCACTACCAACCAGGACACCTCAATTATAAAAATAAATAAATAAAGCAAAAGTAACCGTGAATATTTTTTTTTATCAAGAAAGAGCTGTGAATATGTAAGAGCAAAAAGTACGGATGAGTCGCTAAGGGCAAAGTAGGAATTTTGATAAAATATAAAAGTACACCAAACAAGTAGAAAATACAAGTTCGTGGAACGAACAACACTGTCCACTACGAGAACAAGTATGTTTACCGGCGCTTGAAAAACGCCTTTAAAGGCCCGTTAAACACCGCCTCAAGTTCAACGGCATTTTTTACCACGTGTCGCGGCCATCACCTGAGGTTCCCGGTGCTTAAAAAACGAAAGGATAGAACTTTTGCTAGCGCTTTTGAAAACAGCTAGTGCTATGGAACTCATGTGCATTCGGAGGTTCCCCAGGGTTGCCTCGTTCCTGCTTTTAGGAGCAAGGTACCTTAAGTAATTGGTATTTGAGTAAGGAAGGAAGTTTACCCAGCTCGAGTAGCTATGCTTGTCTCCTATGAGACTAGATATCCAGAGTAGGTGCGGGCTCTTCCTTTTTATGTAATGTGTTCAAAGCCAGGACTATGACTGAATTGCTTCTCGGCCGCTAATGCTCCAATGTTCTAATTATTCGCCTGATTAGTAGTACCAGGGCTGACACTAAAGGTCCACTTTCCTTCGGCTTTTACCAAAGGGTAACGTAAGGTATAAACCTAGGAGCGACACTGATTCCCAAGTCTTCAGTGAGCCTAACCATAGACTCGTGAAGACCACACGCAAGAAATCTCTGCCCATCCAATCATCCAAGGCCCCCGGGCATTCTTGAGTTTACACCTGGCCGAGAGCGCATGTATCCAGAAGCCATCGGCAATAAGTGCCACAGTCACCTAGAATCCATCTCCTTCAAGAACACGAATGTCCCCGTACAGGGAAAAGCTGTGACTGGCTTGAGGGGTGAACTGGGGAAGCAAGCAGAGACTCCAAGTGCGAACTCAGAACATTACCACCCCAAAAAAGATATAGATCCATAGCTAGTTTATTAAGCAGCAGCATTTTCAGTATATGAGCTAGCCGGCTGTGCCATTACAACAATGTCGTCATGACATCTTTAGCCAACTTTTTTTCACTACAAGAAAAATGGCTTTTTGTGACAAATTCGTTGTGGCGACATCAAAGTTGTCACTAAAAGTGATATATAGTGACAATTTATCAAGTTGTCACCGAAGGAAGTGTTTGTTTCTTCGCTTTGGGTGACGATATTTATGCTGTCACAACTTATTTGTCACAAAAACATATGATTGAGTGACAATTTTTATGATGTCAACAAACCTAAAATGGCGCCAAAAGCCTATTTGTGACAATGTTGTAGTGACATGAAATCTTTCTGTCACTAAGAGTCAAATATTAGTGACAAAAATGTGAACATGTCACTTAATCAAGTCAAATATCTTACAGTGACAACTAATAGTATGTTACAGAGTATTTACTAGTGAAAATATCTACTCTTTGTCACAAAAGTCAAACATTAATTTGGTTACTTTGTTTTATATTTAGGAATAAAATGCAAGCATTTGTGTTTTCAATTTGCTCTTATCTTTCATTTGTTACATTTGGATTAATTGTTTTACTTGCCTAGTACAATTATTTCCTCTCTTTGGTTTCAGGTGATAAAACGGTCTAACAATTTCTATGGACGGCGGTTAAGTGGAGATCCAACATTTTGAGCAGCAGACAAAGACCAGCTAAATCACAAGGAAAAGTTGAGAACATATATATTTTCTATTGACAAGGAGAAAGTTGTTAGGCCTCACTCAATACGCACTCTCTATTATTGGGTTTATGTTTGATAAGTAATTTGCTTTATTCTGTTTTAAAAACTCATGGAGAACCCTTGCAAACGATTATCTCAAATAAGCTTCCTGCGTGGTCAGCTTCTCTAAAAAAAAGTTCATCTTCCCCAAGCCCAATTTATTACTCTCTCTGTATCATTACTTTCCCCATGAAAGTGAATTAATTTGGAAGAATTAATGTGCTTTTATTAACTATTATCATATGCCCATGAAACACATATTAACAAAACCCTGATTATATTCATATACCCAAGAAAATGTGAGATTTGCATTCATTAACAGAAAAAATTTACGTACAGGCTGTCAATTATCATTTTTTTTATCAACAAAAAGATAATTTCATTAACTTATAACGCGAAGTACAGAGATAATAGGGGCTAGGTGCACCGGCCTGACTATCCAAGACCCTCTTCTTCTAACCACACAGAGGAAACTAATTTAGGCCCAACAGGCTTAGTCCAAACCAGAAGGAAAACCCAAAAAACCCAAAGATTGGTAAGGAACCAACCCAACCAAAAGGAACCCAGCCCAAACAAATGGGCTAGGCCCAAAACAGCCCAAGCCAAAACCTAAACCCTAGACCAAAATAGACGCCAAACCACCATCGTCGGCTCCGCTCCCCCGCCGTCCAAGACCCGCAACCACCACCAACAGCAGCCACAAAGGCCGAAAAAAGTGGCGATGCATGCACGCTGTCAATTAAAAATTACTACTTATCAAGATCAGCTATATAGTGCAGCTCGTGAATCGGGCACACTAATTGCAGTTTAGAAATTGTAGGAGTATATCCTTTCAAGGCTCTGTGGGTACTGTTCCATTACCTTAATTAAGACAAATTGCAATTAACAAACTTGTAGACTTAACGCAAAAGCTAGTTAACTAATAAGTGAGAGTCAGTCAACAACGGTGGGATCCTAAAGTGGGTTTTCGATAAGGCACATTGGTTCGTGGGAGGAATACCAATCTGTTCTTGATCATCAGGGACACTCTCCTGCCCTACACTAGGGAAGGTCTTGCCCAAACGGAGTATGCATGGGGGGGGGGGGGGGGGGGGGGGGTGAGCCCCCCCACCTCGGTTGGGGTTAATAAAATCAACGTGGATGGATGGAGCTATATATGAACAAATACAGTGGTGCGTGTGGTGTGGGAATGGTTGCTCCAAATTCAGAGGACGTTTGATCATTAACGGTGCTGCTATCCAATCAATATAGGTGCAAATTCTTGATAGCTGATGGAAGAGGATAAACAGAGATGCTTCAAGTTACGTTACATTGTCATTATTCTTAAGACGATATTTGCCTCCACCAATTCGAGAGAATTCGGTATGCACCGGTTTATAGGGAAGCCGCCTCCAAGATAAAATAAAACTCAATCTCAAACTGTTGTCTAACTGCGTTATGCACTAACGAAAAAAGACCCTAACACCATCGGATTTTGTGAGCTCACCAAGAACAAATGTAGGAGATGTATAATTCTAGAGAAGAACAATCAGATTTGTTCTGATTCTGTATCTACCCAATTGGTTAAATCCTTGCCCTTATATAGGCACAGATCATGACTGTTAGCCAATGATCGATCGCATCTCTTTGATTAATCCCAATAGCCATATCTATTCATAATAGCCATGTCTTTCATGCGATCCGAATAGTCATACATTTTGGTTTGATCACGCCTATCTATTTACAAAAAAATAATTTTTAAATTTTTTTTTTTTGCACCGTTCAAAAGATCTAATCGAGATCTATTAAACAAGATCCATATTGCACAAAAAATTATTTCAATAAATCTACTATGATTTTTAAGCTTGAAAATTACAAATAACAACTAAGTAATTATTTTTAAAAACTCTTGGCGGAAGATATTAAACTTTTCATAATTCTTACATATTTATTTGTAAATAAAGTAGGGTTGCAATTTGTACCTGCTGCCAATCATCAGGACAATAAGTTCTTCAAGGCAGGCCACTCTCTAATGTTGTCAGTGTAGATAACAAATACTAGCTTGTAGCAGGAATCAGCCAAAATATTTTGCCTACTTAAAAATTAAGTGGGGTTGCAACTTGCATAGGCTACCAATCAAGATATATACTTTAATGATTAATTATTCTAAGCAAGCTGTCGACTAGTACTTTTATTTGCTTAGAGTAATAAAGCAGATTAGCTAGTCAAACATAATTTGGGTGAAGGAGCAAATATAAGACTTATTAGATATATAGCTAAATAAACAAAGACTTGTAGTCTATTAATGTAATATACTACACATGTTCGTAATATAACGATTAATTATTCAAGGTCGGTTGATTTTTGAAGCCAATGGCAGAAGATTTGACTGTTTCTAGCTAATTTCCCAAATCGCAGCAATAACTCACGTTGATTAGTAGGGCCTATCTATTTAATTAATTGGCCTAATTTTTGGTAACTCAGTTGTCCGGTCTAGTTTATGCGTACTTCGATTAATTTTGGAAGTCGGACCAATCTCGCCGTCCATTACGGAGGCATCTATATTTAAAGCCAAAGCAAAACTCCTTATATACTGGCCCCAAAGGAGTTGGAGCTAGCGCACCTGAAAATTTTCGAATCTCAAACCTTACGAAGGAGCGAATTCAATTCCTAATTACCAGGGGTACTACTATGTGCAGTTTATCCTACTACTTACAATGTTTTATTTACTTTTACTAACGTAAAGAATTCTTGATTTCAGGTTATTTTGGTACAGTAGTATGCTCGGTGCCCCAATGAACATTTAGGGACTCGTGGGTGGCGGATCAAATAGTTAGACCTGTTGCAATCAAGATCATTTGTTGAACAAGCTAGCTTCTTGCATCCTTTTTAGTAGTAATTCTTTTTGAAATTCTAAGCTGTTTTGTTAGGAATTTTAGTTCAGTCAGATAAGCTAATACAGGATGCTTGATTAGTATATTATCAAAATGATAAATTAAGCAACAGAAGATATCCGGTGAAATTTAAAGCAAATGGAATAGATTTTGTGTAGTGTCAATAGAAAATATAAACAAGGGAACGACAATGGATTTTTTAGTAAAAGCGTCGCTATGTTCATGCGTGAACCAAAATATATACTATGTTATTGCTATGGGAGAAAAAATGTCATCAAACGGAAAGTTAACTGTACCAACAAACCTGACGTTTTGCAAGCTAAAGCAATTTCAAGGCGTTTATGAACGCCGCAAAGATGAGCCGACTCCTGCGTCCCCGACGCTCAAGATAAGTGTCGTTAAATTTTTTGCTGACGCTTTTTGGGTCTATGGCGCGTGGCATTTTTGAAGCGTCATGCAAATGGAAAGTTTCTTATATATGGTGCTCCATGTGTGTTGGAGAATTCATGGGTGATGGGCCGTGGTGGTGCCTAGAAGCACTGAATAATATCTCGTATCAAGCCATGCTATGCTTGATTGATCATAGAATGGAATCTATTCAAAGTTATAAAATGAAGTTTTTTTTTTTTATTGGAAAGTTTAGGCTGAATGTAACCTCATAGACATATCTTCCTCTCTTTTTTTAACTGTGACCTACTAACTACTACACAATTATTTACCCTTTTTTTTTAATCTTTTGAATGTTGTGTGATATAGAACACATGAACGCCAAACAATAATAAATAAATAAATAAAAGCAGGATCGATAGACTATGGAGCAATGCATCAAATGGTGGTGGTGGGGTCTCAAAGGGGGAAGAAAACCAAACCAGCTTTGTAAAAACATACCTACAAATTAAGCAAAAGTACTCTAGGTAGGCTGAATGTGAGCTCCAAAGGAATGTCTACCTTCTCTTTTTTCTACTTGAAAGCTGTGGCCAACTTACCTCGATCTACCAAATCATTTACTTTTTCTTAATCTTACGGGTTTTTATAATGAAAGGTAGGTTTTTTTTTTTTAATACTAAAATTAGAGTTTTAAGGACAAAGAGAGTAAATATTACAGGTCGGTCTTTAATGGGTTTAGGGGTCTGAGATTTTTGGTGGGCATCCATGAGTAATAGAATTGAGCTCTTGGGCTCAGTCAAAGGAAGCTATGGAAGCCAAGTTTGCTGATGCCGAAGTTCTGGAGAGAGAGAGAGAGAGAGAGAGAGAGAGAGAGATTTATTTTTCCCTCTCAATGCCAAGTTGGGAAGAAAATGACTCAAAAAGCTCAATGTAATTTGTATGTTCGAGCCCCGTGGCAAAAAAAAGTATATGTCAACATTTTCCATTTGCTTTGGGATAGAGATTAACAGTAGGGGGTGCATTGATGTGTTTCTTGGTAGTTCAGATGTTTAATTAATTGATATTTTTAAAAAGTCAAGTGTCTTTGTGCGATTTGAGTGAAAGGTAAGGGGTAAATGAAATTCTCCCATTTGTACCGGCTACCGATCAAGGCAAAAAGTTTTAAACGCATGCCACTATATAATGAGTAAGCAAATAATTGTACATAAAAAATTACATGTAGCAGAAATCAACCAAAAAAAAAATTCCTATTTAAAAGTTAAGCGACTTGCATAGCCTACCAATAAGATAATAATAATTATTCAAAGGAAAAAGCAGTCAACTAATTAAAGTTCTTTGCTTACAGTAACAAAGCAGATTGATCAAACATATTTTGGGTGAAGTAATAATATAAAAGACTTATAAGTTAACAAAGACTTGTAGTTTAATTACGTAATTCCCCTATTCTATTTTGAACCCCCTTTTTTTTTCCTTCTTTTCCAAATTTTTTTGGCAAAATGCCTTGTGTCCCTAAATATGTATGTGCCCAGATTTTGGTCTCGAATAAACAAGTTTTTGTTTATTTCCAATTCCAATCGTCCTCTCTGTGTTTGAAACTTTTGAATGCAAAAAAGGGTGTAAGAAAAGAAAGGATAGCGTGGTCTTTTATTATCAATCAGACAATGAGTCATTGAATTTTACTTAGCACTAACAAAAGTAGGGTTTGTACCTGCTACCAATCAAGACAAAAAGTTTTAAAGGAATGCCACTCTCTAATGTTATTTGCTTGCATCCATGAAATACCTTAAGACTCTGTTTCGATTTACTCGTTTTTCTCCGTATGGTTGGCAAAACCAGTGTAAAATATTTTTTAAAATAAAACGTTTTATCTTACATGACTGAAATTGCTTTCCTCTCAAACTATCTGTAAGTTATTTTTAATTATCTTTTTAGACGCAGTCATCTCTCTCACTTTTTCCCACATACACTCTTAGAAATTGGACTATGCAGAGGTTATTAACCTTGATTGAGGAGAGAGAGAACACAAGGATGAGAGAGAGAAGGAGGGAAACATGACCATTAATCTACAGCCTAGAACTCCTAGTTGTATCTACGATCATGATCTTCTCTTTTGTAAATATGATTTTGCTTTTATTTTTGTCCTTTCATCACTCATGAGTACATTTATACCGTCATACGTACATGTGAAGTGAATAAGCGAAAATCATTGGCTATCTTTCCCTTTCTCCTTTATCATTTCTTATCCTATTTCTCCTGTTATGTTTTGTCCAAACATTGGAAAATACTTTATATGAAAATTATTTGTCCAAAAATTATTTTACAATATCAAATATTTTTCATCTTTTTTCAAAAAAAAAAGATGAATGAGTAAGCAAATAATAGATGATAACCATACCTTGTACAAGGCCTTTTAAAACCGTAAGGACGTCAAAGTTCACCAGAACTCCACAGTTAAGCATGCTCATCCTGGAGCAATCTTGGGATGGGGGACCTACTGAGATGTCCGAGGAGCTTGGGCGGCTAAAACGGACAATATTGTACAAGGCTGGAGCAAAATGTTACAATCCACCCATTGGGCTGATCACTCTAGAAGGACGGTTCTATTAAAATGGATGAATAAGTAGATAGTTGTGATATAGTTTTGAGATACGAACTTGCGCATGCATGGCCAGAACTTTGATATATGAAAGACTGGCTCTCTCTTTTTTCCGTCAAGCGATATACATAAGTAGAGTTAGTAATTAGTAGTACCACAAAGGGTTGATCTCCTATCCCGAACCCGCAACCTCTCATCCCCAAAGGGGCTACACGACCACTGTATGAATGACTAGCGTAATTAACTCACAACTGTATGCCTGTAATTTTAGTCAAAGGCTTGCCTTGAATAATTTATCATTACTGGATTGGTTGCCTGCGCAAGCTGCAATCCCACTATATTAATAAGGCTACAAGTACTTGTTCATCTTTAAGTCCTTCATTTACCCATTCATCCCCATTCTGCTCGTCCTCTATTTCTGACTCCCTTTTTCTTGATCATCTGTTGGTGGAGAGAGAGATGGGTGACACTGTTGTTGATTTTTTCTTAGAGACCTTGAAGCAGCTTATAACGAGCTCCAAACTCGATTTTATCATAGACAAAAAAGATCAATTTCAATATCTTGAGAAGGAGATAAAGTACCTGAGAGGGTTCCTCAAGATTACGGAGAAGAAACGCAACAAGTATTCAGAAGTGATGAAACTGGTGATGCAAATTAGAGAAGTGGTATCTGACGCAGAAAACATCATAGAGCTATTCATGGTTCTTGTTTTCAAGGCTGATCACCCCTTTGATTCTCTTCATGAAAACCAGGACCATATTTCCCTGGACCTTGAAAGTGTCACAAAGAGGATCAAGACTCTTACGAATGAGGTGAAGCAGATTTACGAAGAGAATATGTACGACCTGAATGAAGTAGCAGTCATGCACTCGTCTACAAAAGGTGGAGGTATTGGTAGGAGTATATTTCAATGCACTTTAACTCCCTTTCTCTCATCTTATCCTTCCTTTCCTTACCGTTCCTTGTTAACTTCTATCCGAAATCAGCTCCTCCTCTACTCCTCCCTTCTTTTTTCCTCTGAATTCTCTTGGCATCCCGTCCCCATTTTTCCTTTCTTTTTTTTTCCGAAAGTGTATGAGAAGAGATAAACCATGCCAATATCTCATAATTATTGATTCCCAAAAAGAACTAAAATACAAGATTAGATGTGTTACAGTTTGCAGCCATTGAATCCAACCACCAAAATTATTTCTTGTCATCTTCGATCTCCTCAACATACATGGACAGATCGGTTTGATATTGGAGGTTTAAGCCTCTAAATACCTACGGTACAAAAATCAAGAATAATACTTCAAGTAACTATATAAATGAACTTAGCGATGACAATTTAGGAGACGCTTATGTGAGCATTTAGGCCTATCACAAATCCACTGGCTTGCACCCCTATACATGACATGGACAAAAAAAATAATCAAATGTGAGAAGAATGAAAAGAATATTGACAAGTAGTTTTTTTTTTTTTTTTTTTTGGATCGGCTATTGACAAATAGTTGTTGATCAATAGAAAAAGATAGTTCGCTAATCCACAAATTAACCTTTGGCAAGTGTTACTCATAATCTATCTTAGCAGAGGGAACATTTATAATTACAATCAATTTTTTATAGTAAAAAAAACTCACCTATGCACACATTCATATATGTATAGACTGTTTTGGACACGGTTGTGTCCGGATTTGTGTTTGAAAGCTGTGTTCCAAGACTTTAGGGACAATATTGGCTTGGTTAAGAATGAAAATTTTGTACTGTTCACTGGTAACTGTACATTCATATCATCAACCATAACAATACACAACATGGACCATAATAATGAGTAACATGAACCACCAAAAAAATGCAGACCCTTAATTTGGCATTAATTCAATTGATTAGGTACAACCATAATTGTTTTCCTTTTCGCTCGGCAATATTATATCAATCAGATAACTACTTAAATGAGAGTCTTGTGAAATATACACAGAGATTGTTCACATTGAAGACTATTCATTCACAAATCGGAATCATGGGATATGAGAAATTGTTCAATTTCAAAACGCAGATAATTTATTTTTTGTTACATTTACTACCCCAATAACCTTTGGCTTCTCCCTTGATTGTTATCCTTCCTTTTATTTCCATCAGGAGGTTCAAGTTCATCAGGAGGGAACAAATCCAAAGCAGTAGAAGAGAAGGTGGTGGTTGGTTTCAAGGATGAGGTAGAGACATTAATGGGAAAGCTTCATGACATTGGAGAAGGTGGACGGCTGGAGATTATATCAATCATTGGCGCTGGTGGAGGCGGCAAAACAACCTTAGCCAGAGAAGTATATGATCATCTTTTGACGTCGCAGAAGTTTGGAATTCGTGCATGGCTCAATGTTTCTCAACACTATAACAAGGCCATGACGAGGGATATTTTGATTAGTATTCTAGAATCAGCTTCCCCAAAAAAACATGAAGATTACGGGGAGAGTAGTGACGATAAGTTGGGAGAAAAGGTATATAAATGCTTGCAGGGTAGAAAATATTTAATTGTCATGGATGACATATGGGGCATTGAAGCTTGGAATGATATCCAAAGATCATTCCCTAAGGAATGCAAGGGGAGTAAAGTGTTGTTAACTAGTCGATTTCCTGTTCAACCAGATAGCGTCCCCTGCATTTCTCATTGTTTGCACTCCTTATCAAAAAGTTGCAGTTGGGAGTTATTACAAAAGAAGGTACTTTACATAAAAACAAAGTGTTCAACCTAATATAACTAGAAACAGTGATTTAAACAAGTGCATCATTAGAAACAGTGATTTAAAGCATTTCTTATTCTTGTCATATGAACTGTTAAACTCTTATTACTTGGATCTGAGTCACATATAATAACAATTATAGACGTCTAATATCACCCATATATATTGAACAGGTATTTGGGAAGAAACAATGCCCACCGGAGTTGGAGGGTATCGGTGAGCAAATCGCAGAAAAAAGTAGAGGACTACCACTCGCAATCGTCGCAATAGGTGGCATTCTGGCAACAGAAGACAAGACACTCGACGTGTGGCAGAAAGTTGCCAAACATTTAAGTTCAATCATTGCCAAAAACCAGAAGGACTGCATGGAGATACTAGAACTTAGTTACAATCACCTGCCTCTTCATTTGAAAGCGTGTTTTCTTTACATTGGAGGACACCCCGAAGATTTTGAAATTCCCGTACGCGAGTTGATATGGTTGTGGATCGCAGAGGGGTTTATTCAGCAAAGTGAGGCAGGGAAAAGCTTGGAGGCCATAGCAGAAGATTACTTAATCGGTCTTATTGATAGAAGTCTCATAATGGTAGCTAGGAAAAGCAAAAAGCACGGAGGAATTAAAGCGTGCCGTATCCATGATCTTCTACGTAAATTATGCTTGGAAAGAGCAGAGGAGGATAATTTTCTTATGCAAAATTACGAGGATGATTCTTTTTCACCTTCCGCTACAAATAAGCATCGTCGCCTCTTCGTTGGCCGTCAGTTCTTCCATAAGTTCCTCCTAGGGCCTCGTGCTCAAAACCTTCGATCTTTTCTGTACCTTTCCTTGCCAAACTCCTCACATTCATTGGTTAAACGCAGATCCAAAAAAAATATATATCGGTTGAACACAATCTGTCATTCTTTGTTGAAAACTTCAGACTTCTTAGGGTGTTGCATTTAATCTCCGCTACAAGCCTAGGAGAAATAGGAATAGGAGATCTAGTTCATTTGAGATACTTAGCGCTTACGTTACCAGATGGAATTCTTTACCGTTCACCGAATTCTTTTCACTACCTCTCGAACCTAGAAACCCTTAACCTCCAAGTTGCATTCGGGGACAAGATTTCATTGCCTCGCCATATAGTTAAGATGGTTAAGTTGAGGCATCTTTATTCTAAAAAGGGGAAATTCGAATATCATCATGTTCCTTATGATGAAGACGAGGGGAATATGTTAGATAGCTTACAAACCTTGTACCGAATGTGTACTTGTGAACATTGCCTACGTTTGTTGGAAAGGACTCCCAATCTAAGGAAGCTACGACTTGAAGGAGATGTTTTGCCATTCAAGAAGACAAAGGAGATAATATTTTGTTGGACCTAGAGTTCTTAAAATGCCTTGAGATACTCCATGTCGAGTACCAAAAGGCCACTGTGCTGAAGCTTCCTCCGACTCTTACGCGGCTAACTTTGAAGCATACGGAATTGGAGTGGGAGGAGTTGTCAATAATCCTCCAAACCCTGCCAAGCCTTGAGGTTCTCAAATTATTATACAAAGCCTGTGTGGGACCAGTTTGGAACACAACTGAACTTGAGGAGGGGTTCTCTCAACTCAAGTACTTGAGGCTTGAAAATCTGGATATCGAGGAGTGGAATGCTTTCGAAGATCAATTTCCAAGACTTGAGGTCTTAGAGATTTGGAGTTGCCAGCAACTGGAGCAGATCCCGATTGATTTTGCTAATCTAAACGAACTTCGCAAAATTATGGTAAAGTTTTCCCATCAAAGTGCAGAGGAATCGGCCAAGGAGATTCAGGAAAAGCAAAGAAATACAAAAGGAGATGATGAATGCCTAAATCTCCTTACCGACTCGAATATACTCTAAGTATGTTTTTGAGGTAAGGCTAAATTAGCTAGGGTCAGGGGCGATGAGTCGGGTCAGAAAGTGGGGCTTTGGGACGTGGAGGTGATTTTCATTTAGGGTTGTGGAAATGGAGCCACGTATAGTATATTGGAGAAGAAATGGATTTCCAATCCTAATGAAATCCCTTTTGGGTCTGTATGTTTCTTTTTTCTTTTTCTTTTTTAAAGTTGGGTTGTAACAGGGACGCAATTATCTCTGTTTCCATCTATATTATATAGTGTATTGTCATATAAAGCATGAGTTGGGTTTTAATGTTCATCAAAGGACCAAAATTTTGCCTTGTCTATTTTGACCTTGGTTTAGTTAATTCGTTTATTGCCATAGCTGATTGATTTGTCATTCAATTCCATGCTTCCATTCAAGGGATAAGCTAGCAAACGATATGCACATCACAATACTTTCTTCATCTACCCAATAGAGAAATCAAACAAGCATTCTCTATTCATTTTTTTTTTAAATAACTCAAGTGTAGAAATTTCCAGTGGTTGATAAGATATTTATGTAGATTTTTTTTTAAACATCTCAGAAACAAATTTTTTCCCCCAAATACTCAATGTTATTTTCATGCCACAATGTCATTTTTCATGCCCCAACATTTAGAGAATACGAACTTTGATTGAAAGCATTATTATCGATCTCAGTATATGGGCTTCGATTTTGCATGGATTTAGTTGTGTGGTAGAAGCACCTGATTTCATTTCACTATGGAATTTAGAAAAAGCTCATATATTTTCCTAACTTCATCTTCTCTTCCTCACGTGGACTCTTCCGTACCCTAATTACTCCACAAAACTCGCACTAACAGTGGCTTTGTTTGGTTGTGAGTTTAGTTTAGTTTTGATAGTGGGTGGAGAGAGAAATAGGGTAATAATTGAAGAGAGATAGAGAGAAATGAGAAAGTAATAATTGGAAAAATAGGGTAATGATTGAAAAAAAAGTAGGGTAATGATTGAAAAACTAAACTAAAACTAAAATAAAATGGTAATCGAACACTACCAGTATCGTCTTACCCCTCAAAATTTGGTCACGCAAATCTAACATACCTATTAGTTCTTCCCTATAAGACGTATCGGTCTCTATCTCAAGTTCGGACCATTCTAACACATGTAACAGATTCGGTTTGTATTTCCCTAACATAGACATGTGAAACACATCATGTATACCCAATAGCTTCAGTGGCATGCCTGGCCAAGCGATACATGACTTCCCCAATCTTCTCGATAATATCAAATAGACTGACATAATGCAGTGAAAGCTTCCCCTTTTTCCCAGCCCAAAACGGGACAAACCCCGACTCGGTGACACTTTAAGAAACAAGTGATTCCCACTTCGAACGATAATGGTTGTTGACGACAATCAGCATAATCCTTTGGTCAGCTTTGAACGATTCACGATATTCAGTGAATTTCTTTGATTTGTTTGGTTATTTCTTCTTGAGTGGCCAAAAGTCGCTGACTCATTGTTTCGGTAGCCTCCTTTGCCAAATCTAGTTCTATAAACATAGTCTCCGTCAACTCGGTCCAACACACGGGTAATCTACGCGACCTACCAGGCAATGCCTCGTACTGTGCCATTTTGATGCTCCATTGATAACCATTATCGATGGCGTCTCCGCTAAATGTAAGTGATTCTCCCTAGATTTCAGAATCTAGTACAATCTCAAGTCAGGGTTCGTAATAATCAACTGCATGACACTCAAAGGATGTGGAAGTTTCAATTTAAACAACAATAATTTGAAAGAAGTAAAACTGTCAGAGTCAAATAATCCAATCAAGGCAAATTATAGAAGGGAAAACTAAGCTGGATATTACACTTGAAATCACGTCGGCCGAACACCTCAAAGTAAACATCCAAACTTCGTTGCCCACAAACTTTAAGAGCACCACGCGAAAGATTTTAGGGTTATCGATTAAAATGAATAAGTCACAGCTCAAAGACGACCCAACAATGAATCCAACACATCAACTGTTAGAAATCCAAAGAATCGAGGTAGGAGTGATAAGCCAAGGAAAAGAAACCTTTCTCAATGTCAAAAGAAACATTTTGAGTATAGAAAAAGAGCATAAGTAAACGCAATGCTTTTAACTGATGGAAAATCACTTCTATTAGTTAGAGTCACAATGAGAAGAAGGTACAGGGCCAAAACTAGAATTTGGCTATGCCTTCAACCACCTGCATTTGAAACATATAGGGCAAGCAAGTTGCCTCCAAAGCCGAGAAACAACACTAGATTTTGACGCCAAGGAACGTAACAAGAGCAGCAAAACAGAGTAGAGTAACACTAACAACTGCATTTTTAGAGGACCACGCCATCAAATCCAAGTGTAAGAGGCAGAAACAACACCACTAGAGAACTTAAGTGAAATCAAATGGGTAGCTACAGAGCCAACGAAGAAGAGTCAAGAAGATTATGTCAACCATAAGAGTCATCAACAGGGGTGGAAGGCACCCCCACAAAACATTCAATAACAAGAGTCAGAATAGCACCAGATAATCCAAGGAACGACAATATGACAGCCAATTCAGATAGCCAAACAAAGATAGTGCAACAAAAGACACCTTTTAAAATTTCTAAAAATCACTCTGTCGTGTCCCAGCGTGTCAACATTGACGAAAGCAAGTATCAATCTTCCATGGCTTAATTAATCTTCTCATATAAGAAACCCATAATTGAACTCCACCATCTCCTTACACCCAGAGACAATTGGAGCCGCTGGACCAGTGCCGCCTTAATCAATTTAGGAAATAGAATACCGAGTCGAGGGTTAAGTCGAAGCCACAAAGTACTGTTATTGTTAAGCTCCTCTGCCACTTTTGTACCCGAAGCTTCAACGGAGAAGACATCTACGACATCGGAGAAGGCCAGAGCTTTAGGATTACAATTCTCTCAAATTGTCTATCAGTGCTACGTAATAACATATAGAATAAAGAATTCTATTGTTCCAACCTTTTCATTTTCTGGCTCTACAACATTGACGGCCTTTGGATGGTGAAATAAGAAAGGGGGAGCCGTAGTGAGAAAGGGGAAGGCCAATCAAATATTTTCATTTTTGTACTTCTCCCAATTTCTCATCCAAGTACTCAATCTCGATGAGTGATTTGGCAAGAAACCATAATTATTTCTTTTCTTTTCTTGGGAAATCACTCGTACTGTACGTATTCCATTGTCGTCTACAATATGTGAGAGTGAAGAAAATCTATCCCTTTTTTTTTCAAAACGATAACAGATGATATTATAGATCCAAGAAACAGTATGTCAAGAGAAAACTTCATCCCTAAACAAGATATCAAGAAACCAAACAGGAGAAGACTAAGTCCAAAGATTATACCCAGCTCCAACTAAACTCATCGCTTTAACAAACGGAGCACTACAAAAAATAACCAAAAATACTCACACAAGGGTGATAGAAACCCCACAAACGGGGAGAAATCTCACACAGTGGACAACAAAGAAAGAACAAAAAAGAGAAAAATCGGTAACAGAACCGAACGGATTCCGCTATACCGGAGCATACTTCATCCACCAACCTAGATCTCCCACTTCTATCTTGCTCAGCATATAATTAAGCATACTGGTAAAAGGTTAAAACAAATATTAATTAGGACTAGTAGAGAAAGAATGGAAGTTGTTCTCAATCCTAAAAGTGACATAGTCAATTTCACAAACATACAAAATAGGAAAAAACTATGGTACACAAGTACATACTACTATACATACCCGTATAACTAAACTATTCAGAAGCGTAATATGGGCATAACATTATAGGCGTAACCAATACCATTGAGAGGCGTAACATGATAAGCGTAACCGTGCATACCTTACACTCCAAAACCATTGAGAGGCATAACTAACCATTGAGGGCATAACGTCATTAACCATTGAAAGGCATAACCTTAACCATTGATAGGCGTAACATTTTTAGTTATACCGGGTGTGTACAGTAGCCAATCTCAACTAAATGTGGGGATGATGCTATGGTGTCCCCGGTCATTTTGGGGACACCGTAATTTTTGGCATAACAGAACCCTTACAAGCATAACAAAAATCATTACAAGTATAATAGAACCATAACATGGCATAACCAAGGCATAACCAATAGGGATGGCAATCTCGACCGAACCGATGGGTAGCCGAACCGTAACCGCTTTTTTTCCCCGAACCATAACCGAAATTTTCCCCGTTGGTGCGGATATGGTGGAGGGTAGGAGATAACCGAACGGGTTCGGTTCGGTTATGGTTGAGCTGATACCCGAACCGATACCCGAACCGAACCGATACCCGAACCGAACCGAAACAGTTTATTTACAAATATACCCCTATATATATACACACACTTTACCAGTTAGGTTTTCTCCTCAGACTTCAGTCATTTCCCTCCCCACTGCTCCACATCAGGTGAGACCAGACATCACCAGAGAACCAAGAGCGCCGACGATCTTGACTCCGTGAGAACTCTCTCTCTCTCTCTCTCTCTCTCTCTCTCTCTCTCTCTCTCTCTCTCTCCCTCCCTCTCTCTCTCTCACACACACACACATCGTCTTTGTAACTCTATTGACAGTCAACACTCTTTGGTGTCGATTTGAAGCAGTCAACTTTCATGGTCTCTAGTTTATCTCTCTCTCTCTCTCTCTCTCTCTCTCTCTCTCTCTCTCTATATATATATATATATATATATATATATATATATCTCTTACTGTGTGTGCGTGTGTTTTCGTCTCTGGTTCTCTCTCTCTCTCTGTGGCTGATTTATTTGAGATCTATGTTTGAAAATGGCGGTATATGTAGATAAATGTGCTCGAAAATGGCTAGAGGGTTTAAATCTGTCTGCATTTGTTTGAATCAGTAGATGAATGTGTTTGAATCTGTAGATAAATGTGCTCAAAAATTCCAGAATCTGGTTCGATTAACTTTCCACTGTGGCGATTTCTCTCTCCCCTGCTCTCTTCTCTCTCTCCGCGTCTTCGGTTACCCATTCGGTTCGGGGAATACCCGAAATCCGTTTGGTTCGGCTATGGGTAACCACTTCTCTCCCCGTTCGGTTATCGGGGCGGATTCGGGGTGGGTAATTATTTCGGGTATCGGGTACGGATATGCCCAAATCCGCCCCGATTGCCATCCCTAATAACCAAAAACCAATCAAGGCATAACCAAAAATCGACCAAGGCATAACCAACCAAGTTATGCCTTGTTATGGTTTTGGTTATGCTTATAATGGTTTTGGTTATACTTGTAATGAATTTGGTTATGCTTATAATGGTTTTGTTATGCCAAAAGTTACGGTGTCTCCAAAATGACCGGGGACACCGAAGTCATTCCCCTAAATGTGATGATATGTTCCCAAATCAGGTAGGTGATAATATCAGGTAGGTGATAATACATTATACGAATCAAGAAATGGATAAGATTTCTTTAGAGTTCCTGCTCAATTGTATTCGAAATTCGAATGCTCAAAAGAAGGGGGAAATTAAATGCAGTTAGATGAGAGTAAAGAAAATGTTACGAATCATGTCAAGGAATCATAGAGATTTGTATAACCAAAATGACCGGGAACACCGAAGTCATTCCCTGTAAACTAATATACAAAACGCTAACTGTGCACATTATGATTGAAATCAGACCACGTACACAACAACATAATAATAAGATAAATGTGCCAATTCTCAAGGATGATGCTATGGTGTCTCCGATCATTTTGGGGACACCGTAATTTTTGGCATAATCGACCATTACAAGCATAACAAAAACCAGTGATATGTATAACCAAGGTCTAACAAAGGCATAACCCCCAAAATCTCCAAGAATTCTTGGGGATTTTGGGGTTATGCATTTGTAAGGTTTTGGTTATACACATCACTGGTCTTGGCCCCTTGGTTATGCTTGTAATGGTCAGTTATGCCAAAAATTACGGTGTCCCCAAATGGCGGGTGGACACTGTAGTATTTTTCTTATCTCAAGAGGTGTTCTTTTGGATTTTTTCATCCGTAAATTTTTTTAAGGTTGGAGATAACTGAATTCATGTATTATTATTATTATTTTTTTCGATAAGTTAAAGATTTATAAAACGAACTCACGAATATTACAGATGCTAAGGGGCATACCCCAGAAACAAGGGAGAGAATCAAACCAAAACAAAGAGGGCTTACTTAGCCACCCCTAAAACTGAAAGAACTAAAAGACAGCCAGCTCTCAAAACACTAAGCTAATGCTGAGGTCCAAAAACCTTATGACTAATGGACCGTTTACAACAAATAAGACAATTGACATCAGTTCTCTTGATAGCCCTCCACGAACTGAGCAAAGCTCTAATATAATCCTCTAATCTTATTTATCAATTGATTCATGGACAGACTGGCTCTCTGAATCCTGTATGAGGATTTTCCTGCAAGGCTGATCGTGTGAGGGTTTTAATGGGGGAGCACCACCTCATAAAGAAAAGGATCCAATGGCAAAAAAGAAGGGCAGTCTTTTGTTAAACATGTCTAGTCTTTCTACTAGATTTAGAGAGCTGGTGCTCAAGGGTGACATGCGCCTTGTAAGGCTTCAAAAGGGTCCGCCTTCATCTGATTCTTGATTTTTGAATTAATTTTAAAATATAAAGTTTGAAGGGCGCCTTAGTAGGGTGCTCCTGCACGTTTCCTTGATTTGTGATTGGTGGAAAAAATTACTTATTTGTGTATGAAATTTTATGGTTTCATTGGTACAAATCCAATCATCTCGATTTTAGGATGAGAAATAATGCGCTTTTATATCCTAATAATAAAATACTATTATGCCAAAAAAAAATTTTTGAATAACGTATAAAAACGACGAGTATCTTAGCTTTGACAAGTAATTTGTGAATTGTTATTTGGAAAAATGCGTTATGTATTCGTGAATGTGGCATTGTACTTGGGGTATGCCCTATGAGTTCTGCGGGGGCAGCCGGGCAGGGGAGGTGGCGGAGCTCATTTAGGTTTGAATGCCATTTTGGACCAAAGCCATGTTCAACACCCAGTTTGGTCCATTTGGTGCATCCAAGTCATCCAAATATGTTTTGGATGGCCCAGATTCAAATGGGTGTTTTAGAGGGAAAAAAATAAAAAATACTCTTTTTAAATCTGGACCGTCCAAAATATTTTTCGACGACCTGAATGCACCAAATGGACCGAACTGGTCGGTAGCCAAATTGACCAGATCCAATCCCAACACATACACGGTTTAGAACTTCAAGCACAGTTTGGAATTTGGATGGTATTCGTAGCATCAAAGAGAGTCTCACGTTGTAATTTCGGGTCTGTTGGGGGCCTTTTTTTATTCTGCTATTTTTGTTCTCAGCCAATGTTTTGTATTGGATGTTTGTTCTCTAGGTTTTTATTTGAGCTCAAGCTAATCTGTGCCATGTTTGGGTGTCAACTTTGTTGGTATGCATTCGTCTGGCTATGATGCTTTTTTGATCCCTTTTTTAAATGTACTCGTATCAAGTTGCAATAAAATTTTATTTGCCGATTAAGAAAAAAACACTAAAATATATTTTTAGAAACAGGTTTAAAAGATGAAAGCGCTCGTTGTTTTCACATATTCTCTTTTTCAGCAAAAACAATTTTTGGGAATACGAAATTGCAATAACAAGTTGTTTGTTTCCATCACTATTTTTGTGGAATATAATTCCTGCACTCCGGTTTCTCATAAATATACTCCAAAATTAGGCTTTTAATATTTGTGTTGCGGCTAAGTTTTAGCACCGATAGACAAATTTTGAAAGTGTAATAATTATAAGAAAGTGGAGTGCAAATCTTTTTTTGACTTTATTCGGAATAGAAAGTGGAGAGCTACAACCAAAGAAAAAGACACTTGGGCTTTGTTTGGTTTTTGGGAAAGAGATGGAAAGTGAGGGAAAGAAAATGAGAGGGAAATTGGGGGGAAATAGGAGAGAAATTTTACTATTCACAACACTTGAATTCTTTTATTTTCTCTCCTCTTTCTCTCCAATCCTAACAATTGGAGAGAAAAATTTTAACTTTTATGTTTTTCTCTCACTTTCCTTAAGTTCCAAACGAAGCCGGCAGTTTTCGACTGGGCTTGCGTTTTAGTTGGGCCTGTGCTCATTTTTCATAGGGCTGGCTCGACCCACTCGGCCCGGCCCGGCCCATCCCAGCCCGACACCGACCGTCTACATGCCAGCAGAAACAGCTGCAGCAGCAGGAGCAGGTTCACCAAAATCTGTGGAAGTAATAGGCGGGAAACGAAAAACACAGCGGAGGATCTCTAGAGAGAGAGAGAGAGAAAAGAGGAGAGAGAGAAGATGAAGGAGAGAGGAGGGGGGAAGGAGCCTACGGTGGACGAACGCTACAATCAGTGGAAGTCTCTCGTCCCCGTTCTCTACGACTGGCTGGCCAATCACAACCTCGTCTGGCCCTCTCTCTCTTGCCGGTCCCCACTCTTTCTCTCTCTCTATACGTTCATATGTACTTTGTGTGTGTGTGTGAGAGATTCAGCTTCTAGGGTTTTTGGTGGTTTTATTAGTGAGATAGCTGAAGTTGATCCTGTACTGTACTTTGTTTCTGTAAATTTCAAAACCCTCGTCTACTTGATGAGAAAAGGAGGGGGGGAACAGGCGTACGGAAACCCTACCTCCTTCTGGCAAAAATGCAGTTTAGTGATATTTGTTTGGCTGTGGTTTACTTTTATTCTCACTGTCGTGTTGATTTCTTTGTGCTAGCAGATGGGGTCCACAGCTAGAACAAGCCACTTACAAGAATCGCCAGCGTCTCTACCTCTCGGAACAGGCAAGATCATCGTGTTTTCCATCATCATGATTTCCCGCTTTGTTCCTTTACTCACTGGAAAATTAGATGTTGAGTTATTCGATAGCGTTGATAATGTATGGCTTTCAGTATAACAGAACAAGGAAAATTCTGAAACGTAACATAAGCTGGATTTTTAACATGGATAGTGTATAGTAAGGTTGAGTCAGATACTAGCTTGAAGTAAAATGCATCTTCTGTGTTTGATGGCACATTGGATCAGCATAATGGTGGCAGTGGATTGATTGTATAGGAGATGGTCTTGAGTCTTGACATATTCAGATATCCTTGCTTGTTCTTTGTGCATTATCTTCAAGCCGGTGATGCCACCTGTTGTAACGACAATATTCTGTGGTCAAAATCACTTACAAAGCCCACATGCTTACCCATTTTTTTTGTTTTGTGATATGTCCATACAAGCATTGAGATTTACGTGATTTGTTGGATCGTTACAGATCTTGTCTTTTGTTTCAATCATTTGGGTTCTGCTACTTGAGTATCCTGCTAGGTCAAAGTTAATATTTTCTGGTAACTTTAGTAAACTCATACCCAACGCCCCATATCAACTCAGGTCTATCCCTCACCCGATTGTTCTTATTAACAACAATATCGCATATACTAGTCTTGTGTAGTTTGGAAAATGGGCAATCCAGTACAGGGGACTCTCTCCAGCCTAGGTAAGGGTTGGAGTGGGCAAGATGTAAGCAAAGCTTTTTCCATGGCACGAATCGGGCCACCGGAGATGTTAGCGACAAGACTTAATATTGGCCGACTACAACTAAAACAGCTCGTAGTTCAATAATTCAAATAATACAACGAACAACTTTTATATTGGAAGTTGTTAGTCAACTGGCAAATAATACGTTGTTTGTTACATTTTTATCTGTTAAGGTTTAAGATTGTTTTTTACTACCCTTTCACCTTATTTGGAGAATTAAGGTAATTGGTAGCTAGTGAAGGAGGGAATTATGGGCTGGCTATGGATTATAATGTTAATCTTTTTTGCTTAATTTAGTTGCTTTGTTTGTATACCTATAATAGTGATGACCATCCTATTGCTTTTTTCTTACTGGTTTTCTTCTATAGACTGATGGCAGTGTCCCAAACACACTTGTCATAGCAAATTGTGAAATTGTTAAGCCTAGGGTTGCTGCTGCAGAACATATATCACAGGTGATTTTATGTTTTTAGCATCACCCCCTCATACTTAACCCTCCGTCAACTAATTTTATGTTGTGTTTTGGCTGCCTGGTCTTTCAGTTCAATGAAGAGGCACGCTCTCCTTTTGTAAAGAAGTTCAAGACAATTATACATCCTGGAGAGGTATCTATATGTTCAGTGTTCATTTGCTTTTCTGCGTATTTTTATTGTTCCTTGTTATAGGAGTTGGGGTACATTTATTTTTTATTTTGTCTGTTGTTGAGCAGTGAGCTGGCCATTTTTACATGTCCAAAATGTTTGCCCATACTTGTTCACTGAAACATGAAATGGTCTGTTAACAATTGGAACTTCCCTTCCATTAGCTATGGACTTGGAATTCTTATTAGGAATTTCTTCAATGGTATTGCAGGTGAATCGAATCCGGGAACTACCACAGAATAGCAAGATAGTGGCTACTCATACCGATAGTCCCGATGTATACAATGTTTCTTTTGAATTTTTTTTTTTTTACTTTTTTATTCAAAATCACATTTTGATGTTTTGCTGGTCATGTGTTTTCAAATTTTAGTCAGTGTCTTGGTTTTTTATTCAGGCTTTTCACCTTTTCAACTAGGTACTCATTTGGGATGTTGAGGCCCAACCTAATCGGCATGCTGTGTTGGGAGCTCAAGATTCTCGTCCAGACCTGGTGTGTTTTTAGGTTTATCATCTTCTGTTGCCCTTTTTTTAACTATTGTTTTCACTTTTGGTAGTCTTTTTTAATACATTTCATATCCTTTGACGTACTTCTAATTTATAACTCACTGCTTAATTAGATGCACTTTGAGCACTGAGCAGTAAAGTCCACTCGTACATAAATGTGCTTCAACTTGAGCTGTAACATGTGACATTGGAACCTAAGACAGTGAAACGTAATTATGACAAGATTTAAATTTCTTTGCACCTTTGCAGTTTTCCTAAGCTTCCTTCTTTATAGGATGTCTGATAGTTCATTTCCATGCATGCCGTCTTGCAGATACTGACGGGGCATCAGGACAATGCAGAATTTGCTCTTGCTATGTGCCCCACAGAACCTCTTGTGCTATCTGGAGGTTGAAGTTTATCTTTGATTGTTGTGCCATATGGATTATGGAGTATGGGATTCCACGTTCCTTTTATGCCATATGCCCATAACAGTTGATCAAGCTTTAAACTCAAACAAAAATGAAAGGATCCATGACACTTGATCCATGAAACTGTCTGGACCGTCCAGACAGTTTCATCGATCCAGTTCATGGATTGTACCGGGCCTCAAACTCAAATTTGAGTCTATGTAATAATATTATTAATAATTCTTTAACCAAGCGGCTTTCTGATGGTAACAGACTTTTTTCTTCCATCATAGTTTTTACTTTTTAGTGTTACAAGTTAAACCCTGGTTGCTATTGACGTGTTTATTCTCCTGTATGAACGATTGTGAATTGAATTTTATTTTATTTTTTGTACTATTGTCATGGTTTGATAGTTTAACATCATCCTGCTAATTTTGTTGCTGATGTGAGATAATGAATTCCTGTGGTCCTGTATGTCATGTTATTCAAAAAGAAAATGTGGCCTAAGATATGCAAATTGGTGAAAGGGAATTATGTATCTTGGTCTTACTGCATTGAGCAGTTCTCATCTTTAGAGCACCTTCTAACTTGTTTGTAAGTTGTTGCTCCTATCATCATTGGAATTCACTGCAGATGGCCAAAAATATTAAAATAATGTAAAAACCATGTCATCGTAGTTGTCTTTGCCCCGAATCGTTTTTGCTTTGAAGAGTGATATTACAGCTTCCTTTTATCTAGATTGTCAATGATTGAGGTGAAGAAGTATAATGCTCTAATCATGGGTTAAACAGAGAAAGAAAACTGTATTGCAACTTTTATAAGCCTTATTTTTTATGATATAAACTGATTCTCTTCGTATTATGGACTTATGTGGAATGTATCCTTTAGACATATTTCTGAACAGTTTGTTTTTTTTTTTTTTGTCATTTTTTCCTTTAAAACATGGCAGGGAAAGATAAATTAGTGGTTTTATGGAGCATTCATGATCACATCTCCTCTTTATCAGTAGATCCAGGGCCTGCAAAGTCTCCCGGATCTGGTGGTTCCAGCTTAAAAAATGCATCTAAGGTTGGTGGGTCCAATGATAAACCCGTAGACAGTCCTACTATTGGACCACGAGGTACCTATCAAGGTCATGAGGACACTGTTGAAGATGTGCAGTTTTGCCCTTCAAGGTAAGTGTCACTACCAAAGTCAAATGCGTGAACTTGTTTTGGCCAAGTAATAAAACTTCGTGGATACTCTTGTCACCACTCATAACTTTCAGAATTATGCTTCTCGTAGAGATTGGGACTAGTGAGTTTTTTTCAATCCTATAATACGAGTCATTCGAATGTATTGCACCTTTGAGGGAGTTGTGACTGATGAAGCAATAATATTGAATCCATTCTCCTAGTAGCTAACGTGAACGTAATATTATTTCCTGTTTTGCACTTTTTTTTGACTATGCGCTCTATTTCTTTTGAAGTGCACAGGAGTTCTGTAGTGTTGGTGATGATTCTTGCCTTATACTATGGGATGCAAGAACTGGTTCCAGTCCAGTCCTCAAGGTTTCATTCTTCAATTTGATAATATCAACATACCAGCACTATGTATTGCGAATAAGATTTTGTGCATTGGTCAAACTTTCATAAGAGTTGTTGGATGTATTGAATTAAAAGCCACTGAGTATCTCTATCTTTATTTTACCTTATTCATGCTCTCTTCATGATTACTATCATGTACTGATGAATGATATCCGCCATTGGTTTCATTTTTAATGACCATATATCAAAAGACTTTAATGGTTATTCTCCTTGCAGGTTGAGAAAGCACATGATGCCGACCTGCACTGTGTTGATTGGAATCCCCATGATGTTAACCTCATCCTGACTGGGTAGTGGATTATGCTAAAACTAGAACTATTTACCGTCGATGTCACATTGAGTGATGTTTACACAGGTTTCTGATGGCTGATCTATCTTTCTGTTACCTTAGGTCTGCTGATACTTCTGTTCGGATGTTTGATCGCCGATACCTCACTTCTGGGGGAGTTGGATCACCTGTTCACATATTTCAGGGTCACAATGCTGCTGTCCTTTGTGTACAGGTATTTGAAGATCATGTATTTTCGGCATTCTTGTTCCTTTTTGTGTACAGGTATTTGAAGATTATGTATTTTCGGCATTCTTGTTCCTTCATGTATTAAGTAGTGCATCAGCAGAAAAGAAGTGTGTATTCTCTTTTCTGCCTATGCTTAATTACAAGTTCTGCATTTGTCCTCAGTGGTCTCCAGACAAATCATCCGTCTTTGGAAGTTCAGCAGAGGATGGCATCTTGAACATTTGGGATCATGAAAAGGTCTGAAAGGCCTTTTACTGCCGTTATTGTTCACATTGTTATCTTTCATTAGCTTCTCATGTAAAATGCAGATCAGAGATGAAAAAAGAAAATACACCCGTAGGACCAAGAAAAAGTGCTTTAGCAATGTGTTATTACGAGGTCAAGTGGAGTATATTGAAAATAATGCAAGATATGTGACTTGTAGTTAATGAAAATCCTTGAAGCCAATGAGACATCCAAGAGAAACCAAATTCTAAATTTTGCAAATCCGCTGGTGACTATGTCGCCTCAATTTCTGTTTGAATCTGTTCATGACCCATTCCTTATTGCAGATTGCTCATGAGAGTTTGGTTCCCTCATTGTTCACATATTATTATGTGCTCACGCATCTTTAACTACTTGTAGAATATTGTGATAACTCTCAGCAGGCATCTTTTTAAGTGCAGTCATCAAGTATAACTTAACTAAATTTTTTGGTGTTCCAGATTGGTAAGAAACAAGAAAATGTGGGGACAAAAGTTCCAAATTCTCCACCTGGCTTGTTCTTCCGTCATGCTGGCCACAGGTACGAATCATTGGTATTTAGAAAGTCATTTGGTACTTTGCACTTGTCGAAGTGCATCTATCTTCAAAATAGGTCTTTGTTGGATTATCATTTGCTTCTGTAATGTTGAGACATTGGATCCTATCTGCATGTTTTGTTATTCTTGCATACAATTTGCCACTGTAATCTGGAATACTTTTTTATGTAAAAATTCATCTAGGGACAAGGTCGTTGATTTCCATTGGAACTCGTGTGACCCATGGACGATTGTTAGTGTATCTGATGATGGTGAAAGTACTGGTGGCGGTGGTACGCTGCAGGTATCAAGTTGTTTCTCTTCCTATTTTTTGACATAAATAATTGGCTTTAAGCGTCATTTCTAATTGCAATTTTAAGTTGGGATAAATAATTGGTACGCTGCGGTGTAGGGATAGAGTAGCAGATTATGGGATAGAACTAAATTCCAACTTTTTACTAAGATGATTCAGGGCCTGTTTGGTTACATATCTTATTTGCTCAGACAAAATAACCAAATCAAATATGATAATCAAATGGGCCCTCAATACTGTCCTTTGTTGGACTAAGTAGTGAGTGTTTCCTTGCAGATTTGGCGGATGATCGACTTGATTTACAGGCCGGAAGAGGAGGTCCTTGCTGAGCTGGACAAGTTCAAGTCTCACATACTTGCCTGTTCTTCTTGATGTCTCTGGAGATGAACTGATTCGAAACACCTAGTTAGTTACCTTGACTTCTGAGCTCTACTAAAAATTGTGAAGCGGATGGTCATATCCGGAAAATCGTTAGTTTGATGTTAAACTTATTGTGTTATCATATTCCAGATGTGGTATGCATGTGTTGATCTTGGTGCATTGATAACAGTTCAGTTATTGAAAGAGGAATCATGAACCTTTTGTTTTCCGGTATTGTTAAAAAGAGAATTGCTCCATTGATTTTTCACCAGCGTGGACCTGCTGCTGCTGCTGTGTGAAATGGAGAGAACTGCCATCTATAAGTAGTTTTGTTTCTCTTTTGTGGGAGATTGTTATGGTGGGAAATCAAGGAGTCTTGTAATCCTCATTTTGAAAATCTTTTTACCAAACCATAAAATGATGAAATTCTTTGAATTTCGTCGTTTATTTGTTCTTAGATGTTGTCTGCTCGTAGCTCAAAATTCCTAACATTTTTTTATGTGCCCAAATACTAATCTACACATGGGTGAGGTTCATACTCGGGGTTGGAAAATTTGCCGAGTGTTTCAAGAATTTATATACAGTGTCTAGGTCATACTTTCCATATGCAAACATTAAGGCCGTAATTCAACTTAAACTTGGTCCAAAATAATTTGCGATCCCAATATTTCTCACTATTTTTTTCAAATAAACCCTTTCTCTATTACTCTTCGTTGAAATTGCTACACCCCCTATCTGTACAGTGTTTTATATTTCTTCATTTTAAAAAGTTAAATACAAAAATCTACAGTAGTTTTAACCTGTCATAAGTATATATTGGAACTAGTAGAGTTAATGACACAGATTTTTTATGCACAGATTGGGATGTGGGGTTCACCACGGGTCTCACACAAACGATCCGAGCCGTTCATTAAATTTAAAACATGTTTTGAAGGCCTCCCATGAGAAATCAGTTCAATCCGCTACCTATAAGTGCTAGAACCAATCATCCAACTTTTCGTTCAGTTTTTAGGATCGTAAAACTTGAATGAAAAGTTAGATGATTGGATCGAGCACTTATAAGTAGCGGATTGAGCTGATTTCTACATGTTTCAAATTTAGTTTTAAACATATTTTAAATTTAATGAACTGCTCGGATCATTTATGTGAGATCCGTAGTCGACCCCACATCCCAATCTGTGCGTGAAAAATCTATGTGAACAGATTTACTATATTTGAACAGGCATGTTCGCAGTCCCAAAAGGGGATTGCACCTCTGGTTGGGGAAATTAGCAGGCCTTTCCGGGGTCCCCAAAAATGATCGAGAAATTTTTTTTTAAAAAAAAAAGATGACAAAGGTAATAATAATATAGGTTGTATTTGACAAAATCTAATTTAGTTCAAATGCACTCTCATAGTCAATTGAGAAAGATTTTCACGGTGGCTTCCTTATTCCATCTCAATAGTTAAGCAAGAAGCTTCCCAATAGCGCTTCCTATAGCGAAGCAGGCACATGGAGAAAATGCATGGGGCTCCGAGATCAGTTACTTCGGACATTGATAGAAGCCAGAATCGGCATACGCTAGAAATTTGGCCAGACAGACATTGATGTAAGCCAGAATTGGCGTATGCTAGAACTCTGGCAAGGCTGGCCAGGACGACCAAACCAATGGCAATGGACATGATTGCTTTTCCAATTCAAGTTAGGCTGCTGCTCAAAAGCTCAACCTTTCGGGCGATCATGGCGATGTATGGGAGTATTGAAGCTGCAGGCCCGCAGACAAGCTTACTCCTTGTAGATTTTTAAAGTGAAAAGGTTGACCGACCTGCAGAAAGACTTGCCCCGGCTGTAAAGAAAAAAGGAAAGACTTGACGGAAAAAGTTGACTTGGAAGCGGTCCTAGACGACTCCCTTCTCTCTTTGGAGTTTGGAAGACTGAAACACAAAACAAATTCACAGACACACAGTACTCTCTCTGTCTCTCTCTAGAATCGAAGAAGATGAAGAGCAGTCGCTCAGCTCTGATGGCCGCTATCTTCTTTTCACTCTTCCTCCTCCTAATCTCTTCAGCCAACTCATTCTATTTCTACCACCCCACTGTCCCTCCTCATGATTTTCAAAGGGTACTCTCTCTCTCTCTCTCTCTCTCTCTCTCTCTCTCTCTCTCTCTCTCTCTCATGGTTGAACAGATCGATCCTTATTTCTTTCGTTTAGTTGCCCATCTTTTGATTCTTAATCCAGAATTACATGTTGTGGATCGGTCAATGTTTTTTTTTCTTATCTTTGCTTTTAGGAGTAAAATTTAAAAAATGTGGGGCTGAGGGCTAGGTTGAGTTTTAGCGAGCATCAGTAAAGAGTTCATGTACTCATCGAAGCTCTCTCAATACTTTTCTTTTCTTATGTAGTCAATTTATGTTTTACTCTTTACGATGATGAAGTTTTCTTGATTAAAAGAATGGTTTTGTAAAACAATTTTGGTTTGTTTGTGACTTTGATGTATATTTGTTCTCTATTTTGTCGACTAGCATAGCTATTTTCGTTTGGAGAATAAATTCTTTACACCGCCGGTGTAAACATTTATTTCCTCCAAATCAATTGCATTGCGACACGTGTCAAAATAATGGTCCCAATTAATAAAACATGGCGACGTGACGTAATGCAATTAATTTGGAGGAAACAAATGTTTGTGGGTTCATTACTTAACTTTGATTTTTTGTCATTATCTTTATATTTACCCCCTTAAACAACGTCCTTAATGAGCTCCCTTTTGTCAAGATCATGTATTTTATGTCTGAGATCATAGTCCGATTATAGGAACTTAGACATTCAGCAAACAAACTCATAATTGATCTTTGTGCATGCTTATGTATTTCATCTACCTATATGCTTGGCTTTCATGTAATCACGTTGAATTGTATGTCATAGAAGTGAGATAGATACGAAGGTTATCTTCAATTGATATTTGTAGCATATTCTGCTAACGAATGCCCGCTGGATGTTAGTAATGGCCAACTAATAACACAAAAACTTTGATAGTCAACCGACTCAACACACAGTTCACATATTCCAGTGCATTTTCAAAATTCCTATAGACGTCCAAGTGTCCAACCAAATTTCAGTCGTTAGCAATTTTTCTTTTCGATAATGAGCTATGTTGTTGCATCTAATTATGGTAGTAAGTCTTCTTTATTTTCTTTGGTGCTTTAGTTGGCTGGATCCTTTTATCATGGTCTTGGTTGGACATAGAACTCATCTTCCCTGCACGAGATCACTATACATGTTTGTGATTTTTTGTGGGATTGGAATTCCACAAATTTGCCCTTTGATGATTTCAATTCTTCGCCCTAATTTTTCATGACTTGGCATTAGGCATGTCTGTTAACTTGTGAGGTGTTACAGTTGACATTTTTTATCTCCTCTGGCCAAGTATTCTGATGCTATCCTTTGTTATTTTTCGCTGTTTTGATGATCATGACTGCCATCCACTATCTGTCCAGCCCATATACTAGAATAGAGGAATGGATGCTAGGATGACTCCGAGTTATGGTAGCTTGAGAGCATAAATTTGTGCGGAAAGATTCTGTCAATGTAGCTTGGTTTTGAAAGTGTGCATTTGGATTTGGTTTAACCTTCACTATTTGTAGAGAGAAAATTCTGTTAGAAATTTCACAACTACAAGCCCTAATATCAAGCTTCAATCCATGGCATGTGAAATTAAATTAAACCTTAAGCTCATACCTGTGAGAGATGAAGATGTCATGATCTTCAGTGCAAGAGCAAGCCCTTTTCTTTTTGGCTGCGAGATCGATCGGACATGAGCACAAGGCACTCACCTGTGCAGCACCGTTGTTTCCCCCTTTCTAGAGAGAGATACTACCCTCACTCCTGGTGTCCAAAGATATGTGCTTTAGTGGGCCAAACACATATATAAAGGATGAGGGCATGATACTCCTCTTGTGCCTAATAAAATGGCCCAGCCCATTATGGGTCCAAATTAACCATATAGCATCAAGCTCACACTTAAACAAAATACATACTAATAAATTAGGTGCACCAAAATGTCCCATTACAAAATGATGATCACTAACCAAATGGGTCTAAACAAATACTCAGATAAATTTGATAGTCAAACTAATTCGGAACTTATGAATATGCTAGTCCATAAAATTGGAATAAATCTAACAAATTCATCAATTCGAAGTCCTATTATTGAGGTGGTGTGAACTATGAAGTCACCAAAAGATCACCCCTCAAACTTGCGGAAACCAGAATCTCCCGGAAATATATATATATATACACATACATACTAATATGCTAAGAGGAATGCTGCTACAGATCTCTCCTCCTCGCAACTTTGACCGAAGTTGTCAATCGCCAAGTTTTTCTTTTGTTTGTTTTATCTGTTAATTTTTGCTAAGATGGATGCTGCTAAAGATTAAAGCTATTGTGGAACTTCTTTTTTGTTTTTATTGCCAATTGATCATAAGCGATTCTCCTTTATCTCATTGCTGGTTTGGAAACAGGGTGATCCCCTTGATGTTAAAGTGAACAAGCTGTCATCTGAGTACACAGGACTTCGATATGATTACTATGATTTGCGTTACTGTCGGCCTGGCCAAGTAAAGAACAATGCTGAAACTTTGCTTGAAACTTTGGGGGAGGTTCTTCGAGGCGACCACATACAGAATTCCATGTACACTGTGAGCATCTACTAGTATTCCTGTCCTAATACCACATGGCTGGAAAGAGGGGAAAAAAAGACAGAGAGCGAGCTTCGATGTAATTTTGCCTTTAGTGATGGGTCCTCATAAGTTTTTCGTATGTTGCAGTTCAATATGAGGAAGGATCAGCCGTGCAAAGTGCTATGTCAAATTAAGCTTTGTGCTGAAGCTGCAAAGAATTTCAAGGAAAAAATTGATGGCAATTATAGAGTTAACTTGTATGTTGAATCGCTCGATTCCACTTCATTTTTTTGGATGATCCTGGCTATCTACATTTCTTTAAGTAATCGTAGGGTAATATTGGAAGTCCTATTTATTGTCAAAAACATTGTTTGGATCTTTTGCAAAGTCCTTGCACTGCGCTTACGCTTGCAAATCAATTGTTTCTTCTTTCTGTTTTTGGTAAGTTGCAAATCAGTTTTTTTTTTTTTCGATTGGCAGCAAATCAGTTTTTGTTTGCAACAGAAACTCTTGTGCAAGCCTGCTTTCTTTGTTGCAGCTTTCGATATCTGTCTTTTGGATTCATCTTCTGTAAAAGCACAAGATACCAATTTGGTTAACCGTGTTTGAAACTTATCTTTAGAGTTTGTTTTTCCCTTCAGAAAAAGGTCACTATTCTGCTGAAATGAAAAAGATGTGAAAACAGTGAGCGTTTCTTCCTTGTAACTTCGATCTGAAATTTTGTTTAACAGGATTCTGGACAATCTACCAGTTGCTGTTCGGCTACATAGGTGCAATGGCAGTCAGTCAACCACCACTTATGCACAAGGTTTCTACGTGGGGTTCAAAGGGAATTGTGCAGGGGTGAGTTGTAATAGACAGCAGTTGTTGCAATGTGCTTGTGTTTTTTATGCAACTCTAAACCTATACGCTTTCTGCAGAGCGACGAGCTGAAGCATTTCGTATACAACCACTTGAGCTTCAGAGTCATGTTTCGCAAGCATCTTGCAAATGATTCCGCTCAAATCGTTGGCTTTGAGGTTACTCCATACAGGTTCTTGCTTTCTGCTTTCGTTTTATTTGCAGCCAGTTTTTGCATTTTACATTAATGTCAGGTTTGATGGTTTGGGTATCTAGTCTAAATGGTCACCATGACAACACAAAAATGCACTTATTTTCTTCTTTGGTTTCCATGAAGTACCAGCCCTAAGCAAAGGCAAACAAAGCTTTATCGACTTGTCATATGAGTTCTATCAAACATGCTTGCTATCTGTACTTTATCAACTTGTCATATGTGTTCTGATAATTTCAGTCTTGTGCCATTTGCTTATTTGAGCAGTATTAATCATGAGTACGAGGAGTTTCCTCACTTGAGAACATGCAACGAGCACACCAAAGACCTAGTTCGAGGAAGCCCTCCTCCACAGGAAGTTGATGCTGATAAGATGATAATATTCACATATGATGTTTCCTTCATGGTATGTCCTAAAACCGCCCAGATTTTCGCTCCCTAAGAGTATTTCTGTGTACAATTTAGTTGGCTTCAGCATTAGCTCGATTACGTTCTTCTTCTACAGGAAAGTGACATCAAATGGGAATCGCGTTCGGACCACCTCACGAAGAATGTTCAGAGCAAGCCTTTCTCCACCAGAAAGTCTCTTATGAATGTCCCCTCATGATCGTCGGCTAATATTGATGTACTTATGTATAGGTTGCCTTTGTGTGAAAAAAATAAGAATAGGTTGCCTTTGTAATCTGATATAGTCCACTGATGATCGTCGTGGATTTTACTACATGTTATGTTATGTGACCTACGAAGGAGAACCAAATACTGAACTTGGAACATCTCTGTTTCCTCCTTGTCTACTATGTAATATCCATATATTATGATATATAGTGCTTGGACATTTTGCTGTTTTTCTGTTTTCTCACCTGCAGAAAGTAATGGAGAAAACCGTGTCCCGGATGCACGAACCCACATGCATTGAACCACTCCAAACATAGTTGTGTGCAATTGTATTTTTTGCGCCCGTTACCTATGAAAGAAATGAGAACACACTGCATCCTTGGCTTATCTTTCTCTGGCGCGGTGCCGATGCCAGATAAAAGCCATCAAAAATAGAATTTGCAGGTTTTGAGCATTCGCATTTCCATGATGCATTTTTAATGTCTCATAAAGAAATAGTAATACTATTTGCATCAGGGAATTACTGTGGCAAAAAGTGTTGATACACTCTATTGTGACGTATGCCATGGGAATAGGGCCAACGCAAATAGTACTGTGGCAAAAGCTTTTTGCGTCGGGGCGGCCCAACTGTAAGACTAATCATTTTGCGACGGATGACTTTTTACATTACTTTTTGCGACGGAAAGGGACAACGACGCAATTAGGTTTTGAAATCTTATTATCAAAGAAAGTTTCTATAAAATGTTTTTTTTTCCGTAAACTTACGAGTTTATCTTTCAAATAAACTGTGACAATAGTTTCCTTGGCCACGCAAAATTAACAGTTTTTTTTATTGACTCACAAACAAGGCTGCCATTGCGTTTGAAGGCTGAATTGTGCAAGTTTAGTTTAAGAAATTTAAGAACTTAAAAAAATATGTCTAAGTTAAGTGAGCCGATTTTAGAGGAGTTACAAACATAAGTGTTTTGATAAACGTAGTTGATCATTCAATTTCCTACGTTGGTCCCTTGGGTTCATCATGAACACTTTCTCATTTAATAATCCAAATTTTTGCTATTATTTCATCTTTGGGTAGTTTTAACTTTAATCTCAACTTTCACACTCAGCTAAAGAAAACTCGAATGATAACTTTTTAATCAGTTTTTTTTTTAAATCAGAAACTCGATTAAAAAATAAAAAACAAGACAAAACTTAATGCGGACTGTACTCGCGTTTTGGAGATGAGTTTATGACCATCAAGTTCAAACTCGTGTTTCCAAACGCTGGTTTAGTTCACCTCCTGCGAGGTTTACTTGACTCAAACTCGTGTTTTCCAAATGCAGGTATAGTTTGCATTATCGTTATCGAATAGTCCAGCTAAATACGTAATAAAATTAAATAAATAAATAAATAATTCCAATAAGTTTCCTTCTTCTTGCACTCCTCCTCTGAAACGCACACGGACTCTCTCTCTCTCTCTCTCTCTCTCTCTCTCTCTCTCTCTCTGTCGAAGGAGATGGGGAGCAGTAATTGCTCTTCACGATTAACACACTCTCTCTTCTTCTTCTCACTCCTAATCTCACTCGCGCACTCCTTCTACCTCCCCGGCGTCGCTCCTCGCGATTTCCTAAGGGTACGCTCTCTGTAATCCGTTACTCCCTACTTGTATACTTCTTTGATCTCTGATTTAGCTTATTCCTTACTTTGGTGTTTTACTTCACACGGTATTTGGGTCTGGGGTTTTCAATTCTGATAGCTGCGGTGTCTTTTTTCATTTGGATCGTGTTTGGATCTAGGTTTTAGGTCCCCGAGTTATTCTGACATTTTGCATTTTTGCATCCAATGACATTTTGGTGAGCTTGGATTTCCTCAAATTCTGATCATTGGCACTTTGATAATTGTTTCCGATGAATTGGCATTGTGTATGTCTGTGTGTGTTTTCCCGTGGAGGGTACCTGTATTTGGTTATATTCTGTTTTTGGTTGATCATTCACTGTCGTTTACTAGCTCTTTACCCTTTAGTATAGAGTTACTAGACTAGGCACACGCGATGCTTGTGCAAATCGTGTTATGCAAAGATGCGAACTGCCAATAGTGACAAAGACTGCCACCCAAATTTCTAATGCCCTCTTTTCTACTTTTGAGATTATCAGTGAGGACATCTGGGATTCAAAACTAGAAAAGAGGGCATAAGAAATTTGATTGGCAGTCTTTGTCACTATTGGCAGTTTCTTTGGGTAGTTAGAGGATAGTTTGGGAATTAAAAAGTGGCCCAACCTCAAAACTGATGTTCACGTGTTCCTTGATAATAGTAATGGATGGTCGAATGGCTTTGTGAGTCATGGTAGCTGGAGAGGGAGGGGATTATATTTTTGGGTAGGGGTATGTTAAGATATCTTGGTTTTGAAATGCGCATGCTCTTGCTTTGAGAATGGGAAAAATGGATTCTAAGATGACTCTATGAGTCATATTAGTTAAATAGTAGGGAGCATGAAAGGTTTGGGGAGGGATTTAATTATGCTGTCTTGGTTGTGACAATGTACATTGTTAATATGTTATGCCCGCAGTTGAACATTATTTTTTTAGAGACGATTAACGAATTCAAAATCCCATTGAAGTGGTACGAAGGCACCAAAAGATCATTCAAACTTGCAGAAACATGACGTGGAAATTGCCTACCAAGTCCTTCAGATGAAGATACACATTGCTTGTTGGAGCACTACTCCTTTTGGCGTGCCTCCGTGTCTTTTGTTTTTCCATGCCTTAAGTTGTTTCAATAGTCTTTTTATTAACTTGTCATTGGGATCGGAATCAGTGTGTGCGATACCTGGAAGTTGACGAGGATGATGATACAATATTTGTTGTCAAGATGCGAATCTGCACAAATGTTGTTCAATATTCACACTATTGTGGAACTTGTTTTGGCAAATTGCTTATAATCTGTTCCATTTGTCTTGTGTTCTTGATAACAGGGCGATCTCCTTCAAGTCAAAGTGAACAAGCTGTCATCTACAAAGACACAGCTTCCGTATGACTACTACTATTTGAAGTATTGTAAGCCTCTCAAAATTATGAACAGTGCTGAAAACTTGGGGGAGGTCCTTCGAGGTGACCGTATAGAAAATTCGATGTACACTGTGAGAATCTAATTCTATTCCCTCTTTTTTTAACTTCTTGACTTCTTGTTGGAAACAACATCCTTAAATGTTATTTTTCCCTTTCATGAAATGAAAAGAAATTTTCTAATTATTGCAGTTCAATATGAGAGAGGAGCAGCCATGCAAAGTTGCATGTCGAGCTGAGCTTGATGCTGAATCTGCAAAGAACTTCAAGGAAAAAATCGATGACGAATATAGAGTTAACATGTATGATGAATCAAGCGCCCCTTTGTTATCTTGCATTGTGAATCATGGTCATCTATGTTTGTTTTGTACTTCTTACCATTACATTGAAAGTCCCTATTTACTGATAGATAATTGTTTGGATCTTTTGCAAAGTCCGTGATGTGGAACTACGTCTGTGAATCCATCTATTGGTGTTGGCAATAGAAACTTTTAGGCAAGCCTTAGATTTAGTTTGCTGTCTGAAGATTTAGTTTGCTGTCTGACTTTAAGCTGAAATGGGTGTATAGGATTCTGGATAATCTTCCAGTTGCTGTTCTGAGACCAAGGAGGGATGGCATTCAGTCAACCAGTTATGAACATGGTTTCCGTGTGGGGTTCAAAGGAAATTATGCAGGGGTGAGTTGTGAACTTGTGGTAGATCAGCTGTTGTGTTGTGCTTGTGTTCTTCTGTGACTGATTTGTATTCATATGCTCTTGCAGATCAAAGAGGAGAAGTATTTTATAAACAACCATTTGAGTTTTAGAGTCATGTATCACAAGGATCTCGAGAGTGATTCTGCTCGAATTGTTGGCTTTGAGGTTACTCCAAACAGGTTTTTGCTCCATACTTCTTCATTTTTGGTCAATTTTTTCATTTCTTTCCTAGTGTGAGTTTTGGTGGATTCAGTATCTGGTATATATCGTCAGCAGGCGATGTACAATTGCAGTTATTCTCTACTGATTAAGTTACAAAATGATATTCTTTAATTTGCGAGAATATTACCCCACCCTCCATTGCCACAGACTCATAAAGCTTTCTGGTCCTCACTCAGAAACTTCAAGTTAATAACAAAACAATTATTTCGGTGAAAACCTTTTTTTCTTCAGAAAAGAAGAAGAAAACTAGGCTTCCAATTTATTTTTGGACCAATCCATGCTTCCAGTTGGACATGAGTACTTGGACTTGGCCATGCACCTTTAATCTAGCAAGTCTTTTCTTGATATTCAAGGCGATCTTGCCTTGTCAATAGCTCCTTTTTAAGTAATGAGGACCTGAACTTATTCTCTGCTGGTATAATAGGCTTTAGTGTTTCCTTCTTTCTTTTTTCGTTCACAAGTTTCTGCAGATGCATTTTCTAGTTTTTTTGTCATGTAGTTCAAAATTTGATATTCATTCATTTCTATGTTCATGATTAATTTCATGAGAGAGAAGATTGTACTACTTTATCGAGCCTGTATGATGCATATGTTCATGATAATGTAACAAGCAAGTTATCTAAAATAGGGTTACTTTGGGAGGTTTGTCATACGTTTTCCTTTATTTTGTTCATATGGTATTGCTTGTTTGAGCAGTATTAATCATGAGTACAAGGAATGGAATGAGAAGAATCCTCAGCTGACAACATGCAACCAGAACACCAAAAATATGATTCAAAGTAGCATTGTTCCGCAGGAAGTTGATGCAGATAAGGAGGTTGTGTTTACCTATGATGTTTCTTTCAAGGTAATCTCTACGTAAGCACCCAGACTTGCACTCCATTTGTTTTTTCTATAACTTCCACCTTAATTTGAGGACACGTCCCCTCTCCAGGAGAGCGATGTTAAGTGGGCATCACGTTGGGACACTTACCTCCTCATGAACGATGACCAGATTCATTGGTTCTCCATCATAAACTCTCTGATGATTGTTCTCTTCCTTTCCGGAATGGTTGCCATGATTATGATGAGAACTCTTTACAGAGATATTGCAAACTACAACCAACTGGAAACACAGGATGAAGCTCAGGAAGAAACAGGATGGAAACTTCTACATGGAGATGTTTTTAGGGCACCGATTAATTCTGGTTTACTTTGCGTTTATGTTGGAACTGGTGTGCAGATCTTTGCAATGACACTAGTAACCATGATATTTGCAGTTCTGGGCTTTTTATCCCCTTCCAACCGAGGTGGACTCATGACTGCTATGGTTCTCTTATGGGTCTTCATGGGCATATTTGCTGGTTACTCCTCAGCACGTCTGTACAAAATGTTTAAAGGCACTGAGTGGAAGAGAAATACTTTGAAAACTGCTGTTATGTTCCCAGGTATTCTGTTTTCTGTCTTCTTTGTGCTGAATTGCCTTGTCTGGGGGGAGAAATCTTCTGGCGCAGTACCATTTGGGACTATGTTTGCTCTTGTGTGCTTATGGTTTGGCATATCAGTACCTTTAGTGTTTGTGGGTAGTTATTTGGGTTTTAAAAAGCCAGCCATCGAAGGACCAGTGAAAACAAACAAAATCCCAAGACAGATACCAGAACAGGCTTGGTACATGAAACCAGTCTTCTCTATACTGATCGGAGGCATTCTTCCTTTTGGGGCGGTTTTCATTGAGCTATTCTTCATCTTGACATCCATATGGCTAAACCAGTTCTACTACATCTTCGGCTTCCTTTTCCTAGTGTTTGTGATCCTTATCGTCACGTGTGCTGAGATCACTATAGTGCTCTGCTATTTCCAATTGTGCAGCGAAGACTACCACTGGTGGTGGAGGGCTTACTTGACCGCCAGTTCCTCTGCTTTTTACCTTTTCCTTTACTCTGCCTTCTACTTTTTCACCAAACTGGAAATTACAAAGTTTGTTTCGGGTATCCTGTACTTTGGCTACATGTTAATTGGCTCTTACGCCTTTTTTGTCTTGACGGGTACAATTGGATTTTACGCTTGCTTCTGGTTTGTGCGGAAGATCTACTCGTCCGTGAAGATAGACTGACACAAAGCTACTGGCGAAAGGGCTCCAAGGCAGATTGTTATGGGATTTGGATAAGAGTTGACACGCGAGAGGATGCAGAAAGAGGCATCTTCATGTTTCTCAGATAAGGTACACGGACAGGAAAGTTTTCAACCTTACCAAAGCTTCTTTCACCACTGTTGGTAGTGTAGGTCTTGTAACTCTAGTTTTAATTTTTGGCGGTATACACTGGTTCATTTTTTATTGTATGTACTTTTAGCAGTTTCGTTGCTGGATGATTTCCTATGGATGTTAATATAAAATTTCCTGATATATCCCTCGATACTACTGCAATCCAAGGAAATGGCTAGAGCTACCTTGGTATTCGAATGTTTGTTTTGTTATTCTCCTGCTAACTAAGCTAATAGTCTTAGTTCCCTTATTAAATAAAATTTTAAAAAAAATAAAGCTTTTTAATTGATTCAGGTGCCGCTCTCCTTAGAACCCATTGAGGGAGCCTTGGCCCGGGAAGAGGACAGTGGCTGGGTAATCAAAAGTGAAAGACTGTAATCTGTTGGATTTACTTTCAAGTTACAGGAATCTGATTATGCACTGAACCTAGATTAGGGTCTGGCTTCTTTCTAGTAACTACTAACTAGGAACCTCAATGTTGAGTATTATTCGACAATCAGATTTATTCATTTGTGAACGGTTTGAATCATTGGTGCGGGATCCGGAAGTGGGCTTCGCACGTCAATCTGTGCACCATTGCTGCAGTCCTGGAAAGGGTCTGTCGGTACCGGTAGAAGGGTTGCGAGTTGCGGAGAAAAAGGGGGGGTTTTGATTGATCGATAATGTTGGAGAATTCTGGTCCAAAAAAAATGTGGGAGAATGTGGTGGATTGATTGAGAATCACATGAACGCACGAGTGGCTTCACTGGAAAGGGTCTGTTCTCAATCCACTGAGCCCACCAGAGGCAATCATGGACGTGGGGACTCCCAGGCAATCATGGACGTGGGGACTCCCAATTTTGCTCAAACAAGTTCATCAAGATTTTAAAATGCAGCTGTCAGTCGGCCCAAAGTCGTGTATCCATCGTTTTCAACTGATTGTAAAGTTAAGAATAAACGTTCTCCATTCACAAATCGCCTGGGTTACACCTTGAAAATTCCTCTAGAAACTTGGAGTCGGCCTTGACAACCAAAGGTGTTTTTTGCCTTGTACAGTATTACTATTATTTTGGAGAGAACATGAAAACAAAAGGGTAGTTTGTTTTTCTATTTTCATGCATTTTCAAACTCAGGGTGTGTTCCACCAAGTACACTTATGTTTTGAATAAAATGTGATAATGTATTATGAAAGAATGACATGTTTTGTAAAATAAGAAATAAGTACTTGAAGAATATGACGGAGCCTCATATATTATGAACGGTTTTGATTATTATTGTGGATTCAGGAAAGGCCCACAAATGGTCCAAAACTGAACCGGACTAGTTTAAAGAAATTTGGACATGACCCTTACTCGAAACGGATGACCAAATCGACCGCACTACACATTGTTGTGCGGGTGAACTACAACATCTCCAAGGCCGAGTGCATCGTATTTTGACTCATTTTTTGAACAACATCCTCAAACTACACCATCCTCAAACTCTTTCTTCTTCTTTTTTTTGAAAAAAAGAAGCATCTGGCTTGTCGGCAGTCTACACCATGCAATTGGCTGAATAACGGCTCGTATCGAGTTTATTTTTATGATTCGAACTGTTCATGTCATAGAGCTCGTTGAGAACTTCAACCACGTCAAAAATCACGTTAATTGGAAACTTGCTAGTACCTGATCAAATCACGTTTATGTTTCTGAAAATGGATATTGCCACATGGGATCAAACCCATCAAATCTAATTCAATAAAGTAAAAAGTCACTTCGGTAAGGTTTTAAACAGTTTTCAATTAACATGATATTTAATGTGGTTAAAATTCTCGACGAGCTCTATGATATGAACGATGTTATTCGGCGCACGCTGCAATCCCCATAAGAACTGCTGACAAGCTAGATTCTAAAAAAAAATAGAGGGTGTTTGGCCGCTTGTGTTTTTGCCTTTTCTACTTCTCATTTCCACATTTTGAGTGTGTTGGTGATATTACAATAATTTACACTAAAGAACAAAATTATAATGGACAAATTAACAGGTTGAATCGCGGAAATCTCGCTATCTTTAAAGAGATTCAAGCCATCTACGGAAACAAACCGGTGTAGTAAAAAATCTCCGACTTGTCCCCTCCAGTATATAATAGCCCATTAATTTATCGTATGGTTCGGCCCTACCCTGTACAAGTAGGAGAACCCAAAACTCCACAAATAAAACACTCTTACATTTTGCCCAATACTCTCATGTACATATTAAAAACTCACCAACTAGTTTTCTTAGAGAATGAAGGTGGGAGGGAGAAGTGTTTTTTGAGAAGTCTTGGTAATTACTATAGGCTTTCTTAGCTTGGATTGCTTCACTCAAGCAAGTCTTATATAGGCAAGAAAGAATCCATATCATATCTTTTCATTAGTGACTAGATTTCATAGGATAATGAATCCAAACTATATCTTTTCCATTAATGACCAAATCTCATAGGATAGCTATGAATCCAAGCTATATCTATTCCATTAATGACTAAATCCACTTAGATATGGATAAATTTGCTAGATTTTTTTAGATTTGCCTAAATACCAAATAACCGCTAAAATAAGAACCTCTCCTGCAGATATACATGTGACTTGTAAAAATCCAACACCAAAAGATATGCAGAAATTTAATATTAAAATAACAAATTTCCAACAGGGTGTTTGGCTGACTACCCACAAAACGAGTTCTTTTAATTTCATGTTTCTACAGGAGAAGTTAAAAAGAGGCGTGGAGCTCCTTTTCTCATTCCCATTTTCAAACTCAATTTTTTTCATGTTTCTAGATGAGAAGTTAAAAAGAGGCGTGGAGCTCCTTTCCTCATTCCCATTTTCAAACTCAATTTTCAGGTGGTGTGATTGAAGACTATAATACCGTCCACTTTTTTCAGATAATAACTCAGATACTCCACGTTAAAGTATGTTATCTGTATTGTCTGCACATATCCATCTTCCACCATCAGAATACCCCATTTTACAAAATTATCTATATAAAAAATAATAATAAAGCTAGCGATACCGAAATAGTTGGTACTAATAATGTACATAACGGCGCATGGGCCGTATTTTTTGGTCTCACATTAATAATCCAAACCGTTCATCTCAATTAACTAAGAATAATACAAGTTGACAATATAACTTTAAAAAAATTGATCAAACCATTATTTATACACATTGTATCCCATAATAAATAATCAAGGGTAACGTGGTAAAACACCAACTCATAACTCATTTCTCTTAAATACTATTACTGTTCAAAATGCATTCTATACATATCATTCAAACACTCCATCATATTCAAAATCTATTCTGACCATAATTTTAAAAGTCAAAAAATCAAAATTAAAATGTCAAAAAAATAAGCTCTCAAACACTCCATACTCCTATTTGGACTTTTATAACCAGAGAATCGAATTGGAGATGCTCTGGACGAGAGCTTTAAATAAGTAGGTGTTCGGATAAATAAGCCAAAGTGGCTTATTTTTTGTCCTTATTTAATTTTTTTTCGTATCACTTGGCTTATTGTCAATTTTTTGGGGATTATTGCATCCTCATGACAAGAGGAATCTAAAAATTATAATGGACAAATTAACAGGTTGAATCGCGGAAGTCTCGCTATCTTTAAAGAGATTCAAGCCCTCTACGGAAACAAACCGGTGTAGTAAAAAATCTCCGACTTGTCCCCTCCAGTATATAATAGTCCAATAATTTATCGTATGGTTCGGCCCTACCCTGTACAAGTAGGAGAACCCAAAACTCCATAAATAAAACACTCTTACATTTTGCCCAATACTCTCATGTACATATTAAAAACTCACCAACTAGTTTTCTTAGAGAATATTTTGCCCAATACTCTCATGTACATATTAAAAACTCACCAACTAGTTTTCTTAGAGAATGAAGGTGGGAGGGAGAAGTGTTTTTTGAGAAGTCTTGGTAATTACTATAGGCTTTCTTGGCTTGGATTGCTTCACTCAAGCAAGTCTTATATAGGCAAGAAAGAATCCATATCATATCTTTTCATTAGTGACTAGATTTCATAGGATAATGAATTCAAACTATATCTTTTCCATTAATGACCAAATCTCATAGGATAGATATGAATCCAAGCTATATCTATTCCATTAATGACTAAATCCACTTAGATATGGATAAATTTGCTAGATTTTTTTAGATTTGCCTAAATACCAAATAACCGCTAAAATAAGAACCTCTTCTGTAGATATACATGTGACTTGTAAAAATCCAACACCAAAAGATATGCAAAAATTTAATATTAAAATAATAAATTTCCAACAGGGTGTTTGGCTGACTACCCACAAAACGAGTTCTTTTAATTTCATGTTTCTACAGGAGAAGTTAAAAAGAGGCGTGGAGCTCCTTTCCTCATTCCCATTTTCAAACTCAATTTTCAGGTGGTGTGATTGAAGACTATACCGTCCACTTTTTTCAGATAATAACTCAGATACTCCACGTTAAAGTATGTTATCTGTATTGTCTGCACATATCCATCTTCCACCATCAGAATACCCCATTTTACAAAACTATCTATATAAAAAAAAAAAAATAAAGCTAGCGATACCGAAATAGTTGGTACTAATAATGTACATAACGGCGCATGGGCCGTATTTTTTGGTCTCACATAAATAATTCAAACCGTTCATCTCAATTAACTAAGAATAATACAAGTTGACAATATAACTTTAAAAAAATTGATCAAACCATTATTTATACACATTATATCCCATAATAAATAATCAAAGGTAACGTGGTAAAACACCAACTCATAACTCATTTCTCTTAAATACTATTACTGTTCAAAATGCATTCTATACATATCATTCAAACACTCCATCATATTCAAAATCTATTCTGACCATAATTTTAAAAGTCAAAAAATCAAAATTAAAAATGTCAAAAAAATAAGCTCTCAAACACTCCATACTCCTATTTGGACTTTTATAACCAGAGAATCGAATTGGAGATGCTCTGGACGAGAGCTTTAAATAAGTGTACGTTGCCCAACCTCCGGGCCCCGACCCGTCCCATTCTCTCTCTCTCTCTCTCTCTCTCTCTCGTGTCTCTCTGTCTGTCTCTCGCTCAATCTCTCTTCTTGCTGTTAACGAAGCAGACTAGCGAAAGAGAGCAGTAGGTCCACTATTCATTAGTAGTAGCTTCAGCTTTATCATCTCCCTGCCTCCTCTTTCTTTATTTTATTATTGCAGCTTTATCAAACCTCTCGAAAGTCTAGTCTACACCCCCCCAGATCTCAAAAAGTATCTCTCTCCCGCGAACCCACCGAAACCGACAACCCACCTCCATTCCCATTCAACTGAATACAAAATCAAACGTACCCAATATGGAAAATTGGTGGGATATTCTGCTGTTACTCACAACAATCTTGTTTTCAGCCGTTACATTCTTACGCTACAAGAAAAGATCATGCGAAAGGAGTTACAAAGTCCCACTTCCTTTAGGGACTATGGGTTGGCCCTACATCGGCGAAACCATCGAATTCATCTCTTGTGCCTGTTCGGATCGACCCGAGAAGTTTATGGACAAACGCCGTCGTATGTAAGTCTTTCAGTTGAATCCAAACCCAGATGATGGTTAATAGAGATTTTTACGTGTCGTTTCAGCTGGGACAGAATCCTCTGTTTTCCTAAAAGGCCCTTCTAAAACCCTCTTTTTATTGTTTCAAATGTACTTTTAGTTTCCCCTCTAAAACCTCTGTGCTCAATTTTGCATGTGTACCGATGTTCCGGTGTGTATTTTCGATGCATGAGAGAATTTCGCCGTGATTTTATATTTTTTATTTTTCCATTCGTTAGTTCTAATCTACCCTATCCTAGCCTGGACTTGGAGAGGGATGAGTGCTTACGGGAATCTAACTCTGTCCATATGCATGAGAGTATGAAGTACAAGGGATGCACCAACTGCATTCCACCTCACTTGCAATTTCGCCGTGATTCAATGACAAAAAAGCAACAAAACAATATGATGAAATTGGAAACATTGAAAAATCAAGTTCAGAAGATTTGAGCTCTTTCAGGTGTAAATATATAGATATGTCAGTATGTGTGACTCTTAGGTCGAGCTTTTACCCTTCTGTTCCACATGAGATTTTCTGTTCTCCTTGAACTCATCTTAGGACACGGTTATCTTTTGAACTGGAATTGCATTGATGGACGCTTGTGGGGCTCACATGATGGACGTGGGATCCACATGCATTGACGCATCTGTATCTGGCTCTATGCACGGATTGGCGTGTCAAAATTATTTTCCTTGTATGTGATTGATGATTAACAAGTCTTTTCCACTTGGTGTAGGAATATATCTCCAAATACCTTAGAGAGACTCCTCTATTTAGAGATTTCAATCGTGAAAATGAAATTTGAGACATTGACTTTGGAGATTTTTTTGGCCTTTTCTGCAAATATATGATGAGATCTAATTTAGGATAATGATTTTCACACTCTCATTATTAAAAATGAAGTGCGAAAATCATTTCCCTTAATTTATCACTAGTAACAAAATTATAACTTGGTTAAGTGTGAGTGTAGGAACCAACTAGAGTTAGTTTAATTGGCCATCCTTTTTCAATTGAGAATTCATGACGTCAAATGTTGCCAGAGACAAAAATTGATAATTGTTTCATCATAGAGAGCCTTTATTTGGTTGTTCATTTTGGTTTGGTTGGCGGAGTCACATGGTTAATGTAATTCTCCGTTCTCCTTATTCTCGTAATTTATGAATGTAATTCGCCTACCGTTCATAGTAAAATAAACTTAAGTACATGTTTCTATATTGTTATCTTCACTGTAGTGATTGATGAGGCTGCAAATCATGTTACTTCTCGATTACATGGGCATCAGCTGATATAACTAGGGCGGTTTTTTGGGTGATCATTGTAGGTACGGGAAGGTGTTCAAGTCACACTTATTTGGGAGCCCCACCATTGTTTCAACAGATGCAGAAGTGAGTAGATTTGTTTTGCAAAGTGATGCAAAGGCTTTCGTGCCATCGTACCCCAAATCTCTCACTGAGTTGTTGGGAAAATCCTCTATATTGCTCATCAATGGAAGCTTGCATAGGAGATTTCATGGACTCCTTGGATCCTTCTTCAAATCTCCACATCTCAAAGCTAAGATCACCCATGACATGCAAAAATATGTGAAGGAATCAATGGGGAATTGGAGAGATGATCACCCCACTTACATCCAAGATGAAGCCCAAAATGTTAGTTCTCTCTCTTTCCCTATCCAAGAGAAGAATAATCCTTCAAATTGGTTATAGAATCATCCACAAAAGGTGCATAAATTGAAATATACATGTGGGTCACAACACCACCATGCAAAACTTTTTGTGTCCACGAGTGTGGTTATGTTCTTTGTCCATAGCATTGTTATTAAGTGAAAGATGATTATTTGTTCTTTTCCCGTTGAATCTAGTATAGGAATCAATTGTTCAAAAAAGAAACATTTGAGAAAAAATATGAAGCATTGTGTTCGTCTGGCGAAGTCTGTGCCCCCATCAAAGGTTGCCAAACACTCATGCTTTTGTGAGATCCTTGTTAAAAAAGCAACAGCCTTAGCACCTTTTTTGTAAATTTTGGTTACTACTAGTTCATTTGCATATAGGGAAATGATAATGCCAAAACCGTTAATATTTGTGGCGAAATCATAGTGCATAAAAGCCTTGTACCATGTGCAAGGTACAAGGCTTTTATGCACTAGAGTTTTGGCACAAACAAAAATAATTTTGACATTAGCAACACCCTTACTTATTTACTTGTTCGGTTTCTGATACTTAACTAATTTTCTGTCTTGATTCAAACGTAAAATGAGCAAATAAGCAATGACTACCAAACAAACTATTAGTGTATATAAAAGTTAATCATGTGCAGACTAGGTAACCCTGCTGTGATGCCGCGCCTGCTGTGAACTGGCCTCGGGCTTAAAATTATCATCCGAACCATGCACTTTTTTCGTCTTGCAGTCTTGCAGAGTAGGTAATGCTTGAAATCAAGGCAATCGGACGTTAGTAACATTATAAACAAAATTGTTTGAGCTTAAAACGTATTTTCAAAATCAAACTAGCCATTATTTTTTCCTAAATGACTATGTTCTTTTCATGCTATTGATGTCTGATCAACCTAAATTTTTGCAGACTTTACCCTCCCATTGAACTAAATAATCGTCCGATTTAGATCCATTTTTTGGACACCAGACAGGCACGTACCAAGGGCACAGCAGTCCAAGGTCATATTATGTGCAAATTATTTTCCCTCTGAAATTAGAATCATACTAATCACCTGTAATAATCGTACTAGGTATTAGTAGTACTAATAATTATGTTCCCTACTCCTGATGGGATATTACTATGATCAATAATTATGTCTCCTTCCCCCTTTCACATTAAAGAAATTACTAATAAGTCCTTTTGTTCAGATTGCCTTTCAAGTACTGGTGAAGGCATTGATAAGTGTGGATCCAGGAGATGACATGGATTTTTTGAAAAAGCAATTTCATGAGTTCATGGCCGGTCTCATGTCATTACCAATCAAACTACCTGGAAGTAGACTCCACAGATCCTTACAGGCAAGTTAATTAAATGTCATTTTGCTAGATTAATAGCATTAGATTAAAGAAAGACACCAAAATTATATGGATGGACATGATTTTATATGATATCTTGCTAGGTTAACTTTAAATATCCATCCACAGGTTTTCGGTGGCTGCTTTCACTATCACTAGACTTTTGTAAAAAAAAATACTAATAAGTATATGCTACATTTTCAGAAAAAGGCTTTTAACCTTTGTCGTTATTATGTCAAAGTTACAAAGTTACCATATTGCTTTATGTTTTAATCATTCATGAATCATGATAGACATTAAGGTGCAATTCGGACTAAATTAATCATTTTTTGAACTGGAATGACTTATGTAATTTTGAATTAACTTGGATTTCAGGCAAAGAAGAAAATGATTGAGTTAGTGCATAAAATTATCCGTGATAAAAGGAGCAGGGGCATTTCAGTACTTCCACAAGATGCAGTGGATGTTTTACTCAATGATGCAAGTGAAGAGCTTACTGACGATCTAATTTCAGGGAATATGATAGATTTAATGATACCTGGTGAAGGTTCGGTGCCGGTTCTTATAACTCTTGCCGTAAAATACCTTTCAGATTGTCCTCCTGCCCTCCAACAATTAATAGTATGCCATTTCTTTGCACTCTTAAGAACTTCCATTTTAATATTTCTTTTACATTTTTTAGTAATCGATTTATCACAAGTTCAGCTACAATAAACACCCTATATATTTTGTGGAATTCACAGGATGAGAATTTGGAATTGAAGAGAGTTAAAGACCTGGTTGGAGAGCAGTTGAGTTGGAACGATTACCTATCTCTTCCATTCACTCAAATGGTTAGTTCTTACTGAAAAAACTAATCAACATATGGTATTTCGTATTGTTTTTCATTTTTTCCCAGTTTGCTTGTTTGACTTATTAACCTTTTTGGTCCCCAAAGTATTAGTGAGTGACCAATTTCGTCCCCAAACTAAATATTTGTCCAATTTCGTCCCCAACATTTAAAATGTGTGTCAATTTGATCCCCACCCCTAATGCCATCCATTTAGGCTGTTAAAATGGAGGGCATCAATGGTATTTCACCCCATCCCCTCTCTTCTCTCATTACAGCCAACACACACCAACGTACAATATACCCTTTGGTCACAACCCAAACCAGACCAACACCACCACAGGGCCACCCTCACTCCGTCGCCGGCCCAACAGAAAAACCCAAACCAGACCCACACAACCACCAGGCCACCCTCCCTCCATTGCCAGCCCAATAGAAAAACCCCACACTGTCGTGCCTTTGTTGCTACTGCTTGCTGCCGTGCCTTTGTTGCTGCTGCTCGCTGCCGTCCCCTTGCTCGCCATCTCCGATAACCGCCATTCCTACGCCTGCACTCCCCACCAACACCGAAACAATCAATCAGACCCCTGTAAACCACTCACCCAATCAGCGCCGAATCGCAACATCCAAACCTCTCAATCGATTCCACAAACCGCAAGTCCGAAACCCCTCGGTGAAAACCCAAAAAAACCCTAAGCTGTGCGTAAATCGTAGCCCCCAAAACCTTCCTAAACCACCTCCACCGTAGCTGCAACCCACCTAAACCGCCACCGCTACAACCCTCCTAAACCGCCGCCGCCATTCCTCAGATCTCCATAACCCAAACCAACACAGCTATAAACCCTAAACAACCACCACCGCCTCTGCACTCCTCAGAACCACTTCATTTTACCTTAAAAAAAGTTGCCCTGAGAGAGAGATAGTGAGACATAGGGGCATTTGAGATTTGGTGGTGGAATGGGCACGGGAGGTGGAGGTACCATAGGAGACTGGTAATAGGTGATTTGGGTAGATTCAAGTATTTTAGGTACTTGTAGGTGAAATTCCGAAAAAGCCCCTTATTCTAACGGTCTAAATGGACGGCATTAGGGGTGGGGACTAAATTGACACACATTTTAAACATTGGGGACGAAATTGGACAAATATCTAGTATGGGGACGAAATTGGTCACTCGCTAATACTTTGGGGACCAAAAGGTAAATAAACCTTGTTTGTTTTATTACTTGGTATTGTATTTGTTTTAGGGCTTTTGGAAATGAAAACAAGAACAGTTATAAAACACACTCATACTGCTTTCTTGTCATTGTCGTCTTTGTTTTCGAGCTAAAATAGTTTTAGAAAACTTGATAACATCTTTTGGGCTTTTCATGAAGAAGTGGACTGTTTTTATAACATCTTTCGGTAGCGGTCTAGTCCAAAATTTTCGCCGAACAATTTTTATGCATCTTTCCACAAAAAGAAAACAATATGAAACAGATTCCAAGCTGGCCCAAATAACTTGATGATATTTTGTTGTTTGTGATTTTGAATATGTAAATTAAACAGGTGATTACAGAAACTCTAAGGATGGCGAACGTTATAGTAGGGGTAATAAAAAAGGCCATGAAAGATGTGGAGATTAAGGGTTATCTGATTCCAAAGGGATGGTGTGTTCTAACATACTTCAGATCAGTTCATTTCGATGATAATCTGTATGACCGGCCTTATGAGTTCAACCCATGGAGGTGGAAAGTAAGTACTACGTCTCTCTTGTTAATTTGAGTTTGGACGTCTTTAAGAAAAATCTTTACTTTTTTGCAAGTGACTAATTTTTATTTTTGGTCAATTTTCCCTGACGAAGGGAATGGTACAAATTAGAAACTGTGAAAGAATTTTGAAAAGAAGTCTTGAAGAGACAGAAATGAACCCATGGCCATAAGCTTCCATGTTGGCCGATTTTCATTTCTAGAACTTTTTGTTAGGTTTTTGTCAGAATTTTCGTACTTTCGAATTCATCTTATGTAGACCAAGCAGAAATACAAGATTTTGACCCGAACCGTAAACTTTTTTTTTATTAGAAAAGAAGAAAATAAACCGGTTATTTTAGTCTGTCCAAACTCTGATACATGTTATAGTCGACTGAATTGTGGCCTGATAAATTGATCACAGGACAAAGAGATGAGCAGCAACAGTTGTAGCTTTACTCCATTTGGAGGGGGACAAAGGCTGTGTCCTGGGATTGACTTGTCCAGGCTGGAAGCCTCCATCTTTCTCCACCATTTTGTTACTCAATTCAGGTGCCCCAGTTGCCCCTTTTCAATAATGCATTAGAAAAATTCTTCTCAACTGAAAGGTGACTTGAATTATGCACCCACATGTTCCATAGATTAATCATGTTGTCCCTTAAATGGGATCAAGTTTACTTCCCGTGGATTCTTTTGTACCCAAACTCCTTTTTAAAATACAATTCAAAAAACAAGAAAAATTCACGTCTACATCAAACCCATAACTTTACCTTGTTCTTCGAACCTTTCCTTCTGGCTTGTTGGTAAGTTTTTTCTTTTGGGTCTTGATCCTCTCCGGTCCAATGGTTTGGACTAGACGAGACAGTTCAAATCGGGACCGTCCATTGGTGTAAGAGTTAGCTCTTAGATGGAAGCGTTTTTTGAACAAATCCCAACCATTCATTGCAGCAAATGGACGGTCCATACATGCATCGTCTCGTTCAGTCCAAACCTTTGGACCGGAGAGGATCCATTTCCTTTTTCTTTTCTTTCTTGTCATTTGTCCCTGTTATCGTTCACAAATATAGAAACCTCCGTTTTAAATTTTCACCCCTTCCTTTTCCTTTCCAAGTGAAGTTTTGTCAAAACATTTGGAACTGAGATGTTGAAAAATGAGAAAGTTGATAACTTAGATCGCTTTTTCTTTCTAAAACAAACACTTCGAATGATTTAAGATTTCAAAAAGGGTCAAACATATAATACAAATATCTTAAATCAAGCATGTTGTTACAAACACAAGCATTTTTTCTTAAATAAAGATTCCAATATCCACCATTGGTAAGAAGTATCAAATGTCAAGCACTAATGTGATCACATTATTTTTATCTTCTTTTTATCACCGTATTTTTATTTTATTTTTATGACCATATAGATAGGTCGATACGCTTTCTGTGGTCCTTTTCAAGTGAGAAAAAAAACTAGTATTAGATAAATGCAGGGAGTTTGAACACGTTTCTAGCGACTTACAATATGTCCATATTATTGGAATGTGTCTTCATCTTGTTGTATTACAGTAATAGATTGCACCTAATTGAGTTTAATGAATTTGAGCCTTTTTTTTTTTTACCCCTACTTAGTACAGGACCTAATTTAGAGGATCGACAACTCTCTTTTTTCTGTTCTTGAGGGGGGCTGTATGCAATGAAAAATTATTCGTAGAGATGTGAACGAAAGAAGTTTTGTCCAGATGGATCCACTGCCATCTTGAGTAACAATGATCTCATACGTAATTTTATCTGAAAAAATTGTCTTCAAGTGTTTTCTCAAAACTCTCTCGAAACACGTTTTTTTGAAACACGTTTGGGATAAAACTTTATGATAAACGAGTTTCGTTCATGTCTTATCAATGTGATGTTTTTTGTGCATGAACTCAATGAGCCAAATAAAATGAACAGTTTGGTCTACTCTTTTCGGCCACAACAGGGCCTCAGGTTGCCTTTTAATAGTACAAGGTTTTTACAGCACTTCGATATATTCATATGCACTTTAGACGTATATCGTCACATTTTTCATCTAAGAAATTGATAAATAGTGATGAGAGTTTGTCATGCATTGATCCCCCTCGCGTGCACTAGGCCCTCTCCATGAAAAAGTAATGTAGAGAGTCCACCGCATCAGCTGGACCCACTATAAACTGACTGAATCTTATATCCACTTAAAAGCTTAAGCCTATACTTAGTGAACCCACAATATTATATTAATATCCAACTTGTATTCTGTTTAACTGATTGCGGACTTAGGGGGTGTTCCACTCTTGTGGAAAAAGAAGTTTTTGAAAAAGAAGGCAATTTCAAGTTCGAAAATCATGTGTTTACGTAAATAATTTTTCTACAAATATGGATCTTGTTTGATAGATCTTATTAAAATCTTTTAAACGGTGCATAAAAAAATTAAAAAAATATTTTTTATTTTCATTATATTTGAGTTTGAAATTATCTTCGTTTGAAAAAAAAGAGTACTTTTTCAAAAAGTGGAACACCACTTAATATTCGCATATGTTCTAGCAAGTACTACTTTTCTTTTCTTTTGCATGTTTCTCTATAATTAGATGCCCAGTGTCATATAAGCAAATAAATTATGTTGCAATCAGTTGTCTTATATGTGCATTGTGTATGGATTTTGTACTTAAACCAGATTGATGAGATAAATGAAATAATCCAGTGGTTTGTCAATAAGCTAAGAAATGACACCACCACACTTACTCTTTTTTTTTTTGCTCAGCCACCACCACACGTACTTCCAACATACTATGTATACTTGATACACTTTTTGCATATTTCGATACATTTTTCCAACCTTAATGACAGCTCGTTCTTAGCATTATCCAATGAAATAACCCTTCGAATTTTCTTGAGCTGTATGCAGATGGGTAGCTGGGGCTGATTCAGTTATCCATTTCCCCACTGTTAAAATGAAGAAAAGAATGCCAGTTTGGGTGAAAAGGAGAAGTGAAATTTGACATATAGGTACACTGGACAACTGTGTATATATAATGATTTTGCCCAATGAATCAATCCAACTCTTTTGTTGAAGGGGACTGCCACTGTCCACAGAGTTTTATAGGAGAGGAGACAAACAAACGTGGAAAGGAAGAAGGCACAAGGATTACAAGAAAAGTGTTTTGTCGAGTGCACACGTTGGGTGGAGCCATCTGAAGTTGACACTTGACACATTTTTCTGCTTTGTTAAGAGAAGGAATTGACACATTACGTATGGACAATGTACCCATTTTCCGGGGGACCCTTTTGTTTGTTCCTAGTGATCTTTTTCTTCCTTCATACTCCTATGCTCTATTTACCTTTTTGTACATATGCAATAAAAGGTTGCCGCCAATGAAGCTTCTTTTGATAGGTAGTTCGCAATCAAAAAGAATATTGGTACGGCAAGGGCCGCACAGACCGCGAGTACAACACGGCTTTGGATCCGTCTTGGGTCCAACAAAGATCATCGGAGCGGTTCATTTTGTTTAATATATTTTGTTTAGGGTTCGGTAAGGGCGGCCCGTAAACAAAATATATTGAACAAAATGAGCGGCTCAGATTATCTTTGTTTGACCCAAGATAGGCACAAAAGCGCGTTGTATGCACTGTTTGTGCGGCCCTTGTTGTACCAATAGCACCTCTCTTCGGCAAGGGGATACGCGAAAAATCAGCTCAATTTGATACGTATAAGTGCTTGATCTAATGAAAAGTTATACGATTAGATCAAACACTTATAGGTATCAGATTGTGCAAATTTTTCGAAAAAGCCATTGAAAACATAATGAACGGCTCGGATTATTTGTGTGGGACTCCACAACGCAATCTATGCACAGATTTGCCGTGTCAGTAGCAAGGACGGAACCAGGATTTTGTAAACACGGGGGCCGATCTATAAACAAAATTTTGAAATTTGAAGGTTCGGGAATCTAATAGTTTGTTTGGTTTAGATTTTAAGGGAAGTTTTTTTGGTGGTAAGTAGAGAGAGATAGAAAAAGAAATGAGATCAATAATTAAAAGAAAAACTTATGAGAGGCCATGCACATAGAGAAATTGGGTTTTAGGACAAAAAACAAACACATTTTTATATCTAAATAACACCCAAAACAAATTACAATACCTAAATGTTCTCACCAAACAAAAAAAAAAAATTAATTTAAAAAAAAAACCCGAAACCGTGCGGGGGCCTTGGCCCCCATATGACCACACTTCCCTCCGTCTCTGACTCAGTAGCAAGGTTCTTTGTTTGGTCCTAGTTTTTTTTTTTTGTGGACAAATGGAGGAGATTGTATTAATAACAATCCAGCGACACTTACATAACGGAGTTCATTACAAATATTTTGAATAAAAGCCAAACTAATCATTCAACTATTGAAAAACGAGAAAAAGACAAGGCAATCGATGTAAGAAAGACTCAGATACCTTTTGGCCCATGTCGAAACTTTCATTATTCAGAGTACATCTGTAGATGTCGTATGGTTTGATTAATAAATTTATTTCTTCCCTTGAAAAAAAAAGGGAAAAAGAATCAACCAATTCGAAGCTCTTCCCAAAACACACACATAACAACTCCTCAAAAAATTTGGGTTGCAACGTGAATCTCATGTAAATGTGATTGGAGTTGCAACTCTACAAGGCCACCAACAATTTGATCATACTTTTCATTTATATATTAATTTAGTAATGATTGGTTAAGTAGTGTTTAATGGGCCATTAAGGTTGTAGATGCGTCTATTTTGGCTTTCTTGGCGCACTAATCTTATTTTCCCTCTGTAACCATCAATAACCCCTTTTTGTGGACCTCAAAACAAAAGTTTTTGACATTTTTACATTTTGTAACCTCTTTTTCTGACACTCAAAAAATCACAAAAAGGAAAGAATCGTATGAACATGAGACAAAATGTCTCGGACGTGCTATCTTTTCTTTTAGACTCAGAAGAGTGCTCTATTTTCTCTTTAACATGTTAGACTTTAGACCCAAATCGACCTAACTCTTTTTTCTGATTATTTTTTCAAAAGGATTGGACAAACTTTAAGATAATTTGATTAAAGACGAATCTGAAAAATGAAAGTTTCGACATGGGCCAGAAGGTATCCGAGTCTTTCTTAGATTGGGCCAAAGGAAAGTTTTGATTTGGGCTGGGAAATCTTGACCTTATTTCGGGCCAGATGACTGATAAGCCCACCAGATTCCTTTAACCGCAAAAGCCCAATATCCTTTGTCAGAGCCCAACTCACTCTGCTTTGATGAGTAGTAGCAGTTTGTAATCACTGCACCAGTGGACCGACAGACCTGCCTTTGTTGCTAGCCCCTATAGCTCGGCTTGTTTGTGCAAGTGATTTCGATAAAATTTGATTTTTGATTTTTTGATCCTCAATTCCAAGAGAAAATATGTGCTACCAGGATTGCAAGACAATAATTTCTTGTAGGTTAAGAACTGTGAGAAATGGTAAGAGATAAATTTTTTGTCGTGTGTAATTGTTTTGAGGGAAATTATGAGATCTGTGATTAAGAATAATATTGATTGAGCATCGCTGCCATTGGTTGGGTAATATTCTCTCCCAAAGCAAATTATTGCGCCAATTCCAATGCTAAGTTTGTTGTTGGCAAACCGAAAAAACTGGCCACACTGGCATTAATACTAGTATTGATTTCGATGTTTATTCATCGTAAAAACATTAAATTCAAAAAACAATGACCCAATCCCAAAGACTAAAAGAAAATCATGTACTAGCCCAGAATGACACGAAGCAATCAAGTTAATACTTGCATCATAAGCACTATGCTATTTTGTCATGGAGCTGTGGACACTATAGGGAAGACAACAGAGCATGTCAGCAAAGGAAGAGAGAGTAGTGTGGAGTAGGGCTGTAAATGAACTGAGCGACTCGCGAGCTCGGTTTGGTCCGGCTCGTTTAGTAAACAAGCTGAGTGGAGCTCGGCTCGTTCGACAAAAGCTCGGCTCGTTAAGGAAAGCTCGATTCGATTAAAGAGGCTCATTTAGTAAATGGATAAGCTCGGCTCGTTAAAGCTCGAGCGGAGCTCGAGCTCGAGCTTTTGGCTCATTAAGTAAACAAGCTGAGCTCGAGCTCTCCGAAGCTCGATTCGGCTCGGCTTGTTTACACCCTTACTGTGGAGGTGGGTTGTAGGACGTGGATTTGTTGTTGATGGCTAGCAAAGAAGATTAATTAGGTTCCATAAAAAATGAAGTTGGTAATAATATCACAAAGTATGGCCTACTAAGGTGGAGTTTAAAAATTACAATATAAAATTCATAACAAGAGCTCCGTTTGATAACAGTGATAGATAGATGAGATTGGTAAGGAGATGAGATTATGATTGAGATTGGTAATGAGAAGGGATTGATAATAAGTATGCTTGTTTGGGATGAAATTAGATGATGAGAATATTAATATTATGTTTGTTTGAGATGAGATTAAATGATGAGATTGGATTGATAAAAGAAATTGGTAATGAGAAGGGATTGAAATTGGACTACGAATATCATTTCCCAAAGGGTATTGCTAATACCCTAAGGGCCGAATTGTTCATCCCATTGCACTACCAATCTGGACCAATTTTGAAAATCAAAAAAAATATTACTAATACCATTACTTTAGCAATTCAATCCAATCCCAACCTCCAATCCGTTTATCAAACGGGGTCTAAAATCGTTGGGTACATCATGCCGCTTTGATGGTTCTTGCCCTCATTAGAGAAGTTAAATAGGATATCCATTGCCCATTGAGTTTGACATTGTCTCGTTAAACTAAAAAGTCTTAGGGTTTCAAGTTAAGAAATTATATAATACCAGGATTAATTTGTGACATGGGTCAAATGCGAGGGCTCCATATGTAATCTCCCCAATAACGTGTTACGTGTATATCATCAACACGAGCCCTAGATTCAAATCGATCGGAATTAGAACCACCCCCAAAAGTATTACTGTAATCCTCAAGCGATCAAAGCTCGCCAACGATCCGAACAGGTACTTCTCTCTCTTTCTCTCTCTGTTGAGTAGTTTTTATTTTTGGTTATTTAGATGCTTAAACATAATCTCTTTGGAGGTCGAGTAATTAAACATATCTTCGGGAGCAAAGGCATGTCAAATTCACAAACCAGGAGTTAATCCGTTCAAAACAGATATATGTTTCAAATTGAGGGATTTGATGTTAAAATTCCAACGAGAGTAGCTCAAATTTAGCCCTGATAACATCCATACAGATTTTAATATTGAAAAATCGTGATAAATTTGAAATAGCTCGGTAAGTTAGGGTTGATACAATAAAAAATTATGTCGACTAATTTTGTTGAAAGTGCACGTGGAATCCATTGAGTTGAAAACTTGAAACCCTAAGTTTTGAAACAAAGCCCGGTTGTTGAGGTCAACTTATCGAGATGAAACAGATGATTTTTGTCGTATCTGATCTTGTCTTACTTTAGCTGATTTTTCTGCGCAGTTTATGAACTATCCAAAGAGTTCTTTTATACCCTTGAAAAGAAAGATTATATAAAAGATTCTTCTTAGAGGCTCAGTGTGATGAATAATTTTCTATCGTGATGAATGATTTCCTATAAAAAATAAGTATTCAAGCATTTCTAATTCGGTTATTTGTCGTGTTTCAATATTGAATCGTGTTATGTTGCTTAGCTTTGCCTGTACTGAATGCCTATAGATATGGTTAAATAGTATTGCCCTAGATGCCATTTACGTGGTTCTGTGTATATCTGTTGAAGTTTTATAACTAGAATTTCTATGTTAAGCATGGCATTTGGTAAATGGTGATGCCAATTTAGCATGGAAAAGTCGAAGACGTCTGTAGTAGCTCTGTTATTTATGGACTATCAAACATTTACGAATTATGAGGCCATTCTCTTTGAACAAATGGGGGTTTCAAATTAAGGGTTTTGACGTTGAATTCCAACCAGAGTAGCTCAAATTTAGCTTTGATATCTCACATACAGATTTCATAACATTGATTTTTCAGGGTTGATCCTGATAAATTTGATATAATCAGGTAAATATAGGGGTGATTTCATAAAATGCCTCATTTTGAGTGATACAAGTACGTTGACTAATTTTCTAAAAGCGAACGTAAAATCCATTGAGTTGAAACGTAACTTTTCCAAGCAAAACCCAGGTGTTGAAGTCAAGTTATCTAGCTGAAAAAGGATGATTTTCATTGTGTTCTGTGAAGCTTGAGCTTCCTCTGGTGCAGGAATGGAAAATCGATGCAAAAGTGATATCTGATCTTCTCTTATTTTAGCTCTTTTTTTCTTGCAGTTTCTGAACAACCCAAAGAGTGCTTATATATAACCATTGAAAAGAAAACTTGTATGCAAAAAGATTCTTCTTAGAGGCTCAGTGTGATGGATAATTTCCTGTTGTGATGAATTGTAAACTATTCAAGCACTTCTAGTAGCTGGGTTCAGTTATGTATTGCATAACAGTCCCCAGTCCTAATGATGGCTTCTATGATATGTTTGGATATGAGATTAGTGGAGGTAGAGCTTGCTGTAAAGGAAATCAAATTAGCTGCACTTGTTCAATTTTTATGGGAGTGAAACATTGCTATAGTTTTTGGTGATGTATTTCCAGTATTTTCAACTTTGCCAGCCAAATGAAAAGAAAAAAAAAAAAAAAGCTTTTCCACTTCATTTTCAGTTTCATTTTTTTTCCCATTTCATTGCCCTTTCCCTTAGTATTCAAGATCCAAACATTGTACTAAAGAGATGTTTGGAGGTAGAAAATGTGAGAATCATTCATGTCCAGTTGTACATAATATTTGTAGGATGATTGATTATTGATGGTGTTTTAAGCTGCACCTTCAATGAAGACTTCAATTGTTTTTTGTTTGGGGAAGTTACTTGTTGTGCTATATCGTAATGTCGTGTCATCCTCTTTCTATTGGTAGGGTCACTTCAAATGGCTGGGAGAAATCGCATTCATCGTGATGCATTTGACAATCGACGTGGGTATCCCCCAGAAGGGCCTCTTGTCCGAGTCCCTTTGCCTCGTCAACTGCCACCTCATCCTGCTATGTTGGAGGAAGAAATTGAAATACAGCATGTTGAAATCCGGAGGCTTGTGGGTGAAAATCGGAGGTTGGTTGAAGATCGCGTGGCCCTGCAGCGTGAACTTGGTGCTGCTAAGGAGGAACTTCATCACATGAATATTGTCATCGGTGATATTCGTGCAGAACAAGAGATGCATTCAAGGGAGCTTATTGAGAGAGGTTTGAAGCTGGAAGCTGATCTCCGTGCTACCGAACCTCTGAGAAATGAGGTTGTACAACTTCGTGCCGAAGTTAAAAAGCTGAATACTGCAAGGCAGGACCTAGCAGGGCAAGTCCAGAACCTCACACAAGATCTTGGAAAGTTGAAAGCTGATAATCAGCAGATTCCACGTATGAGGTCTGAAATTGATGGACTGCACCAGGAGCTTATGCGTGCTAGGTTTGTGCTCTACTCATGTTTAATGCATCCTCCTTGAGCCTCATATATGCCTCATATACTACCTGGTCTTTAGATTAACAATCCCTCTTGTGGTAACGAAGGGTCAGCTCACAAAGTGCTTACTCAAAAAATTTGTCTTGTAGAAATGCTATTGATTACGAAAAGAAGGCAAATATTGAGCTGATGGAACAGAGACAAGCAATGGAGAAGAACTTAGTGTCCATGGCACGGGAAGTTGAAAAGCTGCGTGCAGAACTGTCAAATGGTGACGGCAGACCATGGCCTGCTGGTATATTATGACCTTGTTGACTTTCTTATCCTGTTTGTGTGAAATTTAACTTGTCATTATGTGCATTCGTAATATTATTTATCTGATTCTTCTCTTTAGAACACATAAGTTGAGCTTGTTTGGAAGTTGGAACTAATATTTTCAGAGTTATTGTCTCCCTTGTTTAGGGGAATGCTTCTGACGTTTAATGTTGATTTTATTTGCTGTGTATACTTATCAAAGGAGTGTTGACAAGTATTCTACTCACAATGAACCATATATCCAGAACTCATTGAGTTATCTATGATACATGGGCTATTCAAAATAAATCTAGTATCTGTCACACACTTGACTTTATAGCGGGATAAGAGCATGGGATATGCGTGCTGTAAGTTCCATTGGATGTTGGTCATAGAATTTTATTTGACCTCGTTTATTTTGTTGCAGAAGTGGTATGTAATAATTAAAGTCTTTTTTTCACTCTGTTGCGTGGAAACATTTTTTTATTCTGCAAAATGGATTAAACTATAAATGTGATATCTTTTTGCCGAGTCCACCTTCAGTTAGAGGTTTGACAGGTCGAAGTCCAACCCCAAGATATTCATTCAAACGTGGCAAGTTACCCTACCGTATGCAACATAAATATAAGCTGGAATGCTGGATAATTTTTTATGTTTTTTATGTGGATGTGTATGCTACTATTCCACTGTTCTTATGTTTCCGGAGTCATTCTGTATTCTCAGCAGCAAAAAAGCAGCAATTGTTCTGCCCTTGTACGTGTTTCATAATATTAAAATGCTACAGAAATGGATCGCTTTGTCAGTCTTATTTGTCCATTGTAATTCTAGTGATATACTGATATCTTCAATCACTTACCTTAATGTTTGGTCTCTAAAGGTGGAGCATATGGTATGAAATACAGCAGCCCTGAAGGGAGCTTCCCAGGTCCTTATGGAGATGGATATGGGGTTCATCTGGTATGAATGCACACAGTACTGATAATATGAGTTCTAGACTCGTGCAGTATAATATGTTGAACTCAAATGTCTATGTCCCTTCTCAGGGTGCTGCTGACAAGGGCCCTCTCTATGGCTCGGGTTCTGCATCATGGGGAGGACTTGAGAAATCTCGGATGACTCGGCGTTGAAAGCTGGATTAAGTTTGCATTGCAAAACATCAACACCTTTTACTTGTTTGTCGGCTGTCCAGTATATAAATGGGCTAGAAGTGTTTAATTCTTGTTATGCGTACGTATCGCATCAGTAGTCTTCTATCTTAGGCAACTTATTGGGAAGTAAGGCTACTTTACTTTGACTTATTCACCTGCTGGTTTGTTTGCTTAGATTATCACATATTAGTATCGTAAAGTATGGGTTTACTTTCTCCCTTTATTTGGATCATATACTGCACGTTTACTTCTTGTGTTCAGAGAACTTATCTCCTTGTTAATCTTACTTTGGATAGCTTTGCATGATTGTTTATATTTGAATCTTTTCGAAGAAGCATCTGGCTTGTTTCTCTATCTTAATTAGACGGGCTGTTAGGAAACCTTCTCTGAACGGTAGAGATTTATCTTCTTCAAAATGTTAGAAAGATGCCGGATGTAACTCTGCAGTGTTTTGAGCTGTTAGGAAATCATGTCTGGTCTTAGTTAGTGAAGTTTCTTGCTGCTGTGCCTGACGCTTCCTGTTAAGAGAGTGCAGTATGAGAGGAGTGTAGTGTTCTTTTATGTTATCTCCAATGTAAGTTAGTATATGAGGGCTGCTATGATTAGTGTCATGGAAAATCAGTTCCATGAGTGAGGACCATTCAGCTTCCTTCTTTTATTTTTTGGTTTTCCCATTCCGGATATTATTCGGGAAGTGGTCCTCTTTCATTTGGATATTAAGGAATTCTATGATGGAAAACCTTCTGCTTTTCGAGGATCAGATAGCTTGAAATACTTCTTCATCAAGTTTTGGCAGTTCTAAGCATTCAAAACACTCACTTTTTATCACCATGTGTCGTGGAAAGACATGATCAAAGAGGTAGAACCATGCAGTCTTGTGAAGAACCATAGAGCTTTGAGAATTAGAATGTCTGTCATAGTACTATACTAGTATGCTATAATTGGCCTATTTAGCGTACTCTTTAGTGCAGTTTTGATAGGTAGAAAGATGGTAAGTGGAGTTTTAAGAGTTTAGGTTTCTATAATTGTTGGTGACACAATGTCTGTAATTGTATGTTACTTGGCTGGGTGATATACAGAACAATAGTAGCATCTTTCTAGGAAAGAGACCACACCTAGTTCTTGTTAGTTTAGAAATTTGTTAAGTGAGCACTTTCTGTACAAGAAAACAATGGTGTTGTGCTAATGCAAGAAGAACCTCTGATTATGTACTAGCACATTTTCTTGTGCTTTGAGAGGGGGCATTTGAAGATTGGACGGTGTTATCATTGCAGCAAAAAGAGGCAGTGTATTTGTAGTCATTAGTTGTTCATCGTGCATATCTTTGTTTTGTTATTATCACTGCAATCAATCCTGGGGACCATTCTTTATCTTGTTCTCTTGATAGCGTCGAAGGGTAAACCCATGTGTTTGTAGTTTTTGGGTCTTGGTTGGAGCTGCTTCCGGAGAAGTTGGAATTACGTCTGTACTCTGCTGCATCTCTGAAAATGGATCAGGTGATGTTTGTTGTGGAAGCTAGTCGTTACAATGTTTAAGTGTAATGTAACTGTAAACATTGTGGAGGTTGGATGGGATATGCAAGAAGCATGACTTTACAAGTTAAGAATATGGTGAAGTATGCCATTTGATTTAGTTTATGGAATCGTTGAATTTCCTGATGTACTGTGAGCGTAGATCTTTGGGCATGTGTGAAATTTCCTTAGTTGTGCGGAAGATGGACCGATGAGCCTATTCTTTCACAAAATATGTGGAAATGGTTGGACTTCAGACGCATTAGCCGTACCATACAAAAGATTCTGGGACTGCCCTGGATGATTTTCCACGCAATAGTTCATATATGCGGATATGGAAGTGTCATCCAAAACGTGGCACGCTCATATTGGATGGAAGAGTTCAACCTGCTGTATCTGACCTAACTTTGGTGTTCAGGATATGGTTATGCAGTATCCCTGCATCTCTTGTTTCAGTGTGCCCTTTTTGAATGTTCATCTAATGCTTAGTTCAGCAATGTCTTCAAATAATCGAGTTATTCTGGACACCTTCATGTTCCAAAAGTTTGCTCCTCTACGCAATTAAAGGAGCCTGGAATATCTGACGAAAGGATGGTGCACCTGCCATGTGACGAGAATTCGTAGAGGCAAGTATTTTCGTCTCTATTCTGTATATTTACTGGGTCCAGAATGTGTATTTATAACCTAGAATTTGTAGTTGACCTGCTTTTCCTTGCACCATTCAGTCACTTTTACGCAAATGCACAATATGATACTATCTATCTTAGGAATCCATTTAGACTAGAATTTTTAGTTTTATGTTTGATGTTAGGATTAGATTAGGATTTTTAGATTTGGGTTTGATGTTTGGTTTTATCAAGTGGATTTTAGTACCGGCATATTTCTGTTCTTCCCGCTATACCCTAACAAGAGTCAAAACTGTTTTGGTATGTTGGATAATGACCTTTAAAATTTTATTGCTCTATGAGAGTCTGTAGAGTAAGTTTATGATTTGCTGGTAAAGATACCACTAGAACATAGGACTGTGCGGTCAATAATGAAGTTTTAGCTTTAGTTGTGTGACTTTTGGGTTATTAGGTAATTAGAGATTTGTGTGATTGTTGTTTGATGCCGTCTATTCTATTATTGGAAAATGAGAATGGATTACTTGTGTAACCTGCTGATGTGGGCTGCTCACGGAGGACTCACGTACCTAGGATGTCTTGTCTATTGTTCCAGTATATCAGATAGTTCTTGGACTTGTTTTCTTAGGGAAATACCATTACTGCGGGAGATGGAAGTTACTAGTACCAAATGCAATTTCAACTATGGGTGCATGTATTACATGTTACTGTGTTAGTAGACTGCTGTTAGGTACTGCAGCAGTCAACAATGGTCATTGTTTAAGTGGACAAAGGAAAAGTCTAGTTTCGACAGAAAGCCTTTGAAATGATAAAGCTTGTTCTGATGGGTGCATGAATGTAACTGTCAATCTTGAATCAAATAATTAGTGAGATTAAGAGTGTTAACCTTTTTAGTGCAGCACCACGCAACCATATGATAGATTTGGTCCTTTGCGCAGTTAGTGAAATCGTAGCCTTCGTAGGCCTTGATGATATGGTTGACCGTAATCAATAGCCTTAATCTTTTGGGTTACAGTTTACCTTGATTGTGTCTTTCAATTGGACATGAGAATTCCTTTCTCACAAAAGCCCACTTAATACACGTGAAGGGATCGGCAAGTGGAACCCCCAACTTCGAGGGTGTAGTTGGTTATAGTTTGGAGGTGGTGATAGTGGTTTGCTTAGCCCTTTACTATCAAATGCCGGCTTGTAGTCAGTTTGAAGGTGGGAGCTCTTTCCAGCTTATGGAAGACGAGCTAGATAATGGAGCTATGTGAATTGTGTGCTTCATACACCTCAGAAGATATAAGATCGGGGACTTGTGAAGCGGTAATGTTTTTCATGTTGATTGGTAATAGCGTTCCACTGTTTTGTTAGTATATATTAAGATGGGTCCCTTTGGATTGTTGGGGAGAAGATGTGATGCGTCTTAACTCTTAAGCTGCACGAGGTTGTTCTCATCCATTTACGATTCATACTGTATTAGGCCTTGCCTAGATAGTGAATGAAAACCAAGCTTTCTGTAAAGGCTCCGTGGTCAAAGAAAAGTTGAGGGAGATGCAGATTAAGGGTGCTCTGGGATATGCTGAAGTGGTTGAAGTTCTAAGTGACTTTTGTTTATCGTATAGGGCGTGAGGCGTGTAGTTCCACCGACTCGGATGCAGTATATTTACTGTGTTCCCCTTAATAATTACTTAACTAGCTTCATGGGGATATTTATTTACTTTGCTTATTTCTAATAAGTTCTGCTTTTTTCTTTTCAGAACTGTATATTTAGTTACATTTTATGTTTAGAATATTTGCTCTGATACTTGTTTTTGAATGTTTTGCAGGTGCAAAGGTGGTATCTGCTGTCCTAGGTTCTGAGTGAGTTGACTTGTTGAAAGGTCACAAGGATAGCAGGTATCCTTGGTATAGGTATTGAACAAAGGTAAGATTCATGAAACTGCTCATGGCCATGTTAGGGGGTGGATTTTTTAGGAGGGATTTTGGAGAGGAAAAAGGTGTGGGAACTGAAAAGAAAATGACTGAGTGATAAAGCATCTTTGTTCTTTTGATTACCCTACCATTGTCCTCTTCCATGGTGATCCTCTAATTCATAGTGCAAACACGTGAATTAATCGGAGGAGAAAAGGAGACAAAGATAGGCAAAGATGCAACTGGTTGTCAGGGCGAAGTGTTTGCAGACATGAGTTTTCGCAATGTTTGGTGGAATTGAAATTTCTTCTGGGTTGATTTGTCTAAATGGAGCTAAAGATTTTCATAATGCCAGTGGAAGACTATTCTGCTGCTGTGGACGCAAACTGCTGAATGCTTGCTCCTACTATGTATCAATGTATGTTCAATTTAGATTGAGTTGCTCTTTTTGCATATTCTGTCATTTCATTTTTTTTTCCTCTTGAAGTAATAATATTTGTGGTCATGATGCAATAAATTTATGCAAGAGGGAGGGAGGGAGGGAGAGAGAGAGATTGATTTTGCGTGGAAGAAAGTTTCTGTTATTTGAACTTAATATATCAAGTGTTTTGGGTTTTGGGACTCAATACAGGTAATATCATATCTATCATCGTACGAATGGATAATTGAAATTGTTATATTAAGATAAGGCTATGCAAGCAGCAAAGTTGAGGGATATTGCAAGTAGATACAAACAAGAACAACAAGTTTTGGCAGCAGCAATTGTTGAACTAGTATTAAATATTAAGTTAATTCAACTTGTATAGAGAAAATTTTTTAGAGTGCTCTGATTTTTAGATTGCTTTGGAGGCAAATTTCTATTGATCATTTGGAACCATGAAAGATGAGCATTCTCAATTCTCTCTTGAAGTGCATGAATGCATTGACTCAATTTCGGACTCGAATAAGATGGGTATGGCAGTGGGGTAAATGTTTGTCACAAAATTTCTTCTGTTTGGATGTGATTATGTCTAAAATCGTGTGAGCTAATTTACTGTTTCACAATTAGATAATTTTAAAATGAAGAATAGTAAAAAGGACCAAATAGCTTTTTAACAAATTCGGGAAGCAAAATGAATATTTTAACTTTATCTTGTGTAATTTGATTTTTTTTTTTTTTGCACTTCTTGTTGGAACAATTGATTAACTAAAGCTCTTGTCTTTGTGTTTGTCGTTGTGATACCCAGAAATGTTGGTGTCGTTCATTTAGTAAAGATGAGACAACATCTGGGTATGCGACTGTTGGAGGCCGTCATCTATTTATAGCAATGATACCTTGATCATCCTTTGGCGGGTAAACCCGGTCAAATTTGTAAATTTTCTTTGTTGATCCACCTGTAAACTGTAATTAATTATCCCAAGATCTCCATCCTTAGCTGCATTGAAATCTACAACAATTGCATACCCAGATGTTGTCTCCTCTTTTACTCAATGGATGACACCTACAAAACACTCTGATGTCAATGACAAAAACAAAAAAAAGCAACTTTAGCAACCATTAGTCCAATATGAAGTGCAAAAGAAAATATCAGATTATGTAAGATAAAGACAAGATATACTTTTTGCTTCGTGAGTTTTGTTAAAAACAGTTTGGCCCTTACTCTACTTCATTTTAAGATTATCGAATTCTGAAATTGCAATTTAGATCGCTTATGATTTTAGACAAAAGCACGTCTAAACTAAAGTAATTTGGTGACAAACACTGACACTTACTCAGTGTTTGGACTGCCATAACCATCGTATTCAAGTTTGAAATTGAGTCAGCGCATTCATGCGCATTACAGGAGTGTTGAGAATGCTCCTCTTTCATTATCTACAAATTATCAATAATAGATCTCCAAATCTGTTTCCAAAGCAATTTGAAAATGGGAGCACACTAAAAGATTGCTACTGCCAAAACTCTTCATTCTTGTTCATATCTTCCTAGTTCATCAATTGCTACTGCCAAAACTCTTCGTTCTTGTTCATATCTTCTTGAAATATCCCTAAACTTTGTTGCTTACACAATCATCATGATTACAAATTTTAAAATTGCAGTCAAATATTTTTGTTTGGAAAATGATTTTCACACTCCCCTTTTTACGATCCACACTCCTTTTTTGTCTTTATCCACTTAAATTTACAATATTGCCCTGGATGTATGAGTGCATTGAAAAAGGGGCAAAATAGTGAATTCATGTTGATAATGACAAAAAAGGGGGTGTGGATTGTAAGAAGGGGAGTGTGAAAATCACTTCCCTTTTAATTATCCATTATGTGCTAATAGATATGATATTAACCTTCATTAAGGACCCCTAACAGTGAATATATTAAGGTCAAATAGCAAAAACTTTCTTTTACAAATGTTGTGTGTTTGTGTATGTGTGTGTATCTATTGTATAGATTATGTGCATACGTGTGTGTGTACAACAAGCTTTCACCTCACCTAGATAGTGATTTTCGAATGATTTGTTGTCAAGGTCCATCGTAACTTTCTGTACCTCATTTGCATCAATGTTCTTTTGTCTTGAGCTGGCATTTGCTCCGATACTTGTTTTTCGATATTTTGCAGGTGGAAAGGGGGTGAGTAAACTTCTTGAAAGGTCACTTGGTTAGCAGGTATCCTTGATATTGGGATTCAACAAAAGTAAGACTTATGAAACTGCGCAAGGCCATGTTTGGTGGTGGATTTTTTAGGAGGGATTTTTGGAAAGAGGAAAAAGGTGTAGGAACTGATGAGAAAATGACGAAGTAATAAAGCAACTTTGTTCTTTTGATTACCCTACCATTGTCCTATTCTATGGTGAATCCACTAATTCATAATGCAAACTTATGAATTAGTTGGAGGAGAAAAGGAGACACAGATAGGCAAAGGTGCAATTGGTTTTTGTGGGGGAAGTGTCGACAGACAGGAGTTTTTGCAAGGTTTTGTGGAATTGAAATTTCTTCTGGGTTGATTGGTTCATTGGTCTAAATGGAGCTGAAGGTCTTCATGGTGCCAGTGGAGACTATTTTCCTATTGTGGACGCAAGCTGCTGAATACTTGCTCCGACGTAGGACGTTCAATTTAGATTGAGTTGCTCTTTTTTGCATATTCTGTCATTTCGTATTTTTTCTTGACGTGATTATATTTACGGTCATGATGCAGTAATTTATGCTACAGAGAGAGAGAGAGAGAGAGAGAGAGAGAGAGCAGTCTGCATGGTCTTACAGCTCTCTTTTGTCTTTTTCGGGTATTTTACCTTGGGAAACTGATTGGTCTTTCAAGAATGCACTAGTTTTAGCCACGATCGATTTTTCGTCTTTGGATTCTTTACCATGGTGTAGAATGTCTTTACATGGGATGTGTGAATCAATTAGGTTATATATGGCCTTTCCGTTTGGAGTTGAGTAGCCAGACAAGGGAAAGGTTAGTCCGTTAATGCACTGCTTAGTATATTGATCGAAGTTGGCACAGATCCCCTACTGAAAAGCACTTGTTCAAACACGGTCCGGCCTTGAGTACTGTTGTCTCTAACATCTAATTATTGATTGAGGAATAAAGTGCCCAATCGTTCTTATTGAGGGCGGTACTTGTATATTCCAGTTGTATGTTCAATGCGTCGCCTTATTCATGTTGATTTGCGTACGTTAAGGAATTTCTGTCTAAGAGTTTCCTCAAAAAAATACAATTAATTTACTATCTCACTCAACTACATGCTCATACTCACATGGGTGTGGAGGCCGGCACACACTATGCTACTACTGTGTGTAGGACCCGCACACCCGTGCGAGTGAGGGTGTGTATTTGGGTGTTTATATAGGTGTGGTTGTAGCATTTTTGAAAACCAAAAATCACTCTGAATATCAGTACTAATTTGGTCAAAGCTGTATGTGGGTATATTCTAATAGTAGTTTTTGGCGGGCGCCTCGGACTAGTACTTATAACTCCTCTCATAGTTGTATCACGCACTTAGGATGAAACAAACACCTAGGTCAAGATCACTTGGCCAATCCCTTAGGGTTATCCTCCCTCCGCTGCTCCTATTCTAAAGTCAAGTACAAGCAGGGATAACGAATTAGCTCCTGTTTGGCTGAATTGGAATTTTCTTCTTTTCTCTGGTTGGCTTGTACCAGACAAAATGCTGCCACCCAAACGGGGTTCTTATTCCTATCGCGGATGCTTGTCATCCGCGATAGGAATAAGATTTCATTGTAAATACTGGAGTTATTATATTCGGATGTTGAATTAATTCAGTAATCTTTTCCAGGAGTCTATTATTTTGATTATATATTGGAGTCAAGCATTGTTTTTTTTTTTTTTTTTTGTGGGGGGGGGGGGGGGGGGGGCAGGGTTTGTGGTTTTGAATTGAGCAAGAAATCTAGAATTCCCCTGGGTGGGAGCCAAGAGGGATCAACTTCCTACTTAGCTTGGAAATGTGATTCCTGATCATCAAAAATCACATTCTTATTCCAGTCAGTTTCAAACGTAGGAATCATGGAAATAGGACAACACATTCCCTTTCATCTTCAAGACTACTGTCATCCAAATTGAGGGGGCCAACTCCTATTTCAGTTATGGAAAAATTTGGGCCCGTCCAATTTTTGTCTTTGATTTTTATTTCAACGATTGAAACGGTTCATTTTTTGTACACTTGCCTTAATAGCTTTTCTCCAGTTTTGGAGTTCATCTTATCCGGATATTGGTATCTTAATTTGTTTTTAAGCATTTGAATGATTTCTATGATTGGAATTTATTAATCGTTGCAAGAGAGAGATTAGTGGGAAATATTCTGACCATTTCCAGCCTTAATGGGGTCAGTAAGATCTAATTGATGGTTTGTTTTCTGAATATTCATGGCGGCTTCTTTTTGTCCGTGCTATATATAAATGAATGTGCGGATATACCTACCTATTGCTCTTAACACCGCATAGCCATATGTAGCAACTCCGCTGTATTTATATTGGAGCCAAAGTTAGTTCCTGTCGCCTGCTACGAGCACGAAAAAGTATATTTAGCTCCACCAAGGGGCTATGAAGACTCGAACTCAATGTTTGAGCGAGGAAACTCCAAGTACTTTACCCATTGAACCAACCACATCAGTGATTTGAATACACATGGCTGGCCAATGGCATTGGTGGCTCAAAAAAGAAACTTAAATAGGAACTACCAAATGAGAAAATGAAATGTTTCACTGAATTTAGTTTACAAAATGAATTGATTACTCCACAATAACTACTTGTGGTAAAGAATGTGGACTTACATTTATGGCTCTACAATTGAATGTATACAAGAACAACTAGAAGCTAGGAACCAAATGGGCACAATCTGAAATTTCATCCATCTTTTGCAGACAAAGGTGTCAAAGAATCTAATGTAAATGATCTGATCATACGAATGATTTTGAAATCGATCGTTGCAACTACGTGGTGAGTATAGGTGGTAGAATTTTCGACCGCTTCCCCTTGACCGGAGCTCTTGTATCTGGAAAATAACAGCCACCATACTCCTCAAGATCCTCTACAGAACCATCGGTGTTTACATCGACCGGGTAAGTAACTAAGTGAACGCCTTCCATGTCTGTAACTTCATCTCCGCTGTATATTTTCCACGCATGCTCTCCTATGCTGCGGATGGTTTGAACGCATTCGATGGTATGAGGCTCTCGGAACAATTCTTCCGCTTTTCTAGTGTGCTCGTACCACAGTGACATACGGTATGCATGGATGTCCCCCCGGCTTATCTCCTGCTTCCCGTTTTGCTGTTGGTAGCATCCGATCGCGATTTCAGTGTCTCTTTGCCCATCCATGGATCGCTGGTTCACATTTGCGGATCCTATCAACATGTAGGTGTCGTCCACTGAAGACAAACGGCAAATCAGCAACAACATAGTGATCGATTTCATACGTTCGAGTCAACGTAACAGAGCATTAGTCAGGGGAAGCATTTATTTGAAAACAAAAATAGTCGAATTTTTGGAAATACTCGTCGTTTCATATCATCTTGATTTTATGGGGCAACACATATGAAACTTTGAAAACAGATTTTCTATCTTTGGACAAAGTTGGTTGGTTGTTTCCCGAAATTTTTCCTGAAATTGGCAAATTTTCGACGTTTTCCAAAATAGAAAAAGGAAGAGAGAAAGCGAAGGTAATATTCGTACCTATCATGAGCTTGGAATGAACATAAACCATGAACCTCCTATGCTTTTGAGCATTCCAGTATTGTGTTGCAGGATGAGGAGTATCCGGAGGAACAAACTCCTCTTCCCCCTTATCTTCCCTATTTGCAAGGCAGAAGAAATTCAGGTAGTCTCTTGGGTGCCCATTTTCGCCGCTCTCTTTTATTGCTTCTCCAATCATTTTATACATCATTGCCATTGTTTCTCTGGTCCAATGCAACATATCTTGAACTGGTTCGCTCTCCGACACTCCTTCTGGCCACATTGGGATAACAACATACACAGAAAACCTCTCTTTTGCTCTGATTTTACTCACCACTTTAAGCGCAATCTCCACTGGGATCAAATTCTTGCATCCACAATGCTGATCTCTCTCCCAAAAATGGCAACTTCCAATGAAATACTGGTTCTCTATATATATAAACCTCTCTGCACGCCTTATAGCTTCTACGTAAGCTTCATGAATGCTCCGCTCCACAGCATAGTTTTCCGGCATCTGGGTTGATGACACGCGGTCAATGGATCGCAACACTTGAACCTTCCAGTTCCTTTCTTTGGACATGGTTTCTGGAGTATTTTGGTGATAGAGATCTGAGATGGTTGTCAGAGGGACTAGTAATGAAGGATCACATTGCTTTTTCCACCTTTGCTCAAAATTCTTCAAAACATCCCAAGCTGCTTCTCCAATGATACAAGCATGAGTATCGTGCCATGGCTCTCTAGGCCCACCTTTGAGAAGGCTAGCACCAGAAAGGCTTGTTTGATAGAAATCATTGGCATGCGATTCTGTATTAAGATCCCGAAAGAGGGAATGCTCCTCAGTATCATACCGGCCATCATAGAGATCCAATCCACCAATGAAGCTCGTGATTTCTCGGTTGCTAGAAGGGAAGTTTCCTCGAGTGTCCACTGTTATGGTTTTTTGGTGGTGAGTGAAAACTGCGGGAAACTTGTTGTGTAACCGCTGGCACAGTCGGCATATAACTTTGGTGTGTTTGAAATAGGCAAAAGTGTCTTCGTCATGCGTTCTCATTAGTCCTTTGTTCTTGATGATTGGTAACGAAGTTTCGTCATTCCAGAGCATAATCCTTACAGCTACACCTTCTTCTGCTTTCCACTTCAGCAGTTCACCGAGCTTCACTCCCCACGCGTGAGGGATGTCTGTTTTTGAATCCCGAACCTGGCCAAGAACACATCAGAGCAGTAAAACAAAGGGATGCCGAAATTGATGAGAAATTCTGAAATAGTTTCCTCGGAGGTTTACAAATGAGAGATTCTGTCACAAAAAAAAAAGTGCATATTGCAGGTAAAATTAATCATTGCTCTTCCATATTTTTGGCATGGGATCCTTTGTCCTCAATAATATATTTCTCATTGGCTCTATTCACTCCCAGCCATGTGATGTGCCTTTGAGGTTTGTAGAGTACTATAATTTCACGACATCGTGCAGCTTAGAGTGTATTGGGTCGTGAGTAGGCGTTTAGAAGACACGGGATTCTAGAAGCAGGTTTTCGGGCAAAACCTCATCATAGAAGTGGTGTATTCCACCGTAAAAATCATTTATTCTAGCTGGGTACCACGTGGCAATGCCTTGGTAACATCCACTAACTTCTCAGAAAATGCAATTATGCTGGCGCTGCATTCATCCTGGATGGGGCCACGCGCCACCGGGATGAATTCAGTGCTGCACACTGAACTTTGAGCACTTCTATGAAAAGTTATTTAACTGTCATTCCATTTACCAGGACCAAAGTGGGATTGAAAGACCACCCTGCAATGTAAATCAAATGCTTTGCATCTTCAATGGCTCTGAACACATCCTCCCAAAGTTTTCTTGGGTCACCACAAAGCCCAAGTGGTGGCTTGAAGCTAGAGCTGTGGTGAGCATCTTGGTACAGCCTAACAATGCAATTGGAGCGTTGAGGAAATGTAGCGTTCTTCAACCCCTCGAATCCACCACTGCTGAGCAATTTTCCCCAGGTAGGTTCGAGTTCGGCTGGTCTGAACAAGAGCATGAATCTCAGCTTGAGTTCTGCATTTGGCTTTCGATTTTCCATGTTGAGCGGGAAGAATCCATCGATCAGACTTGCTTCGTTTAAGATTTGATTGGCTTGAATTTGTGTTTTCCCCAGGACGTAGCACTTGGTCTTCAATGTAATGGTGATTGTGGAATCGGATGGATGAGCACAAAGGATTTGGAAGGTTTGGTTCCAAACGCGGTCAGTTTCTTGGCTTGTTGCTGCTACTTTGTTGTTGTCTATCTTGATTGTCACATAGCTGGGCTTTCCATTTCCTAATATACACTGCAAAGTTGAATTTGGTAAGGGAGCATGGATATGATGCATGGATACGACATGAGAAATCGCGTGCTTTATGTTTCTTACACCCGCGCATAGGGCCATACACAACTTGAATACTTAAATTCTTTCTAGGTTGTTTGGATTGGTATTTGAATTTTTTTTTGAAAAATAGCAGGAGTAATAAGTGGAGAGAGAAATGTTGAAAGTATGGAAAATCTAAAAAGAAATTTTTGAAAAATTCTTTATGAAAAGAGAAGAGAACAAGGCAGAATTCAAGTTTGTAATATTGCAGAAAGAGATGCTCCCATTTGGTAGGAACTAAGTATTTGTAGCCTCCCACATGGAAGAGAGAAAATTCACATTTTTCCTAAATCCCACTTGATTCAAACGTGTATCTGAACATTTTGCAGTATAATATCATAACGTAAAATAATTCCTTTCACTTTCTTTTCCTATGAAATACTACAGTATGTTTTTTCTGCCTAAGATTCTTCCGACTTCCGAGAATTGAAGATTGAAACATACTAGCATAAACTTAACTTGGTCGAGCAAAAGGGGGGAAACGATCGATCGCTGATCATTGCAATTAAAATAAAGTTGGAGGCGCTTACATTCAAGGGGAAAGGTGGTGTGTAAGGTGTTGCATGGAAGATAGTAGCTTCAAGTGTTCCATGGAGGAACCTGTGCTTTCCCTCCATTGCTCTAGTGTTTTAAACAATATTCCTTTTGGAGAGAGAGAGAGAGAGAGAGAGAGAGAGAGAGAGAGAGAGAGAGAGAGAGAGAGAGAGAGAGAGATGTGGCGATCGGAGTATATAGCTAGGTTGTGTATTTTGACATATAAGAAGAGGCTGTGTCATCAATATCATTTTGTTGTTATATAAAGACGGGACAGGTAATTAAGTTGGGCTCTACTCTTTTGATTCAAAGCAATGCTTTTGGTGCATAGGATAGGAATGCACGCTTTGAATGCAATTGAATTTTCTCTGCAGTTTTGAAAAACTTATGGAAATGTGCATTTCTAGTCTTAGAGACAACCCTCAAGTCTCCCTTCAAGTTTTTTCCTTTAAGTTGAAATCTCCATTCACATTTCTTCCAAAAGAATGAAATGAGATGCAATTCTTCAACACAAACACCACAAAAAGTGGAGATAAGTCTCTCTCTCTCTCTCTCTCTCTCTCTCTCTCTCTCTCTCTCTCTCTCAGATCTTGCAGCGTTTTTGTGCGCGCATTGGGTATGGAATTAATGGACCTTTTCTTCGTGAATAAGATAGTAGAAATCATTGTCAACCAACAGATTTTGGCACAAAATTCAGTTGTGGGGCCCAGAACAAATGTTGGTATATTCTCTGCAAATTCTCTGCTTGTGTATACACAAGGTTTTCCATTTTGAGTGGTCAAACTGAGGAAACCGGGGGGGGGGGGGGGGGGGGGGGGGGGTGCTCTCTCTCTCTCTCATTGTCATGAAATAATGAAAATCAGATCATTCTACGTCCAACCTGCATCTTGACTGACTATATTCCATTGAGAAATCCTACGGTACACACTTCGTACTTTATGCACCCTTATAATCAAATAATTGAGAGTCGTAACTAGACCATTGAGGGGCGTAATCAAACCATTGAAAGACATAACCAAACTATTGAGAGACGTAATGATGCAGGAAGACATGTTGGAATAGAATAACACGCAACAAGGACAATCATGAATAAATATGAACTAGAGGTACTCCCTCTACGAACACATAATAATGAGAAAAACTCTCAATTTTCATTAATTCATCAAAAAACAACTAACTTTTAATGTCACCCTACAACTTATTTTATACTAAAAAACTAAGACCGAAAAGGAATCAGCAAAACAGGAAGCTGAATCCAGGTGAATCGCTCAATAATTACCAAATTTAAAAGATTTGAGATATTCTCAAATCTAAATACTAGAGAATAAAATAAAATTTGCCAAAACAAATGGCACTTAAAGCGGAATATTCAAAAATAATTTATTACCAAAATAATAAAACTAGATATCTATTTCTTAAATAATAAGCTGTTTCCATTCTGCATCATGTAACCAAACACTTCCTTCAATTGTTATGTCTTTCAATGGTTTGGTTACGTCTTTCAATAGATTGGTTACACTCTTCAATGGTTTAGTTATGACTCTCAATGATTTAGTTATAATTAAGGGTGTATATGGTACGGGAGTGTGTACTGTAGAATTGCCCCTCTTCCATAAACTAGATATCTATTTAGTTCTAACTTTTATGGGAAATAGTTTTAGTGAATCCTGACCATTTATTACATCAATAGACGGTTAGAGATTGGTTGTGTGTTATATTTTATACAACCGTTGTGTGTGTAGCACTTTTGCTAACCAAAACCCGTAGAAACCCCAGACTTTATACATACAGTACCATGATATCAAACAAACAACACAGTAAAATTTAAGTCACAAAGACAGGAAAAAGACATTTGCAAGGGAAACCTGATTTGGGTTCTTTTCACTTGAAGGCAAAGAGATGATGCAGTCTTGCTGGGCCAAGTAGTTTGGTTCTTACTTCTTATTATCATTGCCATCTGTTTTGACGGCCAACAATTGCATTTGTTCCCAGATTTTATTTTGAGAGAAGGAAGCGTTCAAAGAGATAAGAGGGCGGGCAGTTTTCAAGTGGGGAAAACTGAACGAAAGTTTTAGTTTTGTCATATTTCCGTATATGCCCTTAGAGTTATTCCATATTCAACTTTTTAATTGGGAAAAACTTTCTTTAAGGTGGTTAAATTTGGAAAGAAAAAAGAATGACAAAGCTTCAAAAAAGGAAGACAACAAACTGGTGCTCTCCTTTTATATATTAGAATAGATAGTAAGATAGATGCAATGCAACCAGAAATTCAATTACTCCTTACGAAATTGTGGTGAGGTTGATTCCTCCTAGCTACCACCTTGTAGACAATTGTTCTTTGGTCCAGCTCTTGGCTTGAGTAGGCTAACTGCACAAGTTAGGGCAACGGTCCCTTCCCTTGAGTAGGCTAAGTAGAAGGCAACGTTATAATGTCAACCGGTAAAACTCGGGTGCATGGGACAACATGCGTATTAGGCTAATCTCAATTGTCCATGACGAGCAATAGGCTGTTCAGATTGCATCTCGGCCGAATAGATCTCAGCCGTCCATTATTGTTCGGCTGAGATGTAATTTGAGCCACCTATTGCTTGACATGGACGGCCGAGATCTGCCCAACACACACAGAGTCACAGGTGCACCACGGATGAAGGACATTTCTAATGCTTTTTGAAACTAGTGCTTACCCGTGCCTATGGCACTACGCACTTCGATTGGAATTGCCCATACTTATGGTACTACCCATATGATTGGAATTACCTTTTGAATTTTCGTAGTAGCTCAAACACTAAATCGATTCCCAAAGGAAATTACTTGAGAGAGATAATTTGATCAATCATAGCTAGAACTAAGCCAACTTCTCCACTAATTCATAGACCCCCCTGCATGTGCATCAAAAACCTTTCAAAAAGATTTCCGAAATACCCAAAAAAAAAAAAAAATACACACGAATCAAATAGAAGAAATGACATCACACACGAACACACATCAGAGAGAGAGAGAGAGAGAGAGAGAGAGTGAGGCGCTGTTCCGCTTAGATTTTTGGATTTTTTAGCCTTACTTTTGTGGAATCAAAAAAATATAAAATTTTGACTTGTATTCAATTAAATATCCAAGTTAAAGCCGACTTGGGGCTTTATCTTGTAATATTTTTTTAATTTCTTTCGTCGAAACGAATCAATAATCTAAAAAGAAAATATCCAAAAGCCCAAAAATTTCTCAGCAGAATCTGCCTAAAATAGTTTTGATTTTTGAACGCATGGAAGTGATAAAAAAAATAACGCACGGTAATTTTAAAAAAAATAACGCATGGTAGGGATGTGTAAGTGAAATGGATTATGAGGGAACTTCATTTTCTCTGATGGCAGTGTTGTAATAAATGTGGGGATGTGGGCACTTTAATTAAATGAGAAGAATGCCTCTTCACCATTGGATCAAATCAATCTCAGTCATTGGATCAACTTATCTTATGTGGAGGCCCACACCCTTCTGTTTTATTAAGTAGATTACTCAACAATGGAGATAGACTGGGCTTGGTCCAACGTCATTGGGCCCAATGTTCATGTGCCCACTATCCCTCGGGTGGGCTCAAAGCCCTTGACCCAGGTTGTCTCTGTCCAAACAGCCCAGTCATGCCTTTAAACTCTTCTCGGCATACAAGCCTGGGGCCGTAACATGTCCATAAACTTACCAATGAATTAGGCTCCATTTGGCCTTGCTTCTTTGTCAATTTCTCTTTCATTTTTTATTAGATTTGGGCATTATTTTTACATCACATCGTTTGGCTCGATAAAAATGATATAAAAGACTATTGATAGTACCTAAAAAAGACCATACCAAAAAGACTGTCGATATAAAAGACTATCCAGAAAAATGCAGCTCCTCCGTAGGATACTGGATACATTTGAAAATTTCTTTGGCCTTTTAAATTTCTTTGGCCTGTTGATTTTCGAATACTACTACATTTGAAACTTAGGCGGCAGAGATAGCAACCCGCAAGTCACAAACACCCACAATATTTGATTAATAAATTAAAAATATTATTAAAGTGCATTTTATAACTTTAGTGGATTGCTTAGGATTAATTTTCCAATATCTGTAGAATCTAGGGGTGAGCATGGTCTGGTTTGGTTCGGTTTTATAGTAAACCAAGAACCAAATCAATACCTACGGATTATAAATTTCGAGAACCAAACCAACCCACAAAACGCATAGAACCAAACCAATCCAATCCATTAGACTACGGTTCGGTTTCGGTTTTAACCACGGTTTGCTTTGAACTAAGCTGTCATCTCCAAAAAAAAATATTTGAAGTACTTAAAATTACGAAGATAAATTAAAAAAAAACTTATATTAAAATCAATTTCATTCAAACTCTTAAAACAAACTAACATCAACCAACTAATTTAAGAGTAGAATACCAATAATTGCCTCAAACAAATAAAATGAAATACCGGTAAGTCACTAAAATTTAATGAACCAACTAAGAATACCACTTATTAAACATCTTAAGATAGTTTAACCAAATAAAACGGCAAAGAGATGGATGCTACGTTAGTACATTAGGTTTATATAGTATAGGGATAGGTTTTCTTATATAGAAAGTTAGGGTAATTAGTCTTGGTAATTGTAGTAGAGGAATTATAGGAATAGGAATTGGAAAACTAAATATTAGTGGATATAATAGGATTAATAAATTAGGAAAGTAGGCTCCCATATGTATTTGGTGAATCATAATTAAAATATATATAACTATACATATTATATATATATATATATATATTATACGGTTCGGATCGGTTTGGAACCATAACCGTAAACATAAATCCACAAACCAAACCATATAATGCGGTTTCTAATTTTTTTAAACCATGACCAAACCATACTACTAAAAAACCGAACCAAATCTTTCGGTTTGGATTGGTTTGGACTGGATTCACGGTTTGACGGATATTTTGCTCACCCCTAGTAGAATCAAATTCGTATAATGTACTTCAATATCTAAATTTCAATTGAAAACTTTCACAAGTTAATTGGGTCAAGTGACCCTACTCAAGGATGGGATCAGGAGGGTCTAGTGGCGGCAACCGCCACGACAAGAATTTTAAAAAATGCAATTATTATATGTAAAAAAAAATTATGCCCAGTTTATATAGTCTCGCTATAACAAGATTTTTTAGCGTATATTTCGCCACTGTTATGGTAAAATCTTGGTTCCGTCCTTGACCCTACTTGTCACAATGTGTCTCCGCCCTCATATATTCCCACCTCATCACTACCGTCCTACCCAAGACGGCCGGACACAACAAGAATAAAGTTAAGTAAAAGAATCAGTTGAATCTTGCTATCAAAACAACAGAAAATCCATGTTTAACCGTTCGGAGTAATTTTTTACATGGATGATCTACATATTAATACCTAAAAAATAAATGACTTGCTTCATCCAATAAAATGATAGTAGACCTCATTTTTCCTCTTATTCAAAATCACATGACAGACTGTCGCACAAGAGCTCGTCTACATGGCACTCGGTGCGTGATCGTGTAGGCTCTATCTTGTGCACCCCTTTTCCAGAATATTTTTAATGCAAGGAATTATTTGTAGCGTCTCTTCCGCATTCCTCCTTCCATCTTATTTTTTCTCCCCTCGCCTGTCCAAACTCCATACCGGTAGATAGAGAAAAAGAGGCCGGAGAAACCAAGGACTTCAACTCGCCGGAAAATGACCACGTACGGCACAATCCCGACATCGTCACCAGTTGGAGGTGGCACAAGCCTCGAGTACATCTCCCGAGCAAAAGCCCGCCTCAAAGCCGGCCTCGCGACAAGCCGGCCATGGAGACAGATGTTCAACCTCCCCTCCATCACCCTCCCTTCTCACTTCACAAACTGCTTTCCGCGCATTCGAATAAACCTCCCATACTTCCGCATGAACTACGCCATCATAATCCTCCTTATACTCTTCCTCAGCCTCTTGTGGCACCCTATCTCTCTCTTGGTCTTCGTGTTCATCATGGCCGCCTGGACCTTCCTCTACTTCCTCCGCGACGAGCCGCTCGTGATTTTCAACCGGACGATCGGGGATAAGGTGGTGTTGGTGGTGCTGTCGGTCTTGACGATCGCTTTGCTGTTATTGACTCACGCAACGGTGGAGATATTGAGTGCGGTTTTGGTTGGGGCTGTGGTTGTGGTGGTTCATGCGGCGGTTAGGAGGACTGATGACTTCGTTATGGATGAAGATGTTGGTGGTGGCAGTGGCGGTGGCGGTGTTGCCGTGTTTCCCGGCGTGGCGTCGTCTTCTTCTTCTTAGCCACTACTTGGTCAGCTTTCTTATTGATTCAGTCTTATTCGCTGCGTCCGGCAAAATAAGTTCACTGCGCAAAAAGGCGTGTAATTTCAAACAAGAATGCGACAGACATACTGAAGTGCACAGATTCAATTATGTGTGCGTATTCAGAATTGTCCGATGCACATGGATTCCATGCGGTTGGGTCCACACATCGAACAATTTTACACACATTTGTGTCTAGAAATATGTATTTTCATCAGTGCCTCTGTAACAGTGCTCAAGTTTTAAGTCAACGATTAAAATACTTTCGTACATAATCTTTTACTAGTTTTTTTTGAACTTCAAATTAAATATTTCAATGAGTAATTTAAATTGGTGTGAAATTTTTAAAAAATTATGCATAAAATATTTTACTTTTGATTCGAAAATTACTCTGTCTCTTGTAGTTAATTAACTTTGCAGGACGAAGGGAGTGGTAATTTTTGTTGAATTGAAGTGTCAACATTCTCCTGGTACGTCATTTTGTATGAGCTCGAGCAAATGTATCTCTTTCGTATGTTATTTTGCTTTCCATCGTAGTTGCTTCTGAGAAGCTGAGATTGTTCCCAAATCTATCCTTTGCTATTTTCCAGTTGTATTGTTGCAACAAGAATATTCAATGGCAGATAAAATTCAAAACCCAGTTTGTTAATGTAAGGAGTCTATCCTTTGTTTTTGTCGCTAAGGTTTTTCTCCCTATTTTCAAATATCCATCCCGTTGTCTCTGTGAATTGTTGTTTAAATTCGTGTATTTCAAGAATTCTATGTGGGAATTCTATCTCAATACAGGATCGCAGGCAGCCATTCAAAGGAGAGATCATTTAGTATCCCTAGGCGGTGCCCTAACTCTAGGATGGTGACATAGCTAGGGAGAATAACACATTGACGTGGGGCCCAAGACAAAGTGTATGAATCTCACATCAATGTGTGATGGAAGAGGATATACTTGTCCACCACAATAAAACCGGCATGGGGAGTCATTTTGGTGGAGTGCAAATAACCTTTCCCTTTGGGTTCCAACCTTGAGTGAGCGACATACAATGCACTTCAAATAGTTAGAATTTGTCGACATTTGCACTGGGGTAAGGTTCCAACCTTGCTAATAGGGATCATTCTTCATTTCTAAAATGTACAACAAAACCCTACAATTGCCTGACTCCCTAATACTATATACACCGAAACAAAATCATTGACGGCATTAGACAAAAATAAAGAAAAGATAGAATAGCTGAAAGAAAACGAAATGAAAGTGAAAATTCACTTCAGCTGATCATATAGGCAGTGGGAGAGGTGGAAGAGCGCTTTACAAGGCATCGTCACATGATGTCCTCCTGTTCTTACTATCCTTTCCCCAGAAAACTGGCCTCTGTGTCTCAAAGGAAAGCTTACCACCAAACTCTTCCAATATTTTGCTCGACGTTGGACCACTTAAGTGCCGACTTTGTTGCTGCTTCTGTTCGAGCCAAGTCCTTCCGCTCTGATTACCTATTTCGTACCCAGGAGTTGATATTTGGTTTGAGTCCATAACCACATCCCCCTCTAGTATACGCAACACCTGTTACCAAAGACGCCAACCAATATGAGCAAAAACTAGTTAGAAACTTAGAATTAACTTAGATGCTGAGAGCCTATTTCATTGAATAACTTAAATGCTTCCCGTAATGTTTGAGTGACGTTATTCTACGTTTTCATTTTCAGTCCTCTCCATAAATCAAAACCAAAAATTGCAAAGCAATGTCTTGGTTCAACACCATTTGAACAGATTATGAAGGCTTACACTTGTGAATGTTACTTACCAGTGAGAATCAAATCTAAATGAAAAGTACAATTTCCCTTCTTATTTTCTAAAGAATATCTTACCTGTGACATTCGAGGCCTTGAATGAGGATCTCGCCGAATGCACAAGGATGCAGCATGTAACATGCAATAGACCTCGTGTTCATTGTAGTTGTTTCTTAGCAGTGGGTCAACCAGATCGTGGATGGCATACTCCTCCAATAGTGGACGTGCCTGCTCCAAGACGAGGATAACATGATTAAAGTGAAAATTAAACTCCGAACTATTTGTTTCATCAAGTTGCAGTGCTTCTCAACTATATCATACGCCGTCTTTTACGGGTAACATTTGGTCCATGGACAGAATAAATAAAAATCATCCCCACGTACCCACTCTGTGAGGCACTGCTGACCCTTTGGCCGGCTAAGGTCTACAGCTTTTCTTCCAGTAACAAGCTCCGCCAAAACAACCCCGAATGAGTAAACATCTGCCTTTTCTGTTATCTGTCCACTTTGTGCATATTCTGGAGCCAAATACCTAAATTGAAGCATTAGAGTTTATTTGATATCATGATTCCACACAACATATGCATTAAGCAAAAACTTCAATCTTTATCTCAAGACATACCCAAATGTTCCTAGTACCCTCGTTTCCACTCCTGTTTCTCCATCTGGTTGCCATCTTGCCAATCCAAAGTCTCCAACCTAGCAAATGAATAGTTGGAGAAACGATATGGTAATTTAATACATGTCCCTTTGGTTGCATACATTTTCGGACAGTACAAGCTCGTCAAAACATTAGAAAGGAATTAATGAAACCAGAAAGCGTGGAAATATTTCATCAACAGTTACAATCTGAGATTTGATCGTAATTGAGGGTAAAGATTAGTAGATTTAGCAGAAATTCAGAAAGGGAAAATTAAAAATTCGTCTGGAGACCAAATAGGGTAATTGAAGGAGTTGGAGAGTTGATCAGATATTTCATCCCAGCTTAGATGTCTTGAAACGCTATCATCTTGAGCAACACTTTAACGGAGCAGATATTAGAATACTACCGGAATGGAACGAATATCTTATCCCAGCACAACTTCTTACCCACATAAGGTCATCTATAAAGGGGAAGACACTGTTGTATATTGAGGGTTCATTTAGTAGGTCAATAACATTGAACACATTTCCCACAGAGAAGTGGGGGTGTTGAGATGAAGTCTCCTAATGAAGAAATTGACTAGTGCAACAAAACAGGGGAGGAACAATAATCATGAAAAAATACTGTTGAGAAAGGCCAAAATTTTGAAATTATGGAATGGTACAACAGTCAATAGGTGCCTGGGAAGAGCTTGCTTTAGGTGCTCTTCATTAATAATCAAATCAGCAGAAATTAAATTGTATAAACAAGGACAGTTAAGAAATTTTCATACCAGTGGTTCAAAATCATGGGTAATGAGGATGTTGTTAGGCCGCATGTCTCGGTGGACGATGCAACCTACTCTGCATTCTTCATGAAGATATCGCAACCCTCGAGCTGCTCCCACAGCAATTTTTTGACGCGCAGACCATTCTAATGGGTCCCGATGATGACCTGAATGGTCCCGATGACGACCTGAAAGATGGAAATCCTTTTCAAGCTTAGCTACAATGTTAAGAGGGGAAAAAAAAAATCTATTCTCAAGTCAAATTATTGTAATGGGCTTGAACTCTTCATTTTGAGGTTGAAGGATTCATCAAGGACCTACATAATGTGTTCTTTGAGAAAGAAAAGAAATCCGACTTCAAAGTGTCGTGAGTTCATGCAGCAGCAATTCACAATTCTATCTGCCAATAATAACCTTGATCTTTACCCTAGACATGGTTTCCCACTGTAAACTCGACTATAATTATAAGATCACAGCCAAATTCCACAGCAGAAGGTTTATTCACCATGGAATTAAATGTTGAGTCGTTGACTATGTTTTATCTCTACAAATACAATACATCCATAATGTAGCTGCATAAAATACTCAGGAATAGGGGAAAGACAAATTACCATATAGATGAGAATCGAGAGAGCCATTGCATATGTATTCGTAAACAAGCAACCTTCTCTTCTCCTCAATACAGAATCCAATTAACATAACCACATTTCGATGCTGAGCACAACTGAGGACTTCTACTTCCGAGCAAAATTCTTGGTCCCCCTGAGAACTAGCCAACTTGTGTTGCTTAACTGCAACAGCCTGACCATCTGGAAGGACACCTCTGTGGACAGATCCAAATCCTCCCTCCGCCAAAAAATTAGCTTGTGAAAATCCTCCAGTAGCAAGCTCCAGCTCAGCATAGGTGAACCACCTTGGTGGTTTTCCAAATACGGGTGCCTTGTGTTGACATATTGAACACAGAGGAGGGTGCCCGAGAGGTATATTTCTAGAAAGACAAATCGCCTCTCTCAAATTTCCTTTGAAGTCTAGATCACGTTTATTATTCTGCAATCTAAAACAAGCTTCTCGATCAAGTTTAGAGAACTTCTCCAGCAAAGCCTGCGTTGCTGATGTTTGAGGCCCCTCATGTGATCTATGTGAGCTTTCTTCCAAGTGCTGTGATGATTGATGACGAGAACTGAGAATTTCTGCCATCCATGGTTGGCACCCTGAACTTGATGAAGATAAGTCCCCACTGTCTGTATCTGAACTTGATTCAACGAGGTCAGGAGTTTCCTTTTCGCCCAATGATATTTCTTTCTTCAGTTCCCCGTTAATTTGAGAATTGAAGAATGGAGAGGTCCCAGGATCTGAGCTGGATACCGATGATGTTCCAGCTTCAGTTGCAGTAAATAGCTCTGGACTACTTGTTGGAGTCACAACGGGTCCTGGAATTGAATCCATAGAATCATTCTTATTTCGAGATTGGTTCTGAGATGATTGATCTATTTGAGATTGTACTGAACACAGTGCTTCAGCTTCCTTCTTGGGGGACCCAACCAAGTTTAGACGCAGAACCTTTGGCTGGGAGCGCTTCATAACCACAATGTTGCACTGCAAATCTTCCATACAGCACTTCTCTTCCTGCTTGAGCTGTCTGCAAGTAACACAGGAAGGTATGACTTGAGGAATATAAACTGACAGAACTAAGATATATGCCGCGTCAAGGATACAGAATCGAGACCTAACATTTTTCCAAATGAATAGTAGGACATAGTGGAATTCAAAACCCATATCACTCCTATCTTATGCATGTTAATGGCATAAAACCCAATAAGCTTGAGCTCTTTAAGCCTCAGCAGCCAACGATAAGCTTGTGAGAGCTGATAATTTTCCAAATTAATAGAAGAAACTACTGGAATTCAAAACCCCCATCAATTAGTGTTCTAAATGGCGGCCTCGGCAGCCGCCTAGGCGTTTGGCGGCAGCTCGGCGCCATGATTTCACCCTCGGCGGCTCATTCAATGGATAGGAAGATTTGGTGGAGCTTAGCGGCCAACTTTTTCGGAACTTGGCGGAGATTGGCGGCACTTGGCGAACTTGGCGGCTTTGGCGGAGCTAGGCGGCCGTCTTGGCAGGGCTTTGGCGGAGCTTGATTGCCTTAAAAATATTTAAAAACAATATTTTGGAAAAAAACGCCAAATCGCTTGGCGGAGCCTAGGAAGCCTAGGCGCTTGGCAGCAGGTCGCCACCCGACTAGCGCCGAGCACCATTTAGAACACTGCACATAATCTTAAGCAAGCTAATTGCATTATTCAAGAAGAACCTCCATACTTGTCCAACACAACCCAATTAGCTTGAGCTTTCTTAGCCTCAGCTGCAACTGCCCCACATGGAGATCCAGAGACAACTTTTATCTTCACATTAATCTACAGAGCAGGGTCAGGCTATAAGTCAGATGATTTAAGTTTTGGAGTATGCTAATTACACAAAATGTAAAAAAATAAGCAGAGCTGCTGACTTTGTTGGGATCATAAACATCATGGAGCTGAAGGATCATTTGGGAGCAGGAATCTGCAAGATCGGACTTCTGCTCTGAACTTGTTCCTGTATGAGATCTTCGGTGGCCACTGGCACAGTCTCCTGCAAATATGGGAAAACCCCATAGTTTCCTACCTGCATATTAGGGGAGCAAAAATACAATAGTCAGTCTGACATAGAAAATTAATCATCATACTTGTATCTTCCCAGTCCCCACTCTGGATCAAAAATTGGAAAAACTGATAAAATGCAGAGAGAATTGTCTCGCTACGTAAAGCCAAAGTCGCACACCCAGAATGAACAATCAAGATGGAAATATTCCAATTAAGGGAGGCACAATAAATCACCTTATCGAACAAAAAGTTTACAACAACAAAGGCATAAAACGGAGATGATATTTGAAGAACGCTCTTTAAGAACTAAGACAACGTACTCCTAACTCCATGCGACAATGGTAAAGCTAAACCAATTCCAACTCATCAAGTACCAATGCTAACTTGATATTCACTCAAAACGGCAAAAACCTTTTATTTTGACAAGGTGTTGAGGAAGAATACACGGCTACATGTAACCCCCGTGCCACTTAAACAAAACTGATGAATAGAACCTCGGAATTGTGATAATATCCCAATCTACTGATGAAGCAAAGGAATTTTCTAATCCGAAGGGCACGAACCCAAACAACCAGGGCAGGTAAAGGTACCTGAGCTTTCGGAAGAGACCACAACCACCAGCGTGATGCAATCCCCGGGCTGAACAACATGTGTCAAAGCCCAAATCAGAGCATTCTTCGGAATTTCTCTTGATGCCTTGACGGCAACCACCACCTTTTCTTTGACATCCGAGTCCTTCTCTTCCTTCCCTCTCTTCGATTCCCTATTCATTAGCCCAGAAGAATGTTATCCTATCCACCTCCTTCCTCAGCAGATGTACTCCTAGAAACCAATCACAGGAAACAAAATGAGTTCAGCAGGACGCTACCCCACAGCCCAGAAAAGCACTAATGTAACAGAAAGGACAAGAAGGAACCATTGTAGGTTGAATTATTGAGTACTCTGTCCCCTCCAAAACAAAGCCACGATTCCCAAAGAGGTATAGACGACATGATCCTTTAATATCTTCACCATGACAAGCTATTTTAACCAATAATTCCAACCAAATTTTTAAATCATTTCAAATCAACAAAGGCGTTGTTCTAATTTGCCAAACAAAAGATTCCAAGTAAAGGTACCCCAGAAAAGTACTACATTCAATTTTGAAGTTGTCTTTACACGTTGAGGGAGAAAATTAACGCAAATAAAATAACTGTTACTACTAGGTACAACCCTAGACTAGATCTAATTGAAAAACACTGAAAGAGTTCAAGCTGGTACCGGGGACGGGTTCTTATTCTTAATTTGACAGTGCGGACGCATAAAACCCAAACCTTTATTAGCAAGGCTTGGTACACAAATTGTGGTGCACAACGCAATCCAATGCACGTGAAGCCCACACAAAAAATAAAAATAAAAACGCGCTGACGGTTTCAGAGACATTGGTGTGCAAAGACTTTGTCAACCCTTATAGGCCCCTAAGGCACCTTGATCCGTCACTGCTGGTAGTGAAGTTACAGTATGCGGCACATGATGCACAACACAAAACGACACAACACCAAAAAAGACCTCAAATCGCTAGTGCCTCTTTATAGGTTTTCAAATCAGAATCAGAGAGTCAAATGGGGAAAAACGCCAAGTGTATGATAGAGCTAGCTAGTTTCCAGATCCAGAGTCACAATAGACTCTCTCTCTCTCTCTCTCGCGGATAAGCCGGGATGAAAGGTCGAACTCAGATGTCGAAACTTCATACCTCAACGCCACAACACATGTCTCCATATCTAAAAACCTAAAATGGCCGCACATCACTCATATAATACATCAGAAAACCAACAAGCTCAACTTTTAAACCTCAAATTTCAACTCTCTCTCTCTCTCTCTCAAATTCTGGAAACACGCAAAACAACTCCACAGCATTCAATCATACACAGAAACGTATACAAACATTCACATACGTAGATGTATACCAGTCACAAAAATCACCGATGGTACTACACCAGAAAAATCGACCGAGAACAGGAAAAATCGACCCAAAAAAAGTTCCAAAATGATAACTGGCCTTGTTCGCTCAGTAACTTTGGATATTTTAGTTTTCGCTGCGGGTGGACAGAGAAATAGGATAATGATTGGAAAAATGAGTAATGAGTGGAGAAAAAAATGAACTTAATAATTGAAAAAATAGAGTAACGATTGAAGGAAGATACAGAGTAATGATTGAAAAACAAAATTAAAACAAAGTAAAATATTCAAACGAACAAGGCCGACGACACTGAGAAAGGGGAAATCAACTCGACGGCGTTACAGATAAACAGGAAAACATACGTACAAAGACATACATTGGCGTGTGCTTGTGTTTGTAAGTGCAGCAGATATTTAGAAGAAGAGGTGAGATTTTACCGCATTTGAATAAACTCGATGTTAGAGTATATTTTATCAGAGACTCCGAGAACAGAGAAGAAACGCTGCTGTGTGTTGTTTATTAGCGGTGTTGATTTCTTATCTGCATCTGCCGCCGTGCTATCACATCAAGCAGCGAAAACACACACGCTGAAGTGTTACAGCAAATTAAATACTCCTAGAAGGAAGAGAGAGAGAGAGAGAGAGAGAGAGCGAGAGAGAGAGAGAGAGAGCCGAGGAGTAAAATAAACAGAGGAGGAGTTTTTTTTTTTTTAAGGCGTTTTCAACTACCTCACCGACCTAGCCAATTTATTTCCGACTCCGGTTCAGCTAGGCTGCACTGCACGTATGCGTGCATAAACAGGCCGTTGAGAAGGACTACGGAGATACTATGCCGGACGGAGAGTCGAGTAGAGCCTGCTGATAGCCTTGTTAGTAATTTTTGGGCTTAAATGAAGGATTTGATTTTTTCACTCTTTTTTTTTTTATGGAAAATGATATTAACACTCTAAAAATTGATACGGACATTCTAGAATCAGTGTAACTTCAAAATCACTCTCCTTTGTTTTTTGAAATGTCTGCATCAATTTTTGGAGTGCCAATGTTATTTTCCATATACATATACATACTTTTTTTGTGAAATTTTTATGTGCAATTTTTTCAATAAAAGGCAAAAAGTGGACTGCATTTGTCAAAAAATGGAGTGTGAAAATTGTTTTCCTAAATTATAGTAGTGATTGATTGTCAAACTTTCTTTGTTTAATTTTTTTTTTTTTTTTGTCTTCTGTAAATTTATAAGTAAAATTAACATTTTATTTGTATACTTTCTCATACTGACAATATTGTAAATTTACATTAGACAAAAAATGGAATGTGGTTATAAGAAAAATGTCACTACCATAAATTTTTAGGTCTTTTTTTTGTGTGTCTATTTGGTTTTTAAAATTTTTATTAATTTCGGGTAGATTTTTAACTATCTTTGCTGTAATGGGATTGGATATCGAAACGTTAGTTCTAATTCGTCTGGACGTCATCAAACTCATTTTTATTGAGTCCAATCGGGCCAAGCTTCGGCCTACTTAAGCACAACTCATTTTTCAATTGAGCTTCGTATCCTGGCTCGAGTGTGTTTATTAACTTTAATGAACCAACCTAAGTGGAGCCGTTTTCAACCCAAGTCGAGGCAAGTTCGTGAACAACTCAATTCATATGGCGAGTTCTCATCGTGCTCTTGTTAATGTCTGAGACTCTGAGAATAATATTGATTAATTACTGAGTTCAAGACAAAGACAATTCTTATCTTATTACTTCGCGACCGTTGAATGCCTTGCCAATTATTTCTTGTTGGCCAACGATGCACTTGTCTAAACCTTTAAAAAAAAAAAAAAACCAAGTTGCGACTGTGTTAACAAATGATAAAACAAAATTAAAAAATTTACTACATTAATGAACCCTCCCAAGTTCCCAACTAGTCCCTAGTTCTACTCCTAATTGTCAAATTTCCCTTTCTGCTAAGGCAAATAAGTACTTAGAGCAAGTACATCAATGATAGATAAAATGACTAGTAAAAAGTTTACTTTTATACTTTTCCTAGTCCTTTTTTCTTGCATGAATGCAGCAGCATAGTTATCATCCCTCTGTCTCATATAAAAAATGATTTTAAACGCATGCCACCTCTGAAAAGTAAAGGAGAAACAGAATAGATGTGAGGAGAGAAATGTGATAAGGTGGGTCCACTGACTAAAAAGTATTTATTTACTCTTTAGCTTCTGAACAATGGCTCGCCACTAATACAGAGGGAAGGTAGCAAGATGTATAATAGCGACCCTAGTACCTAGCCTGCTGCAGCTTGATTTTTCATGTTTTGCTTCGTTACTTTACCGAAATTCTCCTTTTGCCTATGCTGGTGCTGTTGCTCTTAAAGAGTATTTTTTGAATTCAAAGTGGTGTATTTTGAAAAAATGATTTGTCTCGTAAAACGAAAAATAAGTACTTAAAAAATACAGTAAGAACCTTAACGGAACGGGACACCCCTAATGTCAACTCTGGCTCGATTAGGCCCCATTTTTACTAACAAAAAAACTAAAAACTTGACCTATTTTACTATCTTATTTCTATTAACAAAAAAGTTTCACTAGTATTTTATCATCGCGTTTCCACTAACAAAACTTTCTTTACCATTAATTTTTTCTCAATAATTTTTTCACTCACGCACCCATCAACAATTTATTCACTATCGAAAACAACATAACATTTCTCAACAACTTATTCATTCTTATTCACTATCGAAAACATTTAACAACTATCTAACTACAAATAAAAATCTACAAATCTTTCCGGAAACACCCCTTAGCATGGAGATGGGAGGACAAGAGGTTGAAACTTGGTTGAAGTGGTCCACAAATTGATGAATTTGGTGCAGCGCCGGGGCCCCGGTGGACTGAGACTGAGGAAAAGGTAGAGCTTGGCTTTGAACTTTGTCTTCATCAGACCAGACCTCCATGTTGATGCATTCACAGGTCTCTCCTCTAACCGCTTCCCAAGGGAAAAAGGATGCAATGATGTGTTGCTCAGGCACTTTTCTGGGTCACATGGCTGGCTGATGGCTCAGAGTCAGAAAGACCTCTTTGGAGGGATCCGATTCCATGCAAAAGTGATGATAAATGGTGTACGTACATTTTGCCACAGCTCCATATAGAGTAGTATTTGGGCGCAAACTCTCTCAGATAAACTGTTGGTCTTCTTTCTACTCCTCTGTTCCAAAGTTTTCAAAACACAAATATGTTATAAATTCAAAGATATAAGGAGTAATTTAAAAATGACACGAATGTCAATTATAGATAAATCAATTGGGATGAAAAAAAAAACTTTTTAAGGGTAAAATTGAAAGTTTGACTTGTAGAATCATGGGTGGGAGTTGTATGATTTGTGAGATGACCCAAGCGTTTTATGAGTTTTTTTACCGCACAAATTAACCTGCCGATAAAAGGGAGCATTACGCACGCTTTGGCACCCCATGTTACTGAAAAAATAAGCCTTGCCAATAGAATTATTTTTATTCGTCTCCTGTATTATCAGCTAGATTTTGTTGATATAAAAAAGATTTAAATAAACAAATAAGGAAGCTCAAAATCCACGTATGGAAACTAGATTTTCTTCTCGATTTTCATCTAGAAGAAAGTCTTTCTTCTAGATTAGCATCTGCATTTTTGTTGAACTTTGACAATAATTTATTTAATAAACAAAGAAGTAAACTCAATACCAACCAGAACTATATTTTTTAATAGGTCTTACCGAGCACCCGGCCATGTGTCGTACCCGTTGTGGTCGGCATTAGTATCAAAATTCATACCCATCAATACGCATGTTGGAAAATGAATAAAAAACTTGGGATGAAGGGAGTATATACTTTAATCATTATATACTTAGTTGCAAACCATACATTCATGAGTTAAGATTTTCTCAAGCGATCTCTCGTTGAAAATGGTTAGTTTCCTAAATTAAAAAAATTGGCTCGATTGAATTTGAATATCAAATTGAACGAATTATATTTTTTCGGAAGAGAAGAGAAATGGACATTCACACTGTTGATTATTTTTATCCGATTAGTTCAACTTTTTACATGGATAAGTCACAAATATGTGTACGGTCTTTTTCTACCTCCGTCCCAATTTAAATATTCTTATTCTTATTTTTGGATGTCCCAAAATAAGTGTCCCCTTCTTAAAACAACCATTAAAACAAGTCAAACTTTCAATTTTACCCTTAAAAAGTTTTTTTTTCATCCCAATTGATTTATCTATAATTGACATTTGTGTCATTTTTAAATTACTCTTTATATCTTTGAATTTATAACATGCATCTAGAAGAAAGACTTTCTTCTAGATGAAAATCGAGAAGAAAATCTGGTTTCCGTACGTGGATTTTGAGTTTCCTTATTTGTTTATTTAAATCTTTGTTATATCAACAAAATCTAGATGATAATACAGGAGACGAATAAAAATAATTCTATTGGCAAGGCTTATTTTTTTAGTAATATGGGGGTGCCAAAGCGTGCGTAATGTTCCCTTTTATCGGCAGGTTAATTTGTGCCGTAAAAAAACTCATAAAACACTTGGGTCATCTCACAAATCATACAACTCCCACCCATGATTCTACAATTCCCACTAAACCACTCACACTCCGAATTAGAAGGTACACACTATGTTCTACTTCAATACAGAGCTTATACTTATTCCCACACATTTCTAATTTGACCGTCAGAGGGTCCACGATTGAAAACACTCATAATCATTGGGTTCGTTTTGCATGAACTTGTTGAAGGAGATCTGAGCGACCATCCATTTTTCTGGCATATATCAACGCGAATCATTTTTAAATTACTTTTATTTTTCAATTTATGGTATTTTATGGTTTTAGAAATTTTATTTAATATTACAAATAGTTATAATTTATCAAATAAGATCCATATTATATATATCCTAAAACATTATGCATTTTAAAAGACAAAACAATTTTTTGCGAAATATACAATACTCCGGAAATATCGTCATGTGGTACTCTGGGCCACTTCAAAACCACATATTTTTGTGAAATTCACGACTAAGAATATGAATCGCACATAAATCTATAGACACAGTGATCCAGAGTGGTGCACACAAATAATTACTCAAAATTTTGATATGTACATAAAAATAATGAAAGTGGACTTGAAATTTGAGACGGGGAGTAGTTATAATGGTGTTCCGATAACCACGTGAGGAGATTCCAGTAACGAGTTACGATACCCTTTTCCATTGCCCAGGAATGGGAAATTGTCTGTGTGGGTATTACGTGGTATTCGTTGGAGCATTTGAGCTGTTTGTTGCGTTTTTTTGATGGCTTGAATTTGGAGAAAAAAAGAAGAAGAGAAAGTGTTTGGGTGAAAGGAGAAAGAAAGTTTCAATCCAAACCGTCCAAAAGTGTATTAGATAGTCCGAATGTACCGAACAAATACTGCGTAGAAAATACCCACCGGCGCCGAAATTTTTTATCGGAATGGGATCCGTGTCCGGTTATGCGACAGCGTCAATCACGCAAATCCGGGCCCTTCAAAAGACTGGGGCCCACAGCCGTTATCCATCTCCGTCAGAAAAGCTCACCACCCGCTTCACTTGTCCCCTCACCGGTCTACAGTTGTTCGACGCCCGGGGACAAACGGGACGCTCCGGCTTTGTCACCTAAACTCACCGCCGTAAACCGCATTTATTTCACCGCAGCGGAAAAGGCCTGGACGAGACGGCGACTAGACGGCGGTACCCCGGCGGCTTCTCTGGACTGGCTCCACTTCCAATGGATCTTGTCTTGTCTCGTCTTTTCGAACTTGCGGAAAATTACTACTGTACTCCATTAAATACTTGTTTCACTGTTTCAGAGTACGTTACGCTTACCGCGTTGATATCGAGTACTCACAAAGTAAACTTGATTACTGTAGACTTGGTTTATGGGATCTCGGGTTAAGTTATTAACGCCTGCGCGCAATTTTAGTCGTCTAAAAATGTTTTGAAACGATTGAAATTAAGCGTCGCAATTTTAATCGCTTGGACGAGACCTTAACCACTTGTAATCGGGTCCAAATGATTTCACGTGTTAAGACTTAGTTGAAATTTAAATAAATAAACAAACAAATTAATGAACAAATAATAATAAAGCTTGCAATAATTTAAATAAATAAACAAATAATAATATAAATCAAACAAATCCTCAGTTAATAAAGCTTGCAATAATTATATGAATTGTTCTTTGCAATACAACTTCTCATAAGAAGGTACTACAATAACAACAACAATTTGCTATGAACCGAATATTTACTACAGTATTTAAAAAACCATGGTATGATGAAGTATGGTTAGAGTTAAAATGAATATAGTTAAACCAACTTAAGAGTGTTTATCTAAGAAGTGGAGTATTTCAAATATGTAACAAATATTTGAAGAGAAAATTAAGTTTAGGTACACTCAAAGTTGTCAATACCGTACCGGTCAGCGCACCGTTTTCACTACTGGAATGGTACGTACCGGTACCGGGCTGTATCCCGGTACCGTTCCGGATTTACCGCAATTAATATTATATATATATATATATTTAATATATATCTACCATATTTTAAAATTTTAAGTGTAAACATAAACAAAATGTAAAAAAAAAAAAAAAAAAAGACCGGTACGGAACGCCGGAAAATGCCCGGAACAGACCGGTATTGTCCGGTACGTCCGGTATTGACCGGAACATGCCGGTATTTCAACCGGAACGAAACATGACTTTTTGCGTTCCGTTTACGCACCGGTATGGTACGTACCGGCCGGTACGGAACGGAATTGACAACTTTGGGTACACTCTTATAAACCACTCCTCGACCACTTCTTTCTCATATACGAAATATATATAGGGCCCATTCCACAAGTAAATGTGTGGGGCCGACACATATATGAGAGAAAAGTGGTCGGTGGGAGTGTACGTAGATTGGAAGTGTGAAAATTTTAAATTTTCTTGTATTTCTATATTATACTCCTATATAGTTACTAAAAAATTGCAGGATGCAAGTATTTTTTGCTTTTAAAAATTAGGATCTATATGTTTAACTACCAAAGTAAGATTGATTTATTTTTCTTCAAGCTTAACCTATAAAAAAAAAATGGGATTATTACCACTAGGTACAAAAAATATAAAGTATTTTCTAGGAAGGTAAGATAGAATACTTAATTATCACTAGTTCCACTTTTTGTAAAATACATTTACTATTAATGGAAATGTCACCCTAGGTTTTTAGGGTGCCCTAGGATTTTAGGGTTTAGGTTTAGGCACTTTCATAGGAGTTGTAGGGTGCACTTTTCTATTATAGGATTTTAACGATTTAGTCACTTTCATAGGGTATCCTAGGGTTTGGGCATTTTTATAGGATATCTTATGGTTTAGGCACTTTTATAGAGTATCATAGGGTGTGAGCATTTTCATAGGGTACCTTAGGGTTTAAGCACTTTTAAAGTTAAGAGTTTTAGGTACTTTCTTCATAGGGTTTTGATGTTTCATTAATTGGAGGTGACCTGGTGGGAAATACTTTTTATTCTCTATACGTAGTGGTAAAAATTCCTTAAAAAATATCTTACTTTTCTACAGGAATCTTATTGTCTAAATTAGGAATCTACCCAATTAGGATTGATTTATTTTTCTGATCTCACTGGCTTGGCTAGGCTGGTGTTTCTACAAGAATCTTATTTATTCAATGAATACAAACAGAAAGATATATTTCCTTTCTTTTTTTTAAGTAACATCACTGTTTTTTTCTTTTACAAATAATGATGTGTTCCACCTACTAAAATAAATACTGGCTATTTTTCAAATTAAACTTGATGTAAATATGTATTTAAAAAATAAGAATCCTAGTAGAATGGAATAAGTATCCAATACACATAATCCCAGCCACTAAATGGAGGAGTATATCATGCTACTACTACCTACATGCATGTTTTTATCACAAGCTTAATTTACTTTGTCGTCGGCAAGATATATATATAGCTCAATTTTTACTCGACTAACCAGGGTAGTTTGTCTAGTGATAGTGGTAGGAAAGTGTCATAAGGTTGCATGATCAAATCATGAAGACAAGTCTGATATTCATTGTGGTTGGTCGGGTTGCGAACTTGCGATTACTATATGTAAAAAATAGATTTTCTGACAAAAAATAAAACTTTGGCTATAGTATATGTTATTTGCCAAACTAGATGTAATTGCCGTTGTTTTCTATGTCATCTTGGTTGGATTTTTCGTTTGAGACGACATTAAAATTTGCTGAATTAGCAAAGACATCTAAGGTTACTTTTATTAGAAACCTTATCTTTGCCAGTAATATAATCTAATCCTAAATGTCTCTGTTTTTCAAGCGATCCGAACGGAAGAACATCCACATCCAACACATGCCCTACTTTTTTAGGTAAATACAATTCCTCTGAATATGTGGACGGGAAAAAAATTTAATACAACGGTTACTTGTAACGCTCTTTCACGTGGTGTGAATTTCATGTATGTGTAGATTCCAATCCACATGAGAGAGACGTTGCAAATAACTATAGGACCGAAATTTTTATTGTGAACGAGGGTTTAGCGCAATAATCGAAGACCTAAACGTTAACTAATGTCGGGACCCAGCTTCCGAGGCCGCCTAATCACTAGGGTATTGATTGATGATAATGGGCCACCTGGGGTTTGGTAACTATCAACACATTCAATGCAAATGGGCCTTTTCTTGATGCAGAAGCTGTGGGTCATGGTTGGCATCAAATACCGAAGACAATATTTAACCACTGGTCCATCTCTGGTATTGTTCAAGATTGGAATCCCCAGAATTGTTACTGTTTCTTATAGTTATTTTTTGCATTCAACGGTTGTTTTGGTGGTCTAAGGCTTAAGATTTAAAAGTTTGCTCTTTCTTGAGTTGTCATTTGAAATCTCTTAAGTGCTATCAACTCATTTGGATCAGTTTATACATGGTTTTGCTCTGGTATTGGTCCCTCATGATTAATCGAGGTACGCGTACGCTGCATCCGACACTTGTTCATAAAAAAATTTGTGGAGGCATCTTTTCAATTAAGTGATTAAATTACTTGACAATTAAGATGCTGATAATTACTTCTTATTTTGTCCTATTTTGTTTGCCCACTTCTCTTTTTTGAGCTAAATTGTTTGCAATTTTCCGAAATTAACAACCACAAAAGTCTAAACTTCCATATTACCCCTTTTGTTTGCAATTTTCCTAAATTAACAACCACAAAAGTCCAAACTTCCATATTACCCCTTTAGTTTTGAGTTAAATGAAATACTAAGTTTAACACATAAACATACTTGACAATTATAGCCGAGAAAAAAAAAAATTACTGGACAATTTACTGACTAGTTTTTCGTAATGTAAAGGGAAATGATTTTAACACTCCTTTTTTCGTTTTTATTTGCATGAAAATACAAAATTGCCCTACATATATGGAAAAATGATTTAAAAAGTGAGGGTAATTTAGTAACTTCATGCCAAAAACTGACACAAAAGATGTGCCAATAAATAAAAGAGAAATGTGAAAATCATTTATCGATCTAAACTTTGATCCGAATGAAACCTTACACAAGTGTTTGGTAAGGTGGTGTACTCTTCTGGTAAGCTAATTGTGAGTTGGGTACCTCTCTCACTAAAGGGTCGTTTTCCATCCCATCAAAGCCTTACCTAAACGTGTCCGCTGCCATGTTTGATATGATCAGTATCTTATGGACCACTACGTACCTACTTGATTACATGCTGTTTCACATCGTAAGTTTCCTCTCAATTATTTAGTGTCGGACAACTCATCTATTTGGGATAGCTTCCACGTGTTTCAATTAATTTTGAGAAATCAATTTTATCGTTCACTTACAAGCGTCTCAATTAAAATCAAAGCATAGCTCAGTATCCGTATGGACTGACTCCAAAACATTTGGTAAAATCTGAAAGATTTTGAATTTGAGACCATTAGGAAGAAGTAAATCTGGCCATAAATCTCATGTCTTGATCACTAGATCAACCAATTTTCTCTCAATTATATATGAAAAAATGCGAAAGATTCCATACTGACCGACTAATAAATTGATAAATCTAGCCACATACCCAACCCAAAAGTTTAGAACCACAACTAAAACAGTGACCAAAATACAGAAACACTCACATATATGTGAGGGATCACACACTAGCTAGTATACAAACACTCATACAAATGTGTGAGATCGAACACATGCTGGAGTGTGTTTTGGGTGTAGTTTTAGACTTGTTGCACACCCAAATTCATAATTACTTAAGCCATGCAAAATCATCTGACGGCTATTTTTGTTTAGGAAGGAGACAAGACAATTGGGTGATGCCAAGTTGTGGAGGGAAAAAAACACAGATTGTTTCATTGGGATAGGATGAACATTGTCTGGCGAGACAAATCCCCAGGATTTTCACATCTCCAGGTAATTTAGTATTCATCAAAGAATCAGAATATTTCTAGAGAATTACCCGAAGAAAAAACCAAAAAAAATCTCCCTCGTTTCACCCAAAAAAATGAAAGAAAATCCCCCCCTCCCTCTTGTTTTGACTGTTGTCAGAACACGTGTTCAGAAAACTAGGGCATGCATATCTTGTCAACAAGCTCTAACAAAATAAACATGCACGGTCTTACATATGTATTCTTAATGCTAACTGCACAGACAAAAGGAGAACATAATCCATGCACAAACGGTTTTGGGACCCGTTTTGGGTCCCACAAACATTATCAGAACCGTTTATTTTATTTATGGTCTATGTAAGAGATTATTTCAATCAGATACGGTAAGGCCTTTACGAAATTTCAACCTTGTCCCGTAATTAAGCTTGAATTTTGGGGCAAAGTTGAATGTTTCGTAAAGGCCATTATAGGTATCTCGCTGAATCGAGTTTTTACAGAAACTTTAAGAAAATATTTTGAACAAAATTAATTGCTCCGATCATATTTGTGGAATCCAAACAAGTCTTAATACCATCTGCACATGGAATGTACTCCTTTGTCTCTGCAGATAATTATGGGGTGCCTCAATAATGTAACTGTAGAGGTGGGCCCTTAGGATTTTTGTCCATTGTACATGTTCCCACCATGTGAAGCGGAAAATGATAATGCATGGAAATTATGGTCGCTGCGTAATCGAAGAGAGAGGACGATGCCATGAATTCCTCTTAGCATTAGAGAAGACAAGGGATACGTAATTTAAATCTGCAAATATAAGTTTTTTTTTTTAATTTCTTTTTCTTCTATAAGATTGAAAATCCAATAAGCACCCTAAAGAATGGGTCATGCCAATGGGAGTACTAAATAACTTCTCAAGGCCTATTACCAAAAAATATCGAATTTTGATGAATGGAATCTTTTGCTATGAATGGAGTATCGGGGGAGTTCAACTGTTGCAGGTTTTTTTTTGTCCGACAATTTTTTCTCCCTCTCTCTTTATCTTTCTCTTAGATGGCATTTTGCCAAAAACGTTGGCATTCAGAAAAATGACATTTGCCGAATTTGAGAGGAAGTTTAGTTTGTGGGAGTGACACCCATTTTGCCTTATCTTGTCCCATTATTTGGGAATGGAATGATCTTGTTCGTCGGAAAACTCTTAACATTTGTCATGGGCTGGCCCATCCAAAACTTAACTCGTTTGTTTTGGAATTTTGGATTTGGATTTATAGGTAATTAGTGTAGAGAGAAATAGAGTAATAATTGAAAATATGGATAATGATTGGAGAGAAATAGAATAATGATTAGAATCCAAAATCCAAAATCTTTAAACGAACCGGGTCTAGGCCCAAGTTCATCATCTATAGTCTTGTGAGAAGAACGGTTTTATGCAGGGGAAGCCCAGACGCCTGCTTTGTGGGCTGGCCCAGCTCCTCTAGAGTGGTTCCAAGAGCAGACTGCAACTTCCTTGTAAATTAATCTGGTAAAAAAATGCTACTAACTTGCTCGTCATTGCGTAGCTCAAGCTAACGATCCGGCAAACCCTTCGGTCGCCCTATAGTTTGGTACGGTTTGGCATTTGGAATTCGAACATGCGAATTCAGGGAGGACAAATAGTATAACTATATGGTTTTGGTGAAGTATTACTATCCAATTTGATGTAATGCTTCGTAAATTATCTACTACTACCAATCCACCAAAAGAGTTGAGAAAATGCAATTCATCACATGCCCAATACAAGTGGATGCAAGTCCAGTACTTAATAACCAGGGGAAACATTTCAAGTTTTAGCCAGAGATAAATAGAGGCAAGCCCCATGTAAGAACAACGCATTTCAACTTCATCTCATGAATCGGTCTTAGAAACCACACCATGCACATTATAAGTACATGCGAAGACGATTTTCGACATGTCCCTAACACCACTGTTGTTGGACCACTAATGCGGGATGGAAACAGCTTGAGGCAAGGCATCGTGGGTGGCCACCGGAACCATCGTCTCGAACTTCCAATCGATCGGAAACAACTTCTTGGTTTCCTCTTCCATTGGAGTTGTGTTGATGAGATGGAGTAAAACGCGCTCGAAATCTTCACCATCGCTCCATTCGTGGATTTCTGCCTTGACTTGGATCCTGTTTTTGCAAATCAAGTCCCAGACAGGGTAGTTTTTTCTTGGCATCACGTAGTCTCCTTGTTTGAGTTTCAAGCTGGGGCAGAAATCACCACTTCATCTCCTAGATAGATGAACTTCTTGATGTTTCCTTCCTCAGCTAGAGTGGATTTTATTTTTTCAATTATCACACCCTGAAGAGAGTTCAAAGAAAAACTGACTTAAAATTTTCGGTTACGATTGGCGAATGTACATAAATGATAAAACTTTCGTAGGGTGAATTTTTTTACACCAACACAGTTTGAGATTGATACAAAATTAGCATATTCTTCTTGGCCTAAAATCACATTTTTATCTGAACAGAACAACAAATAAGGTGGTTGGTTTATCAAACACGACAACACACAATTTAAGCAAGAAGAAGATAGGCAGACATGTAGTTTTCGAACTACATCCTCATCACTCAAAAGGATGAGATCACATACCCGTCCACTTAGATCCACGATTAGAGCTTCACACAATGAAATCTAAAACTGACGGGAAGACAAAATCCATGACATCCAAGCATGCATCAATGACAAAATCAGCTGAATAAAGGCTTCACTAGGTCCATAAATACACCACCGGATGTGTACTAATCAATGAACCCCCGAAACCTACTTTCTTTTGTGACAAAATCAACGTGACCCTGATCCAGCTAAAGAAAGACCTGATCCTGATTGCAAAGAAAATCTATTGTCAAGTAAACTCATCTTTTCTGTACAGAGAAATAGGCAACGAAACTCTATTCCCAGGTTCCGTTGGTCAGATATGCACGATCAAAGTGTATTTTATCGGATGCAAAATGGCTCTCAATACACAAAGGGGAATTCCAGACTTAGGAACCCTGCTTTCCGCCTGCGCGGATTTACTGCTACCCGATCACAGTGAAATATCCGGGCAACAAACTCGAAAACAGATTGCAGTAAATGGAACAACATGCAACCTACAATATAAGAACAAAATCCAAGGCAATCACTGTCTCAAAGCCGAGCTTATAAACATCTGATGAATTCTCGGCGAAGACATGACACAGAAGACTGTCATAGGGAACATAAGTAATAAAAGTAAGAGAAACGCTCATAAAGCTCCGAAGAAGGTACACTCATCTTCATCATCCTTTGAGGATTAGTTAATGTAAACGAGCAATTAGATCAAAAGCTGGCATATAAGAACAAGAACAGGAGAATTGAGGTAAAAGGCTCTTGGAGGTTCCCTGGAGCTATCGTAAGTTGGTAACTGAGAGATTTCCAGCAATCGTCTGGAAGATCTTTGCGACTACTCATGGCCATTTCTTCCATTTTTGCTACTCTAGTACTGCTTAAGATACTCCAGTGAACAACAAGGAAGAAGATGATGAGACGGTGGAGAGATTTGGTTTGGGCAATAGAAACCAAGTCCTGAGCTAGCTTTTAATTTGTTATGTATTCCAGTTAAATCAAAGAAAAGCTAGCTTACGCACCATTCGATTAATCTTGAGCACATAAATCTACCGTCTTTTAACGGGGATCCATTTGAAGTCGGAACAAATGCTTCGCATTGACTAGCACCTCGGAAGTTTCGAGTTTAAAATCTTACAAAGGAGAAATGTCTTTGACCCTCGAACTTGATATTTTTAGAAGGAAGAAACCCTTGAGTCTCCGACCTAACCGGGTGGGGTGCAATTTCAAAACTGTCATTAAACTCAATCCAGTATTTGTTTTTTTTTTAAAACTCAGACTCCATTATGCACCTAACCTTACTAACGGGTGGTCAATGGATTTGCTGTCCACACAGTTAATCAGTGGAGTATTTTGTTTTCAGAGGCAGCAGCAAGATAGTCGTTTTGTGTGAATTTTCTTATCTCGGTGTTGATGGTCTCTGCATTTGACTGGATCACGTAGGGCATTAATAAGTTGAAATGTGAGTAATTTGTTCCAAATACCTTAACCGTCGAATTCCTCTCGATAGCATAAGAGAAGACAAGGGATATAATTTAAATTCGTAACTAGGAATATTTTTTCTTCTACAAGAATGGAACATCTAAAATGCACCCTAAAGCGTGGGTCATGCCAAGGGAACAACACTAAAAACAAATTTCTCTATTCCTATTGCAGTAACTAAAAATAAATTTTAAAAAATCGGATCTTTGGCTGTCTACTCATTATTATTATTTTTTTGTTTTCGATAACATTTTTAATTTTTTATTCATAGCAAAAGGTCCGATTTTTTTTAAAATTTTATATCTCCCATTATTTCTCGTCTATATGTTATACGATCTTGATTTGTATTTTAGTTTATGTGCTAAAATGATTAGTATTGCATAACTGCAGGCCAACATGCGCATATCTCGACCAATCCTGTAACCCTGAAAATGCAATCATCACATGCCCCATACAAGTGGATGCAAGTCCATTACTAAAACCAGGGGAAACATTTCAAGTTTTAGGCAGAGATAAATAGAGCCAAGCCCCATATTTAAGTACAATTCGAATTTGGCATTGACAGCTAGCATTCAAACTTCATCTCATAAATCGGACTTAGAAACCACACCAAGCTCATTATAAGTACTTGTGAAGACGATTTTTGACATGTCCGCAACACCACCGGTATTGAACCACTAATGCGGGACGGAAACAGCTCGAGGCAAGGCATCCTGGGTGGCCATCGGAACCATCCTCTCGAACTTCCAATCGACCGGAAACAGCTTCTTGTTTTCCTCTTCCATTGGAGTTGTGTTGATGAGATGGAGTAAGACACGCTCGAGATCTTCACCGTCGCTCCATTCGTGGATTTCCGCCTCGATTTGGATCCTGTTTTTGCAAATCAAGTCCCAGACAGGGTAGTTTTTTCTTGGCATCACGCAGTCTCCTTGTTTGAGTTTCAAGCTGGGGCAGAAATCACCACTTCCATCTCCTAAATAGATGAACTTCTTCTTGTTGTTTCCTTCCTCAGCTAGAGTGGATTTTATTTTATCAAGTATCAGACCCTGAAGAGAGGGACATAGTCAACAACGACGCGAAAATTTCCGATAATGACAAAAGAAATTCAATTATAAAAAAAATAAGTTAAAACCGTGGAAAACTTATACAGTCACACTTGTTAGGTTGTTGATGTGGGGCTTACAACTTTTGCTTGCATATATTAAGCCAACATTTACTATTAGAATAACTTCTATTATGATGATAATATATGTTTGATTAGCCAATCTAGAGTTCTCTAAAGAAGTTTACAAACTTTAATTGACTAAATTCCAAGAGAAAATATGATACCTTGCACATGTTGGGAGGGCAGCGGTCACATCCATGGGGAGAGGAATGGAAATCCTGGTAAGGGAATATCCTCAGCCTTCCTTCTTCATCAACATAGCTTGGATTTGTGTTGATTTCAGAAAAACAATCACTCACTCCCAAATGCTTCACAATCGTCTCGATAAAGAAGAGATTCGCATCGCTTACGATCCTCAAATTGCACCTGCAAATAATTGTTCACCAGCACCGTTTAGTAACATTTTCCAGGGGAGAAAACAGGGGAAAGGGGGGAAAAAAAGAGAGAGGAGAAAAGGAGCGCGCGTAAGCTCTCGCCCGGGACACCCTGCGTTAGAAAAAGAAATTGTGTGAGGGAGAGTACCCTAAAGCATGAGCTGTTTTAATGGCCGGGACGATCCGGGGGTGGATAGGAGCTCGTTGCAGAACCTTCACAATGTCATCAATGGTTTTTCCTTGGGAATGGACCTCCTTCATCATCTTGTCCTACATATGGGAAAGAAAAATCTAAAGATCGAGTTCCAACGATCCAAATAACGAAAAAAATTCTTCGAAAGTACAAAAATCCAAGAACTTTTTTTTTTTTTTTTCCGATGTTTATATCCAGTCAAGCGAACGCTCCCATAGTTACTGCTCATAAATCACTTCCAATTTTTTGATTGCATAGTATTAATGGCCACATATTGAACAGAATCACATTCACATGTACAATTCCACCATAATTGTAAGGGAAAGAAGAAGAAGAAGACCACAACAAGAAGAAGAAGCAGAAGAAGAAGAAGAAGAAGAATGAACTGACCATGAGTGAGTTCCATGGCATTGTTGGGAGGAGTTGATCGAACAGATCGGTGAAACCCAATTCATCGATTACCCAGTTATCACTATCCAAGTCGATAATCGTCTTGTCGAAGTCGAAAACCACAACAATACTTCCAGCCATCCTAGGATCAGATCTCACTAATTCTCTCGGGCACCAAACAGGGGTTTTCAGAAAGTTTCTCTCGAAAAAGAAGAATTGGCTCGATCACTAGGTATTGCAAGAAAACTCAATTCTCCTTGTGGGTTTTTGAAAGGGGCCTTGAGGGAAGGGAATATATATAGTGGGAGGGAGAGAGGCGGTGAATTTTTAAAAGATGCCAATGGAATATTATTTGAACTTTTAACCGACTGTGGCAACATGAACTTTTTACCGACTGATCTGAACCGTTGTTCAAGTAATCAACGGTTAGGATTTGGGAGGAATGGTGAGGGAATATTCGAGGAATAGGGGAATTGAGTTCTTATTACCATCCAATTGTGAAACGGACTTCCCAACTTTTCAATGGAATTGGGATTTCTTTGGCCGCACTCAAATTTTCCTAATAAAAGTATTAATGGCCAATGAGTAGATAATTAAGGTTGGTTTTTGTTTTTATTAAAAAAATTATTACAAAGAGAAAAACAAGTTTGTAAACAAAATAGAAATAAGCCAAGTAATGTTTGTTGCACACAAATACCTCAAAACCCAATGAAAACAAAAATGAGAAAATATGTGTACGTACGAACTATACGTTGAGACATTTTGTCTCATGTTTAATTATGCACACACCGCGCGGTTTTGGTTCATTAAATGGAAAAATCAACGGTGTGATCACACATGTTGGTTTTGGAGCGCCTGTTCCTCAACAGTCCGAATTTAATAGAACGAATGAGTGTCTTTCAAACGAATGGGTAATATAAAAAGAACTAATTGTTTAAGGGGTGTGATGTTTAAATGAAAGAGTGTGAGTACACTTTCAAGTATTTGTTCTTTTGAAGAGGTGTAATCTTTCCCAAAGGGCAGCTTAGGACTCTTATATAAACTCCTCCACCCCAACGTTTTTTCACTACTCCACAAATTCATCTCTCTCACACATACAGTTACAAACTTACAGTAGATAAAAAGGTTTCTTGGAAGTTTTTTAATTTTGTTGGTTGCAATTCTTCACCCTAAGGCTTTGTTGAATCTTGAGGACGATTTTGCCTGAACCCAATAGCAAACTCTACTGAGTGGGGGCAAATTACATTTTAAAGATAGTGTCTTTAGATACGCTTTAAAGTCTTCGAATCTCATCATTTTAATATTGGCTTAAATACTTAAATGGTCCTTACAAAATAGAGTTGGTTTCATTTTCGTCCTTGTAAAATTTTTTGTGTCAATTTCGTCCTTTCAGTTTGTGACTCAGTTCAATGTCACCCTTGCCGTCAACCAGTAGATGAAATTCGCCTACATGGATAACGGACTTGCTAGCTGTGTACTAGTTTTGGTTAATAGCAATGCTAATGACATTTTAAGCCTAGGATGGCAAAATCGTAATTATTCAACAGCAGAATTATGCGATGGGCCATTATGGGTTCGATCCGAAACGGCCCAACGGTTAATAAACATGGCCTAAGGCCATGCGCCGTGTGTTTTTTAGCCGTTTAGGCCTCCGGAAGTCCAAATTTGCCGTTTAAGAAAATATTTGACTTGCTAATAACTTGGGGCAAGGAAAATTCGAATTAAGTTGTTCTTTTGGGAGAAATCTTAGAATTTTCTCTATTTTCTAGTTTTTCTATTATTCCAAAATTTTCCATTTTTTATAATTTCCGTTATTAATTGATTTGGTGTCCGTTTTGAGGCGAATCAATTAGAGTTAGGGTTTTTCTACCTATTTGACAAGTTGTAAGCCTTCGGGGGCAAGATAGTGATTGATTATTATTGAATGAAAAGAATCTATAGAGCATTTTCTCTAAACCTATATCATTTGTGATTTTTTTGTCGCACGTTCGTAATGTAATTGAATGGCAGATTGATCTTGTGCACCACGTAGAAAACGATGTGGGTAATATTGGGGGAAGATACATGGGCCAGGTAAGTACCAAAAAAGGCTTCCGTTATCCAAGTAGGCAAATTCCGTCCACTGGTTGACGGTAAGGGTGACATTAAACTTATTCACAAACTGGAAAGACGAAATTGACTCAAAATTTTTTACAAGGACGAAAATGAAACCAACTCTATTTTATAAGGACCATTTAAGTACTTAAGCCTTTAATATTCTGTCCCAGCACTATGTGATACTTATTTTACGTTATTTAAAGAATCAAGCGAAAATATGTAGTACTAAGCAAGTGGCACATTTTTTTTGGGTTCATTGCTTTCGTACGTCAGAATGTGGTAAAGAAGAAATGAAAGACAATCTAACGACACCTTCAAGTGGAAGAAAGATTTGGTAAGAAAATCCAAGTTAAGACTCATTGGAATATTGTAGTAAGAAGATCTTGCTCATAGTAAATGCGATGATTAATTCATAAGGTAAAAAACGCTTTACAAGTACTCACCGCACGTGTAATTTCTGACTCGTACTTAGATAGAGCTACAATGAATCTATTTCATCGGAATCACAATTAGAGAATGTACGCTTTTTGGCATAAATAAAGAGAAATCCGTATCTCGAATTGAGTCTTCCCCCAAAACTTTTCAAACCTAACTTTTCTATCCTCTTATGCGTCCAACTAAAACAAAAATATTGAGAGGTTCCTCAAACTCAAATACTAATGCTGGAGGTGATCATGATTCATTTTTCCCACTTGGGACCGACTCTAACAAAGGAATTAGACTACAAGCTAGCCAATTAAGTTGGGATCCCACGCTTGACTCAAGTTTTGCAAAGCACAATATGGAATAGGTTACGTATGGAGTTATTGCCGAATACCAGTGGCAGATGGTAGATTATATTCATAATCGGTGTAAAAGTATTTGAGTAATATGTGCATAATATATTTTGTGGAACGGTATTGTTTGAAAGTATAATTTGTGCAATACCTTTGGATCTGCATTTTGACCATTTTGCGAAAGTATTTGGATGCATGTCCAGGGATTGGAGTGGTAATAGAGTATAAAGGGCAAGGATATATTTGTGATTGTTTAACTTAATGAATGAAGAACGCAAAATGAAAATTCAAAAATCACTGGCCTCTACGACAATTTCGAAATTGATTTTTGGCCAGATGAATTTCCAATCTATTGGCAAAACCCATAATTGATAATTGGAATTGGTAGCGCCAGACAAGGTGTTAGAGTTCATTTAACTTGGTTTCTGAATTCTGGTCTTGAAGCCAACGGAGCTTTGTCCTAGCGGAATGGGAGAGGGGCCTAAGTGCCCAAGTGAGACTGTGAGAGGTCTGAGTTAATGAAGTCACGGTCAACCTGTGTTCTAATCTACTCCCTCCGTTCCAAAATGACAGTCCCGTTCGGTCTCCAATGCAAATTTTAAATTGTTAATATCTTTCAATCTATAATGAATTTTGTGTGCAATATGGATCTTATATGATAGATCTCAATTAGTTCTATTTTACAAAGTTTTTAAAATCTTTAAAAACATTGTAGATTGAAAGATATTAACAATTTAAAATTTTTATTGAAGACCGAACGGGACAGTCATTTTGGAACGGAGGGAGTAACTACTAACTGTCAATGCTACTTATGGCAAAAAAAAATAAGGGGATTGATTTTGTCACTCTTCTTTTTGTTAATGTCACTTTCTTTCTCACTAAACAAATCATCTAATAAGACCTAGAGGGAGTCAGTGCCGGCTGAGGGCCAAGGCCCAAGAGGCCTGCGCCTTGGGCATCCAAAAAAATTCAAATTTTAGGGGCACTCAAATATTATTTGTAAATTAGTATATATATTATTTGTTCGTTTTATAACACAAATGTCTTTGTAAGCTCAGTGATAAGTTGATTTTAGTCCATATGGAGTATCCGAGTTCGAGTTTTTGGGCAGCTTTATTTTTTAAATTTTTTTTCCCAAATATAATGTTATTGTAACTGCCAAGTTTTGAAACCAAGTCAAGTAGAATTCAAACCAACCACTTTGGCCACTAGTGACAAAGCAATCAATATAAATTACGAAGTCTAAAGTAGTAATATAAAGAAACATTTCTATCATTGTTGTTTAATTCTAAAAATACGTAGGGCATCACCCCACAATTTAGCCTTGGGCATCCAAATCCCTTGGGCCAGCCCTGAGGAGAGTGACATTAACAAAAAGGGAAGTGGCAAAATCACTTCCCCAAAAAAAGGAACTCTAGTCCTGAAATGATATGGAGGTGCCATAAAGGATATATACAGGGACCATCAATTGGTATGATTCCCTAGGAATGATATGGACATTCTCTGTCACTATGGACCTGTCTGTGGAATGAGGCAAATATACTCTTTAATTAATTCGCTATCCAACCCCAACTAAACCTGAGTTCCTTGTTGTTCCACTAGATAGAATCAGAACCCGATTCTGGCTAAGGCATTCATGCTCTTAATTTCCAACATTAATGAACACTACGAATATGCATCCAACATTAGTGCTACTAGAATTTGAAATATTTTGTACAAACATGATTTTAATTGTCGGATTAGGGCTTTTCATATTAAAACATTACATGACCATTAGGCCATCGTGATGGATCTGGAGGTGCTGTAGTGCACCTCCGTGTAGTGCACATGTAGGACGGGCCGGGCGGCACACAACTGTCAATCTCATCAATTAACAGTCCAAATCAAAAATCAATTATGACCGGTAAACCGGTCATAATTAAAAATCATATATCAACCATTCATTGTCAAGATTGATAACTCGTGTGCGCCCTACAGAATGCTTTGCATGGACTTGCATTACAGGATTTCCCAATCCCCATCCCCATCACGATGGATATATACCCATTTGGCCATCATAGGAAAAGAGAGAATCTTATTATTATTTTTTGATCGGCGAGAATCTTATTATTATATCTTACTCCGTACAAAATGTTGGAGTAGATAATTTGAACAAATAAGAATGCAAACGCCTATTGCTACATCAGCAAATACCATTCGGACTTGAGATTCTTAAAAAGAAAAAAAAACAATGTTATCCAAATATACCAAGCCCTTTATGCGAATATATGACTCAAACTAACGTGAAGATATATGTGGATTCGCATAAAGGCCCATTTCGTGGAGTTGCTTTCCTTGGTATATTTGGGTTATATTATTTTTTCGGGGGAACATACTTAATTAGGTTTTTTTTTTAAACGGCAAAAACAAAATTCATTAATTTTGAAATTGTTACAAGACTAGCTAATAGGAGTATAAGGAAACAACATCATGCTTGAGGAATTTGTAGCATAAAATAGTGGCAGCTCCAGAAATTTGTTGTAGGGTGGTCAGAAATTATCTTAACTCTACTAGCTGATCTATTAATCAATGATATATGTACAAAACCTCATAATATATTAATATAAATAGTGCAGTTAAAAAACATAACATCTACTCTAAATAATTAACTACGGGCCGAAATGAGAAGTTAAACATATGTATTACTTACTTTTTAACAAAAGATTAAATTTTTTGAAAGTTGTCGTATATGTTGCACATTAGACAGCATTTTGAGAATAGAGGTAGTAAAATTTTACAATTGTCCTAGACCGATCTTTTCGAAATATGTTGTTTAGGATGACATGATGAGATTTTCTATCGTAGTCTTATATTCGAAGGCATATTATTCAAGTTAACGTGGTTTTGCAATGTAGTTAAATTTTTTTAAAGCTTTGTCTGTAATTCTATATACTATCCAGATAAAAAAATAAAATAAAGTGGTTATTGTCACGAACATGAAATACGTTGTTTAGGATGATATGATGAAATTTTCTATCGTAGTCTCGTATTCAAAGGAATATTATTCAAGTTGAATTTTTTTAAAGCTTTGTCCGTAACTCTATACACTAACCAGACAAAAAAAAAAAAAAAGTAAAGTGCTTATTGTCATGAATGCGAAATTAATATACTTAGACAATTGACTATAGAGATGGACAGACAATGCAAAGCATAATACTTACACCAATATATTCTTCGATCTTTTTCTCTTTTTGTTTTCAATTTTTTAATTATGATTGTGAGCTTTATTTGATGTAATGTGTTAGCTATTCAAATATGAATTACCTTGATTGATAAATTGTAATTTGGTTGTGATTGAATGTTCAATTTGTTTTGAGTTCGGTGTTCAATTCTTTTTGGGTTAGGTGTTCAAAACTATTAATAAAAATTTAGTGTTCATTGATATTTGAGTTGGGTGTTCAAAGAAAAGCTAACCCATAATTTTTTACATACAATTCCAAGCAAAAAAAAAAAAATTCTTGGGTGTTCATGTGACCATTGATTGCTGGCTGTACAGCCCGCCTCTAGCATAAGGCTGTTAAAAAAAAATGTAGCATAAAGTTGCACATTAAACAAGAGAAAATAAAAAGAGTACCAAGTATAATTTATTCCTCATACCCAAAAAAAAAAAAAGGAAGTAATTTCTTGCGTTTATCATACATTTTTCCCAAACGTGACACTAGTCTCTTTTTTTTTGATCCGCAAAAGATATTCATTAATCATTGAAACAAGTTACAACGATTAAAAGGATCCAAAATATACGGTATCACAACGAGAAGAAACTGACATCTCATCAAGATTGACATCTCAGCTCTGGACATTCATTTGGCATCCCAACAACGATTAAAACGTGACACTAATCTCTTGGGCATCAGTCATGACTTCCAACAAGTTTTTGCCTCGCACAAAGTCACAAATGTGTAGCTGTTTGGTTTTTGAACTTCTCTTTACTTAATTTGTATGTCTGGCTTTAAATGAAAAATCATACTCCGTAGTATATGATTCTAAGTATTTGATCCAATTATCTAAACTTTTTAGCTGTGCCCCTGGCATTGAAGGAAATCTTCATCCATCATCCATATTAATGTGCATATGTGTGTGTATATGATTGTCCAATGGAACTTAATTATACCGGATTGAAATAGGGTTCCTCATGACCTGAATGGCAATCTAGTTACTCAAAGATATACTTAATATATGTATATATAAGAAATACTTTGATGGAAAAAATAGGGAAATAATTTTGCCATTCACTTTTTTGTTAACGCCACTCCCCTGCAAGTGTATTTTTGCACCAAAAATACACTTGCAGAGGAGTGGTGATAACAAAAAAAGGAAGTGGCAAAATCAGCAGCCAAAAAATATATGCATATATAACAATAGTTTTGGGTTGTATTCTTACAACTTATATTGGCCAAATTTATGTCACCTTCATACGTTATAATTTTTTTTTTATTGTTCGCTCATGCAACCTTGAAATTCTGTGTCCGACCTTGGCTCCAATCAAAATCCATGCAGGCCAAGTTAAGAATAGTATTTACTATTTAGTATTTTCAGGAATATTGAGCATCTTTTTAGAATCTAGCTAGGGGTGGCTGTTAGGGTACACTCAAGATGCCACATAACTTTCCCAGAAACTGAAATGTACCCACCGCTTGGCCGGAAAAAGAAAGTGACCTAAAAACCCAGGGAATAATCGGTAAAGATTCCTATACTTGCTAGTCCCACAATGTGGCCAAGTAACTACTTTAATTTCAAAACGTATAATTCTATCCATACTGGAATTAGGTACAATGGCTTGATTTTCTAAAAGCATGTTCATGTGTCATGTAAAATAAATTTTGTTCGCCTACGTACAAATTTTTGGTAGCCGTACAACTTTTCAACATTGATCTATGACATGCAGTATGGCCGGTTATGAGAAGGGATGGAACATGCTGATATGTATATAGGACTGGTGTTGTGACTCGGTTGCTCCTTCTTAATTTTTAGTATTTGTGAGTTTATTTGGGCCAATTTATGATGTCCTTTTGGTCTATAAGCAGATTTGGTAGCCAGGTCGGCTAATTAATCAGCTGATTAATGGGAATCTCTGAATTAATAGAACAAAGAGATTTATGGGAATCGAAAGTACTGTACAAGTTCTTTTGTGGTTGATTGAATTGAACAACCTTTACGTTATTCCCCATACCCAAAAAAGGAAGAAGAAGTAATTTCTTGCGTTTGTCATACATTTTTCCCAAATCTGACACTAATCTCTCGAGCATCAGTCATGACTTCCAACCAGTTTTTGCCTCCATCAGTCATGAGTACTTCTCTTTGCTTAATTGTATGTCTGGCTTTGTAGCCCATAGCAACAATTAATGGTTAAAAGTTTATCCAATAAGATGCCACCACGAATAGGATGTCCGTTCAATTTTGGACAGATCGACGTTATGATTCTACGTGTGATTGGATGGAGCTACGTTCTGTTAGGTAGGATCAATCCACCCTACTCAATTTTACAATAAGTCAGAATTTGATATGAGTTTTAAATTTTCCTAAAAAATTGCTCGATGAAAAACTTCAAATTTTATTAAAATTACATGTATTCTAAAATCTATTAGCTCTTTTGATTTACCCACATTAAAGTTAAGCAAAGCTTGTATTCAGTGGTGGAACTACTTGGTGGTTGAACTTCTCTTTACTATTATGATTTCCTTTTGGTCTATTTAAGCAGATTTTGCAACCTGCAGGCCAGCTAATTAATCAGTTGATTTATGGGAATTAATAAAACAAAAGAGATTTATGGGAATCGAAACTGTGCGTACAAGTTCTTTTGTGGTTGATTGAATTAATTTTAAACAAATAATTAGAAAGCAAACGCCTATTGCTACATCAGCAAATACCATTTGGACTTGAGATTCTGAAGTTTTTTTCACATGAAAGAAGAAGAATAACCTCGCAAAGATACAAAATACGTATAGTAAAGGAGCGTGGTTGTCTATGTCACCGTTATTCTATGTCGTAACAGAAACGGAGTCCAAAAGATATAGTTACATTATTTACAACCATATTTATAGGTCGCAATGATTTAAGTTGGGCGTGTTCTTGAGGGAAGGCGAGGGAGGCTTGCGCTAGGGTATTTCAATTATTTTTTTTCATTAGAGGCCCCAAATTTTAGTCCATTATGAACGGAAAGATTGATAATGTGCTAGCATAATTACTATTTTCGCTGCTAAAAATGCAAGACGCGCAATTGATATTCAAATGATCCTTTTACGTTGTTGTAATGATGATCACCAGTAGATAGATTTATTATTCATCTTGTGTGCTCCTAAAGTACATGTAAGGATCCCAAATTTTAAAGTTCGCTTTGGATCCCAAAAATATCAGGGACGTCGACCCTGATTAGAGTAGAGTACACTCAGTCAAACGGTTTTTCTCCCACTAATGGAGGCTTACTCAGCTTGTTTTAAAACCATGTTTGACGACAAGATTGAAAAGTACAACACATGAACAAGCAAATCCCACATTCCTTTCTGGATTGACTGAAGGTTCCAATACAGACAAACAGAAAAAGGCTAGACCCAGATCTTACTGTTCTTCCATTGACATCTCGTCTATACACTTTCAACGAGAATGAAGAGGACGATAGATATTAAAATGAAACTAGTGTATGAAACACTAGCTGAATCCATGTCTTATGTGCCCAAGGCCCCAAAGTGTGGCAATAATTGAGATTTGCAATTTCAAATTGGGGAAAAAAGGTTTGAGAATGGTGACGGAATGGTGCCTATTGTTTCTGTACAAAACTTAGTAGTGACTGCCTTTTTTCCCCTTTAGCATTACTTTGGGTTTTTCGAATGGCAATAATGAACTTATTTAACCAAAATGAAATAAAGAGTTTTTGTTGGAGTGTGTATATGAATAATGGCATGCGCTAAATACACTTGTTGAATAAAATTTAATTCTTGTCCATCACCAATCCAAAATAGATAAAAAAAAAAAAAGAAAAAAAGGAGAGAGTTGGGTTGGAGCTACACCCTCCAATCTCTATTTGGGAGGAACAAAGAGGCCATTTATTTAAAATTTTAAATAGTTGAGTTGGATCGAGCTTCACCACCGACTTCTTTTCATTTCCCTTGCGTCCCTATGCTTAATGTCACGATCCAGGTATTTTATAAACATCTGGCATGCATCCCACTAAGACATGGATGTTTTTTCTAGAACTCTCTAGAATAGTCTCCTAAAATAATCTAGATTGTTTTTTTTTATAGCAAAAAGATAATTTCATTAACTCATAATACAAAGTACAGAGATAATAGGGGCTTGAATATACCGGTTTGACTATCCAAGATCCTCTTTTCCTAACCACACGTAGGAAACTGATTTAAACCCCACAGGCTGAACCGTAACCAAGAGAAAAAACCCAAAAAAATCCAAAGGTTGGTTAGAAACCAACCCAACCAAAAAGGAACCCAGCCCAAAACAGTCGAAGCCAAAACCTAAACCCAAATAGCTTCAAGACTCCAGACCACCACCGCCGGCTCCGCTCCCCCGCTGTCCAAGACCCACAACCAAACCACCACCAAAGCCGAAGAAAGCAGTGATGCAGGCTCGCGCATTTAGAGGTGAGGGCCTCATTTAACTTGAATTAAAGCTCTGTAATCTCAAGCTCTGGTGAAAGCTCATTCTCTCTCTACAAATCTCTTGTGTACTCGTAACTCTCCACTCTTTCATCTCTAGGCTACTTAGGTCGCATGGTCGGCTTATAAATTCCAAGACAGTAACAGTTGCACTACAACAAAATAGACATATAATAGCGTAATTTTATAGCGTTTTTCCAGCTACACTATAATATCCCAGGCGATAGTTTTTTTTTTTTGCGTGTGTGTGACTAAAACGCTATAACAGAAACCCTAAAAACACGAAAAACATTTTACATCGTGTATGACCTCTTCTACAGCGTCGAAGGAGAAAGAACAAAAAAGGCGCTCGAAATTCTTACTCCCGCTCAATGCGATTCTCGTTTTCCCCAAATCTTTCGAAACTTCCCTAAAACTCTTTTTATTTTGTTGTTGGCCTCTGTCGCCGCAGAGCCTCCATCAACTTCCAATCACAAATTGTATAAATCTGACCATTTCCACCAACAAAATTTGAAGGTATTGAATCCATACTCTTAGCTACATTATAACATTTGTCGTTCCTCTCCTTTCATTTCTAGAAAAATAATGGAACAGTTTTCTTTATCATTCAGTCCAAGTGTGAATTTATGTTCCCTTTTGACTTTTTATCCTATATTCATTTAGTTTGTTCTTCCCGTGACTTCTGGTTCTTTGCCTACAATAAGTGAGCAAGTAGAATTACATGACGATATTAAAAACAAATTCATCAAAGTGGCCAAGGAACAGAAAGAACTTTACAATAAAATTCTGGAGTTGAAAGGTTAGATGCATGTTTGATCTCTTGTGGTGATTGAAGCATGTCAGGAAGTTGAGAATTCCTTATAAACGGGTTCTTATGTGGTGATTTGCTTCTTATTGGAGGGTGGGTGGGACCCACCTCAGGATCCCACGTAAATAACTCGAGCCATTCCTTTTTTTTTTTTTTGAAATATTTTTCAAGGGTCTCCAAAAAATAACCATCTCAATCGGATATTGGTAAGGTTGTTGTGTGTGTTTTTTCTTTTAAATCTCATTTGATTTTTGGTTCCTATAGGAATCAAAAATCGAATTAATAGATCAAACCACTACTGACAATTGATTAAATTGATTTTTTATGGAGACTTTTAAAAAGATATTTCAAAAAGAAAACGAGCTCAGATAATTTATGTGGGACCCCAAAGTGGGTCTCACCCACCCTCCAAAATTTGCACAGTTGAAGTATTCAACAGCTCTTTTGGTAGTTGGAAAAAAATTGGCAAAACATGGGCGCATCACCCTTGCCATTTTTTTGGCAAAATGTATCATCGCAAATTTTTTTTTGGCAAAATGTATCATCGCAAAAAAATGACAATGGCAATGGCAATGACAAAATGGCACTCATAGGTGTGGATACCCAATTCTGGTCTAATACCATCCTATATAGTGGGCCCGGCTACCAAATCTGCGTCTTCACTTTTTTGGGTTTTAAGTTTAACAAATTAGGTTGGGCTGATTTGAGTCTTGGTCCAGCCCAAGAATAGGGATAGCCATTCAGCTTCATTTGTGATTAGTTTACAAAATCATGTTATATGATATCAGAGATACAATATGTCAAGTGGAATTGCTTTGGGAAAATGACGGTTAATGACATGTTTTGATAATTAATATCCGTCAAAGTCATTTTCAGCATTAACAAATATTCTCAGTTTGTTCTTGGCGAGTATTAATTATCAAAACACGTCCTGAGCCGTCATTTTCCCAATTGCTTATCAAAGTAAAATGGGCCAGATTGGGCTTACGCACTATTTTTTGGAAAAATGACGGTCCAATACATGTTTTAATAATTAATACCCGCCAAGAACAAGCTAAGAAGTTAATGCTGAAAATGTTCTTAGTAAGTATTAATGATCAAAACACGTTATTGGCCGTCATTTTCCCCTATTTTTTTATAGAAAATTAGAGGCCGGTCCCCCTTTCTAGGTTCGGTTTGATTCCAACCCTGAATTTTATTTCCGAACCTATATAGGCTAGGTAATGGCACGTGTTGACATTTCTACCCCAAAGCCAAATGGACCCCCCTCTCTAAATGTCTGTCATCTTCGCCACCCACCCCCTGAGCGAAACCTCCATTGCCAATACTGAGCGCCAGATCGACATCGCCATCGACCTCTCCGACGAGTCTGCCTTCACCTTCCACCATTACCTCTGCCCCACCGACGTCGTCATGCTCCTTCAAGTCCGCACCACCTCCGTCCACTACGGTGCCGCCGACTCTCCATCTCCGACGACCAAGAATTCCAACAGAAACTCAAGGACGAGTTCGACAGCTCTCCATCATAGATTGATTCGACTTTAGTGTGGTTGCTCTTTCCCATTCTCCTTCAATCATTTCTCGTACATGTAATTGAACAGATCTGAATTTGATTCTAAAGTAAGAACATGTTGTAGATCTAAATTCAAATATGAATTTGATTCTTATTGGGATGCAGCTTTGAGTTCATGACTTCGAAGCTTCTCTACGGCGAATTGACTGCAGCCATTGCCCGTTGAAATTCCTCTTCGTACAGTAGATATGTATATAGATGTGTATATGTGGAGGAAGTAATTTGTGTGGTTATATGGAGTGGATTTTGTGTTCAAAATCTGTCGTAATCATTACATAATTCTGAAAATTTGTAATTATTTTTTTTTATGTGAATTGTGTATTTTAGTGTATTTAGGTTATGTGAATTGTGTGGTGAATTATGTGAACTGTGTGTGTTGAGTTTATGTGAACTGTATCTGTTGGGGCTATGTAAACTGTGTATTTTAGTATGTGGTAAGACTATGTGAACTGCGTATTTTTCTATGAGAACTGTGTATTTTTCTTTGAGAACTGTGTATTATCCATGAGAACTGTGTATTCTCCATGAGAAATGTCTATTAGAATCGTGTATTTTCTATGAGAATTATATTTTTTTTATGAGAACTATGTATTTTTTTATGAGAATTGTGTATTTTTCTATGAGAACTGTGTATTGTTCATGAGAATTGTGTATTTTTCTATAAGAACTGTCCATTAGAATCGTGTATTTTTTATGAGAACTATATATTTTTTTATGAGAATTGTGAATTTTTTCTTTGAAAATTGTTTATGAGAATTATGTATTTTCTATGAGAACTGTGTATTGTACATAAGAACTTTATATGAGAATTGTGTATTTTCTATAAGAAGTGTGTATTTTAGTGTGTGATGAGACTATGTGAACTGTATATTTTTCTATGAGAATTGTATATTTTCTATGAAAACTGTCTATGAGAACTATGTATTGTTCATGAGAAACATTTATTTTCTATGGAAACTGTGTATTTTTCTATGAGAACTGCGTATTCTTTTTGAGAACTGTGTATTAAAACCGTGTATTTTCTACGAGAACTATATATTTTTTATGAGAATTGTGTATTTTAGTGTGTGGTAAGACTTTATGAACTATGTATTTTTCAGTTCATATAATTCAGTTCTCATAATTAATTCACAAAATTAGTTCTTTATGAGAACAGTCACTTTTCATTGCCAATTTTCATAAAACTGACTATGAAAACAGTCAATTCTCATAGAACTGACTATAAGAATTGACATTTCACATAGTCAGTTTTCATAACTCAATTCACATAGCAAGTTCTTTATGAGAACTGAGCAATTCTCATAGAACTGACTATGAGACTTGACAATTCTCATAGTCAGTTCACATAGTCAAGAGTATTTTTGTCCGAAATAATATGATTCAGAAATTGATTCTAAAAATATAGCTCTTATAGCCTCAGTTCTCATAGCCATAGTTCAGAGGTATTTTTATTCATTTGTGTATTTTCTATGAGAATTGTATTTTTCTTATGAGAATTGTGTATTTTCTATGAGGTTTGTGTATTTGTCTATGAGAACTGTCTATAAGAATTATGAATTTTTGATGAGAACTGTGTATTTTCTATGAGAATTGTGTATTTTCTATAAGAACAATATTTTTTTTTTTATAAAAACTGTGTATATTTCTGAGAGAACTATGTATTTTTTATTATGAGAATTGCGTATTGTCCATGACAACTATATATGAGAACTGTGTATTTTCTATGAGAATTGAGTATTGTTCATGAAAATTGTGTATTTCTATGACAACTACGTATTTTCTATGAGAACTGTGTATTTTAGTGTGTGTTAAGACTATTTGAATTGTGTATTTTTCAGTTCATATAGTCATTTCAAATAATTCTCATATAATTAACTATGAGAATTGACAGTTCTCATAGCCAATTCACATAACTAAGAGTAGTTTTGTCCGAAACAGTTCTTATAAAGACAGTTCTCATAGAAATAGTTCTCATGGACAATTCTCATAGAAACAGTTCTCATAGAATTTTTTCATAGCAAATGGTATTTTTTTAATCTTTCATAATTTCATATTCAATATGGATCTTGTTTAGTAGATATCGTCAAGTAGATTCCAAAAATATAATTTTTTTTAAAAATGAATATCTACAACAAAAGATATGGCTTTTTGAAATTTAAACAATGTTTTAATGGTGCACCAGTGCTCATGGAGCATTGGATAATTTTTCTATACTATCAGTTCTCTAGTTCCGTGCGCTGATGCGCCTGAAAAGACATGGTTGGAATAAAAAATACAAACAATTGTACAGGACTAAAATACGACCGAACCTAATTTTTTGGGCCGGCCTAAAAATTCCCCTTTTTTATCCATGCCCATCAACTAATCAGACTTCCAAATATTGTATTTTTTTGTCCATTCGGCCAATACTTGCCGGTTTTCCCATGCCGGTATGTCCACCGATCTGCCAGATTGGGCTTACGCACTCTTAATTTTCTCTAATTTTACACCATGAACATAATGTTTGGGATTGTGATAAGCCAAGATTACACATGATAAAACTGGTTGCGTATGCATATTTAGTGTATAACGGTCTTGAAGTTAATTTTTAACACATAACTGAGCCAGCATGACTGATGAAGAATTCAGACACTACAATTTTATTAGTTTTTGCTACAACCGTGCACAAACACGTTGTATGATAGCGAGTCGCACCCCAACCAACATGGAGAGCCGAGTTTGCTATTAGCGATACATGTATTTGAAGAAGTGTACCTTTCTCTGAGTTTGGCTTAACTTGGACGCACCCCAACGAACATGGAGAGCCGAGTTTACGATCATTAATTTATTATAGTATCTAATTTTCTTCTAAATGAGGGTGAAATATGGGGAGTAAGGCTACAATTCCCGACGGGAGAAATCCCGATCGGAATCCCGACACCCCGTTGGACACACTCTGGCCATCGGACGGTCGATCCGAGCCGTCCAAAAATTTTAAAAAATAAATCCGAATGAGGATGCGAGAATCAACGGCATCCGACGTGTGTAGGGAGCCGATCCAAGCACTCCATTTTTGGCCGATCCAAACACTCCATTTTTGGCCGATCCATACAAAAAAATGGAGTGTTTGGATTGGCCACCTACCACTCGATTTTTTTTTATAGAATTTTTGGTTGCCTCCGATCAGCCGTCCGGTGGCCAGAATGGGCCCAACGGGGCGTCGGGAATTTGGTTGGGATCCAAGGTCGGGATGCGTAGACTTTTTGAAATATGGGCTAGATCCAATATGAATCCCCTGTAGAGCTGAAGGCTGAAATGGGTAGATCCAATCATAAGCCTCTCTTTGTTTAGTTCAGGGAAAATAACAACCCAAGATATGTTTTGATAATTAATATCCATCAAGAACATGTTAAGAACATTTGTTAATATTGAAAACATCATTGACGGATATTAATTATCAAAACTCGTCATTGGCCGTCATTTTCCCTTTAGTTTGCCCTTGGGCGATGCAACCTGTCCTCAGCAAAAATACCATTTTGGACCTTGTGAGCAAACTTTACTCCTGCTATGTAACTGCAAATGAATTTTTTTTTTTGAACGGCGAATTTTTTTTATTAATCTTCGAAACTTTACAGAGACAAGGATCAAGAATAAAGGTAACAAGTGTCCATCTGAGACCCAACTCTTGATTGAACTGCAACAATTATGGTAAGATTTCAGGAGAAAACAGAGAGGAATTTTTGGTAGGCCGGTCTTTTTGTATGTCACTTCAAATTTAACCACTTCTTATCTTTTATCAAACCTTTTTCGATCTGGGGCTAATGTGGGTCTACTAAAGTGTTAGACGATCACATCACGAGTGTAACATAATGCTTTTCTAAAGATACTTTTCACCACAACTTTATTGCCTTTTGTTATTCGATGAATTTTTTGTTTTCCAACCTTACTTAGGCATTTCTCTAATGTACGATGGGATGAAATTCCGAATTAATTAGTCGATCTAATGAGTCAAATACCCAGTTATCAAACAAAACTGAGTATTTCATTAGGGTACGTAAGTATTAAGTGAGTTAGAAAGTTTCACAAATGCCTTTGTATAAAAGCAAAATATGCATTGTATTTGATAGTAGACTGAACAAGAGTTTAGATAGAGTTAACGAGTGATAGGCTGATTAGTGACTACCTCATTCGAGAAGGTAGATCATAAATATAATCTACTATTTGCATAAGGGGAGTGATTTTTACCCTCCATTTTTTGATATCCATACTAGTTTTTTTTTTTGTTTTTGTTTTTTATTGCTAAAAGTGCATGTATTTTTTCGAATAATGAATGAATTACAACGACATGCACCTTAGAGCGTATTAGTATGTTCTTGGCAGGTATTAATTATCTAAACATGTCCTGGACCGTCATTTTCCCTTTCACATTGTATCTATATCTATTTATTTTACATTGTCAATATTTTGAGCAGATCGCATCTATTTCCAATCAAGCCAAGTTCAACTAGCTTGACTCGTAATTTTAACTATTTTTTTCAAAGATGGAAACCAAGCAAAGCAAACATAGATTTCATACAATTCGTACCGCTTGCAAAATCTGTAAGAGTTTCTATTTGAGATAAATAAATGTTAGCAAGTACTAGGCTAAAAGAAATATGAAACATGAAGGGCGTATATGCCATCTAACCATTCTCTCACAATCATGTTTATATCATACTATATTTTTCGTTTCTAGGGACACTTTGATTTTAAAAGCCTGGAAGTATTACAAAATGTAATGTAAATCCAGAAGGTCCAGAAAAATAACAAATTTAAAACCTATTTTTCCACATCAAGCCAAAACCTGCCCCCCACTAATATCATTTTTTTAATTTTTTGTTTTTTTTTTTTGTTTTTATCGAAGCCCTAGTAATACTTTCGCTAACCAGAAAATGTACACCCAATTTTTTTTTGGAACCGAGATAAAGAAACCCTCGTGGCATGATTTTAAGAACAAAAGACCAATCAAAGCCCCGGATAAAAAGTACAGAGAATGTGAGAATGTAACGAGAATTAGACCCAATTTATTTATTTAACACACTCTATTTTTGGAATAGAGAAAAATAAATCGGGCCTCACCGCATGCTTTAAGAACAAATGGCTAATTACACCCACTCCCAAAAAAATCATAGAAATAAGAAGAACGTAGAGAGGGCTTGACCTAACTTCTTTATTTAGGCCTATTTTCATCTCACCTAAACTTTCTTCTGTCGCGTTACTTTTTAGAATTATTTTTCATCTCAATGAGGAAAGTTATAAAAATAAAAAATATCAATCAAATTTAAAAAGTTTTAAAAAGGAAAAAGTAACTTTAAAAATTTACCCTTTTGACTTGTTTTTGTATTTATTAACTCATTTGAATAAACAAATATTTTAAGAAAATTGGATGCAAAATCAAAACAAATTTAAGTAGGACAAATCAATTTAGGCCAAATGAGCCCGTACTATTGATGGAGCTTTGGCTAAGAAAAGAGAACAAACAGCCTTGGGACGACCTATGGACTGTGTTTGGAATGTGAGAAGAAAGAAAAAATGGGAGAAAAAAATTTATTGTGCATATTCTTGAATTTTATTTTCTCCCCTTTTCCTTTTCGAACCAAACAATACAGCAGAAACTTTTAATTTTTGTTTCTTTTCTTTTGCACAAGTTTCAAACCGATCATTGGACTCACAGCTTGTGAGCGATTAGATTATAAAGTAGTCGAAATACACGTAAGTAAACCAAACTATTGCGATTCATGAAAAAAAAAAAAAAGATGAAGCAGCAAGCAGCTTGACACACCATTTTCATCATTGGCAATACTTTTTTTGTGTTTTACTCATTTGAAAGTACCAAATTACCCTTCGTATGAGAAAAGTTACTCAAAAAGTGAGGATAATTTAATAATTTTAATGTGAATAAAGACAAAAAAAAGTGCTAACAAAAAAAAATAGAGCGTGAAAATCATTAAAAATATATATACTCCGTACATTGTATTTTAGTTATCCGAAGGCGACAAGGGAAAAAAAGAACGGTTTGCTACTCTCCGAGTCCCCAATTTTCCCATTTTCGCCTCGCCAGAGAGAGAGAGAGAGAGGGGGAGAGGAGAGAGAAAACTGGGGGAGAGAGAAATCTCAATCTACGTCCAAGCTCTGTTCTTCTTCCTGTCGACTTGCAAAAAAAAAAAGAAAAAAAGCTCGAATCTATAACCAAACACAACATTTCCAATGCACTCATCGCCGATTCCCTATCCGTGATCTCCAACCGCGATCGTACGATGCTGTGATTCGATTCAATCAGCGCGTTTTCGGTCGTTGATTTGTCTAAAAAATGGACGGTGACGATGACACGGAGGTCGCCGCGGCCCCGCCGCCGCCGCTCGAGTGGAAATTCTCTCAGGTCTTCGGCGAACGAACGGCCGGTGAAGAAGTTCAAGAAGGTATGATATTTTCAGTATTATTATTATTACTACTATTGTCGCTTTTGATTTATTCGGATCCACGTAATTTTGGAGGAATTAGCTCGGAATTAGGGTTTTCGATCTGTTTCGGATCGTCAATTGTTGAGTGATTTGTTGATTCATTGATGATTCGGGCGCAGTAGTTAGATTCGGGGGTACAGTTGATTATGTAGTGATTTGGTAAAGCAATTGAGAGATGAAGAGTGTGATGCTGGACTGGATGGTGCTACTTTTTATTTTTCGTATTCTCGTCAAGTTTGTGTTTCTTGTACTTGCTTGGAGTGCATCTCTATAACTATTGATTCATTGACTTTCTTCTGAAATGCCTTGCTTCAAGCTCGCAGTCAGTATGAAGTTAGGAAAATGCTAAACACAGCTCACTAGGCAGTGGATAGTGTGTAGAAACTATATCCATGTGCACAACCAGTGTGTTGGCATCCTTGAAATGTGTAGTGAAAGTCTGACTCATTTGGCATCATGTGCATAATATCCACCGCCTAGTTGTGGTGGTTAGCAAGACCCATAAAGTTATTGTATAGCAATTCAAATTGCAACAGATGAGTTTTTTACACCATGCAATGTACCTTCATTTACTCCTAAAGGGTTTCTAATGGGTTGATGGATCAAGCATATTGTGATTCAGCACATTTCACATGGGGTTGCTTAAAGATGATGGACCAATCTCAACACTGTTAATAGCGAGATTCGCTTTGGTTGTCTTCTTAGTCATGCTTAATGGAATAAGGCAAAATTTGAACTAAAAGTGGTACGGGAAGAGAGAGGTGGATGATTGGTATTATGATCAGGGAACGAAATAGTGAAGTTTCCGAGAAGAAACAATTGTGATTGAAAATCATCTTAGGCGAGTTGTTTAGGATGTAATTCTTTGACACTCTGAGAAATGAGCTTAAATGGAGATGGTCAATACTAGAGTTTAAGATTCACCACAACAGAATAAAATACGAACAGGGATACATAGGCATGAATACAAACACAATTGTCAGTTCTGGACGTGGCACTGTGAAATGTGAATTCTCTGTAATAATATCATCTTGTGATATTGAGTACAATCTTTCTTGAATTTGAGGTGTGAACATCAGAAAGTGGTGTAGTTCTGCGGGCATGCACACACATGCAGATGTATCTTCCTATTTTTAATTCTGACCCAACATTAGTTAGCTTCCGATCATCACGTTTTGTTCGCCAATCCGCCAAATGGTTGAACCTTAATAAGTTTTCCTCGTACCCGCTCCTGAAACTTCTGTAATCATGTTCCAACCAATTCCCTTTTTGGGCTTTTAAGCTCATATTTGATACTGTTGTGTCCAGATAATGCATACAACTATCTGGACAGTGTAAATGTCATAATATCAAATGTGTTAATGGCACACACAAATATTCATGTACGTGGTGTGTGTGTGCGCGCGTGTGTGAAAGGATGAAGGAATGCGCGCAGTTGACAAAAGGTAAAGAAACAACCACGTATAAGAAATGAAAGATGTGAGAAACATACACACCCACCATGCTAGTTGTGAAGGGAACCCACAAATCTACCATAGAACCAAGGCTAGGGGCCGCTAACTTTGTCACTCAACTACCCACTAACTATGATTGTCATGTCAAGCACCCGATAAATCACAAACTCGATGAAAACCAAATTCCAAAGAGCCTTGGCAAATGGAAAATGAATATGAAGGTATGAATTTTACTCTTGATAATACCCATACAGCTCCAGTTCACCCAAGAAATGCCGTCTCCAGCTGAAGTTGTTGATCGGCAGAATCTTCCATGAGTCGCTGCTCAAACATAAAGGGTCACCTTGGTGGGTGGCCCCTCCTTCCATACTTCTTGGAAGCCATCCGCTTGAGGCTGCCCCCAGGCTTGAAAGAGAGAAGACAATGTAAAAACTCAAAAATTACAATTACATTTCCTCCTCCAATAAGGGCTATCCTCCTCTGCCCAAAACTTGTAACACTACAGACAAAAAGGCCAACAACCTGAGCAACCAATCCAGCTTCCAATCGTGCATTGGCTTCCTTCCCACTCGGAGTCCGGCACACTTGAGATTCTTCCCAAGTAAGCAACAAGTCCTTCCAAAACCCTCTTCCATGACAAAAAAAGACACCTCCTTGTTGACCCACAACCACCACCCCCAACAGCAACACGTCTCTCTCTCTCTCTCTCTCCATGTGTGTGTGATAATGGACACTTCTGTAAAGTTTGTTCAACCTTGCGAGTGGACTTTCATAATAGCTAAAGCAATCCGTTCTGGTAATATTAGCAGGCTCTAGTGGGGTTCCTAATCTGTTTCCATGGAACTATGTGGTTATTTTGCAGTTGATATCATTTCAGCTATTGAGTTTGACAGAACTGGTGACCACCTTGCTACTGGTGATCGTGGGGGTAGAGTGGTATTATTTGAAAGAACCGACACCAAAGATGTAAGTTGCACTGCTCTTTGGCTTTTATCGTTGAATCAGCCTGATATAGTACTTAGTGTTACTTGTTGATTGTTATTATCTACTATTTTGTTGTGTGGTGTAGAATGGCGGAAGCCGCAGAGATCTAGAGAGGATGGACTATGCATTGAGTAGACATCCTGAGTTCCGTTATAAAACCGAGTTTCAGAGCCACGAACCTGAGGTATTCATTTGCTCTTAGGATCTTTTCTTTTCTTGATCTGGGTTGTTTTAATTTGTCCTTTGTTTGTCTCTGTGTGTCCAGTTTGATTATCTTAAGAGCTTAGAGATTGAGGAGAAAATCAACAAGATAAGATGGTGCCAAACAGCTAATGGGGCCCTGTTTCTTCTATCTACCAATGACAAAACTATTAAGTTTTGGAAGGTGAGAACTTTGAATTCTTTCATGGTTTTCGGTGGTTGTTTTATCTGATCTAGTTATTGCAAATCTATAAATTAGGCCTTTATCTGTGTCTTGGAAAAATACATGAAAGTCAACACTAACTCATAGTTTTGTATAAGCGTCTATAACTCTATATCAGTTTAGAGAATGTGACACCACTTGGTAAATGCTGTTAAATTCGTTTTACATACTTGACACTTGTTAGATTGCAAATATTCAGAAGTATTATCAGAGACAGTCGTCCATACCTTTTTTTTGACACTAATCATCTATGATTGGAGAGTTGGATGGATTGTCTCACCCTTTAATGGCTTATTTGCTATTTACTTGATTTCAACAGGTGCAAGAAAAGAAGGTCAAGAAAATTTCTGAAATGAACATTGACCCTTCCAAAGCTGTTGGAAACGGTGGTGTTCCGAGTTCAAGTGTCTCCTCTAGCTCTCGATCGCACCTTGCAAATGGAGGCTACCCAGATAGATCTTGCAATGACTTCCCATTTCCGCCAGGGGGCATTCCATCATTACGTTTACCTGTGGTAGTTGTACTCTACCTAAGCTAATATCCTGTTGTAATAACGGCATTAAAATAAACATTGCATAAGCACTAGTATCTCCTGTAATGCCATTTTGATGCTGCTCAAGTACACTACTAGATCAAAATAATCCTAAATTAGCCGGCCATAATCAGGAATGTGCACTTTGAAATTGTGGAAAGTCTCACTAATAATTTGAAACGAAGAAAACAAACAACAGAAAAAGGAAGCAACAAGGGACCCAGGGGCTCTACTGCCCATGGGAGCGCAGTAGCCCCTGCCCAGGCCAGAACGGCACCGTTTCTCCTTTAAAAAAAAAATTCTAACCATCAATTTGCAATCCTATGGAGTAGAAACGTGATTATGAGAGCCCTAGAGACAAAATTTGATTATGTCTCTTTAGAATAATATGATCAAAATAATAAGATCTTCACACCCGTTCAAACGGATTAAAAATTGGAGCACTTAATTTTTTAACTATATTTTTTAATATATAAACGGTCTAAAAAAATTAAGTGCGAAAATTTTTAATCCGTTTGAACGGGTGTGAAGATCTTCTTATTTTGATCATATTATTCTAAAGAGACATAATCAAATTTTGTCTCTAGAGCTCTCATAATCACGTTTCTGCTCCATAGGATTGCAAATTGATAGTTAGAATTTTTTTCCTTAAAGGAGAAACGGTGCCGTTCTGGCCTGGGCAGGAGCTACTGCGCCCCCATGGGCAGCAGAGCCCCCTGGTCCAGCAACAAGGGTCAGTGTGTTCCACCTATGATGCCACCGGCCTTGACCAGGATCAAGGCAGGAGATTTGATGTGCAGTGCACGAAAGGGGCCTTTAGTTTGCAAAATTCAAGGCATAACTTTTAATTTGACCACCTTAGACTTCCAAAACTACGTTGTTTTGGTTTTCACTCATTTGAAATCATCTACTTATGTCTGTCTCTTTGTAGTTCAATGAAAATCAATTAAGGGACAACCTTTTTGTTGTAAATAATTACTATCATACAGACATACAGTATGCTTGTTATGAAACAAAAGCTTGGGTATGTTTGGAACGTATTCCGATTGATACACTGATGAAGTCAGTTATTCATATCTTTGCATTCATTCCTTTCGCAGGTAACCAGTCAGGAGACCAGCCTTCTGGCAAGATGTAGAAGGGTTTACGCCCATGCACATGACTATCATATTAATTCTATTTCAAATAACAGGTGGGGATTCGCCTTTTTTTAATTGAAATGCACCTTACTTTCCATTCTCACACTTATTGATGTTTGTGGTTGTTTCATGTTTCTTGAGGTTAAAGTTGCTAGATTATAGCAATAATAGATCAAAGACTTTATTATTCTCTCATTTTCACAACTAAAAAACATTTTCAATGCCGAATCCTCTTGCTGAAGATAGAAAAAGGGGGAGAGGAAGTCTGACATGGATTATTGAACTAGAGGATATAGATAGCATAATCATACTTGCATTCGTTCTTCTCTTTATGCGCAGATCCATTGAATTTATGCAGATTTCAGGTCAATTGCAGGTTATTCACTGCTAAACTAGTTCATATTTACTACTATCGAAGAAGGTTGAAATAAGAACAACTCATTCTTAGAGCACTATCGAAATAGAGGACCTTTAATGCAATTCAAAGAATAAATGCTGTATGTTGTTTAGAATCAGTCTGCTGTCTGGAAGGTACAGAAACAGAGAAGTTTTCTTGCCCTATATTCTATTAAAATTTGCTGGCTGAAGTGCTATAATATTGTATAGGCACAGTGTTTGGCCGAGCTTAACTTCAATTGCTTCTTCATAGTTAGATGTTTGAATTTTCAATGTCCAATTTATCAGGACACGGTTGAGTATAATTTTTTAGTTCGTCTTGCCGTGGAATTTTGAACTACAGTAGATAAAAACCTTTTCTGGGGGGATTATTTCTGGGTTGTGTTATGACATCTGCATTTATGTACTTCTTGTTTCTCTTCTGGAAAAGGGGGCATCATCTTTGCTTTGTGCTTTTTTCGGGTGCAACTAAATTTGGCATTTCGTCATTTGAAACTGCTAGGTATAACTTTGTTTTGTCACTGTGTGGACTTATAAACTTTATGTTCTTTCTTTACTCTCTCTCTCTCTCTCTCCCTCTCTCTCTCCAGTGATGGTGAAACATTCATATCTGCTGACGATCTACGAATAAATCTTTGGAACTTGGAAATTAGCAATCAAAGTTTCAATATTGTTGATGTGAAGCCTGCAAACATGGAGGATCTAACTGGTATGGTCCTTAGCATACTTATCAGAGTTTCCAAATGAAATTTTGATGTCTTTCAATACTTTTTCATTCTTGTGCACATGGTTTTCACGTACAAGTTCCATAAGGGTCTGGTTTGATAAGTTAGATTTTGTTGTAGCTTTTGTTATGTCACCGTTAGTTTTGTGTTTTTCTAGACATTTTTCTCCTCTCTTCTATAATGTTTTTTTGTTCATGTTGTGAACTGTCTTAGGGCTATTCAAGGAACATATAAAATTGTAGGGCTGCGCAAAAAATTCGGTGAACCGCAAAACTAGACCAAATTAAACTAAACCGTAAGTTTTGGTCCCGATTCGTGGATTAATGGTCGGGACACGGATTCAAAATTAGAAAACCTTGAGATATAGTTCGGTCCACGGATTTTCGTTTTGGAACCGTGGATTAACCGACTCGGACTGTGAGATATTTATATTTGTACATACAAATATATATGTTTGTGCACCAGCCTTCACATAAGAGCGCCCTTAACTTGTTAAAATGCGGACCTCCCCTTTCCTGATTAACTTTCGATGATCCGAGCCGAGAACGTGATTTTAAGGTTCCCCGCAAGAAATCGGCAAAAAATATGACCAGGAAGTGTGCTTCATCCGAGTAGTTTTCATTAAACGGGGCTCGGATCATCAAAATTTGATCGGGAAAGGGAAGGTCCACATTTTGCTGAATAAGGTCGCCCTTATATTAAGGGGACTATATTTGTGTTTGCAATATTTAATAAATAATTCTACCTATACTTGAAAATTAAGTATTAAGTTATAATTTGGTTGCTGCACTATTAGGAATGTGGAATGTAATCATTTGATGTTGGAATCTGGAATTTGGTTGATGTTGGAATATGGAATTAGGAATTTTGTTGCTGCATTATGCAAGAATTGACCTTCATTGTAGGTTTTTTTTTTTTTTTGGAAAGTAACCTTCCTCGTACAATTGCAGGATTTTCTACTTTGCATTTCCCGAACTGCCCTAAAGGACCACTTTATGCAATTGATTAGTTGTACAATAGGGCTCTATATCTAAATGACTAAACCTATTTCTTTGATCACAATAGCCTTGAAGTTTAACGCTTATAACTTGTTGCAGAGGTGATAACGTCAGCAGAATTTCATCCTACCCATTGTAACATGTTGGCGTATAGTAGTTCAAAAGGGTCAATTCGACTTATTGATTTGCGGCAATCGGCTTTATGTGATACACATACCAAATTGTAAGTTGCCTTGCGGTTTCTGTTGTCCTTCGTTCATTCCCTTACTGAGCTGATTAATAGCAAAGCTGGAAGTATATCTAGGAGTTACTGCTTCTGTCGAACTGTTGAAGCTCCCTGTTGGAAATATAGACAAAAGGGGCAAAAGGAAGCATTGTTTTCAGTCTCCTGATACCTACTACATCTGATGAACTTTAAAATTCCCTGAATATGAGCATATGATGATACTTTTTGGATACAGGTTTGAGGAACAAGAGGCACCTGGTTCAAGATCTTTTTTCACAGAAATAATTGCATCAATTTCAGATATTAAATTTGCAAGGGAAGGAAGATACATACTTAGTCGTGATTACATGACTCTTAAGGTTCGAATTTTTGTTGCTAATAAACAAGCTTTGTGCTTCTACAAAGCTTTTGTTAACCTGTCATTTACTGAGTGTGTTTTTGTATACATACACCATGGATTGGAGTTCTTTTTGGCATGCCTGGTAAAAAATTTATGCAAACAACATGCTTCTTTGTCTGTTACAAAGAGTTGACATGGAAAAGTGAGCTTCAGATGATACGTAGAATGGGAAAACCAAAAATGGAAGTAATGTAGACCAAAGAGGGTGCGTCAATTTCTGTGGATTACCCGGAAGATGCAGTAGTTAAGAGAGTGGATAGGATAGCTCTAGGTAGCAATGTTACGGGGAGGGGTAGACCTAAATTGACATTAGATGCTGTAGTATGCAAAGATATGAGTCTAATAGGTCTATGTGAACAAGTGGCTCTTGACAGAGCTCAATGGAGGAAACGGATTCATGTAGCCGACCCCAAGTGATTGGGACGTAAGGCTCGGTTTGGTTTGGTATCCGTTGGATGCGTGACTTGCCTACGGGAATGGGAAATGCATCTGGCACTTTTCTTTAGACACTTCTCAGATCCGGAACATCTGCTGTTTACCAGTATTTTTTTGCAGTTCTCATTTTGGTTTTTATTTTGTTTGCATGCATTGGCGGAGTTCTCCGCCCCCCCCCCCCACCCCCCACCACCACCACCACCACCACACACACACACTATTTTTTTTTGGTTCTTCATAGGGTATATATCTTTTTTGTTTTCAACATAAGGGCTACAGCTTAAATGTGCACCTCAATTATTCTCCTTCCCGGTCAGATCGAGGGTAGGCCATCCACACTAGGGCTAGGGATTTCACAAGAAATCCCTCTTGCGGCCTAAATTCATATTTACCTTCTTGTAATTATAGACTATCTTTCTTATTCACATAAGTTTTATATTTCATGTATATCAATTAATTTTTTTTTTCTCGGCATCTATATCAATTAATTACTGAGGAAGCTTTGAACACGAACATTTTATTGGTCGACGACATAAAGTTTTGAATACCAACTTTTTGTATTCAGGAATCATAAACTTTGGCTAAAATTTAAACTTCATTCTTTCATAGTAATACGATATATCTTAAGAATTAACGAGTGCTAGTCCATAAAGCCCAATTTCTTTTTATTTTGAGCACCCTAAATTATGTAAGTGAGATGTGGTAATGACACTGCATGTTTTCGGATGATATGATAGCAACAATACTCGAGATTAATTCTTCAATTTATCAAACAGTTCAATAAAAGCTTGAATGACTGGATTTAGTCTTGAAAATTCACCTAAAAAGTTCCTTTCATAGTTCCGCCCCCTCCGATTTCATTTCTTGGCTCTGCCACTGTTTGCATGTCAATTGAACTAGGATATCATCTGTCCTTTATAGACTGCATATGGGGTCGCAGAAGCATGTAAAGTTTTGGGATGCCTGATGGAATCTTTGACGCTGAAATGGAAGAAACTGAACAATTTATGCATCCAAACTAGGTAGTAGTTACGTTGAAATGTAAAAACCTCTGTGGAGGGGAAATTGAAACCAATTTGAATGGCCTTAGTCCTTGTAGAGCCATTTCTAAAATTGAACCCTGGTCACATTTTCATCCCCTTTTTTTACTTGGTTTCAGTTGTGGGATATTAATATGGATTCAGGTCCAGTGTCAACTTTCCAAGTTCATGAATATCTCAGACCTAAGGTAACTCCTTGTTTTCTTTCTTCGTCTCTGTGTGAAAAACTTTTTGCTGTTTTGTTATGTTTGGAAGATGAATGTAATTGTTCTGTGCAGCTATGTGATCTATACGAAAATGATTCCATCTTTGATAAATTCGAGTGTTGCTTGAGTGGTGATGGGCAGCGCGTGGCAACAGGTTCTTATAGGTCAGTTCGCATTTTGCTGTTTTTATTTTAACCCTGTTGCTGTTGATTTGTTCACATGATCTCATGTTAAAATTAATGTGATTTCAGCAATCTATTCCGTGTCTTTGGTTGTGCTGACGGCAGTACTGAATCAACGACTTTGGAAGCCAGCAAAAACCCGATGAGGTATCATAGCTTCTTTTGGTAGAGATGAGAAAAGCAATTTTATGTGAAAGATGTTTCCATGGACAATGATTTTGTTTGTTTGGTTGCAACCGTGTTACCCTGAAATGATGGTAGTTGTGGCTATGGGGGAGGGTGGCAGGAAGTAGTGCTGTCGTTGTGGTTGAATGAAAGTGGTGGTGTAGAAGTAGTACTCACCCGGAAAGCTCTTCTGCCTAGTTCTAATTTCACTTTTTCGGAGTCATAACTATAGAAACTTTGCTCTTCCCTTGTAGGAGACCAGTTCCGACCCCATCAAGGCCTTCCAGATCTCTTGGCAGTATAACCCGTGTCGTGAGAAGAGGTCAGTTCTCTCTCTCTCTCTCTCTCTCTCTCTCTCTCTCTCTCTCTCTCCAACTTTATTTTGACCCTTAGACATAGGGTCATCTATTGCATGCTAAAATATTGTGGAGGAATGTTCATAACAGGAGGTGAAAGCCCAGGTGTCGACGCAAATGGAAATTCTTTTGACTTCACAACAAAGTTGCTCCACCTAGCATGGCACCCAACTGAAAACTCAATTGCTTGTGCTGCTGCAAACAGCCTGTACATGTACTATGCATGAAGATGAGAAATCGATTTTCGCTTGTTTAAACTTTTCTGGGTTGCTATTGGAGAAAGCACTATTCCCTTCTGCGCCCTTGCCGGCAACATGAGAGGCTTCAAAAAGGTTTCTCACATTTCCAGGGCCTCCTATATATGAAGGTTTAGAAGCCACTTTCGCAGAATACAAGTCAAAGCAACTCATCTCTATCACTGGCTAAGCAGATTGCTCTCTGGCGGTGTCTGATCACCCTCGATTTCTTTATTTTTAGCCCTTTCTTCTCAAAGGAAAGATGCGGATCTGTTTTCTATTTTGTTGGGTTGAAATCAGGAAAATATGATTGTAGCTCTCCTACAACAGAATGTCCAATACTGCCACTAGTTTTAAGATAAATGTAGTTTTTGCCCCATTTTTCTGGAACTTTTTGCAAGAAGCTGCTGAAAACATTCCAGTGATTTCAAGCTTATATTTAATTCTTCTAGGGGTACGGTTGAAATTCTTTTTTAGGATAATAACTGTAGTTCTGTTATAGTCAATCAAGTACTTTTGTAACAACAGTGCAATGGGCTGTGGCTTCGATTGTTTTCCTTCTGTTCTTTCTTGCTTGTTACAAAATTGAACCCGAGCTTTTTGGTCAC